>CAXIEJ010000139.1:0-2400000 GCA_964023215.1 Eledona agricola | reverse complement strand
ACTTTAAAATTACAAAAAAATGCTAAAAATCATAACAAACTATTCCAGAATCACCTAAATTACTTCGGCTACCGTAAATCACCCCCAACTATCCCTTACCACAACAAACCAAACCATATCATCTTAAAATTTCAAAAAAAGGTGTACAAATCATAACAAACTATGCCAAACTCACCTAAATTACTTCGGCTACTCTAAATCATCACCAACTAACCCTTACCACACAACAAACTAAAACCAATCACTTTTAAATTACAAAAAAATGCTAGTAACCATAGCAAACTATGCCAAACTCACCTAAATTACTTCGGCTACCATAAATCATCACCAACTAACCCTTACCACAACAAACTAAACCCAATCACTTTTAAATTACAAAAAAATGCTACTAACCATAGCAAACTATGCCAAACTCACCTAAATCACTTCGGCTATCAAAAATCACCCCCAACTACACTTTACAGCAACAAACTAAGCCCAATCACTTTAAAATTACAAAAAAATGCTAAAAATCATAACAAACTATTCCAGAATCACCTAAATTACTTCGGCTATCAAAAATCACCCCCTACTACACTTTACAGCAACAAACTAAGCCCAATAACTTTAAAATTACAAAAAAATGCTAAAAATCATAACAAACTAATCCAGAATCCCCTAAATTACTTCGGCTACCGTAAATCACCCCCAACTATCCCTTACCACAACAAACCAAACCATATCATCTTAAAATTACAAAAAAAGGTGTACAAATCATAACAAACTATGCCAGACTCACCTAAATTACTTCGGCTACTCTAAATTATCACCAACTAACTCTTACCACAACAAACTAAACCCAATCATTTTTAAATTACAAAAAAATGCTAGTAACCATAGCAAACTATGCCAGACTAACCTAAATTACTTCGGCTACTCTAAATCATCACCAACTAACCCTTACCACAACAAACTAAACCCAATCACTTTTAAATTACAAAAAAATGCTAGTAACCATAGCAAACTATGCCAAACTCACCTAAATTACTTCGGCTACCGTAAATCACCACCAACTATCCCTTACCACAACAAACCAAACCATATCATCTTAAAATTACAAAAAAAGGTGTACAAATCATAACAAAACATGCTAGACTCACCTAAATTACTTCGGCTACTCTAAATCATCACCAACTAACCCTTACCACAACAAACTAAACCCAATCACTTTTAAATTACAAAAAAATGCTACTAACCATAGCAAACTATGCCAAACTTACCTAAATTACTTCGGCTATTAAAAATAACCCCCAACTACACTTTACAGCAACAAACTAAGCCCAATCACTTTAAAATTACAAAAATATGCTAAAAATCATAACAAACTATACCAGAATCACCTAAATTACTTCGGCTACCGTAAATCACCCCCAACTATCCCTTACCACAACAAACCAAACCATATCATCTTAAAATTACAAAAAAAGGTGTACAAATCATAACAAACTATGCCAGAATCACCTAAATTACTTCGGCTACTCTAAATCATCTCCAACTAACCCTTACCACAACAAACTAAACCCAATCACTTTTAAATTACAAAAAATTGCTAGTAACCATAGCAAACTATGCCAAACTCACCTAAATTACTTCGGCTACCGTAAATCACCCCCAACTATCCCTTACCACAACAAACCAAACCATATCATCTTAAAATTCCAAAAAAAGGTGTTCAAATCATAACAAACTATGCCAGACTCACCTAAATTACTTCGGCTACTCTAAATCATCACCAACTAACCCTTACCACAACAACCTAAACCCAATCACTTTTAAATTACAAAAAAATGCTAGTAACCATAGCAAACTATGCCAAACTCACCTAAATTACTTCGGCTACCATAAATCATCATCAACTAACCCTTACCACAACAAACTAAACCCAATCACTTTTAAATTACAAAAAAATGCTACTAACCATATTAAACTATGCCAAACTCACCTAAATTACTTCGGCTATCAAAAATCACTCCCAACTACACTTTACAGCAACAAACTAAGCCCAATCACTTTAAAATTACGAAAAATGCTAAAAATCATAACAAACTATACCAGAATCACCTAAATTTCTTCGGCTAACGTAAATCACCCCCAACTATCCCTTACCACAACAAACCAAACCATATCAACTTAAAATTACAAAAAAAGGTGTACAAATCATAACAAACTATGCCAGACTCACCTAAATTACTTCGGCTACTCTAAATTATCACCAACTAACTCTTACCACAACAAACTAAACCCAATCACTTTTAAATTACAAAAAAATGCTAGTAACCATAGCAAACTATGCCAGACTAACCTAAATTACTTCGGCTACTCTAAATCATCACCAACTAACCCTTACCACAACAAACTAAACCCAATCACTTTTAAATTACAAAAAAATGCTAGTAACCATAGCAAACTATGCCAAACCCACCTAAATTACTTCGGCTACCGTAAATCACCACCAACTATCCCTTACCACAACAAACCAAACCATATCATCTTAAAATTACAAAAAAAGGTGTACAAATCATAACAAACTATGCTAGACTCACCTAAATTACTTCGGCTACTCTAAATCATCACCAACTAACCCTTACCACAACAAACTAAACCCAATCACTTTTAAATTACAAAAAAATGCTAGTAACCATAGCAAACTATGCCAAACTCACCTAAATTACTTCGGCTACCATAAATCATCACCAACTAACCCTTACCACAACAAACTAAACCCAATCACTTTTAAATTACAAAAAAATGCTACTAACCATAGCAAACTATGCCAAACTCACCTAAATTACTTCGGCTATCAAAAATCACTCCCAACTACACTTTACAGCAACAAACTAAGCCCCATCACTTTAAAATTACAAAAAAATGCTAAAAATCATAACAAACTATACAATAATCACCTAAATTAGTTCGGCTACCGTAAGTCACCCCCAACTATCCCTTACCACAACAAACCAAACCATATCATCTTAAAATTACAAAAAAAGGTGTACAAATCATAACAAACTATGCTAGACTCACCTAAATTACTTCGGCTACTCTAAATCATCACCAACTAACCCTTACCACAACAAACTAAACCCAATCACTTTTAAATTACAAAAAAATGCTAGTAACCATAGCAAACTATGCCAAACTCACCTAAATTACTTCGGCTACCATAAATCATCACCAACTAACCCTTACCACAACAAACTAAACCCAATCACTTTTAAATTACAAAAAAATGCTACTAACCATAGCAAACTATGCCAAACTCACCTAAATTACTTCGGCTATCAAAAATCACTCCCAACTACACTTTACAGCAACAAACTAAGCCCAATCACTTTAAAATTACAAAAAAATGCTAAAAATCATAACAAACTATACCAGAATCACCGAAATTACTTCGGCTACCGTAAGTCACCCCCAACTATCCCTTACCACAACAAACCAAACCATATCATCTTAAAATTACAAAAAAAGGTGTACAAATCATAACAAACTATGCTAGACTCACCTAAATTACTTCGGCTACTCTAAATCATCACCAACTAACCCTTACCACAACAAACTAAACCCAATCACTTTTAAATTACAAAAAAATGCTAGTAACCATAGCAAACTATGCCAGACTCACCTAAATTACTTCGGCTACTATTAATCATCACCAACTAACACTTGCCACAACAAACTAAACGCAATCACTTTTAAATTACAAAAAAATGCTACTAACCATAGCAAACTATGCCAAACTTACCTAAATTACTTCGGCTATTAAAAATAACCCCCAACTACACTTTACAGCAACAAACTAAGCCCAATCACTTTAAAATTACAAAAATATGCTAAAAATCATAACAAACTATACCAGAATCACCTAAATTACTTTGGCTACCGTAAATCACCCCCAACTATCCCTTACCACAACAAACCAAACCATATCATCTTAAAATTACAAAAAAAGGTGTACAAATCATAACAAACTATGCCAGAATCACCTAAATTACTTCGGCTACTCTAAATCATCTCCAACTAACCCTTACCACAACAAACTAAACCCAATCACTTTTAAATTACAAAAAATTGCTAGTAACCATAGCAAACTATGCCAAACTCACCTAAATTACTTCGGCTACCGTAAATCACCCCCAACTATCCCTTACCACAACAAACCAAACCATATCATCTTAAAATTCCAAAAAAAGGTGTTCAAATCATAACAAACTATGCCAGACTCACCTAAATTACTTCGGCTACTCTAAATCATCACCAACTAACCCTTACCACAACAACCTAAACCCAATCACTTTTAAATTACAAAAAAATGCTAGTAACCATAGCAAACTATGCCAAACTCACCTAAATTACTTCGGCTACCATAAATCATCATCAACTAACCCTTACCACAACAAACTAAACCCAATCACTTTTAAATTACAAAAAAATGCTACTAACCATATTAAACTATGCCAAACTCACCTAAATTACTTCGGCTATCAAAAATCACTCCCAACTACACTTTACAGCAACAAACTAAGCCCAATCACTTTAAAATTACGAAAAATGCTAAAAATCATAACAAACTATACCAGAATCACCTAAATTTCTTCGGCTAACGTAAATCACCCCCAACTATCCCTTACCACAACAAACCAAACCATATCAACTTAAAATTACAAAAAAAGGTGTACAAATCATAACAAACTATGCCAGACTCACCTAAATTACTTCGGCTACTCTAAATTATCACCAACTAACTCTTACCACAACAAACTAAACCCAATCACTTTTAAATTACAAAAAAATGCTAGTAACCATAGCAAACTATGCCAGACTAACCTAAATTACTTCGGCTACTCTAAATCATCACCAACTAACCCTTACCACAACAAACTAAACCCAATCACTTTTAAATTACAAAAAAATGCTAGTAACCATAGCAAACTATGCCAAACCCACCTAAATTACTTCGGCTACCGTAAATCACCACCAACTATCCCTTACCACAACAAACCAAACCATATCATCTTAAAATTACAAAAAAAGGTGTACAAATCATAACAAACTATGCTAGACTCACCTAAATTACTTCGGCTACTCTAAATCATCACCAACTAACCCTTACCACAACAAACTAAACCCAATCACTTTTAAATTACAAAAAAATGCTAGTAACCATAGCAAACTATGCCAAACTCACCTAAATTACTTCGGCTACCATAAATCATCACCAACTAACCCTTACCACAACAAACTAAACCCAATCACTTTTAAATTACAAAAAAATGCTACTAACCATAGCAAACTATGCCAAACTCACCTAAATTACTTCGGCTATCAAAAATCACTCCCAACTACACTTTACAGCAACAAACTAAGCCCCATCACTTTAAAATTACAAAAAAATGCTAAAAATCATAACAAACTATACAATAATCACCTAAATTAGTTCGGCTACCGTAAGTCACCCCCAACTATCCCTTACCACAACAAACCAAACCATATCATCTTAAAATTACAAAAAAAGGTGTACAAATCATAACAAACTATGCTAGACTCACCTAAATTACTTCGGCTACTCTAAATCATCACCAACTAACCCTTACCACAACAAACTAAACCCAATCACTTTTAAATTACAAAAAAATGCTAGTAACCATAGCAAACTATGCCAAACTCACCTAAATTACTTCGGCTACCATAAATCATCACCAACTAACCCTTACCACAACAAACTAAACCCAATCACTTTTAAATTACAAAAAAATGCTACTAACCATAGCAAACTATGCCAAACTCACCTAAATTACTTCGGCTATCAAAAATCACCCCCAACTACACATTACAGCAACAAACTAAGCCCAATCACTTTAAAATTACAAAAAAATGCTAAAAATCATAACAAACTCTACCAGAATCACCTAAATTACTTCGGCTACCGTAAATCACCCCCAACTTTCCCTTACCACAACAAACCAAACCATATCATCTTAAAATTACAAAAAAAGGTGTAAAAATCATTTCAAACTATGCCAGACTCACCTAAATTACTTCGGCTACTCTAAATCATCACCAACTAACCCTTACCACAACAAACTAAACCCAATCAATTTTAAATTACAAAAAAATGCTAGTAACCATAGCAAACTATGCCAAACTCACCTAAATTACTTCGGCTACCATAAATCACAACCAACTAACCCTTACCACAACAAACTAAACCCAATCACTTTTAAATTACAAAAAAATGCTACTAACCATAGCAAACTATGCCAAACTCACCTAAATTACTTCGGCTATCAAAAATCACCCCCAACTACACTTTACAGCAACAAACTAAGCCCAATCACTTTAAAATTATAAAAAAATGCTAAAAATCATAACAAACTATACCAGAATCACCTAAATGACTTCGGCTACCGTAAATCACCCCCAACTATCCCTTACCACAACAAACCAAACCATATCATCTTAAAATTACAAAAAAAGGTGTACAAATCATAACAAACTATGCCAGAATCACCTAAATTACTTCGGCTACTCTAAATCATCTCCAACTAACCCTTACCACAACAAACTAAACCCAATCACTTTTAAATTACAAAAAAATGCTAGTAACCCTAGCAAACTATGCCAAACTCACCTATATTACTTCGGCTACCATAAATCATGACCAACTAACCCTTACCACAACAAACTAAACCCAATCACTTTTAAATTACAAAAAAATGCTACTAACCATAACAAACTATGCCAAACTCACCTAAATTACTTCGGCTATCAAAAATCACCCCCAACTACACTTTACAGCAACAAACTATGCCCAATCACTTTAAAATTACAAAAAAATGCTAAAAATCATAACAAACTATACCAGAATCACCTAAATTACTTCGGCTACCGTAAATCACCCCCAACTATCCCTTACCACAACAAACCAAACCATATCATCTTAAAATTACAAAAAAAGGTGTACAAATCATAACAAACTATGCCAGACTCACCTAAATTACTTCGGCTACTCTAAATCATTACCAACTAACCCTTACCACAACAAACTAAACCCAATCACTTTTAAATTACAAAAAAATGCTACTAACCATAGCAAACTATGCCAAACTCACCTAAATTACTTCGGCTACCATAAATCATCACCAACTAATCCTTACCACAACAAACTAAACCCAATCACTTTTAAATTACAAAAAAATGTTACTAACCATAGCAAACAATGCCAAACTCACCTAAATTACTTCGGCTATCTATAATCACCCCCAACTACACTTTACAGCAACAAACTAAGCCCAATGACTTTAAAATTACAAAAAAATGCTAAAAATCATAACAAACTATACCAGAATCACCTAAATTACTTCGGCTACCGTAAATCACCCCCAACCATCCCTTACCACAACAAACCAAACCATATCATCCTAAAATTACAAAAAAAGGTGTACAAATCATAACAAACTATGCCAGACTCACCTAAATTACTTCGGCTACTCTAAATCATCACCAACTAACCCTTACCCCAACAAACTAAACCCAATCACTTTTAAATTACAAAAAAATGCTTGTAACCCTAGCAGACTATGGCAAACTCCCCTAAATTACTTCGGCTACCATAAATCATCACCAACTAACCCTTACCACAACAAACTAAACCCAATCACTTTTAAATTACAAAAAAATGCTACTAACCATAGCAAACTATGCCAAACTCACCTAAATTACTTCGGCTATCAAAAATCACCCCCAACTACACTTTACAGCAACAAACTAAGCCCAATCACTTTAAAATTACAAAAAAATGCTAAAAATCATAACAAACTATACCAGAATCACCTAAATTACTTCGGCTACCGTAAATCACCCCCAACTATCCCTTACCACAACAAACCAAACCATATCATCCTAAAATTAAAAAAAAAGGTGTACAAATCATAACAAACTATGCCAGACTCACCTAAATTACTTCGGCTACTCTAAATCATCACCAACTAAGCCTTACCACAACAAACTAAACCCAAACACTTTTAAATTACAAAAAAATGCTAGTAACCATAGCAAACTATGCCAAACTCACCTAAATTTCTTCGGCTACCATAAATCATCACCAACTAACCCTTACCACAACAAACTAAACCCAATCACTTTTAAATTACAAAAAAATGCTACTAACCATAGCAAACTATGCCAAACTCACCTAAATTACTTCGGCTATCAAAAATCACCCCCAACTACACTTTACAGCAACAAATTAAGCCCAATCACTTTAAAATTACAAAAAAATGCTAAAAATCATAACAAACTCTACCAGAATCACCTAAATTACTTCGGCTACCGTAAATCACCCCCAACTTTCCCTTACCACAACAAACCAAACCATATCATCTTAAAATTACAAAAAAAGGTGTAAAAATCATTACAAACTATGCCAGACTCACCTAAATTACTTCGGCTACTCTAAATCATCACCAACTAACCCTTACCACAACAAACTAAACCCAATCAATTTTAAATTACAAAAAAATGCTAGTAACCATAGCAAACTATGCCAAACTCACCTAAATTACTTCGGCTACCATAAATCATCACTAACTAACCCTTACCACAACAAACTAAACCCAATCACTTTTAAATTACAAAAAAATGCTACTAACCATAGCAAACTATGCCAAACTCACTTAAATTACTTCGGCTATCAAAAATCACCCCCAACTACACTTTACAGCAACAAACTAAGCCCAATCACTTTAAAATTACAAAAAAATGCTAAAAATCATAACAAACTATACCAGAATCACCTAAATTACTTCGGCTACCGTAAATCACCCCCAACTATCCTTTACCACAACAAACCAAACCATATCATCTTAAAATTACAAAAAAAGGTGTACAAATCATAACAAACTATGCCAGAATCACCTAAATTACTTCGGCTACTCTAAATCATCTCCAACTAACCCTTACCACAATAGACTAAACCCAATCACTTTTAAATTACAAAAAAATGCTAGTAACCATAGCAAACTATGCCAAACTCACCTAAATTACTTCGGCTACCATAAATCATGACCAACTAACCCTTACCACAACAAACTAAACCCAATCACTTTTAAATTAAAAAAAATGCTACTAACGATAACAAACTATGCCAAACTCACCTAAATTACTTCGGCTATCAAAAATCACCCCCAACTACACTTTACAGCAACAAACTAAGCCCAATCACTTTAAAATTACAAAAAAATGCTAAAAATCATAACAAACTATACCAGAATCACCTAAATTACTTCGGCTACCGTAAATCACCCCCAACTATCCCTTACCACAACAAACCAAACCATATCATCTTAGAATTACAAAAAAAGGTGTACAAATCATAACAAACTATGCCAGACTCACCTAAATTACTTCGGCTACTCTAAATCATCACCAACTAACCCTTACCACAACAAACTAAACCCAATCACTTTTAAATTACAAAAAAATGCTAGTAACCATAGCAAACTATGCCAAACTCACCTAAATTACTTCGGCTACCATAAATCATCACCAACTAACCCTTACCACAACAAACTAAACCCAATCAATTTTAAATTACAAAAAAATGCTACTAACCATAGCAAACTATGCCAAACTCACCTAAATTACTTCGGCTATCAAAAATCACCCCCAACTACACATTACAGCAACAAACTAAGCCCAATCACTTTAAAATTACAAAAAAATGCTAAAAATCATAACAAACTCTACTAGAATCACCTAAATTACTTCGGCTACCGTAAATCACCCCCAACTTTCCCTTACCACAACAAACCAAACCATATCATCTTAAAATTACAAAAAAAGGTGTAAAAATCATTTCAAACTATGCCAGACTCACCTAAATTACTTCGGCTACTCTAAATCATCACCAACTAACCCTTACCACAACAAACTAAACCCAATCAATTTTAAATTACAAAAAAATGCTAGTAACCATAGCAAACTATGCCAAACTCACCTAAATTACTTCGGCTACCATAAATCACAACCAACTAACCCTTACCACAACAAACTAAACCCAATCACTTTTAAATTACAAAAAAATGCTACTAACCATAGCAAACTATGCCAAACTCACCTAAATTACTTCGGCTATCAAAAATCACCCCCAACTACACTTTACAGCAACAAACTAAGCCCAATCACTTTAAAATTACAAAAAAATGCTAAAAATCATAACAAACTATACCAGAATCACCTAAATGACTTCGGCTACCGTAAATCACCCCCAACTATCCCTTACCACAACAAACCAAACCATATCATCTTAAAATTACAAAAAAAGGTGTACAAATCATAACAAACTATGCCAGAATCACCTAAATTACTTCGGCTACTCTAAATCATCTCCAACTAACCCTTACCACAACAAACTAAACCCAATCACTTTTAAATTACAAAAAAATGCTAGTAACCCTAGCAAACTATGCCAAACTCACCTATATTACTTCGGCTACCATAAATCATGACCAACTAACCCTTACCACAACAAACTAAACCCAATCACTTTTAAATTACAAAAAAATGCTACTAACCATAACAAACTATGCCAAACTCACCTAAATTACTTCGGCTATCAAAAATCACCCCCAACTACACTTTACAGCAACAAACTATGCCCAATCACTTTAAAATTACAAAAAAATGCTAAAAATCATAACAAACTATACCAGAATCACCTAAATTACTTCGGCTACCGTAAATCACCCCCAACTATCCCTTACCACAACAAACCAAACCATATCATCTTAGAATTACAAAAAAAGGTGTACAAATCATAACAAACTATGCCAGACTCACCTAAATTACTTCGGCTACTCTAAATCATCACCAACTAACCCTTACCACAACAAACTAAACCCAATCACTTTTAAATTACAAAAAAATGCTAGTAACCATAGCAAACTATGCCAAACTCACCTAAATTACTTCGGCTACCATAAATCATCACCAACTAACCCTTACCACAACAAACTAAACCCAATCAATTTTAAATTACAAAAAAATGCTACTAACCATAGCAAACTTTGCCAAACTCACCTAAATTACTTCGGCTATCAAAAATCACCCCCAACTACACATTACAGCAACAAACTAAGCCCAATCACTTTAAAATTACAAAAAAATGCTAAAAATCATAACAAACTATACCAGAATCACCTAAATTACTTCGGCTACCGTAAATCACCCCCAACTATCCCTTACCACAACAAACCAAACCATATCATCTTAAAATTACAAAAAAAGGTGTACAAATCATAACAAACTATGCCAGACTCACCTAAATTACTTCGGCTACTCTAAATCATTACCAACTAACCCTTACCACAACAAACTAAACCCAATCACTTTTAAATTACAAAAAAATGCTACTAACCATAGCAAACTATGCCAAACTCACCTAAATTACTTCGGCTACCATAAATCATCACCAACTAATCCTTACCACAACAAACTAAACCCAATCACTTTTAAATTACAAAAAAATGTTACTAACCATAGCAAACTATGCCAAACTCACCTAAATTACTTCGGCTATCAAAAATCACCCCCAACTACACTTTACAGCAACAAACTAAGCCCAATGACTTTAAAATTACAAAAAAATGCTAAAAATCATAACAAACTATACCAGAATCACCTAAATTATTTCGGCTACCGTAAATCACCCCCAACCATCCCTTACCACAACAAACCAAACCATATCATCTTAAAATTACAAAAAAAGGTGTACAAATCATAACAAACTATGCCAGACTCACCTAAATTACTTCGGCTACTCTAAATCATCACCAACTAACCCTTACCCCAACAAACTAAACCCAATCACTTTTAAATTACAAAAAAATGCTTGTAACCCTAGCAGACTATGGCAAACTCCCCTAAATTACTTCGGCTACCATAAATCATCACCAACTAACCCTTACCACAACAAACTAAACCCAATCACTTTTAAATTACAAAAAAATGCTACTAACCATAGCAAACTATGCCAAACTCACCTAAATTACTTCGGCTATCAAAAATCACCCCCAACTACACTTTACAGCAACAAACTAAGCCCAATCACTTTAAAATTACAAAAAAATGCTAAAAATCATAACAAACTATACCAGAATCACCTAAATTACTTCGGCTACCGTAAATCACCCCCAACTATCCCTTACCACAACAAACCAAACCATATCATCCTAAAATTAAAAAAAAAGGTGTACAAATCATAACAAACTATGCCAGACTCACCTAAATTACTTCGGCTACTCTAAATCATCACCAACTAAGCCTTACCACAACAAACTAAACCCAAACACTTTTAAATTACAAAAAAATGCTAGTAACCATTGCAAACTATGCCAAACTCACCTAAATTTCTTCGGCTATCAAAAATCACCCCCAACTACACTTTACAGCAACAAACTAAGCCCAATCACTTTAAAATTACAAAAAAATGCTAAAAATCATAACAAACTATACCAGAATCACCTAAATTACTTCGGCTACCGTAAATCACCCCCAACTATCCCTTACCACAACAAACCAAACCATATCATCTTAAAATTACAAAAAAAGGTGTACAAATCATAACAAACTATGCCAGAATCACCTAAATTACTTCGGGCACTCTAAATCATCTCCAACTAACCCTTACCACAACAAACTAAACCCAATCACTTTTAAATTACAAAAAAATGCTAGTAACCATAGCAAACTATGCCAAACTCACCTAAATTACTTCGGCTACCATAAATCATGACCAACTAACTCTTACCACAACAAACTAAACCCAATCATTTTTAAATTACAAAAAAATGCTGCTAACCATAACAAACTATGCCAAACTCACCTAAATTACTTCGGCTATCAAAAATCACCACCAACTACACTTTACAGCAACAAACTAAGCCCAATCACTTTAAAATTACAAAAAAATGCTAAAAATCATAACAAACTATACCAGAATCACCTAAATTACTTCGGCTACCGTAAATCACCCCCAAATATCCCTTACCACAACAAACCAAACCATATCATCTTAGAATTACAAAAAAAGGTGTACAAATCATAACAAACTATGCCAGACTCACCTAAATTACTTCGGCTACTCTAAATCATCACCAACTAACCCTTACCACAACAAATTAAACCCAATCACTTTTAAATTACAAAAAAATGCTAGTAACCATAGCAAACTATGCCAAACTCACCTAAATTACTTCGGCTACCATAAATCATCACCAACTAACCCTTACCACAACAAACTAAACCCAATCAATTTTAAATTACAAAAAATGCTACTAACCATAGCAAACTATGTTAAACTCACCTAAATTACTTCGGCTATCACAAATCACCCCCAACTACACATTACAGCAACAAACTAAGCCCAATCACTTTAAAATTACAAAAAATGCTAAAAATCATAACAAACTATACCAGAATCACCTAAATTACTTCGGCTACCGTAAATCACCCCCAAATATCCCTTACCACAACAAACCAAACTATATCATCTTAAAATTACAAAAAAAGGTGTACAAATCATAACAAACTCTGCCAGACTCACCTAAATTAGTTCGGCTACTCTAAATCATCACCAACTTACCCTTACCACAAAAAACTAAACCCAATCACTTTTAAATTACAAAAAAATGCTAGTAACCATAGCAAACTATGCCAAACTCACCTAAATTACTTCGGATACCATAAATCATCACCAACTAACCCTTACCACAACAAACTAAACCCAATCACTTTTAAATTACAAAAAAATGCTACTAACCATAGCAAACTATGCCAAACTCACCTAAATTATTTCGGCTATCAAAAATCACCCCCAACTACACTTTACAGCAACAAACTAAGCCCAATGACTTTAAAATTACAAAAAAATTCTAAAAATCATAACAAACTATACCAGAATCACCTAAATTACTTCGGCTAACGTAAATCACCCCCAACTATCCCTTACCACAACAAACCAAACCATATCATCTTAAAATTACAAAAAAAGGTGTACAAATCATAACAAATTATGCCAGAATCACCTAAATTACTTCGGCTACTCTAGATCATCACCAACTAATCCTTACCACAACCAATTAAACCCAATCACTTTTAAATTACAAAAAAATGCTAGTAACCATAGCAAACTATGCCAAACTCACCTAAATTACTTCGGCTACCATAAATCATCACCAACTAACCCTTACCACAACAAACTAAACCCAATCACTTTTAAATTACAAAAAAATGCTACTAACCATAGCAAACTATGCCAAACTCACCTAAATTACTTCGGCTATCAAAAATCACCCCCAACTACACTTTACAGCAACAAACTAAGCCCAATCACTTTAAAATTACAAAAAAATGCTAAAAATCATAACAAACTATACCAGAATCACCTAAATTACTTCGGCTACCGTAAATCACCCCCAACTATCCCTTACCACAACAAACCAAACCATATCATCCTAAAATTAAAAAAAAATGTGTACAAATCATAACAAACTATGCCAGACTCACCTAAATTACTTCGGCTACTCTAAATCATCACCAACTAAGCCTTACCACAACAAACTAAACCCAAACACTTTTAAATTACAAAAAAATGCTAGTAACCATAGCAAACTATGCCAAACTCACCTAAATTTCTTCGGCTACCATAAATCATCACCAACTAACCCTTACCACAACAAACTAAACCCAATCACTTTTAAATTACAAAAAAATGCTACTAACCATAGCAAACTATGCCGAACTCACCTAAATTACTTCGGCTATCCAAAATCACCCCCAACTACACTTTATAGCAACAAACTAAGCCCAATCACTTTAAAATTACAAAAAAATGCTAAAAATCATAACAAACTCTACCAGAATCACCTAAATTACTTCGGCTACCGTAAATCACCCCCAACTTTCCCTTACCACAACAAACCAAACCATATCATCTTAAAATTACAAAAAAAGGTGTAAAAATCATTACAAACTCTGCCAGACTCACCTAAATTACTTCGGCTACTCTAAATCATCACCAACTAACCCTTACCACAACATACTAAACCCAATCACTTTTAAATTACAAAAAAATGCTAGTAACCATAGTAAACTATGCCAAACTCACCTAAATTACTTCGGCTACCATAAATCATCACTAACTAACCCTTACCACAACAAACTAAACCCAATCACTTTTAAATTACAAAAAAATGCTACTAACCATAGCAAACTATGCCAAACTCACCTAAATTACTTCGGCTATCAAAAATCACCCCCAACTACACTTTACAGCAACAAATTAAGCCCAATCACTTTAAAATTACAAAAAAATGCTAAAAATCATAACAAACTATACCAGAATCACCTAAATTACTTCGGCTACCGTAAATCACCCCCAACTAACCCTTACCACAACAAACCAAACCATATCATCTTAAAATTACAAAAAAAGGTGTACAAATCATAACAAACTCTGCCAGACTCACCTAAATTAGTTCGGCTACTCTAAATCATCACCAACTTACCCTTACCACAAAAAACTAAAGCCAATCACTTTTAAATTACAAAAAAATGCTAGTAACCATAGCAAACTATGCCAAACTCACCTAAATTACTTCGGATACCATGAATCATCACCAACTAACCCTTACCACAACAAACTAAACCCAATCACTTTTAAATTAAAAAAAATGCTACTAACCATAGCAAACTATGCCAAACTCATCTAAATTATTTCGGCTATCAAAAATCACCCCCAGCTACACTTTACAGCAACAAACTAAGCCCAATGACTTTAAAATTACAAAAAAATGCTAAAAATCATAACAAACTATACCAGAATCACCTAAATTACTTCGGATACCGTAAATCACCCCCAACTATCCCTTACCACAACAAACCAAACCATATCATCTTAAAATTACAAAAAAAGGTGTACAAATCATAACAAATTATGCCAGAATCACCTAAATTACTTCGGCTACTCTAGATCATCACCAACTAACCCTTACCACAACAAATTAAACCCAATCACTTTTAAATTACAAAAAAATGCTAGTAACCATAGCAAACTATGCCAAACTCACCTAAATTACTTCGGCTACCATAAATCATCACCAACTAACCCTTACCACAACAAACTAAACCCAATCAATTTTAAATTACAAAAAAATGCTACTAACCATAGCAAACTATGTTAAACTCACCTAAATTACTTCGGCTATCAAAAATCACCCCCAGCTACACATTACAGCAACAAACTAAGCCCAATCACTTAAAATTACAAAAAAATGCTAAAAATCATAACAAACTATACCAGAATCACCTAAATTACTTCGGCTACCGTAAATCACCCCCAACTATCCCTTACCACAACAAACCAAACTATATCATCTTAAAATTACAAAAAAAGGTGTACAAATCGTAACAAACTATGCCAGACTCACCTAAATTACTTCGGCTACTCTAAATCATCACCAACTAACCCTTACCACAACAAACTAAACCCAATCACTTTTAAATTACAAAAAAATGCTAGTAACCATAGCAAACTATGCCAAACTCACCTAAATTACTTCGGCTACCATAAATCATCACCAACTAACCCTTACCACAACAAACTAAACTCAATCACTTTTAAATTACAAAAAAATGCTACTAACCATAGCAAACTATGCCAAACTCACCTAAATTACTTCGGCTATCAAAAATCACCCCCAACTACACTTTACAGCAACAAACTAAGCCCAATCACTTTAAAATTACAATAAAATGCTAAAAATCATAACAAATTATACCAGAATCACCTAAATTACTTCGGCTACCGTAAATCATCTTCAACTATCCCTTACCACAACAAACCAAACCATATCATCTTAAAATTACAAAAAAAGGTGTACAAATCATAACAAACTATGCCAGACTCACCTAAATTACTTCGGCTACTCTAAATCATCAACAACTAACCCTTACCACAACAAACTAAACCCAATCACTTTTAAATTACAAAAAAATGCTAGTAACCATAGCAAACTATGCCAAACTCACCTATATTACTTCGGCTACTATAAATCATCACCAACTAACCCTTACCACAACAAACTAAGCCCAATCACTTTTAAATTACAAAAAATGCTACTAACCATAGCAAACTATGCCAAACTCACCTAAATTACTTCGGCTATCAAAAATCACCCCCAACTACACTTTTCAGCAACAAACTAAGCCCAATCACTTTAAAATTACAAAAATATGCTAAAAATCATAACAAACTATACCAGAATCACCTAAATTACTTCTGCTACCGTAAATCACCCCCAACTATCCCTTACCACAACAAACCAAACCATATCATCTTAAAATTACAAAAAAAAGTGTACAAATCATAACAAACTATGCCAGACTCACCTAAATTACTTCGGCTACTTTAAATCATCACCAACTAACCCTTACCACAACAAACTAAACCCAATCACTTTTAAATTACAAAAAAATGCTACTAACCATAGCAAACTATGCCAAACTCACCTAAATTACTTCGGCTATCAAAAATCACCCCCAACTACACTTTACAGCAACAAACTAAGCCCAATCACTTTAAAATTACAAAAAAATGCTAAAAATCATATCAAACTATGCCAGACTCACCTAAATTACTTCGGCTACTCTAAATCATCACCAACTAACCCTTACCACAACAAACTAAACCCAATCACTTTTAAATTACAAAAAAATGCTAGTAACCAAAGCAAACTATGCCAAACTCACCTAAATTACTTCGGCTACCATAAATCATCACCAACTAACCCTTACCACAACAAACTAAACCCAATCACATTTACATTACAAAAAAAATGCTACTAACCATAGCAAACTATGCCAAACTCACCTAAATTACTTCGGCTATCAAAAATCACCCCCAACTACACTTTACAGCAACAAACTAAGACCAATCACTTTAAAATTACAAAAAAATGCTAAAAATCATAAAAAATTATACCAGAATCACCTAAATTACTTCGGCTACCGTAAATCATCCTCAACTATCCCTTACCACAACAAACTAAACCCAATCACTTTTAAATTACAAAAAAATGCTACTAACCATAGCAAACTATGCCAAACTCACCTAAATTACTTCGGCTATCAAAAATCACTCCCAACTACACTTTACAGCAACAAACTAAGCCCAATGACTTTAAAATTACAAAAAAATGCTAAAAATCATAACAAACTATACCAGAATCACATAAATTACTTCGGCTACCGTAAATCACCCCCAACTATCCCTTACCACAACAAACCAAACCATATCATTTTAAAGTTACAAAAAAATTTGTACAAATCATAACAAACTATACCAGACTCACCTAAATTACTTCGGCTACTCTAAATCATCACCAACTAACCCTTACCACAACAAACTAAACCCAATCACTTTTAAATTACAAAAAATTGCTAGTAACCATAGCAAACTAAGCCAAACTTACCTAAATTACTTCGGCTACCATAAATCATCACCAACTAACACTTACCACAACAAACTAAACCCAATCACTTTTAAATTACAAAAAAATGCTACTAACCATAGCAAACTATGCCAAATTCACCTAAATTACTTCGGCTATCAAAAACCACCCCAACTACACTTTACAGCAACAAACTAAGCCCAATCACTTTAAAATTACAAAAAAATGCTAAAAATCATAACAAACTATACCAGAATCACCAAAATTACTTCGGCTACCGTAAATCACCCCCAACTATCCCTTACCACAACAAACCAAACCATATCATCCTAAAATTAAAAAAAAAGGTGTACAAATCATAACAAACTATGCCAGACTCACCTAAATTACTTCGGCTACTCTAAATCATCACCAACTAAGCCTTACCACAACAAACTAAACCCAAACACTTTTAAATTACAAAAAAATGCTAGTAACCATAGCAAACTATGCCAAACTCACCTAAATTTCTTCGGCTACCATAAATCATCACCAACTAACCCTTACCACAACAAACTAAACCCAATCACTTTTAAATTACAAAAAAATGCTACTAACCATAGCAAACTATGCCAAACTCACCTAAATTACTTCGGCTATCAAAAATCACCCCCAACTACACTTTACAGCAACAAACTAAGCCCAATCACTTTAAAATTACAAAAAAATGCTAAAAATCATAACAAACTCTACCAGAATCACCTAAATTACTTCGGCTACCGTAAATCACCCCCAACTTTCCCTTACCACAACAAACCAAACCATATCATCTTAAAATTACAAAAAAAGGTGTAAAAATCATTACATACTATGCCAAACTCACCTAAATTACTTCGGCTATCAAAAATCACCCCCAACTACACTTTACAGCAACAAACTAAGCCCAATCACTTTAAAATTACAAAAAAATGCTAAAAATCATAACAAACTATTCCAGAATCACCTAAATTACTTCGACTACCGTAAATCACCCCCAACTATCCCTTACCACAACAAACCAAACTATATCATCTTAAAATTACAAAAAAAGGTGTACAAATCGTAACAAACTATGCCAGACTCACCTAAATTACTTCGGCTACTCTAAATCATCACCAACTAACCCTTACCACAACAAACTAAACCCAATCAATTTTAAATTACAAAAAAATGCTAGTAACCATAGCAAACTATGCCAAACTCACCTAAATTACTTCGGCTACCATAAATCATCACCAACTAACCCTTACCACAACAAACTAAACCCAATCACTTTTAAATTAAAAAAAAATGCTACTAACCATAGCAAACTATGCCAAACTCACCTAAATTACTTCGGCTATCAAAAATCACCCCCAACTACACTTTACAGCAACAAACTAAGCCCAATCACTTTAAAATTACAAAAAAATGCTAAAAATCATAACAAACTATGCCAGACTCACCTAAATTACTTCGGCTACTCTAAATCATCACCAACTAACCCTTACCACAACAAACTAAACCCAATCACTTTTAAATTACAAAAAAATGCTAGTAACCAAAGCAAACTATGCCAAACTCACCTAAATTACTTCGGCTACCATAAATCATCACCAACTAACCCTTACCACAACAAACTAGACCCAATCACTTTTAAATTACAAAAAAGTGCTACTAACCATGGCAAACTATGCCAAACTTACCTAAATTACTTCGGCTATCAAAAATCACCCCCAACTACACTTTACAGCAACAAACTAAGCCCAATCACTTTAAAATTACAAAAAAATGCTAAAAATCATAACAAACTATACCAGAATCACCTAAATTACTTCGACTACCGTAAATCACCCCCAACTATCCCTTACCACAACAAACCAAACTATATCATCTTAAAATTACAAAAAAAGGTGTACAAATCGTAACAAACTATGCCAGACTCACCTAAATTACTTCGGCTACTCTAAATCATCACCAACTAACCCTTACCACAACAAACTAAACCCAATCAATTTTAAATTACAAAAAAATGCTAGTAACCATAGCAAACTATGCCAAACTCACCTAAATTACTTCGGCTACCATAAATCATCACCAACTAACCCTTACCACAACAAACTAAACCCAATCACATTTAAATTAAAAAAAAATGCTACTAACCATAGCAAACTATGCCAAACTCACCTAAATTACTTCGGCTATCAAAAATCACCCCCAACTACACTTTACAGCAACAAACTAAGCCCAATCACTTTAAAATTACAAAAAAATGCTAAAAATCATAACAAACTATGCCAGACTCACCTAAATTACTTCGGCTACTCTAAATCATCACCAACTAACCCTTACCACAACAAACTAAACCCAATCACTTTTAAATTACAAAAAAATGCTAGTAACCAAAGCAAACTATGCCAAACTCACCTAAATTACTTCGGCTACCATAAATCATCACCAACTAACCCTTACCACAACAAACTAGACCCAATCACTTTTAAATTACAAAAAAGTGCTACTAACCATGGCAAACTATGCCAAACTTACCTACATTACTTCGGCTATCAAAAATCACCCCCAACTACACTTTACAGCAACAAACTAAGACCAATCACTTTAAAATTACAAAAAAATGCTAAAAATCATAAAAAATTATACCAGAATCACCTAAATTACTTCGGCTACCGTAAATCATCCCCAACTATCCCTTACCACAACAAACTAAACCCAATCACTTTTAAATTACAAAAAAATGCTACTAACCATAGCAAACTATGCCAAACTCACCTAAATTACTTCGGCTATCAAAAATCACTCCCAACTACACTTTACAGCAACAAACTAAGCCCAATGACTTTAAAATTACAAAAAAATGCTAAAAATCATAACAAACTATACCAGAATCACCTAAATTACTTCGGCTACCGTAAATCACCCCCAACTATCCCTTACCACAACAAACCAAACCATATCATCTTAAAGTTACAAAAAAATTTGTACAAATCATAACAAACTATACCAGACTCACCTAAATTACTTCGGCTACTCTAAATCATCACCAACTAACCCTTACCACAACAAACTAAACCCAATCACTTTTAAATTACAAAAAATTGCTAGTAACCATAGCAAACTAAGCCAAACTCACCTAAATTACTTCGGCTACCATAAATCATCACCAACTAACCCTTACCACAACAAACTAAACCCAATCACTTTTAAATTACAAAAAAATGCTACTAACCATAGCAAATTATGCCAAATTCACCTAAATTACTTCGGCTATCAAAAATCACCCCCAACTACACTTTACACCAACAAACTAAGCCCAATCATTTTAAAATTACAAAAAAATGCTAAAAATCATAACAAACTATACCAGAATCACCTAAATTACTTCGGCTACCGTAAATCACCCCCAACTATCCCTTACCACCACAAGCCAAACCATATCATCCTAAAATTAAAAAAAAAGGTGTACAAATCATAACAAACTATGCCAGACTCACCTAAATTACTTCGGCTTCTCTAAATCATCACCAACTAAGCCTTACCACAACAAACTAAACCCAAACTGTTTTAAATTACAAAAAAATGCTAGTAACCATAGCAAACTAGGCCAAACTCACCTAAATTACTTCGGCTACCATAAATCATCACCAACTAACCCTTACCACAACAAACTAAACCCAATCACTTTTAAATTACAAAAAAATGCTACTAACCATAGCAAACTATGCCCAACTCACCTAAATTACTTCGGCTATCAAAAATCACCCCCAACTACACTTTACAGCAACAAACTAAGCCCAATCACTTTAAAATTACAAAAAAATGCTAAAAATCATAACAAACTATGCCAGACTCACCTAAATTACTTCGGCTACTCTAAATCATCACCAACTAACCCTTACCACAACAAACTAAACCCAATCACTTTTAAATTACAAAAAAATGCTAGTAACCATAGCAAATTATGCCAAACTCACCTAAATTACTTCGGCTACCATAAATCATCACAAGCTAACCCTTACCACAACAAACTAAACCCAATCACTTTTAAATTACAAAAAAATGCTACTAACCATAGCAAACTATGCCAAACTAACCTAAATTACTTCGGCTATCAAAAATCACCCCCAACTACACTTTACAGCAACAAACTAAGCCCAATCACTTTAAAATTACAAAAAAATGCTAAAAATCATAACAAACTATACCAGAATCACCTAAATTACTTCGACTACCGTAAATCACCCCCAACTATCCCTTACCACAACAAACCAAACTATATCATCTTAAAATTACAAAAAAAGGTGTACAAATCGTAACAAACTATGCCAGACTCACCTAAATTACTTCGGCTACTCTAAATCATCACCAACTAACCCTTACCACAACAAACTAAACCCAATCAATTTTAAATTACAAAAAAATGCTAGTAACCATAGCAAACTATGCCAAACTCACCTAAATTACTTCGGCTACCATAAATCATCACCAACTAACCCTTACCACAACAAACTAAACCCAATCACATTTAAATTAAAAAAAAATGCTACTAACCATAGCAAACTATGCCAAACTCACCTAAATTACTTCGGCTATCAAAAATCACCCCCAACTACACTTTACAGCAACAAACTAAGCCCAATCACTTTCAAATTACAAAAAAATGCTAAAAATCATAACAAACTATGCCAGACTCACCTAAATTACTTCGGCTACTCTAAATCATCACCAACTAACCCTTACCACAACAAACTAAACCCAATCACTTTTAAATTACAAAAAAATGCTAGTAACCAAAGCAAACTATGCCAAACTCACCTAAATTACTTCGGCTACCATAAATCATCACCAACTAACCCTTACCACAACAAACTAGACCCAATCACTTTTAAATTACAAAAAAGTGCTACTAACCATGGCAAACTATGCCAAACTTACCTAAATTACTTCGGCTATCAAAAATCACCCCCAACTACACTTTACAGCAACAAACTAAGACCAATCACTTTAAAATTACAAAAAAATGCTAAAAATCATAAAAAATTATACCAGAATCACCTAAATTACTTCGGCTACCGTAAATCATCCCCAACTATCCCTTACCACAACAAACTAAACCCAATCACTTTTAAATTACAAAAAAATGCTACTAACCATAGCAAACTATGCCAAACTCACCTAAATTACTTCGGCTATCAAAAATCACTCCCAACTACACTTTACAGCAACAAACTAAGCCCAATGACTTTAAAATTACAAAAAAATGCTAAAAATCATAACAAACTATACCAGAATCACCTAAATTACTTCGGCTACCGTAAATCACCCCCAACTATCCCTTACCACAACAAACCAAACCATATCATCTTAAAGTTACAAAAAAATTTGTACAAATCATAACAAACTATACCAGACTCACCTAAATTACTTCGGCTACTCTAAATCATCACCAACTAACCCTTACCACAACAAACTAAACCCAATCACTTTTAAATTACAAAAAATTGCTAGTAACCATAGCAAACTAAGCCAAACTCACCTAAATTACTTCGGCTACCATAAATCATCACCAACTAACCCTTACCACAACAAACTAAACCCAATCACTTTTAAATTACAAAAAAATGCTACTAACCATAGCAAATTATGCCAAATTCACCTAAATTACTTCGGCTATCAAAAATCACCCCCAACTACACTTTACACCAACAAACTAAGCCCAATCATTTTAAAATTACAAAAAAATGCTAAAAATCATAACAAACTATACCAGAATCACCTAAATTACTTCGGCTACCGTAAATCACCCCCAACTATCCCTTACCACCACAAGCCAAACCATATCATCCTAAAATTAAAAAAAAAGGTGTACAAATCATAACAAACTATGCCAGACTCACCTAAATTACTTCGGCTTCTCTAAATCATCACCAACTAAGCCTTACCACAACAAACTAAACCCAAACTGTTTTAAATTACAAAAAAATGCTAGTAACCATAGCAAACTAGGCCAAACTCACCTAAATTACTTCGGCTACCATAAATCATCACCAACTAACCCTTACCACAACAAACTAAACCCAATCACTTTTAAATTACAAAAAAATGCTACTAACCATAGCAAACTATGCCCAACTCACCTAAATTACTTCGGCTATCAAAAATCACCCCCAACTACACTTTACAGCAACAAACTAAGCCCAATCACTTTAAAATTACAAAAAAATGCTAAAAATCATAACAAACTATGCCAGACTCACCTAAATTACTTCGGCTACTCTAAATCATCACCAACTAACCCTTACCACAACAAACTAAACCCAATCACTTTTAAATTACAAAAAAATGCTAGTAACCATAGCAAATTATGCCAAACTCACCTAAATTACTTCGGCTACCATAAATCATCACAAGCTAACCCTTACCACAACAAACTAAACCCAATCACTTTTAAATTACAAAAAAATGCTACTAACCATAGCAAACTATGCCAAACTAACCTAAATTACTTCGGCTATCAAAAATCACCCCCAACTACACTTTACAGAAACAAACTAAGCCCAATCACTTTAAAATTACAAAAAAATGCTAAAAATCATAACAAACTATACCAGAATCACCTAAATTACTTCGGCTACCGTAAATCACCCCCAACTATCCCTTACCACAACAAACCAAACCATATCATCTTAAAATTACAAAAAAAGGTTTACAAATCATAACAAACTATGCCAGACTCACTTAAATTACTTCGGCTACTCTAAATCATCACCAACTAACCCTTACCACAACAAACTAAACCCAATCACTTTTAAATTACAAAAAAATTCTAGTAACCATAGCAAACTATGCCAAACTCACCTAAATTACTTTGGCAACCATAAATCATCACCAACTAACCCTTACCACAACAAACTAAACCCAATCAATTTTAAATTACAAAAAAATGCTACTAACCATAGCAAACTATGCCAAACTCACCTAAATTACTTCGGCTATCAAAAATCACCCCCAACTACACTTTACAGCAACAAACTAAGCCCAATGACTTTAAAATTACAAAAAAATGCTAAAAATCATAACAAACTATACCAGAATCACCTAAATTACTTCGGCTACCGTAAATCACCCCCAACTATAACTTACCACAACAAACCAAACCATATCATCTTAAAATTACAAAAAAAGATGTACAAATCATAACAAACCATGCCAGACTCGCCTTAATTACTTCGGCTACTCTAAATCATCACCAACTAACCCTTACCACAACAAACTAAACCCAATCACTTTTAAATTACAAAAAAATGCTAGTAACCATAGCAAACTATGCCAAACTCACCTAAATTACTTTGGCAACCATAAATCATCACCAACTAACCCTTACCACAACAAACTAAACCCAATCAATTTTAAATTACAAAAAAATGCTACTAACCATAGCAAACTATGCCAAACTCACCTAAATTACTTCGGCTATCAAAAATCACCCCCAACTACACTTTACAGCAACAAACTAAGCCCAATCACTTTAAAATTACAAAAAAATGCTAAAAATCATAACAAATTATACCAGAATCACCTAAATTACTTCGGCTACCGTAAATCATCCCCAACTATCCCTTACCACAACAAACCAAACCATATCATCTTAAAATTACAAAAAAAGGTGTACAAATCATAACAAACTATGCCAGACTTACCTAAATTACTTCGGCTACTCTAAATCATCAACAACTAATCCTTACCACAACAAACTAAAACCAATCACTTTTAAATTACAAAAAAATGCTAGTAACCATAGCAAACTATGCCAAACTCACCTAAATTACTTCGGCTACCATAAATCATCACCAACTAACCCTTACCACAACAAACTAAGCCCAATCACTTTTAAATTACAAAAAAATGCTACTAACCATAACAAACTATGCCAAACTCACCTAAATTACTTCGGCTATCAAAAATCACCCCCAACTACACTTTACAGCAACAAACTAAGCCCAATCACTTTAAAATTACAAAAAAATGCTAAAAATCATAACAAACTATACCAGAATTACCTAAATTACTTCGGCTACCGTAAATCACCCCCAACTATCCCTTACCACAACAAACCAAACTATATCATCTTAAAATTACAAAAAAAGGTGTACAAATCGTAACAAACTATGCCAGACTCACCTAAATTACTTCGGCTACTCTAAATCATCACCAACTAACCCTTACCACAACAAACTAAACCCAATCACTTTTATATTACAAAAAAATGCTAGTAACCATAGCAAACTATGCCAAACTCACCTAAATTACTTCGGCTACCATAAATCATCACCAACTAACCTTTACCACAACAAACTAAACCCAATCACTTTTAAATTACAAAAAAATGCTACTAACCATAGCAAACTATGCCAAACTCACCTAAATTACTTCGGCTATCAAAAATTACCCCCAACTACACTTTACAGCAACAAACTAAGCCCAATCACTTTAAAATTACAAAAAAATGCTAAAAATCATAACAAATTATACCAGAATCACCTAAATTACTTCGGCTACCGTAAATCATCCCCAACTATCCCTTACCACAACAAACCAAACCATATCATCTTAAAATTACAAAAAAAGGTGTACAAATCATAACAAACTATGCCAGACTCACCTAAATTACTTCGGCTACTCTAAATCATCAACAACTAACCCTTACCACAACAAACTAAACCCAATCACTTTTAAATTACAAAAAAATGCTAGTAACCATAGCAAACTATGCCAAACTCACCTAAATTACTTCGGCTACCATAAATCATCACCAACTAACCCTTACCACAACAAACTAAGCCCAATCACTTTTAAATTACAAAAAAATGCTACTAACCATAACAAACTATGCCAAACTCACCTAAATTACTTCGGCTATCAAAAATCACACCCAACTACACTTTACAGCAACAAACTAAGCCCAATCACTTTAAAATTACAAAAAAATGCTAAAAATCTTAACAAACTATACCAGAATCACCTAAATTACTTCTGCTACCGTAAATCACCCCCAACTATCCCTTACCACAACAAACCAAACCATATCATCTTAAAATTACAAAAAAAGGTGTACAAATCATAACAAACTATGCCAGACTCACCTAAATTACTTCGGCTACTCTAAATCATCACCAAATAACCCTTACCACAACAAACTAAACCCAATCACTTTTAAATTACAAATAATGCAAGTAACCATAGCAAACTATGCCAAACTCACCTAAATTACTTCGGCTACCATAAATCATCATCAACTAACCTTTACCACAACAAACTAAACCCAATCACTTTTAAATTACAAAAAAATGCTAAAAATCATAACAAACTATACCAGAATCACCGAAATTACTTCGGCTACCGTAAATCACCCCCAACTATCCCTTACCACAACAAACCAAACCATATCATCTTAAAATTACAAAAAAAGGTGTACAAATCATAACAAACTATGTCAGACTCACCTAAATTACTTCGGCTACTCTAAATCATCACCAACTAACCCTTACCACAACAAACTAAACCCAATCACTTTTAAATTACAAAAAAATTCTAGTAACCATAGCAAACTATGCCAAACTCACTTAAATTACTTCGGCTACCATAGATCATCACCAACTAACCCTTACCACAAAAAACTAAACCCAATCACTTTTAAATTTAAAAAAAATGCTACTAACCATAGCAGACTATGCCAAACTCACCTAAATTACTTCGGCTATCAAAAATCACCCCCAACTTCACTTTACAGCAACAAACTAAGCTCAATCACTTTAAAATTACAAAAAATGCTAAAAATCATAACAAACTATACCAGAATCACCTAAATTACTTCGGCTACCGTAAATCACCCCCAACTATCCCTTACCACAACAAACCAAACCATATCATCTTAAAATTACAAAAAAAGGTGTACAAATCATAACAAACTATGCCAGACTCACCTAAATTACTTCGGCTACTCTAAATCATCACCAACTAACCCTTACCACAACAAACTAAACCCAATCACTTTTAAATTACAAAAAAATGCTACTAACCATAGCAAACTATGCCAAGCTCACCTAAATTACTTCAGCTATCAAAAATCACTCCCAACTACACTTTACAGCAACAAACTAAGCCCAATCACTTTAAAATTACAAAAAAATGCTAAAAATCATAACAAACTATACCAGAATCACCTAAATTACTTCGGCTAACGTAAATCACCCCCAACTATCCCTTACCACAACAAATCAAACCATATCATCTTGAAATTACAAAAAAAGGTGTACAAATCATAACAAACTATGCCAGACTCACCTAAATTACTTCGGCTACTTTAAATCATCACCAACTAACCCTTACCACAACAAACCAAACCCAATCACTTTTAAGTTACAAAAAAATGCTACTAACCATAGCAAACTATGCCAAACTTACCTAAATTACTTCGGCTATCAAAAATCACCCCCAACTACACTTTACAGCAACAAACTAAGCCCAATCACTTTACAATTACAAAAAAATGCTAAAAATCATAACAAACTATACCAGAATCACCTAAATTACTTCGGCTACCGTAAATCACCCCCAACTATCCCTTACCACAACAAACCAAACCATATCATCTTAAAATTACAAAAAAAGGTGTACAAATCATAACAAACTATGTCAGACTCACCTAAATTACTTCGGCTACTCTAAATCATCACCAACTAACCCTTACCACAACAAACTAAACCCAATCACTTTTAAATTAAAAAAAAATGCTACTAACCCTAGCAGACTATGCCAAACTCACCTAAATTACTTCGGCTATCAAAAATCACCCCCAACTACACTTTACAGCAACAAACTAAGCCCAATCACTTTAAAATTACAAAAAATGCTAAAAATCATAACAAACTTTACCAGAATCACCTAAATTACTTCGGCTACCGTAAATCACCCCCGACTATCCCTTACCACAACAAACCAAACCATATCATCTTAAAATTACAAAAAAAGGTGTACAAATCATAACAAACTATGCCAGACTCACCTAAATTACTTCGGCTTCTCTAAATCATCACCAACTAACCCTTACCACAACAAACTAAACCCAATCACTTTTAAATTACAAAAAAATGCTAGTAACTATAGCAAACTATGCCAAACTCACCTAAATTACTTCGGCTACCATAAATCATCACCAACTAACCCTTACCACAACAAACTAAACCCAATCACTTTTAAATTACAAAAAAATGCTACTAACCAGAGCAAACTATGCCAAACTTACCTAAATTACTTCGGCTATCAAAAATCAACCCAACTACACTTTACAGCAACAAACTAAGCCCAATCACTTTAAAATTACAAAAAAATGCTAAAAATCATAACAAACTATACCAGAATCACCTAAATTACTTCGGCTATCAAAAATCAACCCAACTACACTTTACAGCAACAAACTAAGCCCAATCACTTTAAAATTACAAAAAAATGCTAAAAATCATAACAAACTATACCAGAATTACCTAAATTACTTCGGCTACCGTAAATCACCCCCAACTATCCCTTACCACAACAAACCAAACCATATCATCTTAAAATTACAAGAAAAGGTGTACAAATCATAACAAACTATGCCAGACTCACCCAAATTACTTCGGCTACTCTAAATCATCACCAACTAACCCTTACCACAACATACTAAACCCAATCACATTTAAATTACAAAAAAATGCTAGTAACCATAGTAAACTATGCCAAACTCACCTAAATTACTTCGGCTACCATAAATCATCACTAACTAACCCTTACCACAACAAACTAAACCCAATCACTTTTAAATTACAAAAAAATGCTACTAACCATAGCAAACTATGCCAAACTCACCTAAATTACTTCGGCTATCAAAAATCACCCCCAACTACACTTTACAGCAACAAATTAAGCCAAATCACTTTAAAATTACAAAAAAATGCTAAAAATCATAACAAACTATACCAGAATCACCTAAATTACTTCGGCTACCGTAAATCACCCCCAACTAACCCTTACCACAACAAACCAAACCATATCATCCTAAAATTACAAAAAAAGGTGTACAAATCATAACAAACTCTGCCAGACTCACCTAAATTAGTTCGGCTACTCTAAATCATCACCAACTTACCCTTACCACAAAAAACTAAAGCCAATCACTTTTAAATTACAAAAAAATGCTAGTAACCATAGCAAACTATGCCAAACTCACCTAAATTACTTCGGATACCATAAATCATCACCAACTAACCCTTACCACAACAAACTAAACCCAATCACTTTTAAATTAAAAAAAATGCTACTAACCATAGCAAACTATGCCAAACTCACCTAAATTATTTCGGCTATCAAAAATCACCCCCAACTACACTTTACAGCAACAAACTAAGCCCAATGACTTTAAAATTACAAAAAAATGCTAAAAATCATAACAAACTATACCAGAATCACCTAAATTACTTCGGATACCGTAAATCACACCCAACTATCCCTTACCACAACAAACCAAACCATATCATCTTAAAATTACAAAAAAAGGTGTACAAATCATAACAAATTATGCCAGAATCACCTAAATTACTTCGGCTACTCTAGATCATCACCAACTAACCCTTACCACAACAAATTAAACCCAATCACTTTTAAATTACAAAAAAATGCTAGTAACCATAGCAAACTATGCCAAACTCACCTAAATTACTTCGGCTACCATAAATCATCACCAACTAACCCTTACCACAACAAACTAAACCCAATCAATTTTAAATTACAAAAAAATGCTACTAACCATAGCAAACTATGTTAAACTCACCTAAATTACTTCGGCTATCAAAAATCACCCCCAACTACACATTACAGCAACAAACTAAGCCCAATCACTTAAAATTACAAAAAAATGCTAAAAATCATAACAAACTATACCAGAATCACCTAAATTACTTCGGCTACCGTAAATCACCCCCAACTATCCCTTACCACAACAAACCAAACTATATCATCTTAAAATTACAAAAAAAGGTGTACAAATCGTAACAAACTATGCCAGACTCACCTAAATTACTTCGGCTACTCTAAATCATCACCAACTAACCCTTACCACAACAAACTAAACCCAATCACTTTTAAATTACAAAAAAATGCTAGTAACCATAGCAAACTATGCCAAACTCACCTAAATTACTTCGGCTACCATAAATCATCACCAACTAACCCTTACCACAACAAACTAAACTCAATCACTTTTAAATTACAAAAAAATGCTACTAACCATAGCAAACTATGCCAAACTCACCTAAATTACTTCGGCTATCAAAAATCACCCCCAACTACACTTTACAGCAACAAACTAAGCCCAATCACTTTAAAATTACAAAAAAATGCTAAAAATCATAACAAATTATACCAGAATCACCTAAATTACTTCGGCTACCGTAAATCATCTTCAACTATCCCTTACCACAACAAACCAAACCATATCATCTTAAAATTACAAAAAAAGGTGTACAAATCATAACAAACTATGCCAGACTCACCTAAATTACTTCGGCTACTCTAAATCATCAACAACTAACCCTTACCACAACAAACTAAACCCAATCACTTTTAAATTACAAAAAAATGCTAGTAACCATAGCAAACTATGCCAAACTCACCTATATTACTTCGGCTACTATAAATCATCACCAACTAACCCTTACCACAACAAACTAAGCCCAATCACTTTTAAATTACAAAAAATGCTACTAACCATAGCAAACTATGCCAAACTCACCTAAATTACTTCGGCTATCAAAAATCACCCCCAACTACACTTTTCAGCAACAAACTAAGCCCAATCACTTTAAAATTACAAAAATATGCTAAAAATCATAACAAACTATACCAGAATCACCTAAATTACTTCTGCTACCGTAAATCACCCCCAACTATCCCTTACCACAACAAACCAAACCATATTATCTTAAAATTACAAAAAAAGGTGTACAAATCATAACAAACTATGCCAGACTCACCTAAATTACTTCGGCTACTTTAAATCATCACCAACTAACCCTTACCACAACAAACTAAACCCAATCACTTTTAAATTACAAAAAAATGCTACTAACCATAGCAAACTATGCCAAACTCACCTAAATTACTTCGGCTATCAAAAATCACCCCCAACTACACTTTACAGCAACAAACTAAGCCCAATCACTTTAAAATTACAAAAAAATGCTAAAAATCATATCAAACTATGCCAGACTCACCTAAATTACTTCGGCTACTCTAAATCATCACCAACTAACCCTTACCACAACAAACTAAACCCAATCACTTTTAAATTACAAAAAAATGCTAGTAACCAAAGCAAACTATGCCAAACTCACCTAAATTTCTTCGGCTACCATAAATCATCACCAACTAACCCTTACCACAACAAACTAAACCCAATCACTTTTAAATTACAAAAAAATGCTACTAACCATAGCAAACTATGCCAAACTCACCTAAATTACTTCGGCTATCAAAAATCACCCCCAACTACACTTTACAGCAACAAACTAAGCCCAATCACTTTAAAATTACAAAAAAATGCTAAAAATCATAACAAACTCTACCAGAATCACCTAAATTACTTCGGCTACCGTAAATCACCCCCAACTTTCCCTTACCACAACAAACCAAACCATATCATCTTAAAATTACAAAAAAAGGTGTAAAAATCATTACATACTATGCCAGACTCACCTAAATTACTTCGGCTACTCTAAATCATCACCAACTAACCCTTACCACAACAAACTAAACCCAATCACTTTTAAATTACAAAAAAATGCTAGTAACCATAGCAAACTAAGCCAAACTCACCTAAATCACTTCGGCTACCATAAATCATCACCAACTAACCCTTACCACAACAAGCTAAACCCAATCAATTTTAAATTACAAAAAAATGCTACTAACCATAACAAACTATGCCAAACTCACCTAAATTACTTCGGCTATCAAAAATCACCCCCAACTACACTTTACAGCAACAAACTAAGCCCAATCACTTTAAAATTACAAAAAAATGCTAAAAATCATAACAAACTATACCAGAATCACCTAAATTACTTCGACTACCGTAAATCACCCCCAACTATCCCTTACCACAACAAACCAAACTATATCATCTTAAAATTACAAAAAAAGGTGTACAAATCGTAACAAACTATGCCAGACTCACCTAAATTACTTCGGCTACTCTAAATCATCACCAACTAACCCTTACCACAACAAACTAAACCCAATCAATTTTAAATTACAAAAAAATGCTAGTAACCATAGCAAACTATGCCAAACTCACCTAAATTACTTCGGCTACCATAAATCATCACCAACTAACCCTTACCACAACAAACTAAACCCAATCACTTTTAAATTAAAAAAAAATGCTACTAACCATAGCAGACTATGTCAAACTCACCTAAATTACTTCGGCTATCAAAAATCACCCCCAACTACACTTTACAGCAACAAACTAAGCCCAATCACTTTAGAATTACAAAAAAATGCTAAAAATCATAACAAACTATCCCAGAATCACCTAAATTACTTCGGCTACCGTAAATCACTCCCAACTATCCCTTACCACAACAAACCAAACCATATCATCTTAAAATTACAAAAAAAGGTGTACAAATCATAACAAACTATGCCAGACTCACCTAAATTACTTCGGCTACTTTAAATCATCACCAACTAACCCTTACCACAACAAACTAAACCCAATCAATTTTAAATTACAAAAAAATGCTACTAACCATAGCAAACTATGCCAAACTCACCTAAATTACTTCGGCTATCAAAAATCACCCCCAACTACACTTTACAGCAACAAACTAAGCCCAATCACTTTAAAATTACAAAAAAATGCTAAAAATCATAACAAACTATGCCAGACTCACCTAAATTACTTCGGCTACTCTAAATCATCACCAACTAACCCTTACCACAACAAACTAAACCCAATCACTTTTAAATTACAAAAAAATGCTAGTAACCAAAGCAAACTATGCCAAACTCACCTAAATTACTTCGGCTACCATAAATCATCACCAACTAACCCTTACCACAACAAACTAGACCCAATCACTTTTAAATTACAAAAAAAATGCTACTAACCATGGCAAACTATGCCAAACTTACCTAAATTACTTCGGCTATCAAAAATCACCCCCAACTACACTTTACAGCAACAAACTAAGACCAATCACTTTAAAATTACAAAAAAATGCTAAAAATCATAAAAAATTATACCAGAATCACCTAAATTACTTCGGCTACCGTAAATCATCCCCAACTATCCCTTACCACAACAAACTAAACCCAATCACTTTTAAATTACAAAAGAATGCTACTAACCATAGCAAACTATGCCAAACTCACCTAAATTACTTCGGCTATCAAAAATCACTCCCAACTACACTTTACAGCAACAAACTAAGCCCAATGACTTTAAAATTACAAAAAAATGCTAAAAATCATAACAAACTATACCAGAATCACCTAAATTACTTCGGCTACCGTAAATCACCCCCAACTATCCCTTACCACAACAAACCAAACCATATCATCTTAAAGTTACAAAAAAATTTGTACAAATCATAACAAACTATACCAGACTCACCTAAATTACTTCGGCTACTCTAAATCATCACCAACTAACCCTTACCACAACAAACTAAACCCAATCACTTTTAAATTACAAAAAATTGCTAGTAACCATAGCAAACTAAGCCAAACTCACCTAAATTACTTCGGCTACCATAAATCATCACCAACTAACCCTTACCACAACAAACTAAACCCAATCACTTTTAAATTACAAAAAAATGCTACTAACCATAGCAAATTATGCCAAATTCACCTAAATTACTTCGGCTATCAAAAATCACCCCCAACTACACTTTACACCAACAAACTAAGCCCAATCATTTTAAAATTACAAAAAAATGCTAAAAATCATAACAAACTATACCAGAATCACCTAAATTACTTCGGCTACCGTAAATCACCCCCAACTATCCCTTACCACCACAAGCCAAACCATATCATCCTAAAATTAAAAAAAAAGGTGTACAAATCATAACAAACTATGCCAGACTCACCTAAATTACTTCGGCTTCTCTAAATCATCACCAACTAAGCCTTACCACAACAAACTAAACCCAAACTCTTTTAAATTACAAAAAAATGCTAGTAACCATAGCAAACTAGGCCAAACTCACCTAAATTACTTCGGCTACCATAAATCATCACCAACTAACCCTTACCACAACAAACTAAACCCAATCACTTTTAAATTACAAAAAAATGCTACTAACCATAGCAAACTATGCCAAACTCACCTAAATTACTTCGGCTATCAAAAATCACCCCCAACTACACTTTACAGCAACAAACTAAGCCCAATCACTTTAAAATTACAAAAAAATGCTAAAAATCATAACAAACTATGCCAGACTCACCTAAATTACTTCGGCTACTCTAAATCATCACCAACTAACCCTTACCACAACAAACTAAACCCAATCACTTTTAAATTACAAAAAAATGCTAGTAACCATAGCAAATTATGCCAAACTCACCTAAATTACTTCGGCTACCATAAATCATCACAAGCTAACCCTTACCACAACAAACTAAACCCAATCACTTTTAAATTACAAAAAAATGCTACTAACCATAGCAAACTATGCCAAACTAACCTAAATTACTTCGGCTATCAAAAATCACCCCCAACTACACTTTACAGAAACAAACTAAGCCCAATCACTTTAAAATTAAAAAAAAATGCTAAAAATCATAACAAACTATACCAGAATCACCTAAATTACTTCGGCTACCGTAAATCACCCCCAACTATCCCTTACCACAACAAACCAAACCATATCATCTTAAAATTACAAAAAAAGGTTTACAAATCATAACAAACTATGCCAGACTCACTTAAATTACTTCGGCTACTCTAAATCATCACCAACTAACCCTTACCACAACAAACTAAACCCAATCACTTTTAAATTACAAAAAAATTCTAGTAACCATAGCAAACTATGCCAAACTCACCTAAATTACTTTGGCAACCATAAATCATCACCAACTAACCCTTACCACAACAAACTAAACCCAATCAATTTTAAATTACAAAAAAATGCTACTAACCATAGCAAACTATGCCAAACTCACTTAAATTACTTCGGCTATCAAAAATCACCCCCAACTACACTTTACAGCAACAAACTAAGCCCAATGACTTTAAAATTACAAAAAAATGCTAAAAATCATAATAAACTATACCAGAATCACCTAAATTACTTCGGCTACCGTAAATCACCCCCAACTATAACTTACCACAACAAACCAAACCATATCATCTTAAAATTACAAAAAAAGATGTACAAATCATAACAAACCATGCCAGACTCGCCTTAATTACTTCGGCTACTCTAAATCATCACCAACTAACCCTTACCACAACAAACTAAACCCAATCACTTTTAAATTACAAAAAAATGCTAGTAACCATAGCAAACTATGCCAAACTCACCTAAATTACTTTGGCAACCATAAATCATCACCAACTAACCCTTACCACAACAAACTAAACCCAATCAATTTTAAATTACAAAAAAATGCTACTAACCATAGCAAACTATGCCAAACTCACCTAAATTACTTCGGCTATCAAAAATCACCCCCAACTACACTTTACAGCAACAAACTAAGCCCAATCACTTTAAAATTACAAAAAAATGCTAAAAATCATAACAAATTATACCAGAATCACCTAAATTACTTCGGCTACCGTAAATCATCCCCAACTATCCCTTACCACAACAAACCAAACCATATCATCTTAAAATTACAAAAAAAGGTGTACAAATCATAACAAACTATGCCAGACTTACCTAAATTACTTCGGCTACTCTAAATCATCAACAACTAATCCTTACCACAACAAACTAAAACCAATCACTTTTAAATTACAAAAAAATGCTAGTAACCATAGCAAACTATGCCAAACTCACCTAAATTACTTCGGCTACCATAAATCATCACCAACTAACCCTTACCACAACAAACTAAGCCCAATCACTTTTAAATTACAAAAAAATGCTACTAACCATAACAAACTATGCCAAACTCACCTAAATTACTTCGGCTATCAAAAATCACCCCCAACTACACTTTGCAGCAACAAACTAAGCCCAATCACTTTAAAATTACAAAAAAATGCAAAAAATCATAACAAACTATACCAGAATTACCTAAATTACTTCGGCTACCGTAAATCACCCCCAACTATCCCTTACCACAACAAACCAAACTATATCATCTTAAAATTACAAAAAAAGGTGTACAAATCGTAACAAACTATGCCAGACTCACCTAAATTACTTCGGCTACTCTAAATCATCACCAACTAACCCTTACCACAACAAACTAAACCCAATCACTTTTATATTACAAAAAAATGCTAGTAACCATAGCAAACTATGCCAAACTCACCTAAATTACTTCGGCTACCATAAATCATCACCAACTAACCTTTACCACAACAAACTAAACCCAATCACTTTTAAATTACAAAAAAATGCTACTAACCATAGCAAACTATGCCAAACTCACCTAAATTACTTCGGCTATCAAAAATTACCCCCAACTACACTTTACAGCAACAAACTAAGCCCAATCACTTTAAAATTACAAAAAAATGCTAGTAACCATAGCAAACTATGCCAAACTCACCTAAATTACTTCGACTACCATAAATCATCACCAACTAACCCTTACCACAACAAACTAGGCCCAATCACTTTTAAATTACAAAAAAATGCTACTAACCATAACAAACTATGCCAAACTCACCTAAATTACTTCGGCTATCAAAAATCACCCCCAACTACACTTTACAGCAACAAACTAAGCCCAATCACTTTAAAATTACAAAAAAATGCTAAAAATCTTAACAAACTATACCAGAATCACCTAAATTACTTCTGCTACCGTAAATCACCCCCAACTATCCCTTACCACAACAAACCAAACCATATCATCTTAAAATTACAAAAAAAGGTGTACAAATCATAACAAACTATGCCAGACTCACCTAAATTACTTCGGCTACTCTAAATCATCACCAAATAACCCTTACCACAACAAACTAAACCCAATCACTTTTAAATTACAAAAAATGCAAGTAACCATAGCAAACTATGCCAAACTCACCTAAATTACTTCGGCTACCATAAATCATCATCAACTAACCTTTACCACAACAAACTAAACCCAATCACTTTTAAATTACAAAAAAATGCTAAAAATCATAACAAACTATACCAGAATCACCGAAATTACTTCGGCTACCGTAAATCACCCCCAACTATCCCTTACCACAACAAACCAAACCATATCATCTTAAAATTACAAAAAAAGGTGTACAAATCATAACAAACTATGTCAGACTCACCTAAATTACTTCGGCTACTCTAAATCATCACCAACTAACCCTTACCACAACAAACTAAACCCAATCACTTTTAAATTACAAAAAAATTCTAGTAACCATAGCAAACTATGCCAAACTCACCTAAATTACTTCGGCTACCATAGATCATCACCAACTAACCCTTACCACAAAAAACTAAACCCAATCACTTTTAAATTTAAAAAAAATGCTACTAACCATAGCAGACTATGCCAAACTCACCTAAATTACTTCGGCTATCAAAAATCACCCCCAACTTCACTTTACAGCAACAAACTAAGCTCAATCACTTTAAAATTACAAAAAATGCTAAAAATCATAACAAACTATACCAGAATCACCTAAATTACTTCGGCTACCGTAAATCACCCCCAACTATCCCTTACCACAACAAACCAAACCATATCATCTTAAAATTACAAAAAAAGGTGTACAAATCATAACAAACTATGCCAGACTCACCTAAATTACTTCGGCTACTCTAAATCATCACCAACTAACCCTTACCACAACAAACTAAACCCAATCACTTTTAAATTACAAAAAAATGCTACTAACCATAGCAAACTATGCCAAGCTCACCTAAATTACTTCAGCTATCAAAAATCACTCCCAACTACACTTTACAGCAACAAACTAAGCCCAATCACTTTAAAATTACAAAAAAATGCTAAAAATCATAACAAACTATACCAGAATCACCTAAATTACTTCGGCTAACGTAAATCACCCCCAACTATCCCTTACCACAACAAATCAAACCATATCATCTTGAAATTACAAAAAAAGGTGTACAAATCATAACAAACTATGCCAGACTCACCTAAATTACTTCGGCTACTTTAAATCATCACCAACTAACCCTTACCACAACAAACCAAACCCAATCACTTTTAAGTTACAAAAAAATGCTACTAACCATAGCAAACTATGCCAAACTTACCTAAATTACTTCGGCTATCAAAAATCACCCCCAACTACACTTTACAGCAACAAACTAAGCCCAATCACTTTACAATTACAAAAAAATGCTAAAAATCATAACAAACTATACCAGAATCACCTAAATTACTTCGGCTACCGTAAATCACCCCCAACTATCCCTTACCACAACAAACCAAACCATATCATCTTGAAATTACAAAAAAAGGTGTACAAATCATAACAAACTATGTCAGACTCACCTAAATTACTTCGGCTACTCTAAATCATCACCAACTAACCCTTACCACAACAAACTAAACCCAATCACTTTTAAATTTAAAAAAAATGCTACTAACCCTAGCAGACTATGCCAAACTCACCTAAATTACTTCGGCTATCAAAAATCACCCCCAACTACACTTTACAGCAACAAACTAAGCCCAATCACTTTAAAATTACAAAAAATGCTAAAAATCATAACAAACTTTACCAGAATCACCTAAATTACTTCGGCTACCGTAAATCACCCCCGACTATCCCTTACCACAACAAACCAAACCATATCATCTTAAAATTACAAAAAAAGGTGTACAAATCATAACAAACTATGCCAGACTCACCTAAATTACTTCGGCTTCTCTAAATCATCACCAACTAACCCTTACCACAACAAACTAAACCCAATCACTTTTAAATTACAAAAAAATGCTAGTAACTATAGCAAACTATGCCAAACTCACCTAAATTACTTCGGCTACCATAAATCATCACCAACTAACCCTTACCACAACAAACTAAACCCAATCACTTTTAAATTACAAAAAAATGCTACTAACCATAGCAAACTATGCCAAACTTACCTAAATTACTTCGGCTATCAAAAATCAACCCAACTACACTTTACAGCAACAAACTAAGCCCAATCACTTTAAAATTACAAAAAAATGCTAAAAATCATAACAAATTATACCAGAATCACCTAAATTACTTCGGCTACCGTAAATCATCCCCAACTATCCCTTACCACAACAAACCAAACCATATCATCTTAAAATTACAAAAAAAGGTGTACAAATCATAACAAACTATGCCAGACTCACCTAAATTACTTCGGCTACTCTAAATCATCAACAACTAACCCTTACCACAACAAACTAAACCCAATCACTTTTAAATTACAAAAAAATGCTAGTAACCATAGCAAACTATGCCAAACTCACCTAAATTACTTCGACTACCATAAATCATCACCAACTAACCCTTACCACAACAAACTAAGCCCAATCACTTTTAAATTACAAAAAAATGCTACTAACCATAACAAACTATGCCAAACTCACCTAAATTACTTCGGCTATCAAAAATCACCCCCAACTACACTTTACAGCAACAAACTAAGCCCAATCACTTTAAAATTACAAAAAAATGCTAAAAATCTTAACAAACTATACCAGAATCACCTAAATTACTTCTGCTACCGTAAATCACCCCCAACTATCCCTTACCACAACAAACCAAACCATATCATCTTAAAATTACAAAAAAAGGTGTACAAATCATAACAAACTATGCCAGACTCACCTAAATTACTTCGGCTACTCTAAATCATCACCAAATAACCCTTACCACAACAAACTAAACCCAATCACTTTTAAATTACAAAAAATGCAAGTAACCATAGCAAACTATGCCAAACTCACCTAAATTACTTCGGCTACCATAAATCATCATCAACTAACCTTTACCACAACAAACTAAACCCAATCACTTTTAAATTACAAAAAAATGCTAAAAATCATAACAAACTATACCAGAATCACCGAAATTACTTCGGCTACCGTAAATCACCCCCAACTATCCCTTACCACAACAAACCAAACCATATCATCTTAAAATTACAAAAAAAGGTGTACAAATCATAACAAACTATGTCAGACTCACCTAAATTACTTCGGCTACTCTAAATCATCACCAACTAACCCTTACCACAACAAACTAAACCCAATCACTTTTAAATTACAAAAAAATTCTAGTAACCATAGCAAACTATGCCAAACTCACCTAAATTACTTCGGCTACCATAGATCATCACCAACTAACCCTTACCACAAAAAACTAAACCCAATCACTTTTAAATTTAAAAAAAATGCTACTAACCATAGCAGACTATGCCAAACTCACCTAAATTACTTCGGCTATCAAAAATCACCCCCAACTTCACTTTACAGCAACAAACTAAGCTCAATCACTTTAAAATTACAAAAAATGCTAAAAATCATAACAAACTATACCAGAATCACCTAAATTACTTCGGCTACCGTAAATCACCCCCAACTATCCCTTACCACAACAAACCAAACCATATCATCTTAAAATTACAAAAAAAGGTGTACAAATCATAACAAACTATGCCAGACTCACCTAAATTACTTCGGCTACTCTAAATCATCACCAACTAACCCTTACCACAACAAACTAAACCCAATCACTTTTAAATTACAAAAAAATGCTACTAACCATAGCAAACTATGCCAAGCTCACCTAAATTACTTCAGCTATCAAAAATCACTCCCAACTACACTTTACAGCAACAAACTAAGCCCAATCACTTTAAAATTACAAAAAAATGCTAAAAATCATAACAAACTATACCAGAATCACCTAAATTACTTCGGCTAACGTAAATCACCCCCAACTATCCCTTACCACAACAAATCAAACCATATCATCTTGAAATTACAAAAAAAGGTGTACAAATCATAACAAACTATGCCAGACTCACCTAAATTACTTCGGCTACTTTAAATCATCACCAACTAACCCTTACCACAACAAACCAAACCCAATCACTTTTAAGTTACAAAAAAATGCTACTAACCATAGCAAACTATGCCAAACTTACCTAAATTACTTCGGCTATCAAAAATCACCCCCAACTACACTTTACAGCAACAAACTAAGCCCAATCACTTTACAATTACAAAAAAATGCTAAAAATCATAACAAACTATACCAGAATCACCTAAATTACTTCGGCTACCGTAAATCACCCCCAACTATCCCTTACCACAACAAACCAAACCATATCATCTTAAAATTACAAAAAAAGGTGTACAAATCATAACAAACTATGTCAGACTCACCTAAATTACTTCGGCTACTCTAAATCATCACCAACTAACCCTTACCACAACAAACTAAACCCAATCACTTTTAAATTTAAAAAAAATGCTACTAACCCTAGCAGACTATGCCAAACTCACCTAAATTACTTCGGCTATCAAAAATCACCCCCAACTACACTTTACAGCAACAAACTAAGCCCAATCACTTTAAAATTACAAAAAATGCTAAAAATCATAACAAACTTTACCAGAATCACCTAAATTACTTCGGCTACCGTAAATCACCCCCGACTATCCCTTACCACAACAAACCAAACCATATCATCTTAAAATTACAAAAAAAGGTGTACAAATCATAACAAACTATGCCAGACTCACCTAAATTACTTCGGCTTCTCTAAATCATCACCAACTAACCCTTACCACAACAAACTAAACCCAATCACTTTTAAATTACAAAAAAATGCTAGTAACTATAGCAAACTATGCCAAACTCACCTAAATTACTTCGGCTACCATAAATCATCACCAACTAACCCTTACCACAACAAACTAAACCCAATCACTTTTAAATTACAAAAAAATGCTACTAACCATAGCAAACTATGCCAAACTTACCTAAATTACTTCGGCTATCAAAAATCAACCCAACTACACTTTACAGCAACAAACTAAGCCCAATCACTTTAAAATTACAAAAAAATGCTAAAAATCATAACAAACTATACCAGAATCACCTAAATTACTTCGGCTACCGTAAATCACCCCCAACTATCCCTTACCACAACAAACCAAACCATATCATCTTAAAATTACAAAAAAAGGTGTACAAATCATAACAAACTATGCCAGACGCACCTAAATTACTTCGGCTACTCTAAATCATCACCAACTAACTCTTACCACAACAAACTAAACCCAATCACTTTTAAATTACAAAAAAATGCTAGTAACCATAGCAAACTATGCCAAACTCACCTAAATTACTTCGGCTACCATAAATCATCACCAACTAACCCTTACCACAACAAACTAAACCCAATCACTTTTAAATTACAAAAAAATGCTACTAACCATAGCAAACTATGCCAAACTCACCTAAATTACTTCTGCTACCATAAATCATCACCAACTAACCCTTACCACAACAAACTAAACCCAATAACTTTTAAATTACAAAAAAATGCTACTAACCATAGCAAACTATGCCAAACTCAAATAAATTACTTCGGCTATCAAAAATCACACCCAACTACACTTTACAGCAACAAACTAAGCCCAATCAGTTTAAAATTACAAAAAAATGCTAAAAATCATAACAAACTATACCAGAATTACCTAAATTACTTCGGCTACCGTAAATCACCCCCAACTATCCCTTACCACAACAAACCAAACCATATCATCTTAAAATTACAAGAAAAGGTGTACAAATCATAACAAACTATGCCAGACTCACCTAAATTACTTCGGCTACTCTAAATCATCACCAACTAACCCTTACCACAACAAACTAAACCCAATCACTTTTAAATTACAAAAAAATGCTAGTAACCATAGCAAATTATGCCTAACTCGCCTAAATTACTTGGGCTACTATAAATCATAACCAACTAACCCTTACCAGAACAAACTAAACCCAATCACTTTTAAATTACAAAAAAATGCTACTAACCATAACAAACTATCCCAAACACACCTAAATTTTTTCGGCTATCAAAAGTCACCCCCAACTACACTTTACAGCAACAAACTAAGCCCAATCTCTTTAAAATTACAAAAAAATGCTAAAAATCATAACAAACTATACCAGAATCACCTAAATTACTTCGGCTACCGTAAATCACCCCCAACTATCCCTTACAACAACAAACCAAACCATATCGTTCTAAAATTACAAAAAAAGGTGTACAAATCATAACAAACTATGCCAGACTCACCTAAATTACTTTGGCTACCATAAATCATCACCAACTAACCCTTACCACAACAAACTAAACCCAATCACTTTTAAATTACAAAAAAATGCTAGTAACCATAGCAAACTATGCCAAACTCACCTAAATTACTTCGGCTACCATAAATCATCACCAACTAACCCTTACCACAACAAACTAAACCCAATCACTTTTAAATTACAAAAAAATGCTACTAACCATAGCAAACTATGCCAAACTCACCTAAATTACTTCGGCTACCATAAATCATCACCAACTAACCCTTACCACAACAAACTAAACCCAATCACTTTTAAATTACAAAAAAATGCTACTAACCATAGCAAACTATGCCAAACTTACCTAAATTACTTCGGCTATCAAAAATCACCCCCAACTATCCCTTACCACAAAAAACCAAACCATATCATCTTAAAATTACAAAAAAAAGTGTACAAATCATAACAAACTATGCCAAACTCACCTAAATTACTTCGGCTACTCTAAATCATCACCAACTAACTCTTACCACAACAAACTAAACCCCATCACTTTTAAATTACAAAAAAATGCTACTAACCATAGCAAACTATGCCAAACTTACCTAAATTACTTCGGCTATCAAAAATCACCCCCAACTACACTTTACAGCAACAAACTAAGCCCAATCACTTTAAAATTACAAAAAAATTCTAAAAATCATAACAAACTATACCAGAATCACCTAAATTACTTCGACTACCGTAAATCACCCCCAACTATCCCTTACCACAACAAACCAAACCATATCATCTTAAAATTACAAAAAAAGGTGTACAAATTATAACAAACTATGCCAGACTCACCTAAATTACTTCGGCTACTCTAAATAATCACCAACTAACTCTTACCACAACAAACTAAACCCAATCACTTTTAAATTACAAAAAAATGCTAGTAACCATAGCAAACTATGCCAGACTCACCTAAACTACTTCGGCTAGTCTAAATCATCACCAACTAACCCTTACCACAACAAATTAAACCCAATCACTTTTAAATTACAAAAAAATGCTAGTAATCATAGCAAACTATGCCAGACTCACCTAAATTACTTCGGCTACTCTAAATCATCACCAACTAACCCTTACCACAACAAACTAAACCCAATCACTTTTAAATTACAAAAAAATGCTAGTAACCATAGCAAACTATGCCAAACTCACCTAAATTACTTCGGCTACCGTAAATCACCCCCAACTATCCTTTACCACAACAAACTAAACCATATCATCTTAAAATTACAAAAAAAGGTGTACAAATCATAACAAACTATGCCAGACTCACCTAAATTACTTCGGCTACTCTAAATCATCACCAACTAACTCTTACCACAACAAACTAAACCCAATCAATTTTAAATTACAAAAAAATGCTAGTAACCATAGCAAACTATGCCAGACTTACCTAAATTACTTCGGCTACTCTAAATCATCACCAACTAACCCTTACCACAACAAACTAAACCCAATCACTTATAAATTACAAAAAAATGCTAGTAACCATAGCAAACTATGCCAAACTCACCTTAATTACTTCGGCTACCATAAATCATCACCAACTAACCCTTACCACAACAAACTAAACCCAATCACTTTTAAATTACAAAAAAATGCTACTAACCATAGCAAACTATGCCAAACTTACCTAAATTACTTCGGCTATCAAAAATCACCCCCAACTACACTTTACAGCAACAAACTAAGCCCAATCACTTTAAAATTACAAAAAAATTCTAAAAATCATAACAAACTATACCAGAATCGCCTAAATTACTTCGGCTACCGTAAATCACCCCCAACTATCCCTTACCACAACAAACCAAACCATATCATCTTAAAATTACAAAAAAAGGTGTACAAATCATAACAAACTATGCCAGACTCACCTAAATTACTTCGGCTACTCTAAATCATCACCAACTAACCCTTACCACAACAAACTAAACCCAATCACTTTTAAATTACAAAAAAATGCTAGTAACCATAGCAAACTATCCCAAACTCACCTAAATTACTTCGGCTATCAAAAGTCACCCCCAACTACACTTTACAGCAACAAACTAAGCCCAATCTCTTTAAAATTACAAAAAAATGCTAAAAATCATAACAAACTATACCAGAATCACCTAAATTACTTCGGCTACCGTAAATCACCCCCAACTATCCCTTACCACAACAAACCAAACCATATCATCTTAAAATTACAAAAAAAGGTGTACAAATCATAACAAACTATGCCAGACTCACCTAAATTACTTCGGCTACTCTAAATCATCACCAACTAACCCTTACCACAACAAACTAAACCCAATCACTTTTAAATTAAAAAAAATGCTAGTAACCATAGCAAACTATGCCAAACTCACCTAAATTACTTCGGCTACCATAAATCATCACCAACTAACCCTTACCACAACAAACTAAACCCAATCACTTTTAAATTACAAAAAAATGCTACTAACCATAGCAAACTATGCCAAACTTACCTAAATTACTTCGGCTATCAAAAATCACCCCCAACTACACTTTACAGCAACAAACTAAGCACAATCTCTTTAAAATTACAAAAAAATGCTAAAAATCATAACAAACTATACCAGAATCACCTAAATTACTTCGGCTACCGTAAATCACCCCCAACTATCCCTTACCACAACAAACCAAACCATATCATCTTAAAATTACAAAAAAAGGTGTACAAATCATAACAAACTATGCCAGACTCACCTAAATTACTTCGGCTACTCTAAATAATCACCAACTAACTCTTACCACAACAAACTAAACCCAATCACTTTTAAATTACAAAAAAATGCTAGTAACCATAGCAAACTATGCCACACTCGCCTAAATTACTTCGGCTACCATAAATCATAACCAACTAACCCTTACCAGAACAAACTAAACCCAATCACTTTTAAATTACAAAAAAATGCTACTAACCATAGCAAACTATCCCAAACTCACCTAAATTACTTCGGCTATCAAAAGTCACCCCCAACTACACTTTACAGCAACAAACTAAGCCCAATCTCTTTAAAATTACAAAAAAATGCTAAAAATCATAACAAACTATACCAGAATCACCTAAATTACTTCGGCTAACGTAAATCACCCCCAACTATCCCTTACCACAACAAACCAAACCATATCTACTTAAAATTACAAAAAAAGGTGTAGAAATCATAACAAACTATGCCAGACTCACCTAAATTACTTCGGCTACTCTAAATCATCACCAACTAACCCTTACCACAACAAACTAAATCCAATCACTTTTAAATTACAAAAAAATGCTAGTAACCATAGCAAACTATGCCAAACTCACCTAAATTACTTCGGCTACCATAAATCATCACCAACTAACCCTTACCACAACAAACTAAACCCAATCACTTTTAAATTACAAAAAAATGGTACTAACCTTAGCAAACTATGCCAAACTTACCTAAATTACTTCGGCTATCAAAAATCACCCCCAACTACACTTTACAGCAACAAACTAAGCCCAATCACTTTAAAATTACAAAAAAATGCTAAAAATCATAACAAACTATACCAGAATCACCTAAATTACTTCGGCTACCGTAAATCACCCCCAACTATCCCTTACCACAACAAACCAAACCATAACATCTTAAAATTACAAAAAAAGGTGTACAAATCATAACAAACTATGCCAGACTCACCTAAATTACTTCGGCTACTCTAAATAATCAACAACTAACTCTTACCACAACAAACTAAACCCAATCACTTTTAAATTACAAAAAAATGCTAGTAACCATAGCAAACTATGCCAGACTCACCTAAATTACTTCGGCTACTCTAAATCATCACCAACAAACCCTTACCACAACAAACTAAACCCAATCACTTTTAAATTACAATAAAATGCTACTAACCTTAGCAAACTATGCCAAACTTACCTAAATTACTTCGGCTATCAAAAATCACCCCCAACTACACTTTACAGCAACAAACTAAGCCCAATCACTTTAAAATTACAAAAAAATGCTAAAAATCATAACAAACTATACCAGAATCACCTAAATTACTTCGGCTACCGTAAATCACCCCCAACTATCCCTTACCACAACAAAAAAAACCATATCATCTTAAAATTATAAAAAAAGGTGTACAAATCATAACAAACTATGCCAGACTCACCTAAATTACTTCGGCTACTCTAAATCATCACCAACTAACCCTTACCACAACAAACTAAACCCAATCACTTTTAAATTACAAAAAAATGCTAGTAACCATAGCAAACTATGCCAAACTCACCTAAATTACTTCGGCTGTCAAAAATCACTCCCAACTACACTTTACAGCAACAAAGCCCAATCACTTAAAAATTACGAAAAAATGCTAAAAATCATAACAAACTATACCAGAATCACCTAAATTACTTCGGCTAACGTAAATCACCCCCAACTATCCCTTACCACAACAAACCAAACCATATCAACTTAAAAATACAAAAAAAAGGTGTACAAATCATAACAAACTATGCCAGACTCACCTAAATTACTTCGGCTACTCTAAATCATCACCAACTAACCCTTACTACAACAAACTAAACCCAATGTCTTTTAAATTACAAAAAAATGCTAGTAACCATAGCAAACTATGCCAAACTTACCTAAATTACTTCGGCTATCAAAAATCACCCCCAACTACACTTTGCAGCAACAAAGTAAGCCCAATCACTTTAAAATTACAAAAAAATTCTAAAAATCATAACAAACTATACCAGAATTACCTAAATTACTTCGGCTACCGTAAATCACCCCCAACTATCCCTTACCACAACAAACCAAACCATATCATCTTAAAATTACAAAAAAAGGTGTAGAAATCATAACAAACTATGCCAGACTCACCTAAATTACTTCGGCTACTCTAAATAATCACCAACTAACTCTTACCACAACAAACTAAACCCAATCACTTTTAAATTACAAAAAAATGCTAGTAACCATAGCAAACTATGCCAGACTCACCTAAATTACTTCGGCTACTCTAAATCATCACCAACTAACCCTTACCACAACAAACTAAACCCAATCACTTTTAAATTACAAAAAAATGCTAGTAACCATAGCAAACTATGCCAGACTCACCTAAATTACTTCGGCTACTCTAAATCATCACCAACTAACCCTTACCACAACAAACTAAACCCAATCACTTTTAAATTACAAAAAAATTCTAGTAACCATAGCAAACTATGCCAAACTCACCTAAATTACTTCGGCTACCGTAAATCACCCCCAACTATCCCTTACCACAACAAACTAAACCATATCATCTTAAAATTACAAAAAAAGGTGTACAAATCATAACAAACTATGCCAGACTCACCTAAATTACTTCGGCTACTCTAAATCATCACCAACTAAATCTTACCACAACAAACTAAACCCAATCAATTTTAAATTACAAAAAAATGCTAGTAACCATAGCAAACTATGCCAGACTTACCTAAATTACTTTGGCTACTCTAAATCATCACCAACTAACCCTTACCACAACAAACTAAACCCAATCACTTATAAATTACAAAAAAATGCTAGTAACCATAGCAAACTATGCCAAACTTACCTTAATTACTTCGGCTACCATAAATCATCACCAACTAACCCTTACCACAACAAACTAAACCCAATCACTTTTAAATTATAAAAAAATGCTACTAACCATAGCAAACTATGCCAAACTCACCTAAATTACTTCGGCTATCAAAAATCACCCCCAACTACACTTTACAGCAACAAACTAAGCCCAATCACTTTAAAATTACAAAAAAATGCTAAAAATCATATAAAACTATACCAGAATCACCTAAATATCTTCGGCTACCGTAAATTACCCCCAACTATCCCTTACCACAACTAACCAAACCATATCATCTTAAAATGACAAAAAAAGGTGTACAAATCATAAGAAACTATGCCAGACTCACCTAAATTACTTCGGCTACTCTAAATCATCACCAACTAACCCTTACCACAACAAACTAAACCCAATCACTTTTAAATTACAAAAAAATGCTAGTAGCCATAGCAAACTATGCCAGACTCACCTAAATTACTTCGGCTACTCTAAATCATCACCAACTAACCCTTACCACAACAAACTAAACCCAATCACTTTTAAATTACAAAAAAATGCTAGTAACCATAGCAAAAAATGCCAAACTCACCTAAATTACTTCGGCTACCATAAATCATCACCAACTAACCCTTACCACAACAAACTAAACTCAATCACTTTTAAATTACAAAAAAATGCTACTAACCATAGCAAACTATGCCAAACTTACCTAAATTACTTGGGCTATCAAAAATCACTCCCATCTACACTTTACAGCAACAAACTAAGCCCAATCACTTTAAAATTACAAAAAAATGCTAAAAATCATAACAAAACTATACTAGAATCACCTAAATTACTTCGGCTACCGTAAATCACCCCCAACTATCCCTTACCACAACAAAGCAAACCATATCATCTTAAAATTACAAAAAAAGGTGTACAAATCATAACAAACTATGCCAGACTTACCTAAATTACTTCGGCTACTCTAAATCATCACCAACTAACCCTTACCACAACAAACTAAACCCAATCACTTTTAAATTACAAAAAAATGCTAGTAACCATAGCAAACTATGCCAAACTCACCTAAATTACTTCGGCTACCATAAATCATCACTAACTAACTCTTACCACAACAAACTAAACCCAATCACATTTAAATTACAAAAAAATGCTACTAACCATAGCAAACTATGCCAAACTCACCTAAATTACTTCGGCTATCAAAAATCACTTCCAACTACACTTTACAGCAACAAACTAAGCCCAATCACTTTAAAATTACGAAAAAATGCTAAAAATCATAACAAACTATACCAGAATCACCTAAATTACTTCGGCTAACGTAAATCACCCCCAACTATCCCTTACCACAACAAACCAAACCATATCAACTTAAAATTACAAAAAAAAGGTGTACAAATCATAACAAACTATGCCAGACTCACCTAAATTACTTCGGCTACCATAAATCATCACCAACTAACCCCTACCACAACAAACTAAACCCAATCACTTTTAAATTACAAAAAAATGCTACTAACCATAGCAAACTATGCCAAACTTACCTAAATTACTTCGGCTATCAAAAATCACCCCCAACTACACTTTACAGCAACAAACTAAGCCCAAGCACAATAAAATTACAAAAAAATGCTAAAAATCATAACAAACTATACCCGAATCACCTAAATTACTTCGGCTACCGTAAATCACCCCCAACTATCTCTTACCACAACAAACCAAACCATATCATTTTAAAATTACAAAAAAAGGTGTACAAATCATAAAAAACTATGCCAGACTCACCTAAATTACTTCGGCTAATCTAAATCATCACCAACTAACTCTTACCACAACAAACTAAACCCAATCACTTTTAAATTACAAAAAAATGCTAGTAACCATAGCAAACTATGCCAAACTCACCTAAATTACTTCGGCTACCATAAATCATCACCAACTAACCCTTACCACAACAAACTAAACCCAATCACTTTTAAATTACAAAAAAATGCTACTAACCATAGCAAACTATGCCAAACTCACCTAAATTACTTCGGCTATCAAAAATCACCCCCAACTACACTTTACAGCAACAAACTAAGCCCAATCACTTTAAAATTACAAAAAAATGCTAAAAATCATAACAAACTATACCAGAATCACCTAAATTACTTCGGCTACCGTAAATCACCCCCAACTATCCCTTACCACAACAAACCAAACCATATCATCTTAAAATTACAAAAAAAGGTGTACAAATCATAACAAACTATGCCAGAATCACCTAAATTACTTCGGCTATTCTAAATCATCACCAACTAACCCTTACCACAACAAACTAAACCCAATCACTTTTAAATTACAAAAAAATGCTAGTAACCATAGCAAACTATGCCAAACTCACCTAAATTACTTCGGCTATCAAAAATCACTCCCAACTACACTTTACAGCAACAAACTAAGCCCAATCACTTTAAAATTACGAAAAAATGCTAAAAATCATAACAAACTATACCAGAATCACCTAAATTACTTCGGCTAACGTAAATCACCCCCAACTATCCCTTACCACAACAAACCAAACCATATCAACTTAAAATTACAAAAAAAGGTGTACAAATCATAACAAACTATGCCAGACTCACTTAAATTACTTCGGCTACCATAAATCATCACCAACTAACCCTTACCACAACAAACTAAACCCAATCACTTTTAAATTACAAAAAAATGCTACTAACCATAGCAAACTATGCCAAACTTACCTAAATTACTTCGGCTATCAAAAATCACCCCCAACTACACTTTACAGCAACAAACTAAGCCCAATCACTTTAAAATTACAAAAAAATGCTAAAAATCATAACAAACTATGCCAAACTCACCTAAATTACTTTGGCTACCGTAAATCACCACCAACTATCCCTTACCACAACAAACCAAACCATATCATCTTAAAATTACAAAAAAAGGTGTACAAATCATAACAAACTATGCTAGACTCACCTAAATTACTTCGGCTACTCTAAATCATCACCAACTAACCCTTACCACAACAAACTAAACCCAATCACTTTTAAATTACAAAAAAATACTAGTAACCAAAGCAAACTATGCCAAACTCACCTAAATTACTTCGGCAACCACAAATCATCACCAACTAACCCTTACCACAACAAACTAAACCCAATCACTTTTAAATTACAAAAAAATGCTACTAACCATAGCAAACTATGCCAAACTCACCTAAATTACTTCGGCTATCAAAAATCACTCCCAACTACACTTTACAGCAACAAACTAAGCCCAATCACTTTAAAATTACGAAAAAATGCTAAAAATCATAACAAACTATACCAGAATCACCTAAATTACTTCGGCTAACGTAAATCACCCCCAACTATCCCTTACCACAACAAACCAAACCATATTAACTTAAAATTACAAAAAAAGGTGTACAAATCATAACAAACTATGCCAAACTTACCTAAATTACTTCGGCTATCAAAAATCACCCCCAACTACACTTTACAGCAACAAACTAAGCCCAATCACTTTAAAATTACAAAAATATGCTAAAAATCATAACAAACTATACCAGAATCACCTAAATTACTTCGGCTACCGTAAATCAGTCCCAACTATCCCTTACCACAACAAAGCAAACCAAATCATCTTAAAATTAAAAAAAAGGTATACAAATCATAATAAACTATGCCAGACTCACCTAAATTACTTCGGCTACTATAAATCATCACCAACTAACCCTTACCACAACAAACTAAACCCAATCACTTTTAAATTACAAAAAAATGCTTGTAACTATAGCAAACTATGCCAGACTCACCTAAATTACTTCGGCTACTCTAAATCATCACCAACTAACCCTTACCACAACAAACTAAACCCAATCACTTTTAAATTACAAAAAAATGCTAGTAACCATAGCAAACTATGCCAGACTCACCTAAATTACTTCGGCTACTCTAAATCATCACCAACTAACCCTTACCACAACAAACTAAACCCAATCACTTTTAAATTACAAAAAAATGCTAGTGACCATAGCAACCTATGCCAAGCTCACCTAAATTACTTCGGCTACTCTAAATCATCACCAACTAACCCTTACCACAACAAACTAAACCCAATCACTTTTAAATTACAAAAAAATGCTAGTAACCATAGCAAACTATGCCAGACTCACCTAAATTACTTCGGCTACTCTAAATCATCACCAACTAACCCTTACCACAACAAACTAAACCCAATCACATTTAAATTACAAAAAAATGCTAGTAACCATAGCAAACTATGCCAAACTCACCTAAATTACTTCGGCTACCGTAAATCACCCCCAACTATCCCTTACCACAACAAACTAAACCATATCATCTTAAAATTACAAAAAAAGGTGTACAAATCATAACAAACTATGCCAGACTCACCTAAATTACTTCGGCTACTCTAAATCATCACCAACTAAATCTTACCACAACAAACTAAACCCAATCAATTTTAAATTACAAAAAAATGCTAGTAACCATAGCAAACTATGCCAGACTTACCTAAATTACTTCGGCTACCATAAATCATCACCAACTAACCCTTACCACAACAAACTAAACCCAATCACATTTAAATTACAAAAAAATGCTACTAACCATAGCAAACTATGCCAAACTCACCTAAATTACTTCGGCTACCGTAAATCACCCCCAACTATCCCTTACCACAACAAACTAAACCATATCATCTTAAAATTACAAAAAAAGGTGTACAAATCATAACAAACTATGCCAGACTCACCTAAATTACTTCGGCTACTCTAAATCATCACCAACTAAATCTTACCACAACAAACTAAACCCAATCAATTTTAAATTACAAAAAAATGCTAGTAACCATAGCAAACTATGCCAAACTTACCTTAATTACTTCGGCTACCATAAATCATCACCAACTAACCCTTACCACAACAAACTAAACCCAATCACTTTTAAATTATAAAAAAATGCTACTAACCATAGCAAACTATGCCAAACTCACCTAAATTACTTCGGCTATCAAAAATCACCCCCAACTACACTTTACAGCAACAAACTAAGCCAAATCACTTTAAAATTACAAAAAAATGCTAAAAATCATAACAAACTATATTAGAATCACCTAAATTACTTCGGCTACCGTAAATCACCCCCAACTATCCCTTACCACAACAAAGCAAACCATATCATCTTAAAATTACAAAAAAAGGTGTACAAATCATAACAAACTATGCCAGACTTACCTAAATTACTTCGGCTACTCTAAATCATCACCAACTAACCCTTACCACAACAAACTAAACCCAATCACTTTTAAATTACAAAAAAATGCTAGTAGCCATAGCAAACTATGCCAGACTCACCTAAATTACTTCGGCTACTCTAAATCATCACCAACTAACCCTTACCACAACAAACTAAACCCAATCACTTTTAAATTACAAAAAAATGCTAGTAGCCATAGCAAACTATGCCAGACTCACCTAAATTACTTCGGCTACTCTAAATCATCACTAACTAACCCTTACCACAACAAACTAAACCCAGTCACTTTTAAATTACAAAAAAATGCTAGTAACCACAGCAAACTATGCCAAACTCACCTAAATTACTTCGGCTACCATAAATCATCACCAACTAACCCTTACCACAACAAACTAAACCCAATCACTTTTAAATTACAAAAAAATTCTACTAACCATAGCAAACTATGCCAAACTCACCTAAATTACTTCGGCTATCAAAAATCACTCCCAACTACACTTTACAGCAACAAACTAAGCCCAATCACTTTAAAATTACGAAAAAATGCTAAAAATCATAACAAACTATACCAGAATCACCTAAATTACTTCGGCTAACGTAAATCACCCCCAACTATCCCTTACCACAACAAACCAAACCATATCAACTTAAAATTACAAAAAAAGGTGTACAAATCATAACAAACTATGCCAGACTCACCTAAATTACTTCGGCTACTCTAAATCATCACCAACTAACCCTTACCACAACAAACTAAACCCAATCACTTTTAAATTACAAAAAAATGCTAGTAACCATAGCAAACTATGCCAAACTCACCTAAATTACTTCGGCTACCAAAAATCATCACCAACTAACCCTTACCAGAACAAACTAAACCCAATCAGTTTTAAATTACAAATAAATGCTACTAGCCATAGCAAACTATCCCAAACTCACTAAAATTACTTCGGATATCAAAAGTCACCCCCAACTACACTTTACAGCAACAAACTAAGCCCCATCTCTTTAAAATTACAAAAAAATGCTAAAATTCATAACAAACTATACCAGAATCACCTAAATTACTTCGGCTACCGTAAATCACCCCCAACTATCCCTTACCACAACAAACCAAACCATATCATCTTAAAATTACAAAAAAGGTGTACAAATCATAACAAACTATGCCAGAATCACCTAAATTACTTCGGCTATTCTAAATCATCACCAACTAACCCTTACCACAACAAACTAAACCCAATCACTTTTAAATTCCAAAAAAATGCTAGTAACCATAGCAAACTATGCCAGACTAACCTAAATTACTTCGGCTACTCTAAATCATCACCAACTAACCCTTACCACAACAAACTAAACCCAATCACTTTTAAATTACAAAAAAATGCTAGTAACCATAGCAAACTATGCCAAACTCACCTAAATAACTTCGGCTACCGTAAATCACCACCAACTATCCCTTACCACAACAAACCAAACCATATCATCTTAAAATTACAAAAAAAGGTGTACAAATCATAACAAACTATGCTAGACTCACCTAAATTTCTTCGGCTACTCTAAATCATCACCAACTAACCCTTACCACAACAAACTAAACCCAATCACTTTTAAATTACAAAAAAATGCTAGTAACCATAGCAAACAATTGCCGAACTCACCTAAATTACTTCGGCTACCATAAATCATCACCAACTAACCCTTACCACAAGAAACTAAACCCAATCACTTTTAAATTACAAAAAAATGCTACTAACCATAGTAAACTATGCCAAACTCACCTAAATTACTTCGGCTATCAAAAATCACTCCCAACTACACTTTACAGCAACAAACTAAACCCAATCACTTTAAAATTACGAAAAAATGCTAAAAATCATAACAAACTATACCAGAATCACCTAAATTACTTCGGCTAACGTAAATCACCCCCAACTATCCCTTACCACAACAAACCAAACCATATCAACTTAAAATTACAAAAAAAGGTGTACAAATCATAACAAACTATGCCAGACTCACCTAAATTACTTCGGCTACACTAAATCATCACCAACTAACCCTTACCACAACAAACTGAACCCAATCACTTTTAAATTACAAAAAAATGCTAGTAACCATAGCAAACTATGCCAAACTCACCTAAATTACTTCGGGCTACCATAAATCATCACCAACTAACCCTTACCACAACAAACTAAACCCAATCACTTTTAAATTACAAAAAAATGCTACTAACCATAGCAAACTATGCCAAACTTACCTAAATTACTTCGGCTATCAAAAATCACCCCCAACTACACTTTACAGCAACAAACTAAGCACAATCACTTTAAAATTACAAAAATGTGCTAAAAATCATAACAAACTCTACCAGAATCACCTAAATTACTTCGGTTACCGTAAATCACCCCCAACTATCCCTTACCACAACAAACCAAACCATATCATCTTAAAATTACAAAAAAAAGTGTACAAATCATAACAAGCTATGCCAGAATCACCTAAATTACTTCGGCTACTCTAAATCATCTCCATCTAACCCTTACCACAACAAACTGAACCCAATCACTTTTAAATTACAAAAAAATGCTAGTAACCATAGCAAACTATGCCAAACTCACCTAAATAACTTCGGCTACCGTAAATCACCACCAACTATCCCTTACCACAACAAACCAAACCATATCAACTTAAAATTACAAAAAAAGGTGTACAAATCATAACAAACTATGCCAGACTCACCTAAATTACTTCGGCTACACTAAATCATCACCAACTAACCCTTACCACAACAAACTGAACCCAATCACTTTTAAATTACAAAAAAATGCTACTAACCATAGCAAACTATGCCAAACTTACCTAAATTACTTCGGCTATCAAAAATCACTCCCAACTACACTTTACTGCAACAAACTAAGCACAATCACTTTAAAATTACAAAAATGTGCTAAAAATCATAACAAACTATACCAGAATCACCTAAATTACTTCGGTTACCGTAAATCACCCCCAACTATCCCTTACCACAACAAACCAAACCATATCATCTTAAAATTACAAAAAAAAGTGTACAAATCATAACAAGCTATGCCAGAATCACCTAAATTACTTCGGCTACTCTAAATCATCTCCATCTAACCCTTACCACAACAAACTAAACCCAATCACTTTTAAATTACAAAAAAATGCTAGTAACCATAGCAAACTATGCCAAACTCACCTAAATTACTTCGGCAACCATAAATCATCACCAACTAACCCTTACCACAACAAACTAAACCCAATCACTTTTAAATTACAAAAAAATGCTACTAACCATAGCAAACTATGCCAAACTTACCTAAATTACTTCGGCTATCAAAAATCACCCCCAACTACACTTTACAGCAACAAACTAAGCCCAAGCACAATAAAATTACAAAAAAATGCTAAAAATCATAACAAACTATACCCGAATCACCTAAATTACTTCGGCTACCGTAAATCACCCCCAACTATCTCTTACTACAACAAACCAAACCATATCATTTTAAAATTACAAAAAAAGGTGTACAAATTATAAAAAACTATGCCAGACTCACCTAAATTACTTCGGCTAATCTAAATCATCACCAACTAACTCTTACCACAACAAACTAAACCCAATCACTTTTAAATTACAAAAAAATGCTAGTAACCATAGCAAACTATGCCAAACTCACCTAAATTACTTCGGCTACCATAAATCATCACCAACTAACCCTTACCACAACAAACTAAACCCAATCACTTTTAAATTACAAAAAAATGCTACTAACCATAGCAAACTATGCCAAATTCACCTAAATTACTTCGGCTATCAAAAATCACCCCCAACTACACTTTACAGCAACAAACTAAGCCCAATCACTTTAAAATTACAAAAAAATGCTAAAAATCATAACAAACTATACCAGAATCACCTAAATTACTTCGTCTACCGTAAATCACCCCCAACTATCCCTTACCACAACAAACCAAACCATATCATCTTAAAATTACAAAAAAAGGTGTACAAATCATAACAAACTATGCCAGAATCACCTAAATTACTTCGGCTATTCTAAATCATCACCAACTAACCCTTACCACAACAAACTAAACCCAATCACTTTTAAATTACAAAAAAATGCTAGTAACCATAGCAAACTATGCCAAACTCACCTAAATTACTTCGGCAACCATAAATCATCACCAACTAACCCTTACCACAACAAACTAAACCCAATCACATTTAAATTACAAAAAAATGCTACTAACCTTAGCAAACTATGCCAAAATTACCTAAATTACTTCGGCTATCAAAAATCACGCCCAACTACACTTTACAGCAACAAACTAAGCCCAATCACTTTAAAATTACAAAAATATGCTAAAAATCATAACAAACTATACCAGAATCACCTAAATTACTTCGGCTACCGTAAATCACCCCCAACTATCCCTTACCACAACAAACCAAACCATATCATCTTAAAATTACAAAAAAAGGTGTACAAATCATAACAAACTATGCCAGAATCACCTAAATTACTTCGGCTACTCTAAATCATCTCCAACTAACCCTTACCACAACAAACTAAACCCAATCACTTTTAAATTACAAAAAAATGCTAGTAACCATAGCAAACTATGCCAAACTCACCTAAATTACTTCGGCTACGGTAAATCACCCCCAACTATCCCTTACCACAACAAACCAAACCATATCATCTTAAAATTACAAAAAAAGGTGTTCAAATCATAACAAACTATGCCAGACTCACCTAAATTACATCGGCTACTCTAAATCATCACCAACTAACCCTTACCACAACAACCTAAACCCAATCACTTTTAAATTACAAAAAAATGCTAGTAACCATAGCAAACTATGCCAAACTCACCTAAATTACTTCGGCTACCATGAATCATCATCAACTAACCCTTACCACAACAAACTAAACCCAATCACTTTTAAATTACAAAAAAATGCTACTAACCATATTAAACTATGCCAAACTCACCTAAATTACTTCGGCTATCAAAAATCACTCCCAACTACACTTTACAGCAACAAACTAAGCCCAATCACTTTAAAATTACGAAAAATGCTAAAAATCATAACAAACTATACCAAAATCACCTAAATTACTTCGCCTAACGTAAATCACCCCCAACTATCCCTTACCACAACAAACCAAACCATATCAACTTAAAATTACAAAAAAAGGTGTACAAATCATAACAAACTATGCCAGAATCACCTAAATTACTTCGGCTACTCTAAATCATCTCCATCTAACCCTTACCACAACAAACTAAACCCAATCACTTTTAAATTACAAAAAAATGCTAGTAACCATAGCAAACTATGCCAAACTCACCTAAATTACTTCGGCTACCGTAAATCACCCCCAACTATCCCTTACCACAACAAACCAAACCATATCATCTTAAAATTACAAAAAAAGGTGTTCAAATCATAACAAACTATGCCAGACTCACCTAAATTACTTCGGCTACTCTAAATCATCACCAACTAACCATTACCAGAACAAACTAAACCCAATCACTTTTAAATTACAAAAAAATGCTAGTAACCATAGCAAACTATGCCAAACTCACCTAAATTACTTCGGCTACCATAAATCATCATCAACTAACCCTTACCACAACAAACTAAACCCAATCACATTTAAATTACAAAAAAATGCTACTAACCATAGCAAACTATGCCAAACTCACCTAAATTACTTCGGCTATCAAAAATCACTTCCAACTACACTTTACAGCAACAAACTCAGCCCAATCACTTTAAAATTACGAAAAAATGCTAAAAATCATAACAAACTATACCAGAATCACCTAAATTACTTCGGCTAACGTAAATCACCCCCAACTATCCCTTACCACAACAAACCAAACCATATCAACTTAAAATTACAAAAAAAAGGTGTACAAATCATAACAAACTATGCCAGACTCACCTAAATTACTTCGGCTACCATAAATCATCACCAACTAACCCCTACCACAACAAACTAAACCCAATCACTTTTAAATTACAAAAAAATGCTACTAACCATAGCAAACTATGCCAAACTTACCTAAATTACTTCGGCTATCAAAAATCGCCCCCAACTACACTTTACAGCAACAAACTAAGCCCAAGCACAATAAAATTACAAAAAAATGCTAAAAATCATAACAAACTATACCCGAATCACCTAAATTACTTCGGCTACCGTAAATCACCCCCAACTATCTCTTACCACAACAAACCAAACCATATCATTTTAAAATTACAAAAAAAGGTGTACAAATCATAAAAAACTATGCCAGACTCACCTAAATTACTTCGGCTAATCTAAATCATCACCAACTAACTCTTACCACAACAAACTAAACCCAATCACTTTTAAATTACAAAAAAATGCTAGTAACCATAGCAAACTATGCCAAACTCACCTAAATTACTTCGGCTACCATAAATCATCACCAACTAACCCTTACCACAACAAACTAAACCCAATCACTTTTAAATTACAAAAAAATGCTACTAACCATAGCAAACTATGCCAAACTCACCTAAATTACTTCGGCTATCAAAAATCACCCCCAACTACACTTTACAGCAACAAACTAAGCCCAATCACTTTAAAATTACAAAAAAATGCTAAAAATCATAACAAACTATACCAGAATCACCTAAATTACTTCGGCTACCGTAAATCACCCCCAACTATCCCTTACCACAACAAACCAAACCATATCATCTTAAAATTACAAAAAAAGGTGTTCAAATCATAACAAACTATGCCAGACTCACCTAAATTACTTCGGCTACTCTAAATCATCACCAACTAACCATTACCAGAACAAACTAAACCCAATCACTTTTAAATTACAAAAAAATGCTAGTAACCATAGCAAACTATGCCAAACTCACCTAAATTACTTCGGCTACCATAAATCATCATCAACTAACCCTTACCACAACAAACTAAACCCAATCACATTTAAATTACAAAAAAATGCTACTAACCATAGCAAACTATGCCAAACTCACCTAAATTACTTCGGCTATCAAAAATCACTTCCAACTACACTTTACAGCAACAAACTCAGCCCAATCACTTTAAAATTACGAAAAAATGCTAAAAATCATAACAAACTATACCAGAATCACCTAAATTACTTCGGCTAACGTAAATCACCCCCAACTATCCCTTACCACAACAAACCAAACCATATCAACTTAAAATTACAAAAAAAGGTGTACAAATCATAACAAACTATGCCAGACTCACCTAAATTACTTCGGCTACCATAAATCATCACCAACTAACCCCTACCACAACAAACTAAACCCAATCACTTTTAAATTACAAAAAAATGCTACTAACCATAGCAAACTATGCCAAACTTACCTAAATTACTTCGGCTATCAAAAATCGCCCCCAACTACACTTTACAGCAACAAACTAAGCCCAAGCACAATAAAATTACAAAAAAATGCTAAAAATCATAACAAACTATACCCGAATCACCTAAATTACTTCGGCTACCGTAAATCACCCCCAACTATCTCTTACCACAACAAACCAAACCATATCATTTTAAAATTACAAAAAAAGGTGTACAAATCATAAAAAACTATGCCAGACTCACCTAAATTACTTCGGCTAATCTAAATCATCACCAACTAACTCTTACCACAACAAACTAAACCCAATCACTTTTAAATTACAAAAAAATGCTAGTAACCATAGCAAACTATGCCAAACTCACCTAAATTACTTCGGCTACCATAAATCATCACCAACTAACCCTTACCACAACAAACTAAACCCAATCACTTTTAAATTACAAAAAAATGCTACTAACCATAGCAAACTATGCCAAACTCACCTAAATTACTTCGGCTATCAAAAATCACCCCCAACTACACTTTACAGCAACAAACTAAGCCCAATCACTTTAAAATTACAAAAAAATGCTAAAAATCATAACAAACTATACCAGAATCACCTAAATTACTTCGGCTACCGTAAATCACCCCCAACTATCCCTTACCACAACAAACCAAACCATATCATCTTAAAATTACAAAAAAAGGTGTACAAATCATAACAAACTATGCCAGAATCACCTAAATTACTTCGGCTATTCTAAATCATCACCAACTAACCCTTACCACAACAAACTAAACCCAATCACTTTTAAATTACAAAAAAATGCTAGTAACCATAGCAAACTATGCCAAACTCACCTAAATTACTTCGGCTACGGTAAATCACCCCCAACTATCCCTTACCACAACAAACCAAACCATATCATCTTAAAATTACAAAAAAAGGTGTTCAAATCATAACAAACTATGCCAGACTCACCTAAATTACATCGGCTACTCTAAATCATCACCAACTAACCCTTACCACAACAACCTAAACCCAATCACTTTTAAATTACAAAAAAATGCTAGTAACCATAGCAAACTATGCCAAACTCACCTAAATTACTTCGGCTACCATGAATCATCATCAACTAACCCTTACCACAACAAACTAAACCCAATCACTTTTAAATTACAAAAAAATGCTACTAAACATATTAAACTATGCCAAACTCACCTAAATTACTTCGGCTATCAAAAATCACTCCCAACTACACTTTACAGCAACAAACTAAGCCCAATCACTTTAAAATTACGAAAAATGCTAAAAATCATAACAAACTATACCAAAATCACCTAAATTACTTCGCCTAACGTAAATCACCCCCAACTATCCCTTACCACAACAAACCAAACCATATCAACTTAAAATTACAAAAAAAGTGTACAAATCATAACAAACTATGCCAGACTCTCCTAAATTACTTCGGCTACTCTAAATCATCACCAACTAACCCTTACCACAACAAACTAAACCCAATCACTTTTAAATTACAAAAAAATGCTACTAACCATAGCAAACTATGCCAAACTCTCCTAAATTACTTCGGCTATCAAAAATCACTCCCAACTACACTTTACAGCAACAAACTAAGCCCAATCACTTTAAAATTACGAAAAAATGCTAAAAATCATAACAAACTATACCAAAATCACCTAAATTACTTCGGCTAACGTAAATCACCCCCAACTATCCCTTACCACAACAAACCAAACCATATTAACTTAAAATTACAAAAAAAGGTGTACAAATCATAACAAACTATGCCAGACTCACTTAAATTACTTCGGCTACCATAAATCATCACCAACTAACCCTTACCACAACAAACTAAACCCAATCACTTTTAAATTACAAAAAAATGCTACTAACCATAGCAAACTATGCCAAACTTACCTAAATTACTTCGGCTATCAAAAATCACCCCCAACTACACTTTACAGCAACAAACTAAGCCCAATCACTTTAAAATTACAAAAAAATGCTAAAAATCATAACAAACTATGCCAAACTCACCTAAATTACTTCGGCTACCGTAAATCACCACCAACTATCCCTTACCACAACAAACCAAACCATATCATCTTAAAATTACAAAAAAAGGTGTACAAATCATAACAAACTATGCTAGACTCACCTAAATTACTTCGGCTACTCTAAATCATCACCAACTAACCCTTACCACAACAAACTAAACCCAATCACTTTTAAATTACAAAAAAATACTAGTAACCAAAGCAAACTATGCCAAACTCACCTAAATTACTTCGGCAACCACAAATCATCACCAACTAACCCTTACCACAACAAACTAAACCCAATCACTTTTAAATTACAAAAAAATGCTACTAACCATAGCAAACTATGCCAAACCCACCTAAATTACTTCGGCTATCAAAAATCACTCCCAACTACACTTTACAGCAACAAACTAAGCCCAATCACTTTAAAATTACGAAAAAATGCTAAAAATCATAACAAACTATACCAGAATCACCTAAATTACTTCGGCTAACGTAAATCACCCCCAACTATCCCTTACCACAACAAACCAAACCATATTAACTTAAAATTACAAAAAAAGGTGTACAAATCATAACAAACTATGCCAAACTTACCTAAATTACTTCGGCTATCAAAAATCACCCCCAACTACACTTTACAGCAACAAACTAAGCCCAATCACTTTAAAATTACAAAAATATGCTAAAAATCATAACAAACTATACCAGAATCACATAAATTACTTCGGCTACCGTAAATCAGTCCCAACTATCCCTTACCACAACAAAGCAAACCATATCATCTTAAAATTAAAAAAAAGGTATACAAATCATAATAAACTATGCCAGACTCACCTAAATTACTTCGGCTACTATAAATCATCACCAACTAACCCTTACCACAACAAACTAAACCCAATCACTTTTAAATTACAAAAAAATGCTTCTAACTATAGCAAACTATGCCAGACTCACCTAAATTACTTCGGCTACTCTAAATCATCACCAACTAACCCTTACCACAACAAACTAAACCCAATCACTTTTAAATTACAAAAAAATGCTAGTAACCATAGCAAACTATGCCAGACTCACCTAAATTACTTCGGCTACTCTAAATCATCACCAACTAACCCTTACCACAACAAACTAAACCCAATCACTTTTAAATTACAAAAAAATGCTAGTGACCATAGCAACCTATGCCAAGCTCACCTAAATTACTTCGGCTACCATAAATCATCACCAACTAACCCTTACCACAACAAACTAAACGTAATCACTTTTAAATTACAAAAAAATGCTACTAACCATAGCAAACTATGCCAAACTCACCTAAATTACTTCGGCTATCAAAAATCACTCCCAACTACACTTTACAGCAACAAACTAAGCCCAATCACTTTAAAATGACAAAAAAATGCTAAAAATCATAACAAACTATACCAGAATCACCTAAATTACTTCGGCTACCGTAAATCACCCCCAACTATCCCTTACCACAACAAACCAAACCATATCATCTTAAAATTACAAAAAAAGGCGTACAAATCATAACAAACTATGCCAGACTTACCTAAATTACTTCGGCTACTCTAAATCATCACCAACTAACTCTTACCACAACAAACTAAACCCAATCACTTTTAAATTACAAAAAAATGCTTGTAACTATAGCAAACTATGCCAGACTCACCTAAATTACTTCGGCTACTCTAAATCATCACCAACTAACCCTTACCACAACAAACTAAACCCAATCACTTTTAAATTAAAAAAAATGCTAGTAACCATAGCAAACTATGCCAAACTCACCTAAATTACTTCGGCTACCATAAATCATCACCAACTAACCCTTACCACAACAAACTAAACCCAATCACTTTTAAATTATAAAAAAATGCTACTAACCATAGCAAACTATGCCAAACTCACCTAAATTACTTCGGCTATCAAAAATCACTCCCAACTACACTTTACAGCAACAAACTAAGCCCAATCACTTTAAAATTACAAAAAAATGCTAAAAATCATATAAAACTATACCAGAATCACCTAAATTACTTCGGCTACCGTAAATCACCCCCAACTATCCCTTACCACAACAAACCAAACCATATCATCTTAAAATGACAAAAAAAGGTGTACAAATCATAACAAACTATGCCAGACTCACCTAAATTACTTCGGCTACTCTAAATCATCACCAACTAATCCTTACCACAACAAACTAAACCCAATCACTTTTAAATTACAAAAAAATGCTAGTAACCATAGCAAACTATGCCATACTCACCTAAATTACTTCGGCTACCATAAATCATCACCAACTAACCCTTACCACAACAAACTAAACCCAATCACTTTTAAATAACAAAAAAATGCTTGTAACTATAGCAAACTATGCCAGACTCACTTAAATTACTTCGGCTACTCTAAATCATCACCAACTAACCCTTACCACAACAAACTAAACCCAATCACTTTTAAATTACAAAAAAATGCTACTAACCATAGCAAACTATGCCAAACTCACCTAAATTACTTCGGCTATCAAAAATCACTCCCAACTACACTTTACAGCAACAAACTAAGCCCAATCACTTTAAAATTACAAAAAAATGCTAAAAATCATATAAAACTATACCAGAATCACCTAAATTACTTCGGCTAACGTAAATCACCCCCAACTATCCCTTACCACAACAAACTAAACCATATCAACTTAAAATTACAAAAAAAGGTGTACAAATCATAACAAACTATGCCAGACTCACCTAAATTACTTCGGCTACTCTAAATCATCACCAACTAACCCTTACCCCAACAAACTAAACCCAATCACTTTTAAATTACAAAAAAATGCTAGTAACCATAGCAATCTATGCCAAACTCACCTAAATTACTTCGGCTACCATAAATCATCACCAACTAACCCTTACCACAACAAACTAAACCCAATCACTTTTAAATTACAAAAAAATGCTACTAACCATAGCAAACTATGCCAAACTTACCTAAATTACTTCGGCTATCAAAAATCACCCCCAACTACACTTTACAGCAACAAACTAAGCCCAATCACTTTAAAATTACAAAAAAATGCTAAAAATCATAACAAACTATACCAGAATCACCTAAATTACTTCGGCTACCGTAAATCACCCCCAACTATCCCTTACCACAACAAATCAAACCATATCATCTTAAAATTACAAAAAAAGGTGTACAAATCATAACAAACTATGCCAGAATCACCTAAATTACTTCGGCTATTCTAAATCATCACCAACTATCCCTTACCACAACAAACTAAACCCAATCACTTTTAAATTACAAAAAAATACTAGTAACCATAGCAAACTATGCTAAACTCACCTAAATTACTTCGGCTACCATAAATCATCACCAACTAACCCTTACCACAACAAACTAAACCCAATCACTTTTAAATTACAAAAAAATGCTAGTAACCATAGCAAACTATGTCAAACTCACCTAAAATACTTTGGCTACTCTAAATCATCACCAACTAACCCTTACCACAACAAACTAAACCCAATCACTTTTAAATTACAAAAAAATGCTACTAACCATAGCAAACTATGCCAAATTCACCTAAATTACTTCGGCAATCAAAAATCAGCCCCAACTACACTTTACAGCAACAAACTAAGCCCAATCACTTTAAAATTACAAAAAAATGCTAAAAATCATAACAAACTATACCAGAATCACCTAAATTACTTCGGCTACCGTAAATCAGTCCCAACTATCCCTTACCACAACAAAGCAAACCATATCATCTTAAAATTCAAAAAAAGGTATACAAATCATAATAAACTATGCCAGACTCACCTAAATTACTTCGGCCACTATAAATCATTACAAACTAACCCTTACCACAACAAACTAAACCCAATCACTTTTAAATTACAAAAAAATGCTAGTAACCATAGCAAACTATGCCAAACTCACCTAAATTACTTCGGCTACCATAAATCATCACCAACTAACTCTTACCACAACAAACTAAACCCAATCACTTTTAAATTACAAAAAAATGCTACTAACCATAGCAAACTATGCCAAACTCACCTAAATTACTTCGGCTATCAAAAATCATCCCCAACTACACTTTACAGCAGCAAACTAAACCCAATCACTTTAAAATTACAAAAAAATGCTAAAAATCATAACAAACTATATCAGAATCACCTAAATTACTTCGGCTACCGTAAATCACCCCCAACTATCCCTTACCACAACAAACCAAACCATATCATCTTAAAATTACAAAAAAAAGTTTTCAAATCATAACAAACTATGCCAGACTCACCTAAATTACTTCGGCTACTCTAAATCATCACCAACTAACCCTTACCACAACAAACTAAACCCAATCACTTTTAAATTACAAAAAAATGCTAGTAACCATAGCAAACTATGCCATACTCACCTAAATTACTTCGGCTACCATAAATCATCACCAACTAACCCTTACCACAACAAACTAAACCCAATCACTTATAAATTACAAAAAAATGCTACTAACCATAGCAAACTATGCCAAACTTACCTAATGTACTTCGGCTATCAAAAATCACCTCCAACTACATTTTACAGCAACAAACTAAGCCCAATCACTTTAAAATTACAAAAAAATGCTAAAAATCATAACAAACTATTCCAGAATCACCTAAATTACTTCGGCTACCGTAAATCACCCCCAACTATCCCTTACCACAACAAACCAAACCATATCATCTTAAAATTTCAAAAAAAGGTGTACAAATTATAACAAACTATGCCAGACTCACCTAAATTACTTCGGCTACTCTATATCATCACCAACTAACCCTTACCACAATAAACTAAACCCAATCACTTTTAAATTAAAAAAAAATGCTAGTAACCATAGCAAACTATGCCAAACTCACCTAAATTACTTCGGCTACCATAAATCATCACCAACTAACCCTTACCACAACAAACTAAACCCAATCACTTTTAAATTACAAAAAAATGCTAGTAACCATAGCAAACTATGTCAAACTCACCTAAATTACTTCGGCTACTCTAAATCATCACCAACTAACCCTTACCACAACAAACTAAACCCAATCACTTTTAAATTACAAAAAAATGCTACTAACCATAGCAAACTATGCCAAATTCACCTAAATTAGTTCGGCTATCAAAAATCACCCCCAACTACACTTTACAGCAACAAACTAAGCCCAATCACTTTAAAATTACAAAAAAATGCTAAAAACCATAACAAACTATACCAGAATCACCTAAATTACTTCGGCTACCGTAAATCACCCCCAACTATACCTTACCACAACAAAGCAAACTATATCATCTTAAAATTACAAAAAAAGGTGTACAAATCATAACAAACTATGCCAGACTCACCTAAATTACTTCGGCTACCGTAAATCACCCCCAACTATCCCTTACCAAAACAAACCAAACCATATCATCTTAAAATTACAAAAAAAGGTGTACAAATCATAACAAACTATGCCAGACTCACCTAAATTACTTCGGCTACCATAAATCATCACCAACTAACCCTTACCACAACAAACTAAACCCAATCACTTTTAAATTACAAAAAAATGCTTCTAACCATAGCAAACTATGCCAAACTCACCTAAATTACTTCGGCTATCAAAAATCACCTCCAACTATATTTTACAGCAACAAACTAAGCCCAATCACGTTAAAATTACAAAAAAATGCTAAAAATCATAACAAACTATACCAGAATCACCTTAATTACTTCGGCTACCGTAAATCACCCCCAACTATCTCTTACCACAACAAACCAAACCATATCATCTTAAAATGACAAAAAAAGGTGTACAAATCATAACAAACTATGCCAGACTCACATAAATTACTTCGGCTACTCTAAATCATCACCAACTAACCCTTACCACAACAAACTAAACCCAATCACTTTTAAATTACAAAAAAATGCTATTAACCATAGCAAACTATGCCATACTCACCTAAATTACTTCGGCTACCATAAATCATCACCAACAAACCCTTACCACAACAAACTAAACCCAATCACTTTTAAATTACAAAAAAATGCTACTAACCATAGCAAACTATGCCAAACTTACCTAAATTACTTCGGCTATCAAAAATCACCTCCAACTACACTTTACAGCAACAAACTAAGCCCAATCACTTTAAAATTACAAAAAAATGCTAAAAATTATAACCAACTATACCAGAATCACCTAAATTACTTCGGCTACCGTAAATCACCCCCAACTATCTCTTACCACAACAAACCAAACCATATCATCTTAAAATTACAAAAAAAGGTGTACAAATCATAACAAACTACACCAGACTCACCTAAATTACTTCGGCTAATCTAAATCATCACCAACTAACTCTTACCGCAACAAACTAAACCCAATCACTTTTAAATTACAAAAAAATGCTAGTAACCATAGCAAACTATGCCAAACTCACCTAAATTACTTCGGCTACCATAAATCATCACCAACTAACCCTTACCACAACAAACTAAACCCAATCACTTTTAAATTACAAAAAAATGCTACTAACCATAGCAAACTATGCCAAACTCACCTAAATTAATTCGGCTATCAAAAATCACCCCCAACTACACTTTACAGCAACAAACTAAGCCCAATCACTTTAAAATTACAAAAAAATGCTAAAAATCATATAAAACTATACCAGAATCACCAAAATTACTTTGGCTAGCGTAAATCACCCCCAATTATCCCTTACCACAACAAACCAAAACATATCATCTTAAAATGACAAAAAAAGGTGTACAAATCATAACAAACTATGCCAGACTCACCTAAATTACTTCGGCTAATCTAAATCATCACCAACTAACTCTTACCACAACAAACTAAACCCAATCACTTTTAAATTACAAAAAAATGCTAGTAACCATAGCAAACTATGCCAAACTCACCTAAATTACTTCGGCTACCATAAATCATCACCAACTAACCCTTACCACAACAAACTAAACCCAATCACTTTTAAATTACAAAAAATGCTACTAACCATAGCAAACTATGCCAAACTCACCTAAATTACTTCGGCTATCAAAAATCACTCCCAACTACACTTTACAGCAACAAACTAAGCCCAATCACTTTAAAATTACGAAAAATGCTAAAAATCATAACAAACTATACCAGAATCACCTAAATTACTTCGGCTAACGTAAATCACCCCCAACTATCCCTTACCACAACAAACCAAACCATATCAACTTAAAATTACAAAAAAAGGTGTACAAATTATAAGAAACTATGCCAGACTCACCTAAATTACTTCGGCTACTCTAAATCATCACCAACTAACCCTTACCACAACAAACTAAACCCAATCACTTTTAAATTACAAAAAAATGCTAGTAACCATAGCAAACTATGCCAAACTCACCTAAATTACTTTGGCTACCATAAATCATCACCAACTAACCCTTACCACAACAAACTAAACCGAATCACTTTTAAATTACAAAAAAATGCTACTAACCATAGCAAACTATGCCAAATTCACCTAAATTACTTCGGCTATCAAAAATCACCCCCAACTACACTTTACAGCAACAAACTAAGCCCAATCACTTTAAAATTACAAAAAAATGCTAAAAATCATAACAAACTATATCAGAATCACCTAAATTACTTCGGCTAGCGTAAATCACCCCCAACTATCCCTTACCACAACAAACCAAACCATATCATCTTAAAATTACAAAAAAAGGTGTACAAATCATAACAAACTATGCCAGACTCACATAAATTACTTCGGCTACTCTAAATCATCACCAACTAACCCTTACCACAACAAACTAAACCCAATCACTTTTAAATTACAAAAAATGCTATTAACCATAGCAAACTATGCCATACTCACCTAAATTACTTCGGCTACCATAAATCATCACCAACAAACCCTTACCACAACAAACTAAACCCAATCACTTTTAAATTACAAAAAAATGCTACTAACCATAGCAAACTATGCCAAACTTACCTAAATTACTTCGGCTATCAAAAATCACCTCCAACTACACTTTACAGCAACAAACTAAGCCCAATCACTTTAAAATTACAAAAAAATGCTAAAAATCATAACAAACTATACCAGAATCACCTAAATTACTTCGGCTACCGTAAATCACCCCCAACTATCTCTTACCACAACAAACCAAACCATATCATCTTAAAATTACAAAAAAAGGTGTACAAATCATAACAAACTACACCAGACTCACCTAAATTACTTCGGCTAATCTAAATCATCACCAACTAAATCTTACCGCAACAAACTAAACCCAATCACTTTTAAATTACAAAAAAAATGCTAGTAACCTTAGCAAACTATGCCAAACTCACCTAAATTACTTCGGCTACCATAAATCATCACCAACTAACCCTTACCACGACAAACTAAACCCAATCACTTTTAAATTACAAAAAAATGCTACTAACCATAGCAAACTATGCCAAACTCACCTAAATTAATTCGGCTATCAAAAATCACCCCCAACTACACTTTACAGCAACAAACTAAGCCCAATCACTTTAAAATTACAAAAAAATGCTAAAAATCATATAAAACTATACCAGAATCACCTAAATTACTTTGGCTACCGTAAATCACTCCCAACTATCCCTTACCACAACAAACCAAACCATATTATCTTAAAATGACAAAAAAAGGTGTACAAATCAGAACAAACTATGCCAGACTCACCTAAATTACTTCGGCTAATCTAAATCATCACCAACTAACTCTTACCACAACAAACTAAACCCAATCACTTTTAAATTACAAAAAAATGCTAGTAACCATAGCAAACTATGCCAAACTCACCTAAATTACTTCGGCTACCATAAATCATCACCAACTAACCCTTACCACAACAAACTAAACCCAATCACTTTTAAATTACAAAAAATGCTACTAACCATAGCAAACTATGCCAAACTCACCTAAATTACTTCGGCTATCAAAAATCACTCCCAACTACACTTTACAGCAACAAACTAAGCCCAATCACTTTAAAATTACGAAAAATGCTAAAAATCATAACAAACTATACCAGAATCACCTAAATTACTTCGGCTAACGTAAATCACCCCCAACTATCCCTTACCACAACAAACCAAACCATATCAACTTAAAATTACAAAAAAAGGTGTACAAATTATAACAAACTATGCCAGACTCACCTAAATTACTTCGGCTACTCTAAATCATCACCAACTAACCCTTACCACAACAAACTAAACCCAATCACTTTTAAATTATAAAAAAATGCTAGTAACCATAGCAAACTATGCCAAACTCACCTAAATTACTTTGGCTACCATAAATCATCATCAACTAACCCTTACCACAACAAACTAAACCCAATCACTTTTAAATTACAAAAAAATGCTAGTAACCATAGCAAACTATGCCAGACTCACCTAAATTACTTCGGCTACTCTAAATCATCACCAACTAACCCTTACCACAACAAACTAAACCCAATCACTTTTAAATTACAAAAAAATTCTAGTAACCATAGCAAACTATGCCAAGCTCACCTAAATTACTTCGGCTACCATAAATCATCACCAACTAACCCTTACCACAACAAACTAAACCCAATCACTTTTAAATTACAAAAAAATGCTACTAACCATAGCAAACTATGCCAAACTCACCTAAATTAATTCGGCTACCATAAATCATCACCAACTAACCCTTACCACAACAAACTAAACCCAATCACTTTTAAATTACAAAAAAATGCTACTAACCATAGCAAACTATGCCAAACTCACCTAAATTAATTCGGCTATCAAAAATCACCCCCAACTACACTTTACAGCAACAAACTAAGCCCAATCACTTTAAAATTACAAAAAAATGCTAAAAATCATAACAAACTATACCAGAATCACCTAAATTACTTCGGCTACCGTAAATCACCCCCAACTATCCCTTACCACAACAAACCAAACCATATCATCTTAAAATTACAAAAAAAGGTGTACAAATCATAACAAACTATGCCAGACTTACATAAATTACTTCGGCTACTCTAAATCATCACCAACTAACCCTTGCCACAACAAACTAAACCCAATCACTTTTAAATTACAAAAAAATGCTAGTAACCATAGCAATCTATGCCAAACTCACCTAAATTACTTCGGCTACCATAAATCATCACCAACTAACCCTTACCACAACAAACTAAACCCAATCACTTTTAAATTACAAAAAAATGCTACTAACCATAGCAAACTATGCCAAACTCACCTAAATCACTTCGGCTATCAAAAATCACCCCCAATTACACTTTACAGCAACAAACTAAGCCCAATCACTTTAAAATTACAAAAAAATGCTAAAAATCATAACAAACTAATTCCAGAATCACCTAAATTACTTCGGCTATCAAAAATCACCCCCTACTACACTTTACAGCAACAAACTAAGCCCAATCACTTTAAAATTACAAAAAAATGCTAAAAATCATAACAAACTAATCCAGAATCCCCTAAATTACTTCGGCTACCGTAAATCACCCCCAACTATCCCTTACCACAACAAACCAAACCATATCATCTTAAAATTTCAAAAAAAGGTGTACAAATCATAACAAACTATGCCAGACTCACCTAAATTACTTCGGCTACTCTAAATCCTCACCAACTAACACTTGCCACAACAAACTAAACGCAATCACTTTTAAATTACAAAAAAATGCTAGTAACCATAGCAAACTATGCCAAACTCACCTAAATTACTTTGGCTACCATAAATCATCACCAACTAACCCTTACCACAACAAACTAAACCCAATCACTTTTAAATTACAAAAAAATGCTAGTAACCATAGCAAACTATGCCAGACTCACCTAAATTACTTCGGCTACTCTAAATCATCACCAACTAACCCTTACCACAACAAACTAAACCCAATCACTTTTAAATTACAAAAAAATTCTAGTAACCATAGCAAACTATGCCAAGCTCACCTAAATTACTTCGGCTACCATAAATCATCACCAACTAACCCTTACCACAACAAACTAAACCCAATCACTTTTAAATTACAAAAAAATGCTACTAACCATAGCAAACTATGCCAAACTCACCTAAATTACTTCGGCTATCAAAAATCACTCCCAACTACACTTTACAGCAACAAACTAAGCCCAATCACTTTAAAATTACAAAAAAATGCTAAAAATCATAACAAACTATACCAGAATCACCTAAATTACTTCGGCTACCGTAAATCACCCCCAACTATCCCTTACCACAACAAACCAAACCATATCATCTTAAAATTACAAAAAAAGGTGTACAAATCATAACAAACTATGCCAGACTTACATAAATTACTTCGGCTACTCTAAATCATCACCAACTAACCCTTGCCACAACAAACTAAACCCAATCACTTTTAAATTACAAAAAAATGCTAGTAACCATAGCAAACTATGCCAAACTCACCTAAATTACTTCGGCTACCATAAATCATCACCAACTAACCCTTACCACAACAAACTAAACCCAATCACTTTTAAATAACAAAAAAATGCTACTAACCATAGCAAACTATGCCAAACTCACCTAAATTACTTCGGCTATCAAAAATCACCCCCAACTACACTTTACAGCAACAAACTAAGCCCAATCACTTTAAAATTACAAAAAAATGCTAAAAATCATAACAAACTATTCCAAAATCACCTAAATTACTTCGGCTACCGTAAATCACCCCCAACTATCCCTTACCACAAAAAACCAAACCATATCATCTTAAAATTTCAAAAAAAGGTGTACAAATCATAACAAACTATGCCAAACTCACCTAAATTACTTCGGCTACTCTAAATCATCACCAACTAACCCTTACCACACAACAAACTAAAACCAATCACTTTTAAATTACAAAAAAATGCTAGTAACCATAGCAAACTATGCCAAACTCACCTAAATTACTTCGGCTACCATAAATCATCACCAACTAACCCTTACCACAACAAACTAAACCCAATCACTTTTAAATTACAAAAAAATGCTACTAACCATAGCAAACTATGCCAAACTCACCTAAATCACTTCGGCTATCAAAAATCACCCCCAATTACACTTTACAGCAACAAACTAAGCCCAATCACTTTAAAATTACAAAAAAATGCTAAAAATCATAACAAACTATTCCAGAATCACCTAAATTACTTCGGCTATCAAAAATCACCCCCTACTACACTTTACAGCAACAAACTAAGCCCAATCACTTTAAAATTACAAAAAAATGCTAAAAATCATAACAAACTAATCCAGAATCCCCTAAATTACTTCGGCTACCGTAAATCACCCCCAACTATCCCTTACCACAACAAACCAAAACATATCATCTTAAAATTTCAAAAAAAGATGTACAAATCATAACAAACTATGCCAGACTCACCTAAATTACTTCGGCTACTCTAAATCATCACCAACTAACACTTGCCACAACAAACTAAACGCAATCACTTTTAAATTACAAAAAAATGCTAGTAACCATAGCAAACTATGCCAAACTCACCTAAATTACTTCGGCTACCATAAATCATCACCAACTAACCCTTACCACAACAAACTAAACCCAATCACTTTTAAATTACAAAAAAATGCTACTAACCATAGAAAACTATGCCAAACTCACCTAAATTACTTCGGCTATCAAAAATCACCCCCAACTACACTTTACAGCAACAAACTAAGCCCAATCACTTTAAAATTACAAAAAAATGCTAAAAATCATAACAAACTATTCCAGAATCACCTAAATTACTTCGGCTACCGTAAATCACCCCCAACTATCCCTTACCACAACAAACCAAACCATATCATCTTAAAATTTCAAAAAAAGGTGTACAAATCATAACAAACTATGCCAAACTCACCTAAATTACTTCGGCTACTCTAAATCATCACCAACTAACCCTTACCACACAACAAACTAAAACCAATCACTTTTAAATTACAAAAAAATGCTAGTAACCATAGCAAACTATGCCAAACTCACCTAAATTACTTCGGCTACCATAAATCATCACCAACTAACCCTTACCACAACAAACTAAACCCAATCACTTTTAAATTACAAAAAAATGCTAGTAACCATAGCAAACTATGTCAATCTCACCTAAATTACTTCGGCTTCTCTAAATCATCACCAACTAACCCTTACCACAACAAACTAAACCCAATCACTTTTAAATTACAAAAAAATGCTACTAACCATAGCAAACTATGCCAAATTCACCTAAATTAGTTCGGCTATCAAAAATCACCCCCAACTACACTTTACAGCAACAAACTAAGCCCAATCACTTTAAAATTACAAAAAAATGCTAAAAACCATAACAAACTATACCAGAATAACCTAAATTACTTCGGCTACCGTAAATCACCCCCAACTATACCTTACCACAACAAAGCAAACCATATCCTCTTAAAATTACAAAAAAAGGTGTACAAATCATAACAAACTATGCCAGACTCACCTAAATTACTTCGGCTACCGTAAATCACCCCCAACTATCCCTTACCACAACAAACCAAACCATATCATCTTAAAATTACAAAAAAAGGTGTACAAATCATAACAAACTATGCCAGACTTACCTAAATTACTTCGGCTACTCTAAATCATCACCAACTAACCCTTACCACAACAAACTAAACCCAATCACTTTTAAATTACAAAAAAATAATATTAACCATAGCAAACTATGCCATACTCACCTAAATTACTTCGGCTACCATAAATCATCACCAACTAACCCTTACCACAACAAACTAAACCCAATCACTTTTAAATTACAAAAAAATGCTTCTAACCATAGCAAACTATGCCAAACTCACCTAAATTACTTCGGCTATCAAAAATCACCTCCAACTACATTTTACAGCAACAAACTAAACCCAATCACTTTTAAATTACAAAAAAATGCTATTAACCATAGCAAACTATGCCATACTCACCTAAATTACTTCGGCTACCATAAATCATCACCAACAAACCCTTACCACAACAAACTAAACCCAATCACTTTTAAATTACAAAAAAATGCTACTAACCATAGCAAACTATGCCAAACTTACCTAAATTACTTCGGCTATCAAAAATCACCTCCAACTAACTCTTACCGCAACAAACTAAACCCAATCACTTTTAAATTACAAAAAAATGCTAGTAACCATAGCAAACTATGCCAAACTCACCTAAATTACTTCGGCTACCATAAATCATCACCAACTAACCCTTACCACAACAAACTAAACCCAATCACTTTTAAATTACAAAAAAATGCTACTAACCATAGCAAACTATGCCAAACTCACCTAAATTAATTCGGCTATCAAAAATCACCCCCAACTACACTTTACAGCAACAAACTAAGCCCAATCACTTTAAAATTACAAAAAAATGCTAAAAATCATATAAAACTATACCAGAATCACCTAAATTACTTTGGCTACCGTAAATCACCCCCAACTATCCCTTACCACAACAAACCAAAACATATCATCTTAAAATGACAAAAAAAGGTGTACAAATCATAACAAACTTTGCCAGACTCACATAAATTACTTCGGCTACTCTAAATCATCACCAACTAACCCTTACCACAACAAACTAAACCCAATCACTTTTAAATTACAAAAAAATGCTATTAACCATAGCAAACTATGCCATACTCACCTAAATTACTTCGGCTACCATAAATCATCACCAACAAACCCTTACCACAACAAACTAAACCCAATCACTTTTAAATTACAAAAAAATGCTACTAACCATAGCAAACTATGCCAAACTTACCTAAATTACTTCGGCTATCAAAAATCACCTCCAACTACACTTTACAGCAACAAACTAAGCCCAATCACTTTAAAATTACAAAAAAATGCTAAAAATCATAACCAACTATACCAGAATCACCTAAATTACTTCGGCTACCGTAAATCACCCCCAACTATCTCTTACCACAACAAACCAAACCATATCATCTTAAAATTACAAAAAAAGGTGTACAAATCATAACAAACTACACCAGACTCACCTAAATTACTTCGGCTACCGTAAATCACCCCCAACTATCCCTTACCACAACAAACCAAACCATATCATCTTAAAATTACAAAAAAAGGTGTACAAATCATAACAAACTATGCCAGACTCACCTAAATTACTTCGGCTACTCTAAATCATCACCAACTAACCCTTACCTCAACAAACTAAACCCAATCACTTTTAAATTACAAAAAAATGCTATTAACCATAGCAAACTATGCCATACTCACCTAAATTACTTCGGCTACCATAAATCATCACCAACTAACCCTTACCACAACAAACTAAACCCAATCACTTTTAAATTACAAAAAAATGCTTCTAACCATAGCAAACTATGCCAAACTCACCTAAATTACTTCGGCTATCAAAAATCACCTCCAACTACATTTTACAGCAACAAACTAAGCCCAATCACTTTAAAATTACAAAAAAATGCTAAAAATCATAACAAACTATACCAGAATCACCTAAATTACTTCGGCTACCGTAAATCACCCCCAACTATCTCTTACCACAACAAACCAAACCATATCATCTTAAAATGACAAAAAAAGGTGTACAAATCATAACAAACTATGCCAGACTCACATAAATTACTTCGGCTACTCTAAATCATCACCAACTAACCCTTACCACAACAAACTAAACCCAATCACTTTTAAATTACAAAAAAATGCTATTAACCATAGCAAACTATGCCATACTCACCTAAATTACTTCGGCTACCATAAATCATCACCAACTAACTCTTACCGCAACAAACTAAACCCAATCACTTTTAAATTACAAAAAAATGCTAGTAACCATAGCAAACTATGCCAAACTCACCTAAATTACTTCGGCTACCATAAATCATCACCAACTAACCCTTACCACAACAAACTAAACCCAATCACTTTTAAATTACAAAAAAATGCTACTAACCATAGCAAACTATGCCAAACTCACCTAAATTAATTCGGCTATCAAAAATCACCCCCAACTACACTTTACAGCAACAAACTAAGCCCAATCACTTTAAAATTACAAAAAAATGCTAAAAATCATATAAAACTATACCAGAATCACCTAAATTACTTTGGCTACCGTAAATCACCCCCAACTATCCCTTACCACAACAAACCAAAACATATCATCTTAAAATGACAAAAAAAGGTGTACAAATCATAACAAACTTTGCCAGACTCACCTAAATTACTTCGGCTAATCTAAATCATCACCAACTAACTCTTACCACAACAAACTAAACCCAATCACTTTTAAATTACAAAAAAATGCTAGTAACCATAGCAAACTATGCCAAACTCACCTAAATTACTTCGGCTACCATAAATCATCACCAACTAACCCTTACCACAACAAACTAAACCCAATCACTTTTAAATTACAAAAAATGCTACTAACCATAGCAAACTATGCCAAACTCACCTAAATTACTTCGGCTATCAAAAATCACTCCCAACTACACTTTACAGCAACAAACTAAGCCCAATCAAATCAAAATTACGAAAAATGCTAAAAATCATAACAAACTATACCAGAATCACCTAAATTATTTCGGCTAACGTAAATCACCCCCAACTATCCCTTACCACAACAAACCAAACCATATCAACTTAAAATTACAAAAAAAGGTGTACAAATTATAACAAACTATGCCAGACTCACCTAAATTACTTCGGCTACTCTAAATCATCACCAACTAACCCTTACCACAACAAACTAAACCCAATCACTTTTAAATTACAAAAAAATGCTAGTAACCATAGCAAACTATGCCAAACTCACCTAAATTACTTTGGCTACCATAAATCATCACCAACTAACCCTTACCACAACAAACTAAACCCAATCACTTTTAAATTACAAAAAAATGCTACTAACCATAGCAAACTATGCCAGACTCACCTAAATTACTTCGGCTACTCTAAATCATCACCAACTAACCCTTACCACAACAAACTAAACCCAATCACTTTTAAATTACAAAAAAATTCTAGTAACCATAGCAAACTATGCCAAGCTCACCTAAATTACTTCGGCTACCATAAATCATCACCAACTAACCCTTACCACAACAAACTAAACCCAATCACTTTTAAATTACAAAAAAATGCTACTAACCATAGCAAACTATGCCAAACTCACCTAAATTACTTCGGCTATCAAAAATCACTCCCAACTACACTTTACAGCAACAAACTAAGCCCAATCACTTTAAAATGACAAAAAAAATGCTAAAAATCATAACAAACTATACCAGAATCACCTAAATTACTTCGGCTACCGTAAATCACCCCCAACTATCCCTTACCACAACAAACCAAACCATATCATCTTAAAATTACAAAAAAAGGCGTACAAATCATAACAAACTATGCCAGACTTACCTAAATTACTTCGGCTACTCTAAATCATCACCAACTAACTCTTACCACAACAAACTAAACCCAATCACTTTTAAATTACAAAAAAATGCTTGTAACTATAGCAAACTATGCCAGACTCACCTAAATTACTTCGGCTACTCTAAGTCATCACCAACTAACCCTTACCACAACAAACTAAACCCAATCACTTTTAAATTAAAAAAAATGCTAGTAACCATAGCAAACTATGCCAAACTCACCTAAATTACTTCGGCTACCATAAATCATCACCAACTAACCCTTACCACAACAAACTAAACACAATCACTTTTAAATTATAAAAAAATGCTACTAACCATAGCAAACTATGCCAAACTCACCTAAATTACTTCGGCTATCAAAAATCACTCCCAACTACACTTTACAGCAACAAACTAAGCCCAATCACTTTAAAATTACAAAAAAATGCTAAAAATCATATAAAACTATACCAGAATCACCTAAATTACTTCGGCTACCGTAAATCACCCCCAACTATCCCTTACCACAACAAACCAAACCATATCATCTTAAAATGACAAAAAAAGGTGTACAAATCATAACAAACTATGCCAGACTCACCTAAATTACTTCGGCTACTCTAAATCATCACCAACTAACCCTTACCACAACAAACTAAACCCAATCACTTTTAAATTACAAAAAAATGCTAGTAACCATAGCAAACTATGCCAAACTCACCTAAATTACTTCGGCTACCATAAATCATCACCAACTAACCCTTACCACAACAAACTAAACCCAATCACTTTTAAATTACAAAAAAATGCTAGTAACCATAGCAAACTATGTCAAACTCACCTAAAATACTTTGGCTACTCTAAATCATCACCAACTAACCCTTACCACAACAAACTAAACCCAATCACTTTTAAATTACAAAAAAATGCTACTAACCATAGCAAACTATGCCAAATTCACCTAAATTACTTCGGCAATCAAAAATCACCCCCAACTACACTTTACAGCAACAAACTAAGCCCAATCACTTTAAAATTACAAAAAAATGCTAAAAATCATAACAAACTATACCAGAATCACCTAAATTACTTCGGCTACCGTAAATCAGTCCCAACTATCCCTTACCTCAACAAAGCAAACCATATCATCTTAAAATTCAAAAAAAGGTATACAAATCATAATAAACTATGCCAGACTCACCTAAATTACTTCGGCTACTATAATTCATCACAAACTAACCCTTACCACAACAAACTAAACCCAATCACTTTTAAATTACAAAAAAATGCTAGTAACCATAGCAAACTATGCCAAACTCACCTAAATTACTTCGGCTACCATAAATCATCACCAACTAACTCTTACCACAACAAACTAAACCCAATCACTTTTAAATTACAAAAAAATGCTACTAACCATAGCAAACTATGCCAAACTCACCTAAATTACTTCGGCTATCAAAAATCATCCCCAACTACACTTTACAGCAGCAAACTAAACCCAATCACTTTAAAATTACAAAAAAATGCTAAAAATCATAACAAACTATACCAGAATCACCTAAATTACTTCGGCTACCGTAAATCAGTCCCAACTATCCCTTACCACAACAAAGCAAACCATATCATCTTAAAATTCAAAAAAAGGTATACAAATCATAATAAACTATGCCAGACTCACCTAAATTACTTCGGCTACTATAAATCATCACAAACTAACCCTTACCACAACAAACTAAACCCAATCACTTTTAAATTACAAAAAAATGCTAGTAACCATAGCAAACTATGCCAAACTCACCTAAATTACTTCGGCTACCATAAATCATCACCAACTAACTCTTACCACAACAAACTAAACCCAATCACTTTTAAATTACAAAAAAATGCTACTAACCATAACAAACTATGCCAAACTCACCTAAATTACTTCGGCTATCAAAAATCATCCCCAACTACACTTTACAGCAGCAAACTAAACCCAATCACTTTAAAATTACAAAGAAATGCTAAAAATCATAACAAACTATATCAGAATCACCTAAATTACTTCGGCTACCGTAAATCACCCCCAACTATCCCTTACCACAACAAACCAAACCATATCATCTTAAAATTACAAAAAAAAGTTTTCAAATCATAACAAACTATGCCAGACTCACCTAAATTACTTCGGCTAATCTAAATCATCACCAACTAACTCTTACCACAACAAACTAAACCCAATCACTTTTAAATTACAAAAAAATGCTAGTAACCATAGCAAACTATGCCAAACTCACCTAAATTACTTCGGCTACCATAAATCATCACCAACTAACCCTTACCACAACAAACTAAACCCAATCACTTTTAAATTACAAAAAAATGCTACTAACCATAGCAAACTATGCCAAACTCACCTAAATTACTTCGGCTATCAAAAATCACCCCCAACTACACTTTACAGCAACAAACTAAGCCCAATCACTTTAAAATTACAAAAAAATGCTAAAAATCATATAAAACTATACCAGAATCACCTAAATTACTTCGGCTACCGTAAATCATCCCCAACTATCCCTTACCACAACAAACCAAACCATATCATCTTAAAATGACAAAAAAAGGTGTACAAATCATAACAAACTATGCCAGACTCACCTAAAATACTTCGGCTACTATAAATCATCACCAACTAACACTTGCCACAACAAACTAAACCCAATCACTTTTAAATTACAAAAAAATGCTAGTAACCATAGCAAACTATGCCAAACTCACCTAAATTACTTTGGCTACCATAAATCATCACCAACTAACCCTTACCACAACAAACTAAACCCAATCACTTTTAAATTACAAAAAAATGCTACTAACCATAGCAAACTATGCCAAACTCACCTAAATTAGTTCGGCTATCAAAAATCACCCCCAACTACACCTTACAGCAACAAACTAAGCCCAATCACTTTAAAATTACAAAAAAATGCTAAAAATCATATAAAACTATACCAGAATCACCTAAATTACTTCGGCTACCGTAAATCACCCCCAACTATCCCTTACCACAACAAACCAAACCATATAATCTTAAAATGACAAAAAAAGGTGTACAAATCATAACAAACTATGCCAGACTCACCTAAATGACTTCGGCTACTCTAAATCATCACCAACTAACCCTTGCCACAACAAACTAAACCCAATCACTTTTAAATTACAAAAAAATGCTAGTAACCATAGCAAACTATGCCAAACTCACCTAAATTACTTCGGCTACCATAAATCATCACCAACTAACCCTTACCACAACAAACTAAACCCAATCACTTTTAAATTACAAAAAAATGCTACTAACCATAGCAAACTATGCCAAACTCACCTAAATTACTTCGGCTAGCAAAAATCACCCCCAACTACACTTTACAGCAACAAACTAAGCCCAATCATTTTAAAATTACAAAAAAATGCTAGTAACCATAACAAACTACGTCAAACTCACCTAAATTACTTCGGCTACTCTAAATCATCACCAACTAACCCTTGCCACAACAAACTAAACCCAATCACTTTTAAATTACAAAAAAATGCTAGTAACCATAGCAAACTATGCCAAACTCACCTAAATTACTTCGGCTACCATAAATCATCACCAACTAACCCTTACCACAACAAACTAAACCCAATCACTTTTAAATTACAAAAAAATGCTAGTAACCATAGCAAATTATGCCAAACTCACCTAAATTACTTCGGCTACCATACATCATCACCAACTAACCCTTACCACAATAAACTAAACCCAATCACTTTTAAATTACAAAAAAATGCTACTAACCATAGCAAACTATGCCAAATTCACCTAAATTACTTCGGCTATCAAAAATCACCCCCAACTACACTTTACAGCAACAAACTAAGCCCAATCACTTTAAAATTACAAAAAAATGCTAAAAATCATAACAAACTATACCAGAATCACCTAAATTACTTCGGCTACCGTAAATCACCCCCAACTATCCCTTACCAAAACAAACCAAACCATATCATCTTAAAATTACAAAAAAAGGTGTACAAATCATAACAAACTATGCCAGACTCACCTAAATTACTTCGGCTACTCTAAATCAACACCAACTAACCCTTACCATAACAAACTAAACCCAATCACTTTTAAATTACAAAAAAATGCTAGTAACCATTGCAAACTATGCCAAATTCACCTAATTTACTTCGGCTATCAAAAATCACCCCCAACTACACTTTACAGCAGCAAACTAAGCCCAAGCACTTTAAAATTACAAAAAAATGCTATTAACCATAGCAAACTATGCCATACTCACCTAAATTACTTCGGCTACTATAAATCATCACCAACTAACCCTTACCACAACAAACTAAACCCAATCACTTTTAAATTACAAAAAAATGCTTCTAACCATAGCAAACTATGCCAAACTCACCTAAATTACTTCGGCTATCAAAAATCACCTCCAACTACATTTTACAGCAACAAACTAAGCCCAATCACTTTAAAATTACAAAAAAATGCTAAAAATCATAACAAACTATACCAGAATCACCTAAATTACTTCGGCTACCGTAAATCACCCCCAACTATCCCTTACCACAACAAACCAAACCATATCATCTTAAAATTACAAAAAAAGGTGTACAAATCATAACAAATTATGCCAGACTCACCTAAATTACTTCGGCTACTCTAAATCATCACCAACTAACCCTTACCACAACAAACTAAACCCAATCACTTTTAAATTACAAAAAAATGCTATTAACCATAGCAAACTATGCCATACTCACCTAAATTACTTCGGCTACCATAAATCATCACCAACTAACCCTTACCACAACAAACTAAACCCAATCACTTTTAAATTACAAAAAAATGCTTCTAACCATAGCAAACTATGCCAAACTCACCTAAATTACTTCGGCTATCAAAAATCACCTCCAACTACATTTTACAGCAACAAACTAAGCCCAATCACTTTAAAATTACAAAAAAATGCTAAAAATCATAACAAACTATACCAGAATCACCTAAATTACTTCGGCTACCGTAAATCACCCCCAACTCTCTCTTACCACAACAAACCAAACCATATCATCTTAAAATGACAAAAAAAGGTGTACAAATCATAACAAACTATGCCAGACTCACCTAAATTACTTCGGCTACTCTAAATCATCACCAACTAACCCTTGCCACAACAAACTAAACCCAATCACTTTTAAATTACAAAAAAATGCTAGTAACTATAGCAAACTATGCCAAACTCACCTAAATTACTTCGGCTATCAAAAATCATCCCCAACTACACTTTACAGCAGCAAACTAAACCCAATCACTTTAAAATTACAAAAAAATGCTAAAAATCATAACAAACTATACCAGAATCACCTAAATTACTTCGGCTACCGTAAATCAGTCCCAACTATCCCTTACCACAACAAAGCAAACCATATCATCTTAAAATTCAAAAAAAGGTAAACAAATCATAATAAACTATGCCAGACTCACCTAAATTACTTCGGCTACTATAAATCATCACAAACTAACCCTTACCACAACAAACTAAACCCAAACACTTTTAAATTACAAAAAAATGCTAGTAACCATAGCAAACTATGCCAAACTCACCTAAATTACTTCGGCTACCATAAATCATCACCAACTAACTCTTACCACAACAAACTAAACCCAATCACTTTTAAATTACAAAAAAATGCTACTAACCATAGCAAACTATGCCAAACTCATCTAAATTACTTCGGCTATCAAAAATCATCCCCAACTACACTTTACAGCAGCAAACTAAACCCAATCACTTTAAAATTACAAAAAAATGCTAAAAATCATAACAAACTATATCAGAATCACCTAAATTACTTCGGCTACCGTAAATCACCCCCAACTATCCCTTACCACAACAAACCAAACCATATCATCTTAAAATTACAAAAAAAAGTTTTCAAATCATAACAAACTATGCCAGACTCACCTAAATTACTTCGGCTAATCTAAATCATCACCAACTAACTCTTACCACAACAAACTAAACCCAATCACTTTTAAATTACAAAAAAATGCTAGTAACCATAGCAAACTATGCCAAACTCACCTAAATTACTTCGGCTACCATAAATCATCACCAACTAACCCTTACCACAACAAACTAAACCCAATCACTTTTAAATTACAAAAAAATGCTACTAACCATAGCAAACTATGCCAAACTCACCTAAATTACTTCGGCTATCAAAAATCACCCCCAACTACACTTTACAGCAACAAACTAAGCCCAATCACTTTAAAATTACAAAAAAATGCTAAAAATCATATAAAACTATACCAGAATCACCTAAATTACTTCGGCTACCGTAAATCATCCCCAACTATCCCTTACCACAACAAACCAAACCATATCATCTTAAAATGACAAAAAAAGGTGTACAAATCATAACAAACTATGCCAGACTCACCTAAATTACTTCGGCTACTATAAATCATCACCAACTAACACTTGCCACAACAAACTAAACCCAATCACTTTTAAATTACAAAAAAATGCTAGTAACCATAGCAAACTATGCCAAACTCACCTAAATTACTTTGGCTACCATAAATCATCACCAACTAACCCTTACCACAACAAACTAAACCCAATCACTTTTAAATTACAAAAAAATGCTACTAACCATAGCAAACTATGCCAAACTCACCTAAATTAGTTCGGCTATCAAAAATCACCCCCAACTACACCTTACAGCAACAAACTAAGCCCAATCACTTTAAAATTACAAAAAAATGCTAAAAATCATATAAAACTATACCAGAATCACCTAAATTACTTCGGCTACCGTAAATCACCCCCAACTATCCCTTACCACAACAAACCAAACCATATAATCTTAAAATGACAAAAAAAGGTGTACAAATCATAACAAACTATGCCAGACTCACCTAAATGACTTCGGCTACTCTAAATCATCACCAACTAACCCTTGCCACAACAAACTAAACCCAATCACTTTTAAATTACAAAAAAATGCTAGTAACCATAGCAAACTATGCCAAACTCACCTAAATTACTTCGGCTACCATAAATCATCACCAACTAACCCTTACCACAACAAACTAAACCCAATCACTTTTAAATTACAAAAAATGCTACTAACCATAGCAAACTATGCCAAACTCACCTAAATTACTTCGGCTATCAAAAATCACTCCCAACTACACTTTACAGCAACAAACTAAGCCCAATCAAATCAAAATTACGAAAAATGCTAAAAATCATAACAAACTATACCAGAATCACCTAAATTATTTCGGCTAACGTAAATCACCCCCAACTATCCCTTACCACAACAAACCAAACCATATCAACTTAAAATTACAAAAAAAGGTGTACAAATTATAACAAACTATGCCAGACTCACCTAAATTACTTCGGCTACTCTAAATCATCACCAACTAACCCTTACCACAACAAACTAAACCCAATCACTTTTAAATTACAAAAAAATGCTAGTAACCATAGCAAACTATGCCAAACTCACCTAAATTACTTTGGCTACCATAAATCATCACCAACTAACCCTTACCACAACAAACTAAACCCAATCACTTTTAAATTACAAAAAAATGCTACTAACCATAGCAAACTATGCCAGACTCACCTAAATTACTTCGGCTACTCTAAATCATCACCAACTAACCCTTACCACAACAAACTAAACCCAATCACTTTTAAATTACAAAAAAATTCTAGTAACCATAGCAAACTATGCCAAGCTCACCTAAATTACTTCGGCTACCATAAATCATCACCAACTAACCCTTACCACAACAAACTAAACCCAATCACTTTTAAATTACAAAAAAATGCTACTAACCATAGCAAACTATGCCAAACTCACCTAAATTACTTCGGCTATCAAAAATCACTCCCAACTACACTTTACAGCAACAAACTAAGCCCAATCACTTTAAAATGACAAAAAAAATGCTAAAAATCATAACAAACTATACCAGAATCACCTAAATTACTTCGGCTACCGTAAATCACCCCCAACTATCCCTTACCACAACAAACCAAACCATATCATCTTAAAATTACAAAAAAAGGCGTACAAATCATAACAAACTATGCCAGACTTACCTAAATTACTTCGGCTACTCTAAATCATCACCAACTAACTCTTACCACAACAAACTAAACCCAATCACTTTTAAATTACAAAAAAATGCTTGTAACTATAGCAAACTATGCCAGACTCACCTAAATTACTTCGGCTACTCTAAATCATCACCAACTAACCCTTACCACAACAAACTAAACCCAATCACTTTTAAATTAAAAAAAATGCTAGTAACCATAGCAAACTATGCCAAACTCACCTAAATTACTTCGGCTACCATAAATCATCACCAACTAACCCTTACCACAACAAACTAAACACAATCACTTTTAAATTATAAAAAAATGCTACTAACCATAGCAAACTATGCCAAACTCACCTAAATTACTTCGGCTATCAAAAATCACTCCCAACTACACTTTACAGCAACAAACTAAGCCCAATCACTTTAAAATTACAAAAAAATGCTAAAAATCATATAAAACTATACCAGAATCACCTAAATTACTTCGGCTACCGTAAATCACCCCCAACTATCCCTTACCACAACAAACCAAACCATATCATCTTAAAATGACAAAAAAAGGTGTACAAATCATAACAAACTATGCCAGACTCACCTAAATTACTTCGGCTACTCTAAATCATCACCAACTAACCCTTACCACAACAAACTAAACCCAATCACTTTTAAATTACAAAAAAATGCTAGTAACCATAGCAAACTATGCCAAACTCACCTAAATTACTTCGGCTACCATAAATCATCACCAACTAACCCTTACCACAACAAACTAAACCCAATCACTTTTAAATTACAAAAAAATGCTAGTAACCATAGCAAACTATGTCAAACTCACCTAAAATACTTTGGCTACTCTAAATCATCACCAACTAACCCTTACCACAACAAACTAAACCCAATCACTTTTAAATTACAAAAAAATGCTACTAACCATAGCAAACTATGCCAAATTCACCTAAATTACTTCGGCAATCAAAAATCACCCCCAACTACACTTTACAGCAACAAACTAAGCCCAATCACTTTAAAATTACAAAAAAATGCTAAAAATCATAACAAACTATACCAGAATCACCTAAATTACTTCGGCTACCGTAAATCAGTCCCAACTATCCCTTACCTCAACAAAGCAAACCATATCATCTTAAAATTCAAAAAAAGGTATACAAATCATAATAAACTATGCCAGACTCACCTAAATTACTTCGGCTACTATAATTCATCACAAACTAACCCTTACCACAACAAACTAAACCCAATCACTTTTAAATTACAAAAAAATGCTAGTAACCATAGCAAACTATGCCAAACTCACCTAAATTACTTCGGCTACCATAAATCATCACCAACTAACTCTTACCACAACAAACTAAACCCAATCACTTTTAAATTACAAAAAAATGCTACTAACCATAGCAAACTATGCCAAACTCACCTAAATTACTTCGGCTATCAAAAATCATCCCCAACTACACTTTACAGCAGCAAACTAAACCCAATCACTTTAAAATTACAAAAAAATGCTAAAAATCATAACAAACTATACCAGAATCACCTAAATTACTTCGGCTACCGTAAATCAGTCCCAACTATCCCTTACCACAACAAAGCAAACCATATCATCTTAAAATTCAAAAAAAGGTATACAAATCATAATAAACTATGCCAGACTCACCTAAATTACTTCGGCTACTATAAATCATCACAAACTAACCCTTACCACAACAAACTAAACCCAATCACTTTTAAATTACAAAAAAATGCTAGTAACCATAGCAAACTATGCCAAACTCACCTAAATTACTTCGGCTACCATAAATCATCACCAACTAACTCTTACCACAACAAACTAAACCCAATCACTTTTAAATTACAAAAAAATGCTACTAACCATAACAAACTATGCCAAACTCACCTAAATTACTTCGGCTATCAAAAATCATCCCCAACTACACTTTACAGCAGCAAACTAAACCCAATCACTTTAAAATTACAAAGAAATGCTAAAAATCATAACAAACTATATCAGAATCACCTAAATTACTTCGGCTACCGTAAATCACCCCCAACTATCCCTTACCACAACAAACCAAACCATATCATCTTAAAATTACAAAAAAAAGTTTTCAAATCATAACAAACTATGCCAGACTCACCTAAATTACTTCGGCTAATCTAAATCATCACCAACTAACTCTTACCACAACAAACTAAACCCAATCACTTTTAAATTACAAAAAAATGCTAGTAACCATAGCAAACTATGCCAAACTCACCTAAATTACTTCGGCTACCATAAATCATCACCAACTAACCCTTACCACAACAAACTAAACCCAATCACTTTTAAATTACAAAAAAATGCTACTAACCATAGCAAACTATGCCAAACTCACCTAAATTACTTCGGCTATCAAAAATCACCCCCAACTACACTTTACAGCAACAAACTAAGCCCAATCACTTTAAAATTACAAAAAAATGCTAAAAATCATATAAAACTATACCAGAATCACCTAAATTACTTCGGCTACCGTAAATCATCCCCAACTATCCCTTACCACAACAAACCAAACCATATCATCTTAAAATGACAAAAAAAGGTGTACAAATCATAACAAACTATGCCAGACTCACCTAAATTACTTCGGCTACTATAAATCATCACCAACTAACACTTGCCACAACAAACTAAACCCAATCACTTTTAAATTACAAAAAAATGCTAGTAACCATAGCAAACTATGCCAAACTCACCTAAATTACTTTGGCTACCATAAATCATCACCAACTAACCCTTACCACAACAAACTAAACCCAATCACTTTTAAATTACAAAAAAATGCTACTAACCATAGCAAACTATGCCAAACTCACCTAAATTACTTCGGCTATCAAAAATCACCCCCAACTACACTTTACAGCAACAAACTAAGCCCAATCACTTTAAAATTACAAAAAAATGCTAAAAATCATATAAAACTATACCAGAATCACCTAAATTACTTCGGCTACCGTAAATCACCCCCAACTATCCCTTACCACAACAAACCAAACCATATAATCTTAAAATGACAAAAAAAGGTGTACAAATCATAACAAACTATGCCAGACTCACCTAAATGACTTCGGCTACTCTAAATCATCACCAACTAACCCTTGCCACAACAAACTAAACCCAATCACTTTTAAATTACAAAAAAATGCTAGTAACCATAGCAAACTATGCCAAACTCACCTAAATTACTTCGGCTACCATAAATCATCACCAACTAACCCTTACCACAACAAACTAAACCCAATCACTTTTAAATTACAAAAAAATGCTACTAACCATAGCAAACTATGCCAAACTCACCTAAATTACTTCGGCTAGCAAAAATCACCCCCAACTACACTTTACAGCAACAAACTAAGCCCAATCATTTTAAAATTACAAAAAAATGCTAGTAACCATAGCAAACTACGTCAAACTCACCTAAATTACTTCGGCTACTCTAAATCATCACCAACTAACCCTTGCCACAACAAACTAAACCCAATCACTTTTAAATTACAAAAAAATGCTAGTAACCATAGCAAACTATGCCAAACTCACCTAAATTACTTCGGCTACCATAAATCATCACCAACTAACCCTTACCACAACAAACTAAACCCAATCACTTTTAAATTACAAAAAAATGCTAGTAACCATAGCAAATTATGCCAAACTCACCTAAATTACTTCGGCTACCATACATCATCACCAACTAACCCTTACCACAATAAACTAAACCCAATCACTTTTAAATTACAAAAAAATGCTACTAACCATAGCAAACTATGCCAAATTCACCTAAATTACTTCGGCTATCAAAAATCACCCCCAACTACACTTTACAGCAACAAACTAAGCCCAATCACTTTAAAATTACAAAAAAATGCTAAAAATCATAACAAACTATACCAGAATCACCTAAATTACTTCGGCTACCGTAAATCACCCCCAACTATCCCTTACCAAAACAAACCAAACCATATCATCTTAAAATTACAAAAAAAGGTGTACAAATCATAACAAACTATGCCAGACTCACCTAAATTACTTCGGCTACTCTAAATCAACACCAACTAACCCTTACCATAACAAACTAAACCCAATCACTTTTAAATTACAAAAAAATGCTAGTAACCATTGCAAACTATGCCAAATTCACCTAATTTACTTCGGCTATCAAAAATCACCCCCAACTACACTTTACAGCAGCAAACTAAGCCCAAGCACTTTAAAATTACAAAAAAATGCTATTAACCATAGCAAACTATGCCATACTCACCTAAATTACTTCGGCTACTATAAATCATCACCAACTAACCCTTACCACAACAAACTAAACCCAATCACTTTTAAATTACAAAAAAATGCTTCTAACCATAGCAAACTATGCCAAACTCACCTAAATTACTTCGGCTATCAAAAATCACCTCCAACTACATTTTACAGCAACAAACTAAGCCCAATCACTTTAAAATTACAAAAAAATGCTAAAAATCATAACAAACTATACCAGAATCACCTAAATTACTTCGGCTACCGTAAATCACCCCCAACTATCCCTTACCACAACAAACCAAACCATATCATCTTAAAATTACAAAAAAAGGTGTACAAATCATAACAAACTATGCCAGACTCACCTAAATTACTTCGGCTACTCTAAATCATCACCAACTAACCCTTACCACAACAAACTAAACCCAATCACTTTTAAATTACAAAAAAATGCTATTAACCATAGCAAACTATGCCATACTCACCTAAATTACTTCGGCTACCATAAATCATCACCAACTAACCCTTACCACAACAAACTAAACCCAATCACTTTTAAATTACAAAAAAATGCTTCTAACCATAGCAAACTATGCCAAACTCACCTAAATTACTTCGGCTATCAAAAATCACCTCCAACTACATTTTACAGCAACAAACTAAGCCCAATCACTTTAAAATTACAAAAAAATGCTAAAAATCATAACAAACTATACCAGAATCACCTAAATTACTTCGGCTACCGTAAATCACCCCCAACTCTCTCTTACCACAACAAACCAAACCATATCATCTTAAAATGACAAAAAAAGGTGTACAAATCATAACAAACTATGCCAGACTCACCTAAATTACTTCGGCTACTCTAAATCATCACCAACTAACCCTTGCCACAACAAACTAAACCCAATCACTTTTAAATTACAAAAAAATGCTAGTAACTATAGCAAACTATGCCAAACTCACCTAAATTACTTCGGCTATCAAAAATCATCCCCAACTACACTTTACAGCAGCAAACTAAACCCAATCACTTTAAAATTACAAAAAAATGCTAAAAATCATAACAAACTATACCAGAATCACCTAAATTACTTCGGCTACCGTAAATCAGTCCCAACTATCCCTTACCACAACAAAGCAAACCATATCATCTTAAAATTCAAAAAAAGGTAAACAAATCATAATAAACTATGCCAGACTCACCTAAATTACTTCGGCTACTATAAATCATCACAAACTAACCCTTACCACAACAAACTAAACCCAATCACTTTTAAATTACAAAAAAATGCTAGTAACCATAGCAAACTATGCCAAACTCACCTAAATTACTTCGGCTACCATAAATCATCACCAACTAACTCTTACCACAACAAACTAAACCCAATCACTTTTAAATTACAAAAAAATGCTACTAACCATAGCAAACTATGCCAAACTCATCTAAATTACTTCGGCTATCAAAAATCATCCCCAACTACACTTTACAGCAGCAAACTAAACCCAATCACTTTAAAATTACAAAAAAATGCTAAAAATCATAACAAACTATATCAGAATCACCTAAATTACTTCGGCTAACGTAAATCACCCCCAACTATCCCTTACCACAACAAACCAAACCATATCATCTTAAAATTACAAAAAAAAGTTTTCAAATCATAACAAACTATGCCAGACTCACCTAAATTACTTCGGCTAATCTAAATCATCACCAACTAACTCTTACCACAACAAACTAAACCCAATCACTTTTAAATTACAAAAAAATGCTAGTAACCATAGCAAACTATGCCAAACTCACCTAAATTACTTCGGCTACCATAAATCATCACCAACTAACCCTTACCACAACAAACTAAACCCAATCACTTTTAAATTACAAAAAAATGCTACTAACCATAGCAAACTATGCCAAACTCACCTAAATTACTTCGGCTATCAAAAATCACCCCCAACTACACTTTACAGCAACAAACTAAGCCCAATCACTTTAAAATTACAAAAAAATGCTAAAAATCATATAAAACTATACCAGAATCACCTAAATTACTTCGGCTACCGTAAATCATCCCCAACTATCCCTTACCACAACAAACCAAACCATATCATCTTAAAATGACAAAAAAAGGTGTACAAATCATAACAAACTATGCCAGACTCACCTAAATTACTTCGGCTACTATAAATCATCACCAACTAACACTTGCCACAACAAACTAAACCCAATCACTTTTAAATTACAAAAAAATGCTAGTAACCATAGCAAACTATGCCAAACTCACCTAAATTACTTTGGCTACCATAAATCATCACCAACTAACCCTTACCACAACAAACTAAACCCAATCACTTTTAAATTACAAAAAAATGCTACTAACCATAGCAAACTATGCCAAACTCACCTAAATTAGTTCGGCTATCAAAAATCACCCCCAACTACACCTTACAGCAACAAACTAAGCCCAATCACTTTAAAATTACAAAAAAATGCTAAAAATCATATAAAACTATACCAGAATCACCTAAATTACTTCGGCTACCGTAAATCACCCCCAACTATCCCTTACCACAACAAACCAAACCATATAATCTTAAAATGACAAAAAAAGGTGTACAAATCATAACAAACTATGCCAGACTCACCTAAATGACTTCGGCTACTCTAAATCATCACCAACTAACCCTTGCCACAACAAACTAAACCCAATCACTTTTAAATTACAAAAAAATGCTAGTAACCATAGCAAACTATGCCAAACTCACCTAAATTACTTCGGCTACCATAAATCATCACCAACTAACCCTTACCACAACAAACTAAACCCAATCACTTTTAAATTACAAAAAAATGCTACTAACCATAGCAAACTATGCCAAAGTCACCTAAATTACTTCGGCTAGCAAAAATCACCCCCAACTACACTTTACAGCAACAAACTAAGCCCAATCATTTTAAAATTACAAAAAAATGCTAGTAACCATAGCAAACTACGTCAAACTCACCTAAATTACTTCGGCTACTCTAAATCATCACCAACTAACCCTTGCCACAACAAACTAAACCCAATCACTTTTAAATTACAAAAAAATGCTAGTAACCATAGCAAACTATGCCAAACTCACCTAAATTACTTCGGCTACCATAAATCATCACCAACTAACCCTTACCACAACAAACTAAACCCAATCACTTTTAAATTACAAAAAAATGCTAGTAACCATAGCAAATTATGCCAAACTCACCTAAATTACTTCGGCTACCATACATCATCACCAACAAACCCTTACCACAATAAACTAAACCCAATCACTTTTAAATTACAAAAAAATGCTACTAACCATAGCAAACTATGCCAAATTCACCTAAATTACTTCGGCTATCAAAAATCACCCCCAACTACACTTTACAGCAACAAACTAAGCCCAATCACTTTAAAATTACAAAAAAATGCTAAAAATCATAACAAACTATACCAGAATCACCTAAATTACTTCGGCTACCGTAAATCACCCCCAACTATCCCTTACCAAAACAAACCAAACCATATCATCTTAAAATTACAAAAAAAGGTGTACAAATCATAACAAACTATGCCAGACTCACCTAAATTACTTCGGCTACTCTAAATCAACACCAACTAACCCTTACCATAACAAACTAAACCCAATCACTTTTAAATTACAAAAAAATGCTAGTAACCATTGCAAACTATGCCAAATTCACCTAATTTACTTCGGCTATCAAAAATCACCCCCAACTACACTTTACAGCAGCAAACTAAGCCCAATCACTTTAAAATTACAAAAAAATGCTATTAACCATAGCAAACTATGCCATACTCACCTAAATTACTTCGGCTACTATAAATCATCACCAACTAACCCTTACCACAACAAACTAAACCCAATCACTTTTAAATTACAAAAAAATGCTTCTAACCATAGCAAACTATGCCAAACTCACCTAAATTACTTCGGCTATCAAAAATCACCTCCAACTACATTTTACAGCAACAAACTAAGCCCAATCACTTTAAAATTACAAAAAAATGCTAAAAATCATAACAAACTATACCAGAATCACCTAAATTACTTCGGCTACCGTAAATCACCCCCAACTATCCCTTACCACAACAAACCAAACCATATTATCTTAAAATTACAAAAAAAGGTGTACAAATCATAACAAACTATGCCAGACTCACCTAAATTACTTCGGCTACTCTAAATCATCACCAACTAACCCTTACCACAACAAACTAAACCCAATCACTTTTAAATTACAAAAAAATGCTATTAACCATAGCAAACTATGCCATACTCACCTAAATTACTTCGGCTACCATAAATCATCACCAACTAACCCTTACCACAACAAACTAAACCCAATCATTTTTAAATTACAAAAAAATGCTTCTAACCATAGCAAACTATGCCAAACTCACCTAAATTACTTCGGCTATCAAAAATCACCTCCAACTACATTTTACAGCAACAAACTAAGCCCAATCACTTTAAAATTACAAAAAAATGCTAAAAATCATAACAAACTATACCAGAATCACCTAAATTACTTCGGCTACCGTAAATCACCCCCAACTATCTCTTACCACAACAAACCAAACCATATCATCTTAAAATGACAAAAAAAGGTGTACAAATCATAACAAACTATGCCAGACTCACCTAAATTACTTCGGCTACTCTAAATCATCACCAACTAACCCTTGCCACAACAAACTAAACCCAATCACTTTTAAATTACAAAAAAATGCTAGTAACTATAGCAAACTATGCCAAACTCACCTAAATTACTTCGGCTACCATAAATCATCACCAACTAACCCTTACCACAACAAACTAAACCCAATCACTTTTAAATTACAAAAAAATGCTACTAACCATAGCAAACTATGCCAAACTCACCTAAATTACTTCGGCTATCAAAAATCACCCCCAACTACATTTTACAGCAACAAACTAAGCCCAATCACTTTAAAATTACAAAAAAATGCTAAAAATCATAACAAACTATTCCAGAATCACCTAAATTACTTTGGCTACCGTAAATCACCCCCAACTATCCCTTACCACAACAAACCAAACCATATCATCTTAAAATTTCAAAAAAAGGTGTACAAATCATAACAAACTATGCCAGACTCACCTAAATTACTTCGGCTACTCTATATCATCACCAACTAACCCTTACCACAATAAACTAAACCCAATCACTTTTAAATTAAAAAAAAATGCTAGTAACCATAGCATACTATGCCAAACTCACCTAAATTACTTCGGCTACCATAAATCATCACCAACTAACCCTTACCACAACAAACCAAACCCAATCACTTTTAAATTACAAAAAAATGCTAGTAACCATAGCAAACTATGTCAAACTCACCTAAATTGCTTCGGCTACTCTAAATCATCACCAACTAACCCTTACCACAACAAACTAAACCCAATCACTTTTAAATTACAAAAAAATGCTACTAACCATAGCAAACTATGCCAAACTCACCTAAATTACTTCGGCTATCAAAAATCACCCCCAACTACATTTTACAGCAACAAACTAAGCCCAATCACTTTAAAATTACAAAAAAATGCTAAAAATCATATAAAACTATACCAGAATCACCTAAATTACTTTGGCTACCGTAAATCACCCCCAACTATCCCTTACCACAACAAACCAAACCATATTATCTTAAAATAACAAAAAAAGGTGTACAAATCATAACAAACTATGCCAGACTCACCTAAACTACTTCGGCTAATCTAAATCATCACCAACTAACTCTTACCACAACAAACTAAACCCAATCACTTTTAAATTACAAAAAAATGCTAGTAACCATAGCAAACTATGCCAAACTCACCTAAATTACTTCGGCTACCATAAATCATCACCAACTAACCCTTACTACAACAAACTAAACCCAATCACTTTTAAATTACAAAAAATGCTACTAACCATAGCAAACTATGCCAAACTCACCTAAATTACTTCGGCTATCAAAAATCACTCCCAACTACACTTTACAGCAACAAACTAAGCCCAATCACTTTAAAATTACGAAAAATGCTAAAAATCATAACAAACTATACCAGAATCATCTAAATTACTTCGGCTAACGTAAATCACCCCCAACTATCCCTTACCACAACAAACCAAACCATATCAACTTAAAATTACAAAAAAAGGTGTACAAATTATAACAAACTATGCCAGACTCACCTAAATTACTTCGGCTACTCTAAATCATCACCAACTAACCCTTACCACAACAAACTAAACCCAATCACTTTTAAATTACAAAAAAATGCTAGTAACCATAGCAAACTATGCCAAACTCACCTAAATTACTTTGGCTACCATAAATCATCACCAACTAACCCTTACCACAACAAACTAAACCCAATCACTTTTAAATTACAAAAAAATGCTACTAACCATAGCAAACTATGCCAAACTCACCTAAATTACTTCGGCTACTCTAAATCATCACCAACTAACCCTTACCACAACAAACTAAACCCAATCACTTTTAAATTACAAAAAAATTCTAGTAACCATAGCAAACTATGCCAAGCTCACCTAAATTACTTCGGCTACCATAAATCATCACCAACTAACCCTTACCACAACAAACTAAACCCAATCACTTTTAAATTACAAAAAAATGCTACTAACCATAGCAAACTATGCCAAACTCACCTAAATTACTTCGGCTATCAAAAATCACTCCCAACTACACTTTACAGCAACAAACTAAGCCCAATCACTTTAAAATTACAAAAAAATGCTAAAAATCATAACAATCTATACCAGAATCACCTAAATTACTTCGGCTACCGTAAATCACCCCCAACTATCCCTTACCACAACAAACCAAACCATATCATCTTAAAATTACAAAAAAAGGTGTACAAATCATAACAAACTATGCCAGACTAACCTAAATTACTTCGGCTACTCTAAATCATCACCAACTAACCCTTGCCACAACAAACTAAACCCAATCACTTTTAAATTACAAAAAAATGCTAGTAACCATAGCAAACTATGCCAAACTCACCTAAATTACTTCGGCTACCATAAATCATCACCAACTAACCCTTACCACAACAAACTAAACCCAATCACTTTTAAATTACAAAAAAATGCTACTAACCATAGCAAACTATGCCAAACTCACCTAAATTACTTCGGCTATCAAAAATCACCCCCAACTACACTTTACAGCAACAAACTAAGCCCAATCACTTTAAAATTACAAAAAAATGCTAAAAATCATAACAAACTATTCCAGAATCACCTAAATTACTTCGGCTACCGTAAATCACCCCCAACTATCCCTTACCACAACAAACCAAACCATATCATCTTAAAATTTCAAAAAAAGGTGTACAAATCATAACAAACTATGCCAAACTCACCTAAATTACTTCGGCTACTCTAAATCATCACCAACTAACCCTTACCACACAACAAACTAAAACCAATCACTTTTAAATTACAAAAAAATGCTAGTAACCATAGCAAACTATGCCAAACTCACCTAAATTACTTCGGCTACCATAAATCATCACCAACTAACCCTTACCACAACAAACTAAACCCAATCACTTTTAAATTACAAAAAAATGCTACTAACCATAGCAAACTATGCCAAACTCACCTAAATCACTTCGGCTATCAAAAATCACCCCCAACTACACTTTACAGCAACAAACTAAGCCCAATCACTTTAAAATTACAAAAAAATGCTAAAAATCATAACAAACTATTCCAGAATCACCTAAATTACTTCGGCTATCAAAAATCACCCCCTACTACACTTTACAGCAACAAACTAAGCCCAATAACTTTAAAATTACAAAAAAATGCTAAAAATCATAACAAACTAATCCAGAATCCCCTAAATTACTTCGGCTACCGTAAATCACCCCCAACTATCCCTTACCACAACAAACCAAACCATATCATCTTAAAATTACAAAAAAAGGTGTACAAATCATAACAAACTATGCCAGACTCACCTAAATTACTTCGGCTACTCTAAATTATCACCAACTAACTCTTACCACAACAAACTAAACCCAATCATTTTTAAATTACAAAAAAATGCTAGTAACCATAGCAAACTATGCCAGACTAACCTAAATTACTTCGGCTACTCTAAATCATCACCAACTAACCCTTACCACAACAAACTAAACCCAATCACTTTTAAATTACAAAAAAATGCTAGTAACCATAGCAAACTATGCCAAACTCACCTAAATTACTTCGGCTACCGTAAATCACCACCAACTATCCCTTACCACAACAAACCAAACCATATCATCTTAAAATTACAAAAAAAGGTGTACAAATCATAACAAAACATGCTAGACTCACCTAAATTACTTCGGCTACTCTAAATCATCACCAACTAACCCTTACCACAACAAACTAAACCCAATCACTTTTAAATTACAAAAAAATGCTACTAACCATAGCAAACTATGCCAAACTTACCTAAATTACTTCGGCTATTAAAAATAACCCCCAACTACACTTTACAGCAACAAACTAAGCCCAATCACTTTAAAATTACAAAAATATGCTAAAAATCATAACAAACTATACCAGAATCACCTAAATTACTTCGGCTACCGTAAATCACCCCCAACTATCCCTTACCACAACAAACCAAACCATATCATCTTAAAATTACAAAAAAAGGTGTACAAATCATAACAAACTATGCCAGAATCACCTAAATTACTTCGGCTACTCTAAATCATCTCCAACTAACCCTTACCACAACAAACTAAACCCAATCACTTTTAAATTACAAAAAATTGCTAGTAACCATAGCAAACTATGCCAAACTCACCTAAATTACTTCGGCTACCGTAAATCACCCCCAACTATCCCTTACCACAACAAACCAAACCATATCATCTTAAAATTCCAAAAAAAGGTGTTCAAATCATAACAAACTATGCCAGACTCACCTAAATTACTTCGGCTACTCTAAATCATCACCAACTAACCCTTACCACAACAACCTAAACCCAATCACTTTTAAATTACAAAAAAATGCTAGTAACCATAGCAAACTATGCCAAACTCACCTAAATTACTTCGGCTACCATAAATCATCATCAACTAACCCTTACCACAACAAACTAAACCCAATCACTTTTAAATTACAAAAAAATGCTACTAACCATATTAAACTATGCCAAACTCACCTAAATTACTTCGGCTATCAAAAATCACTCCCAACTACACTTTACAGCAACAAACTAAGCCCAATCACTTTAAAATTACGAAAAATGCTAAAAATCATAACAAACTATACCAGAATCACCTAAATTTCTTCGGCTAACGTAAATCACCCCCAACTATCCCTTACCACAACAAACCAAACCATATCAACTTAAAATTACAAAAAAAGGTGTACAAATCATAACAAACTATGCCAGACTCACCTAAATTACTTCGGCTACTCTAAATTATCACCAACTAACTCTTACCACAACAAACTAAACCCAATCACTTTTAAATTACAAAAAAATGCTAGTAACCATAGCAAACTATGCCAGACTAACCTAAATTACTTCGGCTACTCTAAATCATCACCAACTAACCCTTACCACAACAAACTAAACCCAATCACTTTTAAATTACAAAAAAATGCTAGTAACCATAGCAAACTATGCCAAACCCACCTAAATTACTTCGGCTACCGTAAATCACCACCAACTATCCCTTACCACAACAAACCAAACCATATCATCTTAAAATTACAAAAAAAGGTGTACAAATCATAACAAACTATGCTAGACTCACCTAAATTACTTCGGCTACTCTAAATCATCACCAACTAACCCTTACCACAACAAACTAAACCCAATCACTTTTAAATTACAAAAAAATGCTAGTAACCATAGCAAACTATGCCAAACTCACCTAAATTACTTCGGCTACCATAAATCATCACCAACTAACCCTTACCACAACAAACTAAACCCAATCACTTTTAAATTACAAAAAAATGCTACTAACCATAGCAAACTATGCCAAACTCACCTAAATTACTTCGGCTATCAAAAATCACTCCCAACTACACTTTACAGCAACAAACTAAGCCCAATCACTTTAAAATTACAAAAAAATGCTAAAAATCATAACAAACTATACCAGAATCACCGAAATTACTTCGGCTACCGTAAGTCACCCCCAACTATCCGTTACCACAACAAACCAAACCATATCATCTTAAAATTACAAAAAAAGGTGTACAAATCATAACAAACTATGCTAGACTCACCTAAATTACTTCGGCTACTCTAAATCATCACCAACTAACCCTTACCACAACAAACTAAACCCAATCACTTTTAAATTACAAAAAAATGCTAGTAACCATAGCAAACTATGCCAGACTCACCTAAATTACTTCGGCTACTATTAATCATCACCAACTAACACTTGCCACAACAAACTAAACGCAATCACTTTTAAATTACAAAAAAATGCTACTAACCATAGCAAACTATGCCAAACTTACCTAAATTACTTCGGCTATTAAAAATAACCCCCAACTACACTTTACAGCAACAAACTAAGCCCAATCACTTTAAAATTACAAAAATATGCTAAAAATCATAACAAACTATACCAGAATCACCTAAATTACTTCGGCTACCGTAAATCACCCCCAACTATCCCTTACCACAACAAACCAAACCATATCATCTTAAAATTACAAAAAAAGGTGTACAAATCATAACAAACTATGCCAGAATCACCTAAATTACTTCGGCTACTCTAAATCATCTCCAACTAACCCTTACCACAACAAACTAAACCCAATCACTTTTAAATTACAAAAAATTGCTAGTAACCATAGCAAACTATGCCAAACTCACCTAAATTACTTCGGCTACCGTAAATCACCCCCAACTATCCCTTACCACAACAAACCAAACCATATCATCTTAAAATTCCAAAAAAAGGTGTTCAAATCATAACAAACTATGCCAGACTCACCTAAATTACTTCGGCTACTCTAAATCATCACCAACTAACCCTTACCACAACAACCTAAACCCAATCACTTTTAAATTACAAAAAAATGCTAGTAACCATAGCAAACTATGCCAAACTCACCTAAATTACTTCGGCTACCATAAATCATCATCAACTAACCCTTACCACAACAAACTAAACCCAATCACTTTTAAATTACAAAAAAATGCTACTAACCATATTAAACTATGCCAAACTCACCTAAATTACTTCGGCTATCAAAAATCACTCCCAACTACACTTTACAGCAACAAACTAAGCCCAATCACTTTAAAATTACGAAAAATGCTAAAAATCATAACAAACTATACCAGAATCACCTAAATTTCTTCGGCTAACGTAAATCACCCCCAACTATCCCTTACCACAACAAACCAAACCATATCAACTTAAAATTACAAAAAAAGGTGTACAAATCATAACAAACTATGCCAGACTCACCTAAATTACTTCGGCTACTCTAAATTATCACCAACTAACTCTTACCACAACAAACTAAACCCAATCACTTTTAAATTACAAAAAAATGCTAGTAACCATAGCAAACTATGCCAGACTAACCTAAATTACTTCGGCTACTCTAAATCATCACCAACTAACCCTTACCACAACAAACTAAACCCAATCACTTTTAAATTACAAAAAAATGCTAGTAACCATAGCAAACTATGCCAAACCCACCTAAATTACTTCGGCTACCGTAAATCACCACCAACTATCCCTTACCACAACAAACCAAACCATATCATCTTAAAATTACAAAAAAAGGTGTACAAATCATAACAAACTATGCTAGACTCACCTAAATTACTTCGGCTACTCTAAATCATCACCAACTAACCCTTACCACAACAAACTAAACCCAATCACTTTTAAATTACAAAAAAATGCTAGTAACCATAGCAAACTATGCCAAACTCACCTAAATTACTTCGGCTACCATAAATCATCACCAACTAACCCTTACCACAACAAACTAAACCCAATCACTTTTAAATTACAAAAAAATGCTACTAACCATAGCAAACTATGCCAAACTCACCTAAATTACTTCGGCTATCAAAAATCACTCCCAACTACACTTTACAGCAACAAACTAAGCCCCATCACTTTAAAATTACAAAAAAATGCTAAAAATCATAACAAACTATACAATAATCACCTAAATTAGTTCGGCTACCGTAAGTCACCCCCAACTATCCCTTACCACAACAAACCAAACCATATCATCTTAAAATTACAAAAAAAGGTGTACAAATCATAACAAACTATGCTAGACTCACCTAAATTACTTCGGCTACTCTAAATCATCACCAACTAACCCTTACCACAACAAACTAAACCCAATCACTTTTAAATTACAAAAAAATGCTAGTAACCATAGCAAACTATGCCAAACTCACCTAAATTACTTCGGCTACCATAAATCATCACCAACTAACCCTTACCACAACAAACTAAACCCAATCACTTTTAAATTACAAAAAAATGCTACTAACCATAGCAAACTATGCCAAACTCACCTAAATTACTTCGGCTATCAAAAATCACTCCCAACTACACTTTACAGCAACAAACTAAGCCCAATCACTTTAAAATTACAAAAAAATGCTAAAAATCATAACAAACTATACCAGAATCACCGAAATTACTTCGGCTACCGTAAGTCACCCCCAACTATCCCTTACCACAACAAACCAAACCATATCATCTTAAAATTACAAAAAAAGGTGTACAAATCATAACAAACTATGCTAGACTCACCTAAATTACTTCGGCTACTCTAAATCATCACCAACTAACCCTTACCACAACAAACTAAACCCAATCACTTTTAAATTACAAAAAAATGCTAGTAACCATAGCAAACTATGCCAGACTCACCTAAATTACTTCGGCTACTATTAATCATCACCAACTAACACTTGCCACAACAAACTAAACGCAATCACTTTTAAATTACAAAAAAATGCTAGTAACCATCGCAAACTATGCCAAACTCACCTAAATTACTTCGGCTACCATAAATCATCACCAACTAACCCTTACCACAACAAACTAAACCCAATCACTTTTAAATTAAAAAAAATGCTACTAACCATAGCAAAATATGCCAAACACAGCTAAATTACTTCGGCTATCAAAAAAAACCCCCAACTACACTTTACAGCAACAAACTAAACCCAATCACTTTAAAATTACAAAAAAATGCTAAAAATCATAACAAACTATACCAGAATCACCTAAATTACTTTGGCTACCGTAAATCACCCCCAACTATCCCTTACCACAACAAACCAAAACATATCATCTTAAAATTACAAAAAAAGGTGTACAAATCATAACAAACTATGCCAGACTCACCTAAATTACTTCGGCTACTCTAAATTATCACCAACTAACTCTTACCACAACAAACTAAACCCAATCATATTTAAATTACAAAAAAATGCTAGTAACCATAGCAAACTATGCCAGACTAACCTAAATTACTTCGGCTACTCTAAATCATCACCAACTAACCCTTACCACAACAAACTAAACCCAATCACTTTTAAATTACAAAAAAATGCTAGTAACCATAGCAAACTATGCCAAACTCACCTAAATTACTTCGGCTACCGTAAATCACCACCAACTATCCCTTACCACAACAAACCAAACCATATCATCTTAAAATTACAAAAAAAGGTGTACAAATCATAACAAACTATGCTAGACTCACCTAAATTACTTCAGCTACTCTAAATCATCACCAACTAACCCTTACCACAACAAACTAAACCCAATCACTTTTAAATTACAAAAAAATGCTAATAACCATAGCAAACTATGCCAAACTCACCTAAATTACTTCGGCTACCATAAATCATCACCAACTATCCCTTACCACAACAAACTAAACCCAATCACTTTTAAATTAAAAAAAATGCTACTAACCATAGCAAACTATGCCAAACACAGCTAAATTACTTCGGCTATCAAAAAAAACCCCCAACTACACTTTACAGCAACAAACTAAGCCCAATCACTTTAAAATTACAAAAAAATGCTAAAAATCATAACAAACTATACCAGAATCACCTAAATTACTTTGGCTACCGTAAATCACCCCCAACTATCCCTTACCACAACAAACCAAAACATATCATCTTAAAATTACAAAAAAAGGTGTACAAATCATAACAAACTATGCCAGACTCACCTAAATTACTTCGGCTACTCTAAATTATCACCAACTAACTCTTACCACAACAAACTAAACCCAATCATTTTTAAATTACAAAAAAATGCTAGTAACCATAGCAAACTATGCCAGACTAACCTAAATTACTTCGGCTACTCTAAATCATCACCAACTAACCCTTACCACAACAAACTAAACCCAATCACTTTTAAATTACAAAAAAATGCTAGTAACCATAGCAAACTATGCCAAACTCACCTAAATTACTTCGGCTACCGTAAATCACCACCAACTATCCCTTACCACAACAAACCAAACCATATCATCTTAAAATTACAAAAAAAGGTGTACAAATCATAACAAACTATGCCAGAATCACCTAAATTACTTCGGCTATTCTAAATCATCACCAACTATCCCTTACCACAACAAACTAAACCCAATCACTTTTAAATTACAAAAAAATGCTAGTAACCATAGCAAACTATGCCAAACTCACCTAAATTACTTCGGCAACCATAAATCATCACCAACTAACCCTTACCACAACAAACTAAACCCAATCACTTTTAAATTACAAAAAAATGCTACTAACCATAGCAAACTATGCCAAACTTACCTAAATTACTTCGGCTATCAAAAATAACCCCCAACTACACTTTACAGCAACAAACTAAGCCCAATCACTTTAAAATTACAAAAATATGCTAAAAATCATAACAAACTATACCAGAATCACCTAAATTACTTCGGCTACCGTAAATCACCCCCAACTATCCCTTACCACAACAAACCAAACCATATCATCTTAAAATTACAAAAAAAAGGTGTACAAATCATAACAAACTATGCCAGAATCACCTAAATTACTTCGGCTACTCTAAATCATCTCCAACTAACCCTTACCACAACAAACTAAACCCAATCACTTTTAAATTACAAAAAATTGCTAGTAACCATAGCAAACTATGCCAAACTCACCTAAATTACTTCGGCTACCGTAAATCACCCCCAACTATCCCTTACCACAACAAACCAAACCATATCATCTTAAAATTACAAAAAAAGGTGTTCAAATCATAACAAACTATGCCAGACTCACCTAAATTACTTCGGCTACTCTAAATCATCACCAACTAACCCTTACCACAACAACCTAAACCCAATCACTTTTAAATTACAAAAAAATGCTAGTAACCATAGCAAACTATGCCAAACTCACCTAAATTACTTCGGCTACCATAAATCATCATCAACTAACCCTTACCACAACAAACTAAACCCAATCACTTTTAAATTACAAAAAAATGCTACTAACCATATTAAACTATGCCAAACTCACCTAAATTACTTCGGCTATCAAAAATCACTCCCAACTACACTTTACAGCAACAAACTAAGCCCAATCACTTTAAAATTACGAAAAATGCTAAAAATCATAACAAACTATACCAGAATCACCTAAATTTCTTCGGCTAACGTAAATCACCCCCAACTATCCCTTACCACAACAAACCAAACCATATCAACTTAAAATTACAAAAAAAGGTGTACAAATCATAACAAACTATGCCAGACTCACCTAAATTACTTCGGCTACTCTAAATTATCACCAACTAACTCTTACCACAACAAACTAAACCCAATCACTTTTAAATTACAAAAAAATGCTAGTAACCATAGCAAACTATGCCAGACTAACCTAAATTACTTCGGCTACTCTAAATCATCACCAACTAACCCTTACCACAACAAACTAAACCCAATCACTTTTAAATTACAAAAAAATGCTAGTAACCATAGCAAACTATGCCAAACCCACCTAAATTACTTCGGCTACCGTAAATCACCACCAACTATCCCTTACCACAACAAACCAAACCATATCATCTTAAAATTACAAAAAAGGTGTACAAATCATAACAAACTATGCTAGACTCACCTAAATTACTTCGGCTACTCTAAATCATCACCAACTAACCCTTACCACAACAAACTAAACCCAATCACTTTTAAATTACAAAAAAATGCTAGTAACCATAGCAAACTATGCCAAACTCACCTAAATTACTTCGGCTACCATAAATCATCACCAACTAACCCTTACCACAACAAACTAAACCCAATCACTTTTAAATTACAAAAAAATGCTACTATCCATAGCAAACTATGCCAAACTCACCTAAATTACTTCGGCTATCAAAAATCACTCCCAACTACACTTTACAGCAACAAACTAAGCCCAATCACTTTAAAATTACAAAAAAATGCTAAAAATCATAACAAACTATACCAGAATCACCTAAATTAGTTCGGCTACCGTAAGTCACCCCCAACTATCCCTTACCACAACAAACCAAACCATATCATCTTAAAATTACAAAAAAAGGTGTACAAATTATAACAAACTATGCTAGACTCACCTAAATTACTTCGGCTACTCTAAATCATCACCAACTAACCCTTACCACAACAAACTAAACCCAATCACTTTTAAATTACAAAAAAATGCTAGTAACCATAGCAAACTATGCCAAACTCACCTAAATTACTTCGGCTACCATAAATCATCACCAACTAACCCTTACCACAACAAACTAAACCCAATCACTTTTAAATTACAAAAAAATGCTACTAACCATAGCAAACTATGCCAAACTCACCTAAATTACTTCGGCTATCAAAAATCACTCCCAACTACACTTTACAGCAACAAACTAAGCCCAATCACTTTAAAATTACAAAAAAATGCTAAAAATCATAACAAACTATACCAGAATCACCTAAATTACTTCGGCTACCGTAAGTCACCCCAACTATCCCTTACCACAACAAACCAAACCATATCATCTTAAAATTACAAAAAAAGGTGTACAAATCATAACAAACTATGCTAGACTCACCTAAATTACTTCGGCTACTCTAAATCATCACCAACTAACCCTTACCACAACAAACTAAACCCAATCACTTTTAAATTACAAAAAAATGCTAGTAACCATAGCAAACTATGCCAGACTCACCTAAATTACTTCGGCTACTATAAATCATCACCAACTAACACTTGCCACAACAAACTAAACGCAATCACTTTTAAATTACAAAAAAATGCTAGTAACCATAGCAAACTATGCCAAACTCACCTAAATTACTTCGGCTACCGTAAATCACCACCAACTATCCCTTACCACAACAAACCAAACCATATCATCTTTAAATTATAAAAAAAGGTGTACAAATCATAACAAACTATGCTAGACTCACCTAAATTACTTCGGCTACTCTAAATCATCACCAACTAACCCTTACCACAACAAACTAAACCCAATCACTTTTAAATTACAAAAAAATGCTAATAACCATAGCAAACTATGCCAAACTCACCTAAATTACTTCGGCTACCATAAATCATCACCAACTAACCCTTACCACAACAAACTAAACCCAATCACTTTTAAATTACAAAAAAATGCTACTAACCATAGCAAACTATGTCAAACTCACCTAAATTACTTCGGCTATCAAAAATCACTCCCAACTACACTTTACAGCAACAAACTAAGCCCAATCACTTTAAAATTACAAAAAAATGCTAAAAATCATAACAAACTATACCAGAATCACCTAAATTACTTCGGCTACCGTAAGTCACCCCCAACTATCCCTTACCACAACAAACCAAACCATATCATCTTAAAATTACAAAAAAAGGTGTACAAATCATAACAAACTATGCCAGAATCACCTAAATTACTTCGGCTATTCTAAATCATCACCAACTAACCCTTACCACAACAAACTAAACCCAATCACTTTTAAATTACAAAAAAATGCTAGTAACCATAGCAAACTATGCCAAACTCACCTAAATTACTTCGGCAACCATAAATCATCACCAACTAACCCTTACCACAACAAACTAAACCCAATCACTTTTAAATTACAAAAAAAATGCTACTAACCATAGCAAACTATGCCAAACTTACCTAAATTACTTCGGCTATCAAAAATAACCCCCAACTACACTTTACAGCAACAAACTAAGCCCAATCACTTTAAAATTACAAAAATATGCTAAAAATCATAACAAACTATACCAGAATCACCTAAATTACTTCGGCTACCGTAAATCACCCCCAACTATCCCTTACCACAACAAACCAAACCATATCATCATAAAATTACAAAAAAAGGTGTACAAATCATAACAAACTATGCCAGAATCACCTAAATTACTTCGGCTACTCTAAATCATCTCCAACTAACCCTTACCACAACAAACTAAACCCAATCACTTTTAAATTACAAAAAATTGCTAGTAATCATAGCAAACTATGCCAATCTCACCTAAATTACTTCGGCTACCGTAAATCACCCCCAACTATCCCTTACCACAACAAACCAAACCATATCATCTTAAAATTACAAAAAAAGGTGTTCAAATCATAACAAACTATGCCAGACTCACCTAAATTACTTCGGCTACTCTAAATCATCACCAACTAACCCTTACCACAACAACTTAAACCCAATCACTTTTAAATTACAAAAAAATGCTAGTAACCATAGCAAACTATGCCAAACTCACCTAAATTACTTCGGCTACCATAAATCATCATCAACTAACCATTACCACAACAAACTAAACCCAATCACTTTTAAATTACAAAAAAATGCTACTAACCATATTAAACTATGCCAAACTCACCTAAATTACTTCGGCTATCAAAAATCACTCCCAACTACACTTTACAGCAACAAACTAAGCCCAATCACTTTAAAATTACGAAAAATGCTAAAAATCATAACAAACTATACCAGAATCACCTAAATTTCTTCGGCTAACGTAAATCACCCCCAACTATCCCTTACCACAACAAACCAAACCATATCAACTTAAAATTACAAAAAAAGGTGTACAAATCATAACAAACTATGCCAGACTCACCTAAATTACTTCGGCTACTCTAAATTATCACCAACTAACTCTTACCACAACAAACTAAACCCAATCACTTTTAAATTACAAAAAAATGCTAGTAACCATAGCAAACTATGCCAGACTAACCTAAATTACTTCGGCTACTCTAAATCATCACCAACTAACCCTTACCACAACAAACTAAACCCAATCACTTTTAAATTACAAAAAAATGCTAGTAACCATAGCAAACTATGCCAAACCCACCTAAATTACTTCGGCTACCGTAAATCACCACCAACTATCCCTTACCACAACAAACCAAACCATATCATCTTAAAATTACAAAAAAGGTGTACAAATCATAACAAACTATGCTAGACTCACCTAAATTACTTCGGCTACTCTAAATCATCACCAACTAACCCTTACCACAACAAACTAAACCCAATCACTTTTAAATTACAAAAAAATGCTAGTAACCATAGCAAACTATGCCAAACTCACCTAAATTACTTCGGCTACCATAAATCATCACCAACTAACCCTTACCACAACAAACTAAACCCAATCACTTTTAAATTACAAAAAAATGCTACTATCCATAGCAAACTATGCCAAACTCACCTAAATTACTTCGGCTATCAAAAATCACTCCCAACTACACTTTACAGCAACAAACTAAGCCCAATCACTTTAAAATTACAAAAAAATGCTAAAAATCATAACAAACTATACCAGAATCACCTAAATTAGTTCGGCTACCGTAAGTCACCCCCAACTATCCCTTACCACAACAAACCAAACCATATCATCTTAAAATTACAAAAAAAGGTGTACAAATTATAACAAACTATGCTAGACTCACCTAAATTACTTCGGCTACTCTAAATCATCACCAACTAACCCTTACCACAACAAACTAAACCCAATCACTTTTAAATTACAAAAAAATGCTAGTAACCATAGCAAACTATGCCAAACTCACCTAAATTACTTCGGCTACCATAAATCATCACCAACTAACCCTTACCACAACAAACTAAACCCAATCACTTTTAAATTACAAAAAAATGCTACTAACCATAGCAAACTATGCCAAACTCACCTAAATTACTTCGGCTATCAAAAATCACTCCCAACTACACTTTACAGCAACAAACTAAGCCCAATCACTTTAAAATTACAAAAAAATGCTAAAAATCATAACAAACTATACCAGAATCACCTAAATTACTTCGGCTACCGTAAGTCACCCCAACTATCCCTTACCACAACAAACCAAACCATATCATCTTAAAATTACAAAAAAAGGTGTACAAATCATAACAAACTATGCTAGACTCACCTAAATTACTTCGGCTACTCTAAATCATCACCAACTAACCCTTACCACAACAAACTAAACCCAATCACTTTTAAATTACAAAAAAATGCTAGTAACCATAGCAAACTATGCCAGACTCACCTAAATTACTTCGGCTACTATAAATCATCACCAACTAACACTTGCCACAACAAACTAAACGCAATCACTTTTAAATTACAAAAAAATGCTAGTAACCATAGCAAACTATGCCAAACTCACCTAAATTACTTCGGCTACCGTAAATCACCACCAACTATCCCTTACCACAACAAACCAAACCATATCATCTTTAAATTATAAAAAAAGGTGTACAAATCATAACAAACTATGCTAGACTCACCTAAATTACTTCGGCTACTCTAAATCATCACCAACTAACCCTTACCACAACAAACTAAACCCAATCACTTTTAAATTACAAAAAAATGCTAATAACCATAGCAAACTATGCCAAACTCACCTAAATTACTTCGGCTACCATAAATCATCACCAACTAACCCTTACCACAACAAACTAAACCCAATCACTTTTAAATTACAAAAAAATGCTACTAACCATAGCAAACTATGTCAAACTCACCTAAATTACTTCGGCTATCAAAAATCACTCCCAACTACACTTTACAGCAACAAACTAAGCCCAATCACTTTAAAATTACAAAAAAATGCTAAAAATCATAACAAACTATACCAGAATCACCTAAATTACTTCGGCTACCGTAAGTCACCCCCAACTATCCCTTACCACAACAAACCAAACCATATCATCTTAAAATTACAAAAAAAGGTGTACAAATCATAACAAACTATGCCAGAATCACCTAAATTACTTCGGCTATTCTAAATCATCACCAACTAACCCTTACCACAACAAACTAAACCCAATCACTTTTAAATTACAAAAAAATGCTAGTAACCATAGCAAACTATGCCAAACTCACCTAAATTACTTCGGCAACCATAAATCATCACCAACTAACCCTTACCACAACAAACTAAACCCAATCACTTTTAAATTACAAAAAAAATGCTACTAACCATAGCAAACTATGCCAAACTTACCTAAATTACTTCGGCTATCAAAAATAACCCCCAACTACACTTTACAGCAACAAACTAAGCCCAATCACTTTAAAATTACAAAAATATGCTAAAAATCATAACAAACTATACCAGAATCACCTAAATTACTTCGGCTACCGTAAATCACCCCCAACTATCCCTTACCACAACAAACCAAACCATATCATCATAAAATTACAAAAAAAGGTGTACAAATCATAACAAACTATGCCAGAATCACCTAAATTACTTCGGCTACTCTAAATCATCTCCAACTAACCCTTACCACAACAAACTAAACCCAATCACTTTTAAATTACAAAAAATTGCTAGTAATCATAGCAAACTATGCCAATCTCACCTAAATTACTTCGGCTACCGTAAATCACCCCCAACTATCCCTTACCACAACAAACCAAACCATATCATCTTAAAATTACAAAAAAAGGTGTTCAAATCATAACAAACTATGCCAGACTCACCTAAATTACTTCGGCTACTCTAAATCATCACCAACTAACCCTTACCACAACAACTTAAACCCAATCACTTTTAAATTACAAAAAAATGCTAGTAACCATAGCAAACTATGCCAAACTCACCTAAATTACTTCGGCTACCATAAATCATCATCAACTAACCATTACCACAACAAACTAAACCCAATCACTTTTAAATTACAAAAAAATGCTACTAACCATATTAAACTATGCCAAACTCACCTAAATTACTTCGGCTATCAAAAATCACTCCCAACTACACTTTACAGCAACAAACTAAGCCCAATCACTTTAAAATTACGAAAAATGCTAAAAATCATAACAAACTATACCAGAATCACCTAAATTTCTTCGGCTAACGTAAATCACCCCCAACTATCCCTTACCACAACAAACCAAACCATATCAACTTAAAATTACAAAAAAAGGTGTACAAATCATAACAAACTATGCCAGACTCACCTAAATTATTTCGGCTACTCTAAATTATCACCAACTAACTCTTACCACAACAAACTAAACCCAATCAATTTTAAATTACAAAAAAATGCTAGTAACCATAGCAAACTATGCCAGACTAACCTAAATTACTTCGGCTACTCTAAATCATCTCTAACTAACCCTTACCACAACAAACTAAACCCAATCACTTTTAAATTACAAAAAAATGCTAGTAACCATAGCAAACTATGCCAAACCCACCTAAATTACTTCGGCTACCGTAAATCACCACCAACTATCCCTTACCACAACAAACCAAACCATATCATCTTAAAATTACAAAAAAAGGTGTACAAATCATAACAAACTATGCTAGACTCACCTAAATTACTTCGGCTACTCTAAATCATCACCAACTAACCCTTACCACAACAAACTAAACCCAATCACTTTTAAATTACAAAAAAATGCTAGTAACCATAGCAAACTATGCCAAACTCACCTAAATTACTTCGGCTACCATAAATCATCACCAACTAACCCTTACCACAACAAACTAAACCCAATCACTTTTAAATTACAAAAAAATGCTAGTAACCATAGCAAACTATGCCAGACTCACCTAAATTACTTCGGCTACTCTAAATCATCACCAACTAACCCTTACCACAACAAATTAAACCCAATCACTTTTAAATTACAAAAAAATGCTAGTAACCATAGCAAACTATGCCAAGCTCACCTAAATTACTTCGGCTACCATAAATCATCACCAACTATCCCTTACCACAACAAACTAAACCCAATCATTTTTAAATTACAAAAAAATGCTACTAACCATAGCAAACTATGCCAAACTCACCTAAATTACTTCGGCTATCAAAAATCACTCCCAACTACACTTTACAGCAACAAACTAAGCCCAATCACTTTAAAATTACAAAAAAATGCTAAAAATCATAACAAACTATACCAGAATCACCTAAATTACTTCGGCTACCGTAAATCACCCCCAACTATCCCTTACCACAACAAACCAAACCATATCATCTTAAAATTACAAAAAAAGGTGTACAAATCATAACAAACTATGCCAGACTTACCTAAATTACTTCGGCTACTCTAAATCATCACCAACTAACTCTTACCACAACAAACTAAACCCAATCACTTTTAAATTACAAAAAAATGCTAGTAACTATAGCAAACTATGCCAGACTCACCTAAATTACTTCGGCTACTCTAAATCATCACCAACCACAACAAACCACATACCACAACAAACTAAACCCAATCACTTTTAAATTAAAAAAAATGCTAGTAACCATAGCAAACTATGCCAAACTCACCTAAATTACTTCGGCTACCATAAATCATCACCAACTAACCCTTACCACAACAAACTAAACCCAATCACTTTTAAATTATAAAAAAATGCTACTAACCATAGCAAACTATGCCAAACTCACCTAAATTACTTCGGCTATCAAAATTCACTCCCAACTACACTTTACAGCAACAAACTAAGCCCAATCACTTTAAAATTACAAAAAAATGCTAAAAATTATATAAAACTATACCAGAATCACCTAAATTACTTCGGCTACCGTAAATCACCCCCAACTATCCCTTACCACAACAATCCAAACCATATCATCTTAAAATGGCAAAAAAAGGTGTTCAAATCATAACAAACTATGCCAGACTCACCTAAATTACTTCGGCTACTCTAAATCATCACCAACTAACCCTTACCACAACAAACTAAACCCAATCACTTTTAAATTACAAAAAAATGCTAGTAACTATAGCAAACTATGCCAAACTCACCTAAATTACTTCGGCTACCATAAATCATCACCAACTAACCCTTACCACAACAAACTAAACCCAATCACTTTTAAATTACAAAAAAATGCTAGTAACCCTAGCAAACTATGTCAAACTCACCTAAATTACTTTGGCTACTCTAAATCATCACCAACTAACCCTTACCACAACAAACTAAACCCAATCACTTTTAAATTACAAAAAAATGCTGCTAACCATAGCAAACTATGCCAAATTCACCTAAATTACTTCGGCTATCAAAAATCACCCCCAACTACACTTTACAGCAACAAACTAAGCCCAATCACTTTAAAATTACAAAAAAATGCTAAAAATCATAACAAACTATACCAGAATCACCTAAATTACTTCGGCTACCGTAAATCAGTCCCAACTATCCCTTACCACAACAAAGCAAACTATATCATCTTAAAATTACAAAAAAAGGTGTACAAATCATAACAAACTATGCCAGACTCACCTAAATTACTTCGGCTAATCTAAATCATCACCAACTAACTCTTACCACAACAAACTAAACCCAATCACTTTTAAATTACAAAAAAATGCTAGTAACCATAGCAAACTATGCCAAACTCACCTAAATTACTTCGGCTACCATAAATCATCACCAACTAACCCTTACCACAACAAACTAAACCCAATCACTTTTAAATTACAAAAAAATGCTACTAACCATAGCAAACTATGCCAAACTCATCTAAATTACTTCGGCTATCAAAAATCACCCCCAACTACACTTTACAGCAACAAACTAAGCCCAGTCACTTTAAAATTATAAAAAAATGCTAAAAATCATAACAAACTATACCAGAATCACCTAAATTACTTCGGCTACCGTAAATCACCCCCAACTATCCCTTACCAAAACAAACCAAACCGTATCATCTTAAAATTACAAAAAAAGGTGTACAAATCATAACAAACTATGCCAGACTTACCTAAATTACTTCGGCTACTCTAAATCATCACCAACTAACTCTTACCACAACAAACTAAACCCAATCACTTTTAAATTACAAAAAAATGCTAGTAACTATAGCAAACTATGCCAGACTCACCTAAATTACTTCGGCTACTCTAAATCATCACCAACTAACCCTTACCACAACAAACTAAACCCAATCACTTTTAAATTAAAAAAAATGCTAGTAACCATAGCAAACTATGCCAAACTCACCTAAATTACTTCGGCTACCATAAATCATCACCAACTAACCCTTACCACAACAAACTAAACCCAATCACTTTTAAATTATAAAAAAATACTACTAACCATAGCAAACTATGCCAAACTCTCCTAAATTACTTCGGCTATCAAAAGTCACTCCCAACTACACTTTACAGCAACAAACTAAGCCCAATCACTTTAAAATTACAAAAAAATGCTAAAAATCATATAAAACTATACCAGAATCACCTAAATTACTTCGGCTACCGTAAATCACCCTCAACTATCCCTTACCACAACAAACCAAACCATATCATCTTAAAATGACAAAAAAAGGTGTACAAATCATAACAAACTATGCCAGATTCACCTAAATTACTTCGGCTACTCTAAATCATCACCAACTAACCCTTACCACAACAAACTAAACCCAATTACTTTTAAATTACAAAAAAATGCTAGTAACCATAGCAAACTATGCCAAACTCACCTAAATTACTTCGGCTACCTTAAATCATCACCAACTAACCCTTACCACAACAAACTAAACCCAATCACTTTTAAATTACAAAAAAATGCTAGTAACCATAGCAAACTATGTCAAACTCACCTAAAGTACTTTGGCTACTCTAAATCATCACCAACTAACCCTTACCACAACAAACTAAACCCAATCACTTTAATATTACAAAAAAATGCTAAAAATCATAACAAACTATACCAGAATCACCTAAATTACTTGGGCTACCGTAAATCACTCCCAACTATCTCTTACCACAACAAACCAAACCATATCATCTTAAAATTACAAAAAAAGGTGTACAAATCATAACAAACTATGCCAGACTCACCTAAGTTACTTCGGCTAATCTAAATCATCACCAACTAACTATTACCACAACAAACTAAACCCAATCACTTTTAAATTACAAAAAAATGCTAGTAACTATAGCAAACTATGCCAAACTCACCTAAATTACTTCGGCTACCATAAGTCATCACCAACTAACCCTTACCACAACAAACTAAACCCAATCACTTTTAAATTACAAAAAAATGCTACTAACCATAGCAAACTATGCCACACTTACCTAAATTACTTTGGCTATCAAAAATCACCCCCAACTACACTTTACAGTAACAAACTAAGCCCAATCACTTTAAAATTACAAAAAAATGCTAAAAATCATATAAAACTATACCAGAATCACCTAAATTACTTCGGCTACCGTAAATCACCCCCAACTATCCCTTACCACAACAAACCAAACCATATCATCTTAAAATGACAAAAAAAGGTGTACAAATCCTAACAAACTATGCCAGACTCACCTAAATTACTTCGGCTACTATAAATCATCACCAACTAACACTTGCCACAACAAACTAAACGCAATCACTTTTAAATTACAAAAAGATGCTAGTAACCATAGCAAACTATGCCAAACTCACCTAAATTACTTCGGCTACCATAAATCATCACCAACTAACCCTTACCACAACAAACTAAACCCTATCACTTTTAAATTACAAAAAAATGCTACTAACCATAGCAAACTATGCCAAACTCACCTAAATTACTTCGGCTATCAAAAATCAAACCCGACTACACTTTACAGCAACAAACTAAGCCCAATCACTTTAAAATTACAAAAAAATGCTAAAAATCATATAAAACTATACCAGAATCACCTAAATTACTTCGGCTACCGTAAATCACCCCTAACTATCCCTTACCACTTCAAACCAAACCATATCATCTTAAAATGACAAAAAAAGGTGTACAAATCATAACAAACTATGCCAGACTCACCTAAATTACTTCGGCTACTATAAATCATCACCAACTAACACTTGCCACAACAAACTAAACGCAATCACTTTTAAATTACAAAAAGATGCTAGTAACCATAGCAAACTATGCCAAACTCACCTAAATTACTTTGGCTACCATAAATCATCACCAACTAACCCTTACCACAACAAACTAAACCCAATCACTTTTAAATTACAAAAAAATGCTACTAACCATAGCAAACTATGCCAAACTCACCTAAATTACTTCGGCTATCAAAAATCACCCCCAACTACACCTTACAACAACAAACTAAGCCCAATCACTTTAAAATTACAAAAAAATGCTAAAAATCATATAAAACTATACCAGAATCACCTAAATTACTTCGGCTACCGTAAATCACCCCCAACTATCCCTTACCACAACAAACCAAACCATATCATCTTAAAATGACAAAAAAAGGTGTACTAATCATAACAAACTATGCCAGACTCACCTAAATTACTTCGGCTACTCTAAATCATCACCAACTAACCCTTGCCACAACAAACTAAACCCAATCATTTTTAAATTACAAAAAAATGCTAGTAACCATAGCAAACTATGTAAAACTCACCTAAATTACTTTGGCAACCATAAATCATCACCAACTAACCCTCACCACAACAAACTAAACCCAATCACTTTTAAAATACAAAAAAATGCTACTAACCATAGCAAACTATGCCAAACTCACCTAAATTACTTCGGCTATCAAAAATCACCCCCAACTACACTTTACAGCAACAAACTAAGCCCAATCACTTTAAAATTACAAAAAAATGCTAGTAACCATAGCAAACTACGTCAAACTCACCTAAATTACTTCGGCTACTCTAAATCATCACCAACTAACCCTTACCAATACTTGTTTACATTAACATGCATGCTTTCATGGACCTGTGACGAATTACAAACAAATATCAAAATTTCAAGTTTTCCATTTGATTTCGTTTCTGGATGCAAGCGGTTTTTTTCACTCTTGTCAGTCTGAACTTATTACATAGTGATATTTTCACATCCAGGTGCCCTAAATTTATTTTGCCGCTGATTTCAAAAATTTTTTTGGAAGGAAAGTAGCCAGCAGTGCCACTCCAAGAATAAATTTACTATCGAACACAAAATTAGTTCTGTACTTCAGTTGCAGAATTATGAATTTTTCAGATATTTTTACGAAAATCTAGCGCTTACACCGCCACTGGTATGAATGTCAGTGATATCTGGTACATACAACGGTGAAAATTTCGGGGCAAATTTGGTGAAAAACAAATACACCACTATCATTAACTAAACGTAAAAATTAGCGTACAAATATAAGTGGAGTCCGGTCCGATGCTGATAATTTTTCGAAAATTGATTGGGGGCAGATTTGGTTAACGCGAGGATCAAATGTTAAATTAAAATACTTTATTTGATAGCGGTAGAACTTCGAACACTGATGCGTCGCCTCATCGAATTTGGCGACTTTGCGAAGAGTTTCCGACGCTGGAGCAGCAATTTTCACAATTGTAGTTGTGTTAAAATTAAACACCGCGATCGAGTACTGCCCCACACGCTGAACCAGCAATTCTCGAATTCTAAGAAACGATAAGAAAGGCTTATCCAACGCTTGGTATGTGCGAATTTCTGCATAGACACTCAATCAAACTAAATCGAGCATCGCCTTTTCACGTTTGTGACCTTGCCCTTGACGTGGCAGGCTCCAGTTGCTTCAATAATGTAAAAATCTTATTCGGCCTCTCCAATAAACTCACATTTGTTTACATTAACACGCATTCCCTCATGGACTTGTGACGAATTACAAACAAATATTGCAACTTCAAGTGTTCCATTTAATTTCGTTTCTGGGTGCAAGCTCCTTTCTTTTCAATCTAGTCAGTCTAAGCTTATTACACAGAGTTATATTTTCAAATCCAGGCGCCCTAAAGAATTTTGTCGTTGTTTTCAAAAGTTTCAAGAGAAGGAGAGTTGACATAGAAGCTAAATTATTCCAAATTATTCCCATTTAGTTCTCTGACAACGTTAAAAACAATGTTGAAATATATAAATACAAAATTTTACACCATAAAAACGAAGTATTTAGGAATTATGCTTAAAAAAAGTCGAAGTTATTCTTCGCTCTTGAGCTCTATTTCCGGTATTAAAAATGCAATAGGAAAGATAGTAAGAAAGACTATTTCCATCAATTTTCACGGGAATTATACGTGGTGGTATTTGTTCTCCGCATACTATTAGATTTTAAAACTGCTCCATCTTAGTTATAAATAATTATAGTAATAAAATAGTAATATAGTAATATAGTAATAAAATAATTATAGTAATAATAAATAGTTGGGGGCGATTTACGGTAGCCGAAGTAATTTAGGTGATTCTGGTATAGTGTGTTATGATTTTTAGCATTTTTTTGTAATTTTAAAGTGATTGGGTATAGTTTGTTGTGGAAAGGGTTATTTGGTGATGATTTATGGTAGCCGAAGTAATTTAGGTGAGTTTGACATAGTTTGCTATGCTTACTAGCATTTTTTTTGTAATTTAAAAGTGATTGGGTTTAGTTTGTTGTGGTAAGGGTTAGTTGGTCTTGATTTAGAGTATCCGAAGTAATTTAGGTGATTCTGGTATAGTTTGTTATGATTTTTAGCAATTTTTTGTAATTTTAAAGTGATTGGGCTTAGTTTGTTGCTGTAAAGTGTAGTTGGGGGTGATTTTTGATAGCCGAAGTAATTTAGGTGAGTTTGGCATAGTTTCCTATGGTTAGTAGCATTTTTTTGTAATATAAAAGTGATTGGGTTTAGTTTGTTGTGGTAAGGGTTAGTTGGTGATGATTTATGGTAGCCGAAGTCATTTAGGTGAGTCTGGCATAGTTTGTTATGATTTGTACACCTTTTTTTGTAATTTTAAGATGATATGGTTTGGTTTGTTGTGGTAAGGCATAGTTGGGGGTGATTTACGGTAGCCGAAGTAATTTAGGTGATTCTGGTATAGTTTGTTATGATTTTTAGCAATTTTTTGTAATTTTAAAGTGATTGGGCTTAGTTTGTTGCTGTAAAGTGTAGTTGGGGGTGATTTTTGATAGCCGAAGTAATTTAGGTGAGTTTGGCATAGTTTTCTATGGTTAGTAGCATTTTTTTGTAATATAAAAGTGATTGGGTTTAGTTTGTTGTGGTAAGGGTTAGTTGGTGATGATTTATGGTAGCCGAAGTCATTTAGGTGAGTCTGGCATAGTTTGTTATGATTTGTACACCTTTTTTTGTAATTTTAAGATGATATGGTTTGGTTTGTTGTGGTAAGGGATAGTTGGGGGCGATTTACGGTAGCCGAAGTAATTTAGGTGATTCTGGTATAGTGTGTTATGATTTTTAGCATTTTTTTGTAATTTTAAAGTGATTGGGTATAGTTTGTTGTGGTAAGGGTTAGTTGGTGATGATTTATGGTAGCCGAAGTAATTTAGGTGAGTTTGGCATAGTTTGCTATGGTTACTAGCATTTTTTTGTAATTTAAACGTGATTAGGTTTAGTTTGTTGTGGTAAGGGATAGTTGGTGATGATTTAGAGTAGCCGAAGTAAATTAGGTGAGTCTGACATAGTTTGTTATGATTTGTACACCTTTTTTTGTAATTTTAAGATGATATGGTTTGGTTTGTTGTGGTAAGGGATAGTTGGGGGTGATTTACGGTAGCCGAAGTAATTTAGGTGATTCTAGTATGGTTTGTTATGATTTTTAGCATTTTTTTGTAATTTTAAAGTGATTGGGCTTAGTTTGTTGCTGTAAAGTGTAGTTGGGGATGATTTTTGATAGCCGAAGTAATTTAGGTAAGTTTGGCATAGTTTGCTATGGTTAGTAGCATTTTTTTGTAATTTAAAAGTGACTGGGTTTAGTTTGTTGTGGTAAGGGTTAGTTGGTCTTGATTTAGAGTAGCCGAAGTCATTTAGGTGAGTCTGGCATAGTTTGTTATGATTTGTACACCTTTTTTTGTAATTTTAAGATGATATGGTTTGGTTTGTTGTGGTAAGGCATAGTTGGGGGTGATTTACGGTAGCCGAAGTAATTTAGGTGATTCTGGTATAGTGTGTTATGATTTTTAGCATTTTTTTGTAATTTTAATCTGATTGGGCTTAGTTTGTTGCTGTAAAGTGTAGTTGGGGTTGATTTTTGATAGCCGAAGTAATTTAGGTGAGTTTGGCATAATTTGCTATGGTTACTAGCATTTTTTTGTAATTTAAAAGTGATTGGGTTTAGTTTGTTGTGGTAAGGGTTAGTTGGTGATGATTTAGAGTAGCCGAAGTAATTTAGGTGAGTCTGGCATAGTTTGTTATGATTTGTAAACCTTTTTTTGTAATTTTAAGATGATATGGTTTGGTTTGTTCTGGTAAGGGATAGTTGGGGGTGGTTTACGGTAGCCGAAGTAATTTAGGTGATTCTGGTATAATTTGTTAAGATTTTTAGCATTTTTTTGTAATTTTAAAGTGATTGGGCTTAGTTTGTTGCTGTAAAGTGTAGTTGGGGGTGATTTTTGATAGCCGAAGTAATTTAGGTGAGTTTGGCATAGTTTGCTATGGTTAGTAGCATTTTTTTGTAATTTAAAAGTGATTGGGTTTAGTTTGTTGTGGTAAGGGTTAGTTGGTGATGATTTATGGTAGCCGAAGTAATTTAGGTGAGTTTGGCTTAGTTGGCTATGGTTACTAGCATTTTTTTGTAATTTAAAAGTGATTGGGTTTAGTTTGTTGTGGTAAGGGTTAGTTGGTTATGATTTAGAGCAGCCGAAGTAATTTAGGTGAGTCTGGCATAGTTTGTTATGATTTGTAAACCTTTTTTTGTAATTTTAAGATGATATGGTTTGGTTTGATGTGGTAAGGGATAGTTGGGGGTGATTTACGGTAGAAGAAGTAATTTAGGTGATTCTGGTATAGTTTGTTATAATTTTTAGCATTTTTTTGTAATTTTAAAGTGATTGGGCTTAGTTTGTTGCTGTAAAGTGTAGTTGGGGGGTGATTTTTTATAGCCGAAGTAATTTAGGTGAGTTTGGCATAGTTTGCTATGGTTAGTAGCATTTTTTTGTAATTTAAAAGTGATTGGGTTTAGTTTGTCGTGGTAAGGATTAGTTGGTGATGATATATGGTAGCCGAAATAATTTAGGTGAGTTTGGCATAGTTTTCTATGGTTACTAGCATTTCTTTGTAATTTAAAAGTGATTGGGTTTAGATTGTTGTGGTAAGGTTTGGTTGGTGATGATTTAGAGTAGCAGAGGTAATTTAGGTGAGTTTGGCATAGTTTGCTATGGTTACTAGCATTTTTTTGTAATTTAAAAGTGATTGGGTTTAGTTTGTTGTGGTAAGGGTTAGTTGGTGATGATTTAGAGTAGCCGAAGTAATTTAGGTGAGTCTGGCATAGTTTGTTATGATTTTTAAACCTTTTTTTGTAATTTTAAAATGATATGGTTTGGTTTGTTCTGGTAAGGGATAGTTGGTGGTGGTTTATGGTAGCCGAAGTAATTTAGGTGATTCTGGTATAATTTGTTATGATTTTTAGCATTTTTTTGTAATTTTAAAGTGATTGGGCTTAGTTTGTTGCTGTAAAGTGTAGTTGGGGGTGATTTTTGATAGCCGAAGTAATTTAGGTGAGTTTGGCATAGTTTGCTATGGTTAGTAGCATTTTTTTGTAATTTAAAAGTGATTGGGTTTAGTTTGTTGTGGTAAGGGTTAGTTGGTGATGATTTATGGTAGCCGAAGTTTTTTAGGTGAGTTTGGCATAGTTTGCTATGGTTACTAGCATTTTTTTGTATTTTAAAAGTGATTGGGTTTAGTTTGTTGTGGTAAGGGTTAGTTGGTGATGATTTAGAGTAGCCGAAGTAATTTAAGCGAGTCTGGCTTAGTTTGTTATGATTTGTACACCTTTTTTTGTAATTTTAAGATGATATGGTTTGGTTTGATGTGGTAAGGGATAGTTGGGGGTGATTTACGGTAGCCGAAGTAATTTAGGTGATTCTGGTATAGTTTGTTATGATTTTTAGCATTTTTTTGTAATTTTAAAGTGATTGGGCTTAGTTTGTTGCTGTAAAGTGTAGTTGGGTTGATTTTTGATAGCCGAAGTAATTTAGGTGAGTTTTGCATAGTTTGCTATGGTTAGTAGCATTTTTTTGTAATTTAAGTGATTGGGTTTAGTTTGTTGTAGTAAGGGTTAGTAGGTGATGATTTATGGTAGCCGAAGTAATTTAGGTGAGTTTGGCAAAGTTTGCTATGGTTACTAGCATTTTTTTGTAATTTAAAAGTGATTGGGTTTAGTTTGTTGTGGAAAGGGTTAGTTGGTAATGATTTAGAGTAGCCGAAGTAATTTAGGTGAGTCTGGCATAGTTTGTTATGATTTGTAAACCTTTTTTTGTAATTTTAAGATGATATGGTTTGGTTTGATGTGGTAAGGGATAGTTGGGGGTGATTTACGGTAGAAAAAGTAATTTAGGTGATTCTGGTATAGTTTGTTATAATTTTTAGCATTTTTTTGTAATTTTAAAGTGATTGGGCTTAGTTTGTTGCTGTAAAGTGTAGTTGGGGGCTGATTTTTTATAGCCGAAGTAATTTAGGTGAGTTTGGCATAGTTTGCTATGGTTAGTAGCATTTTTTTGTAATTTAAAAGTGATTGGGTTTAGTTTGTTGTGGTAAGGATTAGTTGGTGATGATTTATGGTAGCCGAGGTAATTTAGGTGAGTTTGGCATAGTTTGCTATGGTTACTAGCATTTTTTTTGTAATTAAAAAGTAATTGGGTTTAGTTTGTTGTGGTAATGTTTGGCTGGTGATGATTTAAAGTAGCCGAAGTAATTTAGGTGAGTCTGGCATAGTTTGTTATTATTTGTACACCTTTTTTTGTAATTTTAAGATGATATGGTTTGGTTTGTTGTGGTAAGGGATAGTTGGGGGTGATTTACGGTAGCCGAAGTAATTTAGGTGATTCTGGTATAGTTTGTTATGATTTTTAGCATTTTTTTGTAATTTTAAAGTAATTCGGCTTAATTTGTTGCTGTAAAGTGTAGTTGGGGGTGATTTTTGATAGCCGAAGTAATTTAGGTGAGTTTGGCATAGTTTGCTATGGTTAGTAGCATTTTTTTGTAATTTAAAAGTGATTGGGTTTAGTTTGTTGTGGTAAGAGTTAGTTGGTGATGATTTATGGTAGCCGAAGTAATTTAGGTGAGTTTGGCATAGTTTGCTATAATTACTAGCATTTTTTTGTAATTTAAAAGTGATTGGGTTTAGTTTGTTGTGGTAAGGGTTAGTTGATGATGATTTAGAGTAGCCGAAGTAATTTTGGTGAGTCTGGCATAGTTTGTTATGCTTTATACACCTTTTTTTGTAATTTTAAGATGATATGGTTTGGTTTGTTGTGATAAGGGATAGTTGGGGGTGATTTACGGTAGCCGTAGTAATTTAGGTGATTCTGGTATAGTTTGTTATGATTTTTAGCATTTTTTTGTAATTTTAAAGTGATTGGGCTTAGTTTGTTGCTGTAAAGTGTAGTTGGAGGCGATTTTTGATAGCCGAAGTAATTTAGGTGAGTTTGGCATAGTTTGCTATGGTTAGTAGCATTTTTTTGTAGTTTAAAATTGATTGGGTTTAGTTTGTTGTGGTAAGGGTTAATTGGTGATGATTTATGGTAGCCGAAGTAATTTAGGTGAGTTTGGCATAGTTTGCTATGGTTAGTAGCATTTTTTTGTAATTTAAAAGTGATTGGGTTTAGTTTGTTGTGGTAAGGGTTAGTTGGTGATGATTTATGGTAGCCGAAGTAATTTAGGTGAGTTTGGCATAGTTTGCTATGGTTACTAGCATTTTTTTGTAATTTAAAAGTGATTGGGTTTAGTTTGTTGTGGTAAGGGTTAGTTGGTGATGATTTAGAGTAGCCGAAGTAATTTAGGTGAGTCTGGCATAGTTTGTTATAATTTTTAGCATTTTTTTGTAATTTTAAAGTGATTGGGCTTAGTTTGTTGCTGTAAAGTGTAGTTGGGGGTGATTTTTGATAGCCCAAGTAATTTAGGTGAGTTTGGCATAGTTTGCTATGGTTAGTAGCATTTTTTTGTAATTTAAAAGTGATTGGGTTTAGTTTGTTGTGGTAAGGGTTAGTTGGTGATGATTTATGGTAGCCGAAGTAATTTAGGTGAGTTTGGCATAGTTTGCTATGGTTACTAGCATTTTTTTGTAATTTAAAAGTGATTGGGTTTAGTTTGTTGTGGTAAGGGTTAGTTGGTGATGATTTAGAGTAGCCGAAGTAATTTAGGTGAGCCTGGCATAGTTTGTTATGATTTGTACACCTTTTTTTGTAATTTTAAGATTATATGGTTTGGTTTGTTGTGGTAAGGTATAGTTGGGGGTGATTTACGGTAGACGAAGTAATTTAGGTGATTCTGGTATAGTTTGTTATGATTTTTAGCATTTTTTTGTAATTTTAAAGTGATTGGGCTTAGTTTGTTGCTGTAAAGTGTAGTTGGGGGTGATTTTTGATAGCCGAAGTAATTTAGGTGAGTTTGGCATAGTTTGCTATATTTAGGAGCATTTTTTTGTAATTTAAAAGTGATTGGGTATAGTTTGTTGTGGTAAGGGTTAGTTGGTGATGATTTAGAGTAGCCGAAGTAATTTAGGTGAGCCTGGCATAATTTGCTATGGTTACTAGCATTTTTTTGTAATTTAAAAGTGATTGTGTTTAGTTTGTTGTGGTAAGGGTTAGTTGGTGATGATTTAGAGTAGCCGAAGTAATTTTGGTGAGTCTGGCATAGTTTGTTATGATTTGTACACCTTTTTTTGTAATTTTAAGATGATATGGTTTGGTTTGTTGTGGTAAGGGATAGTTGGGGGTGATTTACGGTACCCGAAGTAATTTAGGTGATTCTGGTATAGCTTGTTATGATTTTTAGCATTTTTTTGTAATTTTAAAGTAATTGGGCTTAGTTTGTTGCTGTAAAGTGTAGTTGGAGGTGATTTTTGATAGCCGAAGTAATTTAGGTGAGTTTGGCATAGTTTGCTATGGTTAGTAGTATTTTTTTGTAATTTAAAAATGATTGGGTTTAGTTTGTTGTGGTATGGGTTAGTTGGTGATGATTTATGGTAGCCGAAGTAATTTATGTGAGTTTGGCATAGTTTGCTATGGTTAATAGCATTTTTTTGTAATTTAAAAGTGATTGGGTTTAGTTTGTTGTGGTAAGGGTTAGTTGGTGATGATTTAGAGTAGCCGAAGTAATTTAGGTGAGTCTGGCATAATTTGTTTGATTTGTACACCTTTTCTTGTAATTTTAAGATAATATGGTTTGGTTTGTTGTGGTAAGGGATAGTTGGGGTGATTTACGGTAGCCGAAGTAATTTAGGTGAGTTTGGCATAGTTTGCTATGGTTAGTAGCATTTTTTTGTATTTTAAAAGTGATTGGGTTTAGTTTGTTGTGGTAAGGGTTAGTTGGTGATAATTTATGGTAGCCGAAGTAATTTAGGTGAGTTTGGCATAGTTTGCTATGGTTACTAGCATTTTTTTTGTAATTTAAAAGTGATTGGGTTTAGTTTGTTGTGGTAAGGGTTAGTTGGTGATGATTTAGAGTCGCCGAAGTAATTTAGGTGAGTCTGGCATAGTTTGTTATGATTTGTACACCTTTTTTTGTAATTTTAAGATGATATGGTTTGGTTTGTTGTGGTAAGGGATAGTTGGGGGTGATTTACGGTAACCGAAGTAATTTAGGTGATTCTGGTATAGTTTGTTATGATTTTTAGCATTTTTTTTGTAATTTTAAAGTGATTGGGCTTAGTTTGTTGCTGTAAAGTGTAGTTGGGGGTGATTTTTGATAGCCGAAGTAATTTAGGTGAGTTTGGCATAGTTTGCTATGGTTAGAGCATTTTTTTGTAATTTAAAAGTGATTGGGTTTAGTTTGTTGTGCTAAGAGTTGGTTGGTGATGATTTATGGTAGCCGAAGTAATTTAGGTGAGTTTGGCATAGTTTGCTATGCTTACTAGCATTTTTTTGTAATTTAAAAGTGATTGGGTTTAGTTTGTTGTGGTAAGGGTTAGTTGGTGATGATTTAGAGTAGCCGAAGTAATTTTGGTGAGTCTGGCATAGTTTGTTATGATTTGTACACCTTTTTTTGTAATTTTAAGATGATATGGTTTGATTTGTTGTGGTAAGGGATAGTTGGGGGTGATTTACGGTAGCCGAAGTAATTTAGGTGATTCTGGTATAGTTTGTTATGATTTTTCTTATTTTTGTTAATTTTATAGTGATTGGGCTTAGTTTGTTGCTGTAAAGTGTAGTTGGAGGTGATTTTTGATAGCCGAAGTAATTTAGGTGAGTTTGGCATAGTTTGCTATGGTTAGTAGCATTTTTTTGTAATTTAAAAGTGATTGGGTCTAGTTTGTTGTGGTATGGGTTAGTTGGTGATGATTTATGGTAGCCGAAATAATTTAGGTGAGTTTGGCATAGTTTGCTATGGTTACTAGCATTTTTTTCTAATTTAATAGTGATTGGGTTTAGTTTGTTGTGGTAAGGGTTAGTTGGTGATAATTTAGAGTAGCCGAAGTAATTTAGGTGAGTCTGGCATAATTTGTTATGATTTGTACACCTTTTTTTGTAATTTAAAGATAATATGGTTTGGTTTGTTGTGGTAAGGGATAGTTGGGGGTGATTTACGGTAGCAGAAGTAATTTAGGTGATTCTGGTATAGTTTGTTATGATTTTTAGCATTTTTTTGTAATTTTAAAGTAATTGGGCTTAATTTGTTGCTGTAAAGTGTAGTTGGGGGTGATTTTTGATAGCCGAAGTAATTTAGGTGAGTTTGGCATAGTTTGCTATGGTTAGTAGCATTTTTTTGTAATTTAAAAGTGATTGGGTTTAGTTTGTTGTGGTAAGAGTTAGTTGGTGATGATTTATGGTAGCCGAAGTAATTTAGGTGAGTTTGGCATAGTTTGATATGGTTACTAGCATTTTTTTGTAATTTAAAAGTGATTGGGTTTAGTTTGTTGTGGTAAGGGTTAGTTGATGATGATTTAGAGTAGCCGAAGTAATTTTGGTGAGTCTGGCATAGTTTGTTATGCTTTGTACACCTTTTTTTGTAATTTTAAGATGATATGGTTTGGTTTGTTGTGGTAAGGGATAGTTGGGGGTGATTTACGGTAGCCGTAGTAATTTAGGTGATTCTGGTATAGTTTGTTATGATTTTTAGCATTTTTTTGTAATTTTAAAGTGATTGGGCTTAGTTTGTTGCTGTAAAGTGTAGTTGGAGGCGATTTTTGATAGCCGAAGTAATTTAGGTGAGTTTGGCATAGTTTGCTATGGTTAGTAGCATTTTTTTGTAGTTTAAAATTGATTGGGTTTAGTTTGTTGTGGTAAGGGTTAATTGGTGATGATTTATGGTAGCCGAAGTAATTTAGGTGAGTTTGGCATAGTTTGCTATGGTTAGTAGCATTTTTTTGTAATTTAAAAGTGATTGGGTTTAGTTTGTTGTGGTAAGGGTTAGTTGGTGATGATTTATGGTAGCCGAAGTAATTTAGGTGAGTTTGGCATAGTTTGCTATGGTTACTAGCATTTTTTTGTAATTTAAAAGTGATTGGGTTTAGTTTGTTGTGGTAAGGGTTAGTTGGTGATGATTTAGAGTAGCCGAAGTAATTTAGGTGAGTCTGGCATAGTTTGTTATGATTTGTACACCTTTTTTTGTAATTTTAAAATGATATGGTTTGGTTTGTTGTGGTAAGGGATAGTTGGGGGTGATTTACGGTAGCCGAAGTAATTTAGGTGATTCTGGTATAGTTTGTTATAATTTTTAGCATTTTTTTGTAATTTTAAAGTGATTGGGCTTAGTTTGTTGCTGTAAAGTGTAGTTGGGGGTGATTTTTGATAGCCAAAGTAATTTAGGTGAGTTTGGCATAGTTTGCTATGGTTAGTAGCATTTTTTTGTAATTTAAAAGTGATTGGGTTTAGTTTGTTGTGGTAAGGGTTAGTTGGTGATGATTTATGGTAGCCGAAGTAATTTAGGTGAGTTTGGCATAGTTTGCTATGGTTACTAGCATTTTTTTGTAATTTAAAAGTGATTGGGTATAGTTTGTTGTGGTAAGGGTTAGTTGGTGATGATTTAGAGTAGCCGAAGTAATTTAGGTGAGTCTGGCATAGTTTGTTATGATTTGTACACCTTTTTTTGTAATTTTAAAATGATATGGTTTGGTTTGTTGTGGTATGGGATAGTTGGGGGTGATTTACGGTAGCCGAAGTAATTTAGGTGATTCTGGTATGATTTGTTATAATTTTTAGCATTTTTTTGTAATTTTAAAGTGATTGGGCTTAGTTTGTTGCTGTAAAGTGTAGTTGGAGGTGATTTTTGATAGCCGAAGTAATTTAGGTGAGTTTGGCATAGTTTGCTATGGTTAGTAGCATTTTTTTGTAATTTAAAAGTGATTGGGTTTAGTTTGTTGAGGTAAGGGTTAATTGGTGATGATTTATGGTAGCCGAAGTAATTTAGGTGAGTTTGGCATAGTTTGCAATGGTTAGTAGCATTTTTTTGTAATTTAAAAGTGATTGGGTTTAGTTTGTTGTGGTAAGGGTTAGTTGGTGATGATTTATGGTAGCCGAAGTAATTTAGGTGAGTTTGGCATAGTTTGCTATGGTTACTAGCATTTTTTTGTAATTTAAAAGTGATTGGGTTTAGTTTGTTGTGGTAAGGGTTAGTTGGTGATGATTTAGAGTAGCCGAAGTAATTTAGGTGAGTCTGGCATAGGTTGTTCTGATTTGTACACCTTTTTTTGTAATTTTAAAATGATATGGTTTGGTTTGTTGTGGTAAGGGATAGTTGGGGGTGATTTACGGTAGCCGAAGTAATTTAGGTGATTCTGGTATAGTTTGTTATGATTTTTAGCATTTTTTTGTAATTTTAAAGTGATTGGGCTTAGTTTGTTGCTGTAAAGTGTAGTTGGGGGTGATTTTTGATAGCTGAAGTAATTTAGGTGAGTTTGGCATAGTTTGCTATATTTAGTAGCATTTTTTTGTAATTTAAAAGTGATTGGGTTTAGTTTGTTGTGGTAAGGTTTAGGTGGTGATGATTTAGAGTAGCCGAAGTAATTTAGGTGAGCTTGGCATAGTTTGTTATGATTTGTACACCTTTTTTTGTAATTTTAAGATGATATGGTTTGGTTTGTTGTGGTAAGGGATAGTTGGGGGTGATTTACGGTAGCCGTAGTAATTTAGGTGATTCTGGTATAGTTTGTTATGATTTTTAGCATTTTTTTGTAATTTTAAAGTGATTGGGCTTAGTTTGTTGCTGTAAAGTGTAGTTGGGGGTGATTTTTGATAGCCGAAGTAATTTAGGTGAGTTTGGCATAGTTTGCTATGGTTAGTAGCATTTTTTTGTAATTTAAAAGTGATTGGGTTTAGTTTGTAGTGGTAAAAGTTAGTTGGTGATGATTTATGGTAGCCGAAGTAATTTAGGTGAGTTTGGCATAGTTTGCTATGGTTACTAGCATTTTTTTGTAATTTAAAAGTGATTGGGTTTAGTTTGTTGTGGTAAGGGTTAGTTGGTGATGATTTAGAGTAGCCAAAGTAATTTAGCTGAGCCTGGCATAGTTTGTTATGATTTGTACACTTTTTTTTGTAATTTTAAGATTATATGGTTTGGTTTGTTGTGGTAAGGGATAGTTGGGGGTGATTTACGGTAGACGAAGTAATTTAGGTGATTCTGGTATAGTTTGTTATGATTTTTAGCATTTTTTTGTAATTTTAAAGTGATTGGGCTTAGTTTGTTGCTGTAAAGTGTAGTTGGGGGTGATTTTTGATAGCCGAAGTAATTTAGGTGTGTTTGGCATAGTTTGCTATATTTAGTAGCATTTTTTTGTAATTTAAAAGTGATTCGGTTTAGTTTGTTGTGGTAAGGGTTAGTTGGTGATGATTTAGAGTAGCCGAAGTAATTTAGGTGAGCCTGGCATAGTTTGTTATGATTTGTACACCTTTTTTTGTAATTTTAAGATTATATGGTTTGGTTTGTTGTGGTAAGGGATAGTTGGGGATGATTTACGGTAGACGAAGTAATTTAGGTGATTCTGGTATAGTTTGTTATGATTTTTAGCAATTTTTTGTAATTTTAAAGTGATTGGGCTTAGTTTGTTGCTGTAAAGTGCAGTTGGGGGTGATTTTTGATAGCCGAAGAAATTTAGGTGAGTTTGGCATAGTTTGCTATGGTTAGTAGCATTTTTTTGTAATTTAAAAGTGATTGGGTTTAGTTTGTTGTGGTAAGGGTTAGTTGGTGATGATTTATGGTAGCCGAAGTAATTTAGGTGAGTTTGGCCTAGTTTGCTATGGTTAGTAGCATTTTTTTGTAATTTAAAAGTGATTGGATTTAGTTTGGTGTGGTAAGGGATAGTTGGTGATGATTTTGAGTATCCGAAGTAATTTAGGTGAGTCTGGCATAGTTTGTTATAATTTGTACACCTTTTTTTGTAATTTTAAGATGATATGGTTTGGTTTGTTGTTTTAAGGGATAGTTGGGGGTGATTTACGGTAGCCGAAGTAGTTTAGGTGATTCTGGTATAGTTTGTTCTGATTTTTAGCATTTTTTTGTAATTTTAAAGTGATTGAGCTTAGTTTGTTGCTGTAAAGTGTAGTTGGGGGTGATTTTTGATAGCCGAAGTAATTTAGGTGACTTTGGCATAGTTTGCTATGGTTAGTAGCATTTTTTTGTAATTTAAAAGTGATTGGGTTTAGTTTGTAGTGGTAAGGGTTAGTTGGTGATGATTTATGGTAGCCGAAGTAATTTAGGTGAGTTTGGCATAGTTTGCTATGGTTACTAGCATTTTTTTGTAATTTAAAAGTGATTGGGTTTAGTTTGATGTGGTAAGGGTTAGTTGGTGATGATCTAGAGTAGCCGAAGTAATTTAGGTGAGTCTGGCATAGTTTGTTATGATTTGTACACCTTTTTTTGTAATTTTAAGATTATATGGTTTGGTTTGTAATGCTAAGGGATAGTTGGGGGTGATTTATGGTAGCCGAAGTAATTTAGGTGATTCTGGTATAGTTTGTTATGATTTTTAGCATTTTTTTGTAATTTTAAAGTGATTGGGCTTAGTTTGTTGCTGTAAAGTGTAGTTGGGGGTGATTTTTGATAGCCGAAGTAATTTAGGTGAGTTTGGCATAGTTTGCTATGGTTAGTAGCATTTTTTTGTAATTTAAAAGTGATTGGGTTTAGTTTGTTGTGGTTAGGGTTAGTTGGTGATGATTTAGAGTAGCCGAAGTAATTTAGGTGAGTCTGGCATAGTTTGTTATGATTTGTACACCTTTTTTTGTAAGTCTAAGATGATATGATTTGGTTTGTTGTGGTAAGGGATAGTTGGGGGTGATTTACGGTAGCCGAAGTAATTTAGTTGATTCTGGTTTAGTTTGTTATTATTTTTAGCATTTTTTTGTAATTTTAAAGTGATTGGGCTTAGTTTGTTGCTGTAAAGTGTAGTTAGGGGTGATTTTTGATAGCCGAAGTAATTTAGGTGAGTTTGGCATAGTTTGCTATGGTTAGTAGCATTTTTTTTAAATTAAAAAGTGATTGGGTTTAGTTTGTTGTGGTAAGGGTTAGTTGGTGATGATTTAGAGTAGCCGAAGTAGTTTAGGTGTGTCTGGCATAGTTTGTTATGATTTGTACACCTTTTTTTGTAATTTTAAGATGATATAGTTTGGTTTGTTGTGGTAAGGGATAGTTGAGGGTGATTTACGGTAACCGAAGTAATTTAGGTAATTCTGGTATAGTTTGTTATGATTTTTAGCATTTATTTGTAATTTTAAAGTGATTGGGCTTAGTTTGTTGCTGTAAAGTGTAGTTGGGTGTGATTTTTGATAGCCGAAGTAATTTAGGTGAGTTTGGCCTAGTTTGCTATGGTTAGTAGTTTTTTTTGTAATTTAAATGTGATTGGGTTTAGTTTGTTGTGGTAAGGGTTAGTGGGTGATGATTTACAGTAGCCGAAGTAATTCAGGTGAGTCTGGCATAGTTTGTTATAATTTGTACACCTTTTTTTGTAATTTTAAGATAATATGGTTTGGTCTGTTGTGGTAAGGGATAGTTGGGGGTGGTTTACGGTAGCCGAAGTAATTTAGGTGATTCTGGTATAGTTTGTTATGATTTTTAGCATTTATTTGTAACTAGCTGAATGTACCCGGCGTTGCCCGGACGTAGATTAAATAAACTCAGTGTTGACTAAAGTGGTGATGTTGACTAATCGACATTATAATACAATTAAACAGGAATGCTCTACTTTTCCAATCACAAAATAAACAAATATGCTGAAATTAACCTGCGTTGCCAGGACCGGGTACTTCAATATGATTTGGACAAAGAGGATACCTTGGTTGATATCTGAGATTAAAAATTTTGAATAGACTCTTTAAGCAGTTGTTCTATAAGCGATTCCAGGAAATCGAAATTAACTTTATATAATTTTAGGGGAAATCGAAGTTTACAAATTAGCTGATCATGTTATGATAAAATTGAAAACACAATGGAACAATTCCTCTTGCTGCAGTCAACTCACAAACAGAACAGTATGTAGATGATTTTGACTTATCTCCGGAATAAACACACACTTATCTCCTTCTAAACTGCACAAAAATTATTACAACCTGGCCCTAACTGGTTGGACAATTAAGGTGCGAAACTTTTGAGCTCCCTTTCCAGTATTAAAATTTTGGTATGTGGTATTTTATGGTATTTGTGCATCGCTAGATTTTCAAACTTGTCCATCTTAGTTATAAATGATGTAAAGCAATAATGAACACAATGTATTTACGTAAAATAAACAGTGTAAAACGCGTATCAATGTCAGTAATGTCTGGTCCAACGCGGTAAATTTTGGATTTCAGCCGAGGCAGATTTGGTGAAAAATAAATACACCATTATCATTAACTGAACGGTCGTCCGGTACGACGAAGGTGATTGGGAACAAATTTTGTTAACGGCAAAATTAACATTCTAAAATAAATAAATATTTTGACGGGAATATGGTGGATGTAAAAATTTTATTCGGTCTCTCCGACGGACTCACACCTGTTTACATTAACACACACTTGTTGAACAATTAAAGTGCCAACCTATTGAGCTTCCGTTCCAGTATTAAAATATCAATACCAATACCATAGATATAAAAAAAAGACAATTTCCATCACCTTTCATAATACGGTGTGGTATTTGTACATCGCTAGATTTTCAAACTTCTCCATCTTAGTTATAAATGGTGTAAAGCAATAATAAACACAGTGTACGTAAAATAAATAGTGTAAAACGTGTATAAGCACATAATTATTAAGGGTATGAATGTCAGTGATCTCTGGTACATACAACGGTGAAAATTTCGGATTTCAGCCGGGGCAAATTTGGTAAAAAACAAATACACCACTACCATTAACTGAAAGTAAAAATTAGCGTACAAATATAAGTGGAATCCGGCTCGACGCTGGTAATTTTTTGGGGTTGTAAGGGGTAGTTCGGGGTGATTTATGGTAGCCGAAGTAATTTAGGGGAGTTTGGCATAGTTTGCTACGGTTTGTAGAATTTTTTGTAATTTTAAAGTGATTGGGTTTAGTTTGTGGTTGGTAAGGGGTAGTTGGGGGTGATTTATGGTAGCCGAAGTAATTTAGCTGAGTTTGGAATAGTTTGCTATGGTTTGTAGCATTTTTTATAATTTTAAAGTGATTGGGCTTATTTTGGGGTTGTAAGGGGTAGTTCGGGGTAATTTATGGTAGCCGAAGTAATTTAGGGGAGTTTGGCATAATTTGCTACGGTTTGTAGAATTTTTTTGTAATTTTAAAGTGATTGAACCTATTTTGGGGTGGTAAGGGGTAGTTGGGGGTGATTTATAGAAGCCAAAGTAATTTAAGTGAGTTTGGCATAGTTTGCTATGGTTTGTAGCATTTTTTGTAATTTTAAAGTGATTGGGCTTATTTTGGGGTGGTAAGGGGTAGTTGGGGGTGATTTATGGTAGCCGAAGTAATTTAGGTGAGCTAGGCATAGTTTGCTATGATTTGTTGAATATTTTGTAATTTTAAAGTGATTGGGTTTATTTTGGGGTTGAAAGGGGTAGTTCGGGGTGATTTATGGTAGCCGAAGTAATTTAGGGGAGTCTGGCATAGTTTGCTATGGTTTGTAGCATTTTTTGTAATTTTAAAGTGATTGGGCTTATTTTGGGGTGGTAAGGGGTAGTTGGGGGTGATTTATGGTAGCCGAAGTAATTTAGGTGAGTTAGGCATAGTTTGCTATGGTTTGTAGCATTTTTTGTAATTTTAAAGTGATTGGGCTGAGTTTGGGGTGGTAAGGGGTAGTTGGGGGTGATTTATGATAGCCGAAGTAATTTAAGTGAGTTTGGCATAGTTTGCTATGGTTTGTAGCATTTTTTGTAATTTTAAAGTGATTGGGCTTATTTTGGGGTGGTAAGGGGTAGTTGGGGGTGATTTATGGTAGACGAAGTAATTTAGGTGAGTTAGGCATAGTTTGCTATGGTTTGTAGTATTTTTTGTAATTTTAAAGTGATTGGGCTAAGTTTGGGGTGGTAAGGGGTAGTTGGGGGTGATTTATGATAGCCGAAGAATTTAAGTGAGTTTGGCATAGTTTGCTATGGTTTGTAGCATTTTTTGTAATTTTAAAGTGATTGGGTTTAGTTTGTGGTTGGTAAGGGGTAGTTGGGGGTTATTTATGGTAGCCGCAGTAATTTAAGTGAGTTTGGCATAGTTTGTTATGGTTTGTAGCATTTTTTGTAATTTTAAAGTGATTGGGCTTATTTTGGGGTGGTAAGGGGTAGTTGGGGGTGATTTATGGTAGCCGAAGTAATTTAGGTGAGTTAGGCATAGTTTGCTATTGTTTGTAGCATTTTTTTGTAATTTTAAAATGATTGGGATGAGTTAGGGGTGGTAAGGGGTAGTTGGGGGTGATTTATGATAGCCGAAGTAATTTAAGTGAGTTTGGCATAGTTTGCTATGGTTTGTAGCATTTTTTGTAATTTTAAAGTGATTGGGTTTATTTTGGGGTAGTAAGGGGTTGTTGGGGGTGATTTATGTTAGCCGAAGTAATTTAGGTGAGTTAGGCATAGTTTGCTATGGTTTGTAGCATTTTTTGTAATTTTAAAGTGATTGGGATGAGTTAGGGGTGGTAAGGGGTAGTTGGGGGTGATTTATGATAGCCGAAGTAATTTAAGTGAGTTTGGCATAGTTTGCTATGGTTTGTAGCATTTTTTGTAATTTTAAAGTGATTGGGCTTATTTTGGGGTAGTAAGGGGTTGTTGGGGGTGATTTATGTTAGCTGAAGTAATTTAGGTGAGTTAGGCATAGTTTGCTATGGTTTGTAGCATTTTTTTTAATTTTAAAGTGATTGGGATGATTTAAGGGTGGTAAGGGGTAGTTGGGGGTGATTTATGATAGCCGAAGTAATTTAAGTGAGTTTGCCATAGTTTGCTATGGTTTGTAGCATTTTTTGTAATTTTAAAGTGATTGGGTTTATTTTGGGGTAGTAAGGGGTTGTTGGGGGTGATTTATGTTAGCCGAAGTAATTTAGGTGAGTTAGGCATAGTTTGCTATGGTCTGTAGAATTTTTTGTAATTTTAAAGTGATTGGGATGAGTTAGGGGTGGTAAGGGGTAGTTGGGGGTGATTTATGATAGCCGAAGTAATTTAAGTGAGTTTGGCATAGTTTGCTATGGTTTGTAGCATTTTTTGTAATTTTAATGTGATTGGGCTTATTTTGGGGTAGTTGGGGGTGATTTATGGAAGTAAACGTTATTTAGATGAGTTTGGCATAGTTTTATATGGCTTGTAACATTTTTTATAATTTTAAAGTGATTGGGCTTATTTTGGGGTGGTAAGGGGTAGTTGGGGTGATTTTTGGTAGACGAAATAATATGTGTGAGTTCGACATAATCTGCCATGATTTGTGTCATTTTGTTTTATTTTAAAGTGATTGGAGTTACTTGGGGTTGCTAAGGGGTGGTAAGGGATGATTTAAAATAACGGATCTAGTTTATGTCAGTTTGGCATAGTTCGGGAATTTTTTGGGGTTGATTTGGTAAAGTTTGCAGTGGTAAGAGATATTTGAGGATGTTTAATGTTGACGGATTAAATTTGGAGTGCTTTGGTAATTTTTAATTGAGTCACGGATCGACATTATAATTAAAATCGAAATTATAATTGAAATATCTGCGGCCTCGCTAGGTACGGCAAAAGTATGATCACGAAAGCAGAAACTCGACGTTGAAATTGTTTAGGTTAAATAAGTGCTTTTAATGTAAACAGGTCGCCCGTCGTCGAAGTTGTTTTGGCTAGATACGTGCTTCTAACATAAACACGGTCTCCGCGATCCGATCATTTTTTGTTTATTTTAGCCCGTTTTTATTGAATTACAAAGGAACCGGGCCGAAGTTCGCAAAATCCCTTCTTAGTGTTCAGTTTCGGCACATGATACACCCGTGTCTAAAATTTCAAGTCTCCAGCCCTCACGGTTTGGGCTGTGGGTTGATTATGAATCAGTGTGTAGATGAATGAGTGTGTCAGTGAGGACACTTCGCTTTATATATATAGATTTTAAAGCGATTGGGCTTAGTTTGTTGCTGTAAAGTGTAGTTGGGGGTGATTTTTGATAGCCGAAGTAATTTAGGTGAATTTGGCCTAGTTTGCTATGGTTAGTAGCTTTTTTTGTAATTTAAATGTGATTGGGTTTAGTTTGTTGTGGTAAGGGTTAGTGGGTGATGATTTACAGTAGCCGAAGTAATTTAAGTGAGTCTGGCATAGTTTGTTATGATTTGTACACCTTTTTTTGTAATTTTAAGATGATATGGTTTGGTTTGTTGTGGTAAGGGATAGTTGGGGGTGATTTACGGTAGCCGAAGTAATTTAGGTGATTCTGGTATAGTTTGATATGATTTTTACCATTTTTTTGTAATTTTAAAGTGATTGGGGTTAGTTTGTTGCTGTAAAGTGTAGTTGGGGGTGATTTTTGATAGCCGAAGTAATTTAGGTGAGTTTGGCATAGTTTGCTATGGTTAGTAGCATTTTTTTGTAATTTTAAAGTGATTGGGTTTAGTTTGTTGTGGTATGGGTTAGTTGGTGATGATTTACAGTAGCTGAGGTAATTTAGGTGAGTCTGGCATAGTTTGTTATATATATAAATCGTTTTATTTGCCTTTCGGCCTTAAGACTCCTACAAAATTATACAATTTTTCTTTAACTTAATATTAATTTCTTCTAAAACCGATCTCTTCTTCCTTCATTCCTTCATTCCTTCTTTTACGCACTCTCCCCCCTCTTTCTCTCTCTCACCACGCTTCTCATCCATTCTATTCCTCTTCCATCCTCATTCAATACCTTATCCCTCCTTCTTTCATCCTGTCTCAGACTCTCACATTCCTTCATCAGATGTTCCACTGATTCTCGTCCTTCTCCGCATATTCTACATACTTTCTTCTCCTCTTTCTTCCAGAATTTGCATTCTCTCTCTTCATTCCCGCACCTGAATCTTGCAATCATTCTTTTCTCATTTGCATTTACTCTTTCCAGGTACTTCGGTAGTTTTTCCGATATTATTTCTTTATACTTGTTATTGTACCTGGACTCTTTTATTCTCTCCCTTCTCTCTTGTCTCTCCACATCCCTATCTCTGTCTCTCAGTTTTTCTCTCATTCTCACCCCTTGTCCACTCATTCTCGTCGCTTCTCCTAAGCTATACCCATTCCTTTCATAATACTTTGACCTTTCACTCATTCTATCATTTTCTGCTTCTCTCTTTTTCTCTCTCCGACATTCCTGCAACAGTTCGCACCAGGTCCTTTCGCTAATTCTCTCCTCAAATTTTGCCGCCCTCTTTCCTGCTTCCACTCTCATCTTTTCTCTTTTCGTTTCCTCTCTCACTATGTACCCTGGTGTTTCTCTGTACACTCCTAGCACCCATTTCAGATATTTCTCTTGCACCCTTTCAACCTCCTCCCATTCCTTCCAACCCCATAACTCCGCCCCATACATCAACACACTTTTCACTAGACTATCAAACATCATCATCCTTCTTCTAAAATTATGCCCGAATTTCCTTTCTCCTATTCCCAATACTACTCCTTCCACTCTATTTGCCTTTTTGACTTGTTCCTTTACCTGTGCCCCTGCTGTTCCTCTTTCGTTAAACACATACCCCAAATAATACATCTCTTTCACTTTTTCTATCACCTGCGTTTTCTCCCACATCCATTCTTCCTCTCTTCTTTCTCTTCCCGCTTTCCTAAACACCAGCATCTTTGTCTTTTTAGCATTCACTTCTAATTTCTTTTTTCTCATGTATGCCTTTAATGTTTTTATCATTCCTCTCATTGCTCTTTCATTCCCTGCCACTAGCACCAAATCATCCGCATACGCCAGCGACCATACTTTCTTTCTTCCTATTACCATTCCTCCATCCTGCGCTTCGCTCAATACCCTCTCTACATCACTAATGAATAGATTAAACAGTGTGGGACTGAGCGGACACCCTTGTCTCACCCCTTTTTTCGTCCAAAAGCATTCACTCTCTTTCTCTCCCACCTTCACTCTATTTCTTGTCTCTCTATATATATCTTCTATTCTGCACACTAGCTTTTCATTCACTCCTCTTTCTCTCATACATTTCCATAGTTTCTCTCTATCCACACTATCAAAAGCCGCCTTCAGGTCTACGAACAATGCATTCACCCTACCTCCCCTCTTTTTCAACTCTCTGCTCACTATGTGTTGTAGGATGTACACATTGTCCATTGTTCCCCTCCCGGCCCTAAATCCAGCCTGCCCATCCTGAATCATCCCTTTCGTTTCTACCTTCTTCACCAATCTTTCTCTCAGGCACATCGCATATATCTTGTACGCCGTGCACAACAGACTCACTCCTCTATAGTTACTCACCTCCTCCTTGCTCCCTTTTTTGTCTACCGGGCACACCAGACTCTCTCTCCATTCGCTCGGCATTATTTTCACCCATCCATACATCGTTTATTATTTCTCTCAGCCTTTCCGTTGTTCCCTCCGTTCCGTATATCCAGACTTCGTTCTCTATCTCGTCCCTCCCCGGCGCTTTTCTCTTCTTCAGCTTTCTTATTTTCCCTTCCATTTCTTCTTTCGTTATTTCATCCCCTCCCCATATTTCCCTGGTCCCTGTTCTTTTCTGCTCTTCCATTTCCTTCTTCCTCTCCCCGTCCAGCAGTTCCCTGAAGTACATTTCCCACCCTTCTATATTTATCCTTTCTGTTGCCCTCACCTTCCTCTTCCTTCTTTCATTGTTTATGTATCTCCATGCTTCATTTTCCGTTTTAATTTCCTTGATTTCTTTTTCTTCTTCTTCTTTCTTTGTTTCTTTCCTTTCTTTACATTTTTCCCTGAATTTTTCTTTCACCTTTATGTATTCCATTTTTTTTCCTTGTCCTCTCTCCACTTCTTCAGTGCTGCTTTTGCTTCTTTCTTCAAATTACTACATTCCTTATCCCACCAGTTATTCTCTTGTTCCCTCTTTATCTTCGGTTTTCCTTCTTTTCGTGGTGCTGCTTTCTCGATGTTGGCCTTTAATTCTTTCATATTATCCTCCGTTCCTTTTGCCTTGTACTCACTTTTCTCTATTTCTTTCCTGTAGTTTTCTATTCCCTGTTCATCCCACTTTCTTCTCCTTCCTTCTTTGCCCCTCTTTCTCATCTCCTTTTCCTCTAGAGTCATTTCCTCTTCCTCTTCTCCAATTTCAACTTCTGTCGGCATGTGGTCTGACTCCAGTCTCTCTTCCACTCTGAATTTCGTTACTTCTTGCCACCCTTTTTCCTCTACCAGTGCGTAGTCAATGACTGATTCTCCTCTTTTATTCGCGAAGGTGTATTCCCCTTGCTCATCTCCTTCTTTGTTGCCATTCAGTACTTCCCAGCCTATTTCTTCTGCTACTTTTAGCAGTATTCTTCCTTCTTTTTTCATCTTCTTGTCTTTCGTTTTTCTTTTCTTGTTCTCTACCTTGTCCTCTTCTATTCTTGCTCCTTGTTCTCCTATTCTTGCATTAAAGTCTCCCCCTATCAGTATTGTTGTTCTTTCCTTTCCCTGCATTTTCTCTTCTAGCTTCTCTCCTGTTTTCTTCATATTTACGCTGTATATGTTTGCTATCCTCCATGTACCATTTTTTATCACTATTTTTTTTTTCATTATCCCTTCCTCCTGCTCTGACTCTTCTCTCTTCCCCTTACTTATTTCTTTTATATATTTCTTTACTCCCGTTAGTATCCCCCCACTCGCCCTCCCTTTTTTCTTTTGTTTCTTTGCCATTTGCCATTCCCAATTGAACTCCTTCGGCAGTCTCTCTTCTATTCTTTTTCTTCCCCTTTCTTCAACCCATGTTTCTGTTAGTCCTACGTTGTCAAATTTTTTTATATATTCCCAGAAGCTTTTCCCATTTTTTTCTAGTCCTGCTACATTCCAGAATACTATCTTTATTTTCTTCTTCTTTTGCCTATTTCTCGCTCCGTGTTGTTCTCCTTTCTTTTCTCTAAAAATTTTTTTCCCACACTATTTTCTCCCTTTCTTCGTCCCATTTACTTCTATTTTCTTGTATCCTACTTTTACTCTATTTCCCTCGTTTCTTTTCTTCATTGCTTCTCCCCTTATCTTCTTTTGCGTTTCTCGTTCCATCTTCGTGAGGTCGTCGTCTATATATATTTTTTCATTTTTCTCCCGCAGCTTTCCCTTACTCTTCATTACTTCTTTTTTTTCTCCCCAGCTTCTTATCTTTGCCACTATCATCCTCCCTTGCGCTACTTTGTATGCTTCGTCTACTTTTATTTCCACCCCTAGTTCCGTTTTTAACCAGTTTTCTATATTTAGTTCTAGTTTCCCGTCTGCATTTTTTAGTCCCGTTATTACTATGTTGTTTTTCCTTTCCTTTTTCTCGCCTTCATCAAGTCTTTTCTCCATGTTTTTTATTTTTCTGTTTATTTCCCTTCGTTTTTCTTTCCATCTTTTTTCCTTTTCTCTCATTTCTGCCCTCATTTCCTCCATCTCCTTCTTAATGTCCTCGTGTCCCCTTTTTAAGTCTTCTGTGTTTTTCTTAATTTCTCTCAAAATCTCTTCCATCCTCTCCATTTTCTGTTCGTCCCTTGTTTTCTTACTGCTTACTGGCGACCTTTCGGTCTTTCCGCTCTTTGTAAACGGGTTCACTTCCTCAAATGATTTGCTCGACTCTTCTCGCTTCCTTTTTTCCATTCGCCTATCTCGTCGTTTTTTGTAATTTTAAGATGATATGGTTTGGTTTGTTGTGGTAAGGGATAGTTGAGGGTGATTTACGGTAGCCGAAGTAATTTAGGTGACTCTGGTATAGTTTGATATGATTTTTAGCATTTTTTTGTAATTTTAAAGTGATTGGGCTTAGGTTGTTGCTGTAAAGTGTAGATGGGTTGATTTTTGATAGCCGAAGTAATTTAGGTGAATTCGGCATAGTTTGCTATGGCTAGTAGCATTTTTTTGTAATTTAAAAGTGATTGGGTTTAGTTTGTTGTGGTAAGGGTTAGTTGGTGATGATTTAGAGTAGCCAAAGTAATTTAGGTGAGTCTAGCATAGTTTGTTATGATTTGTACACATTTTTTTGTAATTTTAAGATGATATGGTTTGGTTTATTTTGGTAAGGGATAGTTGGGGGTGATTTACGGTAGCCGAAGTAATTTAGGTGATTCTGGTATAGTTTGTTATGATTTTTAGCATTTTTTTGTAATTTTAAAGTGATTGGGCTTAGTTTGTTGCTGTAAAGTGTAGTTGGGGGTGATTTTTGATAGCCGAAGTACTTTAGGTGAGTCTGGCATAGTTTGTTATGATTTGTACACTTTTTTTGTAATTTTGTAATTTTAAGATGATATGGTTTGGTTTGTTGTGGTAAGGGATAGTTGGGGGTGATTTACGGTAGCCGAAGTAATTTAGGTGATTCTGGTATAGATTGTTATGATTTTTAGCATTTTTTTGTAATTTTAATGTGATTGGGTGTAATTTGTTGTTGTAAAGTGTAGTTGGGGGTGATTTTTGATAGCCGAAGTAATTTAGGTGAGTTTGACATAGTTTGCTATGGTTAGTAGAATTTTTTTGTAATTTAAAAGTGATTGGGTTTAGTTTGTTGCGGTAAGGGTTAGTTGTGATGATTTAGAGTAGCCGAAGTAATTTAGGTGAGTCTGGCATAGTTTGTTATGATTTGTACACCTTTTTTTGTAATTTTAAGATGATATGGTTTGGTTTGTTGTGGTAAGGGATAGTTGGGGGTGATTTACGGCAGACGAAGTAATTTAGGTGATTCTGGTATAGTTTGTTATGATTTTTAGCATTTTTTTGTAATTTTAAAATGATTGGGCTTAGTTTGTTGCTGTAAAGTTTAGTTGGGGGTGATTTTTGATAGCCGAAGAAATTTAGGTGAATTTGGCATAGTTTGCTATGGTTAGTAGAATTTTTTTGTAATTTAAAAGTGATTGGGTTTAGTTTGTAGTGGTAAGGGTTAGTTGGTAAAGATTTAGTGTAGCCGAAATAATTTAGGTGAGTCTGGCATAGTTTGTTATGATTTGTACCCCTTTTTTTGTAATTTTAAGTTGATATGGTTTGGTTTGTTGTGGTAAGGAATAGTTGGGGGTGATTTACGGTAGCCGAAGTAATTTAGGTGATTCTGGTATAGGTTGTTATGATTTTTAGCGTTTTTTTGTAATTTTAAACTGATTGGGCTTAGTTTGTTGCTGCAAAGTGTAGTTGGGGGTGATTTTTGATAGCTGAAGTAATTTAGGTGAGTTTGGCATAGTTTGCTATGGTTAGTAGCATTTTTTTGTAATTTAAAAGAGATTGGGTTTAGTTTGTTGTGGTAAGGGTTAGTTGGTGATGATTTAGAGTAGCCGAAGTAATTTAGGTGAGTCTGGCATAGTTTGTTATGATTTGTACACCTTTTTTTGTAATTTTAAGATGATATGGTTTGGTTTGTTGTGGTAAGGAATAGTTGGGGGTGATTTACGGTAGCCGAAGTAATTTAGGTGATTCTGGTATAGGTTGTTATGATTTTTAGCATTTTTTTGTAATTTTAAAGTGATTGGGCTTAGTTTGTTGTGGTAAGGGTTAGTTGGTGATGATTTAGAGTAGCCGAAGTAATTTAGGTGAGTCTGGCATAGTTTGTTATAATTTGTACACCTTTTTTTGTAATTTTAAGATGATATGATTTGGTTTGTTGTGGTAAGGGATAGTTGGGGGTGATTTACGGTAGCCGAAGTAATTTAGGTTATTCTGGTATAGTTTGTTATGCTTTTTAGCATTTTTTTGTAATTTTAAACTGATTGGGCTTAGTTTGTTGCTGCAAAGTGTAGTTGGGGGTGATTTTTGATAGGCGAAGTAATTTAGGTGAGTTTGGCATAGTTTGCTATGGTTAGTAGCATTTTTTTGTAATTTAAAAGAGATTGGGTTTAGTTTGTTGTGGTAAGGGTTTGTTGGTGATGATTTAGAGTAGCCGAAGTAATTTAGGTGATTCTGGTATAGGTTGTTATGATTTTTAGCATTTTTTTTGTAATTTTAAAGTGATTGGGCTTAGTTTGTTGCTGTAAAGTGTAGTTGGGGGTGATTTTTGATAGCCGAAGTACTTTAGGTGAGTCTGGCATAGTTTGTTATGATTTGTACACTTTTTTTGTAATTTTGTAATTTTAAGATGATATGGTTTGGTTTGTTGTGGTAAGGGATAGTTGGGGGTGATTTACGGTAGCCGAAGTAATTTAGGTGATTCTGGTATAGATTGTTATGATTTTTAGCATTTTTTTGTAATTTTAATGTGATTGGGTGTAATTTGTTGTTGTAAAGTGTAGTTGGGGGTGATTTTTGATAGCCGAAGTAATTTAGGTGAGTTTGACATAGTTTGCTATGGTTAGTAGAATTTTTTTGTAATTTAAAAGTGATTGGGTTTAGTTTGTTGCGGTAAGGGTTAGTTGTGATGATTTAGAGTAGCCGAAGTAATTTAGGTGAGTCTGGCATAGTTTGTTATGATTTGTACACCTTTTTTTGTAATTTTAAGATGATATGGTTTGGTTTGTTGTGGTAAGGGATAGTTGGGGGTGATTTACGGCAGACGAAGTAATTTAGGTGATTCTGGTATAGTTTGTTATGATTTTTAGCATTTTTTTGTAATTTTAAAATGATTGGGCTTAGTTTGTTGCTGTAAAGTTTAGTTGGGGGTGATTTTTGATAGCCGAAGAAATTTAGGTGAATTTGGCATAGTTTGCTATGGTTAGTAGAATTTTTTTGTAATTTAAAAGTGATTGGGTTTAGTTTGTAGTGGTAAGGGTTAGTTGGTAAAGATTTAGTGTAGCCGAAATAATTTAGGTGAGTCTGGCATAGTTTGTTATGATTTGTACCCCTTTTTTTGTAATTTTAAGTTGATATGGTTTGGTTTGTTGTGGTAAGGAATAGTTGGGGGTGATTTACGGTAGCCGAAGTAATTTAGGTGATTCTGGTATAGGTTGTTATGATTTTTAGCGTTTTTTTGTAATTTTAAACTGATTGGGCTTAGTTTGTTGCTGCAAAGTGTAGTTGGGGGTGATTTTTGATAGCTGAAGTAATTTAGGTGAGTTTGGCATAGTTTGCTATGGTTAGTAGCATTTTTTTGTAATTTAAAAGAGATTGGGTTTAGTTTGTTGTGGTAAGGGTTAGTTGGTGATGATTTAGAGTAGCCGAAGTAATTTAGGTGAGTCTGGCATAGTTTGTTATGATTTGTACACCTTTTTTTGTAATTTTAAGATGATATGGTTTGGTTTGTTGTGGTAAGGAATAGTTGGGGGTGATTTACGGTAGCCGAAGTAATTTAGGTGATTCTGGTATAGGTTGTTATGATTTTTAGCATTTTTTTGTAATTTTAAAGTGATTGGGCTTAGTTTGTTGTGGTAAGGGTTAGTTGGTGATGATTTAGAGTAGCCGAAGTAATTTAGGTGAGTCTGGCATAGTTTGTTATGATTTGTAGACCTTTTTTTGTAATTTTAAGATGATATGGTTTGGTTTGTAGTGGTAAGGGATAGTTGGAGGTGATTTACGGTAGCCGAAGTAATTTAGGTGATTCTGGTATATTTTGTTATGATTTTTGACATTTTTTTGTAAATTTAAAGTGATTGGGCTTAGTTTGTTGCTGTAAAGTGTAGTTGGGGGTGATTTTTGATAATCGAAGTAATTTAGGTGAGTTTGGCATAGTTTGCTATGGTTAGTAGCATTTTTTTGTAATTTAAAATTGATTGGGTTTAGTTTGTTGTGGTAAGGATTAATTGTTGATGATTTAGAGTAGCCGAAGTAATTTAGGTGAGTCTGGCATAGTTTGTTATGATTTGTAGACCTTTTTTTGTAATTTTAAGATGATATGGTTTGGTTTGTAGTGGTAAGGGATAGTTGGAGGTGATTTACGGTAGCCGAAGTAATTTAGGTGATTCTGGTATATTTTGTTATGATTTTTGACATTTTTTTGTAAATTTAAAGTGATTGGGCTTAGTTTGTTGCTGTAAAGTGTAGTTGGGGGTGATTTTTGATAATCGAAGTAATTTAGGTGAGTTTGGCATAGTTTGCTATGGTTAGTAGCATTTTTTTGTAATTTAAAATTGATTGGGTTTAGTTTGTTGTGGTAAGGGTTAATTGTTGATGATTTAGAGTAGCCGAAGTAATTTAAGTGAGTCTGGCATAGTTTGTTATGATTTGTAGACCTTTTTTTGTAATTTTAAGATGATATGGTTTGGTTTGTAGTGGTAAGGGATAGTTGGAGGTGATTTACGGTAGCCGAAGTAATTTAGGTGATTCTGGTATATTTTGTTATGATTTTTGACATTTTTTTGTAAATTTAAAGTGATTGGGCTTAGTTTGTTGCTGTAAAGTGTAGTTGGGGGTGATTTTTGATAATCGAAGTAATTTAGGTGAGTTTGGCATAGTTTGCTATGGTTAGTAGCATTTTTTTGTAATTTAAAATTGATTGGGTTTAGTTTGTTGTGGTAAGGATTAATTGTTGATGATTTAGAGTAGCCGAAGTAATTTAGGTGAGTCTGGCATAGTTTGTTATGATTTGTAGACCTTTTTTTGTAATTTTAAGATGATATGGTTTGGTTTGTTGTGGTAAGGGATAGTTGGAGGTGATTTACGGTAGCCGAAGTAATTTAGGTGATTCTGGTATATTTTGTTATGATTTTTGACATTTTTTTGTAATTTTAAAGTGATTGGGCTTAGTTTGTTGCTGTAAAGTGTAGTTGGGGGTGATTTTTGATAATCGAAGTAATTTAGGTGAGTTTGGCATAGTTTGCTATGGTTAGTAGCATTTATTTGTAATTTAAAAGTGATTGGGTTTAGTTTGTTGTGGTAAGGGTTAGTTGGTGATGATTTAGAGTAGCCGAAGTAATTAAGGTGAGTCTGGCATAGTTTGTTATGATTTGTACACCTTTTTTTGTAATTTTAAGATGATATGGTTTGGTTTGTTGTGGTAAGGAATAGGTGGGGGTGATTTACGTTAGCCGAAGTAATTTAAGTGATTCTGGTATAGTTTGTTATGATTTTTAGCATTTTTTTGTAATTTTATAGTGATTGGGCTTAGTTTGTTGCTGTAAAGTGTAGTTGGGGGTGATTTTTGATAGCCGAAGTAATTTAGGTGAGTTTGGCATAGTTTGCTATGGTTTGTAGCATTTTTTTGTAATTTAAAATTGATTGGGTTTAGTTTGTTGTGGTAAGGGTTAGTTGGTGATGATTTAGAGTAGCCGAAGTAATTTAGGTGAGTCTGGCATTGTTTGTTATGATTTGTACACCTTTTTTTGTAATTTTAAGATGATATGGTTTGGTTTGTTGTGGCAAGGGATAGTTGGGGGTGATTTACGTTAGCCGAAGTAATTTAGGTGATTCTGGTATAATTTGTTATGATTTTTAGCATTTTTTGTAATTTTAAAGTGATTGGGCTTAGTTTGTTGCTGTAAAGTGTAGTTGGGGGTGATTTTTGATAGCCGAAGTAATTTAGGTGAGTTTGGCATAGTTTGCTATGGTTAGTAGCATTTTTTTGTAATTTAAAAGTGATTGGGTTTAGTTTGTTTTGTAAGGGTTAGTTGGTGATGATTTAGAGTAGCCGAAGTAATTTATGTGAGTCTGGCATAGTTTGTTATGATTTGTACACCTTTTTTTGTAATTTTAAGTTGATATGGTTTGTTTTGTTGTGGTAAGGGTTAGTTGGGGGTGATTTACGGTAGCCGAAGTAATTTAGGTGATTCTGGTATAGTTTGTTATGATTTTTAGCATTTTTTTGTAATTTTAAAGTGATTGGGCTTAGTTTGTTGCTGTAAAGTGTAGTTGGGGTGATTTTTGATAGCCGAAGTATTTTAGGTGAGTTTGGCATAGTTTGCTATGGTTAGTAGCATTTTTTTGTAATTTAAAAGTGATTGGGTTTAGTTTTTTGTGGTAAAGGTTAGTTGATGATGATTTAGAGTAGCCGAAGTAATTTAGGTGAGTCTGGCATAGTTTGTTATGATTTGTACAACTTTTTTTGTAATTTTAAAATGATATGGTTTGGTTTGTTGTGGTAAGGGATAGTTGGGGGTGATTTACGGTAGCCGAAGTAATTTAGGTGATTCTGGTATAGTTTGTTATGATTTTTAGCATATTTTTGTAATTTTAAAGTGATTGGCTTAGTTTGTTACTGTAAAGTGTAGTTGGGGGTGATTTTTGATAGCCGAAGTAATTTAGGTGAGTTTGGCATAGTTTGCTATGGTTAGTAGCATTTATTTGTAATTTAAAAGTGATTGGGTTTAGTTTGTTGTGGTAAGGGTTAGTTGGTGATGATTTAGAGTAGCCGAAGTAATTTAGGTGAGTCTGGCATAATTTGTTATGGTTTGTACACCTTTTTTTTTAATTTTAAGATGATATGGTTTGGTTTGTTGTGGTAAGGGATAGTTGGGGGTGATTTACGGTAGCCGAAGTAATTTAGGAGGTTCTGGTATAGTTTGTTATGATTTTTAGCATTTCTTTGTAATTTTAAAGTGATTGGGCTTTGTTTGTTGCTGTAAAGTGTAGTTGGGGGTGATTTTTGATAGCCGAAGTAATTTAGGTGAGTTTGGCATAGTTTGCTATGGCTAGTAGCATTTTTTTGTAATTTAAAAATGATTGGGTTTAGTTTGTTGTGGTAAGGATTAGTTGGTGATGATTTAGAGTAGCCGAAGTAATTTAGGTGAGTCTGGCATAGTTTGTTATGATTTGTACACCTTTTTTTGTAATTTTAAGATGATATGGTTTGGTTTGTTGTGGTAAGGGATAGTTGGGGGTGTTTTAGGGTAGCCGAAGTAATTTAGGTGATTCTGGTATAGTTTGTTATGATTTTTAGCATTTTTTTGTAATTTTAAAATGATTGGGCTGAGTTTGTTGCTGTAAAGTGTAGTTGGGGGTGATTTTTCATAGCCGAAGTGATTTAGGTGAGTTTGGCATGGTTTGCTATGGTTAGTAGCATTTTTTTGTAATTTAAAATTGATTGGGTTTAGTTTGTTGTGGTAAGGGTTAATTGGTGATGATTTAGAGTAGCCGAAGTAATTTAGGTGAGTCTGGCATAGTTTGTTATGATTTGTATACCTTTTTTTGTAATTTTAAGATGATATAATTTGGTTTGTTGTGGTAAGGGATAGTTGGAGGTGATTTACGGTAGCCGACGTAATTTAGGTGATTCTGGTATTTTTTGTTATGATTTTTAGCATTTTTTTGTAATTTTAAAGTGATTGGGCTTAGTCTGTTGCTGTAAAGTGTAGTTGGGGGTGATTTTTGATAGCCGAAGTAATTTAGGTGAGTTTGGCATAGTTTGCTATGGTTAGTGGCATTTAATTGTAATTTAATTTGTTAAGGTTAGTTGGTGATGATTTAGAGTAGCCGAAGTAATTTAGGTGAGTCTGGCATAGTTTGTTATAATTTGTACACCTTTTTTTGTAATTTTAAAATGATATGGTTTGGTTTGTTGTGGTAAGGGATAGTTGGGGGTGATTTACGGTAGCCGAAGTAATTTAGGTGATTCTGGTATAGGTTGTTATAATTTTTAGCATTTTTTTGTAATTTTAAAGTGATTGGGCTTAGTTTGTTGCTGTAAAGTGTAGTTGGGGGTGATTTTTGATAGCCGAAGTAATTTAGGTGAGTTTGGCATAGTTTGCTATGGTTAGTAGCATTTTTTTGTAATTTAAAAGTGATTGGGTTTAGTTTGTTGTGGTAGGGGTTAGTTGGTGATGATTTAGAGTAGCCGAAGTAATTTAGGTGAGTCTGGCATAGTTTGTTACCTTTTTTTGTAATTTGAAGATGATATGGTTTGGTTTGTTGTGGTAAAGGATAGTTGGGGGTGATTTACGGTAGCCGAAGTAATTTAGGTGATTCTGGTATAGTTTGTTATGCTTTTTAGCATTTTTTTGTAATTTTAAACTGATTGGGCTTAGTTTGTTGCTGCAAAGTGTAGTTGGGGGTAATTTTTGATAGCCGAAGTAATTTAGGTGAGTTTGGCATAGTTTGCTATGGTTACTAGCATTTTTTTGTAATTTAAAAATGATTGGGTTTTGTTTGTTGTGGTAAGGATTAGTTGGTGATGATTTAGAGTAGCCGAAGTAATTTAGGTGAGTCTGGCATAGTTTGTTATGATTTGTACACCTTTTTTTGTAATTTTAAGATGATATGGTTTGGTTTGTTGTGGTAAGGGATAGTTGGGGGTGTTTTACGGTAGCCGAAGTAATTTAGGTGATTCTGGTATAGTTTGTTATGATTTTTAGCATTTTTTTGTAATTTTAAAGTGATTGGGCTTAGTTTGTTGCTGTAAAGTGTAGTTGGGGGTGATTTTTGATAGCCAAAGTAATTTAGGTGAGTTTGGCATGGTTTACTATGGTTAGTAGCAGTTTTTTGTAATTTAAAATTGATTGGGTTTAGTTTGTTGTGGTAAGGGTTAATTGGTGATGATTTAGAGTAGCCGAAGTAATTTAGGTCAGTCTGGCATAGTTTGTTATGATTTGTACACCTTTTTTTGTAATTTTAAGATGATATGGTTTGGTTTGTTGTGGTAAGGAATAGTTGGGGGTGATTTACGTTAGCCGAAGTAATTTAGGTGATTCTGGTATAGGTTGTTATGATTTTTAGCATTTTTTTGTAATTTTAAAGTGATTGGTCTTAGTTTGTTGCTGTAAAGTGTAGTTGGGGGTGATTTTTGATAGCCGAAGTAATTTAGGTGAGTTTGGCATAGTTTGCTATGGTTAGTAGCATATTTTTGTAATTTAAAAGTGACTGGGTTTAGTTTGTTGTGGTAAGGGTTAGTTGGTGATGATTTAGAGTAGCCGAAGTAATTTAGGTGAGTCTGGCATATTTTGTTATGATTTGTACACTTTTTTTTGTAATTTGAAGATGATATGGTTTGGTTTGTTGTAGTAAGGGATAGTTGGGGGTGATTTACGGTAGCCGAAGTAATTTAGGTGATTCTGGTATAGTATGTTATGATTTTTAGCATTTTTTTGTAATTTTAAAGTGATTGGGCTTAGTTTGTTGCTGTAAAGTGTAGTTTGGGGTGATTTTTGATAGCCGAAGTAATGTAGGTGAGTTTGGCATAGTTTGCTATGGTTAGTAGCATTTTTTTGTAATTTAAAAGTGATTGGGTTTAGTTTGTTGTGGTAAGGGTTAGTTAGTGATGATTTAGAATAGCCGAAGTAATTTAGGTGAGTCTGGCATAGTTTGTTATGATTTGTACACCTTTTTTTTGTAATTTTAAGTTGATATGGTTTGTTTTGTTGTGGTAAGGGATAGTTGGGGGTGATTTACGGTAGCCGAAGTAATTTAGGTGATTCTGGTATAGTTTGTTATGATTTTTAGCATTTTTTTGTAATTTTAAAGTGATTGGGCTTAGTTTGTTGCTGTAAAGTGTAGTTGGGGTAATTTTTGATAGCCGAAGTATTTTAGGTGAGTTTGGCATAGTTTGCTATGGTTAGTAGCATTTTTTTGTAATTTAAAAGTGATTGGGTTTAGTTTTTTGTGGTAAAGGTTAGTTGATGATGATTTAGAGTAGCCGAAGTAATTTAGGTGAGTCTGGCATAGTTTGTTATGATTTGTACACCTTTTTTTGTAATTTTAAAATGATATGGTTTGGTTTCTTGTGGTAAGGGATAGTTGGGGGTGATTTACGGTAGCCAAAGTAATTTAGGTGATTCTGGTCTAGTTTGTTATGATTTTTAGCATTTTTTTGTAATTTTAAAGTGATTGGGCTTAGTTTGTTACTGTAAAGTGTTGTTGGGGGTGATTTTTGATAGCCGAAGTAATTTAGGTGAGTTTGGCATAGTTTGCTATGGTTAGTAGCATTTTTTGTAATTTAAAAGTGATTGGGTTTAGTTTGTTGTGGTAAGGGTGAGTTGGTGATGATTTAGAGTAGCCGAAGTAATTTAGGTGAGTCTGGCATAGTTTGTTATGATTTGTACACCTTTTTTTGTAATTTTAAGATGATATGGTTTGGTTTCTTGTGGTAAGGGATAGTTGGGGGTGATTTACGGTAGCCAAAGTAATTTAGGTGATTCTGGTCTAGTTTGTTATGATTTTTAGCATTTTTTTGTAATTTTAAAGTGATTGGGCTTAGTTTGTTACTGTAAAGTGTTGTTGGGGGTGATTTTTGATAGCCGAAGTAATTTAGGTGAGTTTGGCATAGTTTGCTATGGTTAGTAGCATTTTTTGTAATTTAAAAGTGATTGGGTTTAGTTTGTTGTGGTAAGGGTTAGTTGGTGATGATTTAGAGTAGCCGAAGTAATTTAGGTGAGTCTGGCATAATTTGTTATGATTTGTACACCTTTTTTTGTAATTTTAAGATGATATGGTTTGGTTTGTTGTGGTAAGGGATAGTTGGGGGTGATTTACGGTAGCCGAAGTAATTTAGGAGGTTCTGGTATAGTTTGTTATGATTTTTAGCATTTTTTTGTAATTTTAAAGTGATTGGGCTTTGTTTGTTGCTGTAAAGTGTAGTTGGGGGTGATTTTTGATAGCCGAAGTAATTTAGGTGAGTTTGGCATAGTTTGCTATGGCTAGTAGCATTTTTTTGTAATTTAAAAATGATTGGGTTTAGTTTGTTGTGGTAAGGATTAGTTGGTGATGATTTAGAGTAGCCGAAGTAATTTAGGTGAGTCTGGCATAGTTTGTTATAATTTGTACACCTTTTTTTGTAATTTTAAAATGATATGGTTTGGTTTGTTGTGGTAAAGGATAGTTGGGGGTGATTTACGGTAGCCGAAGTAATTTAGGTGATTCTGGTATAGTTTGTTATGCTTTTTAGCATTTTTTTGTAATTTTAAACTGATTGGGCTTAGTTTGTTGCTGCAAAGTGTAGTTGGGGGTAATTTTTGATAGCCGAAGTAATTTAGGTGAGTTTGGCATAGTTTGCTATGGTTAGTAGCATTTTTTTGTAATTTAAAAGAGATTGGGTTTAGTTTGTTGTGGTAAGGGTTAGTTGGTGATGATTTAGAGTAGCCGAAGTAATTTAGGTGAGTCTGGCATAGTTTGTTATGATTTGTACACCTTTTTTTGTAATTTTAAGATGATATGGTTTGGTTTGTTGTGGTAAGGAATAGTTGGGGGTGATTTACGTTAGCCGAAGTAATTTAGGTGATTCTGGTATAGGTTGTTATGATTTTTAGCATTTTTTTGTAATTTTAAAGTGATTGGTCTTAGTTTGTTGCTGTAAAGTGTAGTTGGGGGTGATTTTTGATAGCCGAAGTAATTTAGGTGAGTTTGGCATAGTTTGCTATGGTTAGTAGCATATTTTTGTAATTTAAAAGTGACTGGGTTTAGTTTGTTGTGGTAAGGGTTAGTTGGTGATGATTTAGAGTAGCCGAAGTAATTTATGTGAGTCTGGCATAGTTTGTTATGATTTGTTCACCTTTTTTTGTAATTTTAAGATGATATGGTTTGGTTTGTTGTGGTAAGGGATTGTTGGGGGTGATTTACGGTAGCCGAAGTAATTTAGGTGATCCTGGTATAGTTTGTTATGAATTTTAAAATTTTTTTGTAATTTTAAAGTGATTGGGCTTAGTTTGTTGCTGTAAAGTGTAGTTGGGGGTGATTTTTGATAGCCGAAGTAATTTAGGTGAGTTTGGCATAGTTTGCTATGGTTAGTAGCATTTTTTTGTAATTTAAAATTGATTGGGTTTAGTTTGTTGTGGTAAGGGTTAGTTGGTGATGATTTCTTCTTCTGTGTTGCGGTGCGTTCCTATGTAGGACCGCTGCATTCAGGCCTTGCGGCCCATTATGCCCGCCCTTCTCTCCCCGCTCACCCTACTCAAGTCCTGACCTTTCTATGAAGCTCAGTATCTTGGGCCAGGGGAGCGTATGGAGCTCTTCAATAGGGACATGGTGTGTTCCTAGAAAATTTGCCCAACTGTGACTTAAAGGGCCACAGTTGGTCAACAGATGAATTGGAGTTTCCTCGTCTTCATTGCACAGCCGACATCTACGTTCCTCCGAGAGGCCCATGATGTAAAGATGTCGCTTTAGCTGGCAGTGTCGCCTTAGGACACCCAACAGCCTCCTCAGTCTAGTTCGACTGAGCTTAAGCATCCATCTCCGAGCTACCGGGCTGGCCACTCCCTTTATCAGGGACTTGGCCTGCCTCAGCCCGCTGATGTTCCTCCAGTAGGAGTCAAATTGAGACTTAAGCGCACTTTGCGTCCTCTGTCTCCAGTAACCCCCACTTACGCCGCACGAGGGCTGCGGGCCGAGATACGGCGTCTCTGCCGCCTCTCTGGCCAACTCATCAGTCTTTTCGTTACCTGCCATGCCCGTATGGCCTAGAACCCATACGACCGTGACAGCATTCACCTCTGCCAATCTTGACAGCGCGTGTCTACAGTCCAGCACCAATCTAGATCTCACCTCGTTTGAGTTGAGGGCCCCGATGGCCGCCTGACTGTCCGTACAAATGAAGATGTGGCTGCCCGAGTATTCTCTCTCGAGATTCTCCTGCGCACATCTCAGGATAGCGAACAATTCCGTTTGAAAAACGCTCGGGTAAGTCCCCAGCGGAACGGAAACTTCCACTCTGGGTGTTTTACCAAAGATGCCCGCGCCAGTACCCTCTCCCGTTTTGGACCCGTCTGTGTACCAGACTAGTCCTTTCGGCGTGAGCATATCTTCTCTTTTTATCCTCCTGTCCTCCCTTGATGGGATCCTGATCTTAAAAGGTTTATCGAAACGCCAGATGCTTTCCATATCGTCCCTGATCATTCCAGAGCACAAGTCATTGCACCCCGGGATGGATACGGGCCAATGTTAGGCTCCCTCTAGTCGCCCCCTCGTTTCCAACCTTAACTTTTTCACCGCCCTGAAGGCCTCGGCCCTAACCCTGAGGTGAAGGGGCTCGAGACCCAACAGGGCCTCCATCGCCGCGGTAGGCGTTGTTCTCAGAGCTCCGGTCACCATGAGGCATCCCAGTCTCTGAACCCGTCCCAGATTCGCCCTGATCGACTGCCGCTCCGTAGAGCGCCACCAGACCAAGGCACCGTATGTTACAATAGGTCTGACTATCGTAGTGTATAGCCAGAAAGACACCTGAGGTTGTAGACCCCATGTGCTGCCCCAGAACCGACGGCACGCCCAAAAGGTGGTCGTCGCCTTTCGCACTTGGCTTCCCACATGGTCAGTCCAAGAGAGTTTCGGATCCAAGGTTACCCCTAGATATTTAACCCTCTCGGCCAACTTTAGTGTGACGCCTTGGATACATGGCCACTGGACCGTTTCCACATTCCTTTTCCTGGTAAAGAGCATAAGTTCCATTTTCGACGGATTCATCAAAAGGCCCTTACTACCACACCACCTATTGACCATACCCAGGGCTCTTTGCATGAGCTCCGTGATTGGTCCCAAAAACTTTCCCTGTATAATTATACAGAGATCGTCCGCATATGCTTGCGCATAGAACCCATTCTCATTAAGGTCCTCCAGCAGACCGTCCAGGAGAAGCGACCACAGGAGAGGAGAAAGAACTCCCCCCTGCGGACAGCCCCTCGCTACCACGGCCTGAGTGGAAGCCCCTCTCAGAGATGACTGAATGCGGCGTCCCTCGAGCATGCGCCGTATCCAGGTAACAATGGTCCGGTGAATGCCGTGCTTGAAGGCGGCGTCGCATAACGAGTCGAACGACGGATTGCTGTAGGCGCCTTCGACGTCAAGGAAGGCAGCTAGTGCTCATTCCTTCTTCAGAATGGCGTCCTCCGCTCTTGCAACTAGCTGGTGGAGCGCCGTTTCTGTGAACCGACCAGTTCTATAAGCGTGCTGGTTGGGATGGATGGGAAACGTGTGAAGAGCCCCATCTTTGATGTGCCTATCAACCAATCTCTCACTGAGTTTTAGCAAGAAGGAAGAGAGGCTGATAGGACGGAAGTCTTTCGGCTGGTCATGTTGCAATTTCCCAGCCTTAGGCATGAACACCACCTTTACCTGTCTCCAAGAAGGTGGGATGTGGCTCAGGGCGATAGACGCCCGGATAATGTGGTACAACGGACCGATAAGACACTCCCCAGCCTCCTGAAGGAGAGCCGGGAAGATCCCGTCTGGACCCGCCGCTTTGAACGGTGCGAACGTAGTGATCGCCCATCTTATTTTGTCGTAGGAATCGATCTCGGAGGCAGTGTGCCAGTCCCTAACCGGGCCGGACCACCGATCAGTCCCGTCATTGTTCTTTGTTGGTTCGAAAAAGTGCGTCTCCACGAGAAGCTCCAAGGCCGCCGCGTCTGAGTCCGTAAACGACCCGTACGGCAGCCTCAGAGCCCCCACGCGGGCGCTCCCCCCCAGAACTTTCCTTAACTTAGCAACTTCTGAAAGCCCTTCCATGTTCGCACAGAAGTTCCTCCAGCCGTCCCTTTTCCTCTTTTTTATGAGGCCTTTGAACCGTCGTTGGGAGTCCTTGTAGGATTCCCATTCCGGTTGCCGGTTAATGCGCATGGTTCGGTTCAACTTTTTCCTAGTTTCCCGTCTTAGCGCCTCTAGCTCACCATTCCACCATGGTGGTTGTTTATCCTGCCCCGTTCTCAAAGGGCAGTTCGACTCGAAGGAGAAAATTATGTCCCTACGAAGAGCGTCGACTTCATGGTCCAAATCCGCCCTCGTACGTGTTCTAATCCGTTTGTCACCAAGTTTCGCCTGTAAGTCCCTCCGGTAGGAGTTCCAATCAGTGGCCTTAGGGTTCCTGTACGTCCTAGTCGAGACGTCGATTTGGAGCGCTATTTTGAATTGTATGTACCGATGATCCGAGAGCGACGGCTCATCTAGTACCTTCCAATTCTTGATCCGCTGTGCGACCGTGCTGGAACACAGGGTAATGTCTATTACTTCCTTTCGTGCACTAGTCACGAAAGTGGGTTCGGATCCGCGGTTAGCGACCTCCAGCCCCGTAGAAGTAATGAATTCGAGCAGTGCTGATCCCCTCCTGTTGGTGTCGCTGCTTCCCCACACCGTGTGGTGTGAGTTCGCATCGCAGCCCACTATCAGGGACCAGGACTTATTCCTACAGAACTCCACTAGGTCACACAGATCCTGTGTCGGCGGAGGAGTCGGTGAATCAAACGGCAGGTACGCTGAGCACATTACAGCGCGTCTCTCGCCGATCTGATCAATTGTGACAGCCACCAGGTCTCGATGGCAGAACCCCGGTAGCTCCTGTGCCTGCACTTGTTTGTTGACAAGTACAGCTGCTCTCGGCCTTTCCGACTTACCCTGGAACACACAAATGTTACTACAGCTGACTCCGCGCACCTTGTCCCCTATGGAATAGGGTTCTTGAATGAGGGAGATGTGTGTCTGCCCCGCAGACAAGCGACGACTAAGTAAGCTAGTCGCCTCGTAGCTGCGGTGCAAGTTGATCTGGAGGCACGATAGCCCCGCCGCTATTGAATTAGCGACAGTGGCCATCAAGGCTCCTTGCGTGAAGCAGAGCCCGAGGGCGAAGGCGGTGCCGGAGAGACCGGATGGTCTCCCCGCCCCGCCCCCGAGCCCTCGGGCTCTTTATGTGATGGTGCAGCCCCACCGGAGGAGCCCAAGTCCCAAAAGCGGGCCTTGTGGACACCGGTGTACGCCCTCCATCCTGCATTTGCGAGGGCTTTGTAGGAGCCCTCGTCCACCCCTAGGATGACCCTAACCTGGTTGCCCACGGTTGAGGCATCGTAGGTCCTCTATGTACCCGTACGGAGGTCCGGATTTCGACGTGCCATGCGCTGAAGCGCTTGTGGCACCTTGTCAATAGTGGTCCTCAATGAGCAACCCACATTTTTCGTCTTAGGTATCTGTTCCTGCTCTAACAAAACGAGAGCCGGAACGTCTCTAAGACAGCCAAGGCTGGCTTTTATCCAGGCCTTGGATTCTTCGTCGGCACAGGTCACCTTAATGGCGCCCTGCGCAGACCTTGTAAAGTCGTCGAAGCCGGGCAAGCGAAAGCCTTGAGGGAGCTCGTCGATCACCCGTTCCAACTCAGCTTCGATTGCGGCCGCCTCCTTTTCCGTGAGGGGTACCTCCGGGAATTTCTTCCCGACGATCGCCCCTCTCAGCCCAGATGCAGCCGCTTGAGCAAAGGAAGAAGGTCTCATGGCGATCCGCCTAGCCCTCTTCACCCGATCACCTGCCGGTGACGGAGTGCAGGAGGAAGGAAGGTACCGCTTGATCCCCCCCACCCTTGCCTGTGACGAGCCAGGTGCTGGTTCACTGGTTCCCTCCGAAGGAGGGAGACCCACAGTCCCGGCGGCCCTGGCTCGCGCGTTTTTACGCCGCTGCGCCCCACTTGGTCGCTTGCCGCGCATTTGTGGTTTTTCCGTTTTGTTATTTTTGTCCATGATCGTCCCACGAGTACCCAGGAAGGAAAGACCACTCCACCAGAGCCTGGTTTGGCAGAGCTAGGCTAAATACTCCGAGAGGGCGCCCGGTGTCTCGGAGGCTCCGTTTGCGACACTGCTCCCCCAGTGCCATGCAGCCTTCAGCACGGATCGCGTAACACTTTAGCTTGGGGGGTTGGTTCGCGACGCGGCTTTAGCTCCGGGAAGCGAGGGTTTTAGTTCTCGTCCCGGAACGTATGGCCAGCGTTGGCTAGTGGTTCGCACCACCAGTCGTGCCCCTATCCACTACCTGGGGACACGCCCGCTAGGCTCCCAACCAACGGGTGGTGATGATTTAGTGTAGCAGAAGTAATTTATGTGAGTCTGGCATAGTTTGTTATGATTTGAACACCTTTTTTTGTAATTTTAAGATGATATGGTTTGGATTGTTGTGGTAAGGAATAGTTGGGGGTGATCTACGGTAGCCGAAGTAATTTAGGTGATTCTGGCATAATTTGTTATGATTTGTACACCTTTTTTTGTAATTTTGAGATGATATTGTTTGGTTTGTTGTGGTAAGGGATACTTGGGGGTGATTTACGGTAGCCGAAGTAATTTAGGTGATTCTGGTATAGTTTGTTATGATTTTTAGCATTTTTTTGTAATTTTAAAGTGATTGGGCTTAGTTTGTTGCTGTAAAGTGTAGTTGGGGTTGATTTTTGATAGCCGAAGTAATTTTGGTAAGTTTGGCATAGTTTGCTATGGTTAGTAGCATTTTTTTGTAATTTAAAGGTGATTGGGTTTAGTTTGTTGTGGTAAGGGTTAGTTGGTGATGATTTAGAGTAGCCAAAGTAATTTAGGTGATTCTGGCATAATTTGTTATGATTTGTACACCTTTTTTTGTAATTTTGGGATGATATGGTTTGGTTTGTTGTGGTAAGGGATAGTTGGGGGTGATTTACGGTAGCCGAAGTAATTTAGGTGATTCTGGTATAGTTTGTTATGATTTTTAGCATTTTTTTGTAATTTTAAAGTGATTGGGCTTAGTTTGTTGCTGTAATGTGTAGTTGGGGGTGATTTTTGATAGCCGAAGTAATTTAGGTGAGTTTGGCATAGTTTGCTATGGTTAGTAGCATTTCTTTTTATTTAAAAGTGATTGGGTTTAGTTTGTTGTGGTAAGGGTTAGTTGGTGATAATTTAGAGTAGCCGAAGTAATTTAGGTGAGTCTGGCATAGTTTGTTATGATTTGTACACCTTTTTTGTAATTTTAAAATGATATGGTTTGGTTTGTTGTGGTAAGGGATAGTTGGGGGTGATTTACGGTAGCCGAAGTAATTTAGGTGATTCTGGTATAGTTTGTTATGATTTTTAGCATTTTTTTGTAATTTTAAAGTAATTGGGCTTAGTTTGTTGCTGTAAAGTGTAGTTGGGGTTGATTTTTGATAGCCGAAGTAATTTTGGTAAGTTTGGCATAGTTTGCTATGGTTAGTAGCATTTTTTTGTAATTTAAAGGTGATTGGGTTTAGTTTGTTGTGGTAAGGGTTAGTTGGTGATGATTTAGAGTAGCCAAAGTAATTTAGGTGATTCTGGCATAATTTGTTATGATTTGTACACCTTTTTTTGTAATTTTGGGGTGATATGATTTGGTTTGTTGTGGTAAGGGATAGTTGGCGGTGATTTACGGTAGCCGAAGTAATTTAGGTGATTCTGGTATAGTTTGTTATGATTTTTAGCATTTTTTTGTAATTTTAAAGTGATTGGGCTTAGTTTGTTGCTGTAAAGTGTAGTTGGGGGTGATTTTTGATAGCCGAAGTAATTTAGGTGAGTTTGGCATAGTTTGCTATGGTTAGTAGCATTTCTTTTTATTTAAAAGTGATTGGGTTTAGTTTGTTGTGGAAAGGGTTAGTTGGTGATAATTTAGAGTAGCCGAAGTAATTTAGGTGAGTCTGGCATAGTTTGTTATGATTTGTACACCTTTTTTGTAATTTTAAAATGATATGGTTTGGTTTGTTGTGGTAAGGGATAGTTGGGGGTGATTTACGGTAGCCGAAGTAATTTAGGTGATTCTGGTATAGTTTGTTATGATTTTTAGCATTTTTTTGTAATTTTAAAGTGATTGGGCTTAGTTTGTTGCTGTAAAGTGTAGTTGGGGGTGATTTTTGATAGCCGAAGTAATTTAGGTGAGTGTGGCATAGTTTGCTATGGTTAGTAGCATTTTTTTGTAATTTAAAATTGATTGGGTTCAGTTTGTTGTGGTAAGGGTTAGTTGGTGATGATTTAGAGTAGCCGAAGTAATTTAGGTCAGTCTGGCATAGTTTGTTATGATTTGTACACCTTTTTTTGTAATTTTAAGATGATATGGTTTGGTTTGTTGTGGTAAGGGATAGTTGGGGGTGATTTACGGTAGCCGAAGTAATTTAGGTGATTCTGGTATAGTTTGTTATGATTTTTAGCATTTTTTTGTTATTTTAAAGTGATTGGGCTTAGTTTGTTGCTGTAAAGTGTAGTTGGGGTTGATTTTTGATAGCCGAAGTAATTTTGGTAAGTTTGGCATAGTTTGCTATGGTTAGTAGCATTTTTTTGTAATTTAAAGGTGATTGGGTTTAGTTTGATGTGGTAAGGGTTAGTTGGTGATGATTTAGAGTAGCCGAAGTAATTTAGGTGATTCTGGCATAATTTGTTATGATTTGTACACCTTTTTTTGTAATTTTGGGATGATATGGTTTGGTTTGTTGTGGTAAGGGATAGTTGGGGGCGATTTACGGTAGCCGAAGTAATTTAGGTGATTCTGGTATAGTTTGTTATGATTTTTAGCATTTTTTTGTAATTTTAAAGTGATTGGGCTTAGTTTGTTGCTGTAAAGTGTAGTTGGGGGTGATTTTTGATAGCCGAAGTAATTTAGGTGAGTTTGGCATAGTTTGCTATGGTTAGTAGCATTTTTTTTTATTTAAAAGTGATTGGGTTTAGTTTGTTGTGGTAAGGGTTAGTTGGTGATAATTTAGAGTAGCCGAAGTAATTTAGGTGAGTCTGGCATAGTTTGTTATGATTTGTACACCTTTTTTGTAATTTTAAGATGATATGGTTTGGTTTGTTGTGGTAAGGGATAGTTGGGGGTGATTTACGGTAGCCGAAGTAATTTAGGTGATTCTGGTATAGTTTGTTATGATTTTTAGCATTTTTTTGTAATTTTAAAGTGATTGGGCTTAGTTTGTTGCTGTAAAGTGTAGTTGGGGGTGATTTTTGATAGCCGAAGTAATTTAGGTGAGTGTGGCATAGTTTGCTATGGTTAGTAGCATTTTTTTGTAATTTAAAAGTGATTGGGTTCAGTTTGTTGTGGTAAGGGTTAGTTGGTGATGATTTAGAGTAGCCGAAGTAATTTAGGTCAGTCTGGCATAGTTTGTTATGATTTGTACACTTTTTTTTGTAATTTTAAGATGATATGGTTTGGTTTGTTGTGGTAAGGGATAGTTGGGGGTGATTTACGGTAGCCGAAGTAATTTAGGTGATTCTGGTATAGTTTGTTATGATTTTTAGCATTTTTTTGTAATTTTAATGTGATTGGGCTTAGTTTGTTGCTGTAAAGTGTAGTTGGGGGTGATTTTTGATAGCCGAAGTAATTTAGGTGAGTCTGGCATAGTTTGTTATGATTTGTACACCTTTTTTGTAATTTTAAGATGATATGGTTTGGTTTGTTGTGGTAAGGGATAGTTGGGGGTGATTTACGGTAGCCGAAGTAATTTAGGTGATTCTGGTATAGTTTGTTATGATTTTTAGCATTTTTTTGTAATTTTAAAGTGATTGGGCTTAGTTTGTTGCTGTAAAGTGTAGTTGGGGGTGATTTTTGATAGCCGAAGTAATTTAGGTGAGTGTGGCATAGTTTGCTATGGTTAGTAGCATTTTTTTGTAATTTAAAAGTGATTGGGTTCAGTTTGTTGTGGTAAGGGTTAGTTGGTGATGATTTAGAGTAGCCGAAGTAATTTAGGTCAGTCTGGCATAGTTTGTTATGATTTGTACACCTTTTTTTGTAATTTTAAGATGATATGGTTTGGTTTGTTGTGGTAACGGATAGTTGGGGGTGATTTTCGGTAGCCGAAGTAATTTAGGTGATTCTGGTATAGTTTGTTATGATTTTTACCATTTTTTTGTAATTTTAATGTAATTGGGCTTAGTTTGTTGCTGTAAAGTGTAGTTGGGGGTGATTTTTGATAGCCGAAGTAATTTAGGTGAGTGTGGCATAGTTTGCTATGGTTAGTAGCATTTTTTTGTAATTTAAAAGTGATTGGGTTTAGTTTGTTGTGGTAAGGGTTAGTTGGTGATGATTTAGAGTAGCCGAAGTAATTTAGGTGAGTCTGGCATAGTTTGTTATGAATTGTACACCTTTTTTTGTAATTTTAAGATGATATGGTTTGGTTTGTTGTGGTAAGGGATAGTTGGGGGTGATTTACGGTATCCGAAGTAATTTAGGTGATTCTGGTATAGTTTGTTATGATTTTTAGCATTTTTTTGTAATTTTAAAGTGATTGGGCTTAGTTTGTTACTGTAAAGTGTAGTTGGGTGTGATTTTTGATAGCCGAAGTAATTTAGGTAAGTTTGGCATAGTTTGCTATGGTTAATAGCATTTTTTTGTAATTTAAAAGTGATTGGGATTAGTTTGTAGTGGTAAGGGTTAGTTGGTGATGATTTAAAGTAGCCGAAGTAATTTAGGTGATTCTGGCATAATTTGTTATGATTTGTACACCTTTTTTTGTAATTTTGAGATGATTTGGTTTGGTTTGTTGTGGTAAGGGATAGTTGGGGGTGATTTACGGTAGCCGAAGTAATTTAGGTGATTCTGGTATAGTTTGTTATGATTTTTAGCATTTTTTTGTAATTTTAAAGTGATTGGGCTTAGTTTGTTGCTGTAAAGTGTATTTGGGGTTGACTTTTGATAGCCGAAGTAATTTTGGTAAGTTTGGCATAGTTTGCTATGGTTAGTAGCATTTTTTTGTAATTTAAAAGTGATTGGGTTTAGTTTGTTGTGGTAAGGGTAAGTTGGTGATGATTTAGAGTAGCCGAAGTAATTTAGGTGATTCTGGCATAATTTGTTATGATTTGTACACCTTTTTTTGTAATTTTGGTATGATATGGTTTGGTTTGTTGTGGTAAGGGATAGTTGGGGGTGATTTACGGTAGCCGAAGTAATTTAGGTGATTCTGGTATAGTTTGTTATGATTTTTAGCATTTTTTTGTAATTTTAAAGTGATTGGGCTTAGTTTGTTGCTGTAAAGTGTAGTTGGGGGTGATTTTTGATAGCCGAAGTAATTTAGGTGAGTTTGGCCTAGGTTGCTATGGTTAGTAGCATTTCTTTTTATTTAAAAGTGATTGGGTTTAGTTTGTTCTGGTAAGGGTTAGTTGGTGATAATTTAGAGTAGCCGAAGTAATTTAGGTGAGTCTGGCATAGTTTGTTATGATTTGTACACCTTTTTTGTAATTTTAAGATGATATGGTTTGGTTTGTTGTGGTAAGGGATAGTTGGGGGTGATTTACGGTAGCCGAAGTAATTTAGGTGATTCTGGTATAGTTTGTTATGATTTTTAGCATTTTTTTGTAATTTTAAAGTGATTGGGCTTAGTTTGTTGCTGTAAAGTGTAGTTGGGGGTGATTTTTGATAGCCGAAGTAATTTAGGTGAGTGTGGCATAGTTTGCTATGGTTAGTAGCATTTTTTTGTAATTTAAAAGTGATTGGGTTCAGTTTGTTGTGGTAAGGGTTAGTTGGTGATGATTTAGAGTAGCCGAAGTAATTTAGGTCAGTCTGGCATAGTTTGTTATGATTTGTACACTTTTTTTTGTAATTTTAAGATGATATGGTTTGGTTTGTTGTGGTAAGGGATAGTTGGGGGTGATTTACGGTAGCCGAAGTAATTTAGGTGATTCTGGTATAGTTTGTTATGATTTTTAGCATTTTTTTGTAATTTTAAAGTGATTGGGCTTAGTTTGTTGCTGTAAAGTGTAGTTGGGGGTGATTTTTGATAGCCGAAGTAATTTAGGTGAGTCTGGCATAGTTTGTTATGATTTGTACACCTTTTTTGTAATTTTAAGATGATATGGTTTGGTTTGTTGTGGTAAGGGATAGTTGGGGGTGATTTACGGTAGCCGAAGTAATTTAGGTGATTCTGGTATAGTTTGTTATGATTTTTAGCATTTTTTTGTAATTTTAAAGTGATTGGGCTTAGTTTGTTGCTGTAAAGTGTAGTTGGGGGTGATTTTTGATAGCCGAAGTAATTTAGGTGAGTGTGGCATTGTTTGCTATGGTTAGTAGCATTTTTTTGTAATTTAAAAGTGATTGGGTTCAGTTTGTTGTGGTAAGGGTTAGTTGGTGATGATTTAGAGTAGCCGAAGTAATTTAGGTCAGTCTGGCATAGTTTGTTATGATTTGTACACTTTTTTTTGTAATTTTAAGATGATATGGTTTGGTTTGTTGTGGTAAGGGATAGTTGGGGGTGATTTACGGTAGCCGAAGTAATTTAGGTGATTCTGGTATAGTTTGTTATGATTTTTAGCATTTTTTTGTAATTTTAATGTGATTGGGCTTAGTTTGTTGCTGTAAAGTGTAGTTGGGGGTGATTTTTGATAGCCGAAGTAATTTAGGTGAGTCTGGCATAGTTTGTTATGATTTGTACACCTTTTTTGTAATTTTAAGATGATATGGTTTGGTTTGTTGTGGTAAGGGATAGTTGGGGGTGATTTACGGTAGCCGAAGTAATTTAGGTGATTCTGGTATAGTTTGTTATGATTTTTAGCATTTTTTTGTAATTTTAAAGTGATTGGGCTTAGTTTGTTGCTGTAAAGTGTAGTTGGGGGTGATTTTTGATAGCCGAAGTAATTTAGGTGAGTGTGGCATTGTTTGCTATGGTTAGTAGCATTTTTTTGTAATTTAAAAGTGATTGGGTTCAGTTTGTTGTGGTAAGGGTTAGTTGGTGATGATTTAGAGTAGCCGAAGTAATTTAGGTCAGTCTGGCATAGTTTGTTATGATTTGTACACTTTTTTTTGTAATTTTAAGATGATATGGTTTGGTTTGTTGTGGTAAGGGATAGTTGGGGGTGATTTACGGTAGCCGAAGTAATTTAGGTGATTCTGGTATAGTTTGTTATGATTTTTAGCATTTTTTTGTAATTTTAATGTGATTGGGCTTAGTTTGTTGCTGTAAAGTGTAGTTGGGGGTGATTTTTGATAGCCGAAGTAATTTAGGTGAGTCTGGCATAGTTTGATATGATTTGTACACCTTTTTTGTAATTTTAAGATGATATGGTTTGGTTTGTTGTGGTAAGGGATAGTTGGGGGTGATTTACGGTAGCCGAAGTAATTTAGGTGATTCTGGTATAGTTTGTTATGATTTTTAGCATTTTTTTGTAATTTTAAAGTGATTGGGCTTAGTTTGTTGCTGTAAAGTGTAGTTGGGGGTGATTTTTGATAGCCGAAGTAATTTAGGTGAGTGTGGCATTGTTTGCTATGGTTAGTAGCATTTTTTTGTAATTTAAAAGTGATTGGGTTCAGTTTGTTGTGGTAAGGGTTAGTTGGTGATGATTTAGAGTAGCCGAAGTAATTTAGGTCAGTCTGGCATAGTTTGTTATGATTTGTACACCTTTTTTTGTAATTTTAAGATGATATGGTTTGGTTTGTTGTGGTAAGGGATAGTTGGGGGTGATTTACGGTAGCCGAAGTAATTTAGGTGATTCTGGTATAGTTTGTTATGATTTTTACCATTTTTTTGTAATTTTAATGTAATTGGGCTTAGTTTGTTGCTGTAAAGTGTAGTTGGGGGTGATTTTTGATAGCCGAAGTAATTTAGGTGAGTGTGGCATAGTTTGCTATGGTTAGTAGCATTTTTTTGTAATTTAAAAGTGATTGGGTTTAGTTTGTTGTGGTAAGGGTTAGTTGGTGATGATTTAGAGTAGCCGAAGTAATTTAGGTGAGTCTGGCATAGTTTGTTATGATTTGTACACCTTTTTTTGTAATTTTAAGATGATATGGTTTAGTTTGTTGTGGTAAGGGATAGTTGGGGGTGATTTACGGTATCCGAAGTAATTTAGGTGATTCTGGTATAGTTTGTTATGATTTTTAGCATTTTTTTGTAATTTTAAAGTGATTGGGCTTAGTTTGTTGCTGTAAAGTGTATTTGGGGTTGACTTTTGATAGCCGAAGTAATTTTGGTAAGTTTGGCATAGTTTGCTATGGTTAGTAGCATTTTTTTGTAATTTAAAAGTGATTGGGTTTAGTTTGTTGTGGTAAGGGTAAGTTGGTGATGATTTAGAGTAGCCGAAGTAATTTAGGTGATTCTGGCATAATTTGTTATGATTTGTACACCTTTTTTTGTAATTTTGGGATGATATGATTTGGTTTGTTGTGGTAAGGGATAGTTGGGGGTGATTTACGTTAGCCGAAGTAATTTAGGTGATTCTGGTATAGTTTGTTATGATTTTTAGCATTTTTTTGTAATTTTAAAGTGATTGGGCTTAGTTTGTTGCTGTAAAGTGTAGTTGGGGGTGATTTTTGATAGCCGAAGTAATTTAGGTGAGTGTGGCATAGTTTGCTATGGTTAGTAGCATTTTTTTGTAATTTAAAAGTGATTGGGTTTAGTTTGTTGTGGTAAGGGTTAGTTGGTGATGATTTAGAGTAGCCGAAGTAATTTAGGTGAGTCTGGCATAGTTTGTTATGATTTGTACACCTTTTTTTGTAATTTTAAGATGATATGGTTTAGTTTGTTGTGGTAAGGGATAGTTGGGGGTGATTTACGGTATCCGAAGTAATTTAGGTGATTCTGGTATAGTTTGTTATGATTTTTAGCATTTTTTTGTAATTTTAAAGTGATTGGGCTTAGTTTGTTGCTGTAAAGTGTAGTTGGGGGTGATTTTTGATAGCCGAAGTAATTTAGGTGAGTTTGGCATAGGTTGCTATGGTTAGTAGCATTTCTTTTTATTTAAAAGTGATTGGGTTTAGTTTGTTGTGGTTAGTTGGTGATAATTTAGAGTAGCCGAAGTAATTTAGGTGAGTCTGGCATAGTTTGTTATGATTTGTACACCTTTTTTTGTAATTTTAAGATGATATGGTTTGGTTTGTTGTGGTAAGGGATAGTTGGGGGTGATTTACGGTATCCGAAGTAATTTAGGTGATTCTGGTATAGTTTGTTATGATTTTTAGCATTTTTTTGTAATTTTAAAGTGATTGGGCTTAGTTTGTTGCTGTAAAGTGTATTTGGGGTTGACTTTTGATAGCCGAAGTAATTTTGGTAAGTTTGGCATAGTTTGCTATGGTTAGTAGCATTTTTTTGTAATTTAAAAGTGATTGGGTTTAGTTTGTTGTGGTAAGGGTAAGTTGGTGATGATTTAGAGTAGCCGAAGTAATTTAGGTGATTCTGGCATAATTTGTTATGATTTGTACACCTTTTTTTGTAATTTTGGGATGATATGATTTGGTTTGTTGTGGTAAGGGATAGTTGGGGGTGATTTACGTTAGCCGAAGTAATTTAGGTGATTCTGGTATAGTTTGTTATGATTTTTAGCATTTTTTTGTAATTTTAAAGTGATTGGGCTTAGTTTGTTGCTGTAAAGTGTAGTTGGGGGTGATTTTTGATAGCCGAAGTAATTTAGGTGAGTTTGGCATAGGTTGCTATGGTTAGTAGCATTTCTTTTTATTTAAAAGTGATTGGGTTTAGTTTGTTGTGGTTAGTTGGTGATAATTTAGAGTAGCCGAAGTAATTTAGGTGAGTCTGGCATAGTTTGTTATGATTTGTACACCTTTTTTTGTAATTTTAAGATGATATGGTTTGGTTTGTTGTTTTAAGGGATAGTTGGGGGTGATTTACGGTAGCCGAAGTAATTTAGTTGATTCTGGTATAGTTTGTTATGATTTTTAGCATTTTTTTGTAATTTTAAAGTGATTGGGCTTAGTTTGTTGCTGTAAAGTGTAGTTGGGGGTGATTTTTGATAGCCGAAGTAATTTAGGTGAGTTTAGCATAGTTTGCTATGGTTAGTAGCATTTTTTTGTAATTTAAAAGTGATTGGGTTTAGTTTGTTTTGGTAAGGGTTAGTTGGTGATGATTTAGAGTAGCCGAAGTAATTTAGTTGAGTCTGGCATAGTTTGTTATGATTTGTACACCTTTTTTTGTAATTTTAAGATGATATGGTTTGGTTTGTTGTGGTAAGGGATAGTTGGGGGTGATTTACGGTAGCCGAAGTAATTTAGGTGATTCTGGTATAGTTTGTTATGATTTTTAGCATTTTTTTGTAACTTTAAAGTGATTGGGCTTAGTTTGTTGCTGTAAAGTGTAGTTGGGGGTGATTTTTGATAGCCGAAGTAATTTAGGTGAGTGTGGCTTAGTTTGCTATGGTTAGTAGCATTTTTTTGTAATTTAAAAGTGATTGGGTTTAGTTTGTTGTGGTAAGGGTTAGTTGGTGATGATTTAGAGTAGCCGAAGTAATTTAGGTAAGTCTGGCATAGTTTGTTATGATTTGTACACCTTTTTTTGTAATTATAAAATGATATGGTTTGGTTTGTTGTGGTAAGGGATAGTTGGGGGTGATTTACGGTAGCCGAAGTAATTTAGGTGATTCTGGTATAGTTTGTTATGATTTTTAGCATTTTTTTGTAATTTTAAAGTGATTGGGCTTAGTTTGTTACTGTAAAGTGTAGTTGGGGGTGATTTTTGATAGCCGAAGTAATTTAGGTGAGTTTGGCATAGTTTGCTATGGTTAGTAGCATTTTTTTGTAATTTAAAAGTGATTGGGTTTAGTTTGTTGTGGTAAGGGTTAGTTGGTAATGATTTAGAGTAGCCGTAGTAATTTAGGTGAGTCTGGCATAGTTTGTTATGATTTGTACACCTTTTTTTGTAATTTTAAGATGATATGGTTTGGTTTGTTGTGGTAAGGGATAGTTGGGGTGATTTACTGTAGCCGAAGTAATTTAGGTGATTCTGGTATAGTTTGTTATGATTTTTAGCATTTTTTTGTAATTTTAAAGTGATTGGGCTTAGTTTGTTGCTGTAAAGTGTAGTTGGGGGTGATTTTTGATAGCCGAAGTAATTTAGATGAGTTGGGCATAGTTTGCTATGGTTAGTAGCATTTTTTTGTAATTTAAAAGTGATTGGGTTTAGTTTGTTGTGGTAAGGGTTAGTTGGTGATGATTTAGAGTAGCCGAAGTAATTTAGGTAAGTCTGGCATAGTTTGTTATGATTTGTACACCTTTTTTTGTAATTATAAAATGATATGGTTTGGTTTGTTGTGGTAAGGGATAGTTGGGGGTGATTTATGGTAGCCGAAGTAATTTAGGTGATTCTGGTATAGTTTGTTATTATTTTTAGCATTTTTTTGTAATTTTAAAGTGATTGGGCTTAGTTTGTTGCTGTAAAGTGTAGTTGGGGGTGATTTTTGATAGCCGAAGTAATTTAGGTGAGTTTGGCATAGTTTGCTATGGTTAGTAGCATTTCTTTTTATTTAAAAGTGATTGGGTTTAGTTTGTTGTGGTAAGGGTTACTTGGTGAAGATTTAGAGTAGCCGAAGTAATTTAGGTGAGTCTGGCATAGTTTGTTATAATTTGTACACCTTTTTTTGTAATTTTAATATGATATAGTTTGGTTTGTTGTGTTAAGGGATAGTTGGGTTGATTTACGGTAGCCGAAGTAATTTAGGTGATTCTGGTATAGTTTGTTATGATTTTTAGCATTTTTTTGTAATTTTAAAGTGATTGGGCTTAGTTTGTTGCTCTAAAGTGTAGTTGGGGGTGATTTTGATAGCCGAAGTAATTTAGGTGAGTTTGGCATAGTTTGCTATGGTTAGTAGCATTTTTTTGTAATTTAAATATGATTGGGTTTAGTTTGTTGTGGTAAGGGTTAGTTGGTGATGATTTAGAATAGCCGAAGTAATTTAGGTGAGTCTGGCATAGTTTGTTATGATTTGTACACCTTTTTTTGTAATTTTAAGATGATATGGTTTGGTTTGTTGTGGTAAGGGATAGTTGGGTTGATTTACGGTAGCCGAAGTAATTTAGGTGATTCTGTTATAGTTTGTTATGATTTTTAGCATTTTTTTGTAATTTTAAAGTGATTGGGCTTAGTTTGTTGCTCTAAAGTGTAGTTGGGGGTGATTTTGATAGCCGAAGTAATTTAGGTTAGTTTGGCATAGTTTGCTATGGTTAGTAGCATTTTTTTGTAATTTAAATGTGATTGGGTTTAGTTTGTTGTGGTAAGGTTTAGTTGGTGATGATTTAGTGTAGCCGAAGTAATTTAGGTGAGTCTGGCATAGTTTGTTATGATTTGTACACCTTTTTTTGTAATTTTAAGATGATATGGTTTGGTTTGTTGTGGTAAGGGATAGTTGAGTTGATTTACGGTAGCCGAAGTAATTTAGGTGATTTTGGTATAGTTTGTTATGATTTGTAGCATTTTTTGTAATTTTAAAGTGATTGTTTTTAGTTTGTTGCTGTGAAGTGTAGTTGGGGGTGATTTTTGATAGCCGAAGTAATTTAGGTGAGTTTGGCATAGTTTGCTATGGTTAGTAGCATTTTTTTGTAATTTAAAAGTGATTGGGTTTAGTTTGTTGTGGTAAGGTTTAGTTGGTGATGATTTAGAGTAGCCGAAGTAATTTAGGTGAGTCTGGCATAGTTTGTTATGATTTGTACACCTTTTTTTGTAATTTTAAGATGATATGGTTTGGTTTGTTGTGGTAAGGGATAGTTGGGGGTGATTTACGATAGCCGAAGTAATTTAGGTGATTCTGGTATAGTTTGTTATGATTTTTAGCATTTTTTGTAATTTTAAAGTGATTGGGCTTAGTTTGTTGCTGTAAAGTGTAGTTGGGGGTGATTTTTGATAGCCGAAGTAATTTAGGTGAGTTTGGCATATTTTGCAAAGGTTAGTAGCATTTTTTTGTAATTTAAATGTGATTGGGTTTAGTTTGTTGTGGTAAGGGTTAGTTGGTGATGATTTAGATTAGCCGAAGTAATTTAGGTGAGTCTGGCATAATTTGTTATGATTTGTACACCTTTTTTTGTAATTTTAAGATGATATGGTTTGGTTTGTTGTGGTAAGGGGTAGTTGGGGGTGATTTACGGTAGCCGAAGTAATTTAGGTTATTCTAGTATAGTTTGTTATGATTTATAGCATTTTTTTTTAATTTTAAAGTGATTGGGCTTAGTTTGTTGCTGTAAAGTGTAGTTGGGGGTGATTTTTGATAGCCGAAGTAATTTAGGTGAGTTTGGCATAGTTTGCTATGGTTAGTAGCATTTTTTTGTAATTTAAAAGTGATTGGGTATAGTTTGTTGTGGTAAGGGTTAGTTGGTGATGATTTAGAGTAGCCGAAGTAATTTAGGTGAGTCTGGCATAGTTTGTTATGATTTGTACACCTTTTTTTGTAATTTTAAGAGGATATGGTTTGGTTTGTTGTAGTAAGGGATAGTTGGGGGTGATTTACGGTAGCCGAAGTAATTTATGTGATTCTGGTATAGTTTGTTATGATTTTTAGCATTTTTTTGTGATTTTAAAGTGAATGGGCTTAGTTTGTTGCTGTAAAGTGTAGTTGGGGTGATTTTTGATAGCCAAAGTAATTTAGGTGAGTTTGGCATAGTTTGCTATGGTTAGTAGCATTTTTTTGTAATTTAAAAGTGATTGGGTTTAGTTTGTTGTGGTAAGGGTTAGTTGGTGATGATTTAGAGTAGCCGAAGTAATTAAGGTGAGTCTGGCATAGTTTGTTATGATTTGTACACCTTTTTTTGTAATTTTGAGATGATATGGTTTGGTTTGTTGTGGTAAGGGATAGTTGGGGGTGATTTACGGTAGCCGAAGTAATTTAGGTGATTCTGGTATAGTTTGTTATGATTTGTAGCATTTTTTTGTAATTTTATAGTGATTGGGCTTAGTTTGTTGCTGTAAAGTGTAATTGGGGGTGATTTTTGATAGCCGAAGTAATTTAGGTGAGTTTGGCATATTTTGCAAAGGTTAGTAGCATTTTTTTGTAATTTAAATGTGATTGGGTTTAGTTTGTTGTGGTAAGGGTTAGTTGGTGATGATTTATGGCAGCCGAAGTAATTTAGGTAAGTTTGACATAGTTTGCCATGGTTACTAGCATTTTTTTGTAATTTAAAAATGATTGGGTTTAGTTGGTTGTGGTAAGGGTTAGTTGGTAATGATTTAGAGTAGCCGATGTTATTTAGGTGATTCTGGCATAATTTGTTATGATTTGTACACCTTTTTTTTAATTTTAAGATGATATGGTTTGGTTTGTTGTGGTAAGGGATAGTTGGGGGTGATTTACGGTAGCCGAAGTAATTTAGGTGATTCTGGTATAGTTTGTTATGATTTTTAGAATTTATTAGTAACTTTAAAGTGATTGGGCTTAGTTTGTTGCTGTAAAGTGTAGTTGGGGGTGATTTTTGATAGCCGAAGTAATTTAGGTGAGTTTGGCATAGTTTGCTATGGTTAGTAGCATTTATTTTTATTTAAAAGTGATTGGGTTTAGTTTGTTGTGGTAAGGGTTAGTTGGTGATGATTTAGAATAGCCGAAGTAATTTAGGTGAGTCTGGCATAGTTTGTTATGATTTGTACACCTTTTTTTGTAATTTTAAGATGATATGGTTTGGTTTGTTGTGGTAAGGGATAGTTGGGTTGATTTACGGTAGCCGAAGTAATTTAGGTGATTCTGGTATAGTTTGTTATGATTTTTAGCATTTTTTTGTAATTTTAAAGTGATTGGGCTTAGTTTGTTGCTGTAAAGTGTAGTTGGGGGTGATTTTTGATAGCCGAAGTAATTTAGATGAGTTGGGCATAGTTTGCTATGGTTAGTAGCATTTTTTTGTAATTTAAAAGTGATTGGGTTTAGTTTGTTGTGGTAAGGGTTAGTTGGTGATGATTTAGAGTAGCCGAAGTAATTTATGTGAGTCTGGCATAGTTTGTTATGATTTGTACACCTTTTTTGTAATTTTAAGATGATATGGTTTGGTTTGTTGTGGTAAGGGATAGTTGGGGGTGATTTACGGTAGCCGAAGTAATTTAGGTGATTCTGGTATAGCTTGTTATAATTTTTAGCATTTTTTTGTAACTTTAAAGTGATTGGGCTAAGTTTGTTGCTGTAAAGTGTAGTTGGGGGTGATTTTTGATAGCCGAAGTAATTTAGGTGAGTTTGGCATATTTTGCTATGGTTAGTAGCATTTTTTTGTAATTTAAAAGTGATTGGGTTTAGTTTGTTGTGGTAAGGGTTAGTTGGTGATGATTTAGAGTAGCCGAAGTAATTTAGGTGAGTCTGGCATAGTTTGTTATGATTTGTACACCTTTTTTTGTAATTTTAAGATGATATGGTTTGGTTTGTTGTGGTAAGGGATAGTTGGGGGTGATTTACAGTAGCCGAAGTAATTTAGGTGATTCTGGTATAGTTTGTTGTAATTTTTAGCATTTTTTTGTAATTTTAAAGTGATTGGGCTTAGTTTGTTGCTGTAAAGTGTAGTTGGGGGTGATTTTTGATAGCCGAAGTAATTTAGGTGAGTTTGGCATAGTTTGCTATGGTTAGTAGCATTTTTTTGTAATTTAAAAGTGATTGGGTATAGTTTGTTGTGGTAAGGGTTAGTTGGTGATGATTTAGAGTAGCCGAAGTAATTTAGGTGAGTCTGGCATAGTTTGTTATGATTTGTACACCTTTTTTTGTAATTTTAAGAGGATATGGTTTGGTTTGTTGTAGTAAGGGATAGTTGGGGGTGATTTACGGTAGCCGAAGTAATTTATGTGATTCTGGTATAGTTTGTTATGATTTTTAGCATTTTTTTGTGATTTTAAAGTGAATGGGCTTAGTTTGTTGCTGTAAAGTGTAGTTGGGGTGATTTTTGATAGCCAAAGTAATTTAGGTGAGTTTGGCATAGTTTGCTATGGTTAGTAGCATTTTTTTGTAATTTAAAAGTGATTGGGTTTAGTTTGTTGTGGTAAGGGTTAGTTGGTGATGATTTAGAGTAGCCGAAGTAATTAAGGTGAGTCTGGCATAGTTTGTTATGATTTGTACACCTTTTTTTGTAATTTTGAGATGATATGGTTTGGTTTGTTGTGGTAAGGGATAGTTGGGGGTGATTTACGGTAGCCGAAGTAATTTAGGTGATTCTGGTATAGTTTGTTATGATTTGTAGCATTTTTTTGTAATTTTATAGTGATTGGGCTTAGTTTGTTGCTGTAAAGTGTAATTGGGGGTGATTTTTGATAGCCGAAGTAATTTAGGTGAGTTTGGCATATTTTGCAAAGGTTAGTAGCATTTTTTTGTAATTTAAATGTGATTGGGTTTAGTTTGTTGTGGTAAGGGTTAGTTGGTGATGATTTATGGCAGCCGAAGTAATTTAGGTAAGTTTGACATAGTTTGCCATGGTTACTAGCATTTTTTTGTAATTTAAAAATGATTGGGTTTAGTTGGTTGTGGTAAGGGTTAGTTGGTAATGATTTAGAGTAGCCGATGTTATTTAGGTGATTCTGGCATAATTTGTTATGATTTGTACACCTTTTTTTTAATTTTAAGATGATATGGTTTGGTTTGTTGTGGTAAGGGATAGTTGGGGGTGATTTACGGTAGCCGAAGTAATTTAGGTGATTCTGGTATAGTTTGTTATGATTTTTAGAATTTATTAGTAACTTTAAAGTGATTGGGCTTAGTTTGTTGCTGTAAAGTGTAGTTGGGGGTGATTTTTGATAGCCGAAGTAATTTAGGTGAGTTTGGCATAGTTTGCTATGGTTAGTAGCATTTATTTTTATTTAAAAGTGATTGGGTTTAGTTTGTTGTGGTAAGGGTTAGTTGGTGATGATTTAGAATAGCCGAAGTAATTTAGGTGAGTCTGGCATAGTTTGTTATGATTTGTACACCTTTTTTTGTAATTTTAAGATGATATGGTTTGGTTTGTTGTGGTAAGGGATAGTTGGGTTGATTTACGGTAGCCGAAGTAATTTAGGTGATTCTGGTATAGTTTGTTATGATTTTTAGCATTTTTTTGTAATTTTAAAGTGATTGGGCTTAGTTTGTTGCTGTAAAGTGTAGTTGGGGGTGATTTTTGATAGCCGAAGTAATTTAGATGAGTTGGGCATAGTTTGCTATGGTTAGTAGCATTTTTTTGTAATTTAAAAGTGATTGGGTTTAGTTTGTTGTGGTAAGGGTTAGTTGGTGATGATTTAGAGTAGCCGAAGTAATTTATGTGAGTCTGGCATAGTTTGTTATGATTTGTACACCTTTTTTGTAATTTTAAGATGATATGGTTTGGTTTGTTGTGGTAAGGGATAGTTGGGGGTGATTTACGGTAGCCGAAGTAATTTAGGTGATTCTGGTATAGCTTGTTATAATTTTTAGCATTTTTTTGTAACTTTAAAGTGATTGGGCTAAGTTTGTTGCTGTAAAGTGTAGTTGGGGGTGATTTTTGATAGCCGAAGTAATTTAGGTGAGTTTGGCATATTTTGCTATGGTTAGTAGCATTTTTTTGTAATTTAAAAGTGATTGGGTTTAGTTTGTTGTGGTAAGGGTTAGTTGGTGATGATTTAGAGTAGCCGAAGTAATTTAGGTGAGTCTGGCATAGTTTGTTATGATTTGTACACCTTTTTTTGTAATTTTAAGATGATATGGTTTGGTTTGTTGTGGTAAGGGATAGTTGGGGGTGATTTACAGTAGCCGAAGTAATTTAGGTGATTCTGGTATAGTTTGTTGTAATTTTTAGCATTTTTTTGTAATTTTAAAGTGATTGGGCTTAGTTTGTTGCTGTAAAGTGTAGTTGGGGGTGATTTTTGATAGCCGAAGTAATTTAGGTGAGTTTGGCATAGTTTGCTATGGTTAGTAGCATTTTTTTGTAATTTAAAAGTGATTGGGTTTAGTTTGTTGTGGTAAGGGTTACTTGGTGAAGATTTAGAGTAGCCGAAGTAATTTAGGTGAGTCTGGCATAGTTTGTTATAATTTGTACACCTTTTTTTGTAATTTTAAGATGATATAGTTTGGTTTGTTGTGTTAAGGGATAGTTGGGTTGATTTACGGTAGCCGAAGTAATTTAGGTGATTCTGGTATAGTTTGTTATGATTTTTAGCATTTTTTTGTAATTTTAAAGTGATTGGGCTTAGTTTGTTGCTCTAAAGTGTAGTTGGGGGTGATTTTGATAGCCGAAGTAATTTAGGTGAGTTTGGCATAGTTTGCTATGGTTAGTAGCATTTTTTTGTAATTTAAATGTGATTGGGTTTAGTTTGTTGTGGTAAGGGTTAGTTGGTGATGATTTAGAATAGCCGAAGTAATTTAGATGAGTCTGGCATAGTTTGTTATGATTTGTACACCTTTTTTTGTAATTTTAAGATGATATGGTTTGGTTTGTTGTGGTAAGGGATAGTTGGGTTGATTTACGGTAGCCGAAGTAATTTAGGTGATTCTGGTATAGTTTGTTATGATTTTTAGCATTTTTTTGTAATTTTAAAGTGATTGGGATTAGTTTGTTGCTCTAAAGTGTAGTTGGGGGTGATTTTGATAGCCGAAGTAATTTAGGTGAGTTTGGCATAGTTTGCTATGGTTAGTAGCATTTTTTTGTAATTTAAAAGTGATTGGGTTTAGTTTGTTGTGGTAAAGGTTAGTTGGTGATGATTTAGAGTAGCTGAAGTAATTTAGGTAAGTCTGGCATAGTTTGTTATGATTTGTACACCTTTTTTTGTAATTTTAAAATGATATGCTTTGGTTTGTTGTGGTAAGGGATAGTTGGGGGTGATTTACGGTAGCCGAAATAATTTAGGTGATTCTGGTATAGTTTGTTATGATTTTTAGCATTTTTTTGTAATTTTAAAGTGATTGGGTTTAGTTTGTTGCTGTAAAATGTAGTTGGGGGTGATTTTTGATAGCCGAAGTAATTTAGGTGAGTTTGGCATAGTTTGCTATGGTTAGTAGCATTTTTTTGTAATTTAAAAGTGATTGGGTTTAGTTTGTTGTGGTAAAGGTTAGTTGGTGATGATTTAGAGTAGCCGAAGTAATTTAGGTGAGTCTGGCATAGTTTGTTATGATTTGTACACCTTTTTTTGTAATTTTAAGATGATATGGTTTGGTTTGTTGTGGTAAGGGATAGTTGGGGGTGATTTACGCTAGCCGAAGTATTTTAGGTGATTCTCGTATAGTTTGTTATGATTTTTAGCATTTTTTTGTAATTTTAAAGTGATTGGGCTTAGTTTGTTGCTGTAAATTGTAGTTCGGGGTGATTTTTGATAGCCGAAGTAATTTAGGTGAGTTTGGCATAGTTTGCTATGGTTAGTGGCATTTTTTGTAATTTAAAAGTGATTGGGTTTAGTTTGTTGTGGTAAGGGTTAGCTGGTGATGATTTAGAGTAGCCGAAGTAATTTAGGTGAGTCTGGCATAGCTTGTTATGATTTGTACACCTTTTTTTGTAATTTTAAAATGATATGGTTTGGTTTGTTGTGGTAAGGGATAGTTGGGTGTGATTTACGCTAGCCGAAGTAATTTAGGTGATTCTGGTGTAGTTTGTTATGATTTTTAGCATTTTTTTGTAATTTTAAAGTGATTGGGCTTAGTTTGTTGCTGTAAAGTGTAGTTGAGGGTGATTTTTGATAGCCGAAGTAATTTAGGTGAGTTTGGAATAATTTGCTATGGTTAGTAGCATTTTTTTGTAATTTAAAAGTGATTGGGTTTAGTTTGTTGTGGTAAGGGTTAGTTGGTGATGATTTAGAGTAGCCGAAGTAATTTAGGTGAGTCTGGCATAGTTTGTTATGATTTGTACACCTGTTTTTGTAATTTTAAAATGATATGGTTTGGTTTGTTGTGGTAAGGGATAGTTGGTGATGATTTAGAGTAGCCGAAGTAATTTAGGTGAGTCTGGCATAGTTTGTTATGATTTGTACACCTTTTTTTGTAATTTTAAGATGACATGGTTTGGTTTGTTGTGGTAAGGGATGGTTGGGGGTGATTTACGGTAGCCAAAGTAATTTAGGTGATTCTGGTATAGTTTGTTATGATTTTTAGCATTTTTTTGTAATTTTAAAGTGATTGGGCTTAGTTTGTTGCTGTAAAGTGTAGTTGGGGGTGATTTTTGATAGCCGAAGTAATTTAGGTGAGTTTGGCATAGTTTGCTATGGTTAGTAGCATTTTTTTGTAATTTAAAAGTGATTGGGTTTAGTTTGTTGTGGTAAGTGTTACTTGGTGAAGATTTAGAGTAGCCGAAGTAATTTAGGTGAGTCTGGCATAGTTTGTTATAATTTGTACACCTTTTTTTGTAATTTTAAGATGATATGGTTTGGTTTGTTGTGGTAAGGGATAGTTGGGTTGATTTACTGTAGCCGAAGTAATTTAGGTGATTCTGGTATAGTTTGTTATGATTTTTAGCATTTTTTTGTAATTTTAAAGTGTTTGGGCTTAGTTTGTTGCTCTAAAGTGTAGTTTGGGGTGATTTTGATAGCCGAAGTAATTTAGGTGAGTTTAGCATAGTTTGCTATGATTAGTAGCATTTTTTGTAATTTAAAAGTGATTGGGTTTAGTTTGTTGTGGTAAGGGTTAGTTGGTGATGATTTAGATTAGCCGAAGTAATTTAGGTGAGTCTGGCATAGTTTGTTATGATTTGTACACCTTTTTTTGTAATTTTAAGACGATATGGTTTGGTTTGTTGTGGTAACGGGTAGTTGGGGGTGATTTACGGTAGCCGAAGTAATTTAGGTTATTCTGGTATAGTTTGTTATGATTTTTAGAATTTTTTTGTAATTTTAAAGTGATTGGGCTTAGTTTGTTGCTGTAAAGTGTAGTTGGGGGTGATTTTTGATAGCCGAAGTAATTTAGGTGAGTTTGGCATAGTTTGCTATGGTTAGTAGCATTTTTTGTAATTTAAAAGTGATTGGGTATAGTTTGTTGTGGTAAGGGTTAGTTGGTGATGATTTAGAGTAGCCGAAGTAATTTAGGTGAGTCTGGCATAGTTTGTTATGATTTGTACACCTTTTTTTGTTATTTTAAAATGATATGGTTTGGTTTGTTGGAGTAAGGGATAGTTGGGGGTGATTTACGGTAGCCGAAGTAATTTATGTGATTCTGGTATAGTTTGTTATGATTTTTAGAATTTTTTTGTAATTTTAAAGTGATTGGGCTTAGTGTGTTGCTGTAAAGTGTAGTTGGGCGTGATTTCTGATAGCCGAAGTAATTTAGGTGAGTTTGGCATAGTTTGCTATGGTTAGTAGCATTTTTTTGTAATTTAAAAGTGATTGGGTTTAGTTTGTTGTGGTAAAGGTTAGTTGGTGATGATTTAGAGTAGCTGAAGTAATTTAGGTAAGTCTGGCATAGTTTGTTATGATTTGTACACCTTTTTTTGTAATTTTAAAATGATATGCTTTGGTTTGTTGTGGTAAGGGATAGTTGGGGGTGATTTACGGTAGCCGAAATAATTTAGGTGATTCTGGTATAGTTTGTTATGATTTTTAGCATTTTTTTGTAATTTTAAAGTGATTGGGTTTAGTTTGTTGCTGTAAAATGTAGTTGGGGGTGATTTTTGATAGCCGAAGTAATTTAGGTGAGTTTGGCATAGTTTGCTATGGTTAGTAGCATTTTTTTGTAATTTAAAAGTGATTGGGTTTAGTTTGTTGTGGTAAAGGTTAGTTGGTGATGATTTAGAGTAGCCGAAGTAATTTAGGTGAGTCTGGCATAGTTTGTTATGATTTGTACACCTTTTTTTGTAATTTTAAGATGATATGGTTTGGTTTGTTGTGGTAAGGGATAGTTGGGGGTGATTTACGCTAGCCGAAGTATTTTAGGTGATTCTCGTATAGTTTGTTATGATTTTTAGCATTTTTTTGTAATTTTAAAGTGATTGGGCTTAGTTTGTTGCTGTAAATTGTAGTTCGGGGTGATTTTTGATAGCCGAAGTAATTTAGGTGAGTTTGGCATAGTTTGCTATGGTTAGTGGCATTTTTTGTAATTTAAAAGTGATTGGGTTTAGTTTGTTGTGGTAAGGGTTAGCTGGTGATGATTTAGAGTAGCCGAAGTAATTTAGGTGAGTCTGGCATAGCTTGTTATGATTTGTACACCTTTTTTTGTAATTTTAAAATGATATGGTTTGGTTTGTTGTGGTAAGGGATAGTTGGGTGTGATTTACGCTAGCCGAAGTAATTTAGGTGATTCTGGTGTAGTTTGTTATGATTTTTAGCATTTTTTTGTAATTTTAAAGTGATTGGGCTTAGTTTGTTGCTGTAAAGTGTAGTTGAGGGTGATTTTTGATAGCCGAAGTAATTTAGGTGAGTTTGGAATAATTTGCTATGGTTAGTAGCATTTTTTTGTAATTTAAAAGTGATTGGGTTTAGTTTGTTGTGGTAAGTGTTACTTGGTGAAGATTTAGAGTAGCCGAAGTAATTTAGGTGAGTCTGGCATAGTTTGTTATAATTTGTACACCTTTTTTTGTAATTTTAAGATGATATGGTTTGGTTTGTTGTGGTAAGGGATAGTTGGGTTGATTTACTGTAGCCGAAGTAATTTAGGTGATTCTGGTATAGTTTGTTATGATTTTTAGCATTTTTTTGTAATTTTAAAGTGTTTGGGCTTAGTTTGTTGCTCTAAAGTGTAGTTTGGGGTGATTTTGATAGCCGAAGTAATTTAGGTGAGTTTGGCATAGTTTGCTATGGTTAGTAGCATTTTTTTGTAATTTAAATGTGATTGGGTTTAGTTTGTTGTGGTAAGGGTTAGTTGGTGATGATTTAGAATAGCCGAAGTAATTTAGGTGAGTCTGGCATAGTTTGTTATGATTTGTACACCTTTTTTTGTAATTTTAAGATGATATGGTTTGGTTTGTTGTGGTAAGGGATAGTTGGGTTGATTTACGGTAGCCGAAATAATTTAGGTGATTCTGGTATAGTTTGTTATGATTTTTAGCATTTTTTTGTGATTTTAAAGTGATTGGGCTTAGTTTGTTGCTCTAAAGTGTAGTTGGGGGTTGTTTTGATAGCCGAAGTAATTTAGGAGAGTTTGGCATAGTTTGCTATGGTTAGTAGCATTTTTTTGTAATTTAAATGTGATTGGGTTTAGTTTGTTGTGGTAGGGGTTAGTTGGTGATGATTTAGAGTAGCCGAAATAATTTAGGTGAGTCTGGCATAGTTTGTTATGATTTGTACACCTTTTTTGTAATTTTAAGATGATATGGTTTGGTTTGTTGTGGTAAGGGATAGTTGGGTTGATTTACGGTAGCCGAAGTAATTTAGGTGATTCTGGTATAGTTTGTTATGATTTGTAGCATTTTTTGTAATTTTAAAGTGATTGGGCTTAGTTTGTTGCTGTAAAGTGTAGTTGGGGGTGATTTTTGATAGCCGAAGTAATTTAGGTGAGTTTGGCATAGTTTGCTATGGTTAGTAGCATTTTTTTGTAATTTAAAAGTGATTGGGTTTAGTTTGTTGTGGTAAGGGTTAGTTGGTGATGATTTAGAGTAGCCGAAGTAATTTAGGTGAGTCTGGCATAGTTTGTTATGATTTGTACACCTTTTTTTGTAATTATAAAATGATATGCTTTGGTTTGTTGTGGTAAGGGATAGTTGGGGGTGATTTACGGTAGCCGAAGTAATTTAGGTGATTCTGGTATAGTTTGTTATGATTTTTAGCATTTTTTTGTAATTTTAAAGTGATTGGGTTTAGTTTGTTGCTGTAAAATGTAGTTGGGGGTGATTTTTGATAGCCGAAGTAATTTAGGTGACTTTGGCATAGTTTGCTATGGTTAGTAGCATTTTTTTGTAATTTAAAAGTGATTGGGTATAGTTTGTTGTGGTAAGGGTTACTTGGTGAAGATTTAGAGTAGCCGAAGTAATTTAGGTGAGTCTGGCATAGTTTGTTATAATTTGTACACCTTTTTTTGTAATTTTAAAATGATATGGTTTGGTTTTTTGTGGTAAGGGATAGTTGGGTTGATTTACGGTAGCCGAAAAAATTTAGGTGATTCTGGTATAGTTTGTTATGATTTTTAGCATTTTTTTGTAATTTTAAAGTGATTGGGCTTAGTTTGTTGCTCTAAAGTGTAGTTTGGGGTGATTTTGATAGCCGAAGTAATTTAGGTGAGTTTGGCATAGTTTGCTATGGTAAGTAGCATTTTTTTGTAATTTAAATGTGATTGGGTTTAGTTTGTTGTGGTAAGGGTTAGTTGGTGATGATTTAGAATAGCCGAAGTAATTTAGGTGAGTCTGGCATAGTTTGTTATGATTTGTACACCTTTTTTTGTAATTTTAAGATGATATGGTTTGGTTTGTTGTGGTAAGGGACAGTTGGGTTGATTTACGGTAGCCCAAGTAATTTAGGTGATTTTGGTATAGTTTGTTATGATTTGTAACATTTTTTGTAATTTTAAAGTGATTGGGCTTAGTTTGTTGCTGTAAAGTGTAGTTGGGGGTGATTTTTGATAGCCGAAGTAATTTAGGTGAGTTTGGCATAGTTTGCTATGGTTAGTAGCATTTTTTTGTAATTTAAAAGTGATTGGGTTTAGTTTGTTGTGGTAAGGGTTAGTTGGTGATGATTTAGATTAGCCGAAGTAATTTAGGTGAGTCTGGCATAATTTGTTATGATTTGTACACCTTTTTTTGTAATTTTAAGATGATATGGTTTGGTTTGTTGTGGTAAGGGGTAGTTGGGGGTGATTTACGGTAGCCGAAGTAATTTAGGTTATTCTGATATAGTTTGTTATGATTTTTAGCATTTTTTTGTAATTTTAAAGTGATTGGGCTTAGTTTGTTGCTGTAAAGTGTAGTTGGGGGTGATTTTTGATAGCCGAAGTAATTTAGGTCAGTCTGGCATAGTTTGTTATGATTTGTACACCTTTTTTTGTAATTTTAAGATGATATGGTTTGGTTTGTTCTGGTAAGGGATAGTTGGGGGTGATTTACGGTAGCCGAAATAATTTATGTGATTCTGGTATAGTTTGTTATGATTTTTAGAATTTTTTTGTAATTTTAAAGTGATTGGGCTTAGTGTGTTGCTGTAAAGTGTAGTTGGGAGTGATTTCTGATAGCCGAAGTAATTTAGGTGAGTTTGGCATAGTTTGCTATGGTTAGTAGCATTTTTTTGTAATTTAAAAGTGATTGGGTTTAGTTTGTTGTGGTAAGGGTTAGTTGGTGATGATTTAGAGTAGCCGAAGTAATTTAAGTGAGTCTGGCATAGTTTGTTATGATTTGTACACCTTTTTGTGTAATTTTAAGATGATATGGTTTGGTTTGTTGTGGTAAGGGATAGTTGGGGGTGATTTACGGTAGCCGAAGTAATTTAGGTGATTCTGGTATAGTTTGTTATGATTTGTACACCTTTTTTTGTAATTTTAAGATGATATGGTTTGGTTTGTTGTGGTAAGGGGTAGTTGGGGGTGATTTACGTTAGCCGAAGTAATTTATGTGATTCTGGTATAGTTTGTTATGATTTTTAGAATTTTTTTGTAATTTTAAAGTGATTGGGCTTAGTGTGTTGCTGTAAAGTGTAGTTGGGGGTGATTTCTGATAGCCGAAGTAATTTAGGTGAGTTTGGCATAGTTTGCTATGGTTAGTAGCATTTTTTTGTAATTTAAAAGTGATTGGGTTTAGTTTGTTGTGGTAAGGGTTAGTTGGTGATGATTTAGAGTAGCCGAAGTAATTTAGGTGAGTCTGGCATAGTTTGTTATGATTTGTACACCTTTTTTTGTAATTTTAAGATGATATGGTTTGGTTTGTTGTGGTAAGGGATAGTTGGGGGTGATTTACGCTAGCCGAAGTAATTTAGGTGATTCTCGTATAGTTTGTTATGATTTTTAGCATTTTTTTGTAATTTTAAAGTGATTGGGCTTAGTTTGTTGCTGTAAATTGTAGTTCGGGGTGATTTTTGATAGCCGAAGTAATTTAGGTGAGTTTGGCATAGTTTGATATGGTTAGTGGCATTTTTTTGTAATTTAAAAGTGATTGGGTTTAGTTTGTTGTGGTAAGGGTTAGCTGGTGATGATTTAGAGTAGCCGAAGTAATTTAGGGGAGTCTGGCATAGTTTGTTATGATTTGTACACCTGTTTTTGTAATTTTAAAGTGATATGGTTTGGTTTGTTGTGGTAAGGGATAGTTGGTGATGATTTAGAGTAGCCGAAGTAATTTAGGTGAGTCTGGCATAGTTTGTTATGATTTGTACACCTTTTTTTGTAATTTTAAGATGACATGGTTTGGTTTGTTGTGGTAAGGGATAGTTGGGGGTGATTTACGGTAGCCAAAGTAATTTAGGTGATTCTGGTATAGTTTGTTATGATTTTTAGCATTTTTTTGTAATTTTAAAGTGATTGGGCTTAGTTTGTTGCTGTAAAGTGTAGTTGAGGGTGATTTTTGATAGCCGAAATAATTTAGGTGAGTTTGGAATAATTTGCTATGGTTAGTAGCATTTTTTTGTAATTTAAAAGTGATTGGGTTTAGTTTGTTGTGGTAAGGGTTAGTTGGTGATGATTTAGAGTAGCCGAAGTAATTTAGGTGAGTCTGGCATAGTTTGTTATGATTTGTACACCTGTTTTTGTAATTTTAAAATGATATGGTTTGGTTTGCTGTGGTAAGGGATAGTTGGTGATGATTTAGAGTAGCCGAAGTAATTTAGGTGAGTCTGGCATAGTTTGTTATGATTTGTACACCTTTTTTTGTAATTTTAAGATGACATGGTTTGGTTTGTTGTGGTAAGGAATAGTTGGGGGTGATTTACGGTAGCCAAAGTAATTTAGGTGATTCTGGTATAGTTTGTTATGATTTTTAGCATTTTTTTGTAATTTTAAAGTGATTGGGCTTAGTTTGTTGCTGTAAAGTGTAGTTGGGGGTGATTTTTGATAGCCGAAGTAATTTAGGTGAGTTTGTCATAGTTTGCTATGGTTAGTAGCATTTTTTTGTAATTTAAAAGTGATTGGGTTTAGTTTGTTGTGGTAAGTGTTACTTGGTGAAGATTTAGAGTAGCCGAAGTAATTTAGGTGAGTCTGGCATAGTTTGTTATAATTTGTACACCTTTTCTTGTAATTTTAAGATGATATGGTTTGGTTTGTTGTGGTAAGGGATAGTTGGGTTGATTTACGGTAGCCGAAGTAATTTAGGTGATTCTGGTATAGTTTGTTATGATTTTTAGCATTTTTTTGTAATTTTAAAGTGATTGGGCTTAGTTTGTTGCTGTAAAGTGTAGTTGGGGGTGATTTTTGATAGCCGAAGTAATTTAGGTGAGTTTGGCATAGTTTGCTATGGTTAGTAGCATTTTTTTGTAATTTAAAAGTGATTGGGTATAGTTTGTTGTGGTAAGGGTTAGTTGGTGATGATTTAGAATAGCCGAAGTAATTTAGGTGAGTCTGGCATAGTTTGTTATGATTTGTACACCTTTTTTTGTAATTTTAAGATGATATGGTTTGGTTTGTTGTGGTAAGGGATAGTTGGGGGTGATTTACGGTAGCCGAAGTAATTTATGTGATTCTGGTATAGTTTGTTATGATTTTTAGAATTTTTTTGTAATTTTAAAGTGATTGGGCTTAGTGTGTTGCTGTAAAGTGTAGTTGGGGGTGATTTCTGATAGCCGAAGTAATTTAGGTGAGTTTGGCATAGTTTGCTATGGTTAGTAGCATTTTTTTGTAATTTAAAAGTGATTGGGTTTAGTTTGTTGTGGTAAGGGTTAGTTGGTGATGATTTAGAGTAGCCGAAGTAATTTAGGTGAGTCTGGCATAGTTTGTTATGATTTGTACACCAGTTTTTGTAATTTTAAGATGATATGGTTTGGTTTGTTGTGGTAAGGGATAGTTGGGGATGATTTACGGTAGCCGAAGTAATTTAGGTGATTCTGGTATAGTTTGTTATGATTTTTAGCACCTTTTTGTAATTTTAAAGTGATTGGGCTTAGCTTGTTGCTGTAAAGTGTAGTTGGGGGTGATTTTGATAGCCGAAGTAACTTAGGTGAGTTTGGCATAGTTTGCTATGGTTAGTAGCATTTTTTTGTAATTTAAAAGTGATTGGGTTTAGTTTGTTGTGGTAAAGGTTAGTTGGTGATGATTTAGAGTAGCTGAAGTAATTTAGGTGAGTCTGGCATAGTTTGTTACGATTTGTACACCTTTTTTTGTAATTTTAAAATGATATGCTTTGGTTTGTTGTGGTAAGGGATAGTTGGGGGTGATTTACGTTAGCCGAAGTAATTTAGGTGATTCTGGTATAGTTTGTTATGATTTTTAGCATTTTTTTGAAATTTTAAAGTGATTGGGTTTAGTTTGTTGCTGTAAAGTGTAGTTGGGGGTGATTTTGATAGCCGAAGTAACTTAGGTGAGTTTGGCATAGTTTGCTATGGTTAGTAGCATTTTTTTGTAATTTAAAAGTGATTGGGTTTAGTTTGTTGTGGTAAGGGTTAGTTGGTGATGATTTAGAGTAGCCGAAGTAATTTAGGTGAGTCTGGCATAGTTTGTTATGATTTGTACACCAGTTTTTGTAATTTTAAGATGATATGGTTTGGTTTGTTGTGGTAAGGGATAGTTGGGGATGATTTACGGTAGCCGAAGTAATTTAGGTGATTCTGGTATAGTTTGTTATGATTTTTAGCATCTTTTTGTAATTTTAAAGTGATTGGGCTTAGCTTGTTGCTGTAAAGTGTAGTTGGGGGTGATTTTGATAGCCGAAGTAACTTAGGTGAGTTTGGCATAGTTTGCTATGGTTAGTAGCATTTTTTTGTAATTTAAAAGTGATTGGGTTTAGTTTGTTGTGGTAAGGGTTAGTTGGTGATGATTTAGAGTAGCCGAAGTAATTTAAGTGAGTCTGGCATAGTTTGTTATGATTTGTACACCTTTTTTTGTAATTTTAAGATGATATGGTTTGGTTTGTTGTGGTAAGGGATAGTTGGGGGTGATTTACGCTAGCCGAAGTAATTTAGGTGATTCTCGTATAGTTTGTTATGATTTTTAGCATTTTTTTGAAATTTTAAAGTGATTGGGCTTAGTTTGTTGCTGTAAATTGTAGTTCGGGGTGATTTTTGATAGCCGAAGTAATTTAGGTGAGTTTGGCATAGTTTGCTATGGTTAGTGGCATTTTTTTGTAATTTAAAAGTGATTGGGTTTAGTTTGTTGTGGTAAGGGTTAGCTGGTGATGATTTAGAGTAGCCGAAGTAATTTAGGTGAGTCTGGCATAGTTTGTTATGATTTGTACACCTTTTTTTGTAATTTTAAGATGATATGGTTTGGTTTGTTGTGGTAAGGGATAGTTGGGGGTGATTTACGCTAGCCGAAGTAATTTAGGTGATTCTCGTATAGTTTGTTATGATTTTTAGCATTTTTTTGTAATTTTAAAGTGATTGGGCTTAGTTTGTTGCTGTAAAGTGTAGTTGAGGGTAATTTTTGATAGCCGAAGTAATTTAGGTGAGTTTGGAATAATTTGCTATGGTTAGTAGCATTTTTTTGTAATTTAAAAGTGATTGGGTTTAGTTTGTTGTGGTAAGGGTTAGTTGGTGATGATTTAGAGTAGCCGAAGTAATTTAGGTGAGTCTGGCATAGTTTGTTATGATTTGTACACCTGTTTTTGTAATTTTAAAATGATATGGTTTGGTTTGTTGTGGTAAGGGATAGTTGGTGATGATTTAGAGTAGCCGAAGTAATTTAGGTGAGTCTGGCATAGTTTGTTATGATTTGTACACCTTTTTTTGTAATTTTAAGATGATATGGTTTGGTTTGTTGCGGTAAGGGATAGTTGGGTTGATTTACGGTAGCCGAAGTAATTTAGGTGATTCTGGTATAGTTTGTTATGATTTGTAGCATTTTTTGTAATTTTAAAGTGATTGGGCTTAGTTTGTTGCTGTAAAGTGTAGTTGGGGGTGATTTTGATAGCCGAAGTAATTAAGGTGAGTTTGGCATAGTTTGCTATGGTTAGTAGCATTTTTTTGTAATTTAAATGTGATTGGGTTTAGTTTGTTGTGGTAAGGGTTAGTTGGTGATGATTTAGAATAGCCGAAGTAATTTAGGTGAGTCTGGCATAGTTTGTTATGATTAGTACACCTTTTTTTGTAGTTTTAAGATGATATGGTTTGGTTTGTTGTGGTAAGGGATAGTTGGGGTTGATTTACGGTAGCCGAAGAAATTTAGGTTATTCTGGTATAGTTTGTTATGATTTTTAACTTTTTATTGTAATTTTAAAGTGATTGGGCTTAGTTTGTTGCTCTAAAGTGTAGTTTGGGGTGATTTTGATAGCAGAAGTAATTTAGGTGAGTTTGGCATAGTTTGCTATGGTTAGTAGCATTTTTTTGTAATTTAAAAGTGATTGGGTTTAGTTTGTTGTGGTAAGGGTTAGCTGGTGATGATTTAGAGTAGCCGAAGTAATTTAGGTGAGTCTGGCATAGTTTGTTATGATTTGTACTCCTTTTTTTGTAATTTTAAGATGATATGGTTTGGTTTGTTGTGGTAAGGGATAGTTGGGGTTGATTTACGGTAGCCGAAAAAATTTAGGTGATTCTGGTATAGTTTGTTATGATTTTTAGCATTTTTTTGTAATTTTAAAGTGATTGGGCTTAGTTTGTTGCTCTAAAGTGTAGTTTGGGGTGATTTTGATAGCTGAAGTAATTTAGGTAAGTTTGGCATAGTTTGCTATGGTTAGTAGCATTTTTTTGTAATTTAAATGTGATTGGGTTTAGTTTGTTGTGGTAAGGGTTAGTTGGTGTTGATTTAGAATAGCCGAAGTAATTTAGGTGAGTCTGGCATAGTTTGTTATGATTTGTACACCTTTTATTGTAATTTTAAGATGATATGGTTTGGTTTGTTGTGGTAAGGGATATTTGGGTTGATTTACGGTAGCCGAAGTAATTTAGGTGATTCTGGTATAGTTTGTTATGATTTTTAGCATTTTTTTGTAATTTTAAAGTGATTGGGCTTAGTTTGTTGCTCTAAAGTGTAGTTTGGGGTGATTTTGATAGCCGAAGTAATTTAGGTGAGTTTGGCATAGTTTGCTATGGTTAGTAGCATTTTTTTGCAATTTAAATGTGATTGGGTTTAGTTTGTTGTGGTAAGGGTTAGTTGGTGATGATTTAGAATAGCCGAAGTAATTTAGGTGAGTCTGGCATAGTTTGTTATGATTTGTACACCTTTTTTTGTAATTTTAAGATGATATGGTTTGGTTTGTTGTGGTAAGGGATAGTTGGGTTGATTTACGGTAGCAGAAGTAATTTAGGTGATTCTGGTATAGTTTGTTATGATTTTTAGCATTTTTTTGTAATTTTAAAGTGATTGGGCTTAGTTTGTTGCTCTAAAGTGTAGTTGGGGGTGATTTTGATAGCCGAAGTAATTTAGGTGAGTTTGGCATAGTTTGCTATGGTTAGTAGCATTTTTTTGTAATTTAAATGTGATTGGGTTTAGTTTGTTGTGGTAAGGGTTAGTTGGTGATGATTTAGAGTAGACGAAGTAATTTAGGTGAGTCTGGCATAGTTTGATATGATTTGTACACCTTTTTTTGTAATTTTAAGATGATATGGTTTGGTTTGTTGCGGTAAGGGATAGTTGGGTTGATTTACGGTAGCCGAAGTAATTTAGGTGATTCTGGTATAGTTTGTTATGATTTGTAGCATTTTTTGTAATTTTAAAGTGATTGGGCTTAGTTTGTTACTGTAAAGTGTAGTTGGGGGTGATTTTTGATAGCCGAAGTAATTTAGGTGAGTTTGGCATAGTTTGCTATAGTTAGTAGCATTTTTTTGTAATTTAAAAGTGATTGGGTTTAGTTTGTTGTGGTAAGGGTTAGTTGGTGATGATTTAGAGTAGCCGAAGTAATTTAGGTGAGTCTGGCATAGTTTGTTATGATTTGTACACCTTTTTTTGTAATTTTAAGATGATATGGTTTGGTTTGTTGTGGTAAGGGTTCGTTGGGGGTGATTTACGGTAGCCGAAGTAATTTAGGTGATTCTGGTATAGTTTGTTATGATTTTGAGCATTTTTTTGTAATTTTAAAGTGATTGGGCTTAGTTTGTTGCTGTAAAGTGTAGTTGGGGGTGATTTTTGATAGCCGAAGTAATTTAGGTGAGTTTGGCATAGTTTGCTATGGTTAGTAGCATTTTTTTGTAATTTAAAAATGATTGGGTTTAGTTTGTTGTGGTAAGGGTTAGTTGGTGATGATTTAGATTAGCCGAAGTAATTTAGGTGAGTCTGGCATAGTTTGTTATGATTTGTACACCTTTTTTTGTAATTTTAAGATGATATGGTTTGGTTTGTTGTGGTAAGGGTTAGATGGGGGTGATTTACGGTAGCCGAAGTAATTTAGGTTATTCTGGTATAGTTTGTTATGATTTTTAGCATTTTTTTGTAATTTTAAAGTGATTGGGCTTAGTTTGTTGCTGTAAAGTGTAGTTGGGTGTGATTTTTGATAGCCGAAGTAATTTAGGTGAGTTTGGCATAGTTTGCTATGGTTAGTAGCATTTTTTTGTAATTTAAAAGTGATTGGGTTTAGTTTGTTGTGGTAAGGGTTAGTTGGTGATGATTTAGAGTAGCCGAAGTAATTTAGGTGAGTCTGGCATAGCTTGTTATGATTTGTACACCTTTTTTTGTAATTTTAAAATGATACGGTTTTGTTAGTTGTGGTAAGGGATAGTTGGGGGTGATTTACGCTAGCCGAAGTAATTAAGGTGATTCTGGTGTAGTTTGTTATGATTTTTAGAATTTTTTTGTAATTTTAAAGTGATGGGCATAGTTTGTTGCTGTAAAGTGTAGTTGAGGGTGATTTTTGATAGCCGAAGTAATTTAGGTGAGTTTGGAATAATTTGCTATGGTTAGTAGCATTTTTTTGTAATTTAAATGTGATTGGGTTTAGTTTGTTGTGGTAAAGGTTAGTTGGTGATGATTAAGAGTAGCTGACGTAATTTAGGTGAGTCTGGCATAGTTTGTTATAATTTGTACCCTTTTTTTGTAATTTTAAGATGCTATGGTTTGGTTTGTTGTGGTAAGGAATAGTTGCGGGTGATTTACGGTAGCCGAAGTAATTTAGGTGATTCTGGTATAGTTTGTTATGATTTTTAGCATTTTTTTGTAATTTTAAAGTGATTGGGATTAGTTTGTTGCTGTAAAATGTAGTTGGGGGTGATTTTTGATAGCCGAAGTAATTTAGGTGAGTTTGGCATAGTTTGCTATGGTTAGTAGCATTTTTTTTAATTTAAAAGTGATTGGGTTTAGTTTGTTGTGGTAAGGGTTAGTTGGTGATGATTTAGAGTAGCCGAAGTAATTTAGGTAAGTCTGGCATAGTTTGTTATGATTTGTACACCTTTTTTTGTAATTTAAAGATGATATGGTTAGGTTTGTTGTGGTAAGGGATAGTTGGTGGTGATTTACGGTAGCCGAAGTAATTTAGGTGATTCTAGTGTAGTTTGTTATGATTTTTAGCATTTTTTTGTAATTTTAAAGTGATTGGGCTTAGTTTGTTGCTGTAAAGTGTAGTTGGGGGTGATTTCTGATAGCCGAAGTAATTTAGGTGAGTTTGGCATAGTTTGCTATGGGTAGTAGCATTTTTTTGTAATTTAAAAGTGATTGAGTTTAGTTTGTTTTGGTAAGGGTTAGTTGGTGATGATTTAGAGTAGCCTAAGTAATTTTAGTAAGTCTGGCATAGTTTGTTATGATTTGTACACCTTTTTTTGTAATTTTAAGATGATATGGTTTGGTTTGTTGTGGTAAGGGATAGTTGGGGGTGATTTACGGTAGCCGAAGAAATTTAGGTGATTCTGGTATAGTTTGTTATGATTTTTAGCATTTTTTTGTAATTTTAAAGTGATTGGGCTTAGTTTGTTGCTGTAGAGTGTAGTTGGGGGTGATTTCTGATAGCCGAAGTAATTTAGGTGAGTTTGGCATAGTTTGCTATGGTTAGTAGCATTTTTTTGTAAGTTAAAAGTGATTGGGTTTAGTTTGTTTTGGTAAGGGTTAGTTGGTGATGATTTAGAGTAGCCGAAGTAATTTAAGTGAGTCTCGCATAGTTTGTTATGATTTGTACACCCTTTTTTGTAATTTTAAGATGATATGGTTTGGTTTGTTGTGGTAAGGAATAGTTGGGGGTGATTTACGGTAGCCGAAGTAATTTAGGTGATTCTGGTATAGTTTGTTATGATTTTTAGCATTTTTTTGTAATTTTAAAGTGATTGGGCTTAGTTTGTTGCTGTAGAGTGTAGTTGGTGGTGATTTCTGATAGCCGAAGTAATTTAGGTGAGTTTGGCATAGTTTGCTATGGTTAGTAGCATTTTTTTGTAATTTAAAAGTGATTGGGTTTAGTTTGTTTTGGTAAGGGTTAGTTGGTGATGATTTAGAGTAGCCGAAGTAATTTAAGTGAGTCTGGCATAGTTTGTTATGATTTGTACACCTTTTTTTGTAATTTTAAGATGATATGGTTTGGTTTGTTGTGGTAAGGGATAGTTGGGGGTGATTTACGGAAGCCGAAGAAATTTATGTGATTCTGGTATAGTTTGTTATGATTTTTAGCATTTTTTTGTAATTTTAAAGTGATTGGGCTTAGTTTGTTGCTGTAGAGTGTAGTTGGTGGTGATTTCTGATAGCCGAAGTAATTTAGGTGAGTTTGGCATAGTTTGCTATGGTTAGTAGAATTTTTTTGTAATTTAAAAGTGATTGGGTTTAGTTTGTTTTGGTAAGGGTTAGTTGGTGATGATTTAGAGTAGCCGAAGTAATTTAAGTGAGTCTGGCATAGTTTGTTATGATTTGTACACCTTTTTTTGTAATTTTAAGATGATATGGTTTGGTTTGTTGTGGTAAGGGATAGTTGGGGGTGATTTACGGTAGCCGAAGAAATTTACTTGATTCTGGTATAGTTTGTTATGATTTTTAGCATTTTTTTGTAATTTTAAAGTGATTGGGCTTAGTTTGTTGCTGTAAAGTGTAGTTGGGGGTGATTTTTGATAGCCGAGGTAATTTAGGTGATTTTGGCATAGTTTGCTATGATTAGTAGCATTTTTTTGTAATTTAAAAGTGATTGGGTTTAGTTTGTTGTGGTAAGGGTTAGCTGGTGATGATTTAGAGTAGCAGAAGTAATTTAGGTGAGTCTGGCATAGTTTGTTATGATTTGTACACCTTTTTTGTAATTTTAAGATGATATGGTTTGGTTTGTTGTGGTAAGGGATAGTTGGGGGTGATTAACGGTAGCCGAAGTAATGTAGGTGATTCTGATTTAGTTTGTTATGATTTTTAGCATTTTTTTGTAATTTGAAAGTGATTGGGCTTAGATTGTTGCTGTAAAGTGTAGTTGGGGGTGATTTTTGAGAGCCGAAGTAATTTATGTGAGTTTGGCATAGTTTGCTATGGTTAGTAGCATTTTTTTGTAGTTTAAAAGTGATTGGGTTTAGTTTGTTGTGGTAAGGGTTAGTTGGTGATGATTTAGAGTAGCCGAAGTAATTTAGGTGAGTCTGGCATAGTTTGTTATGATTTGTACTCCTTTTTTTGTAATTTTAAGATGATATGGTTTGGTTTGTTGTGGTAACGGATAGTTGGGGTTGATTTACGGTAGCCGAAGAAATTTAGGTGATTCTGGTATAGTTTGTTATGATTTTTCGCATTTTTTTGTAATTTTAAGGTGATTGGGCTAAGTTTGTTGCTGTAAAGTGTAGTTGGGGGTTATTTCTGATAGCCGAAGTAATTTAGGTGAGTTTGGCATAGTTTGCTATGGTTAGTAGCATTTTTTTTAATTTAAAAGTGATTGGGTTTAGTTTGTTGTGGTAAGGGTTAGTTGGTGATGATTTAGAGTAGCCGAAGTAATTTAGGTGAGTCTGGCATAGTTTGTTATGATTTGTACTCCTTTTTTTGTAATTTTAAGATGATATGGTTTGGTTTGTTGTGGTAAGGGATAGTTGGGGTTGATTTACGGTAGCCGAAGAAATTTAGGTGATTCTGGTATAGTTTGTTATGATTTTTAGCATTTTTTTGTAATTTTAAGGTGATTGGGCTAAGTTTGTTGCTGTAAAGTGTAGTTGGGGGTTATTTCTGATAGCCGAAATAATTTAGGTGAGTTTGGCATAGTTTGCTATGGGTAGTAGCATTTTTTTGTAATTTAAAAGTGATTGGGTTTAGTTTGTTTTGGTAAGGGTTAGTTGGTGATGATTTAGAGTAGCCGAAGTAATTTAAGTGAGTCTGGCATAGTTTATTATGATTTGTACACCTTTTTTGGTAATTTTAAGATGATATGGTTTGGTTTGTTGTGGTAAGGGATAGTTGGGGGTGATTTACGGTAGCCGAAATAATTTAGGTGATTCTGGTATAGTTTGTTATGATTTTTAGTATTTTTTTGTAATTTTAAAGTGATTGGGCTAAGTTTGTTGCTCTAAAGTGTAGTTGGGGGTTATTTCAGATAGCCGAAGTAATTTAGGTGAGTTTGGCATAGTTTGCTATGGTTAGTAGCATTTTTTTGTAATTTAAAAGTGATTGGGTCTAGTTTGTTGTGGTAAGGGTTAGTTGGTGATGATTTAGTGTAGCCGAATAATTTAGGTGAGTCTGGCATAGTTTGTTATGATTTGTACTCCTTTTTTTGTAATTTTAAGATGATATGGTTTGGTTTGTTGTGGTAAGGGATAGTTGGAGGTGATTTACGGTAGCCGAAGAAATTTAGGTGATTCTGGTATAGTTTGTTATGATTTTTAGCATTTTTTTGTAATTTTAAAGTGATTGGGCTTAGTTTGTTGCTGTAGAGTGTAGTTGGGGATGATTTCTGATAGCCGAAGTAATTTAGGTGAGTTTGGCATAGTTTGTATGGTTAGTAGCATTTTTTTGTAATTTAAAAATGATTGGGTTTAGTTTGTTTTGGTAAGGGTTAGTTGGTGATGATTTAGAGTAGCCGAAGTAATTTAAGTGAGTCTGGCATAGTTTGTTATGATTTGTACACTTTTTTTTGTAATTTTAAAATGATATGGTTTGGTTTGTTGTGGTAAGGGATAGTTGGGGGTGATTTACGGTAGCCGAAGAAATTTACTTGATTCTGGTATAGTTTGTTATGATTTTTAGCATTTTTTTGTAATTTTAAAGTGATTGGGCTTAGTTTGTTGCTGTAAAGTGTAGTTGGGAGTGATTTTTGATAGCCGAGGTAATTTAGGTGATTTTGGCATAGTTTGCTATGATTAGTAGCATTTTTTTGTAATTTAAAAATGATTGGGTTTAGTTTGTTGTGGTAAGGGTTAGCTGGTGATGATTTAGAGTAGCTGAAGTAATTTAGGTGAGTCTGGCATAGTTTGTTATGATTTGTACTCCATTTTTTGTAATTTTAAGATGATATGGTTTGGTTTGTTGTGGTAAGGGATAGTTGTAGGTGATTTACGGTAGCCGAAGAAATTTAGGTGATTCTGGTATAGTTTGTTATGATTTTTAGCATTTTTTTGTAATTTTAAAGTGATTGGGCTTAGTTTGTTGCTGTTGAGTGTAGCTGGGGGTGATTTCTGATAGCCGAAGTAATTTAGGTGAGTTTGGCATAGTTTGTATGGTTAGTAGCATTTTTTTGTAATTTAAAAATGATTAGGTTTAGTTTGTTTTGGTAAGGGTTAGTTGGTGATGATTTAGAGTAGCCGAAGTAATTTAAATGAGTCTGGCATAGTTTGTTATGATTTGTACACCTTTTTTTGTAATTTTAAGATGATATGGTTTGGTTTGTTGTGGTAAGGGATAGTTGGGGGTGATTTACGGTAGCCGAAGAAATTTAGGTGATTCTGGTATAGTTTGTTATGATTTTTAGCATTTTTTTGTAATTTTATAGTGATTGGGTTTAGTTTGTTGTGGTAAGGGTTAGCTGGTGATGATTTAGAGTAGCTGAAGTAATTTAGGTGAGTCTGGCATAGTTTGTTATGATTTGTACACCTTTTTTTGTAATTTTAAGATGATATGGTTTGGTTTGTTGTGGTAAGGGATAGTTGGGGGTGATTAACGGTAGCCGAAGTAATGTAGGTGATTCTGATTTAGTTTGTTATGATTTTTAGCATTTTTTTGTAATTTGAAAGTGATTGGGCTTAGATTGTTGCTGTAAAGTGTAGTTGGGGGTGATTTTTGATAGCCGAAGTAATTTATGTGAGTTTGGCATAGTTTGCTATGGTTAGTAGCATTTTTTTGTAATTTAAAAGTGATTGGGTTTAGTTTGTTGTGGTAAGGGTTAGTTGGTGATGATTTAGAGTAGCCGAAGTAATTTAGGTGAGTCGGGCATAGTTTGTTATGATTTGTACTCCTTTTTTTGTAATTTTAAGAAGATATGGTTTGGTTTGTTGTAGTAAGGGATAGTTGGGGGTGATTTACGGTAGCCGAAGAAATTTAGGTGATTCTGGTATAGTTTGTTATGATTTTTTGCATTTTTTTGTAATTTTAAAGTGATTGGGCTTAGTTTGTTGCTGTAGAGTGTAGTTGGGGGTGATTTCTGATAGCCGAAGTAATTTAGGTGAGTTTGGCATAGTTTGCTATGGTTAGTAGCATTTTTTTGTAATTTAAAAGTGATTGGGTTTAGTTTGTTTTGGAAAGGGTTAGTTGGTGATGATTTAGAGTAGCCGAAGTAATTTAGGTGAGTCTGGCATAGTTTGTTATGATTTGTACTCCTTTTTTTGTAATTTTAAGATGATATGGTTTGGTTTGTTGTGGTAAGGGATAGTTGGGGGTGATTTACGGTAGCCGAAGTAATTTAGGTGATTCTGGTATAGTTTGTTATGATTTTTAGCATTTTTTTGTAATTTTAAAGTGATTGGGCTTAGTTTGTTGCTTTAAAGTGTAGTTGGGGGTGATTTTTGATAGCCGAGGTAATTTAGGTGAGATTGGCATAGTTTGCTATGGTTAGTAGCATTTTTTTGTAATTTAAAAGTGATTGGGTTTAGTTTGTTGAGGTAAGGGTTAGCTGGTGATGATTTAGAGTAGCCGAAGTAGTTTAGGTGAGTCTGGCATAGTTTGTTATGATTTGTACACCTTTTTTTGTAATTTTAAGATGATATGGTTTGGTTTGTTGTGGTAAGGGATAGTTGGGGGTAATTAACGGTAGCCGAAGTAATGTAGGTGATTCTGATTTAGTTTGTTATGATTTTTAGCATTTTTTTGTAATTTGAAAGTGATTGGGCTTAGATTGTTGCTGTAAAGTGTAGTTGGGGGTGATTTTTGATAGCCGAAGTAATTTATGTGAGTTTGGCATAGTTTGCTATGGTTAGTAGCATTTTTTTGTAATTTAAAAATGATTGGGTTTAGTTTGTTGTGGTATGGGTTAGTTGGTGATGATTTAGAGTAGCCGAAGTAATTTAGGTGAGTCTGGCATAGTTTGTTATGATTTGTACTCCTTTTTTTGTAATTTTAAGATGATATGGTTTGGTTAGTTGTGGTAAGGGATAGTTGGGGTTGATTTACGGTAGCCGAAGAAATTTAGGTGATTCTGGTATAGTTTGTTATGATTTTTAGCATTTTTTTGTAATTTTAAAGTGATTGGGCTTAGTTTGTTGCTCTAAAGTGTAGTTTGGGGTGATTTTGATAGCCGAAGTAATTTAGGTGAGTTTGGCATAGTTTGCTATGGTTAGTAGCATTTTTTTGTAATTTAAATGTGATTGGGTTTAGTTTGTTGTGGTAAGGGTTAGTTGGTGATGATTTAGAGTAGCCGAAGTAATTTAGGTGAGTCTGGCATAGTTTGTTAGGATTTGTACACCTTTTTTTGTAATTTTAAGATGATATGGTTTGGTTTGTTGCGGTAAGGTATAGTTGGGTTGATTTACGGTAGCCGAAGTAATTTAGGTGATTCTGGTATAGTTTGTTATGATTTGTAGCATTTTTTGTAATTTTAAAGTGATTGGGCTTAGTTTGTTGCTGTAAAGTGTAGTTGGGGGTGATTTTTGATAGCCGAAGTAATTTAGGTGAGTTTGGCATAGTTTGCTATGGTTAGTAGCATTTTTTTGTAATTTAAAAGTGATTGGGTTTAGTTTGTTGTGGTAAGGGTTAGTTGGTGATGATTTAGAGTAGCCGAAGTAATTTAGGTGAGTCTGGCATAGTTTGTTATGATTTGTACACCTTTTTTTGTAATTTTAAGATGATATGGTTTGGTTTGTTGTGGTAAGGGATAGTTGGGGGTGATTTACGGTAGCCGAAGTAATTTAGGTGATTCTGGTATAGTTTGTTATGATTTTTAGCATTTTTTTGTAATTTTAAAGTGGTTGGGCTTAGTTTGTTGCTGTAAAGTGTAGTTGGGGGTGATTTTTGATAGCCGAAGTAATTTAGGTGAGTTTGGCATAGTTTGCTATGGTTAGTAGCATTTTTTTGTAATTTAAAAATGATTGGGTTTAGTTTGTTGTGGTAAGGGTTAGTTGGTGATGATTTAGATTAGCCGAAGTAATTTAGGTGAGTCTGGCATAGTTTGTTATGATTTGTACACCTTTTTTAGTAATTTTAAGTTGCTATGGTTTGGTTTGTTGTGGTAAGAGATAGTTAGGTGTGATTTACGGTAGCCGAAGTAATTTAGGTGATTCTGGTATAGTTTGTTATGATTTTTAGCATTTTTTTGTAATTTTAAAGTGATTGGGCTTAGTTTGTTGCTGTAAGGTGTAGTTGGGGGTGATTTTTGATAGCCGAGGTAATTTAGGTGAGTTTGGCATAGTTTGCTATGGTTAGTAGTATTTTTTTGTAATTTAAAAGTGATTGGGTTTAGTTTGTTGAGGTAAGGGTTAGCTGGTGATGATTTAGAGTAGCCGAAGTAATTTAGGTGAGTCTGGCATAGTTTGTTATGATTTGTACACCTTTTTTTGTAATTTTAAGATGATATGGTTTGGTTTGTTGTGGTAAGGGTTAGTTGGGGGTAATTAACGGTAGCCGAAGTAATGTAGGTGATTCTGATTTAGTTTGTTATGATTTTTAGCATTTTTTTGTAATTTGAAAGTGATTGGGCTTAGATTGTTGCTGTAAAGTGTAGTTGGGGGTGATTTGAGATAGCCGAAGTAATTTATGTGAGTTTGGCATAGTTTGCTATGGTTAGTAGCATTTTTTTGTAATTTAAAAGTGATTGGGTTTAGTTTGTTGTGGTAAGGGTTAGTTGGTGATGATTTAGAGTAGCCGAAGTAATTTAGGTGAGTCTGGCATAGTTTGTTATGATTTGTACTCCTTTTTTTGTAATTATAAGATGATATGGTTTGGTTTGTTGTGGTAAGGGATAGTTGGGGTTGATTTACGGTAGCCGAAGAAATTTAGGTGATTCTGGTATAGTTTGTTATGATTTTTAGCATTTTTTTGTAATTTTAAAGTGATTGGGCTTAGTTTGTTGCTCTAAAGTGTAGTTTGGGATGATTTTGATAGCCGAAGTAATTTAGGTGAGTTTGGCATAGTTTGCTATGGTTAGTAGCATTTTTTTGTAATTTAAATGTGATTGGGTTTAGTTTGTTGTGGTAAGGGTTAGTTGGTGATGATTTAGAATAGCCGAAGTAATTTAGGTGAGTCTGGCATAGTTTGTTATGATTTGTACACCTTTTTTTGTAATTTTAAGATGATATGGTTTGGTTTGTTGTGGTAAGGGATAGTTGGGTTGATTTACGGTAGCCGAAGTAAATTAGGTGATTCTGGTATAGTTTGTTATGATTTTTAGCATTTTTTTGTAATTTTAAAGTGATTGGGCTTAGTTTGTTGCTCTAAAGTGTAGTTGGGGGTGATTTTGATAGCCGAAGTAATTTAGGTGAGTTTGGCATAGTTTGCTATGGTTAGTAGCATTTTTTTGTAATTTAAATGTGATTGGGTTTAGTTTGTTGTGGTAAGGGTTCGTTGGTGATGATTTAGAGTAGCCGAAGTAATTTAGGTGAGTCTGGCATAGTTTGTTAGGATTTGTACACCTTTTTTTGTAATTTTAAGATGATATGGTTTGGTTTGTTGCGGTAAGGGATAGTTGGGTTGATTTACGGTAGCCGAAGTAATTTAGGTGATTCTGGTATAGTTTGTTATGATTTGTAGCATTTTTTGTAATTTTAAAGTGATTGGGCTTAGTTTGTTGCTGTAAAGTGTAGTTGGGGGTGATTTTTGATAGCCGAAGTAATTTAGGTGAGTTTGGCATAGTTTGCTATGGTTAGTAGCATTTTTTTGTAATTTAAAAGTGATTGGGTTTAGTTTGTTGTGGTAAGGGTTAGTTGGTGATGATTTAGAGTAGCCGAAGTAATTTAGGTGAGTCTGGCATAGTTTGTTATGATTTGCACACCTTTTTTTGTAATTTTAAGATGATATGGTTTGGTTTGTTGTGGTAAGGGATAGTTGGGGGTGATTTACGGTAGCCGAAGTAATTTAGGTGATTCTGGTATAGTTTGTTATGATTTTTAGAATTTTTTTGTAATTTTAAAGTGTTTGGGCTTAGTTTGTTGCTGTAAAGTGTAGTTGGGGGTGATTTTTGATAGCCGAAGTAATTTAGGTGAGTTTGGCATAGTTTGCTATGGTTAGTAGCATTTTTTTGTAATTTAAAAATGATTGGGTTTAGTTTGTTGTGGTAAGGGTTAGTTTTTGATGATTTAGATTAGCCGAAGTAATTTAGGTGAGTCTGGTATAGTTTGTTATGATTTGTAGCATTTTTTGTAATTTTAAAGTGATTGGGCTTAGTTTGTTGCTGTAAAGTGTAGTTGGGGGTGATTTTTGATAGCCGAAGTAATTTAGGTGAGTTTGGCATAGTTTGCTATGGTTAGTAGCATTTTTTTGTAATTTAAAAGTGATTGGGTTTAGTTTGTTGTGGTAAGGGTTAGTTGGTGATGATTTAGAGTAGCCGAAGTAATTTAGGTGAGTCTGGCATAGTTTGTTATGATTTGCACACCTTTTTTTGTAATTTTAAGATGATATGGTTTGGTTTGTTGTGGTAAGGGATAGTTGGGGGTGATTTACGGTAGCCGAAGTAATTTAGGTGATTCTGGTATAGTTTGTTATGATTTTTAGAATTTTTTTGTAATTTTAAAGTGTTTGGGCTTAGTTTGTTGCTGTAAAGTGTAGTTGGGGGTGATTTTTGATAGCCGAAGTAATTTAGGTGAGTTTGGCATAGTTTGCTATGGTTAGTAGCATTTTTTTGTAATTTAAAAATGATTGGGTTTAGTTTGTTGTGGTAAGGGTTAGTTGGTGATGATTTAGATTAGCCGAAGTAATTTAGGTGAGTCTGGCATAGTTTGTTATGATTTGTACACCTTTTTTTGTAATTTTAAGATGATATAGTTTGGTTTGTTGTGGTAAGGGGTAGTTGGGGGTGATTTACTGTAGCCGAAGTAATTTAGGTTATTCTGGTATAGTTTGTTATGATTTGTACACCTTTTTTTGTAATTTTAAGATGATATGGTTTGGTTTGTTGTGGTAAGGGATAGTTGGGGGTAATTAACGGTAGCCGAAGTAATGTAGGTGATTCTGATTTAGTTTGTTATGATTTTTAGCATTTTTTTGTAATTTGAAAGTGATTGGGCTTAGATTGTTGCTGTAAAGTGTAGTTGGGGGTGATTTTTGATAGCCGAAGTAATTTATGTGAGTTTGGCATAGTTTGCTATGGTTAGTAGCATTTTTTTGTAATTTAAAAGTGATTGGGTTTAGTTTGTTGTGGTAAGGGTTAGTTGGTGATGATTTAGAGTAGCCGAAGTAATTTAGGTGAGTCTGGCATAGTTTGTTATGATTTGTACTCCTTTTTTTGTAATTTTAAGATGATATGGTTTGGTTTGTTGTGGTAAGGGATAGTTGGGGTTGATTTACGGTAGCCGAAGAAATTTAGGTGATTCTGGTATAGTTTGTTATGATTTTTAGCATTTTTTTGTAATTTTAAAGTGATTGGGCTTAGTTTGTTGCTCTAAAGTGTAGTTTGGGGTGATTTTGATAGCCGAAGTAATTTAGGTGAGTTTGGCATAGTTTGCTATGGTTAGTAGCATTTTTTTGTAATTTAAATGTGATTGGGTTTAGTTTGTTGTGGTAAGGGTTAGTTGGTGATGATTTAGAATAGCCGAAGTAATTTAGGTGAGTCTGGCATAGTTTGTTATGATTTGTACACCTTTTTTTGTAATTTTAAGATGATATGGTCTGGTTTGTTGTGGTAAGGGATAGTTGGGTTGATTTACGGTAGCCGAAGTAAATTAGGTGATTCTGGTATAGTTTGTTATGATTTTTAGCATTTTTTTGTAATTTTAAAGTGATTGGGCTTAGTTTGTTGCTCTAAAGTGTAGTTGGGGGTGATTTTGATAGCCGAAGTAATTTAGGTGAGTTTGGCATAGTTTGCTATGGTTAGTAGCATTTTTTTGTAATTTAAATGTGATTGGGTTTAGTTTGTTGTGGTAAGGGTTAGTTGGTGATGATTTAGAGTAGCCGAAGTAATTTAGGTGATTCTGGCATAGTTTGTTAGGATTTGTACACCTTTTTTTGTAATTTTAAGATGATATGGTTTGGTTTGTTGCGGTAAGGGATAGTTGGGTTGATTTACGGTAGCCGAAGTAATTTAGGTGATTCTGGTATAGTTTGTTATGATTTGTAGCATTTTTTGTAATTTTAAAGTGATTGGGCTTAGTTTGTTGCTGTAAAGTGTAGTTGGGGGTGATTTTTGATAGCCGAAGTAATTTAGGTGAGTTTGGCATAGTTTGCTATGGAGTTTGCTATGGTTAGTAGCATTTTTTTGTAATTTAAAAGTGATTGGGTTTAGTTTGTTGTGGTAAGGGTTAGTTGGTGATGATTTAGAGTAGCCGAAGTAATTTAGGTGAGTCTGGCATAGTTTGTTATGAATTGTACACCTTTTTTTGTAATTTTAAGATGATATGGTTTGGTTTGTTGTGGTAAGGGATAGTTGGGGGTGATTTACGGTAGCCGAAGTAATTTAGGTGATTCTGGTATAGTTTGTTATGATTTTTAGAATTTTTTTGTAATTTTAAAGTGTTTGGGCTTAGTTTGTTGCTGTAAAGTGTAGTTGGGGGTGATTTTTGATAGCCGAAGTAATTTAGGTGAGTTTGGCATAGTTTGTATGGTTAGTAGCATTTTTTTGTAATTTAAAAATGATTAGGTTTAGTTTGTTTTGGTAAGGGTTAGTTGGTGATGATTTAGAGTAGCCGAAGTAATTTAAATGAGTCTGGCATAGTTTGTTATGATTTGTACACCTTTTTTTGTAATTTTAAGATGATATGGTTTGGTTTGTTGTGGTAAGGGATAGTTGGGGGTGATTTACGGTAGCCGAAGAAATTTAGGTGATTCTGGTATAGTTTGTTATGATTTTTAGCATTTTTTTGTAATTTTATAGTGATTGGGTTTAGTTTGTTGTGGTAAGGGTTAGCTGGTGATGATTTAGAGTAGCTGAAGTAATTTAGGTGAGTCTGGCATAGTTTGTTATGATTTGTACACCTTTTTTTGTAATTTTAAGATGATATGGTTTGGTTTGTTGTGGTAAGGGATAGTTGGGGGTGATTAACGGTAGCCGAAGTAATGTAGGTGATTCTGATTTAGTTTGTTATGATTTTTAGCATTTTTTTGTAATTTGAAAGTGATTGGGCTTAGATTGTTGCTGTAAAGTGTAGTTGGGGGTGATTTTTGATAGCCGAAGTAATTTTTGTGAGTTTGGCATAGTTTGCTATGGTTAGTAGCATTTTTTTGTAATTTAAAAGTGATTGGGTTTAGTTTGTTGTGGTAAGGGTTAGTTGGTGATGATTTAGAGTAGCCGAAGTAATTTAGGTGAGTCGGGCATAGTTTGTTATGATTTGTACTCCTTTTTTTGTAATTTTAAGAAGATATGGTTTGGTTTGTTGTAGTAAGGGATAGTTGGGGGTGATTTACGGTAGCCGAAGAAATTTAGGTGATTCTGGTATAGTTTGTTATGATTTTTTGCATTTTTTTGTAATTTTAAAGTGATTGGGCTTAGTTTGTTGCTGTAGAGTGTAGTTGGGGGTGATTTTTGATAGCCGAAGTAATTTAGGTGAGTTTGGCATAGTTTGCTATGGTTAGTAGCATTTTTTTGTAATTTAAAAGTGATTGGGTTTAGTTTGTTTTGGAAAGGGTTAGTTGGTGATGATTTAGAGTAGCCGAAGTAATTTAGGTGAGTCTGGCATAGTTTGTTATGATTTGTAGTCCTTTTTTTGTAATTTTAAGATGATATGGTTTGGTTTGTTGTGGTAAGGGATAGTTGGGGGTGATTTACGGTAGCCGAAGTAATTTAGGTGATTCTGGTATAGTTTGTTATGATTTTTAGCATTTTTTTGTAATTTTAAAGTGATTGGGCTTAGTTTGTTGCTTTAAAGTGTATTTGGGGGTGATTTTTGATAGCCGAGGTAATTTAGGTGAGTTTGGCATAGTTTGCTATGGTTAGTAGCATTTTTTTGTAATTTAAAAGTGATTGGGTTTAGTTTGTTGAGGTAAGGGTTAGCTGGTGATGATTTAGAGTAGCCGAAGTAATTTAGGTGAGTCTGGCATAGTTTGTTATGATTTGTACACCTTTTTTTGTAATTTTAAGATGATATGGTTTGGTTAGTTGTGGTAAGGGATAGTTGGGGTTGATTTACGGTAGCCGAAGAAATTTAGGTGATTCTGGTATAGTTTGTTATGATTTTTAGCATTTTTATGTAATTTTAAAGTGATTGGGCTTAGTTTGTTGCTCTAAAGTGTAGTTTGGGGTGATTTTGATAGCCGAAGTAATTTAGGTGAGTTTGGCATAGTTTGCTATGGTTAGTAGCATTTTTTTGTAATTTAAATGTGATTGGGTTTAGTTTGTTGTGGTAAGGGTTAGTTGGTGATGATTTAGTATAGCCGAAGTAATTTAGGTGAGTCTGGCATAGTTTGTTATGATTTGTACACCTTTTTTTGTAATTTTAAGATGATATGGTTTGGTTTGTTGTGGTAAGGGATAGTTGGGGGTGATTTACGGTAGCCGAAGTAATTTAGGTGATTCTGGTATAGTTTGTTATGATTTTTAGCATTTTTTTGTAATTTTAAAGTGGTTGGGCTTAGTTTGTTGCTGTAAAGTGTAGTTGGGGGTGATTTTTGATAGCCGAAGTAATTTAGGTGAGTTTGGCATAGTTTGCTATGGTTAGTAGCATTTTTTTGTAATTTAAATGTGATTGGGTTTAGTTTGTTGTGGTAATGGTTAGTTGGTGATGATTTAGAGTAGCCGAAGTAATTTAGGTGAGTCTGGCATAGTTTGTTAGGATTTGTACACCTTTTTTTGTAATTTTAAGATGATATGGTTTGGTTTGTTGCGGTAAGGGATAGTTGGGTTGATTTACGGTAGCCGAAGTAATTTAGGTGATTCTGGTATAGTTTGTTATGATTTGTAGCATTTTTTGTAATTTTAAAGTGATTGGGCTTAGTTTGTTGCTGTAAAGTGTAGTTGGGGGTGATTTTTGATAGCCGAAGTAATTTAGGTGAGTTTGGCATAGTTTGCTATGGTTAGTAGCATTTTTTTGTAATTTAAAAGTGATTGGGTTTAGTTTGTTGTGGTAAGGGTTAGTTGGTGATGATTTAGAGTAGCCGAAGTAATTTAGGTGAGTCTGGCATAGTTTGTTATGATTTGTACACCTTTTTTTGTAATTTTAAGATGATATGGTTTGGTTTGTTGTGGTAAGGGATAGTTGGGGGTGATTTACGGTAGCCGAAGTAATTTAGGTGATTCTGGTATAGTTTGTTATAATTTTTAGAATTTTTTTGTAATTTTAAAGTGGTTGGGCTTAGTTTGTTGCTGTAAAGTGTAGTTGGGGGTGATTTTTGATAGCCGAAGTAATTTAGGTGAGTTTGGCATAGTTTGCTATGGTTAGTAGCATTTTTTTGTAATTTAAAAATGATTGGGTTTAGTTTGTTGTGGTAAGGGTTAGTTGGTGATGATTTAGATTAGCCGAAGTAATTTAGGTGAGTCTGGCATAGTTTGTTATGATTTGTACACCTTTTTTAGTAATTTTAAGATGCTATGGTTTGGTTTGTTGTGGTAAGAGATAGTTAGGTGTGATTTACGGTAGCCGAAGTAATTTAGGTGATTCTGGTATAGTTTGTTATGATTTTTAGCATTTTTTTGTAATTTTAAAGTGATTGGGCTTAGTTTGTTGCTGTAAGGTGTAGTTGGGGGTGATTTTTGATAGCCGAGGTAATTTAGGTGAGTTTGGCATAGTTTGCTATGGTTAGTAGTATTTTTTTGTAATTTAAAAGTGATTGGGTTAAGTTTGTTGAGGTAAGGGTTAGCTGGTGATGATTTAGAGTAGCCAAAGTAATTTAGGTGAGTCTGGCATAGTTTGTTATGATTTGTACACCTTTTTTTGTAATTTTAAGATGATATGGTTTGGTTTGTTGTGGTAAGGGATAGTTGGGGGTAATTAACGGTAGCCGAAGTAATGTAGGTGATTCTGATTTAGTTTGTTATGATTTTTAGCATTTTTTTGTAATTTGAAAGTGATTGGGCTTAGATTGTTGCTGTAAAGTGTAGTTGGGGGTGATTTTTGATAGCCGAAGTAATTTATGTGAGTTTGGCATAGTTTGCTATGGTTAGTAGCATTTTTTTGTAATTTAAAAGTGATTGGGTTTAGTTTGTTGTGGTAAGGGTAAGTTGGTGATGATTTAGAGTAGCCGAAGTAATTTAGGTGAGTCTGGCATAGTTTGTTATGATTTGTACTCCTTTTTTTGTAATTTTAAGATGATATGGTTTGGTTTGTTGTGGTAAGGGATAGTTGGGGTTGATTTACGGTAGCCGAAGAAATTTAGGTGATTCTGGTATAGTTTGTTATGATTTTTAGCATTTTTTTGTAATTTTAAAGTGATTGGGCTTAGTTTGTTGCTCTAAAGTGTAGTTTGGGGTGATTTTGATAGCCGAAGTAATTTAGGTGAGTTTGGCATAGTTTGCTATGGTTAGTAGCATTTTTTTGTAATTTAAATGTGATTGGGTTTAGTTTGTTGTGGTAAGGGTTAGTTGGTGATGATTTAGAGTAGCCGAAGTAATTTAGGTGAGTCTGGCATAGTTTGTTAGGATTTGTACACCTTTTTTTGTAATTTTAAGATGATATGGTTTGGTTTGTTGTGGTAAGGGATAGTTGGGTTGATTTGCGGTAGCCGAAGTAAATTAGGTGATTCTGGTATAGTTTGTTATGATTTTTAGCATTTTTTTGTAATTTTAAAGTGATTGGGCTTAGTTTGTTGCTCTAAAGTGTAGTTGGGGGTGATTTTGATAGCCGAAGTAATTTAGGTGAGTTTGGCATAGTTTGCTATGGTTAGTAGCATTTTTTTGTAATTTAAATGTGATTGGGTTTAGTTTGTTGTGGTAAGGGTTAGTTGGTGATGATTTAGAGTAGCCGAAGTAATTTAGGTGAGTCTGGCATAGTTTGTTATGATTTGTACACCTTTTTTTGTAATTTTAAGATGATATGGTTTGGTTTAATGTGGTAAGGGATAGTTGGGTTGATTTGCGGTAGCCGAAGTAAATTAGGTGATTCTGGTATAGTTTGTTATGATTTTTAGCATTTTTTTGTAATTTTAAAGTGATTGGGCTTAGTTTGTTGCTCTAAAGTGTAGTTGGGGGTGATTTTGATAGCCGAAGTAATTTAGGTGAGTTTGGCATAGTTTGCTATGGTTAGTAGCATTTTTTTATAATTTAAATGTGATTGGGTTTAGTTTGTTGTGGTAAGGGTTAGTTGGTGATGATTTAGAGTAGCCGAAGTAATTTAGGTGAGTCTGGCATAGTTTGTTAGGATTTGTACACCTTTTTTTGTAATTTTAAGATGATATGGTTTGGTTTGTTGCGGTAAAGGATAGTTGGGTTGATTTACGGTAGCCGAAGTAATTTAGGTGATTCTGGTATAGTTTGTTATGATTTGTAGCATTTTTTGTAATTTTAAAGTGATTGGGCTTAGTTTGTTGCTGTAAAGTGTAGTTGGGGGTGATTTTTGATAGCCGAAGTAATTTAGGTGAGTTTGGCATAGTTTGCTATGGTTAGTAGCATTTTTTTGTAATTTAAAAGTGATTGGGTTTAGTTTGTTGTGGTAAGGGTTAGTTGGTGATGATTTAGAGTAGCCGAAGTAATTTAGGTGAGTCTGGCATAGTTTGTTATGATTTGTACACCTTTTTTTGTAATTTTAAGATGATATGGTTTGGTTTGTTGTGGTAAGGGATAGTTGGGGGTGATTTACGGTAGCCGAAGTAATTTAGGTGATTCTGGTATAGTTTGTTATGCTTTTTAGAATTTTTTTGTAATTTTAAAGTGTTTGGGCTTAGTTTGTTGCTGTAAAGTGTAGTTGGGGGTGATTTTTGATAGCCGAAGTAATTTAGGTGAGTTTGGCATAGTTTACTATGGTTAGTAGCATTTTTTTGTAATTTAAAAATGATTGGGTTTAGTTTGTTGTGGTAAGGGTTAGTTGGTAGTTAGGTTTTTTCGTAATTTTAAGATGATATGGTTTGGTTTGTTGTGGTAAGGGGTAGTTGGGGGTGATTTACGGTAGCCGAAGTAATTTAGGTTATTCTGGTATAGTTTGTTATGATTTTTAGCATTTTTTTGTAATTTTAAAGTGATTGGGCTTAGTTTGTTGCTGTAAAGTGTAGTTGGGGGTGATTTCTGATAACCGAAGTAATTTAGGTAAATTTGACATAGTTCGCAATGGTTAGTAGTATTTTTTTGTAATTTAAAAGTGATTGGGTTTCGCAATGGTTAGTAGTATTTTTTTGTAATTTAAAAGTGATTGGGTTTAGTTTGTTGTGGTAAGGGTTAGTTGCTGATGATTTAGAGTAGCCGAAGTAATTTAGGTGAGTGTGGCATAGTTTGTTATGATTTGTACACCTTTTTTTGTAATTTTAAGATGATATGGTTTGGTTTGTTGTGGTAAGGGATAGTTGGGGGTGATTTACGGTTGCCGGAGTAATTTAGGTGATTCTGGTATAGTCTGTTATGATTTTTAGCATTGTTTTGTAATTTTAAAGTGATTGGGCTTAGTTTGTTGCTGTAAAGTGTAGTTGGGGGTGATTTCTGATAGCCGAAGTAATTTATGTGAGTTTGGCATAGTTTGCTATGGTTAGTAGCATTTTTTTGTAATTTAAAAGTGATTGGGTTTAGTTTGTTGTGGTAAGGGTTAGTTGGTGATGATTTAGAGTAGCCGAAGTAATTTAGGTGAGTCTGGCATAGTTTGTTATGATTTGTACACCTTTTTTTGTAATTTTAAGATGATATGGTTGGGTTTATTGTGGTAAGGGATAGTTGGGGGTGATTTACGGTAGCCGAAGTAATTTAGGTGATTCTGGTATAGTTTGTTATGATTTTTAGCATTTTTTGTAATTTTAAAGTGAGTTTGGCATAGTTTGCTATGGTTAGTAGCATTTTTTTGTAATTTTAAAATGATTGGGCTTAGTTTGTTGCTGTAAAGTGTAGTTGGGGGTGATTTCTGATAACCGAAGTAATTTAGGTAAATTGGACATAGTTCGCAATGGTTAGTAGTATTTTTTTGTAATTTAAAAGTGATTGGGTTTCGCAATGGTTAGTAGTATTTTTTTGTAATTTAAAAGTGATTGGGTTTAGTTTGTTGTGGTAAGGGTTAGTTGGTGATGATTTAGAGTAGCCGAAGTAATTTAGGTGAGTCTGGCATAGTTTGTTATGATTTGTACACCTTTTTTTGTAATTTTAAGATGATATGGTGTGGTTTGTTGTGGTAAGGGATAGTTGGGGGTGATTTACGGTTGCCGAAGTAATTTAGGTGATTCTGGTATAGTTTGTTATGATTTTTAGCATTTTTTGTAATTTTAAAGTGATTGGGCTTAGTTTGTTGCTGTAAAGTGTAGTTGGGGGTGATTTCTGATAGCCGAAGTAATTTATGTGAGTTTGGCATAGTTTGCTATGGTTAGTAGCATTTTTTTGTAATTTTAAAATGATTGGGCTTAGTTTGTTGCTGTAAAGTGTAGTTGGGGGTGATTTCTGATAACCGAAGTAATTTAGGTAAATTTGACATAGTTCGCAATGGTTAGTAGTATTTTTTTGTAATTTAAAAGTGATTGGGTTTCGCAATGGTTAGTAGTATTTTTTTGTAATTTAAAAGTGATTGGGTTTAGTTTGTTGTGGTAAGGGTTAGTTGGTGATGATTTAGAGTAGCCGAAGTAATTTAGGTGAGTCTGGCATAGTTTGTTATGATTTGTACACCTTTTTTTGTAATTTTAAGATGATATGGTTTGGTTTGTTGTGGTAAGGGATAGTTGGGGGTGATTTACGGTAGCCGAAGTAATTTAGGTGATTCTGGTATAGTTTGTTATGATTTTTAGCATTTTTTTGTAATTTTAAAATGATTGGTCTTAGTTTGTTGCTGTAAAGTGTAGTTGGGGGTGATTTTTGATATCCGAAGTAATTTATGTGAGTTTGGCATAGTTTGCTACGGTTAGTAGCTTTTTTTTGTAATTTAAAAGTGATTGGGTTTAGTTTGTTGTGGTAAGGGTTAGTTGGTGATGATTTAGAGTAGCCGAAGTAATTTAGGTGAGTCTGGCATAGTTTGTTATGATTTGTACACCTTTTTTTGTAATTTTAAGATGATATGGTTTGGTTTGTTGTGGTAAGGGATAGTTGGGGGTGATTTACGGTTGCCGAAGTAATTTAGGTGATTCTGGTATAGTTTGTTATGATTTTTAGCATTGTTTTGTAATTTTAAAGTGATTGGGCTTAGTTTGTTGCTGTAAAGTGTAGTTGGGGGTGATTTCTGATAGCCGAAGTAATTTATGTGAGTTTGGCATAGTTTGCTATGGTTAGTAGCATTTTTTTGTAATTTAAAAGTGATTGGGTTTAGTTTGTTGTGGTAAGGATTACTTGGTGATGATTTAGAGTAGCCGAAGTAATTTAGGTGAGTCTGGCATAGTTTGTTATGATTTGTACACCTTTTTTTGTAATTTTAAGATGATATGGTTTGGTTTGTTGTGGTAAGGGATAGTTGGAGGTGATTTACGGTAGCCGAAGTAATTTAGGTGATTCTGGTATAGTTTGTTATGATTTTTAGCATTTTTTGTAATTCTAAATTATTAGGCTTAATTTGTTGCTGTAAAGTGTAGTTGGGGGTGATTTCTGATAGCCGAAGTAATTTAAGTAAATTTGGCATAGTTTGCTATAGTTAGTAGCATTTTTTTGTAATTTAAAAGTGATTGGGTTTAGTTAGTTTTGGTAAGGGTTATTTGGTGATGATTTAGAGTAGCCGAAGTAATTTAGGTGAGTCTGGCATAGTTTGTTATGAATTGTACACCTTTTTTTGTAATTTTAAGATGATATGGTTTGGTTTGTTGTGGTAAGGGATAGTTGGGGGTGATTTACGGTAGCCGAAGTAATTTAGGTGATTCTGGTATAGTTTGTTATGATTTTTAGCATTTTTTTGTAATTTTAAAGTGATTGGGCTTAGTTTGTTGCTGTAAAGTGTAGTTGGGGGTGATTTTTGATATCCGAAGTAATTTAGGTGAGTTTGGCATTGTTTGCTATGGTTAGTAGCATTTTTTTGTAATCTTCGGCTACTCTAAATCATCACCAACTAACCCTTACCACAACAAACTAAACCCAATCAATTTTAAATAACAAAAAAATGCTACTAACCATAGCAAACTATGCCAAACTCACCTAAATTACTTCGGCTATCAAAAATCACCCCCAACTACACTTTACAGCAACAAACTAAGCCCAATCACTTTAAAATTACAAAAAAATGCTAAAAATCATAACAAACTATACCAGAATCACCTAAATTACTTCGGCTACCGTAAATCACCCCCAACTATCCCTTACCACAACAAACCAAACCAAATCATCTTAAAATTACAAAAAAAGGTGTACAAATCATAACAAACTATGCCAGACTCACCTAATTTACTTCGGCTACTCCAAATCATCACCAACTAACCCTTACCACAACAAACTAAACCCAATCACTTTTAAATTACAAAAAAATGCTACTAACCATAGCAAACTATGCCAAACTCACCTAAATTACTTCGGCTATCAAAAATCACCCCCAACTACACTTTACAGCAACAAACTAAGCCCAATCACTTTAAAATTACAAAAAAATGCTAAAAATCATAACAAACTATACCAGACTCACCTAATTTACTTCGGCTACTCTAAATCATCACCAACTAACCCTTACCACAACAAACTAAACCCAATCAATTTTAAATAACAAAAAAATGCTACTAACCATAGCAAACTATGCCAAACTCACCTAAATTACTTCGGCTATCAAAAATCACCCCCAACTACACTTTACAGCAACAAACTAAGCCCAATCACTTTAAAATTACAAAAAAATGCTAAAAATCATAACAAACTATACCAGAATCACCTAAATTACTTCGGCTACCGTAAATCACCCCCAACTATCCCTTACCACAACAAACCAAACCAAATCATCTTAAAATTACAAAAAAAGGTGTACAAATCATAACAAACTATGCCAGACTCACCTAATTTACTTCGGCTACTCCAAATCATCACCAACTAACCCTTACCACAACAAACTAAACCCAATCACTTTTAAATTACAAAAAAATGCTACTAACCATAGCAAACTATGCCAAACTCACCTAAATTACTTCGGCTATCAAAAATCACCCCCAACTACACTTTACAGCAACAAACTAAGCCCAATCACTTTAAAATTACAAAAAAATGCTAAAAATCATAACAAACTATACCAGACTCACCTAATTTACTTCGGCTACTCTAAATCATCACCAACTAACCCTTACCACAACAAACTAAACCCAATCACTTTTAAATTACAAAAAAATGCTACTAACCATAGCAAACTATGCCAAACTCACCTAAATTACTTCGGCTATCAAAAATCACCCCCAACTACACTTTACAGCAACAAACTAAGCCCAATCACTTTAAAATTTCAAAAAAATGCTAAAAATCATAACAAACTATACCAGAATCACCTAAATTACTTCGGCTTCCGTAAATCACCCGCAACTATCCCTTACCACAACAAACCAAACCATATCATCTTAAAATTACAAAAAAAGGTGTACAAATCATAACAAACTATGCCAGACTAACCTAAATTACTTCGGCTACTCTAAATCATCACCAACTAACCCTTACCACAACAAACTAAACCCAATCACTTTTAAATTAAAAAAAAATGATACTAACCATAGCAAATTATGCCAAACTTATCTAAATTACTTCGGCTATCAAAAATCATTCTCAACTACATTTTACAGCAACAAACTAAGCCCAATCACTTTAAAATTACAAAAAATGCTAAAAATCATAACAAACTATACCAGAATCACCTAAATTACTTCGGCTACCGTAAATAACCCCAACTATCCCTTACCACAACAAACGAAACCATATCATCTTAAAATTACAAAAAAAGGTGTACAAATCATAACAAATTATGCCAGACTCACCTACATTACTTCGGCTACTCTAAATCATCACCAACTAACCCTTACCACAACAAACTAAACCCAATCACTTTTAAATTACAAAAAAATGCTACTAACCATAGCAAACAATGCCAAACTCACCTAAATTACTTCGGCTATCAAAAATCACCCCCAACTACACTTTACAGCAACAAACTAAGCCCAATCACTTTAAAAATACAAAAAAATGCTAAAAATCATAACAAAATATACCAGAATCACCTAAATTACTTCGGCTACCGTAAATCACCCCCAACTATCCCTTACCACAACAAACTAAACCATATCATCTTAAGATTACAAAAAAAGGTGTACAAATCATAACAAACTATGCCAGACTCACCTAAATTACTTCGGCTACTCTAAATCATCACCAACTAACCCTTACCACAACAAACTAAACCCAATCACTTTTAAATTACAAAAAAATGCTACTAACCATAGCAAACTATGCCAAACTCACCTAAATTACTTCGGCTATCAAAAATCACCCCCAACTACACTTTACAGCAACATACTAAGCCCAGTCATTTTAAAATTACAAAAATATGCTAAAAATCATAACAAACTATACCAGAATCACCTAAATTACTTCGGCTACCGTAAATCACCCCCAACTATCCCTTACCACAACAAACCAAACCATATCATCTTAAAATTAAAAAAAAAGTGTACAAATCATAACAAACTATGCCAGACTCACCTAAAATACTTCGGCTACTCTAAATCATCACCAACTAACCCTTACCACAACAAACTAAACCCAATAACTTTTAAATTACAAAAAAATGCTACTAACCATAGCAAACTATGCCAAACTCACTTAAATTACTTCGGCTATCAAAAATCACCCCCAACTACACTTTACAGCAACAAACTAAGCCCAATCACTTTAAAAATACAAAAAAATGCTAAAAATCATAACAAAATATACCAGAATCACCTAAATTACTTCGGCTACCGTAAATCACCCCCAACTATCCCTTACCACAACAAACCAAACCATATCATCTTAAAATTACAAAAAAAGATGTACAAATCATAACAAACTATGCCAGACTCACCTAAATTACTTCGGCTACTCTAAGTCATTACCAACTAACCCTTACCACAACAAACTAAACCCAATCACTTTTAAATTACAAAAAAATGCTACTAACCATAGCAAACTATGCCAAACTCACCTAAATTACTTCGGCTACCATAAATCATCACCAACTAACCCTTACCACAACAAACTAAACCCAATCACTTTTAAATTACAAAAAAATGCTACTAATAATAGCAAACTAGGCCAAACTCACCTAAATTACTTCGGCAATCAAAAATCACCCCCAACTACACTTTACAGCAACAAACTAAGCCCAATCACTTTAAAATTACAAAAAAATGCTAAAAATCATAACAAACTATACCAGAATCACCTAAATTACTTCGGCTACCGTAAATCACCCCCAACTATCCCTTACCACAACAAACCAAACCATATCATCTTAAAATTTAAAAAAAAAGTGTACAAATCATAACAAACTAGGCCAGACTCACCTAAATTACTTCGGCTACTCTAAATCATCACCAACTAACCCTTACCACGACAAACTAAACCCAATCACTTTTAAATTACAAAAAAATGCTACTAACCATAGCAAACTATGCCAAACTCACCTACATTATTTCGGCTATCAAAAATCACCCCCAACTACACTTTACAGCAACAAACTAAGCCCAATCACTTTAAAATTACAAAAAAATGCTAAAAATTATAGCAAACTATACCAGAATCACCTAAATTACTTCGGCTACCGTAAATCACCCCCAACTATCCCTTACCACAACAAACCAAACCATATCATCTTAAAATTAAAAAAAAAGTGTACAAATCATAACAAACTATGCCAGACTCACCTAAAATACTTCGGCTACTCTAAATCATCACCAACTAACCCTTACCACAACAAACTAAACCCAATAACTTTTAAATTACAAAAAAATGCTACTAACCATAGCAAACTATGCCAAACTCACTTAAATTACTTCGGCTATCAAAAATCACCCCCAACTACACTTTACAGCAACAAACTAAGCCCAATCACTTTAGAAATACAAAAAAATGCTAAAAATCATAACAAAATATACCAGAATCACCTAAATTACTTCGGCTACCGTAAATCACCCCCAACTATCCCTTACCACAACAAACCAATCCATATCATCTTAAGATTACAAAAAAAGGTGTACAAATCATAACAAACTATGCCAGACTCACCTAAATTACTTCGGCTACTCTAAATCATCACCAACTAACCCTTACCACAACAAACTAAACCCAATCACTTTTAAATTACAAAAAAATGCTACTAACCATAGCAAACTATGCCAAACTCACCTAAATTACTTCGGCTATCAAAAATCACCCCCAACTACACTTTACAGCAACATACTAAGCCCAATCATTTTAAAATTACAAAAATATGCTAAAAATCATAACAAACTATACCAGAATCACCTAAATTACTTCGGCTACCGTAAATCACCCCCAACTATCCCTTACCACAACAAACCAAACCATATCATCTTAAAATTAAAAAAAAAGTGTACAAATCATAACAAACTATGCCAGACTCACCTAAAATACTTCGGCTACTCTAAATCATCACCAACTAACCCTTACCACAACAAACTAAACCCAATAACTTTTAAATTACAAAAAAATGCTACTAACCATAGCAAACTATGCCAAACTCACTTAAATTACTTCGGCTATCAAAAATCACCCCCAACTACACTTTACAGCAACAAACTAAGCCCAATCACTTTAAAAATACAAAAAAATGCTAAAAATCATAACAAAATATACCAGAATCACCTAAATTACTTCGGCTACCGTAAATCACCCTCAACTATCCCTTACCACAACAAACCAAACCATATCATCTTAAAATTACAAAAAAAGGTGTAGAAATCATAACAAACTATGCCAGACTCACCTAAATTACTTCGGCTACTCTAAGTCATTACCAACTAACCCTTACCACAACAAACTAAACCCAATCACTTTTAAATTACAAAAAAATTCTACTAATCATAGCAAACTATGTCAAACTCACCCAAATTACTTCGGCTATCAAAAATCACCCCCAACTACACTTTACAGCAACAAACTAAGCCCAATCACTTTTAAATTACAAAAAAATGCTACTAATAATAGCAAACTATGCCAAACTCACCTAAATTACTTCGGCTATCAAAAATCACCCCCAACTACACTTTACAGCAACAAACTAAGCCCAATCACTTTAAAAATACAAAAAAATGCTAAAAATCATAACAAAATATACCAGAATCACCTAAATTACTTCGGCTACCGTAAATCACCCCCAACTATCCCTTACCACAACAAACCAAACCATATCATCTTAAAATTAAAAAAAAAAGTGTACAAATCATAACAAACTATGCCAGACTCACCTAAAATACTTCGGCTACTCTAAATCATCACCAACTAACCCTTACCACAACAAACTAAACCCAATAACTTTTAAATTACAAAAAAATGCTACTAACCATAGCAAACTATGCCAAACTTACCTAAATTACTTCGGCTATCAAAAATCACCCCCAACTACACTTTACAGCAACAAACTAAGCCCAATCACTTTAAAAATACAAAAAAATGCTAAAAATCATAACAAAATATACCAGAATCACCTAAATTACTTCGGCTACCGTAAATCACCCCCAACTATCCCTTACCACAACAAACCAAACCATATCATCTTAAAATTACAAAAAAAGGTGTACAAATCATAACAAACTATGCCAGACTCACCTAAATTACTTCGGCTACTCTAAGTCATTACCAACTAACCCTTACCACAACAAACTAAACCCAATCACTTTTAAATTACAAAAAAATGCTACTAACCATAGCAAACTATGCCAAACTCACCTAAATTACTTCGGCTACCATAAATCATCACCAACTAACCCTTACCACAACAAACTAAACCCAATCACTTTTAAATTACAAAAAAATGCTACTAATAATAGCAAACTAGGCCAAACTCACCTAAATTACTTCGGCAATCAAAAATCACCCCCAACTACACTTTACAGCAACAAACTAAGCCCAATCACTTTAAAATTACAAAAAAATGCTAAAAATCATAACAAACTATACCAGAATCACCTAAATTACTTCGGCTACCGTAAATCACCCCCAACTATCCCTTACCACAACAAACCAAACCATATCATCTTAAAATTTAAAAAAAAAGTGTACAAATCATAACAAACTAGGCCAGACTCACCTAAATTACTTCGGCTACTCTAAATCATCACCAACTAACCCTTACCACGACAAACTAAACCCAATCACTTTTAAATTACAAAAAAATGCTACTAACCATAGCAAACTATGCCAAACTCACCTACATTATTTCGGCTATCAAAAATCACCCCCAACTACACTTTACAGCAACAAACTAAGCCCAATCACTTTAAAATTACAAAAAAAATGCTAAAAATTATAACAAACTATACCAGAATCACCTAAATTACTTCGGCTACCGTAAATCACCCCCAACTATCCCTTACAACAACAAACCAAACCATATCATCTTAAAATTACAAAAAAAGGTGTACAAATCATAACAAACTATGCCAGACTCACCTAAATTACTTTGGCTACTCTTAAATCATCACCAACTAACCCTTACCACAACAACCTAAACCCAATCACTTTTAAATTACAAATAAATGCTACTAACCATAGCAAACTATGCCAAACTCACCTAAATTACTTCGGCTATTAAAAATCACCCCCAACTACACTTTACAGCAACAAACTAAGGCCAATCACTTTAAAATTACAAAAAAATGCTAAAAATCATAACAAACTATACCAGAATCACCTAAATTACTTCGGCTACCGTAAATCACCTCCAACTATGCCTTACCACAACAAACCAAACCATATCATCTTAAAATTACAAAAAAAGGTGTACAAATCATAACAAACTATGCCAGACTCACCTAATTTACTTCGGCTACTCTAAATCATCACCAACTAACCCTTACCACAACAAACTAAACCCAAGCACTTTTAAATTACAAAAAAATGCTACTAACCATAACAAACTATGCCAAACTCACCTAAATTACTTCGGCTATCAAAAATCGCCCCAACTACACTTTACAGCAACAAACTAAGCCCAATCACTTTAAAATTACAAAAAAATTACAAAAATCATAACAAAATATACCAGAATCACCTAAATTACTTCGGCTACCGCAAATCACCCCCAACTATCCCTTACCACAACAAACCAAACTATATCATCTTAAAATTACAAAAAAAGGTGTATAAATCATAACAAACTATGCCAGACTCACCTAAATTACTTCGGCTACTCTAAATCATCACCAACTAACCCTTACCACAACAAACTAAACCCAATCACTTTTAAATTACAAAAAAATGCTACTAACCATAGCAAACTATGCCAAACTCACCTAAATTACTTCGGTTATCAAAAATCACCCCCAACTACACTTTACAGCAGCAAACTAAGCCCAATCACTTTAAAATTACAAAAAAATGCTAAAAATCATAACAAACTATACCAGAATCACCTAAATTACTTCGGCTACCGTCCGTAAATCACCCCCAACTATCCCTTACAACAACAAACCAAACCATATCATCTTAAAATTACAAAAAAAGGTGTACAAATCATAACAAACTATGCCAGACTTACCTAAATAACTTCGGCTACTCTAAATCATCACCAACTAACCCTTACCATAACAAACTAAACCCAATCACTTTTAAATTACAAAAAAATGCTACTAACCATAGCAAACTATGCCAAACTCACCCAAATTACTTCGGCTATCAAAAATCACCCCCAACTACACTTTACAGCAACAAACTAAGCCCAATCATTTTAAAATTACAAAAAAATGGTAAAAATCATAACAAAATATACCAGAATCACCTAAATTACTTCGGCTACCGTAAATCACCCCCAACTATCCCTTACCACAACAAACCAAACCATATCATCTTAAACTTACAAAAAAAGGTGTACAAATCATGACAAACTATGCCAGACTCACCTAAATTACTTCGGCTATTCTAAGTCATTACCAACTAACCCTTACCACAACAAACTAAACCCAATAATTTTTAATTACAAAAATATGCTACTAACCATAGCAAACTATGCCAAACTCACCTAAATTACTTCGGCTATCAAAAATCACCTCTAACTACACTTTACAGCAACAAACTAAGCCCAATCACTTTAAAATTACAAAAAAAATGCTAAAAATCAGAACAAACTATACCAGAATCACCTAAATTACTTCGGCTACCGTAAATCACCCCCAACTATCCCTTACCACAACAAACCAAACCATATCATCTTAAAATTAAAAAAAAAGTGTACAAATCATAACAAACTATGCCAGACTCACCTAAAATACTTCGGCTACTCTAAATCATCACCAACTAACCCTTACCACAACAAACTAAACCCAATAACTTTTAAATTACAAAAAAATGCTACTAACCATAGCAAACTATGCCAAACTCACTTAAATTACTTCGGCTATCAAAAATCACCCCCAACTACACTTTACAGCAACAAACTAAGCCCAATCACTTTAAAAATACAAAAAAATGCTAAAAATCATAACAAAATATACCAGAATCACCTAAATTACTTCGGCTACCGTAAATCACCCTCAACTATCCCTTACCACAACAAACCAAACCATATCATCTTAAAATTACAAAAAAAGGTGTACAAATCATAACAAACTATGCCAGACTCACCTAAATTACTTCGGCTACTCTAAGTCATTACCAACTAACCCTTACCACAACAAACTAAACCCAATCACTTTTAAATTACAAAAAAATTCTACTAATCATAGCAAACTATGTCAAACTCACCCAAATTACTTCGGCTATCAAAAATCACCCCCAACTACACTTTACAGCAACAAACTAAGCCCAATCACTTTTAAATTACAAAAAAATGCTACTAATAATAGCAAACTATGCCAAACTCACCTAAATTACTTCGGCTATCAAAAATCACCCCCAACTACACTTTACAGCAACAAACTAAGCCCAATCACTTTAAAAATACAAAAAAATGCTAAAAATCATAACAAAATATACCAGAATCACCTAAATTACTTCGGCTACCGTAAATCACCCCCAACTATCCCTTACCACAACAAACCAAACCATATCATCTTAAAATTAAAAAAAAAAGTGTACAAATCATAACAAACTATGCCAGACTCACCTAAAATACTTCGGCTACTCTAAATCATCACCAACTAACCCTTACCACAACAAACTAAACCCAATAACTTTTAAATTACAAAAAAATGCTACTAACCATAGCAAACTATGCCAAACTTACCTAAATTACTTCGGCTATCAAAAATCACCCCCAACTACACTTTACAGCAACAAACTAAGCCCAATCACTTTAAAAATACAAAAAAATGCTAAAAATCATAACAAAATATACCAGAATCACCTAAATTACTTCGGCTACCGTAAATCACCCCCAACTATCCCTTACCACAACAAACCAAACCATATCATCTTAAAATTACAAAAAAAGGTGTACAAATCATAACAAACTATGCCAGACTCACCTAAATTACTTCGGCTACTCTAAGTCATTACCAACTAACCCTTACCACAACAAACTAAACCCAATCACTTTTAAATTACAAAAAAATGCTACTAACCATAGCAAACTATGCCAAACTCACCTAAATTACTTCGGCTACCATAAATCATCACCAACTAACCCTTACCACAACAAACTAAACCCAATCACTTTTAAATTACAAAAAAATGCTACTAATAATAGCAAACTAGGCCAAACTCACCTAAATTACTTCGGCAATCAAAAATCACCCCCAACTACACTTTACAGCAACAAACTAAGCCCAATCACTTTAAAATTACAAAAAAATGCTAAAAATCATAACAAACTATACCAGAATCACCTAAATTACTTCGGCTACCGTAAATCACCCCCAACTATCCCTTACCACAACAAACCAAACCATATCATCTTAAAATTTAAAAAAAAAGTGTACAAATCATAACAAACTAGGCCAGACTCACCTAAATTACTTCGGCTACTCTAAATCATCACCAACTAACCCTTACCACGACAAACTAAACCCAATCACTTTTAAATTACAAAAAAATGCTACTAACCATAGCAAACTATGCCAAACTCACCTACATTATTTCGGCTATCAAAAATCACCCCCAACTACACTTTACAGCAACAAACTAAGCCCAATCACTTTAAAATTACAAAAAAAATGCTAAAAATTATAACAAACTATACCAGAATCACCTAAATTACTTCGGCTACCGTAAATCACCCCCAACTATCCCTTACAACAACAAACCAAACCATATCATCTTAAAATTACAAAAAAAGGTGTACAAATCATAACAAACTATGCCAGACTCACCTAAATTACTTTGGCTACTCTTAAATCATCACCAACTAACCCTTACCACAACAACCTAAACCCAATCACTTTTAAATTACAAAAAAATGCTACTAACCATAGCAAACTATGCCAAACTCACCTAAATTACTTCGGCTATTAAAAATCACCCCCAACTACACTTTACAGCAACAAACTAAGGCCAATCACTTTAAAATTACAAAAAAATGCTAAAAATCATAACAAACTATACCAGAATCACCTAAATTACTTCGGCTACCGTAAATCATCTCCAACTATGCCTTACCACAACAAACCAAACCATATCATCTTAAAATTACAAAAAAAGGTGTACAAATCATAACAAACTATGCCAGACTCACCTAATTTACTTCGGCTACTCTAAATCATCACCAACTAACCCTTACCACAACAAACTAAACCCAAGCACTTTTAAATTACAAAAAAATGCTACTAACCATAACAAACTATGCCAAACTCACCTAAATTACTTCGGCTATCAAAAATCGCCCCAACTACACTTTACAGCAACAAACTAAGCCCAATCACTTTAAAATTACAAAAAAATTACAAAAATCATAACAAACTATACCAGAATCACCTAAACTACTTCGGCTACCGTAAATCACCCCCAACTATCCCTTACCACAACAAACCAAACCATATCATCTTAAAATTACAAAAAAAGGTGTACAAATCATAACAAACTATGCCAGACTCACCTAAATTACTTCGGCTACTCTAAATCATCACCAACTAACCCTTACCACAACAAACTAAACCCAATCAATTTTAAATTACAAAAAAATGCTACTAACCATAGCCAACTATGCCAAACTTACCTAAATTACTTCGGCTATCAAAAATCACCCCCAACTACACTTTACAGCAACAAACTAAGCCCAATCACTTTAGAATTACAAAAAAAATGCTAAAAATCATAACAAACTATACCAGAATCACCTAAACTACTTCGGCTATCGTAAATCACCCCCAACTATCCCTTACCACAACAAACCAAACCATATCATCTTAAAATTACAAAAAAAGGTGTACAAATCATAACAAACTATACCAGACTCACCTAAACTACTTCGGCTACTCTAAATCATCACCAACTAACCCTTACCACAACAATCTAAACCCAATCACTTTTAAATAAAAAAAAATGCTACTAACCATAGCAAACTATGCCAAACTCACCTAAATTACTTCGGCTACCATAAATCATCACCAACTAACCCTTACCACAACAAACTAAATCCAATCACTTTTAAATTACAAAAAAATGCTACTAACCATAGCAAACTATGCCAAACTCAACTAAATTACTTCGGCTATCAAAAATCACCCCCAACTATACTTTACAGCAACAAACTCAGCCCAATCACATTAAAATTACAAAAAAATGCTAAAAATCATAACAAACTATACCAGAATCACCTAAATTACTTCGGCTACCGTAAATCACCCCCAACTAACCCTTACCACAACAAACCAAACCATATCATCTTAAAATTACAAAAAAAGTGTACAAATCATAACAAACAATGCCAGACTCACCTAAATTAGTTCGGCTACTCTAAATCATCACCAACTAACCCTTACAATAACAAAGTAAACCCAATCACTTTTAAATTACAAAAAAATGCTACTAACCATAGCAAACTATGCCAAACTCACCTAAATTACTTCTGCTACCATAAATCATCCCCAACTAACCCTTACCACAACAAACTAAACCCAATCACTTTTAAATTACAAAAAAATGCTACTAACCATAGCAAACTATGCCAAACTCACCTAAATTACTTCGGCTATCAAAAATCACACCCAACTACAGTTTACAGCAACAAACTAAACCCAATCACTTTAAAATTACAAAAAAATGCTGAAAATCATAACAAACTATACCAGAATCACCTAAATTACTTCGGCTACCGTAAATCACCCCCAACTATCCCTTACCACAACAAACCAAACCATATCATCTTAAAATTACAAAAAAAGGTGTACAAATCATAACAAACTATGCCAGACTCACCTAAATTACTTCGGCTACTCTAAATCATCACCAACTAACCCTTACCACAACAAACTAAACCCAATCACTTTTAAATTACAAAAAAATGCTAATAACCGTAGCAAACTATGCCAAACACACCTAAATTACTTCGGCTATCAAAAATCACCCCCAACTACACTTTACAGCAACAAACTAAGCCCAATCACTTTAAAATTACAAAAAATGCTAAAAATCATAACAAACTATACCAGAATCACCTAAATTACTTCGGCTACCGTAAATCACCCCCAACTATCCCTTACCACAACAAACCAAACCATATCATCTTAAAATTACAAAAAAAGGTGTACAAATCATAACAAACTATGCCAGACTCACCTAAATTACTTCGGCTACTCTAAATCATCACCAACTAACCCTTACCACAACAAACTAAACCCAATCACTTTTAAATTACAAAAAAATGCTACTAACCATAGCAAACTATGCCAAACTCACCTAAATTACGTCGGCTATCAAAAATCACCCCCAACTACACTTTACAGCAACAAACTAAACCTAATCACTTTAAAATTACAAAAAAATGCTAAAAATCATAACAAACTATACCAGAATCACCTAAATTACTTCGGCTACCGTAAATCACACCCAACTATCCCTTACCACAACAAGCCAAACCATAGTATCTTAAAATTACAAAAAAAGGTGTACAAATCATAACAAACTATGCCAGACTCACCTAAATTATTTCGGATACTCTAAATCATCACCAACTAACCCTTACCACAACAAACTAAACCCAATCACTTTTAAATTACAAAAAAATGCTAGTAACCATAGCAAACTATGCCAAACTCACCTAAATTAATTCGGCTACCATAAATCATTACCAACTAACCCTTACCTCAACAAACTAAACCCAATCACTTTTAAATTAAAAAATATGCTACTAATCATAGCAAACTATGCCAAACTCACCTAAATTACTTCGGCTATCAAAAATCACCCCCAACTACACTTTACAGCAACAAACTAAGCCCAATCACTTTAAAATTACAAAAAAATGCTAAAAATCATAACAAACTATACCAGAATCACCTAAATTACTTCGGCTACCGTAAATCACACCCAACTATCCCTTACCACAACAAACCAAACCATATTATATTAAAATTACAAAAAAAGGTGTACAAATCATAACAAACTATGCCAGACTCACCTAAATTACTTCGGCTACTCTAAATCATCACCAACTAACCCTTACCACAACAAACTAAACCCAATCACTTTTAAATTACAAAAATATGCTAGTAACCATAGCAAACTATGCCAAACTCACCTAAATTACTTCGGCTACCATAAATCATCACCAACTAAACCTTACCACAACAAACTAAACCCAATCACTTTTAATTTACAAAAAAATGCTACTAACCATAGCAAACTATGCCAAACTCACCTAAATTACTTCGGCTTTCAAAAATCAACCCCAACTACATTTTACAGCAACAAACTAAGCCCAATCACTTTAAAATAACAAAAAATGCTAAAAATCATAACAAACTATACCAGAATCACCTAAATTACTTCGGCTACCGTAAATCACCCCCAACTATCCCTTACCACAACAAACCAAACCATATCATCTTAAAATTACAAAAAAAGGTGTACAAATCATTACAAACTATGCCAGACTCACCTAAATTACTTCGGCTACTCTAAATCATCACCATCTAACCCTTACCACAACAAACTAAACCCAATCACTTTTAAATTTAAAAAAATGCTAGTAACCATAGCAAACTATGCCTAACTCACCTAAATTACTTCGGCTACAATAAATCATCACCAACTAACCCTTACCACAACAAACTAAACCCAATAACTTTTAAATTACAAAAAAATGCTAGTAACCATAGCAAACTATGCCAAACTCACCTAAATTACTTCGGGTACCAAAATCATCACCAACTAACACTTACCACAACAAAGTAAACCCAATCACTTTTAAATTACAAAAAAATGCTACTAACCATAGCAAACTATGCCAAACACACCTAAATTAATTCGGCTACCATAAATCATTACCAACTAACCCTTACCTCAACAAACTAAACCCAATCACTTTTAAATTACAAAAAATGCTACTAACCATAGCAAACTATGCCAAACTCACCTAAATTACTTCGGCTACCATAAATCATCACCAACTAACCCTTACCACAACAAACTAAGACCATTCAATTTAAAATTACAAAAAAATGCTAAAAATCATAACAAACTATACCAGAATCACTTAAATAACTTTGGTTACCGTAAATCACCCCCAACTATCCCTTAACACAACAAACCAAACCATATCATCTTAAAATTACAAAAAAAGGTGTACAAATCATAACAAACTATGCCAGACTCAACTAAATTACTTCGGCTACTCTAAATCATCACCAACTAACCCTTACCACAACAAACTAAACCCAATCACTTTTAAATTACAAAAAAATGCTAGTAACCATAGCAAACTATGTCAAACTCACCTAAATTAATTCGGCTACCATAAATCATTACCAACTAACCCTTACCTCAACAAACTAAACCCAATCACTTTTAAATTACAAAAAATGCTACTAACCATAGCAAACTATGCCAAACTCACCTAAATTACTTCGGCTACCATAAATCATCACCAACTAACCCTTACCACAACAAACTAAGACCATTCAATTTAAAATTACAAAAAAATGCTAAAAATCATAACAAACTATACCAGAATCACTTAAATAACTTTGGTTACCGTAAATCACCCCCAACTATCCCTTAACACAACAAACCAAACCATATCATCTTAAAATTACAAAAAAAGGTGTACAAATCATAACAAACTAAGCCAGACTCAACTAAATTACTTCGGCTACTCTAAATCATCACCAACTAACCCTTACCACAACAAACAAACCCAATCACTTTTAAATTACAAAAAAATGCTAGTAACCATAGCAAACTATGCCAAACTCACCTAAATTAATTAGGCTACCATAAATCATTACCAACTAACCCTTACCTCAACAAACTAAACACAATCACTTTTAAATTAAAAAATATGCTACTAATCATAGCAAACTATGCCAAACTCACCTAAATTACTTCGGCTACCATAAATCATTACCAACTAACCCTTACCTCAACAAACTAAACCCAATCACTTTTAAATTACAAAAAATGCTACTAACCATAGCAAACTATGCCAAACTCACCTAAATTACTTCGGCTACCATAAATCATCACCAACTAACCCTTACCACAACAAACTAAGACCATTCAATTTAAAATTACAAAAAAATGCTAAAAATCATAACAAACTATACCAGAATCACTTAAATAACTTTGGTTACCGTAAATCACCCCCAACTATCCCTTAACACAACAAACCAAACCATATCATCTTAAAATTACAAAAAAAGGTGTACAAATCATAACAAACTAAGCCAGACTCAACTAAATTACTTCGGCTACTCTAAATCATCACCAACTAACCCTTACCACAACAAACAAACCCAATCACTTTTAAATTACAAAAAAATGCTAGTAACCATAGCAAACTATGCCAAACTCACCTAAATTAATTAGGCTACCATAAATCATTACCAACTAACCCTTACCTCAACAAACTAAACACAATCACTTTTAAATTAAAAAATATGCTACTAATCATAGCAAACTATGCCAAACTCACCTAAATTACTTCGGCTATCAAAAATCACCCCCAACTACACTTTACAGCAACAAACTAAGCCCAATCACTTTAAAATAACAAAAAAATGCTAAAAATTATAACAAACTATACCAGAATCACCTAAATTACTTCGGCTACCGTAAATCACCCCCAACTATCCCTTACCACAACAAACCAAACCATATCATCTTAAAATTACAAAAAAAGGTGTACAAATCATTACAAACTATGCCAGACTCACCTAAACTACTTCGGCTACTCTAAATCATCACCATCCAACCCTTACCACAACAAACTAGACCCAATCACTTTTAAATTTAAAAAAATGCTAGTAACCATAGCAAACTATGCCTAACTCACCTAAATTACTTCGGCTACAATAAATCATCACCAACTAACCCTTACCACAACAAACTAAACCCAATCACTTTTAAATTACAAAAAAATGCTAGTAACCATAGAAAACTATGCCAAACTCACCTAAATTACTTCGGGTACCAAAATCATCACCAACTAACACTTACCACAACAAAGTAAACCCAATCACTTTTAAATTACAAAAAAATGCTACTAACCATAGCAAACTATGCCAAACTCACCTAAATTACTTCGGCTACCATAAATCATCACCCACTAACCCTTACCACAACAAACTAAGACCATTCAATTTAAAATTACAAAAAAATGCTAAAAATCATAACAAACTATACCAGAATCACCTAAATTACTTCGACTACCGTAAATCACCCCCAACTATCCCTTAGCACATCAAACCAAACCATATCATCTTAAAATTACAAAAAAGGTGTACAAATCATAACAAACTATGCCAGACTCACCTAAATTATTTCGATTACTCTAAATCATCACCAACTAACCCTTACCACAACAAACTAAACCCAATCACTTTTAAATTACAAAAAAATGCTAGTAACCATAGCAAACTATGCCAAACTCACCTAAATTAATTCGGCTACCATAAATCATTACCAACTAACCCTTACCTCAACAAACTAAACCCAATCACTTTTAAATTACAACAAAATGCTACTAACCATAGCAAACTATGCCAAACTCACCTAAATTACTTCGGCTATCAAAAATCACCCCCAACTACACTTTACAGCAACAAACGAAGCCCAATCACTTTAAAATTACAAAAACTTAATGCGGTTAGCGTAAATCACCCCCAGCTATCCCTTACCACAACAAACCAAACCATATCAACTTAAAATTACAAAAAAAGATGTACAAATCATAACAAACTATGCCAGACTCACCTAAATTACTTCGGCTACTCTAAATCATCACCATCTAACCCTTACCACAACAAACTAAACCCAATAACTTTTAAATTACAAAAAAATGCTAGTAACCATAGCAAACTATGCCAAACTCACCTAAATTACTTCGGGTACCAAAATCATCACCAACTAACACTTACCACAACAAAGTAAACCCAATCACTTTTAAATTACAAAAAAATGCTACTAACCATAGCAAACTATGCCAAACTCACCTAAATTACTTCGGCTACCATAAATCATCACCAACTAACCCTTACCACAACAAACTAAGACCATTCAATTTAAAATTACAAAAAAATGCTAAAAATCATAACAAACTATACCAGAATCACCTAAATTACTTCGACTACCGTAAATCACCCCCAACTATCCCTTAGCTCAACAAACCAAACCATATCATCTTAAAATTACAAAAAAGGTGTACAAATCATAACAAACTATGCCAGACTCACCTAAATTATTTCGGATACTCTAAATCATCACCAACTAACCCTTACCACAACAAACTAAACCCAATCACTTTTAAATTACAAAAAAATGCTATTAACCATAGCAAACTATGCCAAACTCACCTAAATTAATTCGGCTACCATAAATCATTACCAACTAACCCTTACCTCAACAAATTAAACCCAATCACTTTTAAATTAAAAAAAATGCTACTAATCATAGCAAACTATGCCAAACTCACCTAAATTACTTCGGCTATCAAAAATCACCCCCAACTACACTTTACAGCAACAAACTAAGCCCAATCACTTTAAAATAACAAAAAAATGCTAAAAATCATAACAAACTATACCAGAATCACCTAAATTACTTCGGCTACCGTAAATCACCCCCAACTATCCCTTACCACAACAAACCAAACCATATCATCTTAAAATTACAAAAAAAGGTGTACAAATCATTACAAACAATGCCAGACTCACCTAAATTACTTCGGCTACTCTAAATCATCACCATCTAACCCTTACCACAACAAACTAAACCCAGTCACTTTTAAATTTAAAAAATGCTAGTAATCATAGCAAACTATGCCAAACTCACCTAAATTACTTCGGCTACAATAAATCATTACCAACTAACCCTTACCTCAACAAATTAAACCCAATCACTTTTAAATTAAAAAAAATGCTACTAATCATAGCAAACTATGCCAAACTCACCTAAATTACTTCGGCTATCAAAAATCACCCCCAACTACACTTTACAGCAACAAACGAAGCCCAATCACTTTAAAATTACAAAAACTTAATTCGGTTAGCGTAAATCACCCCCAACTATCCCTTACCACAACAAACCAAACCATATCAACTTAAAATTACAAAAAAGGATGTACAAATCATAACAAACTATACCAGAATCACCTAAAATTACTTGGGCTTCCGTAAATCACACCCAACTATCCCTTACCACAACAAACCAAACCCTATTATCTTAAAATTACAAAAAAAAGTGTATAAATCATAACAAACTATGCCAGACTCACCTAAATTACTTCGGCTACTCTAAATCATCACCAACTAACCCTTACCACAACAAACTAAACCCAATCACTTTTAAATTACAAAAATATGCTAGTAACCATAGCAAACTATGCCAAACTCACCTAAATTACTTCGGCTTTCAAAAATCACCCCCAACTACACTTTACAGCAACAAACTTAGCCCAATCACTTTCAAATAACAAAAAAATGCTAAAAATCATAACAAACTATACCAGAATCACCTAAATTACTTCGGCTACCGTAAATCACCCCCAACTATCCCTTACCACAACAAACCAAACCATATCATCTTAAAATTACAAAAAAGGTGTACAAATCATTACAAACTATGCCAGACTCACCTAAATTACTTCGGCTACTCTAAATCATCACCATCTAACCCTTACCACAACAAACTAAACCCAATCACTTTTAAATTTAAAAAAATGCTAGTAATCATAGCAAACTATGCCTAACTCACCTAAATTACTTCGGCTACAATAAATCATCACCAACTAACCATTACCACAACAAACTAAACCCAATCACTTTTAAATTACAAAAAAATTCTAGTAACCATAGCAAACTATGCCAAACTTACCTAAATTACTTTGGGTACCATAAATCATCACCAACTAACACTTACCACAACAAAGTAAACCCAATCACTTTTAAATTACAAAAAAATGCTACTAACCATAGCAAACTATGCCAAACTCACCTAAATTACTTCGACTACCATAAATCATCACCAACTAACCCTTACCACAACAAACTAAGACCATTCAGTTTAAAATTACAAAAAAATGCTAAAAATCATAACAAACTATACCAGAATCACCTAAATTACTTCGACTACCGTAAATCACCCCCAACTATCCCTTAGCACAACAAACCAAACCGTATCATCTTAAAATTACAAAAAAGGTGTACAAATCATAACAAACTATGCCAGACTCACCTAAATTATTTCGGATACTCTAAATCATCACCAACTAACCCTTACCACAACAAACTAAACCCAATCACTTTTAAATTACAAAAAAATGCTAGTAACCATAGCAAACTATGCCAAACTCACCTAAATTAATTCGGATACCATAAATCATTACCAACTAACCCTTACTTCAACAAACTAAACCCAATCACTTTTAAATTAAAAAAAATGCTACTAATCATAGCAAACTATGCCAAACTCACCTAAATTACTTCGGCTATCAAAAATCACCCCCAACTACACTTTACAGCAACAAACTAAGCCCAATCACTTTAAAATTACAAAAAAATGCTAAAAATCATAACAAACTATACCAGAATCACTTAAATTACTTCCGTTACCGTAAATCACCCCCAACTATCCCTTACCACAACAAACCAAACCATATCATCTTAAAATTACAAAAAAAGGTGTACAAATCATAACAAACTATGCCAGACTCACCTAAATTACTTCGGCTACTCTAAATCATCACCAACTAACCCTTACCACAACAAACTAAACCCAATCACATTTAAATTACAAAAAAATGCTACTAACCATAGCAGACTATGCCAAACTCACCTAAATTACGTCGGCTATCAAAAATCACCCCCAACTACACTTTACAGCAACAAACTAAGCCCAATCACTTTAAAATTACAAAAAAATGCTAAAAATCATAACAAACTATACCAGAATCACCTAAATTACTTCGGCTACCGTAAATCACACCCAACTATCCCTTACCACAACAAACCAAACCATATTATCTTAAAATTACAAAAAAAGGTGTACAAATCATAACAAACTATGCCAGACTCACCTAAATTATTTCGGATACTCTAAATCATCATTAACTAACCCTTACCACAACAAACTAAACCCAATCACTTTTAAATTACAAAAAAATGCTAGTAACCATAGCAAACTATGCCAAACTCACATAAATTAATTAGGCTACCATAAATCATTACCAACTAACCCTTACCTCAACAAACTAACCCAATCACTTTTAAATTAAAAAATATGCTACTAATCATAGCAAACTATGCCAAACTCACCTAAATTACTTCGGCTATCAAAAATCACCCCCAACTACACTTTACAGCAACAAACTAAGCCCAATCACTTTAAAATTACAAAAAAATGCTAAAAATCATAACAAACTATACCAGAATCACCTAAATTACTTCGGCTACCGTAAATCACACCCAACTATCCCTTACCACAACAAACCAAACCATATTATCTTAAAATTACAAAAAAAGGTGTACAAATCATAACAAACTATGCCAGACTCACCTAAATTACTTCGGCTACTCTAAATCATCACCAACTAACCCTTACCACAACAAACTAAACCCAATCACTTTTAAATTACAAAAATATGCTAGTAACCATAGCAAACTATGCCAAACTCACCTAAATTACTTCGGCTACCATAAATCATCACCAACTAACCCTTACCACAAGAAACTAAACCCAATCACTTTTAATTTACAAAAAAATGCTACTAACCACAGCAAACTATGCCAAACTCACCTAAATTACTTCGGCTTTCAAAAATCACCCCCAACTACACTTTACAGCAACAAACTAAGCCCAATCACTTTAAAATAACAAAAAAATGCTAAAAATCATAACAAACTATACCAGAATCACCTAAATTACTTCGGCTACCGTAAATCACACCCAACTATCCCTTACCACAACAAACCAAACCATATTATCTTAAAATTACAAAAAAAGGTGTACAAATCATAACAAACTATGCCAGACTCACCTAAATTACTTCGGCTACTCTAAATCATCACCAACTAACCCTTACCACAACAAACTAAACCCAATCACTTTTAAATTACAAAAATATGCTAGTAACCATAGCAAACTATGCCAAACTCACCTAAATTACTTCGGCTACCATAAATCATCACCAACTAACCCTTACCACAAGAAACTAAACCCAATCACTTTTAATTTACAAAAAAATGCTACTAACCACAGCAAACTATGCCAAACTCACCTAAATTACTTCGGCTTTCAAAAATCACCCCCAACTACACTTTACAGCAACAAACTAAGCCCAATCACTTTAAAATAACAAAAAAATGCTAAAAATCATAACAAACTATACCAGAATCACCTAAATTACTTCGGCTACCGTAAATCACCCCCAACTATCCCTTACCACAACAAACCAAACCATATCATCTTAAAATTACAAAAAAAGGTGTACAAATCATTACAAACTATGCCAGACTCACCTAAACTACTTCGGCTACTCTAAATCATCACCATCCAACCCTTACCACAACAAACTAAACCCAATCACTTTTAAATTTAAAAAAATGCTAGTAACCATAGCAAACTATGCCTAACTCACCTAAATTACTTCGGCTACAATAAATCATCACCAACTAACCCTTACCACAACAAACTAAACCCAATCACTTTTAAATTACAAAAAAATGCTAGTAACCATAGCAAACTATGCCAAACTCACCTAAATTACTTCGGGTACCAAAATCATCACCAACTAACACTTACCACAACAAAGTAAACCCAATCACTTTTAAATTACAAAAAAATGCTACTAACCATAGCAAACTATGCCAAACTCACCTAAATTACTTCGGCTACCATAAATCATCACCAACTAACCCTTACCACAACAAACTAAGACCATTCAATTTAAAATTACAAAAACATGCTAAAAATCATAACAAACTATACCAGAATCACCTAAATTACTTCCACTACCGTAAATCACCCCCAACTATCCCTTAGCACAACAAACCAAACCATATCATCTTAAAATTACAAAAAAGGTGTACAAATCATAACAAACTATGCCAGACTCACCTAAATTATTTCGGATACTCTAAATCATCACCAACTAACCCTTACCACAACAAACTAAACCCAATCACTTTTAAATTACAGAAAAATGCTATTAACCATAGCAAACTATGCCAAACTCACCTAAATTAATTCGGCTACCATAAATCATTACCAACTAACCCTTACCTCAACAAATTAAACCCAATCACTTTTAAATTTAAAAAAATACTACTAATCATAGCAAACTATGCCAAACTCACCTAAATTACTTCGGCTATCAAAAATCACCCCCAACTACACTTTACAGCAACAAACTAAGCCCAATCACTTTAAAATTACAAAAAAATGCTAAAAATCATAACAAACTATACCAGAATCACTTAAATTACTTCGGTTACCGTAAATCACCCCCAACTATCCCTTACCACAACAAACCAAACCATATCATCTTAAAATTACAAAAAAAGGTGTACAAATCATAACAAACTATGCCAGACTCACCTAAATTACTTCGGCTACTCTAAATCATCACCAACTAACCCTTACCACAACAAACTAAACCCAATCACATTTAAATTACAAAAAAATGCTAGTAACCATAGCAAACTATGCCAAACTCACCTAAATTAATTCGGCTACCATAAATCATTACCAACTAACCCTTACCTCAACAAACTAAACCCAATCACTTTTAAATTACAACAAAATGCTACTAACCATAGCAAACTATGCCAAACTCACCTAAATTACTTCGGCTATCAAAAATCACCCCCAACTACACTTTACAGCAACAAACGAAGCCCAATCACTTTAAAATTACAAAAACTTAATTCGGTTAGCGTAAATCACCCCCAACTATCCCTTACCACAACAAACCAAACCATATCAACTTAAAATTACAAAAAAAAATGTACAAATCATAACAAACTATACCAGAATCACCTAAATTACTTCGGCTACCGTAAATCACACCCAACTATCCCTTACCACAACAAACCAAACCCTATTATCTTAAAATTACAAAAAAAGGTGTACAAATCATAACAAACTATGCCAGACTCACCTAAATTACTTCGGCTACTCTAAATCATCACCAACTAACCCTTACCACAACAAACTAAACCCAATCACTTTTAAATTACAAAAATATGCTAGTAACCATAGCAAACTATGCCAAACTCACCTAAATTACTTCGGCTACCATAAATCATCACCAACTAACCCTTACCACAACAAACTAAACCCAATCACTTTTAATTTACAAAAAAATGCTACTAACCATAGCAAACTATGCCAAACTCACCTAAATTACTTCGGCTTTCAAAAATCACCCCCAACTACACTTTACAGCAACAAACTAAGCCCAATCACTTTAAAATAACAAAAAAATGCTAAAAATCATAACAAACTATACCAGAATCACCTAAATTACTTCGGCTACCGTAAATCACCCCCAACTATCCCTTACCACAACAAACCAAACCATATCATCTTAAAATTACAAAAAAAGGTGTACAAATCATTACAAACTATGCCAGACTCACCTAAATTACTTCGGCTACTCTAAATCATCACCATCTAACCCTTACCACAACAAACTAAACCCAATCACTTTTAAATTTAAAAAAATGCTAGTAATCATAGCAAACTATGCCTAACTCACCTAAATTACTTCGGCTACAATAAATCATCACCAACTAACCCTTACCACAACAAACTAAACCCAATCACTTTTAAATTACAAAAAAATGCTAGTAACCATAGCAAACTATGCCAAACTCACCTAAATTACTTCGGGTACCATAAATCATCACCAACTAACACTTACCACAACAAAGTAAACCCAATCACTTTTAAATTACAAAAAAATGCTACTAACCATAGCAAACTATGCCAAACTCACCTAAATTACTTCGACTACCATAAATCATCACCAACTAACCCTTACCACAACAAACTAAGACCATTCAATTTAAAATTACAAAAAAATGCTAAAAATCATAACAAACTATACCAGAATCACCTAAATTACTTCGACTACCGTAAATCACCCCCAACTATCCCTTAGCACAACAAACCAAACCGTATCATCTTAAAATTACAAAAAAGGTGTACAAATCATAACAACCTATGCCAGACTCACCTAAATTATTTCGGATACTCTAAATCATCACCAACTAACCCTTACCACAGCAAACTAAACCCAATCACTTTTAAATTACAAAAAAATGCTAGTAACCATAGCAAACTATGCCAAACTCACCTAAATTAATTCGGCTACAATAAATCATTACCAACTAACCCTTACCTCAACAAACTAAACCCAATCACTTTTAAATTAAAAAAAAATGCTACTAATCATAGCAAACTATGCCAAACTCACCTAAATTACTTCGGCTATCAAAAATCACCCCCAACTACACTTTACAGCAAAAAACTAAGCCCAATCACTTTAAAATTACAAAAAAATGCTAAAAATCATAACAAACTATACCAGAATCACTTAAATTACTTCCGTTACCGTAAATCACCCCCAACTATCCCTTACCACAACAAACCAAACCCTATTATCTTAAAATTACAAAAAAAGGTGTACAAATCATAACAAACTATGCCGGACTCACCTAAATTACTTCGGCTACTCTAAATCATCACCAACTAACCCTTACCACAACAAACTAAACCCAATCACTTTTAAATTACAAAAATATGCTAGTAACCATAGCAAACTATGCCAAACTCACCTAAATTACTTCGGCTACCATAAATCATCACCAACTAACCCTTACCACAACAAACTAAACCCAATCACTTTTAATTTACAAAAAAATGCTACTAACCATAGCAAACTATGCCAAACTCACCTAAATTACTTCGGCTTTCAAAAATCACCCCCAACTACACTTTACAGCAACAAACTAAGCCCAATCACTTTAAAATAACACTGCTAAAAATCATAACAAACTATACCAGAATCACCTAAATTACTTCGGCTACCGTAAATCACCCCCAACTATCCCTTACCACAACAAACCAAACCATATCATCTTAAAATTACAAAAAAAGGTGTACAAATCATTACAAACTATGCCAGACTCACCTAAATTACTTCGGCTACTCTAAATCATCACCATCTAACCCTTACCACAACAAACTAAACCCAATCACTTTTAAATTTAAAAAAATGCTAGTAATCATAGCAAACTATGCCTAACTCACCTAAATTACTTCGGCTACAATAAATCATCACCAACTAACCCTTACCACAACAAACTAAACCCAATCACTTTTAAATTACAAAAAAATGCTAGTAACCATAGCAAACTATGCCAAACTCACCTAAATTACTTCGGGTACCATAAATCATCACCAACTAACACTTACCACAACAAAGTAAACCCAATCACTTTTAAATTACAAAAAAATGCTACTAACCATAGCAAACTATGCCAAACTCACCTAAATTACTTCGGCTATCAAAAATCACCCCCAACTACACTTTACAGCAACAAACTAAGCCCAATCACTTTAAAATTACAAAAAAATGCTAAAAATCATAACAAACTATACCAGAATCACCTAAATTACTTCGGCTACCGTAAATCACACCCAACTATCCCTTACCACAACAAACCAAACCATATCATCTTAAAATTACAAAAAAAGGTGTACAAATCATAACAAACTATGCCAGACTCACCTAAATTACTTCGGCTACTCTAAATCATCACCAACTAACCCTTACCACAACAAACTAAACCCAATCACTTTTAAATTACAAAAATATGCTAGTAACCATAGCAAACTATGCCAAACTCACCTAAATTACTTCGGCTAGCATAAATCATCACCAACTAACCCTTACCACAACAAACTAAACCCAATCACTTTTAATTTACAAAAAAATGCTACTAACCATAGCAAACTATGCCAAACTCACCTAAATTACTTCGGCTTTCAAAAATCAACCCCAACTACATTTTACAGCAACAAACTAAGCCCAATCACTTTAAAATAACAAAAAATGCTAAAAATCATAACAAACTATACCAGAATCACCTAAATTACTTCGGCTACCGTAAATCACCCCCAACTATCCCTTACCACAACAAACCAAACCATATCATCTTAAAATTACAAAAAAAGTGTACAAATCATTACAAACTATGCCAGACTCACCTAAATTACTTCGGCTACTCTAAATCATCACCATCTAACCCTTACCACAACAAACTAAACCCAATAACTTTTAAATTACAAAAAAATGCTAGTAACCATAGCAAACTATGCCAAACTCACCTAAATTACTTCGGGTACCAAAATCATCACCAACTAACACTTACCACAACAAAGTAAACCCAATCACTTTTAAATTACAAAAAAATGCTACTAACCATAGCAAACTATGCCAAACTCACCTAAATTACTTCGGCTACCATAAATCATCACCAACTAACCCTTACCACAACAAACTAAGACCATTCAATTTAAAATTACAAAAAAATGCTAAAAATCATAACAAACTATACCAGAATCACCTAAATTACTTCGACTACCGTAAATCACCCCCAACTATCCCTTAGCTCAACAAACCAAACCATATCATCTTAAAATTACAAAAAAGGTGTACAAATCATAACAAACTATGCCAGACTCACCTAAATTATTTCGGATACTCTAAATCATCACCAACTAACCCTTACCACAACAAACTAAACCCAATCACTTTTAAATTACAAAAAAATGCTATTAACCATAGCAAACTATGCCAAACTCACCTAAATTAATTCGGCTACCATAAATCATTACCAACTAACCCTTACCTCAACAAATTAAACCCAATCACTTTTAAATTAAAAAAAATGCTACTAATCATAGCAAACTATGCCAAACTCACCTAAATTACTTCGGCTATCAAAAATCACCCCCAACTACACTTTACAGCAACAAACTAAGCCCAATCACTTTAAAATAACAAAAAAATGCTAAAAATCATAACAAACTATACCAGAATCACCTAAATTACTTCGGCTACCGTAAATCACCCCCAACTATCCCTTACCACAACAAACCAAACCATATCATCTTAAAATTACAAAAAAAGATGTACAAATCATTACAAACAATGCCAGACTCACCTAAATTACTTCGGCTACTCTAAATCATCACCATCTAACCCTTACCACAACAAACTAAACCCAGTCACTTTTAAATTTAAAAAAATGCTAGTAATCATAGCAAACTATGCCAAACTCACCTAAATTACTTCGGCTACAATAAATCATTACCAACTAACCCTTACCTCAACAAATTAAACCCAATCACTTTTAAATTAAAAAAAAATGCTACTAATCATAGCAAACTATGCCAAACTCACCTAAATTACTTCGGCTATCAAAAATCACCCCCAACTACACTTTACAGCAACAAACGAAGCCCAATCACTTTAAAATTACAAAAACTTAATTCGGTTAGCGTAAATCACCCCCAACTATCCCTTACCACAACAAACCAAACCATATCAACTTAAAATTACAAAAAAGGATGTACAAATCATAACAAACTATACCAGAATCACCTAAAATTACTTGGGCTTCCGTAAATCACACCCAACTATCCCTTACCACAACAAACCAAACCCTATTATCTTAAAATTACAAAAAAAAGTGTATAAATCATAACAAACTATGCCAGACTCACCTAAATTACTTCGGCTACTCTAAATCATCACCAACTAACCCTTACCACAACAAACTAAACCCAATCACTTTTAAATTACAAAAATATGCTAGTAACCATAGCAAACTATGCCAAACTCACCTAAATTACTTCGGCTTTCAAAAATCACCCCCAACTACACTTTACAGCAACAAACTTAGCCCAATCACTTTCAAATAACAAAAAAATGCTAAAAATCATAACAAACTATACCAGAATCACCTAAATTACTTCGGCTACCGTAAATCACCCCCAACTATCCCTTACCACAACAAACCAAACCATATCATCTTAAAATTACAAAAAAGGTGTACAAATCATTACAAACTATGCCAGACTCACCTAAATTACTTCGGCTACTCTAAATCATCACCATCTAACCCTTACCACAACAAACTAAACCCAATCACTTTTAAATTTAAAAAAATGCTAGTAATCATAGCAAACTATGCCTAACTCACCTAAATTACTTCGGCTACAATAAATCATCACCAACTAACCATTACCACAACAAACTAAACCCAATCACTTTTAAATTACAAAAAAATTCTAGTAACCATAGCAAACTATGCCAAACTTACCTAAATTACTTTGGGTACCATAAATCATCACCAACTAACACTTACCACAACAAAGTAAACCCAATCACTTTTAAATTACAAAAAAATGCTACTAACCATAGCAAACTATGCCAAACTCACCTAAATTACTTCGACTACCATAAATCATCACCAACTAACCCTTACCACAACAAACTAAGACCATTCAGTTTAAAATTACAAAAAAATGCTAAAAATCATAACAAACTATACCAGAATCACCTAAATTACTTCGACTACCGTAAATCACCCCCAACTATCCCTTAGCACAACAAACCAAACCGTATCATCTTAAAATTACAAAAAAGGTGTACAAATCATAACAAACTATGCCAGACTCACCTAAATTATTTCGGATACTCTAAATCATCACCAACTAACCCTTACCACAACAAACTAAACCCAATCACTTTTAAATTACAAAAAAATGCTAGTAACCATAGCAAACTATGCCAAACTCACCTAAATTAATTCGGATACCATAAATCATTACCAACTAACCCTTACTTCAACAAACTAAACCCAATCACTTTTAAATTAAAAAAAATGCTACTAATCATAGCAAACTATGCCAAACTCACCTAAATTACTTCGGCTATCAAAAATCACCCCCAACTACACTTTACAGCAACAAACTAAGCCCAATCACTTTAAAATTACAAAAAAATGCTAAAAATCATAACAAACTATACCAGAATCACTTAAATTACTTCCGTTACCGTAAATCACCCCCAACTATCCCTTACCACAACAAACCAAACCATATCATCTTAAAATTACAAAAAAAGGTGTACAAATCATAACAAACTATGCCAGACTCACCTAAATTACTTCGGCTACTCTAAATCATCACCAACTAACCCTTACCACAACAAACTAAACCCAATCACATTTAAATTACAAAAAAATGCTACTAACCATAGCAGACTATGCCAAACTCACCTAAATTACGTCGGCTATCAAAAATCACCCCCAACTACACTTTACAGCAACAAACTAAGCCCAATCACTTTAAAATTACAAAAAAATGCTAAAAATCATAACAAACTATACCAGAATCACCTAAATTACTTCGGCTACCGTAAATCACACCCAACTATCCCTTACCACAACAAACCAAACCATATTATCTTAAAATTACAAAAAAAGGTGTACAAATCATAACAAACTATGCCAGACTCACCTAAATTATTTCGGATACTCTAAATCATCATTAACTAACCCTTACCACAACAAACTAAACCCAATCACTTTTAAATTACAAAAAAATGCTAGTAACCATAGCAAACTATGCCAAACTCACATAAATTAATTACGCTACCATAAATCATTACCAACTAACCCTTACCTCAACAAACTAACCCAATCACTTTTAAATTAAAAAATATGCTACTAATCATAGCAAACTATGCCAAACTCACCTAAATTACTTCGGCTATCAAAAATCACCCCCAACTACACTTTACAGCAACAAACGAAGCCCAATCACTTTAAAATTACAAAAACTTAATTCGGTTAGCGTAAATCACCCCCAACTATCCCTTACCACAACAAACCAAACCATATCAACTTAAAATTACAAAAAAAAATGTACAAATCATAACAAACTATACCAGAATCACCTAAATTACTTCGGCTACCGTAAATCACACCCAACTATCCCTTACCACAACAAACCAAACCCTATTATCTTAAAATTACAAAAAAAGGTGTACAAATCATAACAAACTATGCCAGACTCACCTAAATTACTTCGGCTACTCTAAATCATCACCAACTAACCCTTACCACAACAAACTAAACCCAATCACTTTTAAATTACAAAAATATGCTAGTAACCATAGCAAACTATGCCAAACTCACCTAAATTACTTCGGCTACCATAAATCATCACCAACTAACCCTTACCACAACAAACTAAACCCAATCACTTTTAATTTACAAAAAAATGCTACTAACCATAGCAAACTATGCCAAACTCACCTAAATTACTTCGGCTTTCAAAAATCACCCCCAACTACACTTTACAGCAACAAACTAAGCCCAATCACTTTAAAATAACAAAAAAATGCTAAAAATCATAACAAACTATACCAGAATCACCTAAATTACTTCGGCTACCGTAAATCACCCCCAACTATCCCTTACCACAACAAACCAAACCATATCATCTTAAAATTACAAAAAAAGGTGTACAAATCATTACAAACTATGCCAGACTCACCTAAATTACTTCGGCTACTCTAAATCATCACCATCTAACCCTTACCACAACAAACTAAACCCAATCACTTTTAAATTTAAAAAAATGCTAGTAATCATAGCAAACTATGCCTAACTCACCTAAATTACTTCGGCTACAATAAATCATCACCAACTAACCCTTACCACAACAAACTAAACCCAATCACTTTTAAATTACAAAAAAATGCTAGTAACCATAGCAAACTATGCCAAACTCACCTAAATTACTTCGGGTACCATAAATCATCACCAACTAACACTTACCACAACAAAGTAAACCCAATCACTTTTAAATTACAAAAAAATGCTACTAACCATAGCAAACTATGCCAAACTCACCTAAATTACTTCGACTACCATAAATCATCACCAACTAACCCTTACCACAACAAACTAAGACCATTCAATTTAAAATTACAAAAAAATGCTAAAAATCATAACAAACTATACCAGAATCACCTAAATTACTTCGACTACCGTAAATCACCCCCAACTATCCCTTAGCACAACAAACCAAACCGTATCATCTTAAAATTACAAAAAAGGTGTACAAATCATAACAAACTATGCCAGACTCACCTAAATTATTTCGGATACTCTAAATCATCACCAACTAACCCTTACCACAACAAACTAAACCCAATCACTTTTAAATTACAAAAAAATGCTAGTAACCATAGCAAACTATGCCAAACTCACCTAAATTAATTCGGCTACCATAAATCATTACCAACTAACCCTTACCTCAACAAACTAAACCCAATCACTTTTAAATTAAAAAAAAATGCTACTAATCATAGCAAACTATGCCAAACTTACCTAAATTACTTCGGCTATCAAAAATCACCCCCAACTACACTTTACAGCAAAAAACTAAGCCCAATCACTTTAAAATTACAAAAAAATGCTAAAAATCATAACAAACTATACCAGAATCACTTAAATTACTTCCGTTACCGTAAATCACCCCCAACTATCCCTTACCACAACAAACCAAACCCTATTATCTTAAAATTACAAAAAAAGGTGTACAAATCATAACAAACTATGCCGGACTCACCTAAATTACTTCGGCTACTCTAAATCATCACCAACTAACCCTTACCACAACAAACTAAACCCAATCACTTTTAAATTACAAAAATATGCTAGTAACGATAGCAAACTATGCCAAACTCACCTAAATTACTTCGGCTACCATAAATCATCACCAACTAACCCTTACCACAACAAACTAAACCCAATCACTTTTAATTTACAAAAAAATGCTACTAACCATAGCAAACTATGCCAAACTCACCTAAATTACTTCGGCTTTCAAAAATCACCCCCAACTACACTTTACAGCAACAAACTAAGCCCAATCACTTTAAAATAACACTGCTAAAAATCATAACAAACTATACCAGAATCACCTAAATTACTTCGGCTACCGTAAATCACCCCCAACTATCCCTTACCACAACAAACCAAACCATATCATCTTAAAATTACAAAAAAAGGTGTACAAATCATTACAAACTATGCCAGACTCACCTAAATTACTTCGGCTACTCTAAATCATCACCATCTAACCCTTACCACAACAAACTAAACCCAATCACTTTTAAATTTAAAAAAATGCTAGTAATCATAGCAAACTATGCCTAACTCACCTAAATTACTTCGGCTACAATAAATCATCACCAACTAACCCTTACCACAACAAACTAAACCCAATCACTTTTAAATTACAAAAAAATGCTAGTAACCATAGCAAACTATGCCAAACTCACCTAAATTACTTCGGGTACCATAAATCATCACCAACTAACACTTACCACAACAAAGTAAACCCAATCACTTTTAAATTACAAAAAAATGCTACTAACCATAGCAAACTATGCCAAACTCACCTAAATTACTTCGACTACCATAAATCATCACCAACTAACCCTTACCACAACAAACTAAGACCATTCAATTTAAAATTACAAAAAAATGCTAAAAATCATAACAAACTATACCAGAATCACCTAAATTACTTCGACTACCTTAAATCACCCCCAACTATCCCTTAGCACAACAAACCAAACCGTATCATCTTAAAATTACAAAAAAGGTGTACAAATCATAACAAACTATGCCAGACTCACCTAAATTATTTCGGATACTCTAAATCATCACCAACTAACCCTTACCACAACAAACTAAACCCAATCACTTTTAAATTACAAAAAAATGCTAGTAACCATAGCAAACTATGCCAAACTCACCTAAATTAATTCGGCTACCATAAATCATTACCAACTAACCCTTACCTCAACAAACTAAACCCAATCACTTTTAAATTAAAAAAAAATGCTACTAATCATAGCAAACTATGCCAAACTCACCTAAATTACTTCGGCTATCAAAAATCACCCCCAACTACACTTTACAGCAACAAACTAAGCCCAATCACTTTAAAATTACAAAAAAATGCTAAAAATCATAACAAACTATACCAGAATCACTTAAATTACTTCCGTTACCGTAAATCACCCCCAACTATCCCTTACCACAACAAACCAAACCATATCATCTTAAAATTACAAAAAAAGGTGTACAAATCATAACAAACTATGCCAGACTCACCTAAATTACTTCGGCTACTCTAAATCATCACCAACTAACCCTTACCACAACAAACTAAACCCAATCACATTTAAATTACAAAAAAATGCTACTAACCATAGCAGACTATGCCAAACTCACCTAAATTACGTCGGCTATCAAAAATCACCCCCAACTACACTTTACAGCAACAAACTAAGCCCAATGACTTTAAAATTACAAAAAAATGCTAAAAATCATAACAAACTATACCAGAATCACCTAAATTACTTCGGCTACCGTAAATCACACCCAACTATCCCTTACCACAACAAACCAAACCATATTATCTTAAAATTACAAAAAAAGGTGTACAAATCATAACAAACTATGCCAGACTCACCTAAATTATTTCGGATACTCTAAATCATCACCAACTAACCCTTACCACAACAAACTAAACCCAATCACTTTTAAATTACAAAAAAATGCTAGTAACCATAGCAAACTATGCCAAACTCACCTAAATTAATTAGGCTACCATAAATCATTACCAACTAACCCTTACCTCAACAAACTAAACCCAATCACTTTTAAATTAAAAAATATGCTACTAATCATAGCAAACTATGCCAAACTCACCTAAATTACTTCGACTACCATAAATCATCACCAACTAACCCTTACCACAACAAACTAAGACCATTCAATTTAAAATTACAAAAAAATGCTAAAAATCATAACAAAATATACCAGAATCACCTAAATTACTTCGACTACCGTAAATCACCCACAACTATCCCTTAGCACAACAAACCAAACCGTATCATCTTAAAATTACAAAAAAGGTGTACAAATCATAACAAACTATGCCAGACTCACCTAAATTATTTCGGATACTCTAAATCATCACCAACTAACCCTTACCACAACAAACTAAACCCAATCACTTTTAAATTACAAAAAAATGCTAGTAACCATAGCAAACTATGCCAAACTCACCTAAATTAATTCGGCTACCATAAATCATTACCAACTAACCCTTACCTCAACAAACTAAACCCAATCACTTTTAAATTAAAAAAAATGCTACTAATCATAGCAAACTATGCCAAACTCACCTAAATTACTTCGGCTATCAAAAATCACCCCCAACTACACTTTACAGCAACAAACTAAGCCCAATCACTTTAAAATTACAAAAAAATGCTAAAAATCATAACAAACTATACCAGAATCACTTAAATTACTTCCGTTACCGTAAATCACCCCCAACTACCCCTTACCACAACAAACCAAACCATATCATCTTAAAATTACAAAAAAAGGTGTACAAATCATAACAAACTATGCCAGACTCACCTAAATTACTTCGGCTACTCTAAATCATCACCAACTAACCCTTACCACAACAAACTAAACCCAATCACATTTAAATTACAAAAAAATGCTACTAACCATAGCAGACTATGCCAAACTCACCTAAATTACGTCGGCTATCAAAAATGACCCCCAACTACACTTTACAGCAACAAACTAAGCCCAATCACTTTAAAATTACAAAAAAATGCTAAAAATCATAACAAACTATACCAGAATCACCTAAATTACTTCGGCTACCGTAAATCACACCCAACTATCCCTTACCACAACAAACCAAACCATATTATCTTAAAATTACAAAAAAAGGTGTACAAATCATAACAAACTATGCCAGACTCACCTAAATTATTTCGGATACTCTAAATCATCACCAACTAACCCTTACCACAACAAACTAAACCCAATCACTTTTAAATTACAAAAAAATGCTAGTAACCATAGCAAACTATGCCAAACTCACCTAAATTAATTAGGCTACCATAAATCATTACCAACTAACCCTTACCTCAACAAACTAAACCCAATCACTTTTAAATTAAAAAATATGCTACTAATCATAGCAAACTATGCCAAACTCACCTAAATTACTTCGGCTATCAAAAATCACCCCCAACTACACTTTACAGCAACAAACTAAGCCCAATCACTTTAAAATTACAAAAAAATGCTAAAAATCATAACAAACTATACCAGAATCACCTAAATTACTTCGGCTACCGTAAATCACACCCAACTATCCCTTACCACAACAAACCAAACCATATTATCTTAAAATTACAAAAAAAGGTGTACAAATCATAACAAACTATGCCAGACTCACCTAAATTACTTCGGCTACTCTAAATCATCACCAACTAACCCTTACCACAACAAACTAAACCCAATCACTTTTAAATTACAAAAATATGCTAGTAACCATAGCAAACTATGCCAAACTCACCTAAATTACTTCGGCTACCATAAATCATCACCAACTAACCCTTACCACAAGAAACTAAACCCAATCACTTTTAATTTACAAAAAAATGCTACTAACCACAGCAAACTATGCCAAACTCACCTAAATTACTTCGGCTTTCAAAAATCACCCCCAACTACACTTTACAGCAACAAACTAAGCCCAATCACTTTAAAATAACAAAAAAATGCTAAAAATCATAACAAACTATACCAGAATCACCTAAATTACTTCGGCTACCGTAAATCACCCCCAACTATCCCTTACCACAACAAACCAAACCATATCATCTTAAAATTACAAAAAAAGGTGTACAAATCATTACAAACTATGCCAGACTCACCTAAACTACTTCGGCTACTCTAAATCATCACCATCCAACCCTTACCACAACAAACTAAACCCAATCACTTTTAAATTTAAAAAAATGCTAGTAACCATAGCAAACTATGCCTAACTCACCTAAATTACTTCGGCTACAATAAATCATCACCAACTAACCCTTACCACAACAAACTAAACCCAATCACTTTTAAATTACAAAAAAATGCTACTAACCATAGCAAACTATGCCAAACTCACCTAAATTACTTCGGCTACCATAAATCATCACCAACTAACCCTTACCACAACAAACTAAGACCATTCAATTTAAAATTACAAAAAAATGCTAAAAATCATAACAAACTATACCAGAATCACCTAAATTACTTCGACTACCGTAAATCACCCCCAACTATCCCTTAGCTCAACAAACCAAACCATATCATCTTAAAATTACAAAAAAGGTGTACAAATCATAACAAACTATGCCAGACTCACCTAAATTATTTCGGATACTCTAAATCATCACCAACTAACCCTTACCACAACAAACTAAACCCAATCACTTTTAAATTACAAAAAAATGCTATTAACCATAGCAAACTATGCCAAACTCACCTAAATTAATTCGGCTACCATAAATCATTACCAACTAACCCTTACCTCAACAAATTAAACCCAATCACTTTTAAATTAAAAAAAATGCTACTAATCATAGCAAACTATGCCAAACTCACCTAAATTACTTCGGCTATCAAAAATCACCCCCAACTACACTTTACAGCAACAAACTAAGCCCAATCACTTTAAAATAACAAAAAAATGCTAAAAATCATAACAAACTATACCAGAATCACCTAAATTACTTCGGCTACCGTAAATCACCCCCAACTATCCCTTACCACAACAAACCAAACCATATCATCTTAAAATTACAAAAAAAGGTGTACAAATCATTACAAACAATGCCAGACTCACCTAAATTACTTCGGCTACTCTAAATCATCACCATCTAACCCTTACCACAACAAACTAAACCCAGTCACTTTTAAATTTAAAAAAATGCTAGTAATCATAGCAAACTATGCCAAACTCACCTAAATTACTTCGGCTACAATAAATCATTACCAACTAACCCTTACCTCAACAAATTAAACCCAATCACTTTTAAATTAAAAAAAATGCTACTAATCATAGCAAACTATGCCAAACTCACCTAAATTACTTCGGCTATCAAAAATCACCCCCAACTACACTTTACAGCAACAAACGAAGCCCAATCACTTTAAAATTACAAAAACTTAATTCGGTTAGCGTAAATCACACCCAACTATCCCTTACCACAACAAACCAAACCATATCAACTTAAAATTACAAAAAAGGATGTACAAATCATAACAAACTATACCAGAATCACCTAAAATTACTTGGGCTTCCGTAAATCACACCCAACTATCCCTTACCACAACAAACCAAACCCTATTATCTTAAAATTACAAAAAAAAGTGTATAAATCATAACAAACTATGCCAGACTCACCTAAATTACTTCGGCTACTCTAAATCATCACCAACTAACCCTTACCACAACAAACTAAACCCAATCACTTTTAAATTACAAAAATATGCTAGTAACCATAGCAAACTATGCCAAACTCACCTAAATTACTTCGGCTTTCAAAAATCACCCCCAACTACACTTTACAGCAACAAACTTAACCCAATCACTTTCAAATAACAAAAAAATGCTAAAAATCATAACAAACTATACCAGAATCACCTAAATTACTTCGGCTACCGTAAATCACCCCCAACTATCCCTTACCACAACAAACCAAACCATATCATCTTAAAATTACAAAAAAGGTGTACAAATCATTACAAACTATGCCAGACTCACCTAAATTACTTCGGCTACTCTAAATCATCACCATCTAACCCTTACCACAACAAACTAAACCCAATCACTTTTAAATTTAAAAAAATGCTAGTAATCATAGCAAACTATGCCTAACTCACCTAAATTACTTCGGCTACAATAAATCATCACCAACTAACCATTACCACAACAAACTAAACCCAATCACTTTTAAATTACAAAAAAATTCTAGTAACCATAGCAAACTATGCCAAACTTACCTAAATTACTTTGGGTACCATAAATCATCACCAACTAACACTTACCACAACAAAGTAAACCCAATCACTTTTAAATTACAAAAAAATGCTACTAACCATAGCAAACTATGCCAAACTCACCTAAATTACTTCGACTACCATAAATCATCACCAACTAACCCTTACCACAACAAACTAAGACCATTCAGTTTAAAATTACAAAAAAATGCTAAAAATCATAACAAACTATACCAGAATCACCTAAATTACTTCGACTACCGTAAATCACCCCCAACTATCCCTTAGCACAACAAACCAAACCGTATCATCTTAAAATTACAAAAAAGGTGTACAAATCATAACAAACTATGCCAGACTCACCTAAATTATTTCGGATACTCTAAATCATCACCAACTAACCCTTACCACAACAAACTAAACCCAATCACTTTTAAATTACAAAAAAATGCTAGTAACCATAGCAAACTATGCCAAACTCACCTAAATTAATTCGGATACCATAAATCATTACCAACTAACCCTTACTTCAACAAACTAATCCCAATCACTTTTAAATTAAAAAAAATGCTACTAATCATAGCAAACTATGCCAAACTCACCTAAATTACTTCGGCTATCAAAAATCACCCCCAACTACACTTTACAGCAACAAACTAAGCCCAATCACTTTAAAATTACAAAAAAATGCTAAAAATCATAACAAACTATACCAGAATCACTTAAATTACTTCCGTTACCGTAAATCACCCCCAACTATCCCTTACCACAACAAACCAAACCATATCATCTTAAAATTACAAAAAAAGGTGTACAAATCATAACAAACTATGCCAGACTCACCTAAATTACTTCGGCTACTCTAAATCATCACCAACTAACCCTTACCACAACAAACTAAACCCAATCACATTTAAATTACAAAAAAATGCTACTAACCATAGCAGACTATGCCAAACTCACCTAAATTACGTCGGCTATCAAAAATCACCCCCAACTACACTTTACAGCAACAAACTAAGCCCAATCACTTTAAAATTACAAAAAAATGCTAAAAATCATAACAAACCATACCAGAATCACCTAAATTACTTCGGCTACCGTAAATCACACCCAAATATCCCTTACCACAACAAACCAAACCATATTATCTTAAAATTACAAAAAAAGGTGTACAAATCATAACAAACTATGCCAGACTCACCTAAATTATTTCGGATACTCTAAATCATCATTAACTAACCCTTACCACAACAAACTAAACCCAATCACTTTTAAATTACAAAAAAATGCTAGTAACCATAGCAAACTATGCCAAACTCACATAAATTAATTAGGCTACCATAAATCATTACCAACTAACCCTTACCTCAACAAACTAACCCAATCACTTTTAAATTAAAAAATATGCTACTAATCATAGCAAACTATGCCAAACTCACCTAAATTACTTCGGCTATCAAAAATCACCCCCAACTACACTTTACAGCAACAAACTAAGCCCAATCACTTTAAAATTACAAAAAAATGCTAAAAATCATAACAAACTATACCAGAATCACCTAAATTACTTCGGCTACCGTAAATCACACCCAACTATCCCTTACCACAACAAACCAAACCATATTATCTTAAAATTACAAAAAAAGGTGTACAAATCATAACAAACTATGCCAGACTCACCTAAATTACTTCGGCTACTCTAAATCATCACCAACTAACCCTTACCACAACAAACTAAACCCAATCACTTTTAAATTACAAAAATATGCTAGTAACCATAGCAAACTATGCCAAACTCACCTAAATTACTTCGGCTACCATAAATCATCACCAACTAACCCTTACCACAAGAAACTAAACCCAATCACTTTTAATTTACAAAAAAATGCTACTAACCACAGCAAACTATGCCAAACTCACCTAAATTACTTCGGCTTTCAAAAATCACCCCCAACTACACTTTACAGCAACAAACTAAGCCCAATCACTTTAAAATAACAAAAAAATGCTAAAAATCATAACAAACTATACCAGAATCACCTAAATTACTTCGGCTACCGTAAATCACCCCCAACTATCCCTTACCACAACAAACCAAACCATATCATCTTAAAATTACAAAAAAAGGTGTACAAATCATTACAAACTATGCCAGACTCACCTAAACTACTTCGGCTACTCTAAATCATCACCATCCAACCCTTACCACAACAAACTAAACCCAATCACTTTTAAATTTAAAAAAATGCTAGTAACCATAGCAAACTATGCCTAACTCACCTAAATTACTTCGGCTACAATAAATCATCACCAACTAACCCTTACCACAACAAACTAAACCCAATCACTTTTAAATTACAAAAAAATGCTAGTAATCATAGCAAACTATGCCAAACTCACCTAAATTACTTCGGGTACCAAAATCATCACCAACTAACACTTACCACAACAAAGTAAACCCAATCACTTTTAAATTACAAAAAAATGCTTCTAACCATAGCAAACTATGCCAAACTCACCTAAATTACTTCGGCTACCATAAATCATCACCAACTAACCCTTACCACAACAAACTAAGACCATTCAATTTAAAATTACAAAAACATGCTAAAAATCATAACAAACTATACCAGAATCACCTAAATTACTTCCACTACCGTAAATCACCCCCAACTATCCCTTAGCACAACAAACCAAACCATATCATCTTAAAATTACAAAAAAGGTGTACAAATCATAACAAACTATGCCAGACTCACCTAAATTATTTCGGATACTCTAAATCATCACCAACTAACCCTTACCACAACAAACTAAACCCAATCACTTTTAAATTACAGAAAAATGCTATTAACCATAGCAAACTATGCCAAACTCACCTAAATTAATTCGGCTACCATAAATCATTACCAACTAACCCTTACCTCAACAAATTAAACCCAATCACTTTTAAATTTAAAAAAATGCTACTAATCATAGCAAACTATGCCAAACTCACCTAAATTACTTCGGCTATCAAAAATCACCCCCAACTACACTTTACAGCAACAAACTAAGCCCAATCACTTTAAAATTACAAAAAAATGCTAAAAATCATAACAAACTATACCAGAATCACTTAAATTACTTCGGTTACCGTAAATCACCCCCAACTATCCCTTACCACAACAAACCAAACCATATCATCTTAAAATTACAAAAAAAGGTGTACAAATCATAACAAACTATGCCAGACTCACCTAAATTACTTCGGCTACTCTAAATCATCACCAACTAACCCTTACCACAACAAACTAAACCCAATCACTTTTAAATTACAAAAAAATGCTAGTAACCATAGCAAACTATGCCAAACTCACCTAAATTAATTCGGCTACCATAAATCATTACCAACTAACCCTTACCTCAACAAACTAAACCCAATCACTTTTAAATTACAACAAAATGCAAACTATGCCAAACTCACCTAAATTACTTCGGCTATCAAAAATCACCCCCAACTACACTTTACAGCAACAAACGAAGCCCAATCACTTTAAAATTACAAAAACTTAATTCGGTTAGCGTAAATCACCCCCAACTATCCCTTACCACAACAAACCAAACCATATCAACTTAAAATTACAAAAAAAAATGTACAAATCATAACAAACTATACCAGAATCACCTAAATTACTTCGGCTACCGTAAATCACACCCAACTATCCCTTACAACAACAAACCAAACCCTATTATCTTAAAATTACAAAAAAAGGTGTACAAATCATAACAAACTATGCCAGACTCACCTAAATTACTTCGGCTACTCTAAATCATCACCAACTAACCCTTACCACAACAAACTAAACCCAATCACTTTTAAATTACAAAAATATGCTAGTAACCATAGCAAACTATGCCAAACTCACCTAAATTACTTCGGCTACCATAAATCATCACCAACTAACCCTTACCACAACAAACTAAACCCAATCACTTTTAATTTACAAAAAAATGCTACTAACCATAGCAAACTATGCCAAACTCACCTAAATTACTTCGGCTTTCAAAAATCACCCCCAACTACACTTTACAGCAACAAACTAAGCCCAATCACTTTAAAATAACAAAAAAATGCTAAAAATCATAACAAACTATACCAGAATCACCTAAATTACTTCGGCTACCGTAAATCACCCCCAACTATCCCTTACCACAACAAACCAAACCATATCATCTTAAAATTACAAAAAAAGGTGTACAAATCATTACAAACTATGCCAGACTCACCTAAATTACTTCGGCTACTCTAAATCATCACCATCTAACCCTTACCACAACAAACTAAACCCAATCACTTTTAAATTTAAAAAAATGCTAGTAATCATAGCAAACTATGCCTAACTCACCTAAATTACTTCGGCTACAATAAATCATCACCAACTAACCCTTACCACAACAAACTAAACCCAATCACTTTTAAATTACAAAAAAATGCTAGTAACCATAGCAAACTATGCCAAACTCACCTAAATTACTTCGGGTACCATAAATCATCACCAACTAACACTTACCACAACAAAGTAAACCCAATCACTTTTAAATTACAAAAAAATGCTACTAACCATAGCAAACTATGCCAAACTCACCTAAATTACTTCGACTACCATAAATCATCACCAACTAACCCTTACCACAACAAACTAAGACCATTCAATTTAAAATTACAAAAAAATGCTAAAAATCATAACAAACTATACCAGAATCACCTAAATTACTTCGACTACCGTAAATCACCCCCAACTATCCCTTAGCACAACAAACCAAACCGTATCATCTTAAAATTACAAAAAAGGTGTACAAATCATAACAAACTATGCCAGACTCACCTAAATTATTTCGGATACTCTAAATCATCACCAACTAACCCTTACCACAACAAACTAAACCCAATCACTTTTAAATTACAAAAAAATGCTAGTAACCATAGCAAACTATGCCAAACTCACCTAAATTAATTCGGCTACCATAAATCATTACCAACTAACCCTTACCTCAACAAACTAAACCCAATCACTTTTAAATTAAAAAAAAATGCTACTAATCATAGCAAACTATGCCAAACTCACCTAAATTACTTCGGCTATCAAAAATCACCCCCAACTACACTTTACAGCAAAAAACTAAGCCCAATCACTTTAAAATTACAAAAAAATGCTAAAAATCATAACAAACTATACCAGAATCACTTAAATTACTTCCGTTACCGTAAATCACCCCCAACTATCCCTTACCACAACAAACCAAACCCTATTATCTTAAAATTACAAAAAAAGGTGTACAAATCATAACAAACTATGCCGGACTCACCTAAATTACTTCGGCTACTCTAAATCATCACCAACTAACCCTTACCACAACAAACTAAACCCAATCACTTTTAAATTACAAAAATATGCTAGTAACCATAGCAAACTATGCCAAACTCACCTAAATTACTTCGGCTACCATAAATCATCACCAACTAACCCTTACCACAACAAACTAAACCCAATCACTTTTAATTTACAAAAAAATGCTACTAACCATAGCAAACTATGCCAAACTCACCTAAATTACTTCGGCTTTCAAAAATCACCCCCAACTACACTTTACAGCAACAAACTAAGCCCAATCACTTTAAAATAACACTGCTAAAAATCATAACAAACTATACCAGAATCACCTAAATTACTTCGGCTACCGTAAATCACCCCCAACTATCCCTTACCACAACAAACCAAACCATATCATCTTAAAATTACAAAAAAAGGTGTACAAATCATTACAAACTATGCCAGACTCACCTAAATTACTTCGGCTACTCTAAATCATCACCATCTAACCCTTACCACAACAAACTAAACCCAATCACTTTTAAATTTAAAAAAATGCTAGTAATCATAGCAAACTATGCCTAACTCACCTAAATTACTTCGGCTACAATAAATCATCACCAACTAACCCTTACCACAACAAACTAAACCCAATCACTTTTAAATTACAAAAAAATGCTAGTAACCATTGCAAACTATGCCAAACTCACCTAAATTACTTCGGGTACCATAAATCATCACCAACTAACACTTACCACAACAAAGTAAACCCAATCACTTTTAAATTATAAAAAAATGCTACTAACCATAGCAAACTATGCCAAACTCACCTAAATTACTTCGACTACCATAAATCATCACCAACTAACCCTTACCACAACAAACTAAGACCATTCAATTTAAAATTACAAAAAAATGCTAAAAATCATAACAAACTATACCAGAATCACCTAAATTACTTCGACTACCTTAAATCACCCCCAACTATCCCTTAGCACAACAAACCAAACCGTATCATCTTAAAATTACAAAAAAGGTGTACAAATCATAACAAACTATGCCAGACTCACCTAAATTATTTCGGATACTCTAAATCATCACCAACTAACCCTTACCACAACAAACTAAACCCAATCACTTTTAAATTACAAAAAAATGCTAGTAACCATAGCAAACTATGCCAAACTCACCTAAATTAATTCGGCTACCATAAATCATTACCAACTAACCCTTACCTCAACAAACTAAACCCAATCACTTTTAAATTAAAAAAAAATGCTACTAATCATAGCAAACTATGCCAAACTCACCTAAATTACTTCGGCTATCAAAAATCACCCCCAACTACACTTTACAGCAACAAACTAAGCCCAATCACTTTAAAATTACAAAAAAATGCTAAAAATCATAACAAACTATACCAGAATCACTTAAATTACTTCCGTTACCGTAAATCACCCCCAACTATCCCTTACCACAACAAACCAAACCATATCATCTTAAAATTACAAAAAAAGGTGTACAAATCATAACAAACTATGCCAGACTCACCTAAATTACTTCGGCTACTCTAAATCATCACCAACTAACCCTTACCACAACAAACTAAACCCAATCACATTTAAATTACAAAAAAATGCTACTAACCATAGCAGACTATGCCAAACTCACCTAAATTACGTCGGCTATCAAAAATCACCCCCAACTACACTTTACAGCAACAAACTAAGCCCAATGACTTTAAAATTACAAAAAAATGCTAAAAATCATAACAAACTATACCAGAATCACCTAAATTACTTCGGCTACCGTAAATCACACCCAACTATCCCTTACCACAACAAACCAAACCATATTATCTTAAAATTACAAAAAAAGGTGTACAAATCATAACAAACTATGCCAGACTCACCTAAATTATTTCGGATACTCTAAATCATCACCAACTAACCCTTACCACAACAAACTAAACCCAATCACTTTTAAATTACAAAAAAATGCTAGTAACCATAGCAAACTATGCCAAACTCACCTAAATTAATTAGGCTACCATAAATCATTACCAACTAACCCTTACCTCAACAAACTAAACCCAATCACTTTTAAATTAAAAAATATGCTACTAATCATAGCAAACTATGCCAAACTCACCTAAATTACTTCGACTACCATAAATCATCACCAACTAACCCTTACCACAACAAACTAAGACCATTCAATTTAAAATTACAAAAAAATGCTAAAAATCATAACAAAATATACCAGAATCACCTAAATTACTTCGACTACCGTAAATCACCCACAACTATCCCTTAGCACAACAAACCAAACCGTATCATCTTAAAATTACAAAAAAGGTGTACAAATCATAACAAACTATGCCAGACTCACCTAAATTATTTCGGATACTCTAAATCATCACCAACTAACCCTTACCACAACAAACTAAACCCAATCACTTTTAAATTACAAAAAAATGCTAGTAACCATAGCAAACTATGTCAAACTCACCTAAATTAATTCGGCTACCATAAATCATTACCAACTAACCCTTACCTCAACAAACTAAACCCAATCACTTTTAAATTAAAAAAAATGCTACTAATCATAGCAAACTATGCCAAACTCACCTAAATTACTTCGGCTATCAAAAATCACCCCCAACTACACTTTACAGCAACAAACTAAGCCCAATCACTTTAAAATTACAAAAAAATGCTAAAAATCATAACAAACTATACCAGAATCACTTAAATTACTTCCGTTACCGTAAATCACCCCCAACTACCCCTTACCACAACAAACCAAACCATATCATCTTAAAATTACAAAAAAAGGTGTACAAATCATAACAAACTATGCCAGACTCACCTAAATTACTTCGGCTACTCTAAATCATCACCAACTAACCCTTACCACAACAAACTAAACCCAATCACATTTAAATTACAAAAAAATGCTACTAACCATAGCAGACTATGCCAAACTCACCTAAATTACGTCGGCTATCAAAAATGACCCCCAACTACACTTTACAGCAACAAACTAAGCCCAATCACTTTAAAATTACAAAAAAATGCTAAAAATCATAACAAACTATACCAGAATCACCTAAATTACTTCGGCTACCGTAAATCACACCCAACTATCCCTTACCACAACAAACCAAACCATATTATCTTAAAATTACAAAAAAGGTGTACAAATCATAACAAACTATGCCAGACTCACCTAAATTATTTCGGATACTCTAAATCATCACCAACTAACCCTTACCACAACAAACTAAACCCAATCACTTTTAAATTACAAAAAAATGCTAGTAACCATAGCAAACTATGCCAAACTCACCTAAATTAATTATGCTACCATAAATCATTACCAACTAACCCTTACCTCAACAAACTAAACCCAATCACTTTTAAATTAAAAAATATGCTACTAATCATAGCAAACTATGCCAAACTCACCTAAATTACTTCGGCTATCAAAAATCACCCCAAACTACACTTTACAGCAACAAACTAAGCCCAATCACTTTAAAATTACAAAAAAATGCTAAAAATCATAACAAACTATACCAGAATCACCTAAATTACTTCGGCTACCGTAAATCACACCCAACTATCCCTTACCACAACAAACCAAACCATATTATCTTAAAATTACAAAAAAAGGTGTACAAATCATAACAAACTATGCCAGACTCACCGAAATTACTTCGGCTACTCTAAATCATCACCAACTAACCCTTACCACAACAAACTAAACCCAATCACTTTTAAATTACAAAAATATGCTAGTAACCATAGCAAACTATGCCAAACTCACCTAAATTACTTCGCCTACCATAAATCATCACCAACTAACCCTTACCACAACAAACTAAACCCAATCACTTTTAATTTACAAAAAAATGCTACTAACCATAGCAAACTATGCCAAACTCACCTAAATTACTTCGGCTTTCAAAAATCACCCCCAACTACACTTTACAGCAACAAACTAAGCCCAATCACTTTAAAATAACAAAAAAAATGCTAAAAATCATAACAAACTATACCAGAATCACCTAAATTACTTCGGCTACCGTAAATCACCCCCAACTATCCCTTACCACAACAAACCAAACCATATCATCTTAAAATTACAAAAAAAGGTGTACAAATCATTACAAACTATGCCAGACTCACCTAAACTACTTCGGCTACTCTAAATCATCACCATCCATCCCTTACCACAACAAACTAAACCCAATCACTTTTAAATTTAAAAAAATGCTAGTAACCATAGCAAACTATGCCTAACTCACCTAAATTACTTCGGCTACAATAAATCATCACCAACTAACCCTTACCACAACAAACTAAACCCAATCACTTTTAAATTACAAAAAAATGCTAGTAACCATAGCAAACTATGCCAAACTCACCTAAATTACTTCGGGTACCAAAATCATCACCAACTAACACTTACCACAACAAAGTAAACCCAATCACTTTTAAATTACAAAAAAATGCTACTAACCATAGCAAACTATGCCAAACTCACCTAAATTACTTCGGCTACCATAAATCATCACCCACTAACCCTTACCACAACAAACTAAGACCATTCAATTTAAAATTACAAAAAAATGCTAAAAATCATAACAAACTATACCAGAATCACCTAAATTACTTCGACTACCGTAAATCACCCCCAACTATCCCTTAGCACAACAAACCAAACCATATCATCTTAAAATTACAAAAATGGTGTACAAATCATAACAAACTATGCCAGACTCACCTAAATTATTTCGGATACTCTAAATCATCACCAACTAACCCTTACCACAACAAACTAAACCCAATCACTTTTAAATTACAAAAAAATGCTAGTAACCATAGCAAACTATGCCAAACTCACCTAAATTAATTCGGCTACCATAAATCATTACCAACTAACCCTTACCTCAACAAACTAAACCCAATCACTTTTAAATTACAACAAAATGCTACTAACCATAGCAAACTATGCCAAACTCACCTAAATTACTTCGGCTATCAAAAATCACCCCCAACTACACTTTACAGCAACAAACGAAGCCCAATCACTTTAAAATTTCAAAAACTTAATTCGGTTAGCGTAAATCACCCCCAACTATCTCTTACCACAACAAATCAAACCATATCAACTTAAAATTACAAAAAAAGATGTACAAATCATAACAAACTATACCAGAATCACCTAAATTACTTCGGCTACCGTAAATCACACCCAACTATCCCTTACCACAACAAACCAAACCCTATTATCTTAAAATTACAAAAAAAGGTGTACAAATCATAACAAACTATGCCAGACTCACCTAAATTACTTCGGCTACTCTAAATCATCACCAACTAACCCTTACCACAACAAACTAAACCCAATCACTTTTAAATTACAAAAATATGCTAGTAACCATAGCAAACTATGCCAAACTCACCTAAATTACTTCGGCTACCATAAATCATCACCAACTAACCCTTACCACAACAAACTAAACCCAATCACTTTTAAATTACAAAAAAATGCTAGTAACCATAGCAAACTATGCCAAACTCACCTAAATTACTTCGGGTACCATAAATCATCACCAACTAACACTTACCACAACAAAGTAAACCCAATCACTTTTAAATTACAAAAAAATGCTACTAACCATAGCAAACTATGCCAAACTCACCTAAATTACTTCGACTACCATAAATCATCACCAACTAACCCTTACCACAACAAACTAAGACCATTCAATTTAAAATTACAAAAAAATGCTAAAAATCATAACAAACTATACCAGAATCACCTAAATTACTTCGACTACCGTAAATCACCCCCAACTATCCCTTAGCACAACAAACCAAACCGTATCATCTTAAAATTACAAAAAAGGTGTACAAATCATTACAAACTATGCCAGACTCACCTAAATTATTTCGGATACTCTAAATCATAACCAACTAACCCTTACCACAACAAACTAAACCCAATCACTTTTAAATTACAAAAAAATGCTAGTAACCATAGCAAACTATGCCAAACTCACCTAAATTAATTCGGCTACCATAAATCATTACCAACTAACCCTTACCTCAACAAACTAAACCCAATCACTTTTAAATTAAAAAAAATGCTACTAATCTAAGCAAACTATGCCAAACTCACCTAAATTACTTCGGCTATCAAAAATCACCCCCAACTACACTTTACAGCAACAAACTAAGCCCAATCACTTTAAAATTACAAAAAAATGCTAAAAATCATAACAAACTATACCAGAATCACTTAAATTACTTCCGTTACCGTAAATCACCCCCAACTATCCCTTACCACAACAAACCAAACCATATCATCTTAAAATTACAAAAAAAGGTGTACAAATCATAACAAACTATGCCAGACTCACCTAAATTACTTCGGCTACTCTAAATCATCACCAACTAACCCTTACCACAACAAACTAAACCCAATCACATTTAAATTACAAAAAAATGCTACTAACCATAGCAGACTATGCCAAACTCACCTAAATTACGTCGGCTATCAAAAATGACCCCCAACTACACTTTACAGCAACAAACTAAGCCCAATCACTTTAAAATTACAAAAAAATGCTAAAAATCATAACAAACTATACCAGAATCACCTAAATTACTTCGGCTACCGTAAATCACACCCAACTATCCCTTACCACAACAAACCAAACCATATTATCTTAAAATTACAAAAAAAGGTGTACAAATCATAACAAACGATGCCAGACTCACCTAAATTATTTCGGATACTCTAAATCATCACCAACTAACCCTTACCACAACAAACTAAACCCAATCACTTTTAAATTACAAAAAAATGCTAGTAACCATAGCAAACTATGCCAAACTCACCTAAATTAATTAGGCTACCATAAATCATTACCAACTAACCCTTACCTCAACAAACTAAACCCAATCACTTTTAAATTAAAAAATATGCTACTAATCATAGCAAACTATGCCAAACTCACCTAAATTACTTCGGCTATCAAAAATCACCCCCAACTACACTTTACAGCAACAAACTAAGCCCAATCACTTTAAAATTACAAAAAAATGCTAAAAATCATAACAAACTATACCAGAATCACCTAAATTACTTCGGCTACCGTAAATCACACCCAACTATCCCTTACCACAACAAACCAAACCATATTATCTTAAAATTACAAAAAAAGGTGTACAAATCATAACAAACTATGCCAGACTCACCTAAATTACTTCGGCTACTCTAAATCATCACCAACTAACCCTTACCACAACAAACTAAACCCAATCACTTTTAAATTACAAAAATATGCTAGTAACCATAGCAAACTATGCCAAACTCACCTAAATTACTTCGGCTACCATAAATCATCACCAACTAACCCTTACCACAACAAACTAAACCCAATCACTTTTAATTTACAAAAAAATGCTACTAACCATAGCAAACTATGCCAAACTCACCTAAATTACTTCGGCTTTCAAAAATCACCCCCAACTACACTTTACAGCAACAAACTAAGCCCAATCACTTTAAAATAACAAAAAAATGCTAAAAATCATAACAAACTATACCAGAATCACCTAAATTACTTCGGCTACCGTAAATCACCCCCAACTATCCCTTACCACAACAAACCAAACCATATCATCTTAAAATTACAAAAAAAGGTGTACAAATCATTACAAACTATGCCAGACTCACCTGAACTACTTCGGCTACTCTAAATCATCACCATCCAACCCTTACCACAACAAACTAAACCCAATCACTTTTAAATTTAAAAAAATGCTAGTAACCATAGCAAACTATGCCTAACTCACCTAAATTACTTCGGCTACAATAAATCATCACCAACTAACCCTTACCACAACAAACTAAACCCAATCACTTTTAAATTACAAAAAAATGCTAGTAACCATAGCAAACTATGCCAAACTCACCTAAATTACTTCGGGTACCAAAATCATCACCAACTAACACTTACCACAACAAAGTAAACCCAATCACTTTTAAATTACAAAAAAATGCTACTAACCATAGCAAACTATGCCAAACTCACCTAAATTACTTCGGCTGCCATAAATCATCACCCACTAACCCTTACCACAACAAACTAAGACCATTCAATTTAAAATTACAAAAAAATGCTAAAAATCATAACAAACTATACCAGAATCACCTAAATTACTTCGACTACCGTAAATCACCCCCAACTATCCCTTAGCACAACAAACCAAACCATATCATCTTAAAATTACAAAAAGGTGTACAAATCATAACAAACTATGCCAGACTCACCTAAATTATTTCGGATACTCTAAATCATCACCAACTAACCCTTACCACAACAAACTAAACCCAATCACTTTTAAATTACAAAAAAATGCTAGTAACCATAGCAAACTATGCCAAACTCACCTAAATTACTTCGGCTACCATAAATCATCACCAACTAACCCTTACCACAACAAACTAAACCCAATCACTTTTAAATTACAAAAAAATGCTACTAACCATAGCAAACTATGCCAAACTCACCTAAATTACTTCGGCTATCAAAAATCACCCCCAACTACACTTTACAGCAACAAACTGAGCCCAATCACTTTAAAATTACAAAAAAATGCTAAAAATCATAACAAACTATACCAGAATCACCTAAATTACTTCGGCTACCGTAAATCACCCCCAACTATCCCTTACCACAACAAACCAAACCATATCATCTTAAAATTACAAAAAAAGGTGTACAAATCATAACAAACTATGCCAGAATCACCTAAATTGCTTCGGCTACTCTAAATCATCTCCAACTAACCCTTACCACAACAAACTAAACCCAATCACTTTTAAATTACAAAAAAATGCTAGTAACCATAGCAAACTATGCCAAACTCACCTAAATTACTTCGGCTACCATAAATCATCACCAACTAACCCTTACCACAACAAACTAAACCCAATCACTTTTAAATTACAAAAAAATGCTACTAACCATAGCAAACTATGCCAAACTCACCTAAATTACTTCGGCTATCAAAAATCACCCCCAACTACACTTTACAGCAACAAACTAAGCCCAATCACTTTAAAATTACAAAAAAATGCTAAAAATCATAACAAACTCTACCAGAATCACCTAAATTACTTCGGCTACCGTAAATCACCCCCAACTTTCCCTTACCACAACAAACCAAACCATATCATCTTAAAATTACAAAAAAAGGTGTAAAAATCATTACAAACTATGCCAGACTCACCTAAATTACTTCGGCTACTCTAAATCATCACCAACTAACCCTTACCACAACAAACTAAACCCAATCACTTTTAAATTACAAAAAAATGCTAGTAACCATAGCAAACTATGCCAAACTCACCTAAATTACTTCGGCTACCATAAATCATCACCAACTAACCCTTACCACAACAAACTAAACCCAATCACTTTTAAATTACAAAAAAATGCTACTAACCATAGCAAACTATGCCAAACTCACCTAAATTACTTCGGCTATCAAAAATCACCCCCAACTACACTTTACAGCAACAAACTGAGCCCAATCACTTTAAAATTACAAAAAAATGCTAAAAATCATAACAAACTATACCAGAATCACCTAAATTACTTCGGCTACCGTAAATCACCCCCAACTATCCCTTACCACAACAAACCAAACCATATCATCTTAAAATTACAAAAAAAGGTGTACAAATCATAACAAACTATGCCAGAATCACCTAAATTGCTTCGGCTACTCTAAATCATCTCCAACTAACCCTTACCACAACAAACTAAACCCAATCACTTTTAAATTACAAAAAAATGCTAGTAACCATAGCAAACTATGCCAAACTCACCTAAATTACTTCGGCTACCATAAATCATGACCAACTAACCCTTACCACAACAAACTAAACCCAATCACTTTTAAATTAAAAAAAATGCTACTAACCATAACAAACTATGCCAAACTCACCTAAATTACTTCGGCTATCAAAAATCACTCCCAACTACACTTTACAGCAACTAACTATGCCCAATCACTTTAAAATTACAAAAAAATGCTAAAAATCATAACCAACTATACCAGAATCACCTAAATTACTTCGGCTACCGTAAATCACCCTCAACTATCCCTTACCACAACAAACCAAACCATATCATCTTAGAATTACAAAAAAAAGTGTACAAATCATAACAAACTATGCCAGACTCACCTAAATTACTTCGGCTACTCTAGATCATCACCAACTAACCCTTACCACAACAAACTAAACCCAATCACTTTTAAATTACAAAAAAATGCTACTAACCATAGCAAACTATGCCAAACTCACCTAAATTACTTCGGCTACCATAAATCATCACCAACTAACCCTTACCACAACAAACTAAACCCAATCACTTTTAAATTAAAAAAAATGCTACTAACCATAGCAAACTATGCCAAACTCACCTAAATTACTTCGGCTATCAAAAATCACCCCCAACTACACTTTACAGCAACAAACTAAGCCCAATCACTTTAAAATTACAAAAAAATGCTAAAAATCATAACAAACTATACCAGAATCACCTAAATTACTTCGGCTACCGTAAATCACCCCCAACTATCCCTTACCACAACAAACCAAACCATATCATCTTAAAATTACAAAAAAAGGTGTACAAATCATAACAAACTATGCCAGAATCACCTAAATTACTTCGGCTACTCTAAATCATCTCCAACTAACCCTTACCACAACAAACTAAACCCAATCACTTTTAAATTACAAAAAAATGCTAGTAACCCTAGCAAACTATGCCAAACTCACCTATATTACTTCGGCTACCATAAATCATGACTAACTAACCCTTACCACAACAAACTAAACCCAATCACTTTTAAATTACAAAAAAATGCTACTAACCATAACAAACTATGCCAAACTCACCTAAATTACTTCGGCTATCAAAAATCACCCCCAACTACACATTACAGCAACAAACTAAGCCCAATCACTTTAAAATTACAAAAAAATGCTAAAAATCATAACAAACTATACCAGAATCACCTAAATTACTTCGGCTACCGTAAATCACCCCCAACTATCCCTTACCACAACAAACCAAACCATATCATCTTAGAATTACAAAAAAAGGTGTACAAATCATAACAAACTATGCCAGACTCACCTAAATTACTTCGGCTACTCTAAATCATCACCAACTAACCCTTACCACAACAAATTAAACCCAATCACTTTTAAATTACAAAAAAATGCTAGTAACCATAGCAAACTATGCCAAACTCACCTAAATTACTTCGGCTACCATAAATCATCACCAACTAACCCTTACCACAACAAACTAAACCCAATCACTTTTAAATTACAAAAAAATGCTACTAACCATAGCAAACTATGCCAAACTCACCTAAATTACTTCGGCTATCAAAAATCACCCCCAACTACACTTTACAGCAACAAACTAAGCCCAATCACTTTAAAATTACAAAAAAATGCTAAAAATCATAACAAACTATACCAGAATCACCTAAATTACTTCGGCTACCGTAAATCACCCCCAACTATTCCTTACCACAACAAACCAAACCATATCATCTTAAAATTACAAAAAAAGGTGTACAAATCATAACAAACTATGCCAGAATCACCTAAATTACTTCGGCTACTCTAAATCATCTCCAACTAACCCTTACCACAACAAACTAAACCCAATCACTTTTAAATTACAAAAAAACCATAGCAAACTATGCCAAACTCACCTAAATTACTTCGGCTACCATAAATCATGACCAACTAACCCTTACCACAACAAACTAAACCCAATCATTTTTAAATTACAAAAAAATGCTACTAACCATAACAAACTATGCCAAACTCACCTAAATTACTTCGGCTATCAAAAATCACCCCCAACTACACTTTACAGCAACAAACTAAGCCCAATCACTTTAAAATTACAAAAAAATGCTAAAAATCATAACAAACTATACCAGAATCACCTAAATTACTTCGGCTACCGTAAATCACCCCCAACTATCCCTTACCACAACAAACCAAACCATATCATCTTAGAATTACAAAAAAAGGTGTACAAATCATAACAAACTATGCCAGACTCACCTAAATTACTTCGGCTACTCTAAATCATCACCAACTAACCCTTACCACAACAAATTAAACCCAATCACTTTTAAATTACAAAAAAATGCTAGTAACCATAGCAAACTATGCCAAACTCACCTAAATTACTTCGGCTACCATAAATCATCACCAACAAACCCTTACCACAACAAACTAAACCCAATCAATTTTAAATTACAAAAAAATGCTACTAACCATAGCAAACTATGTTAAACTCACCTAAATTATTTCGGCTATCAAAAATCACCCCCAACTACACTTTACAGCAACAAACTAAGCCCAATGACTTTAAAATTACAAAAAAATGCTAAAAATCATAACAAACTATACCAGAATCACCTAAATTACTTCGGCTACCGTAAATCACCCCCAACTATCCCTTACCACAACAAACCAAACCATATCATCTTAAAATTACAAAAAAAGGTGTACAAATCATAACAAACTATGCCAGAATCACCTAAATTACTTTGGCTACTCTAGATCATCACCAACTAACCCTTACCACAACAAATTAAACCCAATCACTTTTAAATTACAAAAAAATGCTAGTAACCATAGCAAACTATGCCAAACTCACCTAAATTACTTCGGCTACCATAAATCATCACCAACTAACCCTTACCACAACAAACTAAACCCAATCAATTTTAAATTACAAAAAAATGCTACTAACCATAGCAAACTACGTTAAACTCACCTAAATTACTTCGGCTATCAAAAATCACCCCCCACTACACATTACAGCAACAAACTAAGCCCAATCACTTTAAAATTACAAAAAAATGCTAAAAATCATAACAAACTATACCAGAATCACCTAAATTACTTTGGCTACCGTAAATCACCCCCAAATATCCCTTACCACAACAAACCAAACTATATCATCTTAAAATTACAAAAAAAGGTGTACAAATCATAACAAACTCTGCCAGACTCACCTAAATTAGTTCGGCTACTCTAAATCATCACCAACTAACCCTTACCAAACAAACTAAACCCAATCACTTTTAAATTACAAAAAAATGCTAGTAACCATAGCAAACTATGCCAAACTCACCTAAATTACTTCGGCTACCATAAATCATCACCAACTAACCCTTACCACAACAAACTAAACCCAATAACTTTTAAATTACAAAAAAATGCTACTAACCATAGCAAACTATGCCAAACTCACCTAAATTACTTCGGCTATCAAAAATCACCCCCAACTACACTTTACAGCAACAAACTAAGCCCAATCACTTTAAAATTACAAAAAAATGCTAAAAATCATAACAAACTCTACCAGAATCACCTAAATTACTTAGGCTACCGTAAATCACCCCCAACTTTCCCTTACCACAACAAACCAAACCATATCATCTTAAAATTACAAAAAAAGGTGTAAAAATCATTACAAACTATGCCAGACTCACCTAAATTACTTCGGCTACTCTAAATCATCACCAACTAACCCTTACCACAACAAACTAAACCCAATCACTTTTAAATTACAAAAAAATGCTAGTAACCATAGCAAACTATGCCAAACTCACCTAAATTACTTCGGCTACCATAAATCATCACCAACTAACCCTTACCACAACAAACTAAACCCAATCACTTTTAAATTACAAAAAAATGCTACTAACCATAGCAAACTATGCCAAACTCACCTAAATTACTTCGGCTATCAAAAATCACCCCCAACTACACTTTACAGCAACAAACTAAGCCCAATCACTTTAAAATTACAAAAAAATGCTAAAAATCATAACAAACTATACCAGAATCACCTAAATTACTTCGGCTACCGTAAATCACCCCCAACTATCCCTTACCACAACAAACCAAACCATATCATCTTAAAATTACAAAAAAAGGTGTACAAATCATAACAAACTATGCCAGAATCACCTAAATTACTTCGGCTACTCTAAATCATCTCCAACTAACCCTTACCACAATAGACTAAACCCAATCACTTTTAAATTACAAAAAAATGCTAGTAACCATAGCAAACTATGCCAAACTCACCTAAATTACTTCGGCTACCATAAATCATGACCAACTAACCCTTACCACAACAAACTAAACCCAATCACTTTTAAATTAAAAAAAATGCTACTAACGATAACAAACTATGCCAAACTCACCTAAATTACTTCGGCTATCAAAAATCACCCCCAACTACACTTTACAGCAACTAACTATGCCCAATCACTTTAAAATTACAAAAAAATGCTAAAAATCATAACAAACTATACCAGAATCACCTAAATTACTTCGGCTACCGTAAATCACCCCCAACTATCCCTTACCACAACAAACCAAACCATATCATCTTAGAATTACAAAAAAAGGTGTACAAATCATAACAAACTATGCCAGACTCACCTAAATTACTTCGGCTACTCTAAATCATCACCAACTAACCCTTACCACAACAAACTAAACCCAATCACTTTTAAATTACAAAAAAATGCTAGTAACCATAGCAAACTATGCCAAACTCACCTAAATTACTTCGGCTACCATAAATCATCACCAACTAACCCTTACCACAACAAACTAAACCCAATCAATTTTAAATTACAAAAAAATGCTACTAACCATAGCAAACTATGCCAAACTCACCTAAATTACTTCTGCTATCAAAAATCACCCCCAACTACACATTACAGCAACAAACTAAGCCCAATCACTTTGGTGGATGCCTTTACGGGCTGAAACTAGTGGGAGTAAGTAGGGAAGCCTCAGGAGTAAAACCCTGCATGGTGGAACGAAAACAACCGCCGCCAACCATCTCCCACGTGTTTGTGCCGTGCGTGGCGTCCCGTGACGGAGGATGAAAGGATCCTGGTGGTTGAGTTGGGCCCAGGTACGCCTGGAGTCCCAGCAACACACCACTTTGGCCTGGATTTCTCCTAGACGGGCGGTCGGAACTAACCCACTCCGATCAACCGGCTGTGTCGTCCCGTCAGAGGGCCGATAGGGTGAGACTTCTGGAGGCAGAGGGGCGCGTGGGAGACTGCGAAGCTGGGCACCGGTGGCTCCGGTGTACAGCGACGCACAACCTCCTCTCTGCGTTGCTCGCCTCTGGGGTCTATATCCAAACAGTAGCCCTGACGTCCACATGGACTTGCCATGTGGCGTCCCCGTGTGGGACTCCGTGGTGGGTGGGGAGCTGGGTGGATGAAACCATAAAACTCAGGTATGGAAACCACAGAAGCCAACCTACAACCAGTGGCTGAGCGCCAACGCTCGCCACAACTACCAACAGTGGCAGAGCAGCCATGCTCGCCACAAAAAACATCTGTTCCCTCGCAGGAATGGAAAGAAGGCCGACGCAGAGGGAAGCGACTCTGTGGGGCGGAGGTCAAGAGGAGGAAGAAGGCAAAAATGCAGGCTGCTGCCCAAGCACAGCCTTCACCGCTGCCCTCTACCTCTGGCGGACCAAAACAAGCGCAGGTAGTGCCTCCCAAAGGTGTGCCGCCTCCGAAAAGGGGACAACATCCCCCCAAGGAGGCTAAGAACCCTAGTGGAGTGCCGCCGGCGTCGACAAAAACCAGGGGAGCAAACCCCCCCTCGAAAAAACGCAGCCGGTCGGATAATTCGGCGGAGGTGACGCCGAGACGTCACAAAAGGACCAGAACGGCCCCTCCACCGACCAGCTATAAAGAAGCAGCCACGAGCCACCTCAAGGTTGCAATAATAGATAGGAGCAACCCCCTCGGCAAAATAACCGCAGAGAGGGCCGCTCTTGTCAAACGAGCCATGACGGAGGCCCTCGACAAAACAATACTGTCGCCTTCGTCAAGCTCGCAAACTCCAACGTTCAAGTCGTTGACATACTCTGGTGAGATAATCAGGGTTGTCTGCGACAACGACAAAGGAATACAGTGGCTTAAGGCCACTGTAAACACCCTAAAGCCCTGGAAGGACGCCGAGCTAGCCGCCATCCGTTCGGACCAGCTTCCTAGGCTGACGAAGGCATCGCTCTGGATCCCTGAGGAGGAGGAAACTCCCCTCGCCGAGAAGGAGCTTGTCATCCGTCGCCTAGCGAGTCAGAACGCGGAGGTGACGGTGGGCAAATGGTGCGTCTTCCACCATGAGGCGAAGACCAACCCGCGAGGGCATCTCCTTGTCTTCGGCATCGGAGATGAGGACATGAAGACCCTAAGAGAGGAAGGCATGAAGATTTCTTATCTCTTCCGCCACCTCACCCTGAGGGTCAAACGGGAAGAACCAGGAAAGGAGGAAGCAGCAACACACGAAGCTGCACCTCCAGACCTGGAAACAACAGCGGCCAAGGCAGCCTCCCCACAAGGGATGGAAACCGAGGCCACCAACTAAAAAAAAAAACAACCACCAGGCAGCCCAATGGGCACTGCAAACAAGGAGGTAAAAATAGTCCAGTGCAATCTGCACCATAGCAGGGCTGCAACGGCAACTTTATGCCGGCACCTGGATATGGATCAGAATGCACTGGCACTAATTCAGGAACCCTGGATAGTCAAATCCAAGATTTCAGGGTTATCAAAACTAACTGGACGCACTTTTAGCACGCCCACTACAGAGAAGCCGAGGACAGCGGTCTACGTCCCTCGGCATATAAAAACCGAACCACTCCAACACCTGTCAACATCTGACCTAACGGCCGTAAAGGTGGAATGGGTAGTGGCCGGCAAACCGACCGTTTTAGTCCTAGCTTCAGCGTACCTCCCAATAGACGCGACCATCCCACCACTAACAAGGGAACTGGAGGACCTGATAGCGTACTGTCACTCCCAGAAATGGGAAGTCATCGTGGGATGCGACGCAAACGCACACCACGTGACCTGGGGCAGTAAGGACAACAACGCAAGGGGTGAGTCTCTTTTCGATTACATAAGCGGAAACAACCTCTGCATCACCAACAGAGGCTGCGTTCCGACATTTGTCAACGCTAAGAGTCAAACTGTAATAGATATAACGATCGCTACGGCGCACATATCGAGAACAATCCGCAACTGGCGCGTACCAGATTCGATTACGATGTCTGACCACCAGTGGATAAAATTCGAAATCGACCTCACTAGGACACCCGCGAGATTGTTTAGGGACCCCCGAAGGACAGACAGAGATAAATATCTCAGTCAACTCCGGGAGGGACTTAAACATACACAATGTCGCGCACCTAACAGCTGCGTCGAAATAGAACAATATGTCAAGGACATACAAAATAAGATTAAAAAAGCTTTTGAAACATCCTGCCCCCTGAGGACATCGGCTCAACCTGGAGAAGCTACCAAATGGTGGACCCAGGAATTGAGCGACCTCAAAATTAGAACTCGGGCAGCTTTCAACAAAGCCAAACGAAAGGGACCCGGCTCAGACTGGGACCAATACAAAACACTCCTAAGAGAGTTTAAAAAAACAGTCAGGAAAAGACAAAGAGCAGCGTGGAGAGCCTACTGCGAGGAGATCGAAAATCACTCGCAGGTGGCAAGACTTTATAAGATCCTCGCAAAAGATAAGGAGCATGACTTGGGTCTCCTAACCAAGGAAGATTGTACACGAACCACCGACCTACAAGAAAGCCTAGAGCTGCTTATGCAGACTCACTTCCCGGACTCGGTTCCAACCGAACGGGAAGAATGGCCAGATGAACCTGACACCAACCCTTCGGATCCGGAATGGGAATTTTCAGAACGAATTGTTGGAGAAGAAAGAATAAGATGGGCACTACAGAGCTTCTCTCCATTCAAATCACCAGGAAGCGACGGCATACATCCAGCACTACTCCAGTGGGGCCTGGAAGAACTGCTGCCGCACCTGGTGGGACTGTTCAGGTCGTGCCTTGCACACCAGTACATCCCAAAAGACTGGAGAGAGGTAAAAGCCGTGCTCATCCCAAAAGCGGGGAGAATGGATTACACCACCCCCAAAGCATACCGGTCCATAAGCCTGACCTCGTTCTTACTAAAGACGATGGAAAGACTGTGCGAACGCCACCTGAGGGAAACAATTGCTGACACATTGCATCCCAACCAACAGGCATACACTCCAGGCAGATCCACTGACAGTGCCCTACACTTGGTCACTAGTCGGATTGAAAGATCATTGGACAACAAAGAGTCCACCCTGGGTATATTTCTAGACATAGAAGGTGCATTTGATAAAACCACCTTCCAAAAGATTGATGCAGCCCTGACGGAAAGGAACGTACACCCCACCATCCGGGGCTGGATAGCAAACATGCTCTCAAACAGAGCAGTAAAAATCAGTGTGGGAGACAAGATGGTGAGATGTAAAGTCGCGAGAGGCTGTCCGCAGGGCGGAGTTTTATCTCCGCTGCTGTGGAACTTGGTTCTCGACAGCCTTTTGCGTCGACTCAACTCCCAAGGCTTCTACACCATTGCATACGCAGACGATTTAACAATCCTGCTTAGTGGTAAGTTCGAAAGCATCCTGTGCGACAGAGCACAGGAGGCGCTGAGAATAACTGAAAAATGGTGCAGAGAACACACTCTGTCTGCAAACCCCAGGAAGACAGAGATGGTTCTCTTCACGAAAAAAAGAAAGACGGAGAAGCTAAAAGCACCAAGCTTTCTAAACACAAAACTAAGCTTTGCGACCGAAGTGAAATACCTTGGAGTAACCTTTGATAGCAAGCTAACATGGAACCTTCACATCGACAGAAGGATAAAAAAGGCGTACATCTTCTACGAGCAGTGCCGCAGGACCGTGGGGAAAACCTGGGGAATGAAACCCAAGGTCCTGATGTGGGTATACACTGCAATTGTGAGACCGATGATTGCCTATGGTAGCGTCGTCTGGTGGCCAAAAAGTCAACAGACAACAGCCAAACACAAACTTAGCCGACCACAGAGAACCGCATGTCTGTGCATAACCGGCGCTATGTGGACAACACCGACACGAGCGATGGAAGTGATGTTGTGCTTGCCACCACTTGATATCTATCTCGAGGAAACGGCACTGACAACGATGGCACGCCTCAAGAGTCTCGGTGTACAGTCCAGCGTAGGATGTGGCGAGATAAGGCGCCGACTGTGGGATGAGGCGGTCAAGAAGATACCTCAACTACAGGCAGGCACCAATGATATCTCCCCCCAGTTTGTCTTTAACAAACCCTACGCAATCGACATAAAACCAAACGAAACATCCGATGAAGAGACCATAAAGGTCTTCACGGATGGATCGAAAAAGAAAGAAGGAGCGGGCTGTGGAATATTTTCAAGAAGCCTGCGAATTCGAAGCAGCTGGACTATGGATAAATACGCCAGCGTAACGGATACCGAGCTGGCAGGTATATCCATAGCCGCAAAAGAAATTGCACGCAGACAGGCCAGCGGCAAAAAGATACGAATCTACACAGATAGTAGACAAGCACTACTGTCCCTTCAAAGATACAAAACTGTATCGAGGGCAGTATTAGAAACCCATAAAGCGCTCGCGGAGATCGCCACAGCGAACACAATTTCTGTTTGCTGGGTTAGAGGCCACGCGGAAAACATGGGTAACATAAAAGCTGACGAGTTGGCGGCGAGGGCAGCCAAAAGAAAGATCTTAGGCCCCTCAAATACGCTATCAACCTCAGCAAGAACAAAACTTATAAAGGAAAACACCCACTCTCAATTCAAAGAGAGATGGGATGACACAACCAGCTGTCGCCATGCCAAGGAATTACTAATGTATCCTAGCAAGGACGCAGCAAACAAATTTTTGACAATGACCAAGAAGAACCTGCGCCTCGCGACTGGCATTCTGACCGGGCACTGTCATTTAAGAAAACACCTTCACCAAATGAAGCTAGAATACACACCACTTTGTAGAGGATGTGAACAAGAAGACGAAACAGTGCAGCACGTACTTTGCGAATGCACTGCGCTTTCGTCCATCAGAGAATCCATACTTGGGGACAAATGGCCATCAATGGCCAACATAAGGGAGATCCCCCTGGGCACGGTGGTCAACTATTTCAACCAAATAGGATGGCTATCGACCCAGCTGGAGTGATCCCCTAACGGAGGCAGGACAAGGGGCCCGCTGGGGCCTAAGTCCAGTGGTCGCACAGACTACCCTCCACTAATTTACATACATACATAACCCTTACCACAACAAACTAAACCCAATCACTTTTAAATTACAAAAAAATGCTACTAACCATAGCAAACTATGCCAAACTCACCTAAATTACTTCGGCTATCAAAAATCACCCCCAACTACACTTTACAGCAACAAACTAAGCCCAATCACTTTAAAATTACAAAAAAATGCTAAAAATCATAACAAACTATACCAGAATCACCTAAATGACTTCGGCTACCGTAAATCACCCCCAACTATCCCTTACCACAACAAACCAAACCATATCATCTTAAAATTACAAAAAAAGGTGTACAAATCATAACAAACTATGCCAGAATCACCTAAATTACTTCGGCTACTCTAAATCATCTCCAACTAACCCTTACCACAACAAACTAAACCCAATCACTTTTAAATTACAAAAAAATGCTAGTAACCCTAGCAAACTATGCCAAACTCACCTATATTACTTCGGCTACCATAAATCATGACCAACTAACCCTTACCACAACAAACTAAACCCAATCACTTTTAATTTACAAAAAAATGCTACTAACCATAACAAACTATGCCAAACTCACCTAAATTACTTCGGCTATCAAAAATCACCCCCAACTACACTTTACAGCAACAAACTATGCCCAATCACTTTAAAATTACAAAAAAATGCTAAAAATCATAACAAACTATACCAGAATCACCTAAATTACTTCGGCTACCGTAAATCACCCCCAACTATCCCTTACCACAACAAACCAAACCATATCATCTTAGAATTACAAAAAAAGGTGTACAAATCATAACAAACTATGCCAGACTCACCTAAATTACTTCGGCTACTCTAAATCATCACCAACTAACCCTTACCACAACAAACTAAACCCAATCACTTTTAAATTACAAAAAAATGCTAGTAACCATAGCAAACTATGCCAAACTCACCTAAATTACTTCGGCTACCATAAATCATCACCAACTAACCCTTACCACAACAAACTAAACCCAATCACTTTTAATTTACAAAAAAATGCTACTAACCATAGCAAACTATGCCAAACTCACCTAAATTACTTCGGCTTTCAAAAATCACCCCCAACTACACTTTACAGCAACAAACTAAGCCCAATCACTTTAAAATAACAAAAAAATGCTAAAAATCATAACAAACTATACCAGAATCACCTAAATTACTTCGGCTACCGTAAATCACCCCCAACTATCCCTTACCACAACAAACCAAACCATATCATCTTAAAATTACAAAAAAAGGTGTACAAATCATTACAAACTATGCCAGACTCACCTGAACTACTTCGGCTACTCTAAATCATCACCATCCAACCCTTACCACAACAAACTAAACCCAATCACTTTTAAATTTAAAAAAATGCTAGTAACCATAGCAAACTATGCCTAACTCACCTAAATTACTTCGGCTACAATAAATCATCACCAACTAACCCTTACCACAACAAACTAAACCCAATCACTTTTAAATTACAAAAAAATGCTAGTAACCATAGCAAACTATGCCAAACTCACCTAAATTACTTCGGGTACCAAAATCATCACCAACTAACACTTACCACAACAAAGTAAACCCAATCACTTTTAAATTACAAAAAAATGCTACTAACCATAGCAAACTATGCCAAACTCACCTAAATTACTTCGGCTACCATAAATCATCACCCACTAACCCTTACCACAACAAACTAAGACCATTCAATTTAAAATTACAAAAAAATGCTAAAAATCATAACAAACTATACCAGAATCACCTAAATTACTTCGACTACCGTAAATCACCCCCAACTATCCCTTAGCACAACAAACCAAACCATATCATCTTAAAATTACAAAAAGGTGTACAAATCATAACAAACTATGCCAGACTCACCTAAATTATTTCGGATACTCTAAATCATCACCAACTAACCCTTACCACAACAAACTAAACCCAATCACTTTTAAATTACAAAAAAATGCTAGTAACCATAGCAAACTATGCCAAACTCACCTAAATTAATTCGGCTACCATAAATCATTACCAACTAACCCTTACCTCAACAAACTAAACCCAATCACTTTTAAATTACAACAAAATGCTACTAACCATAGCAAACTATGCCAAACTCACCTAAATTACTTCGGCTATCAAAAATCACCCCCAACTACACTTTACAGCAACAAACGAAGCCCAATCACTTTAAAATTTCAAAAACTTAATTCGGTTAGCGTAAATCACCCCCAACTATCTCTTACCACAACAAATCAAACCATATCAACTTAAAATTACAAAAAAAGATGTACAAATCATAACAAACTAAACCAGAATCACCTAAATTACTTCGGCTACCGTAAATCACACCCAACTATCCCTTACCACAACAAACCAAACCCTATTATCTTAAAATTACAAAAAAAGGTGTACAAATCATAACAAACTATGCCAGACTCACCTAAATTACTTCGGCTACTCTAAATCATCACCAACTAACCCTTACCACAACAAACTAAACCCAATCACTTTTAAATTACAAAAATATGCTAGTAACCATAGCAAACTATGCCAAACTCACCTAAATTACTTCGGCTACCATAAATCATCACCAACTAACCCTTACCACAACAAACTAAACCCAATCACTTTTAAATTACAAAAAAATGCTAGTAACCATAGCAAACTATGCCAAACTCACCTAAATTACTTCGGGTACCATAAATCATCACCAACTAACACTTACCACAACAAAGTAAACCCAATCACTTTTAAATTACAAAAAAATGCTACTAACCATAGCAAACTATGCCAAACTCACCTAAATTACTTCGACTACCATAAATCATCACCAACTAACCCTTACCACAACAAACTAAGACCATTCAATTTAAAATTACAAAAAAATGCTAAAAATCATAACAAACTATACCAGAATCACCTAAATTACTTCGACTACCGTAAATCACCCCCAACTATCCCTTAGCACAACAAACCAAACCGTATCATCTTAAAATTACAAAAAAGGTGTACAAATCATAACAAACTATGCCAGACTCACCTAAATTATTTCGGATACTCTAAATCATAACCAACTAACCCTTACCACAACAAACTAAACCCAATCACTTTTAAATTACAAAAAAATGCTAGTAACCATAGCAAACTATGCCAAACTCACCTAAATTAATTCGGCTACCATAAATCATTACCAACTAACCCTTACCTCAACAAACTAAACCCAATCACTTTTAAATTAAAAAAAATGCTACTAATCATAGCAAACTATGCCAAACTCACCTAAATTACTTCGGCTATCAAAAATCACCCCCAACTACACTTTACAGCAACAAACTAAGCCCAATCACTTTAAAATTACAAAAAAATGCTAAAAATCATAACAAACTATACCAGAATCACTTAAATTACTTCCGTTACCGTAAATCACCCCCAACTATCCCTTACCACAACAAACCAAACCATATCATCTTAAAATTACAAAAAAAGGTGTACAAATCATAACAAACTATGCCAGACTCACCTAAATTACTTCGGCTACTCTAAATCATCACCAACTAACCCTTACCACAACAAACTAAACCCAATCACATTTAAATTACAAAAAAATGCTACTAACCATAGCAGACTATGCCAAACTCACCTAAATTACGTCGGCTATCAAAAATGACCCCCAACTACACTTTACAGCAACAAACTAAGCCCAATCACTTTAAAATTACAAAAAAATGCTAAAAATCATAACAAACTATACCAGAATCACCTAAATTACTTCGGCTACCGTAAATCACACCCAACTATCCCTTACCACAACAAACCAAACCATATTATCTTAAAATTACAAAAAAAAGTGTACAAATCATAACAAACGATGCCAGACTCACCTAAATTATTTCGGATACTCTAAATCATCACCAACTAACCCTTACCCCAACAAACTAAACCCAATCACTTTTAAATTACAAAAAAATGCTAGTAACCATAGCAAACTATGCCAAACTCACCTAAATTAATTAGGCTACCATAAATCATTACCAACTAACCCTTACCACAACAAACTAAACCCAATCACTTTTAAATTACAAAAAAATGCTACTAACCATAGCAAACTATGCCAAACTCACCTAAATTACTTCGGCTATCAAAAATCACCCCCAACTACACTTTACAGCAACAAATTAAGCCCAATCACTTTAAAATTACAAAAAAATGCTAAAAATCATAACAAACTCTACCAGAATCACCTAAATTACTTCGGCTACCGTAAATCACCCCCAACTTTCCCTTACCACAACAAACCAAACCATATCATCTTAAAATTACAAAAAAAGGTGTAAAAATCATTACAAACTATGCCAGACTCACCTAAATTACTTCGGCTACTCTAAATCATCACCAACTAACCCTTACCACAACATACTAAACCCAATCACTTTTAAATTACAAAAAAATGCTAGTAACCATAGTAAACTATGCCAAACTCACCTAAATTACTTCGGCTACCATAAATCATCACTAACTAACCCTTACCACAACAAACTAAACCCAAACACTTTTAAATTACAAAAAAATGCTAGTAACCATAGCAAACTATGCCAAACTCACCTAAATTTCTTCGGCTACCATAAATCATCACCAACTAACCCTTACCACAACAAACTAAACCCAATCACTTTTAAATTACAAAAAAATGCTACTAACCATAGCAAACTATGCCAAACTCACCTAAATTACTTCGGCTATCAAAAATCACCCCCAACTACACTTTACAGCAACAAATTAAGCCCAATCACTTTAAAATTACAAAAAAATGCTAAAAATCATAACAAACTCTACCAGAATCACCTAAATTACTTCGGCTACCGTAAATCACCCCCAACTTTCCCTTACCACAACAAACCAAACCATATCATCTTAAAATTACAAAAAAAGGTGTAAAAATCATTACAAACTATGCCAGACTCACCTAAATTACTTCGGCTACTCTAAATCATCACCAACTAACCCTTACCACAACATACTAAACCCAATCACTTTTAAATTACAAAAAAATGCTAGTAACCATAGTAAACTATGCCAAACTCACCTAAATTACTTCGGCTACCATAAATCATCACTAACTAACCCTTACCACAACAAACTAAACCCAATCACATTTAAATTACAAAAAAATGCTACTAACCATAGCAAACTATGCCAAACTCACCTAAATTACTTCGGCTATCAAAAATCACCCCCAACTACACTTTACAGCAACAAATTAAGCCCAATCACTTTAAAATTACAAAAAAATGCTAAAAATCATAACAAACTCTACCAGAATCACCTAAATTACTTCGGCTACCGTAAATCACCCCCAACTTTCCCTTACCACAACAAACCAAACCATATCATCTTAAAATTACAAAAAAAGGTGTAAAAATCATTACAAACTATGCCAGACTCACCTAAATTACTTCGGCTACTCTAAATCATCACCAACTAACCCTTACCACAACATACTAAACCCAATCACTTTTAAATTACAAAAAAATGCTAGTAACCATAGTAAACTATGCCAAACTCACCTAAATTACTTCGGCTACCATAAATCATCACTAACTAACCCTTACCACAACAAACTAAACCCAATCACATTTAAATTACAAAAAAATGCTACTAACCATAGCAGACTATGCCAAACTCACCTAAATTACGTCGGCTATCAAAAATGACCCCCAACTACACTTTACAGCAACAAACTAAGCCCAATCACTTTAAAATTACAAAAAAATGCTAAAAATCATAACAAACTATACCAGAATCACCTAAATTACTTCGGCTACCGTAAATCACACCCAACTATCCCTTACCACAACAAACCAAACCATATTATCTTAAAATTACAAAAAAAAGTGTACAAATCATAACAAACGATGCCAGACTCACCTAAATTATTTCGGATACTCTAAATCATCACCAACTAACCCTTACCCCAACAAACTAAACCCAATCACTTTTAAATTACAAAAAAATGCTAGTAACCATAGCAAACTATGCCAAACTCACCTAAATTAATTAGGCTACCATAAATCATTACCAACTAACCCTTACCACAACAAACTAAACCCAATCACTTTTAAATTACAAAAAAATGCTACTAACCATAGCAAACTATGCCAAACTCACCTAAATTACTTCGGCTATCAAAAATCACCCCCAACTACACTTTACAGCAACAAACTAAGCCCAATCACTTTAAAATTACAAAAAAATGCTAAAAATCATAACAAACTATACCAGAATCACCTAAATTACTTCGGCTACCGTAAATCACCCCCAACTATCCCTTACCACAACAAACCAAACCATATCATCCTAAAATTAAAAAAAAAGGTGTACAAATCATAACAAACTATGCCAGACTCACCTAAATTACTTCGGCTACTCTAAATCATCACCAACTAAGCCTTACCACAACAAACTAAACCCAAACACTTTTAAATTACAAAAAAATGCTAGTAACCATAGCAAACTATGCCAAACTCACCTAAATTTCTTCGGCTACCATAAATCATCACCAACTAACCCTTACCACAACAAACTAAACCCAATCACTTTTAAATTACAAAAAAATGCTACTAACCATAGCAAACTATGCCAAACTCACCTAAATTACTTCGGCTATCAAAAATCACCCCCAACTACACTTTACAGCAACAAATTAAGCCCAATCACTTTAAAATTACAAAAAAATGCTAAAAATCATAACAAACTCTACCAGAATCACCTAAATTACTTCGGCTACCGTAAATCACCCCCAACTTTCCCTTACCACAACAAACCAAACCATATCATCTTAAAATTACAAAAAAAGGTGTAAAAATCATTACAAACTATGCCAGACTCACCTAAATTACTTCGGCTACTCTAAATCATCACCAACTAACCCTTACCACAACATACTAAACCCAATCACTTTTAAATTACAAAAAAATGCTAGTAACCATAGTAAACTATGCCAAACTTACCTAAATTACTTCGGCTACCATAAATCATCACTAACTAACCCTTACCACAACAAACTAAACCCAATCACTTTTAAATTACAAAAAAATGCTACTAACCATAGCAAACTATGCCAAACTCACCTAAATTACTTCGGCTATCAAAAATCACCCCCAACTACACTTTACAGCAACAAATTAAGCCCAATCACTTTAAAATTACAAAAAAATGCTAAAAATCATAACAAACTCTACCAGAATCACCTAAATTACTTCGGCTACCGTAAATCACCCCCAACTTTCCCTTACCACAACAAACCAAACCATATCATCTTAAAATTACAAAAAAAGGTGTAAAAATCATTACAAACTATGCCAGACTCACCTAAATTACTTCGGCTACTCTAAATCATCACCAACTAACCCTTACCACAACATACTAAACCCAATCACTTTTAAATTACAAAAAAATGCTAGTAACCATAGTAAACTATGCCAAACTCACCTAAATTACTTCGGCTACCATAAATCATCACTAACTAACCCTTACCACAACAAACTAAACCCAAACACTTTTAAATTACAAAAAAATGCTAGTAACCATAGCAAACTATGCCAAACTCACCTAAATTTCTTCGGCTACCATAAATCATCACCAACTAACCCTTACCACAACAAACTAAACCCAATCACTTTTAAATTACAAAAAAATGCTACTAACCATAGCAAACTATGCCAAACTCACCTAAATTACTTCGGCTATCAAAAATCACCCCCAACTACACTTTACAGCAACAAATTAAGCCCAATCACTTTAAAATTACAAAAAAATGCTAAAAATCATAACAAACTCTACCAGAATCACCTAAATTACTTCGGCTACCGTAAATCACCCCCAACTTTCCCTTACCACAACAAACCAAACCATATCATCTTAAAATTACAAAAAAAGGTGTAAAAATCATTACAAACTATGCCAGACTCACCTAAATTACTTCGGCTACTCTAAATCATCACCAACTAACCCTTACCACAACATACTAAACCCAATCACTTTTAAATTACAAAAAAATGCTAGTAACCATAGTAAACTATGCCAAACTCACCTAAATTACTTCGGCTACCATAAATCATCACTAACTAACCCTTACCACAACAAACTAAACCCAATCACATTTAAATTACAAAAAAATGCTACTAACCATAGCAAACTATGCCAAACTCACCTAAATTACTTCGGCTATCAAAAATCACCCCCAACTACACTTTACAGCAACAAATTAAGCCCAATCACTTTAAAATTACAAAAAAATGCTAAAAATCATAACAAACTCTACCAGAATCACCTAAATTACTTCGGCTACCGTAAATCACCCCCAACTTTCCCTTACCACAACAAACCAAACCATATCATCTTAAAATTACAAAAAAAGGTGTAAAAATCATTACAAACTATGCCAGACTCACCTAAATTACTTCGGCTACTCTAAATCATCACCAACTAACCCTTACCACAACATACTAAACCCAATCACTTTTAAATTACAAAAAAATGCTAGTAACCATAGTAAACTATGCCAAACTCACCTAAATTACTTCGGCTACCATAAATCATCACTAACTAACCCTTACCACAACAAACTAAACCCAATCACATTTAAATTACAAAAAAATGCTACTAACCATAGCAGACTATGCCAAACTCACCTAAATTACGTCGGCTATCAAAAATGACCCCCAACTACACTTTACAGCAACAAACTAAGCCCAATCACTTTAAAATTACAAAAAAATGCTAAAAATCATAACAAACTATACCAGAATCACCTAAATTACTTCGGCTACCGTAAATCACACCCAACTATCCCTTACCACAACAAACCAAACCATATTATCTTAAAATTACAAAAAAAAGTGTACAAATCATAACAAACGATGCCAGACTCACCTAAATTATTTCGGATACTCTAAATCATCACCAACTAACCCTTACCCCAACAAACTAAACCCAATCACTTTTAAATTACAAAAAAATGCTAGTAACCATAGCAAACTATGCCAAACTCACCTAAATTAATTAGGCTACCATAAATCATTACCAACTAACCCTTACCACAACAAACTAAACCCAATCACTTTTAAATTACAAAAAAATGCTACTAACCATAGCAAACTATGCCAAACTCACCTAAATTACTTCGGCTATCAAAAATCACCCCCAACTACACTTTACAGCAACAAACTAAGCCCAATCACTTTAAAATTACAAAAAAATGCTAAAAATCATAACAAACTATACCAGAATCACCTAAATTACTTCGGCTACCGTAAATCACCCCCAACTATCCCTTACCACAACAAACCAAACCATATCATCCTAAAATTAAAAAAAAAGGTGTACAAATCATAACAAACTATGCCAGACTCACCTAAATTACTTCGGCTACTCTAAATCATCACCAACTAAGCCTTACCACAACAAACTAAACCCAAACACTTTTAAATTACAAAAAAATGCTAGTAACCATAGCAAACTATGCCAAACTCACCTAAATTTCTTCGGCTACCATAAATCATCACCAACTAACCCTTACCACAACAAACTAAACCCAATCACTTTTAAATTACAAAAAAATGCTACTAACCATAGCAAACTATGCCAAACTCACCTAAATTACTTCGGCTATCAAAAATCACCCCCAACTACACTTTACAGCAACAAATTAAGCCCAATCACTTTAAAATTACAAAAAAATGCTAAAAATCATAACAAACTCTACCAGAATCACCTAAATTACTTCGGCTACCGTAAATCACCCCCAACTTTCCCTTACCACAACAAACCAAACCATATCATCTTAAAATTACAAAAAAAGGTGTAAAAATCATTACAAACTATGCCAGACTCACCTAAATTACTTCGGCTACTCTAAATCATCACCAACTAACCCTTACCACAACATACTAAACCCAATCACTTTTAAATTACAAAAAAATGCTAGTAACCATAGTAAACTATGCCAAACTTACCTAAATTACTTCGGCTACCATAAATCATCACTAACTAACCCTTACCACAACAAACTAAACCCAATCACTTTTAAATTACAAAAAAATGCTACTAACCATAGCAAACTATGCCAAACTCACCTAAATTACTTCGGCTATCAAAAATCACCCCCAACTACACTTTACAGCAACAAACTAAGCCCAATCACTTTAAAATTACAAAAAAATGCTAAAAATCATAACAAACTATACCAGAATCACCTAAATTACTTCGGCTACCGTAAATCACCCCCAACTATCCCTTACCACAACAAACCAAACCATATCATCTTAAAATTACAAAAAAAGGTGTACAAATCATAACAAACTATGCCAGAATCACCTAAATTACTTCGGCTACTCTAAATCATCTCCAACTAACCCTTACCACAATAGACTAAACCCAATCACTTTTAAATTACAAAAAAATGCTAGTAACCATAGCAAACTATGCCAAACTCACCTAAATTACTTCGGCTACCATAAATCATGACCAACTAACCCTTACCACAACAAACTAAACCCAATCACTTTTAAATTAAAAAAAATGCTACTAACGATAACAAACTATGCCAAACTCACCTAAATTACTTCGGCTATCAAAAATCACCCCCAACTACACTTTACAGCAACTAACTATGCCCAATCACTTTAAAATTACAAAAAAATGCTAAAAATCATAACAAACTATACCAGAATCACCTAAATTACTTCGGCTACCGTAAATCACCCCCAACTATCCCTTACCACAACAAACCAAACCATATCATCTTCGAATTACAAAAAAAGGTGTACAAATCATAACAAACTATGCCAGACTCACCTAAATTACTTCGGCTACTCTAAATCATCACCAACTAACCCTTACCACAACAAACTAAACCCAATCACTTTTAAATTACAAAAAAATGCTAGTAACCATAGCAAACTATGCCAAACTCACCTAAATTACTTCGGCTACCATAAATCATCACCAACTAACCCTTACCACAACAAACTAAACCCAATCAATTTTAAATTACAAAAAAATGCTACTAACCATAGCAAACTATGCCAAACTCACCTAAATTACTTCGGCTATCAAAAATCACCCCCAACTACACATTACAGCAACAAACTAAGCCCAATCACTTTAAAATTACAAAAAAATGCTAAAAATCATAACAAACTCTACCAGCATCACCTAAATTACTTCGGCTACCGTAAATCACCCCCAACTTTCCCTTACCACAACAAACCAAACCATATCATCTTAAAATTACAAAAAAAGGTGTAAAAATCATTTCAAACTATGCCAGACTCACCTAAATTACTTCGGCTACTCTAAATCATCACCAACTAACCCTTACCACAACATACTAAACCCAATCACTTTTAAATTACAAAAAAATGCTAGTAACCATAGTAAACTATGCCAAACTCACCTAAATTACTTCGGCTACCATAAATCATCACCAACTAACCCTTACCACAACAAACTAAACCCAATCACTTTTAAATTACAAAAAAATGCTACTAACCATAGCAAACTATGCCAAACTCACCTAAATTACTTCGGCTATCAAAAATCACCCCCAACTACACTTTACAGCAACAAACTAAGCCCAATCACTTTAAAATTACAAAAAAATGCTAAAAATCATAACAAACTATACCAGAATCACCTAAATTACTTCGGCTACCGTAAATCACCCCCAACTATCCCTTACCACAACAAACCAAACCATATCATCCTAAAATTAAAAAAAAAGGTGTACAAATCATAACAAACTATGCCAGACTCACCTAAATTACTTCGGCTACTCTAAATCATCACCAACTAAGCCTTACCACAACAAACTAAACCCAAACACTTTTAAATTACAAAAAAATGCTAGTAACCATAGCAAACTATGCCAAACTCACCTAAATTTCTTCGGCTACCATAAATCATCACCAACTAACCCTTACCACAACAAACTAAACCCAATCACTTTTAAATTACAAAAAAATGCTACTAACCATAGCAAACTATGCCAAACTCACCTAAATTACTTCGGCTATCAAAAATCACCCCCAACTACACTTTACAGCAACAAATTAAGCCCAATCACTTTAAAATTACAAAAAAATGCTAAAAATCATAACAAACTCTACCAGAATCACCTAAATTACTTCGGCTACCGTAAATCACCCCCAACTTTCCCTTACCACAACAAACCAAACCATATCATCTTAAAATTACAAAAAAAGGTGTAAAAATCATTACAAACTATGCCAGACTCACCTAAATTACTTCGGCTACTCTAAATCATCACCAACTAACCCTTACCACAACATACTAAACCCAATCACTTTTAAATTACAAAAAAATGCTAGTAACCATATTAAACTATGCCAAACTCACCTAAATTACTTCGGCTACCATAAATCATCACTAACTAACCCTTACCACAACAAACTAAACCCAATCACTTTTAAATTACAAAAAAATGCTACTAACCATAGCAAACTATGCCAAACTCACCTAAATTACTTCGGCTATCAAAAATCACCCCCAACTACACTTTACAGCAACAAACTAAGCCCAATCACTTTAAAATTACAAAAAAATGCTAAAAATCATAACAAACTATACCAGAATCACCTAAATTACTTCGGCTACCGTAAATCACCCCCAACTATCCCTTACCACAACAAACCAAACCATATCATCTTAAAATTACAAAAAAAGGTGTACAAATCATAACAAACTATGCCAGAATCACCTAAATTACTTCGGCTACTCTAAATCATCTCCAACTAACCCTTACCACAATAGACTAAACCCAATCACTTTTAAATTACAAAAAAATGCTAGTAACCATAGCAAACTATGCCAAACTCACCTAAATTACTTCGGCTACCATAAATCATGACCAACTAACCCTTACCACAACAAACTAAACCCAATCACTTTTAAATTAAAAAAAATGCTACTAACGATAACAAACTATGCCAAACTCACCTAAATTACTTCGGCTATCAAAAATCACCCCCAACTACACTTTACAGCAACAAACTAAGCCCAATCACTTTAAAATTACAAAAAAATGCTAAAAATCATAACAAACTATACCAGAATCACCTAAATTACTTCGGCTACCGTAAATCACCCCCAACTATCCCTTACCACAACAAACCAAACCATATCATCCTAAAATTAAAAAAAAAGGTGTACAAATCATAACAAACTATGCCAGACTCACCTAAATTACTTCGGCTACTCTAAATCATCACCAACTAAGCCTTACCACAACAAACTAAACCCAAACACTTTTAAATTACAAAAAAATGCTAGTAACCATAGCAAACTATGCCAAACTCACCTAAATTTCTTCGGCTACCATAAATCATCACCAACTAACCCTTACCACAACAAACTAAACCCAATCACTTTTAAATTACAAAAAAATGCTACTAACCATAGCAAACTATGCCAAACTCACCTAAATTACTTCGGCTATCAAAAATCACCCCCAACTACACTTTACAGCAACAAATTAAGCCCAATCACTTTAAAATTACAAAAAAATGCTAAAAATCATAACAAACTCTACCAGAATCACCTAAATTACTTCGGCTACCGTAAATCACCCCCAACTTTCCCTTACCACAACAAACCAAACCATATCATCTTAAAATTACAAAAAAAGGTGTAAAAATCATTACAAACTATGCCAGACTCACCTAAATTACTTCGGCTACTCTAAATCATCACCAACTAACCCTTACCACAACATACTAAACCCAATCACTTTTAAATTACAAAAAAATGCTAGTAACCATAGTAAACTATGCCAAACTCACCTAAATTACTTCGGCTACCATAAATCATCACTAACTAACCCTTACCACAACAAACTAAACCCAATCACTTTTAAATTACAAAAAAATGCTACTAACCATAGCAAACTATGCCAAACTCACCTAAATTACTTCGGCTATCAAAAATCACCCCCAACTACACTTTACAGCAACAAACTAAGCCCAATCACTTTAAAATTACAAAAAAATGCTAAAAATCATAACAAACTATACCAGAATCACCTAAATTACTTCGGCTACCGTAAATCACCCCCAACTATCCCTTACCACAACAAACCAAACCATATCATCTTAAAATTACAAAAAAAGGTGTACAAATCATAACAAACTATGCCAGAATCACCTAAATTACTTCGGCTACTCTAAATCATCTCCAACTAACCCTTACCACAATAGACTAAACCCAATCACTTTTAAATTACAAAAAAATGCTAGTAACCATAGCAAACTATGCCAAACTCACCTAAATTACTTCGGCTACCATAAATCATGACCAACTAACCCTTACCACAACAAACTAAACCCAATCACTTTTAAATTAAAAAAAATGCTACTAACGATAACAAACTATGCCAAACTCACCTAAATTACTTCGGCTATCAAAAATCACCCCCAACTACACTTTACAGCAACTAACTATGCCCAATCACTTTAAAATTACAAAAAAATGCTAAAAATCATAACAAACTATACCAGAATCACCTAAATTACTTCGGCTACCGTAAATCACCCCCAACTATCCCTTACCACAACAAACCAAACCATATCATCTTCGAATTACAAAAAAAGGTGTACAAATCATAACAAACTATGCCAGACTCACCTAAATTACTTCGGCTACTCTAAATCATCACCAACTAACCCTTACCACAACAAACTAAACCCAATCACTTTTAAATTACAAAAAAATGCTAGTAACCATAGCAAACTATGCCAAACTCACCTAAATTACTTCGGCTACCATAAATCATCACCAACTAACCCTTACCACAACAAACTAAACCCAATCAATTTTAAATTACAAAAAAATGCTACTAACCATAGCAAACTATGCCAAACTCACCTAAATTACTTCGGCTATCAAAAATCACCCCCAACTACACATTACAGCAACAAACTTAGCCCAATCACTTTAAAATTACAAAAAAATGCTAAAAATCATAACAAACTCTACCAGCATCACCTAAATTACTTCGGCTACCGTAAATCACCCCCAACTTTCCCTTACCACAACAAACCAAACCATATCATCTTAAAATTACAAAAAAAGGTGTAAAAATCATTTCAAACTATGCCAGACTCACCTAAATTACTTCGGCTACTCTAAATCATCACCAACTAACCCTTACCACAACATACTAAACCCAATCACTTTTAAATTACAAAAAAATGCTAGTAACCATAGTAAACTATGCCAAACTCACCTAAATTACTTCGGCTACCATAAATCATCACTAACTAACCCTTACCACAACAAACTAAACCCAATCACTTTTAAATTACAAAAAAATGCTACTAACCATAGCAAACTATGCCAAACTCACCTAAATTACTTCGGCTATCAAAAATCACCCCCAACTACACTTTACAGCAACAAACTAAGCCCAATCACTTTAAAATTACAAAAAAATGCTAAAAATCATAACAAACTATACCAGAATCACCTAAATTACTTCGGCTACCGTAAATCACCCCCAACTATCCCTTACCACAACAAACCAAACCATATCATCTTAAAATTACAAAAAAAGGTGTACAAATCATAACAAACTATGCCAGAATCACCTAAATTACTTCGGCTACTCTAAATCATCTCCAACTAACCCTTACCACAATAGACTAAACCCAATCACTTTTAAATTACAAAAAAATGCTAGTAACCATAGCAAACTATGCCAAACTCACCTAAATTACTTCGGCTACCATAAATCATGACCAACTAACCCTTACCACAACAAACTAAACCCAATCACTTTTAAATTAAAAAAAATGCTACTAACGATAACAAACTATGCCAAACTCACCTAAATTACTTCGGCTATCAAAAATCACCCCCAACTACACTTTACAGCAACTAACTATGCCCAATCACTTTAAAATTACAAAAAAATGCTAAAAATCATAACAAACTATACCAGAATCACCTAAATTACTTCGGCTACCGTAAATCACCCCCAACTATCCCTTACCACAACAAACCAAACCATATCATCTTAGAATTACAAAAAAAGGTGTACAAATCATAACAAACTATGCCAGACTCACCTAAATTACTTCGGCTACTCTAAATCATCACCAACTAACCCTTACCACAACAAACTAAACCCAATCACTTTTAAATTACAAAAAAATGCTAGTAACCATAGCAAACTATGCCAAACTCACCTAAATTACTTCGGCTACCATAAATCATCACCAACTAACCCTTACCACAACAAACTAAACCCAATCAATTTTAAATTACAAAAAAATGCTACTAACCATAGCAAACTATGCCAAACTCACCTAAATTACTTCGGCTATCAAAAATCACCCCCAACTACACATTACAGCAACAAACTAAGCCCAATCACTTTAAAATTACAAAAAAATGCTAAAAATCATAACAAACTCTACCAGAATCACCTAAATTACTTCGGCTACCGTAAATCACCCCCAACTTTCCCTTACCACAACAAACCAAACCATATCATCTTAAAATTACAAAAAAAGGTGTAAAAATCATTTCAAACTATGCCAGACTCACCTAAATTACTTCGGCTACTCTAAATCATCACCAACTAACCCTTACCACAACAAACTAAACCCAATCAATTTTAAATTACAAAAAAATGCTAGTAACCATAGCAAACTATGCCAAACTCACCTAAATTAGTTCGGCTACCATAAATCACAACCAACTAACCCTTACCACAACAAACTAAACCCAATCACTTTTAAATTACAAAAAAATGCTACTAACCATAGCAAACTATGCCAAACTCACCTAAATTACTTCGGCTATCAAAAATCACCCCCAACTACACTTTACAGCAACAAACTAAGCCCAATCACTTTAAAATTACAAAAAAATGCTAAAAATCATAACAAACTATACCAGAATCACCTAAATGACTTCGGCTACCGTAAATCACCCCCAACTATCCCTTACCACAACAAACCAAACCATATCATCTTAAAATTACAAAAAAAGGTGTACAAATCATAACAAACAATGCCAGACTCACCTAAATTAGTTCGGCTACTCTAAATCATCACCAACTAACCCTTACCATAACAAACTAAACCCAATCAATTTTAAATTACAAAAAAATGCTACTAACCATAGCAAACTATGCCAAACTCACCTAAATTACTTCGGCTATCAAAAATCACCCCCAACTACACATTACAGCAACAAACTAAGCCCAATCACTTTAAAATTACAAAAAAATGCTAAAAATCATAACAAACTCTACCAGCATCACCTAAATTACTTCGGCTACCGTAAATCACCCCCAACTTTCCCTTACCACAACAAACCAAACCATATCATCTTAAAATTACAAAAAAAGGTGTAAAAATCATTTCAAACTATGCCAGACTCACCTAAATTACTTCGGCTACTCTAAATCATCACCAACTAACCCTTACCACAACATACTAAACCCAATCACTTTTAAATTACAAAAAAATGCTAGTAACCATAGTAAACTATGCCAAACTCACCTAAATTACTTCGGCTACCATAAATCATCACTAACTAACCCTTACCACAACAAACTAAACCCAATCACTTTTAAATTACAAAAAAATGCTACTAACCATAGCAAACTATGCCAAACTCACCTAAATTACTTCGGCTATCAAAAATCACCCCCAACTACACTTTACAGCAACAAACTAAGCCCAATCACTTTAAAATTACAAAAAAATGCTAAAAATCATAACAAACTATACCAGAATCACCTAAATTACTTCGGCTACCGTAAATCACCCCCAACTATCCCTTACCACAACAAACCAAACCATATCATCTTAAAATTACAAAAAAAGGTGTACAAATCATAACAAACTATGCCAGAATCACCTAAATTACTTCGGCTACTCTAAATCATCTCCAACTAACCCTTACCACAATAGACTAAACCCAATCACTTTTAAATTACAAAAAAATGCTAGTAACCATAGCAAACTATGCCAAACTCACCTAAATTACTTCGGCTACCATAAATCATGACCAACTAACCCTTACCACAACAAACTAAACCCAATCACTTTTAAATTAAAAAAAATGCTACTAACGATAACAAACTATGCCAAACTCACCTAAATTACTTCGGCTATCAAAAATCACCCCCAACTACACTTTACAGCAACTAACTATGCCCAATCACTTTAAAATTACAAAAAAATGCTAAAAATCATAACAAACTATACCAGAATCACCTAAATTACTTCGGCTACCGTAAATCACCCCCAACTATCCCTTACCACAACAAACCAAACCATATCATCTTAGAATTACAAAAAAAGGTGTACAAATCATAACAAACTATGCCAGACTCACCTAAATTACTTCGGCTACTCTAAATCATCACCAACTAACCCTTACCACAACAAACTAAACCCAATCACTTTTAAATTACAAAAAAATGCTAGTAACCATAGCAAACTATGCCAAACTCACCTAAATTACTTCGGCTACCATAAATCATCACCAACTAACCCTTACCACAACAAACTAAACCCAATCAATTTTAAATTACAAAAAAATGCTACTAACCATAGCAAACTATGCCAAACTCACCTAAATTACTTCGGCTATCAAAAATCACCCCCAACTACACATTACAGCAACAAACTAAGCCCAATCACTTTAAAATTACAAAAAAATGCTAAAAATCATAACAAACTCTACCAGAATCACCTAAATTACTTCGGCTACCGTAAATCACCCCCAACTTTCCCTTACCACAACAAACCAAACCATATCATCTTAAAATTACAAAAAAAGGTGTAAAAATCATTTCAAACTATGCCAGACTCACCTAAATTACTTCGGCTACTCTAAATCATCACCAACTAACCCTTACCACAACAAACTAAACCCAATCAATTTTAAATTACAAAAAAATGCTAGTAACCATAGCAAACTATGCCAAACTCACCTAAATTAGTTCGGCTACCATAAATCACAACCAACTAACCCTTACCACAACAAACTAAACCCAATCACTTTTAAATTACAAAAAAATGCTACTAACCATAGCAAACTATGCCAAACTCACCTAAATTACTTCGGCTATCAAAAATCACCCCCAACTACACTTTACAGCAACAAACTAAGCCCAATCACTTTAAAATTACAAAAAAATGCTAAAAATCATAACAAACTATACCAGAATCACCTAAATGACTTCGGCTACCGTAAATCACCCCCAACTATCCCTTACCACAACAAACCAAACCATATCATCTTAAAATTACAAAAAAAGGTGTACAAATCATAACAAACTATGCCCGAATCACCTAAATTACTTCGGCTACTCTAAATCATCTCCAACTAACCCTTACCACAACAAACTAAACCCAATCACTTTTAAATTACAAAAAAATGCTAGTAACCCTAGCAAACTATGCCAAACTCACCTATATTACTTCGGCTACCATAAATCATGACCAACTAACCCTTACCACAACAAACTAAACCCAATCACTTTTAAATTACAAAAAAATGCTACTAACCATAACAAACTATGCCAAACTCACCTAAATTACTTCGGCTATCAAAAATCACCCCCAACTACACTTTACAGCAACAAACTATGCCCAATCACTTTAAAATTACAAAAAAATGCTAAAAATCATAACAAACTATACCAGAATCACCTAAATTACTTCGGCTACCGTAAATCACGCCCAACTATCCCTTACCACAACAAACCAAACCATATCATCTTAGAATTACAAAAAAAGGTGTACAAATCATAACAAACTATGCCAGACTCACCTAAATTACTTCGGCTACTCTAAATCATCACCAACTAACCCTTACCACAACAAACTAAACCCAATCACTTTTAAATTACAAAAAAATGCTAGTAACCATAGCAAACTATGCCAAACTCACCTAAATTACTTCGGCTACCATAAATCATCACCAACTAACCCTTACCACAACAAACTAAACCCAATCAATTTTAAATTACAAAAAAATGCTACTAACCATAGCAAACTTTGCCAAACTCACCTAAATTACTTCGGCTATCAAAAATCACCCCCAACTACACATTACAGCAACAAACTAAGCCCAATCACTTTAAAATTACAAAAAAATGCTAAAAATCATAACAAACTATACCAGAATCACCTAAATTACTTCGGCTACCGTAAATCACCCCCAACTATCCCTTACCACAACAAACCAAACCATATCATCTTAAAATTACAAAAAAAGGTGTACAAATCATAACAAACTATGCCAGACTCACCTAAATTACTTCGGCTACTCTAAATCATTACCAACTAACCCTTACCACAACAAACTAAACCCAATCACTTTTAAATTACAAAAAAATGCTACTAACCATAGCAAACTATGCCAAACTCACCTAAATTACTTCGGCTACCATAAATCATCACCAACTAATCCTTTCCACAACAAACTAAACCCAATCACTTTTAAATTACAAAAAAATGTTACTAACCATAGCAAACTATGCCAAACTCACCTAAATTACTTCGGCTATCAAAAATCACCCCCAACTACACTTTACAGCAACAAACTAAGCCCAATGACTTTAAAATTACAAAAAAATGCTAAAAATCATAACAAACTATACCAGAATCACCTAAATTATTTCGGCTACCGTAAATCACCCCCAACCATCCCTTACCACAACAAACCAAACCATATCATCTTAAAATTACAAAAAAAGGTGTACAAATCATAACAAACTATGCCAGACTCACCTAAATTACTTCGGCTACTCTAAATCATCACCAACTAACCCTTACCCCAACAAACTAAACCCAATCACTTTTAAATTACAAAAAAATGCTTGTAACCCTAGCAGACTATGGCAAACTCCCCTAAATTACTTCGGCTACCATAAATCATCACCAACTAACCCTTACCACAACAAACTAAACCCAATCACATTTAAATTACAAAAAAATGCTACTAACCATAGCAAACTATGCCAAACTCACCTAAATTACTTCGGCTATCAAAAATCACCCCCAACTACACTTTACAGCAACAAACTAAGCCCAATGACTTTAAAATTACAAAAAAATTCTAAAAATCATAACAAACTATACCAGAATCACCTAAATTACTTCGGCTACCGTAAATCACCCCCAACTATCCCTTACCACAACAAACCAAACCATATCATCTTAAAATTACAAAAAAAGGTGTACAAATCATAACAAATTATGCCAGAATCACCTAAATTACTTCGGCTACTCTAGATCATCACCAACTAACCCTTACCACAACAAATTAAACCCAATCACTTTTAAATTACAAAAAAATGCTAGTAACCATAGCAAACTATGCCAAACTCACCTAAATTACTTCGGCTACCATAAATCATCACCAACTAACCCTTACCACAACAAACTAAACCCAATCACTTTTAAATTACAAAAAAATGCTACTAACCATAGCAAACTATGCCAAACTCACCTAAATTACTTCGGCTATCAAAAATCACCCCCAACTACACTTTACAGCAACAAACTAAGCCCAATCACTTTAAAATTACAAAAAAATGCTAAAAATCATAACAAACTATACCAGAATCACCTAAATTACTTCGGCTACCGTAAATCACCCCCAACTATCCCTTACCACAACAAACCAAACCATATCATCCTAAAATTAAAAAAAAATGTGTACAAATCATAACAAACTATGCCAGACTCACCTAAATTACTTCGGCTACTCTAAATCATCACCAACTAAGCCTTACCACAACAAACTAAACCCAAACACTTTTAAATTACAAAAAAATGCTAGTAACCATAGCAAACTATGCCAAACTCACCTAAATTTCTTCGGCTACCATAAATCATCACCAACTAACCCTTACCACAACAAACTAAACCCAATCACTTTTAAATTACAAAAAAATGCTACTAACCATAGCAAACTATGCCAAACTCACCTAAATTACTTCGGCTATCAAAAATCACCCCCAACTACACTTTACAGCAACAAACTAAGCCCAATCACTTTAAAATTACAAAAAAATGCTAAAAATCATAACAAACTCTACCAGAATCACCTAAATTACTTCGGCTACCGTAAATCACCCCCAACTTTCCCTTACCACAACAAACCAAACCATATCATCTTAAAATTACAAAAAAAGGTGTAAAAATCATTACAAACTATGCCAGACTCACCTAAATTACTTCGGCTACTCTAAATCATCACCAACTAACCCTTACCACAACATACTAAACCCAATCACTTTTAAATTACAAAAAAATGCTAGTAACCATAGTAAACTATGCCAAACTCACCTAAATTACTTCGGCTACCATAAATCATCACTAACTAACCCTTACCACAACAAACTAAACCCAATCACTTTTAAATTACAAAAAAATGCTACTAACCATAGCAAACTATGCCAAACTCACCTAAATTACTTCGGCTATCAAAAATCACCCCCAACTACACTTTACAGCAACAAATTAAGCCCAATCACTTCAAAATTACAAAAAAATGCTAAAAATCATAACAAACTATACCAGAATCACCTAAATTACTTCGGATACCGTAAATCACCCCCAACTATCCCTTACCACAACAAACCAAACCATATCATCTTAAAATTACAAAAAAAGGTGTACAAATCATAACAAATTATGCCAGAATCACCTAAATTACTTCGGCTACTCTAGATCATCACCAACTAACCCTTACCACAACAAATTAAACCCAATCACTTTTAAATTACAAAAAAATGCTAGTAACCATAGCAAACTATGCCAAACTCACCTAAATTACTTCGGCTACCATAAATCATCACCAACTAACCCTTACCACAACAAACTAAACCCAATCAATTTTAAATTACAAAAAAATGCTACTAACCATAGCAAACTATGTTAAACTCACCTAAATTACTTCGGCTATCAAAAATCACCCCCAACTACACATTACAGCAACAAACTAAGCCCAATCACTTAAAATTACAAAAAAATGCTAAAAATCATAACAAACTATACCAGAATCACCTAAATTACTTCGGCTACCGTAAATCACCCCCAACTATCCCTTACCACAACAAACCAAACTATATCATCTTAAAATTACAAAAAAAGGTGTACAAATCGTAACAAACTATGCCAGACTCAACTAAATTACTTCGGCTACTCTAAATCATCACCAACTAACCCTTACCACAACAAACTAAACCCACTCACTTTTAAATTACAAAAAAATGCTAGTAACCATAGCAAACTATGCCAAACTCACCTAAATTACTTCGGCTACCATAAATCATCACCAACTAACCCTTACCACAACAAACTAAACTCAATCACTTTTAAATTACAAAAAAATGCTACTAACCATAGCAAACTATGCCAAACTCACCTAAATTACTTCGGCTATCAAAAATCACCCCCAACTACACTTTACAGCAACAAACTAAGCCCAATCACTTTAAAATTACAAAAAAATGCTAAAAATCATAACAAATTATACCAGAATCACCTAAATTACTTCGGCTACCGTAAATCATCTTCAACTATCCCTTACCACAACAAACCAAACCATATCATCTTAAAATTACAAAAAAAAGTGTACAAATCATAACAAACCCTGCCAGACTCACCTAAATTACTTCGGCTACTCTAAATCATCAACAACTAACCCTTACCACAACAAACTAAACCCAATCACTTTTAAATTACAAAAAAATGCTAGTAACCATAGCAAACTATGCCAAACTCACCTATATTACTTCGGCTACTATATATCATCACCAACTAACCCTTACCACAACAAACTAAGCCCAATCACTTTTAAATTACAAAAAATGCTACTAACCATAGCAAACTATGCCAAACTCACCTAAATTACTTCGGCTATCAAAAATCACCCCCAACTACACTTTTCAGCAACAAACTAAGCCCAATCACTTTAAAATTACAAAAATATGCTAAAAATCATAACAAACTATACCAGAATCACCTAAATTACTTCTGCTACCGTAAATCACCCCCAACTTTCCCTTACCACAACAAACCAAACCATATCATCTTAAAATTACAAAAAAAGGTGTAAAAATCATTACAAACTATGCCAGACTCACCTAAATTACTTCGGCTACTCTAAATCATCACCAACTAACCCTTACCACAACATACTAAACCCAATCACTTTTAAATTACAAAAAAATGCTAGTAACCATAGTAAACTATGCCAAACTCACCTAAATTTCTTCGGCTACCATAAATCATGACCAACTAACTCTTACCACAACAAACTAAACCCAATCATTTTTAAATTACAAAAAAATGCTGCTAACCATAACAAACTATGCCAAACTCACCTAAATTACTTCGGCTATCAAAAATCACCACCAACTACACTTTACAGCAACAAACTAAGCCCAATCACTTTAAAATTACAAAAAAATGCTAAAAATCATAACAAACTATACCAGAATCACCTAAATTACTTCGGCTACCGTAAATCACCCCCAAATATCCCTTACCACAACAAACCAAACCATATCATCTTAGAATTACAAAAAAAGGTGTACAAATCATAACAAACTATGCCAGACTCACCTAAATTACTTCGGCTACTCTAAATCATCACCAACTAACCCTTACCACAACAAATTAAACCCAATCACTTTTAAATTACAAAAAAATGCTAGTAACCATAGCAAACTATGCCAAACTCACCTAAATTACTTCGGCTACCATAAATCATCACCAACTAACCCTTACCACAACAAACTAAACCCAATCAATTTTAAATTACAAAAAATGCTACTAACCATAGCAAACTATGTTAAACTCACCTAAATTACTTCGGCTATCACAAATCACCCCCAACTACACATTACAGCAACAAACTAAGCCCAATCACTTTAAAATTACAAAAAAATGCTAAAAATCATAACAAACTATACCAGAATCACCTAAATTACTTCGGCTACCGTAAATCACCCCCAAATATCCCTTACCACAACAAACCAAACTATATCATCTTAAAATTACAAAAAAAGGTGTACAAATCATAACAAACTCTGCCAGACTCACCTAAATTAGTTCGGCTACTCTAAATCATCACCAACTTACCCTTACCACAAAAAACTAAACCCAATCACTTTTAAATTACAAAAAAATGCTAGTAACCATAGCAAACTATGCCAAACTCACCTAAATTACTTCGGATACCATAAATCATCACCAACTAACCCTTACCACAACAAACTAAACCCAATCACTTTTAAATTACAAAAAAATGCTACTAACCATAGCAAACTATGCCAAACTCACCTAAATTATTTCGGCTATCAAAAATCACCCCCAACTACACTTTACAGCAACAAACTAAGCCCAATGACTTTAAAATTACAAAAAAATTCTAAAAATCATAACAAACTATACCAGAATCACCTAAATTACTTCGGCTACCGTAAATCACCCCCAACTATCCCTTACCACAACAAACCAAACCATATCATCTTGAAATTACAAAAAAAGGTGTACAAATCATAACAAATTATGCCAGAATCACCTAAATTACTTCGGCTACTCTAGATCATCACCAACTAACCCTTACCACAACAAATTAAACCCAATCACTTTTAAATTACAAAAAAATGCTAGTAACCATAGCAAACTATGCCAAACTCACCTAAATTACTTCGGCTACCATAAATCATCACCAACTAACCCTTACCACAACAAACTAAACCCAATCACTTTTAAATTACAAAAAAATGCTACTAACCATAACAAACTATGCCAAACTCACCTAAATTACTTCGGCTATCAAAAATCACCCCCAACTACACTTTACAGCAACAAACTAAGCCCAATCACTTTAAAATTACAAAAAAATGCTAAAAATCATAACAAACTATACCAGAATCACCTAAATTACTTCGGCTACCGTAAATCACCCCCAACTATCCCTTACCACAACAAACCAAACCATATCATCCTAAAATTAAAAAAAAATGTGTACAAATCATAACAAACTATGCCAGACTCACCTAAATTACTTCGGCTACTCTAAATCATCACCAACTAAGCCTTACCACAACAAACTAAACCCAAACACTTTTAAATTACAAAAAAATGCTAGTAACCATAGCAAACTATGCCAAACTCACCTAAATTTCTTCGGCTACCATAAATCATCACCAACTAACCCTTACCACAACAAACTAAACCCAATCACTTTTAAATTACAAAAAAATGCTACTAACCATAGCAAACTATGCCAAACTCACCTAAATTACTTCGGCTATCAAAAATCACCACCAACTACACTTTACAGCAACAAACTAAGCCCAATCACTTTAAAATTACAAAAAAATGCTAAAAATCATAACAAACTATACCAGAATCACCTAAATTACTTCGGCTACCGTAAATCACCCCCAAATATCCCTTACCACAACAAACCAAACCATATCATCTTAGAATTACAAAAAAAGGTGTACAAATCATAACAAACTATGCCAGACTCACCTAAATTACTTCGGCTACTCTAAATCATCACCAACTAACCCTTACCACAACAAATTAAACCCAATCACTTTTAAATTACAAAAAAATGCTAGTAACCATAGCAAACTATGCCAAACTCACCTAAATTACTTCGGCTACCATAAATCATCACCAACTAACCCTTACCACAACAAACTAAACCCAATCAATTTTAAATTACAAAAAATGCTACTAACCATAGCAAACTATGTTAAACTCACCTAAATTACTTCGGCTATCACAAATCACCCCCAACTACACATTACAGCAACAAACTAAGCCCAATCACTTTAAAATTACAAAAAAATGCTAAAAATCATAACAAACTATACCAGAATCACCTAAATTACTTCGGCTACCGTAAATCACCCCCAAATATCCCTTACCACAACAAACCAAACTATATCATCTTAAAATTACAAAAAAAGGTGTACAAATCATAACAAATTCTGCCAGACTCACCTAAATTAGTTCGGCTACTCTAAATCATCACCAACTTACCCTTACCACAAAAAACTAAACCCAATCACTTTTAAATTACAAAAAAATGCTAGTAACCATAGCAAACTATGCCAAACTCACCTAAATTACTTCGGATACCATAAATCATCACCAACTAACCCTTACCACAACAAACTAAACCCAATCACTTTTAAATTACAAAAAAATGCTACTAACCATAGCAAACTATGCCAAACTCACCTAAATTATTTCGGCTATCAAAAATCACCCCCAACTACACTTTACAGCAACAAACTAAGCCCAATGACTTTAAAATTACAAAAAAATTCTAAAAATCATAACAAACTATACCAGAATCACCTAAATTACTTCGGCTACCGTAAATCACCCCCAACTATCCCTTACCACAACAAACCAAACCATATCATCTTGAAATTACAAAAAAAGGTGTACAAATCATAACAAATTATGCCAGAATCACCTAAATTACTTCGGCTACTCTAGATCATCACCAACTAACCCTTACCACAACAAATTAAACCCAATCACTTTTAAATTACAAAAAAATGCTAGTAACCATAGCAAACTATGCCAAACTCACCTAAATTACTTCGGCTACCATAAATCATCACCAACTAACCCTTACCACAACAAACTAAACCCAATCACTTTTAAATTACAAAAAAATGCTACTAACCATAACAAACTATGCCAAACTCACCTAAATTACTTCGGCTATCAAAAATCACCCCCAACTACACTTTACAGCAACAAACTAAGCCCAATCACTTTAAAATTACAAAAAAATGCTAAAAATCATAACAAACTATACCAGAATCACCTAAATTACTTCGGCTACCGTAAATCACCCCCAACTATCCCTTACCACAACAAACCAAACCATATCATCCTAAAATTAAAAAAAAATGTGTACAAATCATAACAAACTATGCCAGACTCACCTAAATTACTTCGGCTACTCTAAATCATCACCAACTAAGCCTTACCACAACAAACTAAACCCAAACACTTTTAAATTACAAAAAAATGCTAGTAACCATAGCAAACTATGCCAAACTCACCTAAATTTCTTCGGCTACCATAAATCATCACCAACTAACCCTTACCACAACAAACTAAACCCAATCACTTTTAAATTACAAAAAAATGCTACTAACCATAGCAAACTATGCCAAACTCACCTAAATTACTTCGGCTATCAAAAATCACCCCCAACTACACTTTACAGCAACAAACTAAGCCCAATCACTTTAAAATTACAAAAAAATGCTAAAAATCATAACAAACTCTACCAGAATCACCTAAATTACTTCGGCTACCGTAAATCACCCCCAACTTTCCCTTACCACAACAAACCAAACCATATCATCTTAAAATTACAAAAAAAGGTGTAAAAATCATTACAAACTATGCCAGACTCACCTAAATTACTTCGGCTACTCTAAATCATCACCAACTAACCCTTACCACAACATACTAAACCCAATCACTTTTAAATTACAAAAAAATGCTAGTAACCATAGTAAACTATGCCAAACTCACCTAAATTACTTCGGCTACCATAAATCATCACTAACTAACCCTTACCACAACAAACTAAACCCAATCACTTTTAAATTACAAAAAAATGCTACTAACCATAGCAAACTATGCCAAACTCACCTAAATTACTTCGGCTATCAAAAATCACCCCCAACTACACTTTACAGCAACAAATTAAGCCCAATCACTTCAAAATTACAAAAAAATGCTAAAAATCATAACAAACTATACCAGAATCACCTAAATTACTTCGGCTACCGTAAATCACCCCCAACTATCCCTTACCACAACAAACCAAACCATATCATCTTAAAATTACAAAAAAAGGTGTACAAATCATAACAAACTCTGCCAGACTCACCTAAATTAGTTAGGCTACTCTAAATCATCACCAACTTACCCTTACCACAAAAAACTAAAGCCAATCACTTTTAAATTACAAAAAAATGCTAGTAACCATAGCAAACTATGCCAAACTCACCTAAATTACTTCGGATACCATAAATCATCACCAACTAACCCTTACCACAACAAACTAAACCCAATCACTTTTAAATTACAAAAAAATGCTACTAACCATAGCAAACTATGCCAAACTCACCTAAATTATTTCGGCTATCAAAAATCACCCCCAACTACACTTTACAGCAACAAACTAAGCCCAATCACTTTAAAATTACAAAAAAATGCTAAAAATCATAACAAACTATACCAGAATCACCTAAATTACTTCGGATACCGTAAATCACCCCCAACTATCCCTTACCACAACAAACCAAACCATATCATCTTAAAATTACAAAAAAAGGTGTACAAATCATAACAAATTATGCCAGAATCACCTAAATTACTTCGGCTACTCTAGATCATCACCAACTAACCCTTACCACAACAAATTAAACCCAATCACTTTTAAATTACAAAAAAATGCTAGTAACCATAGCAAACTATGCCAAACTCACCTAAATTACTTCGGCTACCATAAATCATCACCAACTAACCCTTACCACAACAAACTAAACCCAATCAATTTTAAATTACAAAAAAATGCTACTAACCATAGCAAACTATGTTAAACTCACCTAAATTACTTCGGCTATCAAAAATCACCCCCAACTACACATTACAGCAACAAACTAAGCCCAATCACTTAAAATTACAAAAAAATGCTAAAAATCATAACAAACTATACCAGAATCACCTAAATTACTTCGGCTACCGTAAATCACCCCCAACTATCCCTTACCACAACAAACCAAACTATATCATCTTAAAATTACAAAAAAAGGTGTACAAATCGTAACAAACTATGCCAGACTCACCTAAATTACTTCGGCTACTCTAAATCATCACCAACTAACCCTTACCACAACAAACTAAACCCACTCACTTTTAAATTACAAAAAAATGCTAGTAACCATAGCAAACTATGCCAAACTCACCTAAATTACTTCGGCTACCATAAATCATCACCAACTAACCCTTACCACAACAAACTAAACTCAATCACTTTTAAATTACAAAAAAATGCTACTAACCATAGCAAACTATGCCAAACTCACCTAAATTACTTCGGCTATCAAAAATCACCCCCAACTACACTTTACAGCAACAAACTAAGCCCAATCACTTTAAAATTACAAAAAAATGCTAAAAATCATAACAAATTATACCAGAATCACCTAAATTACTTCGGCTACCGTAAATCATCTTCAACTATCCCTTACCACAACAAACCAAACCATATCATCTTAAAATTACAAAAAAAGGTGTACAAATCATAACAAACTATGCCAGACTCACCTAAATTACTTCGGCTACTCTAAATCATCAACAACTAACCCTTACCACAACAAACTAAACCCAATCACTTTTAAATTACAAAAAAATGCTAGTAACCATAGCAAACTATGCCAAACTCACCTATATTACTTCGGCTACTATATATCATCACCAACTAACCCTTACCACAACAAACTAAGCCCAATCACTTTTAAATTACAAAAAATGCTACTAACCATAGCAAACTATGCCAAACTCACCTAAATTACTTCGGCTATCAAAAATCACCCCCAACTACACTTTTCAGCAACAAACTAAGCCCAATCACTTTAAAATTACAAAAATATGCTAAAAATCATAACAAACTATACCAGAATCACCTAAATTACTTCTGCTACCGTAAATCACCCCCAACTATCCCTTACCACAACAAACCAAACCATAGCATCTTAAAATTACAAAAAAAGGTGTACAAATCATAACAAACTATGCCAGACTCACCTAAATTACTTCGGCTACTTTAAATCATCACCAACTAACCCTTACCACAACAAACTAAACCCAATCACTTTTAAATTACAAAAAAATGCTACTAACCATAGCAAACTATGCCAAACTCACCTAAATTACTTCGGCTATCAAAAATCACCCCCAACTACACTTTACAGCAACAAACTAAGCCCAATCACTTTAAAATTACAAAAAAATGCTAAAAATCATATCAAACTATGCCAGACTCACCTAAATTACTTCGGCTACTCTAAATCATCACCAACTAACCCTTACCACAACAAACTAAACCCAATCACTTTTAAATTACAAAAAAATGCTAGTAACCAAAGCAAACTATGCCAAACTCACCTAAATTACTTCGGCTACCATAAATCATCACCAACTAACCCTTACCACAACAAACTAAACCCAATCACATTTACATTACAAAAAAAATGCTACTAACCATAGCAAACTATGCCAAACTCACCTAAATTACTTCGGCTATCATAAATCACCCCCAACTACACTTTACAGCAACAAACTAAGACCAATCACTTTAAAATTACAAAAAAATGCTAAAAATCATAAAAAATTATACCAGAATCACCTAAATTACTTCGGCTACCGTAAATCATCCCCAACTAGCCCTTACCACAACAAACTAAACCCAATCACTTTTAAATTACAAAAAAATGCTACTAACCATAGCAAACTATGCCAAACTCACCTAAATTACTTCGGCTATCAAAAATCACTCCCAACTACACTTTACAGCAACAAACTAAGCCCAATGACTTTAAAATTACAAAAAAATGCTAAAAATCATAACAAACTATACCAGAATCACATAAATTACTTCGGCTACCGTAAATCACCCCCAACTATCCCTTACCACAACAAACCAAACCATATCATTTTAAAGTTACAAAAAAATTTGTACAAATCATAACAAACTATACCAGACTCACCTAAATTACTTCGGCTACTCTAAATCATCACCAACTAACCCTTACCACAACAAACTAAACCCAATCACTTTTAAATCACAAAAAATTGCTAGTAACCATAGCAAATTAAGCCAAACTTACCTAAATTACTTCGGCTACCATAAATCATCACCAACTAACACTTACCACAACAAACTAAACCCAATCACTTTTAAATTACAAAAAAATGCTACTAACCATAGCAAACTATGCCAAATTCACCTAAATTACTTCGGCTATCAAAAATCACCCCAACTACACTTTACAGCAACAAACTAAGCCCAATCACTTTAAAATTACAAAAAAATGCTAAAAATCATAACAAACTATACCAGAATCACCTAAATTACTTCGGCTACCGTAAATCACCCCCAACTATCCCTTACCACAACAAACCAAACCATATCATCCTAAAATTAAAAAAAAAGGTGTACAAATCATAACAAACTATGCCAGACTCACCTAAATTACTTCGGCTACTCTAAATCATCACCAACTAAGCCTTACCACAACAAACTAAACCCAAACACTTTTAAATTACAAAAAAATGCTAGTAACCATAGCAAACTATGCCAAACTCACCTAAATTTCTTCGGCTACCATAAATCATCACCAACTAACCCTTACCACAACAAACTAAACCCAATCACTTTTAAATTACAAAAAAATGCTACTAACCATAGCAAACTATGCCAAACTCACCTAAATTACTTCGGCTATCAAAAATCACCCCCAACTACACTTTACAGCAACAAACTAAGCCCAATCACTTTAAAATTACAAAAAAATGCTAAAAATCATAACAAACTCTACCAGAATCACCTAAATTACTTCGGCTACCGTAAATCACCCCCAACTTTCCCTTACCACAACAAACCAAACCATATCATCTTAAAATTACAAAAAAAGGTGTAAAAATCATTACATACTATGCCAGACTCACCTAAATTACTTCGGCTACTCTAAATCATCACCAACTAACCCTTACCACAACAAACTAAACCCAATCACTTTTAAATTACAAAAAAATGCTAGTAACCATAGCAAGCTAAGCCAAACTCACCTAAATCACTTCGGCTACCATAAATCATCACCAACTAACCCTTACCACAACAAGCTAAACCCAATCAATTTTAAATTACAAAAAAATGCTACTAACCATAGCAAACTATGCCAAACTCACCTAAATTACTTCGGCTATCAAAAATCACCCCCAACTACACTTTACAGCAACAAACTAAGCCCAATCACTTTAAAATTACAAAAAAATGCTAAAAATCATAACAAACTATACCAGAATCACCTAAATTACTTCGGCTACCGTAAATCACCCCCAACTATCCCTTACCACAACAAACCAAACTATATCATCTTAAAATTACAAAAAAAGGTGTACAAATCGTAACAAACTATGCCAGACTCACCTAAATTACTTCGGCTACTCTAAATCATCACCAACTAACCCTTACCACAACAAACTAAACCCAATCAATTTTAAATTACAAAAAAATGCTAGTAACCATAGCAAACTATGCCAAACTCACCTAAATTACTTCGGCTACCATAAATCATCACCAACTAACCCTTACCACAACAAACTAAACCCAATCACTTTTAAATTAAAAAAAAATGCTACTAACCATAGCAGACTATGTCAAACTCACCTAAATTACTTCGGCTATCAAAAATCACCCCCAACTACACTTTACAGCAACAAACTAAGCCCAATCACTTTAGAATTACAAAAAAATGCTAAAAATCATAACAAACTATCCCAGAATCACCTAAATTACTTCGGCTACCGTAAATCACTCCCAACTATCCCTTACCACAACAAACCAAACCATATCATCTTAAAATTACAAAAAAAGGTGTACAAATCATAACAAACTATGCCAGACTCACCTAAATTACTTCGGCTACTTTAAATCATCACCAACTAACCCTTACCACAACAAACTAAACCCAATCACTTTTAAATTACAAAAAAATGCTACTAACCATAGCAAACTATGCCAAACTCACCTAAATTACTTCGGCTATCAAAAATCACCCCCAACTACACTTTACAGCAACAAACTAAGCCCAATCACTTTAAAATTACAAAAAAATGCTAAAAATCATAACAAACTATGCCAGACTCACCTAAATTACTTCGGCTACTCTAAATCATCACCAACTAACCCTTACCACAACAAACTAAACCCAATCACTTTTAAATTACAAAAAAATGCTAGTAACCAAAGCAAACTATGCCAAACTCACCTAAATTACTTCGGCTACCATAAATCATCACCAACTAACCCTTACCACAACAAACTAGACCCAATCACTTTTAAATTACAAAAAAAATGCTACTAACCATGGCAAACTATGCCAAACTTACCTAAATTACTTCGGCTATCAAAAATCACCCCCAACTACACTTTACAGCAACAAACTAAGACCAATCACTTTAAAATTACAAAAAAATGCTAAAAATCATAAAAAATTATACCAGAATCACCTAAATTACTTCGGCTACCGTAAATCATCCCCAACTATCCCTTACCACAACAAACTAAACCCAATCACTTTTAAATTACAAAAAAATGCTACTAACTATAGCAAACTATGCCAAACTCACCTAAATTACTTCGGCTATCAAAAATCACTCCCAACTACACTTTACAGCAACAAACTAAGCCCAATGACTTTAAAATTACAAAAAAATGCTAAAAATCATAACAAACTATACCAGAATCACATAAATTACTTCGGCTACCGTAAATCACCCCCAACTATCCCTTACCACAACAAACCAAACCATATCATCTTAAAGTTACAAAAAAATTTGTACAAATCATAACAAACTATACCAGACTCACCTAAATTACTTCGGCTACTCTAAATCATCACCAACTAACCCTTACCACAACAAACTAAACCCAATCACTTTTAAATTACAAAAAATAGCTAGTAACCATAGCAAACTAAGCCAAACTCACCTAAATTACTTCGGCTACCATAAATCATCACCAACTAACCCTTACCACAACAAACTAAACCCAATCACTTTTAAATTACAAAAAAATGCTACTAACCATAGCAAATTATGCCAAATTCACCTAAATTACTTCGGCTATCAAAAATCACCCCCAACTACACTTTACACCAACAAACTAAGCCCAATCATTTTAAAATTACAAAAAAATGCTAAAAATCATAACAAACTATACCAGAATCACCTAAATTACTTCGGCTACCGTAAATCACCCCCAACTATCCCTTACCACCACAAGCCAAACCATATCATCCTAAAATTAAAAAAAAAGGTGAACAAATCATAACAAACTATGCCAGACTCACCTAAATTATTTCGGCTACTCTAAATCATCACCAACTAAGCCTTACCACAACAAACTAAACCCAAACTCTTTTAAATTACAAAAAAATGCTAGTAACCGTAGCAAACTATGCCAAACTCACCTAAATTACTTCGGCTACCATAAATCATCACCAACTAACCCTTACCACAACAAACTAAACCCAATCACTTTTAAATTACAAAAAAATGCTACTAACCATAGCAAACTATGCCAAACTCACCTAAATTACTTCGGCTATCAAAAATCACCCCCAACTACACTTTACAGCAACAAACTAAGCCCAATCACTTTAAAATTACAAAAAAAATGCTAAAAATCATAACAAACTATGCCAGACTCACCTAAATTACTTCGGCTACTCTAAATCATCACCAACTAACCCTTACCACAACAAACTAAACCCAATCACTTTTAAATTACAAAAAAATGCTAGTAACCATAGCAAATTATGCCAAACTCACCTAAATTACTTCGGCTACCATAAATCATCACAAGCTAACCCTTACCACAACAAACTAAACCCAATCACTTTTAAATTACAAAAAAATGCTACTAACCATAGCAAACTATGCCAAACTAACCTAAATTACTTCGGCTATCAAAAATCACCCCCAACTACACTTTACAGAAACAAACTAAGCCCAATCACTTCAAATTACAAAAAAATGCTAAAAATCATAACAAACTATACCAGAATCACCTAAATTACTTCGGCTACCGTAAATCACCCCCAACTATCCCTTACCACAACAAACCAAACCATATCATCTTAAAATTACAAAAAAAGGTTTACAAATCATAACAAACTATGCCAGACTCACTTAAATTACTTCGGCTACTCTAAATCATCACCAACTAACCCTTACCACAACAAACTAAACCCAATCACTTTTAAATTACAAAAAAATTCTAGTAACCATAGCAAAATATGCCAAACTCACCTAAATTACTTTGGCAACCATAAATCATCACCAACTAACCCTTACCACAACAAACTAAACCCAATCAATTTTAAATTACAAAAAAATGCTACTAACCATAGCAAACTATGCCAAACTCACCTAAATTACTTCGGCTATCAAAAATCACCCCCAACTACACTTTACAGGAACAAACTAAGCCCAATGACTTTAAAATTACAAAAAAATGCTAAAAATCATAACAAACTATACCAGAATCACCTAAATTACTTCGGCTACCGTAAATCACCCCCAACTATAACTTACCACAACAAACCAAACTATATCATCTTAAAATTACAAAAAAAGATGTACAAATCATAACAAACCATGCCAGACTCGCCTTAATTACTTCGGCTACTCTAAATCATCACCAACTAACCCTTACCACAACAAACTAAACCCAATCACTTTTAAATTACAAAAAAATGCTAGTAACCATAGCAAACTATGCCAAACTCACCTAAATTACTTTGGCAACCATAAATCATCACCAACTAACCCTTACCACAACAAACTAAACCCAATCAATTTTAAATTACAAAAAAATGCTACTAACCATAGCAAACTATGCCAAACTCATCTAAATTACTTCGGCTATCAAAAATCACCCCCAACTACACTTTACAGCAACAAACTAAGCCCAATCACTTTAAAATTACAAAAAAATGCTAAAAATCATAACAAATTATACCAGAATCACCTAAATTACTTCGGCTACCGTAAATCATCCCCAACTATCCCTTACCACAACAAACCAAACCATATCATCTTAAAATTACAAAAAAAGGTGTACAAATCATAACACACTATGCCAGACTTACCTAAATTACTTCGGCTACTCTAAATCATCAACAACTAATCCTTACCACAACAAACTAAAACCAATCACTTTTAAATTACAAAAAAATGCTAGTAACCATAGCAAACTATGCCAAACTCACCTAAATTACTTCGGCTACCATAAATCATCACCAACTAACCCTTACCACAACAAACTAAGCCCAATCACTTTTAAATTACAAAAAAATGCTACTAACCATAACAAACTATGCCAAACTCACCTAAATTACTTCGGCTATCAAAAATCACCCCCAACTACACTTTACAGCAACAAACTAAGCCCAATCACTTTAAAATTACAAAAAAATGCTAAAAATCATAACAAACTATACCAGAATTACCTAAATTACTTCGGCTACCGTAAATCACCCCCAACTATCCCTTACCACAACAAACCAAACTATATCATCTTAAAATTACAAAAAAAGGTGTACAAATCGTAACAAACTATGCCAGACTCACCTAAATTACTTCGGCTACTCTAAATCATCACCAACTAACCCTTACCACAACAAACTAAACCCAATCACTTTTATATTACAAAAAAATGCTAGTAACCATAGCAAACTATGCCAAACTCACCTAAATTACTTCGGCTACCATATATCATCACCAACTAACCTTTACCACAACAAACTAAACCCAATCACTTTTAAATTACAAAAAAATGCTACTAACCATAGCAAACTATGCCAAACTTACCTAAATTACTTCGGCTATCAAAAATCACCCCCAACTACACTTTACAGCAACAAACTAAGCCCAATCACTTTAAAATTACAAAAAAATGCTAAAAATCATAACAAACTATACCAGAATCACCGAAATTACTTCGGCTACCGTAAATCACCCCCAACTATCCCTTACCACAACAAACCAAACCATATCATCTTAAAATTACAAAAAAAGGTGTACAAATCATAACAAACTATGTCAGACTCACCTAAATTACTTCGGCTACTCTAAATCATCACCACCTAACCCTTACCACAACAAACTAAACCCAATCACTTTTAAATTACAAAAAAATTCTAGTAACCATAGCAAACTATGCCAAACTCACCTAAATTACTTCGGCTATCAAAAATCACTCCCAACTACACTTTACAGCAACAAACTAAGCCCAATCACTTTAAAATTACAAAAAAATGCTAAAAATCATAACAAACTATACCAGAATCACCTAAATTACTTCGGCTAACGTAAATCACCCCCAACTATCCCTTACCACAACAAATCAAACCATATCATCTTGAAATTACAAAAAAAGGTGTACAAATCATAACAAACTATGCCAGACTCACCTAAATTACTGCGGCTACTTTAAATCATCACCAACTAACCCTTACCACAACAAACCAAACCCAATCACTTTTAAGTTACAAAAAAATGCTACTAACCATAGCAAACTATGCCAAACTTACCTAAATTACTTCGGCTATCAAAAATCACCCCCAACTACACTTTACAGCAACAAACTAAGCCCAATCACTTTACAATTACAAAAAAATGCTAAAAATCATAACAAACTATACCAGAATCACCTAAATTACTTCGGCTACCGTAAATCACCCCCAACTATCCCTTACCACAACAAACCAAACCATATCATCTTAAAATTACAAAAAAAGGTGTACAAATCATAACAAACTATGTCAGACTCACCTAAATTACTTCGGCTACTCTAAATCATCACCAACTAACCCTTACCACAACAAACTAAACCCAATCACTTTTAAATTTAAAAAAAATGCTACTAACCCTAGCAGACTATGCCAAACTCACCTAAATTACTTCGGCTATCAAAAATCACCCCCAACTACACTTTACAGCAACAAACTAAGCCCAATCACTTTAAAATTACAAAAAATGCTAAAAATCATAACAAACTTTACCAGAATCACCTAAATTACTTCGGCTACCGTAAATCACCCCCGACTATCCCTTACCACAACAAACCAAACCATATCATCTTAAAATTACAAAAAAAGGTGTACAAATCATAACAAACTATGCCAGACTCACCTAAATTACTTCGGCTTCTCTAAATCATCACCAACTAACCCTTACCACAACAAACTAAACCCAATCACTTTTAAATTACAAAAAAATGCTAGTAACTATAGCAAACTATGCCAAACTCACCTAAATTACTTCGGCTACCATAAATCATCACCAACTAACCCTTACCACAACAAACTAAACCCAATCACTTTTAAATTACAAAAAAATGCTACTAACCATAGCAAACTATGCCAAACTTACCTAAATTACTTCGGCTATCAAAAATCAACCCAACTACACTTTACAGCAACAAACTAAGCCCAATCACTTTAAAATTACAAAAAAATGCTAAAAATCATAACAAACTATACCAGAATCACCTAAATTACTTCGGCTACCGTAAATCACCCCCAACTATCCCTTACCACAACAAACCAAACCATATCATCTTAAAGTTACAAAAAAATTTGTACAAATCATAACAAACTATACCAGACTCACCTAAATTACTTCGGCTACTCTAAATCATCACCAACTAACCCTTACCACAACAAACTAAACCCAATCACTTTTAAATTACAAAAAATTGCTAGTAACCATAGCAAACTAAGCCAAACTCACCTAAATTACTTCGGCTACCATAAATCATCACCAACTAACCCTTACCACAACAAACTAAACCCAATCACTTTTAAATTACAAAAAAATGCTACTAACCATAGCAAATTATGCCAAATTCACCTAAATTACTTCGGCTATCAAAAATCACCCCCAACTACACTTTACACCAACAAACTAAGCCCAATCATTTTAAAATTACAAAAAAATGCTAAAAATCATAACAAACTATACCAGAATCACCTAAATTACTTCGGCTACCGTAAATCACCCCCAACTATCCCTTACCACCACAAGCCAAACCATATCATCCTAAAATTAAAAAAAAAGGTGTACAAATCATAACAAACTATGCCAGACTCACCTAAATTACTTCGGCTACTCTAAATCATCACCAACTAAGCCTTACCACAACAAACTAAACCCAAACTCTTTTAAATTACAAAAAAATGCTAGTAACCATAGCAAACTATGCCAAACTCACCTAAATTACTTCGGCTACCATAAATCATCACCAACTAACCCTTACCACAACAAACTAAACCCAATCACTTTTAAATTACAAAAAAATGCTACTAACCATAGCAAACTATGCCAAACTCACCTAAATTACTTCGGCTATCAAAAATCACCCCCAACTACACTTTACAGCAACAAACTAAGCCCAATCACTTTAAAATTACAAAAAAATGCTAAAAATCATAACAAACTATGCCAGACTCACCTAAATTACTTCGGCTACTCTAAATCATCACCAACTAACCCTTACCACAACAAACTAAACCCAATCACTTTTAAATTACAAAAAAATGCTAGTAACCATAGCAAATTATGCCAAACTCACCTAAATTACTTCGGCTACCATAAATCATCACAAGCTAACCCTTACCACAACAAACTAAACCCAATCACTTTTAAATTACAAAAAAATGCTACTAACCATAGCAAACTATGCCAAACTAACCTAAATTACTTCGGCTATCAAAAATCACCCCCAACTACACTTTACAGAAACAAACTAAGCCCAATCACTTTAAAATTACAAAAAAATGCTAAAAATCATAACAAACTATACCAGAATCACCTAAATTACTTCGGCTACCGTAAATCACCCCCAACTATCCCTTACCACAACAAACCAAACCATATCATCTTAAAATTACAAAAAAAGGTTTACAAATCATAACAAACTATGCCAGACTCACTTAAATTACTTCGGCTACTCTAAATCATCACCAACTAACCCTTACCACAACAAACTAAACCCAATCACTTTTAAATTACAAAAAAATTCTAGTAACCATAGCAAACTATGCCAAACTCACCTAAATTACTTTGGCAACCATAAATCATCACCAACTAACCCTTACCACAACAAACTAAACCCAATCAATTTTAAATTACAAAAAAATGCTACTAACCATAGCAAACTATGCCAAACTCACCTAAATTACTTCGGCTATCAAAAATCACCCCCAACTACACTTTACAGCAACAAACTAAGCCCAATGACTTTAAAATTACAAAAAAATGCTAAAAATCATAACAAACTATACCAGAATCACCTAAATTACTTCGGCTACCGTAAATCACCCCCAACTATAACTTACCACAACAAACCAAACCATATCATCTTAAAATTACAAAAAAAGATGTACAAATCATAACAAACCATGCCAGACTCGCCTTAATTACTTCGGCTACTCTAAATCATCACCAACTAACCCTTACCACAACAAACTAAACCCAATCACTTTTAAATTACAAAAAAATGCTTGTAACCATAGCAAACTATGCCAAACTCACCTAAATTACTTTGGCAACCATAAATCATCACCAACTAACCCTTACCACAACAAACTAAACCCAATCAATTTTAAATTACAAAAAAATGCTACTAACCATAGCAAACTATGCCAAACTCACCTAAATTACTTCGGCTATCAAAAATCACCCCCAACTACACTTTACAGCAACAAACTAAGCCCAATCACTTTAAAATTACAAAAAAATGCTAAAAATCATAACAAATTATACCAGAATCACCTAAATTACTTCGGCTACCGTAAATCATCCCCAACTATCCCTTACCACAACAAACCAAACCATATCATCTTAAAATTACAAAAAAAGGTGTACAAATCATAACAAACTATGCCAGACTTACCTAAATTACTTCGGCTACTCTAAATCATCAACAACTAATCCTTACCACAACAAACTAAAACCAATCACTTTTAAATTACAAAAAAATGCTAGTAACCATAGCAAACTATGCCAAACTCACCTAAATTACTTCGGCTACCATAAATCATCACCAACTAACCCTTACCACAACAAACTAAGCCCAATCACTTTTAAATTACAAAAAAATGCTACTAACCATAACAAGCTATGCCAAACTCACCTAAATTACTTCGGCTATCAAAAATCACCCCCAACTACACTTTACAGCAACAAACTAAGCCCAATCACTTTAAAATTACAAAAAAACGCTAAAAATCATAACAAACTATACCAGAATTACCTAAATTACTTCGGCTACCGTAAATCACCCCCAACTATCCCTTACCACAACAAACCAAACTATATCATCTTAAAATTACAAAAAAAGGTGTACAAATCGTAACAAACTATGCCAGACTCACCTAAATTACTTCGGCTACTATAAATCATCACCAACTAACCCTTACCACAACAAACTAAACCCAATCACTTTTATATTACAAAAAAATGCTAGTAACCATAGCAAACTATGCCAAACTCACCTAAATTACTTCGGCTACCATAAATCATCACCAACTAACCTTTACCACAACAAACTAAACCCAATCACTTTTAAATTACAAAAAAATGCTACTAACCATAGCAAACTATGCCAAACTCACCTAAATTACTTCGGCTATCAAAAATTACCCCCAACTACACTTTACAGCAACAAACTAAGCCCAATCACTTTAAAATTACAAAAAAATGCTAAAAATCATAACAAATTATACCAGAATCACCTAAATTACTTCGGCTACCGTAAATCATCCCCAACTATCCCTTACCACAACAAACCAAACCATATCATCTTAAAATTACAAAAAAAGGTGTAAAAATCATAACAAACTATGCCAGACTCACCTAAATTACTTCGGCTACTCTAAATCATCAACAACTAACCCTTACCACAACAAACTAAACCCAATCACTTTTAAATTACAAAAAAATGCTAGTAACCATAGCAAACTATGCCAAACTCACCTAAATTACTTCGGCTACCATAAATCATCACCAACTAACCCTTACCACAACAAACTAAGCCCAATCACTTTTAAATTACAAAAAAATGCTACTAACCATAACAAACTATGCCAAACTCACCTAAATTACTTCGGCTATCAAAAATCACCCCCAACTACACTTTACAGCAACAAACTAAGCCCAATCACTTTAAAATTACAAAAAAATGCTAAAAATCTTAACAAACTATACCAGAATCACCTAAATTACTTCTGCTACCGTAAATCACCCCCAACTATCCCTTACCACAACAAACCAAACCATATCATCTTAAAATTACAAAAAAAGGTATACAAATCATAACAAACTATGCCAGACTCACCTAAATTACTTCGGCTACTCTAAATCATCACCAAATAACCCTTACCACAACAAACTAAACCCAATCACTTTTAAATTACAAAAAATGCAAGTAACCATAGCAAACTATGCCAAACTCACCTAAATTACTTCGGCTACCATAAATCATCATTAACTAACCTTTACCACAACAAACTAAACCCAATCACTTTTAAATTACAAAAAAATGCTACTAACCATAGCAAACTATGCCAAACTTACCTAAATTACTTCGGCTATCAAAAATCACCCCCAACTACACTTTACAGCAACAAAGTAAGCCCAATCACTTTAAAATTACAAAAAAATGCTAAAAATCATAACAAACTATACCAGAATCACCGAAATTACTTCGGCTACCGTAAATCACCCCCAACTATCCCTTACCACAACAAACCAAACCATATCATCTTAAAATTACAAAAAAAGGTGTACAAATCATAACAAACTATGTCAGACTCACCTAAATTACTTCGGCTACTCTAAATCATCACCAACTAACCCTTACCACAACAAACTAAACCCAATCACTTTTAAATTACAAAAAAATTCTAGTAACCATAGCAAACTATGCCAAACTCACCTAAATTACTTCGGCTACCATAGATCATCACCAACTAACCCTTACCACAAAAAACTAAACCCAATCACTTTTAAATTTAAAAAAAATGCTACTAACCCTAGCAGACTATGCCAAACTCACCTAAATTACTTCGGCTATCAAAAATCACCCCCAACTTCACTTTACAGCAACAAACTAAGCCCAATCACTTTAAAATTACAAAAAATGCTAAAAATCATAACAAACTATACCAGAATCACCTAAATTACTTCGGCTACCGTAAATCACCCCCAACTATCCCTTATCACAACAAACCAAACCATATCATCTTAAAATTACAAAAAAAGGTGTACAAATCATAACAAACTATGCCAGACTCACCTAAATTACTTCGGCTACTCTAAATCATCACCAACTAACCCTTACCACAACAAACTAAACCCAATCACTTTTAAATTACAAAAAAATGCTACTAACCATAGCAAACTATGCCAAACTCACCTAAATTACTTCAGCTATCAAAAATCACTCCCAACTACACTTTACAGCAACAAACTAAGCCCAATCACTTTAAAATTACAAAAAAATGCAAAAATCATAACAAACTATACCAGAATCACCTAAATTACTTCGGCTAACGTAAATCACCCCCAACTATCCCTTACCACAACAAATCAAACCATATCATCTTGAAATTACAAAAAAAGGTGTACAAATCATAACAAACTATGCCAGACTCACCTAAATTACTTCGGCTACTTTAAATCATCACCAACTAACCCTTACCACAACAAACCAAACCCAATCACTTTTAAGTTACAAAAAAATGCTACTAACCATAGCAAACTATGCCAAACTTACCTAAATTACTTCGGCTATCAAAAATCACCCCCAACTACACTTTACAGCAACAAACTAAGCCCAATCACTTTACAATTACAAAAAAATGCTAAAAATCATAACAAACTATACCAGAATCACCTAAATTACTTCGGCTACCGTAAATCACCCCCAACTATCCCTTACCACAACAAACCAAACCATATCATCTTAAAATTACAAAAAAAGGTGTACAAATCATAACAAACTATGTCAGACTCACCTAAATTACTTCGGCTACTCTAAATCATCACCAACTAACCCTTACCACAACAAACTAAACCCAATCACTTTTAAATTTAAAAAAAATGCTACTAACCCTAGCAGACTATGCCAAACTCACCTAAATTACTTCGGCTATCAAAAATCACCCCCAACTACACTTTACAGCAACAAACTAAGCCCAATCACTTTAAAATTACAAAAAATGCTAAAAATCATAACAAACTTTACCAGAATCACCTAAATTACTTCGGCTACCGTAAATCACCCCCGACTATCCCTTACCACAACAAACCAAACCATATCATCTTAAAATTACAAAAAAAGGTGTACAAATCATAACAAACTATGCCAGACTCACCTAAATTACTTCGGCTTCTCTAAATCATCACCAACTAACCCTTACCACAACAAACTAAACCCAATCACTTTTAAATTACAAAAAAATGCTAGTAACTATAGCAAACTATGCCAAACTCACCTAAATTACTTCGGCTACCATAAATCATCACCAACTAACCCTTACCACAACAAACTAAACCCAATCACTTTTAAATTACAAAAAAATGCTACTAACCATAGCAAACTATGCCAAACTCACCTAAATTACTTCAGCTATCAAAAATCACTCCCAACTACACTTTACAGCAACAAACTAAGCCCAATCACTTTAAAATTACAAAAAAATGTTAAAAATCATAACAAACTATACCAGAATCACCTAAATTACTTCGGCTAACGTAAATCACCCCCAACTATCCCTTACCACAACAAATCAAACCATATCATCTTGAAATTACAAAAAAAGGTGTACAAATCATAACAAACTATGCCAGACTCACCTAAATTACTTCGGCTACTTTAAATCATCACCAACTAACCCTTACCACAACAAACCAAACCCAATCACTTTTAAGTTACAAAAAAATGCTACTAACCATAGCAAACTATGCCAAACTTACCTAAATTACTTCGGCTATCAAAAATCACCCCCAACTACACTTTACAGCAACAAACTAAGCCCAATCACTTTACAATTACAAAAAAATGCTAAAAATCATAACAAACTATACCAGAATCACCTAAATTACTTCGGCTACCGTAAATCACCCCCGACTATCCCTTACCACAACAAACCAAACCATATCATCTTAAAATTACAAAAAAAGGTGTACAAATCATAACAAACTATGCCAGACTCACCTAAATTACTTCGGCTTCTCTAAATCATCACCAACTAAAACTTACCACAACAAACTAAACCCAATCACTTTTAAATTACAAAAAAATGCTACTAACCATAGCAAACTATGCCAAACTTACCTAAATTACTTCGGCTATCAAAAATCAACCCAACTACACTTTACAGCAACAAACTAAGCCCAATCACTTTAAAATTACAAAAAAATGCTAAAAATCATAACAAACTATACCAGAATCACCTAAATTACTTCGGCTACCGTAAATCACCCCCAACTATCCCTTACCACAACAAACCAAACCATATCATCTTAAAATTACAAAAAAAGGTGTACAAATCATAACAAACTATGCCAGACGCACCTAAATTACTTCGGCTACTCTAAATCATCACCAACTAACTCTTACCACAACAAACTAAACCCAATCACTTTTAAATTACAAAAAAATGCTACTAACCATAGCAAACTATGCCAAACTCACCTAAATTACTTCGGCTACCATAAATCATCACCAACTAACCCTTACCACAACAAACTAAACCCAATCACTTTTAAATTACAAAAAAATGCTACTAACCATAGCAAACTATGCCAAACTCACCTAAATTACTTCTGCTACCATAAATCATCACCAACTAACCCTTACCACAACAAACTAAACCCAATAACTTTTAAATTACAAAAAAATGCTACTAACCATAGCAAACTATGCCAAACTCACCTAAATTACTTCTGCTACCATAAATCATCACCAACTAACCCTTACCACAACAAACTAAACCCAATAACTTTTAAATTACAAAAAAATGCTACTAACCATAGCAAACTATGCCAAACTCAAATAAATTACTTCGGCTACCATAAATCATCACCAACTAACCCTTACCACAACAAACTAAACCCAATCACTTTTAAATTACAAAAAAATGCTACTAACCATAGCAAACTATGCCAAACTCACCTAAATTACTTCGGCTACCATAAATCATCACCAACTAACCCTTACCACAACAAACTAAACCCAATCACTTTTAAATTACAAAAAAATGCTACTAACCATAGCAAACTATGCCAAACTCACCTAAATTACTTCGGCTACCATAAATCATCACCAACTAACCCTTACCACAACAAACTAAACCCAATCACTTTTAAATTACAAAAAAATGCTACTAACCATAGCAAACTATGCCAAACTCACCTAAATTACTTCTGCTACCATAAATCATCACCAACTAACCCTTACCACAACAAACTAAACCCAATTACTTTTAAATTACAAAAAAATGCTACTAACCATAGCAAACTATCCCAAACACACCTAAATTTTTTCGGCTATCTAAAGTCACCCCCAACTACACTTTACAGCAACAAACTAAGCCCAATCTCTTTAAAATTACAAAAAAATGCTAAAAATCATAACAAACTATACCAGAATCACCTAAATTACTTCGGCTACCGTAAATCACCCCCAACTATCCCTTACAACAACAAACCAAACCATATCATTCTAAAATTACAAAAAAAGGTGTACCAATCATAACAAACTATGCCAGACTCACCTAAATTACTTTGGCTACCATAAATCATCACCAACTAACCCTTACCACAACAAACTAAACCCAATCACTTTTAAATTACAAAAAAATGCTAGTAACCATAGCAAACTATGCCAAACTCACCTAAATTACTTCGGCTACCATAAATCATCACCAACTAACCCTTACCACAACAAACTAAACCCAATCACTTTTAAATTACAAAAAAATGCTACTAACCATAGCAAACTATGCCAAACTCACCTAAATTACTTCGGCTACCATAAATCATCACCAACTAACCCTTACCACAACAAACTAAACCCAATCACTTTTAAATTACAAAAAAATGCTACTAACCATAGCAAACTATGCCAAACTTACCTAAATTACTTCGGCTATCAAAAATCACCCCCAACTATCCCTTACCACAAAAAACCAAACCATATCATTTTAAAAATACAAAAAAAAGTGTACAAATCATAACAAACTATGCCAAACTCACCTAAATTACTTCGGCTACTCTAAATCATCACCATCTAACTCTTACCACAACAAACTAAACCCCATCACTTTTAAATTACAAAAAAATGCTACTAACCATAGCAAACTATGCCAAACTTACCTAAATTACTTCGGCTATCAAAAATCACCCCCAACTACACTTTACAGCAACAAACTAAGCCCAATCACTTTAAAATTACAAAAAAATTCTAAAAATCATAACAAACTATACCAGAATCACCTAAATTACTTCGGCTACCGTAAATCACCCCCAACTATCCCTTACCACAACAAACCAAACCATATCATCTTAAAATTACAAAAAAAGGTGTACAAATTATAACAAACTATGCCAGACTCACCTAAATTACTTCGGCTACTCTAAATAATCACCAACTAACTCTTACCACAACAAACTAAACCCAATCACTTTTAAATTACAAAAAAATGCTAGTAACCATAGCAAACTATGCCAGACTCACCTAAACTACTTCGGCTAGTCTAAATCATCACCAACTAACCCTTACCACAACAAATTAAACCCAATCACTTTTAAATTACAAAAAAATGCTAGTAATCATAGCAAACTATGCCAGACTCACCTAAATTACTTCGGCTACTCTAAATCATCACCAACTAACCCTTACCACAACAAACTAAACCCAATCACTTTTAAATTACAAAAAAATGCTAGTAACCATAGCAAACTATGCCAAACTCACCTAAATTACTTCGGCTACCGTAAATCACCCCCAACTATCCTTTACCACAACAAACTAAACCATATCATCTTAAAATTACAAAAAAAGGTGTACAAATCATAACAAACTATGCCAGACTCACCTAAATTACTTCGGCTACTCTAAATCATCACCAACTAACTCTTACCACAACAAACTAAACCCAATCAATTTTAAATTACAAAAAAATGCTAGTAACCATAGCAAACTATGCCAGACTTACCTAAATTACTTCGGCTACTCTAAATCATCACCAACTAACCCTTACCACAACAAACTAAACCCAATCACTTTTAAATTACAAAAAAATGCTAGTAACCATAGCAAACTATGCCAAACTCACCTAAATTACTTGGGCTATCAAAAATCACTCCCATCTACACTTTACAGCAACAAACTAAGCCCAATCACTTTAAAATTACAAAAAAATGCTAAAAATCATAACAAACTATACTAGAATCACCTAAATTACTTCGGCTACCGTAAATCACCCCCAACTATCCCTTACCACAACAAAGCAAACCATATCATCTTAAAATTACAAAAAAAGGTGTACAAATCATAACAAACTATGCCAGACTTACCTAAATTACTTCGGCTACTCTAAATCATCACCAACTAACCCTTACCACAACAAACTAAACCCAATCACTTTTAAATTACAAAAAAATGCTAGTAACCATAGCAAACTATGCCAAACTCACCTAAATTACTTCGGCTACCATAAATCATCACTAACTAACTCTTACCTCAACAAACTAAACCCAATCACTTTTAAATTACAAAAAAATGCTACTAACCATAGCAAACTATGCCAAACTCACCTAAATTACTTCGGCTATCAAAAATCACCCCCAACTACACTTTACAGCAGCAGACTAAGCCCAATCACTTTAAAATTACAAAAAAATGCTAAAAATTATAACAAACTATATCAGAATCACCTAAATTACTTCGGCTAACGTAAATCACCCCCAACTATCCCTTACCACAACAAACCAAACCATATCATCTTAAAATTACAAAAAAGGTGTACAAATCATAACAAACTATGCCAGACTTACCTAAATTACTTCGGCTATTCTAAATCATCACCAACTAACCCTTACCACAACAAACTAAACCCAATCACTTTTAAATTACAAAAAAATGCTAGTAACCATAGCAAACTATGCCACACTCGCCTAAATTACTTCGGCTACCATAAATCATAACCAACTAACCCTTACCAGAACAAACTAAACCCAATCACTTTTAAATTACAAAAAAATGCTACTAACCATAGCAAACTATCCCAAACTCACCAAATTACTTCGGCTATCAAAAGTCACCCCCAACTACACTTTACAGCAACAAACTAAGCCCAATCTCTTTAAAATTACAAAAAAATGCTAAAAATCATAACAAACTATACCAGAATCACCTAAATTACTTCGGCTAACGTAAATCACCCCCAACTATCCCTTACCACAACAAACCAAACCATATCAACTTAAAATTACAAAAAAAGGTGTACAAATCATAACAAACTATGCCAGACTCACCTAAATTACTTCGGCTACTCTAAATCATCACCAACTAACCCTTACCACAACAAACTAAACCCAGTCACTTTTAAATCACAAAAAAATGCTAGTAACCACAGCAAACTATGCCAAACTCACCTAAATTACTTCGGCTACCATAAATCATCACCAACTAACCCTTACCACAACAAACTAAACCCAATCACTTTTAAATTACAAAAAAATTCTACTAACCATAGCAAACTATGCCAAACTCACCTAAATTACTTCGGCTATCAAAAATCACTCCCAACTACACTTTACAGCAACAAACTAAGCCCAATCAATTTAAAATTACGAAAAAATGCTAAAAATCATAACAAACTATACCAGAATCACCTAAATTACTTCGGCTAACGTAAATCACCCCCAACTATCCCTTACCACAACAAACCAAACCATATCAACTTAAAATTACAAAAAAAGATGTACAAATCATAACAAACTATGCCAGACTCACCTAAATTACTTCGGCTACTCTAAATCATCACCAACTAACCCTTACCACAACAAACTAAACCCAATCACTTTTAAATTACAAAAAAATGCTAGTAACCATAGCAAACTATGCCAAACTCACCTAAATTACTTCGGCTACCATAAATCATCACCAACTAACCCTTACCACAACAAACTAAACCCAATCACTTTTAAATTACAAAAAAATGCTACTAACCATAGCAAACTATGCCAAACTTACCTAAATTACTTCGGCTATCAAAAATCACCCCCAACTACACTTTACAGCAACAAACTAAGCCCAATCACATTAAAATTACAAAAAAATGCTAAAAATCATAACAAACTATACCAGAATCACCTAAATTACTTCGGCTACCGTAAATCACCCCCAACTATCCCTTACCACAACAAACCAAACCATATCATCTTAAAATTACAAAAAAAGGTGTACAAATCATAACAAACTATGCCAGACTCACCTAAATTACTTCGGCTACTCTAAATAATCACCAACTAACTCTTACCACAACAAACTAAACCCAATCACTTTTAAATTACAAAAAAATGCTAGTAACCATAGCAAACTATGCCAGACTCACCTAAATTACTTCGGCTACTCTAAATCATCACCAACTAACCCTTACCACAACAAACCAAACCCAATCACTTTTAAATTACAAAAAAATGCTACTAACCATAGCAATCTATGCCAAACTTACCTAAATTACTTCGGCTATCAAAAATCACCCCCAACTACACTTTACAGCAACAAACTAAGCCCAATCACTTTAAAATTACAAAAAAATGCTAAAAATTATAACAAACTATACCAGAATCACCTAAATTACTTCGGCTACCGTAACTCACCCCCAACTACCCCTTACCACAACAAAAAAAACCATATCATCTTAAAATTACAACAAAAGGTGTACAAATCATAACAAACTATGCCAGACTCACCTAAATTACTTCGGCTACTCTAAATCATCACCAACTAACCCTTACCACAACAAACCAAACCATATCATCTTAAAATTACAAAAAAAGGTGTAGAAATCATAACAAACTATGCCAGACTCACCTAAATTACTTCGGCTACTCGAAATAATCACCAACTAACTCTTACCACAACAAACTAAACCCAATCACTTTTAAATTACAAAAAAATGCTAGTAACCATAGCAAACTATGCCAGACTCACCTAAATTACTTCGGCTACTCTAAATCATCACCAACTAACCCTTACCACAACAAACTAAACCCAATCACTTTTAAATTACAAAAAAATGCTAGTAACCATAGCAAACTATGCCAGACTCACCTAAATTACTTCGGCTACTCTAAATCATCACCAACTAACCCTTACCACAACAAACTAAACCCAATCACATTTAAATTACAAAAAAATGCTAGTAACCATAGCAAACTATGCCAAACTCACCTAAATTACTTCGGCTACCGTAAATCACCCCCAACTATCCCTTACCACAACAAACTAAACCATATCATCTTAAAATTACAAAAAAAGGTGTACAAATCATAACAAACTATGCCAGACTCACCTAAATTACTTCGGCTACTCTAAATCATCACCAACTAAATCTTACCACAACAAACTAAACCCAATCAATTTTAAATTACAAAAAAATGCTAGTAACCATAGCAAACTATGCCAGACTTACCTAAATTACTTCGGCTACTCTATATCATCACCAACTAACCCTTACCACAACAAACTAAACCCAATCACTTATAAATTACAAAAAAATGCTAGTAACCATAGCAAACTATACCAAACTTACCTTAATTACTTCGGCTACCATAAATCATCACCAACTAACCCTTACCACAACAAACTAAACCCAATCACTTTTAAATTATAAAAAAATGCTACTAACCATAGCAAACTATGCCAAACTCACCTAAATTACTTCGGCTATCAAAAATCACCCCCAACTACACTTTACAGCAACAAACTAAGCCCAATCACTTTAAAATTACAAAAAAATGCTAAAAATCATATAAAACTATACCAGAATCACCTAAATATCTTCGGCTACCGTAAATTACCCCCAACTATCCCTTACCACAACTAACCAAACCATATCATCTTAAAATGACTAAAAAAGGTGTACAAATCATAAGAAACTATGCCAGACTCACCTAAATTACTTCGGCTACTCTAAATCATCACCAACTAACCCTTACCACAACAAACTAAACCCAATCACTTTTAAATTACAAAAAAATGCTAGTAGCCATAGCAAACTATGCCAGACTCACCTAAATTACTTCGGCTACTCTAAATCATCACCAACTAACCCTTACCACAACAAACTAAACCCAATCACTTTTAAATTACAAAAAAATGCTAGTAACCATAGCAAACAATGCCAAACTCACCTAAATTACTTCGGCTACCATAAATCATCACCAACTAACCCTTACCACAACAAACTAAACTCAATCACTTTTAAATTACAAAAAAATGCTACTAACCATAGCAAACTATGCCAAACTCACCTAAATCACTTGGGCTATCAAAAATCACTCCCATCTACACTTTACAGCAACAAACTAAGCCCAATCACTTTAAAATTACAAAAAAATGCTAAAAATCATAACAAACTATACTAGAATCACCTAAATTACTTCGGCTACCGTAAATCACCCCCAACTATCCCTTACCACAACAAAGCAAACCATATCATCTTAAAATTACAAAAAAAGGTGTACAAATCATAACAAACTATGCCAGACTTACCTAAATTACTTCGGCTACTCTAAATCATCACCAACTAACCCTTACCACAACAAACTAAACCCAATCACTTTTAAATTACAAAAAAATGCTAGTAACCATAGCAAACTATGCCAAACTCACCTAAATTACTTCGGCTACCATAAATCATCACTAACTAACTCTTACCTCAACAAACTAAACCCAATCACTTTTAAATTACAAAAAAATGCTACTAACCATAGCAAACTATGCCAAACTCACCTAAATTACTTCGGCTATCAAAAATCACCCCCAACTACACTTTACAGCAGCAGACTAAGCCCAATCACTTTAAAATTTCAAAAAAATGCTAAAAATTATAACAAACTATATCAGAATCACCTAAATTACTTCGGCTAACGTAAATCACCCCCAACTATCCCTTACCACAACAAACCAAACCATATCATCTTAAAATTACAAAAAAAGGTGTACAAATCATAACAAACTATGCCAGACTTACCTAAATTACTTCGGCTATTCTAAATCATCACCAACTAACCCTTACCACAACAAACTAAACCCAATCACTTTTAAATTACAAAAAAATGCTAGTAACCATAGCAAACTATGCCACACTCGCCTAAATTACTTCGGCTACCATAAATCATAACCAACTAACCCTTACCAGAACAAACTAAACCCAATCACTTTTAAATTACAAAAAAATGCTACTAACCATAGCAAACTATCCCAAACTCACCAAATTACTTCGGCTATCAAAAGTCACCCCCAACTACACTTTACAGCAACAAACTAAGCCCAATCTCTTTAAAATTACAAAAAAATGCTAAAAATCATAACAAACTATACCAGAATCACCTAAATTACTTCGGCTAACGTAAATCACCCCCAACTATCCCTTACCACAACAAACCAAACCATATCAACTTAAAATTACAAAAAAAGGTGTACAAATCATAACAAACTATGCCAGACTCACCTAAATTACTTCGGCTACTCTAAATCATCACTAACTAACCCTTACCACAACAAACTAAACCCAGTCACTTTTAAATTACAAAAAAATGCTAGTAACCACAGCAAACTATGCCAAACTCACCTAAATTACTTCGGCTACCATAAATCATCACCAACTAACCCTTACCACAACAAACTAAACCCAATCACTTTTAAATTACAAAAAAATTCTACTAACCATAGCAAACTATGCCAAACTCACCTAAATTACTTCGGCTATCAAAAATCACTCCCAACTACACTTTACAGCAACAAACTAATCCCAATCACTTTAAAATTACGAAAAAATGCTAAAAATCATAACAAACTATACCAGAATCACCTAAATTACTTCGGCTAACGTAAATCACCCCCAACTATCCCTTACCACAACAAACCAAACCATATCAACTTAAAATTACAAAAAAAGGTGTACAAATCATAACAAACTATGCCAGACTCACCTAAATTACTTCGGCTACTCTAAATCATCACCAACTAACCCTTACCACAACAAACTAAACCCAATCACTTTTAAATTACAAAAAAATGCTAGTAACCATAGCAAACTATGCCAAACTCACCTAAATTACTTCGGCTACCAAAAATCATCGCCAACTAACCCTTACCAGAACAAACTAAACCCAATCAGTTTTAAATTACAAATAAATGCTACTAGCCATAGCAAACTATCCCAAACTCACTAAAATTACTTCGGCTATCAAAAGTCACTCCCAACTACACTTTACAGCAACAAACTAAGCCCCATCTCTTTAAAATTACAAAAAAATGCTAAAATTTATAACAAACTATACCAGAATCACCTAAATTACTTCGGCTACCGTAAATCACCCCCAACTATCCCTTACCACAACAAACCAAACCATATCATCTTAAAATTACAAAAAAGGTGTACAAATCATAACAAACTATGCCAGAATCACCTAAATTACTTCGGCTATTCTAAATCATCACCAACTAACCCTTACCACAACAAACTAAACCCAATCACTTTTAAATTACAAAAAAATGCTAGTAACCATAGCAAACTATGCCAAACTCACCTAAATAACTTCGGCTACCGTAAATCACCACCAACTATCCCTTACCACAACAAACCAAACCATATCATCTTAAAATTACAAAAAAAGGTGTACAAATCATAACAAACTATGCTAGACTCACCTAAATTTCTTCGGCTACTCTAAATCATCACCAACTAACCCTTACCACAACAAACTAAACCCAATCACTTTTAAATTACAAAAAAATGCTAGTAACCATAGCAAACAATTGCCGAACTCACCTAAATTACTTCGGCTACCATAAATCATCACCAACTAACCCTTACCACAAGAAACTAAACCCAATCACTTTTAAATTACAAAAAAATGCTACTAACCATAGTAAACTATGCCAAACTCACCTAAATTACTTCGGCTATCAAAAATCACTCCCAACTACACTTTACAGCAACAAACTAAACCCAATCACTTTAAAATTACGAAAAAATGCTAAAAATCATAACAAACTATACCAGAATCACCTAAATTACTTCGGCTAACGTAAATCACCCCCAACTATCCCTTACCACAACAAACCAAACCATATCAACTTAAAATTACAAAAAAAGGTGTACAAATCATTACAAACTATGCCAGACTCACCTAAATTACTTCGGCTACACTAAATCATCACCAACTAACCCTTACCACAACAAACTGAACCCAATCACTTTTAAATTACAAAAAAATGCTAGTAACCATAGCAAACTATGCCAAACTCACCTAAATAACTTCGGCTACCGTAAATCACCACCAACTATCCCTTACCACAACAAACCAAACCATATCATCTTAAAATTACAAAAAAAGGTGTACAAATCATAACAAACTATGCTAGACTCACCTAAATTTCTTCGGCTACTCTAAATCATCACCAACTAACCCTTACCACAACAAACTAAACCCAATCACTTTTAAATTACAAAAAAATGCTAGTAACCATAGCAAACAATTGCCGAACTCACCTAAATTACTTCGGCTACCATAAATCATCACCAACTAACCCTTACCACAAGAAACTAAACCCAATCACTTTTAAATTACAAAAAAATGCTACTAACCATAGTAAACTATGCCAAACTCACCTAAATTACTTCGGCTATCAAAAATCACTCCCAACTACACTTTACAGCAACAAACTAAACCCAATCACTTTAAAATTACGAAAAAATGCTAAAAATCATAACAAACTATACCAGAATCACCTAAATTACTTCGGCTAACGTAAATCACCCCCAACTATCCCTTACCACAACAAACCAAACCATATCAACTTAAAATTACAAAAAAAGGTGTACAAATCATTACAAACTATGCCAGACTCACCTAAATTACTTCGGCTACACTAAATCATCACCAACTAACCCTTACCACAACAAACTGAACCCAATCACTTTTAAATTACAAAAAAATGCTAGTAACCATAGCAAACTATGCCAAACTCACCTAAATTACTTCGGGCTACCATAAATCATCACCAACTAACCCTTACCACAACAAACTAAACCCAATCACTTTTAAATTACTAAAAAATGCTACTAACCATAGCAAACTATGCCAAACTTACCTAAATTACTTCGGCTACCGTAAATCACCACCAACTATCCCTTACCACAACAAACCAAACCATATCAACTTAAAATTACAAAAAAAGGTGTACAAATCATAACAAACTATGCCAGACTCACCTAAATTACTTCGGCTACACTAAATCATCACCAACTAACCCTTACCACAACAAACTGAACCCAATCACTTTTAAATTACAAAAAAATGCTACTAACCATAGCAAACTATGCCAAACTTACCTAAATTACTTCGGCTATCAAAAATCACTCCCAACTACACTTTACTGCAACAAACTAAGCACAATCACTTTAAAATTACAAAAATGTGCTAAAAATCATAACAAACTATACCAGAATCACCTAAATTACTTCGGTTACCGTAAATCACCCCCAACTATCCCTTACCACAACAAACCAAACCATATCATCTTAAAATTACAAAAAAAAGTGTACAAATCATAACAAGCTATGCCAGAATCACCTAAATTACTTCGGCTACTCTAAATCATCTCCATCTAACCCTTACCACAACAAACTAAACCCAATCACTTTTAAATTACAAAAAAATGCTAGTAACCATAGCAAACTATGCCAAACTCACCTAAATTACTTCGGCAACCATAAATCATCACCAACTAACCCTTACCACAACAAACTAAACCCAATCACTTTTAAATTACAAAAAAATGCTACTAACCATAGCAAACTATGCCAAACTTACCTAAATTACTTCGGCTATCAAAAATCACCCCCAACTACACTTTACAACAACAAACTAAGCCCAAGCACAATAAAATTACAAAAAAATGCTAAAAATCATAACAAACTATACCCGAATCACCTAAATTACTTCGGCTACCGTAAATCACCCCCAACTATCTCTTACTACAACAAACCAAACCATATCATTTTAAAATTACAAAAAAAGGTGTACAAATTATAAAAAACTATGCCAGACTCACCTAAATTACTTCGGCTAATCTAAATCATCACCAACTAACTCTTACCACAACAAACTAAACCCAATCACTTTTAAATTACAAAAAAATGCTAGTAACCATAGCAAACTATGCCAAACTCACCTAAATTACTTCGGCTACCATAAATCATCACCAACTAACACTTACCACAACAAACTAAACCCAATCACTTTTAAATTACAAAAAAATGCTACTAACCATAGCAAACTATGCCAAACTCACCTAAATTACTTCGGCTATCAAAAATCACCCCCAACTACACTTTACAGCAACAAACTAAGCCCAATCACTTTAAAATTACAAAAAAATGCTAAAAATCATAACAAACTATACCAGAATCACCTAAATTACTTCGTCTACCGTAAATCACCCCCAACTATCCCTTACCACAACAAACCAAACCATATCATCTTAAAATTACAAAAAAAGGTGTACAAATCATAACAAACTATGCCAGAATCACCTAAATTACTTCGGCTATTCTAAATCATCACCAACTAACCCTTACCACAACAAACTAAACCCAATCACTTTTAAATTACAAAAAAATGCTAGTAACCATAGCAAACTATGCCAAACTCACCTAAATTACTTCGGCAACCATAAATCATCACCAACTAACCCTTACCACAACAAACTAACCCCAATCACATTTAAATTACAAAAAAATGCTACTAACCTTAGCAAACTATGCCAAAATTACCTAAATTACTTCGGCTATCAAAAATCACCCCCAACTACACTTTACAGCAACAAACTAAGCCCAATCACTTTAAAATTACAAAAATATGCTAAAAATCATAACAAACTATACCAGAATCACCTAAATTACTTCGGCTACCGTAAATCACCCCCAACTATCCCTTACCACAACAAACCAAACCATATCATCTTAAAATTACAAAACAAGATGTACAAATCATAACAAACTATGCCAGAATCACCTAAATTACTTCGGCTACTCTAAATCATCTCCAACTATACCTTACCACAACAAACTAAACCCAATCACTTTTAAATTACAAAAAAATGCTAGTAACCATAGCAAACTATGCCAAACTCACCTAAATTACTTCGGCTACGGTAAATCACCCCCAACTATCCCTTACCACAACAAACCAAACCATATCATCTTAAAATTACAAAAAAAGGTGTTCAAATCATAACAAACTATGCCAGACTCACCTAAATTACATCGGCTACTCTAAATCATCACCAACTAACCCTTACCACAACAACCTAAACCCAATCACTTTTAAATTACAAAAAAATGCTAGTAACCATAGCAAACTATGCCAAACTCACCTAAATTACTTCGGCTACCATGAATCATCATCAACTAACCCTTACCACAACAAACTAAACCCAATCACTTTTAAATTACAAAAAAATGCTACTAACCATATTAAACTATGCCAAACTCACCTAAATTACTTCGGCTATCAAAAATCACTCCCAACTACACTTTACAGCAACAAACTAAGCCCAATCACTTTAAAATTACGAAAAATGCTAAAAATCATAACAAACTATACCAAAATCACCTAAATTACTTCGCCTAACGTAAATCACCCCCAACTATCCCTTACCACAACAAACCAAACCATATCAACTTAAAATTACAAAAAAAGGTGTACAAATCATAACAAACTATGCCAGAATCACCTAAATTACTTCGGCTACTCTAAATCATTTCCATCTAACCCTTACCACAACAAACTAAACCCAATCACTTTTAAATTACAAAAAAATGCTAGTAACCATAGCAAACTATGCCAAACTCACCTAAATTACTTCGGCTACCGTAAATCACCCCCAACTATCCCTTACCACAACAAACCAAACCATATCATCTTAAAATTACAAAAAAAGGTGTTCAAATCATAACAAACTATGCCAGACTCACCTAAATTACTTCGGCTACTCTAAATCATCACCAACTAACCATTACCAGAACAAACTAAACCCAATCACTTTTAAATTACAAAAAAATGCTAGTAACCATAGCAAACTATGCCAAACTCACCTAAATTACTTCGGCTACCATAAATCATCATCAACTAACCCTTACCACAACAAACTAAACCCAATCACATTTAAATTACAAAAAAATGCTACTAACCATAGCAAACTATGCCAAACTCACCTAAATTACTTCGGCTATCAAAAATCACTTCCAACTACACTTTACAGCAACAAACTAAGCCCAATCACTTTAAAATTACGAAAAAATGCTAAAAATCATAACAAACTATACCAGAATCACCTAAATTACTTCGGCTAACGTAAATCACCCCCAACTATCCCTTACCACAACAAACCAAACCATATCAACTTAAAATTACAAAAAAAAGGTGTACAAATCATAACAAACTATGCCAGACTCACCTAAATTACTTCGGCTACCATAAATCATCACCAACTAACCCCTACCACAACAAACTAAACCCAATCACTTTTAAATTACAAAAAAATGCTACTAACCATAGCAAACTATGCCAAACTTACCTAAATTACTTCGGCTATCAAAAATCACCCCCAACTACACTTTACAGCAACAAACTAAGCCCAAGCACAATAAAATTACAAAAAAATGCTAAAAATCATAACAAACTATACCCAAATCACCTAAATTACTTCGGTTACCGTAAATCACCCCCAACTATCTCTTACCACAACAAACCAAACCATATCATTTTAAAATTACAAAAAAAGGTGTACAAATCATAAAAAACTATGCCAGACTCACCTAAATTACTTCGGCTAATCTAAATCATCACCAACTAACTCGTACCACAACAAACTAAACCCAATCACTTTTAAATTACAAAAAAATGCTAGTAACCATAGCAAACTATGCCAAACTCACCTAAATTACTTCGGCTACCATAAATCATCACCAACTAACCCTTACCACAACAAAGTAAACCCAATCACATTTAAATTACAAAAAAATGCTACTAACCATAGCAAACTATGCCAAACTCACCTAAATTACTTCGGCTATCAAAAATCACTTCCAACTACACTTTACAGCAACAAACTAAGCCCAATCACTTTAAAATTACAAAAAAATGCTAAAAATCATAACAAACTATACCAGAATCACCTAAATTACTTCGTCTACCGTAAATCACCCCCAACTATCCCTTACCACAACAAACCAAACCATATCATCTTAAAATTACAAAAAAAGGTGTACAAATCATAACAAACTATGCCAGAATCACCTAAATTACTTCGGCTATTCTAAATCATCACCAACTAACCCTTACCACAACAAACTGAACCCAATCACTTTTAAATTACAAAAAAATGCTAGTAACCATAGCAAACTATGCCAAACTCACCTAAATTACTTCGGCAACCATAAATCATCACCAACTAACCCTTACCACAACAAACTAAACCCAATCACATTTAAATTACAAAAAAATGCTACTAACCTTAGCAAACTATGCCAAAATTACCTAAATTACTTCGGCTATCAAAAATCACCCCCAACTACACTTTACAGCAACAAACTAAGCCCAATCACTTTAAAATTACAAAAATATGCTAAAAATCATAACAAACTATACCAGAATCACCTAAATTACTTCGGCTACCGTAAATCACCCCCAACTATCCCTTACCACAACAAACCAAACCATATCATCTTAAAATTACAAAAAAAGGTGTACAAATCATAACAAACTATGCCAGAATCACCTAAATTACTTCGGCTACTCTAAATCATCTCCAACTATACCTTACCACAACAAACTAAACACAATCACTTATAAATTACAAAAAAATGCTAGTAACCATAGCAAACTATGCCAAACTCACCTAAATTACTTCGGCTACGGTAAATCACCCCCAACTATCCCTTACCACAACAAACCAAACCATATCATCTTAAAATTACAAAAAAAGGTGTTCAAATCATAACAAACTATGCCAGACTCACCTAAATTACATCGGCTACTCTAAATCATCACCAACTAACCCTTACCACAACAACCTAAACCCAATCACTTTTAAATTACAAAAAAATGCTAGTAACCATAGCAAACTATGCCAAACTCACCTAAATTACTTCGGCTACCATGAATCATCATCAACTAACCCTTACCACAACAAACTAAACCCAATCACTTTTAAATTACAAAAAAATGCTACTAACCATATTAAACTATGCCAAACTCACCTAAATTACTTCGGCTATCAAAAATCACTCCCAACTACACTTTACAGCAACAAACTAAGCCCAATCACTTTAAAATTACGAAAAATGCTAAAAATCATAACAAACTATACCAAAATCACCTAAATTACTTCGCCTATCGTAAATCACCCCCAACTATCCCTTACCACAACAAACCAAACCATATCAACTTAAAATTACAAAAAAAGGTGTACAAATCATAACAAACTATGCCAGAATCACCTAAATTACTTCGGCTACTCTAAATCATCTCCATCTAACCCTTACCACAACAAACTAAACCCAATCACTTTTAAATTACAAAAAAATGCTAGTAACCATAGCAAACTATGCCAAACTCACCTAAATTACTTCGGCTACCGTAAATCACCCCCAACTATCCCTTACCACAACAAACCAAACCATATCATCTTAAAATTACAAAAAAAGGTGTTCAAATCATAACAAACTATGCCAGACTCACCTAAATTACTTCGGCTACTCTAAATCATCACCAACTAACCATTACCAGAACAAACTAAACCCAATCACTTTTAAATTACAAAAAAATGCTAGTAACCATAGCAAACTATGCCAAACTCACCTAAATTACTTCGGCTACCATAAATCATCATCAACTAACCCTTACCACAACAAACTAAACCCAATCACATTTAAATTACAAAAAAATGCTACTAACCATAGCAAACTATGCCAAACTCACCTAAATTACTTCGGCTATCAAAAATCACTTCCAACTACACTTTACAGCAACAAACTAAGCCCAATCACTTTAAAATTACGAAAAAATGCTAAAAATCATAACAAACTATACCAGAATCACCTAAATTACTTCGGCTAACGTAAATCACCCCCAACTATCCCTTACCACAACAAACCAAACCATATCAACTTAAAATTACAAAAAAAAGGTGTACAAATCATAACAAACTATGCCAGACTCACCTAAATTACTTCGGCTACCATAAATCATCACCAACTAACCCCTACCACAACAAACTAAACCCAATCACTTTTAAATTACAAAAAAATGCTACTAACCATAGCAAACTATGCCAAACTTACCTAAATTACTTCGGCTATCAAAAATCACCCCCAACTACACTTTACAGCAACAAACTAAGCCCAAGCACAATAAAATTACAAAAAAATGCTAAAAATCATAACAAACTATACCCGAATCACCTAAATTACTTCGGTTACCGTAAATCACCCCCAACTATCTCTTACCACAACAAACCAAACCATATCATTTTAAAATTACAAAAAAAGGTGTACAAATCATAAAAAACTATGCCAGACTCACCTAAATTACTTCGGCTAATCTAAATCATCACCAACTAACTCGTACCACAACAAACTAAACCCAATCACTTTTAAATTACAAAAAAATGCTAGTAACCATAGCAAACTATGCCAAACTCACCTAAATTACTTCGGCTACCATAAATCATCACCAACTAACCCTTACCACAACAAAGTAAACCCAATCACTTTTAAATTACAAAAAAATGCTACTAACCATAGCAAACTATGCCAAACTCACCTAAATTACTTCGGCTATCAAAAATCACCCCCAACTACACTTTACAGCAACAAACTAAGCCCAATCACTTTAAAATTACAAAAAAATGCTAAAAATCATAACAAACTATACCAGAATCACCTAAATTACTTCGGCTACCGTAAATCACCCCCAACTATCCCTTACCACAACAAACCAAACCATATCATCTTAAAATTACAAAAAAAGGTGTACAAATCATAACAAACTATGCCAGAATCACCTAAATTACTTCGGCTATTCTAAATCATCACCAACTAACCCTTACGACAACAAACTAAACCCAATCACTTTTAAATTACAAAAAAATGCTAGTAACCATAGCAAACTATGCCAAACTCACCTAAATTACTTCGGCTACGGTAAATCACCCCCAACTATCCCTTACCACAACAAACCAAACCATATCATCTTAAAATTACAAAAAAAGGTGTTCAAATCATAACAAACTATGCCAGACTCACCTAAATTACATCGGCTACTCTAAATCATCACCAACTAACCCTTACCACAACAACCTAAACCCAATCACTTTTAAATTACAAAAAAATGCTAGTAACCATAGCAAACTATGCCAAACTCACCTAAATTACTTCGGCTACCATGAATCATCATCAACTAACCCTTACCACAACAAACTAAACCCAATCACTTTTAAATTACAAAAAAATGCTACTAAACATATTAAACTATGCCAAACTCACCTAAATTACTTCGGCTATCAAAAATCACTCCCAACTACACTTTACAGCAACAAACTAAGCCCAATCACTTTAAAATTACGAAAAATGCTAAAAATCATAACAAACTATACCAAAATCACCTAAATTACTTCGCCTAACGTAAATCACCCCCAACTATCCCTTACCACAACAAACCAAACCATATCAACTTAAAATTACAAAAAAAGGTGTAGAAATCATAACAAACTATGCCAGACTCTCCTAAATTACTTCGGCTACTCTAAATCATCACCAACTAACCCTTACCACAACAAACTAAACCCAATCACTTTTAAATTACAAAAAAATGCTACTAACCATAGCAAACTATGCCAAACTCTCCTAAATTACTTCGGCTATCAAAAATCACTCCCAACTACACTTTACAGCAACAAACTAAGCCCAATCACTTTAAAATTACGAAAAAATGCTAAAAATCATAACAAACTATACCAGAATCACCTAAATTACTTCGGCTAACGTTAATCACCCCCAACTATCCCTTACCACAACAAACCAAACCATATCAACTTAAAATTACAAAAAAAGGTGTACAAATCATAACAAACTATGCCAGACTCACCTAAATTACTTCGGCTACCATAAATCATCACCAACTAACCCTTACCACAACAAACTAAACCCAATCACTTTTAAATTACAAAAAAATGCTACTAACCATAGCAAACTATGCCAAACTTACCTAAATTACTTCGGCTATCAAAAATCACCCCCAACTACACTTTACAGCAACAAACTAAGCCCAATCACTTTAAAATTACAAAAAAATGCTAAAAATCATAACAAACTATGCCAAACTCACCTAAATTACTTCGGCTACCGTAAATCACCACCAACTATCCCTTACCACAACAAACCAAACCATATCATCTTAAAATTACAAAAAAAGGTGTACAAATCATAACAAACTATGCTAGACTCACCTAAATTACTTCGGCTACTCTAAATCATCACCAACTAACCCTTACCACAACAAACTAAACCCAATCACTTTTAAATTACAAAAAAATGCTAATAACCATAGCAAACTATGCCAAACTCACCTAAATTACTTCGGCTACCATAAATCATCACCAACTAACCCTTACCACAACAAACTAAACCCAATCACATTTAAATTACAAAAAAATGCTACTAACCATAGCAAACTATGCCAAATTCACCTAAATTACTTCGGCTATCAAAAATCACTCCCAACTACATTTTACAGCAACAAACTAAGCCCAATCACTTTAAAATTACGAAAAAATGCTAAAAATCATAACAAACTATACCAGAATCACCTAAATTACTTCGGCTAACGTAAATCACCCCCAACTATCCCTTACCACAACAAACCAAACCATATTAACTTAAAATTACAAAAAAAGGTGTACAAATCATAACAAACTATGCCAGACTCACCTAAATTACTTCGGCTACTCTAAATCATCACCAACTATCCCTTACCACAACAAACTAAACCCAATCACTTTTAAATTACAAAAAAATACTAGTAACCAAAGCAAACTATGCCAAACTCACCTAAATTACTTCGGCAACCACAAATCTTCACCAACTAACCCTTACCACAACAAACTAAACCCAATCACTTTTAAATTACAAAAAAATGCTATTAACCATAGCAAACTATGCCAAACTCACCTAAATTACTTCGGCTATCAAAAATCACTCCCAACTACACTTTACAGCAACAAACTAAGCCCAATCACTTTAAAATTTCGAAAAAATGCTAAAAATAATAACAAACTATACCAGAATCACCTAAATTACTTCGGCTAACGTAAATCACCCCCAACTATCCCTTACCACAACAAACCAAACCATATTAACTTAAAATTACAAAAAAAGGTGTACAAATCATAACAAACTATGCCAAACTTACCTAAATTACTTCGGCTATCAAAAATCACCCCCAACTACACTTTACAGCAACAAACTAAGCCCAATCACTTTAAAATTACAAAAATATGCTAAAAATCATAACAAACTATACCAGAATCACCTAAATTACTTCGGCTACCGTAAATCAGTCCCAACTATCCCTTACCACAACAAAGCAAACCATATCATCTTAAAATTAAAAAAAAGGTATACAAATCATAATAAACTATGCCAGACTCACCTAAATTACTTCGGCTACTATAAATCATCACCAACTAACCCTTACCACAACAAACTAAACCCAATCACTTTTAAATTACAAAAAAATGCTTGTAACTATAGCAAACTATGCCAGACTCACCTAAATTACTTCGGCTACTCTAAATCATCACCAACTAACCCTTACCACAACAAACTAAACCCAATCATTTTAAATTACAAAAAAATACTAGTAACCATAGCAAACTATGCCAGACTCACCTAAATTACTTCGGCTACTCTAAATCATCACCAACTAACCCTTACCACAACAAACTAAACCCAATCACTTTTAAATTACAAAAAAATGCTAGTGACCATAGCAACCTATGCCAAGCTCACCTAAATTACTTCGGCTACCATAAATCATCACCAACTAACCCTTACCACAACAAACTAAACGTAATCACTTTTAAATTACAAAAAAATGCTACTAACCATAGCAAACTATGCCAAACTCACCTAAATTACTTCGGCTATCAAAAATCACTCCCAACTACACTTTACAGCAACAAACTAAGCCCAATCACTTTAAAATGACAAAAAAATGCTAAAAATCATAACAAACTATACCAGAATCACCTAAATAACTTCGGCTACCGTAAATCACCCCCAACTATCCCTTACCACAACAAACCAAACCATATCATCTTAAAATTACAAAAAAAGGCGTACAAATCATAACAAACTATGCCAGACTTACCTAAATTACTTCGGCTACTCTAAATCATCACCAACTAACTCTTACCACAACAAACTAAACCCAATCACTTTTAAATTACAAAAAAATGCTTGTAACTATAGCAAACTATGCCAGACTCACCTAAATTACTTCGGCTACTCTAAATCATCACCAACTAACCCTTACCACAACAAACTAAACCCAATCACTTTTAAATTAAAAAAAATGCTAGTAACCATAGCAAACTATGCCAAACTCACCTAAATTACTTCGGCTACCATAAATCATCACCAACTAACCCTTACCACAACAAACTAAACCCAATCACTTTTAAATTATAAAAAAATGCTACTAACCATAGCAAACTATGCCAAACTCACCTAAATTACTTCGGCTATCAAAAATCACTCCCAACTACACTTTACAGCAACAAACTAAGCCCAATCACTTTAAAATTACAAAAAAATGCTAAAAATCATATAAAACTATACCAGAATCACCTAAATTACTTCGGCTACCGTAAATCACCCCCAACTATCCCTTACCACAACAAACCAAACCATATCATCTTAAAATGACAAAAAAAGGTGTACAAATCATAACAAACTATGCCAGACTCACCTAAATTACTTCGGCTACTCTAAATCATCACCAACTAATCCTTACCACAACAAACTAAACCCAATCACTTTTAAATTACAAAAAAATGCTAGTAACCATAGCAAACTATGCCATACTCACCTAAATTACTTCGGCTACCATAAATCATCACCAACTAACCCTTACCACAACAAACTAAACCCAATCACTTTTAAATTACAAAAAAATGCTTGTAACTATAGCAAACTATGCCAGACTCACCTAAATTACTTCGGCTACTCTAAATCATCACCAACTAACCCTTACCACAACAAACTAAACCCAATCACTTTTAAATTACAAAAAAATGCTACTAACCATAGCAAACTATGCCAAACTCACCTAAATTACTTCGGCTATCAAAAATCACTCCCAGCTACACTTTACAGCAACAAACTAAGCCCAATCACTTTAAAATTACAAAAAAATGCTAAAAATCATATAAAACTATACCAGAATCACCTAAATTACTTCGGCTAACGTAAATCACCCCCAACTATCCCTTACCACAACAAACTAAACCATATCAACTTAAAATTACAAAAAAAGGTGTACAAATCATAACAAACTATGCCAGACTCACCTAAATTACTTTGGCTACTCTAAATCATCACCAACTAACCCTTACCACAACAAACTAAACCCAATCACTTTTAAATTACAAAAAAATGCTAGTAACCATAGCAATCTATGCCAAACTCACCTAAATTACTTCGGCTACCATAAATCATCACCAACTAACCCTTACCACAACAAACTAAACCCAATCACTTTTAAATTACAAAAAAATGCTACTAACCATAGCAAACTATGCCAAACTTACCTAAATTACTTCGGCTATCAAAAATCACCCCCAACTACACTTTACAGCAACAAACTAAGCCCAATCACTTTAAAATTACAAAAAAATGCTAAAAATCATAACAAACTATACCAGAATCACCTAAATTACTTCGGCTACCGTAAATCACCCCCAACTATCCCTTACCACAACAAATCAAACCATATCATCTTAAAATTACAAAAAAAGGTGTACAAATCATAACAAACTATGCCAGAATCACCTAAATTACTTCGGCTATTCTAAATCATCACCAACTATCCCTTACCACAACAAACTAAACCCAATCACTTTTAAATTACAAAAAAATACTAGTAACCATAGCAAACTATGCTAAACTCACCTAAATTACTTCGGCTACCATAAATCATCACCAACTAACCCTTACCACAACAAACTAAACCCAATCACTTTTAAATTACAAAAAAATGCTAGTAACCATAGCAAACTATGTCAAACTCACCTAAAATACTTTGGCTACTCTAAATCATCACCAACTAACCCTTACCACAACAAACTAAACCCAATCACTTTTAAATTACAAAAAAATGCTACTAACCATAGCAAACTATGCCAAATTCACCTAAATTACTTCGGCAATCAAAAATCAGCCCCAACTACACTTTACAGCAACAAACTAAGCCCAATCACTTTAAAATTACAAAAAAATGCTAAAAATCATAACAAACTATACCAGAATCACCTAAATTACTTCGGCTACCGTAAATCAGTCCCAACTATCCCTTACCACAACAAAGCAAACCATATCATCTTAAAATTCAAAAAAAGGTATACAAATCATAATAAACTATGCCAGACTCACCTAAATTACTTCGGCTACTATAAATCATTACAAACTAACCCTTACCACAACAAACTAAACCCAATCACTTTTAAATTACAAAAAAATGCTAGTAACCATAGCAAACTATGCCAAACTCACCTAAATTACTTCGGCTACCATAAATCATCACCAACTAACTCTTACCACAACAAACTAAACCCAATCACTTTTAAATTACAAAAAAATGCTACTAACCATAGCAAACTATGCCAAACTCACCTAAATTACTTCGGCTATCAAAAATCATCCCCAACTACACTTTACAGCAGCAAACTAAACCCAATCACTTTAAAATTACAAAAAAATGCTAAAAATCATAACAAACTATATCAGAATCACCTAAATTACTTCGGCTACCGTAAATCACCCCCAACTATCCCTTACCACAACAAACCAAACCATATCATCTTAAAATTACAAAAAAAAGTTTTCAAATCATAACAAACTATGCCAGACTCACCTAAATTACTTCGGCTACTCTAAATCATCACCAACTAACCCTTACCACAACAAACTAAACCCAATCACTTTTAAATTACAAAAAAATGCTAGTAACCATAGCAAACTATGCCATACTCACCTAAATTACTTCGGCTACCATAAATCATCACCAACTAACCCTTACCACAACAAACTAAACCCAATCACTTATAAATTACAAAAAAATGCTACTAACCATAGCAAACTATGCCAAACTTACCTAATGTACTTCGGCTATCAAAAATCACCTCCAACTACATTTTACAGCAACAAACTAAGCCCAATCACTTTAAAATTACAAAAAAATACTAAAAATCATAACAAACTATTCCAGAATCACCTAAATTACTTCGGCTACCGTAAATCACCCCCAACTATCCCTTACCACAACAAACCAAACCATATCATCTTAAAATTTCAAAAAAAGGTGTACAAATCATAACAAACTATGCCAGACTCACCTAAATTACTTCGGCTACTCTATATCATCACCAACTAACCCTTACCACAATAAACTAAACCCAATCACTTTTAAATAAAAAAAAAATGCTAGTAACCATAGCAAACTATGCCAAACTCACCTAAATTACTTCGGCTACCATAAATCATCACCAACTAACCCTTACCACAACAAACTAAACCCAATCACTTTTAAATTACAAAAAAATGCTAGTAACCATAGCAAACTATGTCAAACTCACCTAAATTACTTCGGCTACTCTAAATCATCACCAACTAACCCTTACCACAACAAACTAAACCCAATCACTTTTAAATTACAAAAAAATGCTACTAACCATAGCAAACTATGCCAAATTCACCTAAATTAGTTCGGCTATCAAAAATCACCCCCAACTACACTTTACAGCAACAAACTAAGCCCAATCACTTTAAAATTACAAAAAAATGCTAAAAACCATAACAAACTATACCAGAATCACCTAAATTACTTCGGCTACCGTAAATCACCCCCAACTATACCTTACCACAACAAAGCAAACTATATCATCTTAAAATTACAAAAAAAGGTGTACAAATCATAACAAACTATGCCAGACTCACCTAAATTACTTCGGCTACCGTAAATCACCCCCAACTATCCCTTACCACAACAAACCAAACCATATCATCTTAAAATTACAAAAAAAGGTGTACAAATCATAACAAACTATGCCAGACTCACCTAAATTACTTCGGCTACTCTAAATCATCACCAACTAACCCTTACCACAACAAACTAAACCCAATCACTTTTAAATTACAAAAAAATGCTATTAACCATAGCAAACTATGCCATACTCACCTAAATTACTTCGGCTACCATAAATCATCACCAACTAACCCTTACCACAACAAACTAAACCCAATCACTTTTAAATTACAAAAAAATGCTTCTAACCATAGCAAACTATGCCAAACTCACCTAAATTACTTCGGCTATCAAAAATCACCTCCAACTACATTTTACAGCAACAAACTAAGCCCATTCACTTTAAAATTACAAAAAAATTCTAAAAATCATAACAAACTATACCAGAATCACCTAAATTACTTCGGCTACCGTAAATCACCCCCAACTATCTCTTACCACAACAAACCAAACCATATCATCTTAAAATGACAAAAAAAAATGTACAAATCATAACAAACTATGCCAGACTAACATAAATTACTTCGGCTACTCTAAATCATCACCAACTAACCCTTACCACAACAAACTAAACCCAATCACTTTTAAATTACAAAAAAATGCTATTAACCATAGCAAACTATGCCATACTCACCTAAATTACTTCGGCTACCATAAATCATCACCAACAAACCCTTACCACAACAAACTAAACCCAATCACTTTTAAATTACAAAAAAATGCTACTAACCATAGCAAACTATGCCAAACTTACCTAAATTACTTCGGCTATCAAAAATCACCTCCAATTACACTTTACAGCAACAAACTAAGCCCAATCACATTAAAATTACAAAAAAATGCTAAAAATCATAACCAACTATACCAGAATCACCTAAATTACTTCGGCTACCGTAAATCACCCCCAACTATCTCTTACCACAACAAACCAAACCATATCATCTTAAAATTACAAAAAAAGGTGTACAAATCATAACAAACTACACCAGACTCACCTAAATTACTTCGGCTAATCTAAATCATCACCAACTAACTCTTACCGCAACAAACTAAACCCAATCACTTTTAAATTACAAAAAAATGCTAGTAACCATAGCAAACTATGCCAAACTCACCTAAATTACTTCGGCTACCATAAATCATCACCAACTAACCCTTACCACAACAAACTAAACCCAATCACTTTTAAATTACAAAAAAATGCTACTAACCATAGCAAACTATGCCAAACTCACCTAAATTAATTCGGCTATCAAAAATCACCCCCAACTACACTTTACAGCAACAAACTAAGCCCAATCACTTTAAAATTACAAAAAAATGCTAAAAATCATATAAAACTATACCAGAATCACCTAAATTACTTCGGCTACCATAAATCATCACCAACTAACCCTTACCACAACAAACTAAACCCAATCACTTATAAATTACAAAAAAATGCTACTAACCATAGCAAACTATGCCAAACTTACCTAATGTACTTCGGCTATCAAAAATCACCTCCAACTACATTTTACAGCAACAAACTAAGCCCAATCACTTTAAAATTACAAAAAAATGCTAAAAATCATAACAAACTATTCCAGAATCACCTAAATTACTTCGGCTACCGTAAATCACCCCCAACTATCCCTTACCACAACAAACCAAACCATATCATCTTAAAATTTCAAAAAAAGGTGTACAAATCATAACAAACTATGCCAGACTCACCTATATTACTTCGGCTACTCTATATCATCACCAACTAACCCTTACCACAATAAACTAAACCCAATCACTTTTAAATTAAAAAAAAATGCTAGTAACCATAGCAAACTATGCCAAACTCACCTAAATTACTTCGGCTACCATAAATCATCACCAACTAACCCTTACCACAACAAACTAAACCCAATCACTTTTAAATTACAAAAAAATGCTAGTAACCATAGCAAACTATGTCAAACTCACCTAAATTACTTCGGCTACTCTAAATCATCACCAACTAACCCTTACCACAACAAACTAAACCCAATCACTTTTAAATTACAAAAAAATGCTACTAACCATAGCAAACTATGCCAAATTCACCTAAATTAGTTCGGCTATCAAAAATCACCCCCAACTACACTTTACAGCAACAAACTAAGCCCAATCACATTAAAATTACAAAAAAATGCTAAAAACCATAACAAACTATACCAGAATCACCTAAATTACTTCGGCTACCGTAAATCACCCCCAACTATACCTTACCACAACAAAGCAAACTATATCATCTTAAAATTACAAAAAAAGGTGTACAAATCATAACAAACTATGCCAGACTCACCTAAATTACTTCGGCTACCGTAAATCACCCCCAACTATCCCTTACCACAACAAACCAAACCATATCATCTTAAAATTACAAAAAAAGGTGTACAAATCATAACAAACTATGCCAGACTCACCTAAATTACTTCGGCTACTCTAAATCATCACCAACTAACCCTTACCACAACAAACTAAACTCAATCACTTTTAAATTACAAAAAAATGCTATTAACCATAGCAAACTATGCCATACTCACCTAAATTACTTCGGCTACCATAAATCATCACCAACTAACCCTTACCACAACAAACTAAACCCAATCACTTTTAAATTACAAAAAAATGCTTCTAACCATAGCAAACTATGCCAAACTCACCTAAATTACTTCGGCTATCAAAAATCACCTCCAACTACATTTTACAGCAACAAACTAAGCCCAATCACTTTAAAATTACAAAAAAATGCTAAAAATCATAACAAACTATACCAGAATCACCTAAATTACTTCGGCTACCGTAAATCACCCCCAACTATCTCTTACCACAACAAACCAAACCATATCATCTTAAAATGACAAAAAAAGGTGTACAAATCATAACAAACTATGCCAGACTCACATAAATTACTTCGGCTACTCTAAATCATCACCAACTAACCCTTACCACAACAAACTAAACCCAATCACTTTTAAATTACAAAAAAATGCTATTAACCATAGCAAACTATGCCATACTCACCTAAATTACTTCGGCTACCATAAATCATCACCAACAAACCCTTACCACAACAAACTAAACCCAATCACTTTTAAATTACAAAAAAATGCTACTAACCATAGCAAACTATGCCAAACTTACCTAAATTACTTCGGCTATCAAAAATCACCTCCAACTACACTTTACAGCAACAAACTAAGCCCAATCACTTTAAAATTACAAAAAAATGCTAAAAATCATAACCAACTATACCAGAATCACCTAAATTACTTCGGCTACCGTAAATCACCCCCAACTATCTCTTACCACAACAAACCAAACCATATCATCTTAAAATTACAAAAAAAGGTGTACAAATCATAACAAACTACACCAGACTTACCTAAATTACTTCGGCTAATCTAAATCATCACCAACTAACTCTTACCGCAACAAACTAAACCCAATCACTTTTAAATTACAAAAAAATGCTAGTAACCATAGCAAACTATGCCAAACTCACCTAAATTACTTCGGCTACCATAAATCATCACCAACTAACCCTTACCACAACAAACTAAACCCAATCACTTTTAAATTACAAAAAAATGCTACTAACCATAGCAAACTATGCCAAACTCACCTAAATTAATTCGGCTATCAAAAATCACCCCCAACTACACTTTACAGCAACAAACTAAGCCCAATCACTTTAAAATTACAAAAAAATGCTAAAAATCATATAAAACTATACCAGAATCACCTAAATTACTTTGGCTACCGTAAATCACCCCCAACTATCCCTTACCACAACAAACCAAAACATATCATCTTAAAATGACAAAAAAAGGTGTACAAATCATAACAAACTATGCCAGACTCACCTAAATTACTTCGGCTAATCTAAATCATCACCAACTAACTCTTACCACAACAAACTAAACCCAATCACTTTTAAATTACAAAAAAATGCTAGTAACCATAGCAAACTATGCCAAACTCACCTAAATTACTTCGGCTACCATAAATCATCACCAACTAACCCTTACCACAACAAACTAAACCCAATCACTTTTAAATTACAAAAAATGCTACTAACCATAGCAAACTATGCCAAACTCACCTAAATTACTTCGGCTATCAAAAATCACTCCCAACTACACTTTACAGCAACAAACTAAGCCCAATCACTTTAAAATTACGAAAAATGCTAAAAATCATAACAAACTATACCAGAATCACCTAAATTACTTCGGCTAACGTAAATCACCCCCAACTATCCCTTACCACAACAAACCAAACCATATCAACTTAAAATTACAAAAAAAGGTGTACAAATTATAAGAAACTATGCCAGACTCACCTAAATTACTTCGGCTACTCTAAATCATCACCAACTAATCCTTACCACAACAAACTAAACCCAATCACTTTTAAATTACAAAAAAATGCTAGTAACCATAGCAAACTATGCCAAACTCACCTAAATTACTTTGGCTACCATAAATCATCACCAACTAACCCTTACCACAACAAACTAAACCGAATCACTTTTAAATTACAAAAAAATGCTACTAACCATAGCAAACTATGCCAAATTCACCTAAATTACTTCGGCTATCAAAAATCACCCCCAACTACACTTTACAGCAACAAACTAAGCCCAATCACTTTAAAATTACAAAAAAATGCTAAAAATCATAACAAACTATATCAGAATCACCTAAATTACTTCGGCTAGCGTAAATCACCCCCAACTATCCCTTACCACAACAAACCAAACCATATCATCTTAAAATTACAAAAAAAGATGTACAAATCATAACAAACTATGCCAGACTCACATAAATTACTTCGGCTACTCTAAATCATCACCAACTAACCCTTACCACAACAAACTAAACCCAATCACTTTTAAATTACAAAAAATGCTATTAACCATAGCAAACTATGCCATACTCACCTAAATTACTTCGGCTACCATAAATCATCACCAACAAACCCTTACCACAACAAACTAAACCCAATCACTTTTAAATTACAAAAAAATGCTACTAACCATAGCAAACTATGCCAAACTTACCTAAATTACTTCGGCTATCAAAAATCACCTCCAACTACACTTTACAGCAACAAACTAAGCCCAATCACTTTAAAATTACAAAAAAATGCTAAAAATCATAACAAACTATACCAGAATCACCTAAATTACTTCGGCTACCGTAAATCACCCCCAACTATCTCTTACCACAACAAACCAAACCATATCATCTTAAAATTACAAAAAAAGGTGTACAAATCATAACAAACTACACCAGACTCACCTAAATTACTTCGGCTAATCTAAATCATCACCAACTAAATCTTACCGCAACAAACTAAACCCAATCACTTTTAAATTACAAAAAATGCTAGTAACCTTAGCAAACTATGCCAAACTCACCTAAATTACTTCGGCTACCATAAATCATCACCAACTAACCCTTACCACAACAAACTAAACCCAATCACTTTTAAATGACAAAAAAATGCTACTAACCATAGCAAACTATGCCAAACTCACCTAAATTAATTCGGCTATCAAAAATCACCCCCAACTACACTTTACAGCAACAAACTAAGCCCAATCACTTTAAAATTACAAAAAAATGCTAAAAATCATATAAAACTATACCAGAATCACCTAAATTACTTTGGCTACCGTAAATCACTCCCAACTATCCCTTACCACAACAAACCAAACCATATTATCTTAAAATGACAAAAAAAGGTGTACAAATCAGAACAAACTATGCCAGACTCACCTAAATTACTTCGGCTAATCTAAATCATCACCAACTAACTCTTACCACAACAAACTAAACCCAATCACTTTTAAATTACAAAAAAATGCTAGTAACCATAGCAAACTATGCCAAACTCACCTAAATTACTTCGGCTACCATAAATCATCACCAACTAACCCTTACCACAACAAACTAAACCCAATCACTTTTAAATTACAAAAAATGCTACTAACCATAGCAAACTATGCCAAACTCACCTAAATTACTTCGGCTATCAAAAATCACTCCCAACTACACTTTACAGCAACAAACTAAGCCCAATCACTTTAAAATTACGAAAAATGCTAAAAATCATAACAAACTATACCAGAATCACCTAAATTACTTCGGCTAACGTAAATCACCCCCAACTATCCCTTACCACAACAAACCAAACCATATCAACTTAAAATTACAAAAAAAGGTGTACAAATTATAACAAACTATGCCAGACTCACCTAAATTACTTCGGCTACTCTAAATCATCACCAACTAACCCTTACCACAACAAACTAAACCCAATCACTTTTAAATTACAAAAAAATGCTAGTAACCATAGCAAACTATGCCAGACTCACCTAAATTACTTCGGCTACTCTAAATCATCACCAACTAACCCTTACCACAACAAACTAAACCCAATCACTTTTAAATTACAAAAAAATTCTAGTAACCATAGCAAACTATGCCAAGCTCACCTAAATTACTTCGGCTACCATAAATCATCACCAACTAACCCTTACCACAACAAACTAAACCCAATCACTTTTAAATTACAAAAAAATGCTACTAACCATAGCAAACTATGCCAAACTCACCTAAATTAATTCGGCTACCATAAATCATCACCAACTAACCCTTACCACAACAAACTAAACCCAATTACTTTTAAATTACAAAAAAATGCTACTAACCATAGCAAACTATGCCAAACTCACCTAAATTAATTCGGCTATCAAAAATCACCCCCAACTACACTTTACAGCAACAAACTAAGCCCAATCACTTTAAAATTACAAAAAAATGCTAAAAATCATAACAAACTATACCAGAATCACCTAAATTACTTCGGCTACCGTAAATCACCCCCAACTATCCCTTACCACAACAAACCAAACCATATCATCTTAAAATTACAAAAAAAGGTGTACAAATCATAACAAACTATGCCAGACTTACATAAATTACTTCGGCTACTCTAAATCATCACCAACTAACCCTTGCCACAACAAACTAAACCCAATCACTTTTAAATTACAAAAAAATGCTAGTAACCATAGCAATCTATGCCAAACTCACCTAAATTACTTCGGCTACCATAAATCATCACCAACTAACCCTTACCACAACAAACTAAACCCAATCACTTTTAAATTACAAAAAAATGCTACTAACCATAGCAAACTATGCCAAACTCACCTAAATTACTTCGGCTATCAAAAATCACCCCCAACTACACTTTACAGCAACAAACTAAGCCCAATCACTTTAAAATTACAAAAAAATGCTAAAAATCATAACAAACTATTCCAGAATCACCTAAATTACTTCGGCTACCGTAAATCACCCCCAACTATCCCTTACCACAACAAACCAAACCATATCATCTTAAAATTTCAAAAAAAGGTGTACAAATCATAACAAACTATGCCAAACTCACCTAAATTACTTCGGCTACTCTAAATCATCACCAACTAACCCTTACCACACAACAAACTAAAACCAATCACTTTTAAATTACAAAAAAATGCTAGTAACCATAGCAAACTATGCCAAACTCACCTAAATTACTTCGGCTACCATAAATCATCACCAACTAACCCTTACCACAACAAACTAAACCCAATCACTTTTAAATTACAAAAAAATGCTACTAACCCTAGCAAACTATGCCAAACTCACCTAAATCACTTCGGCTATCAAAAATCACCCCCAATTACACTTTACAGCAACAAACTAAGCCCAATCACTTTAAAATTACAAAAAAATGCTAAAAATCATAACAAACTAATCCAGAATCCCCTAAATTACTTCGGCTACCGTAAATCACCCCCAACTATCCCTTACCACAACAAACCAAACCATATCATCTTAAAATTTCAAAAAAAGGTGTACAAATCATAACAAACTATGCCAGACTCACCTAAATTACTTCGGCTACTCTAAATCATCACCAACTAACACTTGCCACAACAAACTAAACGCAATCACTTTTAAATTACAAAAAAATGCTAGTAACCATAGCAAACTATGCCAAACTCACCTAAATTACTTCGGCTACCATAAATTATCACCAACTAACCCTTACCACAACAAACTAAACCCAATCACTTTTAAATTACAAAAAAATGCTACTAACCATAGAAAACTATGCCAAACTCACCTAAATTACTTCGGCTATCAAAAATCACCCCCAACTACACTTTACAGCAACAAACTAAGCCCAATCACTTTAAAATTACAAAAAAATGCTAAAAATCATAACAAACTATTCCAGAATCACCTAAATTACTTCGGCTACCGTAAATCACCCCCAACTATCCCTTACCACAACAAACCAAACCATATCATCTTAAAATTTCAAAAAAAGGTGTACAAATCATAACAAACTATGCCAAACTCACCTAAATTACTTCGGCTACTCTAAATCATCACCAACTAACCCTTACCACACAACAAACTAAAACCAATCACTTTTAATTTACAAAAAAATGCTACTAACCATAGCAAACTATGCCAAACACACCTAAATCACTTCGGCTATCAAAAATCACCCCCAACTACACTTTACAGCAACAAACTAAGCCAAATCACTTTAAAATTACAAAAAAATGCTAAAAATCATAACAAACTATTCCAGAATCACCTAAATTACTTCGGCTATCACAAATCACCCCCTACTACACTTTACAGCAACAAACTAAGCCCAATCACTTTAAAATTACAAAAAAATGCTAAAAATCATAACAAACTAATCCAGAATCCCCTAAATTACTTCGGCTACCGTAAATCACCCCCAACTATCCCTTACCACAACAAACCAAACCATATCATCTTAAAATTTCAAAAAAAGGTGTACAAATCATAACAAACTATGCCAAACTCACCTAAATTACTTCGGCTACTATAAATCATCACCAACTAACCCTTACCACACAACAAACTAAAACCAATCACTTTTAAATTACAAAAAAATGCTAGTAACCATAGCAAACTATGCCAAACTCACCTAAATCACTTCGGCTATCAAAAATCACCCCCAACTACACTTTACAGCAACAAACTAAGCCCAATCACTTTAAAATTACAAAAAAATGCTAAAAATCATAACAAACTAATCCAGAATCCCCTAAATTACTTCGGCTACCGTAAATCACCCCCAACTATCCCTTACCACAACAAACCAAACCATATCATCTTAAAATTTCAAAAAAAGGTGTACAAATCATAACAAACTATGCCAGACTCACCTAAATTACTTCGGCTACCATAAATCATCACCAACTAACCCTTACCACAACAAACTAAACCCAATCACTTTTAAATTAAAAAAAATGCTACTAACCATAGCAAACTATGCCAAACACAGCTAAATTACTTCGGCTATCAAAAATCACCCCCAACTACACTTTACAGCAACAAACTAAGCCCAATCACTTTAAAATTACAAAAAAATGCTAAAAATCATAACAAACTATACCAGAATCACCTAAATTACTTCGGGTACCGTAAATCACCCCCAACTATCCCTTACCACAACAAACCAAACCATATCATCTTAAAATTACAAAAAAAGGTGTACAAATCATAACAAACTATGCCAGACACACCTAAATTACTTCGGCTACTCTAAATTATCACCAACTAACTCTTACCACAACAAACTAAACCCAATCACTTTTAAATTACAAAAAAATGCTAGTAACCATAGCAAACTATGCCAGACTAACCTAAATTACTTCGGCTACTCCAAATCATCACCAACTAACCCTTACCACAACAAACTAAACCCAATCACTTTTAAATTACAAAAAAATGCTAGTAACCATAGCAAACTATGCCAAACTCACCTAAATTACTTCGGCTACCATAAATCATCACCAACTAACCCTTACCACAACAAACTAAACCCAATCACTTTTAAATTACAAAAAATGCTACTAACCATAGCAAACTATGCCAAACTCACCTAAATTACTTCGGCTATCAAAAATCACTCCCAACTACACTTTACAGCAACAAACTAAGCCCAATCACTTTAAAATTACGAAAAATGCTAAAAATCATAACAAACTATACCAGAATCACCTAAATTACTTCGGCTAACGTAAATCACCCCCAACTATCCCTTACCACAACAAACCAAACCATATCAACTTAAAATTACAAAAAAAGGTGTACAAATTATAACAAACTATGCCAGACTCACCTAAATTACTTCGGCTACTCTAAATCATCACCAACTAACCCTTACCACAACAAACTAAACCCAATCACTTTTAAATTACAAAAAAATGCTAGTAACCATAGCAAACTATGCCAGACTAACCTAAATTACTTCGGCTACTCTAAATCATCACCAACTAACTCTTACCACAACAAACTAAACCCAATCACTTTTAAATTACAAAAAAATGCTAGTAACCATAGCAAACTATGCCAAACTCACCTAAATTACTTCGGCTACCATAAATCATCACCAACTAACCCTTACCACAACAAACTAAACCCAATCACTTTTAAATTACAAAAAAATGCTAGTAACCATAGCAAACTATGCCAAACTCACCTAAATTACTTCGGCTACCATAAATCATCACCAACTAACCCTTACCACAACAAACTAAACCCAATCACTTTTAAATTACAAAAAAATGCTACTAACCATAGCAAACTATGCCAAACTCACCTAAATTAATTTGGCTATCAAAAATCACCCCCAACTACACTTTACAGCAACAAACTAAGCCCAATCACTTTAAAATTACAAAAAAATGCTAAAAATCATAACAAACTATACCAGAATCACCTAAATTACTTCGGCTACCGTAAATCACCCCCAACTATCCCTTACCACAACAAACCAAACCATATCATCTTAAAATTACAAAAAAAGGTGTACAAATCATAACAAACTATGCCAGACTTACATAAATTACTTCGGCTACTCTAAATCATCACCAACTAACCCTTGCCACAACAAACTAAACCCAATCACTTTTAAATTACAAAAAAATGCTAGTAACCATAGCAATCTATGCCAAACTCACCTAAATTACTTCGGCTACCATAAATCATCACCAACTAACCCTTACCACAACAAACTAAACCCAATCACTTTTAAATTACAAAAAAATGCTACTAACCATAGCAAACTATGCCAAACTCACCTAAATTACTTCGGCTATCAAAAATCACCCCCAACTACACTTTACAGCAACAAACTAAGCCCAATCACTTTAAAATTACAAAAAAATGCTAAAAATCATAACAAACTATTCCAGAATCACCTAAATTACTTCGGCTATCAAAAATCACCCCCTACTACACTTTACAGCAACAAACTAAGCCCAATCACTTTAAAATTACAAAAAAATGCTAAAAATCATAACAAACTAATCCAGAATCCCCTAAATTACTTCGGCTACCGTAAATCACCCCCAACTATCCCTTACCACAACAAACCAAACCATATCATCTTAAAATTTCAAAAAAAGGTGTACAAATCATAACAAACTATGCCAGACTCACCTAAATTACTTCGGCTACTCTAAATCATCACCAACTAACACTTGCCACAACAAACTAAACGCAATCACTTTTAAATTACAAAAAAATGCTAGTAACCATAGCAAACTATGCCAAACTCACCTAAATTACTTCGGCTACCATAAATTATCACCAACTAACCCTTACCACAACAAACTAAACCCAATCAATTTTAAATTACAAAAAAATGCTACTAACCATAGCAAACTATGCCAAACTCACCTAAATTACTTCGGCTATCAAAAATCACCCCCAACTACACTTTACAGCAACAAACTAAGCCCAATCACTTTAAAATTACAAAAAAATGCTAAAAATCATAACAAACTATGCCAGACTCACCTAAATTACTTCGGCTACTCTAAATCATCACCAACTAACCCTTACCAAAACAAACTAAACCCAATCACTTTTAAATTACAAAAAATGCTACTAACCATAGCAAACTATGCCAAACTCACCTAAATTACTTCGGCTATCAAAAATCACTCCCAACTACACTTTACAGCAACAAACTAAGCCCAATCACTTTAAAATTACGAAAAATGCTAAAAATCATAACAAACTATACCAGAATCACCTAAATTACTTCGGCTAACGTAAATCACCCCCAACTATCCCTTACCACAACAAACCAAACCATATCAACTTAAAATTACAAAAAAAGGTGTACAAATTATAACAAACTATGCCAGACTCACCTAAATTACTTCGGCTACTCTAAATCATCACCAACTAACCCTTACCACAACAAACTAAACCCAATCACTTTTAAATTACAAAAAAATGCTAGTAACCATAGCAAACTATGCCAAACTCACCTAAATTACTTTGGCTACCATAAATGATCACCAACTAACCCTTACCACAACAAACTAAACCCAATCACTTTTAAATTACAAAAAAATGCTAGTAACCATAGCAAACTATGCCAGACTCACCTAAATTACTTCGGCTACTCTAAATCATCACCAACTAACCCTTACCACAACAAACTAAACCCAATCACTTTTAAATTACAAAAAAATTCTAGTAACCATAGCAAACTATGCCAAGCTCACCTAAATTACTTCGGCTACCATAAATCATCACCAACTAACCCTTACCACAACAAACTAAACCCAATCACTTTTAAATTACAAAAAAATGCTACTAACCATAGCAAACTATGCCAAACTCACCTAAATTACTTCGGCTATCAAAAATCACTCCCAACTACACTTTACAGCAACAAACTAAGCCCAATCACTTTAAAATTACAAAAAAATGCTAAAAATCATAACAAACTATACCAGAAACACCTAAATTACTTCGGCTACCGTAAATCACCCCCAACTATCCCTTACCACAACAAACCAAACCATATCATCTTAAAATTACAAAAAAAGGTGTACAAATCATAACAAACTATGCCAGACTTACATAAATTACTTCGGCTACTCTAAATCATCACCAACTAACCCTTGCCACAACAAACTAAACCCAATCACTTTTAAATTACAAAAAAATGCTAGTAACCATAGCAAACTATGCCAAACTCACCTAAATTACTTCGGCTACCATAAATCATCACCAACTAACCCTTACCACAACAAACTAAACCCAATCACTTTTAAATTACAAAAAAATGCTACTAACCATAGCAAACTATGCCAAACTCACCTAAATTACTTCGGCTATCAAAAATCACCCCCAACTACACTTTACAGCAACAAACTAAGCCCAATCACTTTAAAATTACAAAAAAATGCTAAAAATCATAACAAACTATTCCAGAATCACCTAAATTACTTCGGCTACCGTAAATCACCCCCAACTATCCCTTACCACAACAAACCAAACCATATCATCTTAAAATTTCAAAAAAAGGTGTACAAATCATAACAAACTATGCCAAACTCACCTAAATTACTTCGGCTACTCTAAATCATCACCAACTAACCCTTACCACACAACAAACTAAAACCAATCACTTTTAAATTACAAAAAAATGCTAGTAACCATAGCAAACTATGCCAAACTCACCTAAATTACTTCGGCTACCATAAATCATCACCAACTAACCCTTACCACAACAAACTAAACCCAATCACTTTTAAATTACAAAAAAATGCTACTAACCATAGCAAACTATGCCAAACTCACCTAAATCACTTCGGCTATCAAAAATCACCCCCAATTACACTTTACAGCAACAAACTAAGCCCAATCACTTTAAAATTACAAAAAAATGCTAAAAATCATAACAAACTATTCCAGAATCACCTAAATTACTTCGGCTATCAAAAATCACCCCTACTACACTTTACAGCAACAAACTAAGCCCAATCACTTTAAAATTACAAAAAAATGCTAAAAATCATAACAAACTAATCCAGAATCCCCTAAATTACTTCGGCTACCATAAATCACCCCCAACTATCCCTTACCACAACAAAACAAACCATATCATCTTAAAATTTCAAAAAAAGGTGTACAAATCATAACAAACTATGCCAGACTCACCTAAATTACTTCGGCTACTCTAAATCATCACCAACTAACACTTGCCACAACAAACTAAACGCAATCACTTTTAAATTACAAAAAAATGCTAGTAACCATAGCAAACTATGCCAAACTCACCTAAATTACTTCGGCTACCATAAATCATCACCAACTAACCCTTACCACAACAAACTAAACCCAATCACTTTTAAATTACAAAAAAATGCTACTAACCATAGAAAACTATGCCAAACTCACCTAAATTACTTCGGCTATCAAAAATCACCCCCAACTACACTTTACAGCAACAAACTAAGCCCAATCACTTTAAAATTACAAAAAAATGCTAAAAATCATAACAAACTATTCCAGAATCACCTAAATTACTTCGGCTACCGTAAAACACCCCCAACTATCCCTTACCACAACAAACCAAACCATATCATCTTAAAATTTCAAAAAAAGGTGTACAAATCATAACAAACTATGCCAAACTCACCTAAATTACTTCGGCTACTCTAAATCATCACCAACTAACCCTTACCACACAACAAACTAAAACCAATCACTTTTAAATTACAAAAAAATGCTAGTAACCATAGCAAACTATGCCAAACTCACCTAAATTACTTCGGCTACCATAAATCATCACCAACTAACCCTTACCACAACAAACTAAACCCAATCACTTTTAAATTACAAAAAAATGCTACTAACCATAGCAAACTATGCCAAACTCACCTAAATCACTTCGGCTATCAAAAATCACCCCCAACTACACTTTACAGCAACAAACTAAGCCAAATCACTTTAAAATTACAAAAAAATGCTAAAAATCATAACAAACTATTCCAGAATCACCTAAATTACTTCGGCTATCAAAAATCACCCCCTACTACACTTTACAGCAACAAACTAAGCCCAATCACTTTAAAATTACAAAAAAATGCTAAAAATCATAACAAACTAATCCAGAATCCCCTAAATTACTTCGGCTACCGTAAATCACCCCCAACTATCCCTTACCACAACAAACCAAACCATATCATCTTAAAATTTCAAAAAAAGGTGTACAAATCATAACAAACTATGCCAAACTCACTTAAATTACTTCGGCTACTCTAAATCATCACCAACTAACCCTTACCACACAACAAACTAAAACCAATCACTTTTAAATTACAAAAAAATGCTAGTAACCATAGCAAACTATGCCAAACTCACCTAAATTACTTCGGCTACCATAAATCATCACCAACTAACCCTTACCACAACAAACTAAACCCAATCACTTTTAAATTACAAAAAAATGCTACTAACCATAGCAAACTATGCCAAACTCACCTAAATTACTTCGGCTATCAAAAATCACTCCCAACTACACTTTACAGCAACAAACTAAGCCCAATCACTTTAAAATTACAAAAAAATGCTAAAAATCATAACAAACTATACCAGAATCACCTAAATTACTTTGGCTACCGTAAATCACCCCCAACTATCCCTTACCACAACAAACCAAACCATATCATCTTAAAATTACAAAAAAAGGTGTACAAATCATAACAAACTATGCCAGACTCACCTAAATTACTTCGGCTACTCTAAATTATCACCAACTAACTCTTACCACAACAAACTAAACCCAATCATTTTTAAATTACAAAAAAATGCTAGTAACCATAGCAAACTATGCCAGACTAACCTAAATTACTTCGGCTACTCTAAATCATCACCAACTAACCCTTACCACAACAAACTGAACCCAATCACTTTTAAATTACAAAAAAATGCTAGTAACCATAGCAAACTATGCCAAACTCACCTAAATTACTTCGGCTACCGTAAATCATCACCAACTATCCCTTACCACAACAAACCAAACCATATCATCTTAAAATTACAAAAAAAGGTGTACAAATCATAACAAACTATGCTAGACTCACCTAAATTACTTCGGCTACTCTAAATCATCACCAACTAACCCTTACCACAACAAACTAAACCCAATCACTTTTAAATTACAAAAAAATGCTAATAACCATAGCAAACTATGCCAAACTCACCTAAATTACTTCGGCTACCATAAATCATCACCAACTAACCCTTACCACAACAAACTAAACCCAATCACTTTTAAATTACAAAAAAATGCTAGTAACCATAGCAAACTATGCCAGACTCACCTAAATTACTTCGGCTACTATAAATCATCACCAACTAACACTTGCCACAACAAACTAAGCGCAATCACTTTTAAATTACAAAAAAATGCTAGTAACCATCGCAAACTATGCCAAACTCACCTAAATTACTTCGGCTACCATAAATCATCACCAACTAACCCTTACCACAACAAACTAAACCCAATCACTTTTAAATTAAAAAAAATGCTACTAACCATAGCAAACTATGCCAAACACAGCTAAATTACTTCGGCTATCAAAAATCACCCCCAACTACACTTTACAGCAACAAACTAAGCCCAATCACTTTAAAATTACAAAAAAATGCTAAAAATCATAACAAACTATACCAGAATCACCTAAATTACTTTGGCTACCGTAAATCACCCCCAACTATCCCTTACCACAACAAACCAAACCATATCATCTTAAAATTACAAAAAAAGGTGTACAAATCATAACAAACTATGCCAGACTCACCTAAATTACTTCGGCTACTCTAAATTATCACCAACTAACTCTTACCACAACAAACTAAACCCAATCATTTTTAAATTACAAAAAAATGCTAGTAACCATAGCAAACTATGCCAGACTAACCTAAATTACTTCGGCTACTCTAAATCATCACCAACTAACCCTTACCACAACAAACTAAACCCAATCACTTTTAAATTACAAAAAAATGCTAGTAACCATAGCAAACTATGCCAAACTCACCTAAATTACTTCGGCTACCGTAAATCACCACCAACTATCCCTTACCACAACAAACCAAACCATATCATCTTAAAATTACAAAAAAAGGTGTACAAATCATAACAAACTATGCTAGACTCACCTAAATTACTTCGGCTACTCTAAATCATCACCAACTAACCCTTACCACAACAAACTAAACCCAATCACTTTTAAATTACAAAAAAATGCTAATAACCATAGCAAACTATGCCAAACTCACCTAAATTACTTCGGCTACCATAAATCATCACCAACTAACCCTTACCACAACAAACTAAACCCAATCACTTTTAAATTACAAAAAAATGCTACTAACCATAGCAAACTATGCCAAACTCACCTAAATTACTTCGGCTATCAAACATCACTCCCAACTACACTTTACAGCAACAAACTAAGCCCAATCACTTTAAAATTACAAAAAAATGCTAAAAATCATAACAAACTATACCAGAATCACCTAAATTACTTCGGCTACCGTAAGTCACCCCCAACTATCCCTTACCACAACAAACCAAACCATATCATCTTAAAATTACAAAAAAAGGTGTACAAATCATAACAAACTATGCCAGAATCACCTAAATTACTTCGGCTATTCTAAATCATCACCAACTAACCCTTACCACAACAAACTAAACCCAATCACTTTTAAATTACAAAAAAATGCTAGTAACCATAGCAAACTATGCCAATCTCACCTAAATTACTTCGGCAACAATAAATCATCACCAACTAACCCTTACCACAACAAACTAAACCCAATCACTTTTAAATTACAAAATAATGCTACTAACCATAGCAAACTATGCCAATCTCACCTAAATTACTTCGGCTACCATAAATCATCACCAACTAACCCTTACCACAACAAACTAAACCCAATCACTTTTAAATTACAAAAAAATGCTACTAACCATAGCAAACTATGCCAAACTCACCTAAATTACTTCGGCTATCAAAAATAACCCCCAACTACACTTTACAGCAACAAACTAAGCCCAATCACTTTAAAATTACAAAAATATGCTAAAAATCATAACAAACTATACCAGAATCACCTAAATTACTTCGGCTACCGTAAATCACCCCCAACTATCCCTTACCACAACAAACCAAACCATATCATCTTAAAATTACAAAAAAAGGTGTACAAATCATAACAAACTATGCCAGAATCACCTAAATTACTTCGGCTACTCTAAATCATCTCCAACTAACCCTTACCACAACAAACTAAACCCAATCACTTTTAAATTACAAAAAATTGCTAGTAACTATAGCAAACTATGCCAAACTCACCTAAATTACTTCGGCTACCGTAAATCACCCCCAACTATCCCTTACCACAACAAACCAAACCATATCATCTTAAAATTACAAAAAAAGGTGTTCAAATCATAACAAACTATGCCAGACTCACCTAAATTACTTCGGCTACTCTAAATCATCACCAACTAACCCTTACCACAACAACCTAAACCCAATCACTTTTAAATTACAAAAAAATGCTAGTAACCATAGCAAACTATGCCAAACTCACCTAAATTACTTCGGCTACCATAAATCATCATCAACTAACCCTTAGCACAACAAACTAAACCCAATCACTTTTAAATTACAAAAAAATGCTACTAACCATATTAAACTATGCCAAACTCACCTAAATTACTTCGGCTATCAAAAATCACTCCCAACTACACTTTACAGCAACAAACTTAGCCCAATCACTTTAAAATTACGAAAAATGCTAAAAATCATAACAAACTATACCAGAATCACCTAAATTTCTTCGGCTAACGTAAATCACCCCCAACTATCCCTTACCACAACAAACCAAACCATATCAACTTAAAATTACAAAAAAAGGTGTACAAATCATAACAAACTATGCCAGACTCACCTAAATTACTTCGGCTACTCTAAATTATCACCAACTAACTCTTACCACAACAAACTAAACCCAATCACTTTTAAATTACAAAAAAATGCTAGTAACCATAGCAAACTATGCCAGACTAACCTAAATTACTTCGGCTACTCTAAATCATCACCAACTAACCCTTACCACAACAAACTAAACCCAATCACTTTTAAATTACAAAAAAATGCTAGTAACCATAGCAAACTATGCCAAACCCACCTAAATTACTTCGGCTACCGTAAATCACCACCAACTATCCCTTACCACAACAAACCAAACCATATCATCTTAAAATTACAAAAAAAGGTGTACAAATCATAACAAACTATGCTAGACTCACCAAAATTACTTCGGCTACTCTAAATCATCACCAACTAACCCTTACCACAACAAACTAAACCCAATCACTTTTAAATTACAAAAAAATGCTAGTAACCATAGCAAACTATGCCAAACTCACCTAAATTACTTCGGCTACCATAAATCATCACCAACTAACCCTTACCACCACAAACTAAACCCAATCACTTTTAAATTACAAAAAAATGCTACTAACCATAGCAAACTATGCCAAACTCACCTAAATTACTTCGGCTATCAAAAATCACTCCCAACTACACTTTACAGCAACAAACTAAGCCCAATCACTTTAAAATTACAAAAAAATGCTAAAAATCATAACAAACTATACCAGAATCACCTAAATTAGTTCGGCTACCGTAAGTCACCCCCAACTATCCCGTACCACAACAAACCAAACCATATCATCTTAAAATTACAAAAAAAGGTGTACAAATCATAACAAACTATGCCAGAATCACCTAAATTACTTCGGCTATTCTAAATCATCACCAACTAACCCTTACCACAACAAACTAAACCCAATCACTTTTAAATTACAAAAAAATGCTAGTAACCATAGCAAACTATGCCAAACTCACCTAAATTACTTCGGCAACCATAAATCATCACCAACTAACCCTTACCACAACAAACTAAACCCAATCACTTTTAAATTACAAAAAAATGCTACTAACCATAGCAAACTATGCCAAACTTACCTAAATTACTTCGGCTATCAAAAATCACCCCCAACTACACTTTACAGCAACAAACTAAGCCCAATCACTTTAAAATTACAAAAATATGCTAAAAATCATAACAAACTATACCAGAATCACCTAAATTACTTCGGCTACCGTAAATCACCCCCAACTATCCCTTACCACAACAAACCAAACCATATCATCTTAAAATTACAAAAAAAGATGTACAAATCATAACAAACTATGCCAGAATCACCTAAATTACTTCGGCTACTCTAAATCATCTCCAACTAACCCTTACCACAACAAACTATACCCAATCACTTTTAAATTACAAAAAATTGCTAGTAACCATAGCAAACTATGCCAAACTCACCTAAATTACTTCGGCTACCGTAAATCACCCCCAACTATCCCTTACCACAACAAACCAAACCATATCATCTTAAAATTACAAAAAAAGGTGTTCAAATCATAACAAACTATGCCAGACTCACCTAAATTACTTCGGCTACTCTAAATCATCACCAGCTAACCCTTACCACAACAACCTAAACCCAATCACTTTTAAATTACAAAAAAATGCTAGTAACCATAGTAAACTATGCCAAACTCACCTAAATTACTTCGGCTACCATAAATCATCATCAACTAACCCTTACCACAACAAACTAAACCCAATCACATTTAAATTACAAAAAAATGCTACTAACCATATTAAACTATGCCAAACTCACCTAAATTACTTCGGCTATCAAAAATCACTCCCAACTACACTTTACAGCAACAAACTAAGCCCAATCACTTTAAAATTACGAAAAATGCTAAAAATCATAACAAACTATACCAGAATCACCTAAATTTCTTCGGCTAACGTAAATCACCCCCAACTATCCCTTACCACAACAAACCAAACCATATCAACTTAAAATTACAAAAAAAGGTGTACAAATCATAACAAACTATGCCAGACTCACCTAAATTACTTCGGCTACTCTAAATCATCACCAACTAACCCTTACCACAACAAACTAAACCCAATCACTTTTAAATTACAAAAAAATGCTAGTAACCATAGCAAACTATGCCAAACTCACCTAAATTACTTCGGCTACCATAAATCATCACCAACTAACCCTTACCACAACAAACTAAACCCAATCACTTTTAAATTACAAAAAAATGCTAGTAACCATAGCAAACTATGCCAGACTCACCTAAATTACTTCGGCTACTCTAAATCATCACCAACTAACCCTTACCACAACAAATTAAACCCAATCACTTTTAAATTACAAAAAAATGCTAGTAACCATAGCAAACTATGCCAAGCTCACCTAAATTACTTCGGCTACCATAAATCATCACCAACTATCCCTTACCACAACAAACTAAACCCAATCACTTTTAAATTACAAAAAAATGCTACTAACCATAGCAAACTATGCCAAACTCACCTAAATTACTTCGGCTATCAAAAATCACTCCCAACTACACTTTACAGCAACAAACTAAGCCCAATCACTTTAAAATTACAAAAAAATGCTAAAAATCATAACAAACTATACCAGAATCACCTAAATTACTTCGGCTACCGTAAATCACCCCCAACTATCCCTTACCACAACAAACCAAACCATATCATCTTAAAATTACAAAAAAAGGTGTACAAATCATAACAAACTATGCCAGACTTACCTAAATTACTTCGGCTACCCTAAATCATCACCAACTAACTCTTACCACAACAAACTAAACCCAATCACTTTTAAATTACAAAAAAATGCTAGTAACTATAGCAAACTATGCCAGACTCACCTAAATTACTTCGGCTACTCTAAATCATCACCAACCACAACAAACCACATACCACAACAAACTAAAACCAATCACTTTTAAATTAAAAAAAATGCTAGTAACCATAGCAAACTATGCCAAACTCACCTAAATTACTTCGGCTACCATAAATCATCACCAACTAACCCTTACCACAACAAACTAAACCCAATCACTTTTAAATTATAAAAAAATGCTACTAACCATAGCAAACTATGCCAAACTCACCTAAATTACTTCGGCTATCAAAATTCACTCCCAACTACACTTTACAGCAACAAACTAAGCCCAATCACTTTAAAATTACAAAAAAATGCTAAAAATCATATAAAACTATACCAGAATCACCTAAATTACTTCGGCTACCGTAAATCACCCCCAACTATCCCTTACCACAACAAACCAAACCATATCATCTTAAAATGACAAAAAAAGGTGTTCAAATCATAACAAACTATGCCAGACTCACCTAAATTACTTCGGCTACTCTAAATCATCACCAACTAACCCTTACCACAACAAACTAAACCCAATCACTTTTAAATTACAAAAAAATGCTAGTAACTATAGCAAACTATGCCAAACTCACCTAAATTACTTCGGCTACCATAAATCATCACCAACTAACCCTTACCACAACAAACTAAACCCAATCAATTTTAAATTACAAAAAAATGCTAGTAACCCTAGCAAACTATGTCAAACTCACCTAAATTACTTTGGCTACTCTAAATCATCACCAACTAACCCTTACCACAACAAACTAAACCCAATCACTTTTAAATTACAAAAAAATGCTGCTAACCATAGCAAACTATGCCAAATTCACCTAAATTACTTCGGCTATCAAAAATCACCCCCAACTACACTTTACAGCAACAAACTAAGCCCAATCACTTTAAAATTACAAAAAAATGCTAAAAATCATAACAAACTATACCAGAATCACCTAAATTACTTCGGCTACCGTAAATCAGTCCCAACTATCCCTTACCACAACAAAGCAAACTATATCATCTTAAAATTACAAAAAAAGGTGTACAAATCATAACAAACTATGCCAGACTCACCTAAATTACTTCGGCTAATCTAAATCATCACCAACTAACTCTTACCACAACAAACTAAACCCAATCACTTTTAAATTACAAAAAAATGCTAGTAACCATAGCAAACTATGCCAAACTCACCTAAATTACTTCGGCTACCATAAATCATCACCAACTAACCCTTACCACAACAAACTAAACCCAATCACTTTTAAATTACAAAAAAATTCTACTAACCATAGCAAACTATGCCAAACTCACCTAAATTACTTCGGCTATCAAAAATCACCCCCAACTACACTTTACAGCAACAAACTAAGCCCAGTCACTTTAAAATTATAAAAAAATGCTAAAAATCATAACAAACTATACCAGAATCACCTAAATTACTTCGGCTACCGTAAATCACCCCCAACTATCCCTTACCAAAACAAACCAAACCATATCATCTTAAAATTACAAAAAAAGGTGTACAAATCATAACAAACTATGCCAGACTTACCTAAATTACTTCGGCTACTCTAAATCATCACCAACTAACTCTTACCACAACAAACTAAACCCAATCACTTTTAAATTACAAAAAAATGCTAGTAACTATAGCAAACTATGCCAGACTCACCTAAATTACTTCGGCTACTCTAAATCATCACCAACTAACCCTTACCACAACAAACTAAACCCAATCACTTTTAAATTAAAAAAAATGCTAGTAACCATAGCAAACTATGCCAAACTCACCTAAATGACTTCGGATACCATAAATCATCACCAACTAACCCTTACCACAACAAACTAAACCCAATCACTTTTAAATTATAAAAAAATGCTACTAACCATAGCAAACTATGCCAAACTCACCTAAATTACTTCGGCTATCAAAAATCACTCCCAACTACACTTTACAGCAACAAACTAAGCCCAATCACTTTAAAATTACAAAAAAATGCTAAAAATCATATAAAACTATACCAGAATCACCTAAATTACTTCGGCTACCGTAAATCACCCCCAACTATCCCTTACCACAACAAACCAAACCATATCATCTTAAAATGACAAAAAAAGGTGTACAAATCATAACAAACTATGCCAGATTCACCTAAATTACTTCGGCTACTCTAAATCATCACCAACTAACCCTTACCACAACAAACTAAACCCAATCACTTTTAAATTACAAAAAAATGCTAGTAACCATAGCAAACTATGCCAAACTCACCTAAATTACTTCGGCTACCATAAATCATCACCAACTAACCCTTACCACAACAAACTAAACCCTATCACTTTTAAATTACAAAAAAATGCTAGTAACCATAGCAAACTATGTCAAACTCACCTAAATTACTTTGGCTACTCTAAATCATCACCAACTAACCCTTACCACAACAAACTAAACCCAATCACTTTTAAATTATAAAAAAATGCTAAAAATCATAACAAGCTATACCAGAATCACATAAATTACTTCGGCTACTCTAAATCATCACCAACTAACCCTTACCACAACAAACTAAACCCAATCACTTTTAAATTACAAAAAAATGCTACTAACCATAGCAAACTATGCCAAATTCACCTAAATTACTTCGGCTATCAAAAATCACCCCCAACTACACTTTACAGCAACAAACTAAGCCCAATCACTTTAAAATTACAAAAAAATTCTAAAAATCATAACAAACTATACCAGAATCACCTAAATTACTTCGGCTACCGTAAATCAGTCCCAACTATCCCTTACCACAACAAAGCAAACCATATCATCTTAAAATTACAAAAAAAGGTGTACAAATCATAATAAATTATGCCAGACTCACCTAAATTACTTCGGCTACTCTAAATCATCACCAACTAACCCTTACCACAACAAACTAAACCCAATGACTTTTAAATTACAAAAAAATGCTAGTAACCATAGCAAACTATGCCAAACTCACCTAAATTACTTCGGCTACCATAAATCATCACCAACTAACTCTTACCACAACAAACTAAACCCAATCACTTTTAAATTACAAAAAAATGCTACTAACCATAGCAAACTATGCCAAACTCACCTAAATTACTTCGGCTATCAAAAATCATCTCCAACTACACTGTACAGCAGCAAACTAAGCCTAATCGCTTTAAAATTACAAAAAATGCTAAAAATCATAACAAACTATATCAGAATCACCTAAATTACTTCGGCTACCGTAAATCACCCCCAACTATCCCTTACCACAACAAACCAAACCATATCATCTTAAAATTACAAAAAAAAGTTTTCAAATCATAACAAACTATGCCAGACTCACCTAAATTACTTCGGCTACTCTAGATCATCACCAACTAACCCTTACCACAACAAACTAAACCCAATCACTTTTAAATTACAAAAAAATGCTAGTAACCATAGCAAACTGAGCCATACTCACCTAAATTACTTCGGCTACCATAAATCATCACCAACTAACCCTTACCACAACAAACTAAACCCAATCACTTTTAAATTACAAAAAATGCTACTAACCATAGCAAACTATGCCAAACTTATCTAATTTACTTCGGCTATCAAAAATCACCTCCAACTACACTTTACAGCAACAAACTAAGCCCAATCACTTTAAAATTACAAAAAAAATGCTAAAAATCATAACAAACTATACCAGAATCACCTAAATTACTTCGGCTACCGTAAATCAGTCCCAACTATCCCTTACCACAACAAAGCAAACCATATCATCTTAAAATTACAAAAAAAGGTGTACAAATCATAATAAATTATGCCAGACTCACCTAAATTACTTCGGCTACTCTAAATCATCACCAACTAACCCTTACCACAACAAACTAAACCCAATGACTTTTAAATTACAAAAAAATGCTAGTAACCATAGCAAACTATGCCAAACTCACCTAAATTACTTCGGCTACCATAAATCATCACCAACTAACTCTTACCACAACAAACTAAACCCAATCACTTTTAAATTACAAAAAAATGCTACTAACCATAGCAAACTATGCCAAACTCACCTAAATTACTTCGGCTATCAAAAATCATCCCCAACTACACTGTACAGCAGCAAACTAAGCCTAATCGCTTTAAAATTACAAAAAATGCTAAAAATCATAACAAACTATATCAGAATCACCTAAATTACTTCGGCTACCGTAAATCACCCCCAACTATCCCTTACCACAACAAACCAAACCATATCATCTTAAAATTACAAAAAAAGGTGTACAAATCATAACAAACTATGCCAGACTCACCTAAATTACTTCGGCTAATCTAAATCATCACCAACTAACTATTACCACAACAAACTAAACCCAATCACTTTTAAATTACAAAAAAATGCTAGTAACTATAGCAAACTATGCCAAACTCACCTAAATTACTTCGGCTACCATAAATCATCACCAACTAACCCTTACCACAACAAACTAAACCCAATCACTTTTAAATTACAAAAAAATGCTACTAACCATAGCAAACTATGCCAAACTCACCTAAATTACTTCGGCTATCAAAAATCACCCCCAACTACACTTTACAGTAACAAACTAAGCCCAATCACTTTAAAATTACAAAAAAATGCTAAAAATCATATAAAACTATACCAGAATCACCTAAATTACTTCGGCTACCGTAAATCACCCCCAACTATCCCTTACCACAACAAACCAAACCATATCATCTTAAAATGACAAAAAAAGGTGTACAAATCCTAACAAACTATGCCAGACTCACCTAAATTACTTCGGCAACCGTAAATCACCCCCAACTATCCCTTACCACAACAAGCCAAACCATATCATCTTAAAATGACAAAAAAAGGTGTACAAATCCTAACAAACTATGCCAGACTCACCTAAATTACTTCGGCTACTCTAAATCATCACCAACTAACCCTTACCACAACAAACTAAACCCAATCACATTTAAATTACAAAAAAATGTTAGTAACTATAGCAAACTATGCCAAACTCACCTAAATTACTTCGGCTACCATAAATCATCACCAACTAACCCTTACCACAACAAACTAAACCCAATCACTTTTAAATTACAAAAAAATGCTAGTAACCCTAGCAAACTATGTCAAACTCACCTAAATTACTTTGGCTACTCTAAATCATCACCAACTAACCCTTACCACAACAAACTAAACCCAATCACTTTTAAATTACAAAAAAATGCTGCTAACCATAGCAAACTATGCCAAATTCACCTAAATTACTTCGGCTATCAAAAATCACCCCCAACTACACTTTACAGCAACAAACTAAGCCCAATCACTTTAAAATTACAAAAAAATGCTAAAAATCATAACAAACTATACCAGAATCACCTAAATTACTTCGGCTACCGTAAATCAGTCCCAACTATCCCTTACCACAACAAAGCAAACTATATCATCTTAAAATTACAAAAAAAGGTGTACAAATCATAACAAACTATGCCAGACTCACCTAAATTACTTCGGCTAATCTAAATCATCACCAACTAACTCTTACCACAACAAACTAAACCCAATCACTTTTAAATTACAAAAAAATGCTAGTAACCATAGCAAACTATGCCAAACTCACCTAAATTACTTCGGCTACCATAAATCATCACCAACTAACCCTTACCACAACAAACTAAACCCAATCACTTTTAAATTACAAAAAAATGCTACTAACCATAGCAAACTATGCCAAACTCACCTAAATTACTTCGGCTATCAAAAATCACCCCCAACTACACTTTACAGCAACAAACTAAGCCCAGTCACTTTAAAATTATAAAAAAATGCTAAAAATCATAACAAACTATACCAGAATCACCTAAATTACTTCGGCTACCGTAAATCACCCCCAACTATCCCTTACCAAAACAAACCAAACCATATCATCTTAAAATTACAAAAAAAGGTGTACAAATCATAACAAACTATGCCAGACTTACCTAAATTACTTCGGCTACTCTAAATCATCACCAACTAACTCTTACCACAACAAACTAAACCCAATCACTTTTAAATTACAAAAAAATGCTAGTAACTATAGCAAACTATGCCAGACTCACCTAAATTACTTCGGCTACTCAAAATCATCACCAACTAACCCTTACTACAACATACTAAACCCAATCACTTTTAAATTAAAAAAAATGCTAGTAACCATAGCAAACTATGCCAAACTCACCTAAATTACTTCGGCTACCATAAATCATCACCAACTAACCCTTACCACAACAAACTAAACCCAATCACTTTTAAATTATAAAAAAATGCTACTAACCATAGCAAACTATGCCAAACTCACCTAAATTACTTCGGCTATCAAAAATCACTCCCAACTACACTTTACAGCAACAAACTAAGCCCAATCACTTTAAAATTACAAAAAAATGCCAAAAATCATATAAAACTATACCAGAATCACCTAAATTACTTCGGCTACCGTAAATCACCCCCAACTATCCCTTACCACAACAAACCAAACCATATCATCTTAAAATGACAAAAAAAGGTGTACAAATCATAACAAACTCTGCCAGATTCACCTAAATTACTTCGGCTACTCTAAATCATCACCAACTAACCCTTACCACAACAAATTAAACCCAATCACTTTTAAATTACAAAAAAATGCTAGTAACCATAGCAAACTATGCCAAACTCACCTAAATTACTTCGGCTACCATAAATCATCACCAACTAACCCTTACCACAACAAACTAAACCCAATCACTTTTAAATTACAAAAAAATGCTAGTAACCATAGCAAACTATGTCAAACTCACCTAAATTACTTTGGCTACTCTAAATCATCACCAACTAACCCTTACCACAACAAACTAAACCCAATCACTTTTAAATTATAAAAAAATGGTAAAAATCATAACAAACTATACCAGAATCACCTAAATTACTTCGGCTACTCTAAATCATCACCAACTAACCCTTACCACAACAAACTAAACCCAATCACTTTTAAATTACAAAAAAATGCTACTAACCATAGCAAACTATGCCAAATTCACCTAAATTACTTCGGCTATCAAAAATCACCCCCAACTACACTTTACAGCAACAAACTAAGCCCAATCACTTTAAAATTACAAAAAAATGCTAAAAATCATAACAAACTATACCAGAATCACCTAAATTACTTCGGCTACCGTAAATCAGTCCCAACTATCCCTTACCACAACAAAGCAAACCATATCATCTTAAAATTACAAAAAAAGGTGTACAAATCATAATAAATTATGCCAGACTCACCTAAATTACTTCGGCTACTCTAAATCATCACCATCTAACCCTTACCACAACAAACTAAACCCAATGACTTTTAAATTACAAAAAAATGCTAGTAACCATTGCAAACTACGCCAAACTCACCTAAATTACTTCGGCTACCATAAATCATCACCAACTAACTCTTACTACAACAAACTAAACCCAATCACTTTTAAATTACAAAAAAATGCTACTAACCATAGCAAACTATGCCAAACTCACCTAAATTACTTCGGCTATCAAAAATCATCCCCAACTACATTTTACAGCAGCAAACTAAGCCTAATCGCTTTAAAATTACAAAAAAATGCTAAAAATCATAACAAACTATATCAGAATCACCTAAATTACTTCGGCTACCGTAAATCACACCCAACTATCCCTTACCACAACAAACCAAACCATATCATCTTAAAATTACAAAAAAAAGTTTTCAAATCATAACAAACTATGCCAGACTCACCTAAATTACTTCGGCTACTCTAGATCATCACCAACTAATCCTTACCACAACAAACTAAACCCAATCACTTTTAAATTACAAAAAAATGCTAGTAACCATAGCAAACTGAGCCATACTCACCTAAATTACTTCGGCTACCATAAATCATCACCAACTAACCCTTACCACAACAAACTAAACCCAATCACTTTTAAATTACAAAAAATGCTACTAACCATAGCAAACTATGCCAAACTTATCTAATTTACTTCGGCTATCAAAAATCACCTCCAACTACACTTTACAGCAACAAACTAAGCCCAATCACTTTAAAATTACAAAAAAATGCTAAAAATCATAACAAACTATACCAGAATCACCTAAATTACTTGGGCTACCGTAAATCACCCCCAACTATCTCTTACCACAACAAACCAAACCATATCATCTTAAAATTACAAAAAAAGGTGTACAAATCATAACAAACTATGCCAGACTCACCTAAGTTACTTCGGCTAATCTAAATCATCACCAACTAACTATTACCACAACAAACTAAACCCAATCACTTTTAAATTACAAAAAAATGCTAGTAACTATAGCAAACTATGCCAAACTCACCTAAATTACTTCGGCTACCATAAATCATCACCAACTAACCCTTACCACAACAAACTAAACCCAATCACTTTTAAATTACAAAAAAATGCTACTAACCATAGCAAACTATGCCAAACTCACCTAAATTACTTCGGCTATCAAAAATCACCCCCAACTACACTTTACAGTAACAAACTAAGCCCAATCACTTTAAAATTACAAAAAAATGCTAAAAATCATATAAAACTATACCAGAATCACCTAAATTACTTCGGCTACCGTAAATCACCCCCAACTATCCCTTACCACAACAAACCAAACCATATCATCTTAAAATGACAAAAAAAGGTGTACAAATCCTAACAAACTATGCCAGACTCACCTAAATTACTTCGGCTACTATAAATCATCACCAACTAACACTTGCCACAACAAACTAAACGCAATCACTTTTAAATTACAAAAAGATGCTAGTAACCATAGCAAACTATGCCAAACTCACCTAAATTACTTCGGCTACCATAAATCATCACCAACTAACCCTTACCACAACAAACTAAACCCAATCACTTTTAAATTACAAAAAATGCTACTAACCATAGCAAACTATGCCAAACTCACCTAAATTACTTCGGCTATCAAAAATCAAACCCGACTACACTTTACAGCAACAAACTAAGCCCAATCACTTTAAAATTACAAAAAAATGCTAAAAATCATATAAAACTATACCAGAATCACCTAAATTACTTCGGCTACCGTAAATCACCAATAACTATCCCTTACCACTTCAAACCAAACCATATCATCTTAAAATGACAAAAAAAGGTGTACAAATCATAACAAACTATGCCAGACTCACCTAAATTACTTCGGCTACTATAAATCATCACCAACTAACACTTGCCACAACAAACTAAACGCAATCACTTTTAAATTACAAAAAGATGCTAGTAACCATAGCAAACTATGCCAAACTCACCTAAATTACTTTGGCTACCATAAATCATCACCAATTAACCCTTACCACAACAAACTAAACCCAATCACTTTTAAATTACAAAAAAATGCTACTAACCATAGCAAACTATGCCAAACTCACCTAAATTACTTCGGCTATCAAAAATCACCCCCAACTACACCTTACAGCAACAAACTAAGCCCAATCACTTTAAAATTACAAAAAAATGCTAAAAATCATATAAAACTATACCAGAATCACCTAAATTACTTCGGCTACCGTAAATCACCCCCAACTATCCCTTACCACAACAAACCAAACCATATCATCTTAAAATGACAAAAAAAGGTGTACTAATCATAACAAACTATGCCAGACTCACCTAAATTACTTCGGCTACTCTAAATCATCACCAACTAACCCTTGCCACAACAAACTAAACCCAATCATTTTTAAATTACAAAAAAATGCTAGTAACCATAGCAAACTATGTAAAACTCACCTAAATTACTTCGGCTACCATAAATCATTACCAACTAACCCTCACCACAACAAACTAAACCCAATCACTTTTAAAATACAAAAAAATGCTACTAACCATAGCAAACTATGCCAAACTCACCTAAATTATTTCGGCTATCAAAAATCACCCCCAACTACACTTTACAGCAACAAACTAAGCCCAATCACTTTAAAATTACAAAAAAATGCTAGTAACCATAGCAAACTACGTCAAACTCACCTAAATTACTTCGGCTACTCTAAATCATCACCAACTAACCCTTGCCACAACAAACTAAACCCAATCACTTTTAAATTACAAAAAAATGCTAGTAACCATAGCAAACTATGCCAAACTCACCTAAATTACTTCGGCTACCATAAATCATCACCAACTAACCCTTACCAATACTTGTTTACATTAACAAGCATGCTTTCATGGACCTGTGACGAATTACAAACAAATATCTAAATTTCAAGTTTTCCATTTGATTTCGTTTCTGGATGCAAGCGGTTTTTTTCACTCTTGTCAGTCTGAACTTATTACATAGTGATATTTTCACATCCAGGTGCCCTAAATTTATTTTGCCGCTGATTTCAAAAATTTTTTTGGAAGGAAAGTAGCCAGCAGTGCCACTCCAAGAATAAATTTACTATCGAACACAAAATTAGTTCTGTACTTCAGTTGCAGAATTATGAATTTTTCAGATATTTTTACGAAAATCTAGCGCTTACACCGCCACTGGTATGAATGTCAGTGATATCTGGTACATACAACGGTGAAAATTTCGGGGCAAATTTGGTGAATAACAAATACACCACTATCATTAACTTAACGTAAAAATTAGCGTACAAATATAAGTGGAGTCCGGTCCGATGCTGATAATTTTTCTAAAATTGATTGGGGGCAGATTTGGTTAACGCGAGTATCAAATGTTAAATTAAAATACTTTATTTGATAGCGGTAGAACTTCGAACACTGATGCGTCGCCTCATCGAATTTGGCGACTTTGCGAAGAGTTTCCGACGCTGGAGCAGCAATTTTCACAATTGTAGTTGTGTTAAAATTAAACACCGCGATCGAGTACTGCCCCACACGCTGAACCAGCAATTCTCGAATTCTAAGAAACGATAAGAAAGGCTTATCCAACGCTTGGTATGTGCGAATTTCTGCATAGACACTCAATCAAACTAAATCGAGCATTGCCTTTTCACGTTTGTGACCTTGCCCTTGACGTGGCAGGCTCCAGCTGCTTCAATAATGTAAAAATCTTATTCGGCCTCTCCAATAAACTCACATTTGTTTACATTAACACGCATTCCCTCATGGACTTGTGACGAATTACAAACAAATATTGCAACTTCAAGTGTTCCATTTAATTTCGTTTCTGGGTGCAAGCTCCTTTCTTTTCACTCTAGTCAGTCTAAGCTTATTACACAGAGTTATATTTTCAAATCCAGGCGCCCTAAAGAATTTTGTCGTTGTTTTCAAAAGTTTCAAGAGAAGGAGAGTTGACATAGAAGCTAAATTATTCCAAATTATTCCCATTTAGTTCTCTGACAACGTTAAAAACAATGTTGAAATATATAAATACAAAATTTTACACCATAAAAACGAAGTATTTAGGAATTATGTTTAAAAAAAGTCGAAGTTATTCTTCGCTCTTGAGCTCTATTTCCGGTATTAAAAATGCAATAGGAAAGATAGTAAGAAAGACTATTTCCATCAATTTTCACGGGAATTATACGTGGTGGTATTTGTTCTCCGCATACTATTAGATTTTAAAACTGCTCCATCTTAGTTATAAATAATTATAGTAATAAAATAGTAATATAGTAATATAGTAATAAAATAATTATAGTAATAAAAAATAGTTGGGGGCGATTTACGGTAGCCGAAGTAATTTAGGTGATTCTGGTATAGTGTGTTATGATTTTTAGCATTTTTTTGTAATTTTAAAGTGATTGGGTATAGTTTGTTGTGGAAAGGGTTATTTGGTGATGATTTATGGTAGCCGAAGTAATTTAGGTGAGTTTGACATAGTTTGCTATGCTTACTAGCATTTTTTTGTAATTTAAAAGTGATTGGGTTTAGTTTGTTGTGGTAAGGGTTAGTTGGTGATGATTTATGGTAGCCGAACTCATTTAGGTGAGTCTGGCATAGTTTGTTATGATTTGTACACCTTTTTTTGTAATTTTAAGATGATATGGTTTGGTTTGTTGTGGTAAGGCATAGTTGGGGGTGATTTACGGTAGCCGAAGTAATTTAGGTGATTCTGGTATAGTTTGTTATGATTTTTAGCATTTTTTTGTAATTTTAAAGTGATTGGGCTTAGTTTGTTGCTGTAAAGTGTAGTTGGGGGTGATTTTTGATAGCCAAAGTAATTAAGGTGAGTTTGGCATAGTTTGCTATGGTTAGTAGCATTTTTTTGTAATTTAAAAGTGATTGGGTTTAGTTTCTTGTGGTAAGGGTTAGATGGTGATGACTTATGGTAGCCGAAGTAATTTAGGTGAGTTTGGCATAGTTTGCTATGGTTACTAGCATTTTTTTGTAATTTAAAAGTGATTGGGTTTAGTTTGTTGTGGTAAGGGTTAGTTGGTGATGATTTAGAGAAGCCGAAGTAATTTAGGTGAGTCTGGCATAGTTTGTTATGATTTGTACACCTTTTTTTGTAATTTTAAGATGATATGGTTTGGTTTGTTGTGGTAAGGGATAGTTGGGGGCGATTTACGGTAGCCGAAGTAATTTAGGTGATTCTGGTATAGTGTGTTATGATTTTTAGCATTTTTTTGTAATTTTAAAGTGATTGGGTATAGTTTGTTGTGGTAAGGGTTAGTTGGTGATGATTTATGGTAGCCGAAGTAATTTAGGTGAGTTTGGCATAGTTTGCTATGGTTACTAGCATTTTTTTGTAATTTAAAAGTGATTGGGTTTAGTTTGTTGTGGTAAGGGTTAGTTGGTCTTGATTTAGAGTAGCCGAAGTCATTTAGGTGAGTCTGGCATAGTTTGTTATGATTTGTACACCTATTTTTGTAATTTTAAGATGATATGGTTTGGTTTGTTGTGGTAAGGCATAGTTGGGGGTGATTTACGGTAGCCGAAGTAATTTAGGTGATTCTGGTATAGTGTGTTATGATTTTTAGCATTTTTTTGTAATTTTAATCTGATTGGGCTTAGTTTGTTGCTGTAAAGTGTAGTTGGGGTTGATTTTTGATAGCCGAAGTAATTTAGGTGAGTTTGGCATAATTTGCTATGGTTACTAGCATTTTTTTGTAATTTAAAAGTGATTGGGTTTATTTTTTTGTGGTAAGGGTTAGTTGGTGATGATTTAGAGTAGCCGAAGTAATTTAAGTGAGTCTGGCATAGTTTGTTATAATTTGTACAGCTTTTTTGTAATTTTAAGATGATATGGTTTGGTTTGTTGTGGTAAGGGACAGTTGGGGGTGATTTACGTTAGCCGAAGTAATTTAGGTGATTCTGGTATAGTTTGTTATGATTTTTAGCATTTTTTTGTAATTTTAAAGTGATTGGGCTTAGTTTGTTGCTGTAAAGTGTAATTGGGAATTACTTTTGATAGCCGAAGTAATTTAGGTGAGTTTGGCTTAGTTTGCTATGGTTAGTAGCATTTTTTTGTAATTTAAAAGTGATTGGGTTTAGTTTGTTGTGGTAAGGGTTAGTTGGTGATGATATATGGTAGCCGAAGTAATTTAGGTGAGTTTGGCATAGTTTTCTATGGTTACTAGCATTTTTTTGTAATTTAAAAGTGATTGGGTTTAGATTGTTGTGGTAAGGTTTGGTTGGTGATGATTTAGAGTAGCAGAGGTAATTTAGGTGAGTTTGGCATAGTTTGCTATGGTTACTAGCATTTTTTTGTAATTTAAAAGTGATTGGGTTTAGTTTGTTGTGGTAAGGGTTAGTTGGTGATGATTTAGAGTAGCCGAAGTAATTTAAGTGAGTCTGGCTTAGTTTGTTATGATTTGTACACCTTTTTTTGTAATTTTAAGATGATATGGTTTGGTTTGTTGTGGTAAGGGATAGTTGGGGGTGATTTACGGTAGCCGAAGTAATTTAGGTGATTCTGGTATAATTTGTTATGATTTTTAGCATTTTTTTGTAATTTTAAAGTGATTGGGCTTAGTTTGTTGCTGTAAAGTGTAGTTGGGTTGATTTTTGATAGCCGAAGTAATTTAGGTCAGTTTTGCATAGTTTGCTATGGTTAGTAGCATTTTTTTGTAATTTAAGTGATTGGGTTTAGTTTGTTGTGGTAAGGGTTAGTTGGTGATGATTTATGGTAGCCGAAGTAATTTAGGTGAGTTTGGCATAGTTTGCTATGGTTACTAGCATTTTTTTGTAATTTAAAAGTGATTGGGTTTAGTTTGTTGTGGTAAGGGTTAGTTGGTGATGATTTAGAGTAGCCGAAGTAATTTAGGTGAGTCTGGCATAGTTTGTTATGATTTGTAAACCTTTTTTTGTAATTTTAAGATGATATGGTTTGGTTTGTTGTGGTAAGGGATAGTTGGGGGTGATTTACGGTAGCCGAAGTAATTTAGGTGATTCTGGTATAGTTTGTTATGATTTTTAGCATTTTTTTGTAATTTTAAAGTAATTGGGCTTAGTTTGTTGCTGTAAAGTGTAGTTGGGTTGATTTTAGATAGCCGAAGTAATTTAGGTGAGTTTTGCATAGTTTGCTATGGTTAGTAGCATTTTTTTGTAATTTAAGTGATTGGGTTTAGTTTGTTGTGGTAAGGGTTAGTTGGTGATGATTTATGGTAGCCGAAGTAATTTAGGTGAGTTTGGCATAGTTTGCTATGGTTACTAGCATTTTTTTGTAATTTAAAAGTGATTGGGTTTAGTTTGTTGTGGTAAGGGTTAGTTGGTGATGATATATGGTAGCCGAAGTAATTTAGGTGAGTTTGGCATAGTTTTCTATGGTTACTAGCATTTTTTTGTAATTTAAAAGTGATTGGGTTTAGATTGTTGTGGTAAGGTTTGGTTGGTGATGATTTAGAGTAGCAGAGGTAATTTAGGTGAGTTTGGCATAGTTTGCTATGGTTACTAGCATTTTTTTGTAATTTAAAAGTGATTGGGTTTAGTTTGTTGTGGTAAGGGTTAGTTGGTGATGATTTAGAGTAGCCGAAGTAATTTAGGTGAGTCTGGCATAGTTTGTTATGATTTGTAAACCTTTTTTTGTAATTTTAAGATGATATGGTTTGGTTTGTTCTGGTAAGGGATAGTTGGGGGTGGTTTACGGTAGCCGAAGTAATTTAGGTGATTCTGGTATAATTTGTTATGATTTTTAGCATTTTTTTGTAATTTAAAAGTGATTGGGCTTAGTTTGTTGCTGTAAAGTGTAGTTGGGGGTGATTTTTGATAGCCGAAGTAATTTAGGTGAGTTTGGCATAGTTTGCTATGGTTAGTAGCATTTTTTTGTAATTTAAAAGTGATTGGGTTTAGTTTGTTGTGGTAAGGGTTAGTTGGTGATGATTTATGGTAGCCGAAGTAATTTAGGTGAGTTTGGCATAGTTTGCTTTGGTTACTAGCATTTTTTTGTATTTTAAAAGTGATTGGGTTTAGTTTGTTGTGGTAAGGGTTAGTTGGTGATGATTTAGAGTAGCCGAAGTAATTTAGGTGAGTCTGGCATAGTTTGTTATGATTTTTAAACCTTTTTTTGTAATTTTAAAATGATATGGTTTTGTTTGTTCTGGTAAGGGATAGTTGGGGGTGGTTTATGGTAGCCGAAGTAATTTAGGTGATTCTGGTATAATTTGTTATGATTTTTAGCATTTTTTTGTAATTTTAAAGTGATTGGGCTTAGTTTGTTGCTGTAAAGTGTAGTTGGGTTGATTTTTGATTGCCGAAGTAATTTAGGTGAGTTTTGCATAGTTTGCTATGGTTAGTAGCATTTTTTTGTAATTTAAGTGATTGGGTTTAGTTTGTTGTGGTAAGGGTTAGTTGGTGATGATTTATGGTAGCCGAAGTAATTTAGGTGAGTTTGGCATAGTTTGCTATGGTTACTAGCATTTTTTTGTAATTTAAAAGTGATTGGGTTTAGTTTGTTGTGGTAAGGTTTGGTTGGTGATGATTTAGAGTAGCAGAGGTAATTTAGGTGAGTTTGGCATAGTTTGCTATGGTTACTAGCATTTTTTTGTATTTTAAAAGTGATTGGGTTTAGTTTGTTGTGGTAAGGGTTAGTTGGTGATGATTTAGAGTAGCCGAAGTAATTTAAGTGAGTCTGGCTTAGTTTGTTATGATTTGTACACCTTTTTTTGTAATTTTAAGATGATATGGTTTGGTTTGTTGTGGTAAGGGATAGTTGGGGGTGATTTACGGTAGCCGAAGTAATTTAGGTGATTCTGGTATAGTTTGTTATGATTTTTAGCATTTTTTTGTAATTTTAAAGTGATTGGGCTTAGTTTGTTGCTGTAAAGTGTAGTTGGGTTGATTTTTGATAGCCGAAGTAATTTAGGTCAGTTTTGCATAGTTTGCTATGGTTAGTAGCATTTTTTTGTAATTTAAGTGATTGGGTTTAGTTTGTTGTGGTAAGGGTTAGTTGGTGATGATTTATGGTAGCCGAAGTAATTTAGGTGAGTTTGGCATAGTTTGCTATGGTTACTAGCATTTTTTTGTAATTTAAAAGTGATTGGGTTTAGTTTGTTGTGGTAAGGGTTAGTTGGTGATGATTTAGAGTAGCCGAAGTAATTTAGGTGAGTCTGGCATAGTTTGTTATGATTTGTAAACCTTTTTTTGTAATTTTAAGATGATATGGTTTGGTTTGTTGTGGTAAGGGATAGTTGGGGGTGATTTACGGTAGCCGAAGTAATTTAGGTGATTCTGGTATAGTTTGTTATGATTTTTAGCATTTTTTTGTAATTTTAAAGTAATTGGGCTTAGTTTGTTGCTGTAAAGTGTAGTTGGGTTGATTTTAGATAGCCGAAGTAATTTAGGTGAGTTTTGCATAGTTTGCTATGGTTAGTAGCATTTTTTTGTAATTTAAGTGATTGGGTTTAGTTTGTTGTGGTAAGGGTTAGTTGGTGATGATTTATGGTAGCCGAAGTAATTTAGGTGAGTTTGGCATAGTTTGCTATGGTTACTAGCATTTTTTTGTAATTTAAAAGTGATTGGGTTTAGTTTGTTGTGGTAAGGGTTAGTTGGTGATGATTTAGAGCAGCCGAAGTAATTTAGGTGAGTCTGGCATAGTTTGTTATGATTTGTAAACCTTTTTTTGTAATTTTAAGATGATATGGTTTGGTTTGATGTGGTAAGGGATAGTTGGGGTTGATTTACGGTAGAAGAAGTAATTTAGGTGATTCTGGTATAGTTTGTTATAATTTTTAGCATTTTTTTGTAATTTTAAAGTGATTGGGCTTAGTTTGTTGCTGTAAAGTGTAGTTGGGGGGTGATTTTTTATAGCCGAAGTAATTTAGGTGAGTTTGGCATAGTTTGCTATGGTTAGTAACATTTTTTTGTAATTTGAAAGTGATTGGGTTTAGTTTGTCGTGGTAAGGGTTAGTTGGTGATGATATATGGTAGCCGAAATAATTTAGGTGAGTTTGGCATAGTTTTCTATGGTTACTAGCATTTCTTTGTAATTTAAAAGTGATTGGGTTTAGATTGTTGTGGTAAGGTTTGGTTGGTGATGATTTAGAGTAGCAGAGGTAATTTAGGTGAGTTTGGCATAGTTTGCTATGGTTACTAGCATTTTTTTGTAATTTAAAAGTGATTGGGTTTAGTTTGTTGTGGTAAGGGTTAGTTGGTGATGATTTAGAGTAGCCGAAGTAATTTAGGTGAGTCTGGCATAGTTTGTTATGATTTTTAAACCTTTTTTTGTAATTTTAAAATGATATGGTTTGGTTTGTTCTGGTAAGGGATAGTTGGGGGTGGTTTATGGTAGCCGAAGTAATTTAGGTGATTCTGGTATAATTTGTTATGATTTTTATCATTTTTTTGTAATTTTAAAGTGATTGGGCTTAGTTTGTTGCTGTAAAGTGTAGTTGGGGGTGATTTTTGATAGCCGAAGTAATTTAGGTGAGTTTGGCATAGTTTGCTATGGTTAGTAGCATTTTTTTGTAATTTAAAAGTGATTGGGTTTAGTTTGTTGTGGTAAGGGTTAGTTGGTGATGATTTATGGTAGCCGAAGTAATTTAGGTGAGTTTGGCATAGTTTGCTATGGTTACTAGCATTTTTTTGTATTTTAAAAGTGATTGGGTTTAGTTTGTTGTGGTAAGGGTTAGGTGGTGATGATTTAGAGTAGCCGAAGTAATTTAAGCGAGTCTGGCTTAGTTTGTTATGATTTGTACACCTTTTTTGTAATTTTAAGATGATATGGTTTGGTTTGTTGTGGTAAGGGATAGTTGGAGGTGATTTACGGTAGCCGAAGTAATTTAGGTGATTCTGGTATAGTTTGTTATGATTTTTAGCATTTTTTTGTAATTTTAAAGTGATTGGGCTTAGTTTGTTGCTGTAAAGTGTAGTTGGGTTGATTTTTGATAGCCGAAGTAATTTAGGTGAGTTTTGCATAGTTTGCTATGGTTAGTAGCATTTTTTTGTAATTTAAGTGATTGGGTTTAGTTTGTTGTAGTAAGGGTTAGTTGGTGATGATTTATGGTAGCCGAAGTAATTTAGGTGAGTTTGGCAAAGTTTGCTATGGTTACTAGCATTTTTTTGTAATTTAAAAGTGATTGGGTTTAGTTTGTTGTGGAAAGGGTTAGTTGGTAATGATTTAGAGTAGCCGAAGTAATTTAGGTGAGTCTGGCATAGTTTGTTATGATTTGTAAACCTTTTTTTGTAATTTTAAGATGATATGGTTTGGTTTGATATGGTAAGGGATAGTTGGGGGTGATTTACGGTAGAAAAAGTAATTTAGGTGATTCTGGTATAGTTTGTTATAATTTTTAGCATTTTTTTGTAATTTTAAAGTGATTGGGCTTAGTTTGTTGCTGTAAAGTGTAGTTGGGGGCTGATTTTTTATAGCCGAAGTAATTTAGGTGCGTTTGGCATAGTTTGCTATGGTTACTAGCATTTTTTTTGTAGTTTAAAAGTAATTGGGTTTAGTTTGTTGTGGTAATGTTTGGCTGGTGATGATTTAAAGTAGCCGAAGTAATTTAGGTGAGTCTGGCATAGTTTGTTATTATTTGTACACCTTTTTTTGTAATTTTCAGATGATATGGTTTGGTTTGTTGTGGTAAGGGATAGTTGAGGGTGATTTACGGTAGCCGAAGTAATTTAGGTAATTCTGGTATAGTTTGTTATGATTTTTAGCATTTTTTTGTAATTTTAAAGTGATTGGGCTTAGTTTGTTGCTGTAAAGTGTAGTTGGGGGTGATTTTTGATAGCCGAAGTAATTTAGGTGAGTTTGGCATAGTTTGCTATGGTTAGTAGCATTGTTTTGTAATTTAAAGTAATTGGGTTTAGTTTGTTGTGGTAAGGGTTAGTTGGTGATTATTTATGGTAGCCGAAATAATTTAGGTGAGTTTGGCATAGTTTGCTATGGTTACTAGCATTTTTTTGTAATTTAAAAGTGATTGGGTTTTGTTTGTTGTGGTAAGGGTTAGTTGGTGATGATTTAGAGTAGCCGAAGTAATTTAGGTGAGTCTGGCATGGTTTGTTATGATTTGTACACCTTTTTTTGTAATTTTAAGATGATATGGTTTGGTTGGTTGTGGTAAAGGATAGTTGGGGGTGATTTACGGTAGCCGAAGTAATTTAGGTGATTCTGGTGTAGTTTGTTATGATTTTTAGCATTTTTTTGTAATTTTAAAATGATTGGGCTTAGTTTGTTGCTGTAAAGTGTAGTTGGGGGTGATTTTTGATAGCCGAAATAATTTAGGTGAGTTTGGCATAGTTTGCTATGGTTAGTAGCATTTTTTTGTAACTTAAAAGTGATTGGGTTTAGTTTGTTGTGGTAAAGGTTAGTTGGTGATGATTTATGGTAGCCAAAGTAATTTAGGTGAGTTTGGCAGAGATTGCTATGGTTACTAGCATTTTTTTGTATTTTAATAGTGATTGGGTTTAGTTTGTTGTGGTAAGGGTTAGTTGGGGATGATTTAGAGTAGCCGAAGTAATTTAGGTGAGTTTGGCATAGTTTGCTATGGTTACTAGCATTTTTTTGTAATTTAAAAGTGATTGGGTTTAGTTTGTTGTGGTAAGGGTTAGTTGGTGATGATTTAGAGCAGCCGAAGTAATTTAGGTGAGTCTGGCATAGTTTGTTATGATTTGTAAACCTTTTTTTGTAATTTTAAGATGATATGGTTTGGTTTGATGTGGTAAGGGATAGTTGGGGGTGATTTACGGTAGAAGAAGTAATTTAGGTGATTCTGGTATAGTTTGTTATAATTTTTAGCATTTTTTTGTAATTTTAAAGTGATTGGGCTTAGTTTGTTGCTGTAAAGTGTAGTTGGGGGGTGATTTTTTATAGCCGAAGTAATTTAGGTGAGTTTGGCATAGTTTGCTATGGTTAGTAACATTTTTTTGTAATTTAAAAGTGATTGGGTTTAGTTTGTCGTGGTAAGGGTTAGTTGGTGATGATATATGGTAGCCGAAATAATTTAGGTGAGTTTGGCATAGTTTTCTATGGTTACTAGCATTTCTTTGTAATTTAAAAGTGATTGGGTTTAGATTGTTGTGGTAAGGTTTGGTTGGTGATGATTTAGAGTAGCAGAGGTAATTTAGGTGAGTTTGGCATAGTTTGCTATGGTTACTAGCATTTTTTTGTAATTTAAAAGTGATTGGGTTTAGTTTGTTGTGGTAAGGGTTAGTTGGTGATGATTTAGAGTAGCCGAAGTAATTTAGGTGAGTCTGGCATAGTTTGTTATGATTTTTAAACCTTTTTTTGTAATTTTAAGATGATATGGTTTGGTGTGTTGTGGTAAGGGATAGTTGGGGGTGATTTACGGTAGCCCAAGTAATTTAGGTGTTTCTGGTATAGTTTGTTATGATTTTTAGCATTTTTTTGTAATTTTAAAGTGATTGGGCTTAGTTTGTTGCTGTAAAATGTAGTTGGGGGTGATTTTTGATAGCCGAAGTAATTTAGGTGAGTTTGGCATAGTTTGCTATGGTTAGTAGCATTTTTTTGTAATTTAAAAGTGATTGGGTTTAGTTTGTTGTGGTAAAGGTTAGTTGGTGATGATTTATGGTAGCCAAAGTAATTTAGGTGAGTTTGGCAGAGATTGCTATGGTTACTAGCATTTTTTTGTATTTTAAAAGTGATTGGGTTTAGTTTGTTGTGGTAAGGGTTAGTTGGGGATGATTTAGAGTAGCCGAAGTAATTTAGGTGAGTCTGGCTTAGTTTGTTATGATTTGTACACCTTTTTTTGTAATTTTAAGATGATATGGTTTGGTTTGTTGTGGTAAGGGATAGTTGGGGGTGATTTACGGTAGCCGAAGTAATTTAGGTGATTCTGGTGTAGTTTGTTATGATTTTTAGCATTTTTTTGTAATTTTAAAATGATTGGGCTTAGTTTGTTGCTGTAAAGTGTAGTTGGGGGTGATTTTTGATAGCCGAAATAATTTAGGTGAGTTTGGCATAGTTTGCTATGGTTAGTAGCATTTTTTTGTAACTTAAAAGTGATTGGGTTTAGTTTGTTGTGGTAAAGGTTAGTTGGTGATGATTTATGGTAGCCAAAGTAATTTAGGTGAGTTTGGCAGAGATTGCTATGGTTACTAGCATTTTTTTGTATTTTAAAAGTGATTGGGTTTAGTTTGTTGTGGTAAGGGTTAGTTGGGGATGATTTAGAGTAGCCGAAGTAATTTAGGTGAGTCTGGCTTAGTTTGTTATGATTTGTACACCTTTTTTTGTAATTTTAAGATGATATGGTTTGGTTTGTTGTGGTAAGGGATAGTTGGGGGTGATTTACGGTAGCCGAAGTAATTTAGGTGATTCTGGTATGGTTTGTTATGATTTTTAGCATTTTTTTGTAATTCTAAAGTGATTGGGCTTAGTTTGTTGCTGTAAAGTGTAGTTGGGGGTAATTTTTGATAGCCAAAGTAATTAAGGTGAGTTTGGCATAGTTTGCTATGGTTAGTAGCATTTTTTTGTAATTTAAAAGTGATTGGGTTTAGTTTCTTGTGGTAAGGGTTAGTTGGTGATGATTTATGGTAGCCGAAGTAATTTAGGTGAGTTTGGCATAGTTTGCTATGGTTACTAGCATTTTTTTGTAATTTAAAAGTGATTGGGTTTAGTTTGTTGTGGTAAGGGTTAGTTGGTGATGATTTAGAGAAGCCGAAGTAATTTAGGTGAGCCTGGCATAGTTTGTTATGATTTGTACACCTTTTGATGTAATTTTAAGATGATATGGTTTGGTTTGTTGTGGTAAGGGATAGTTGGGGGCGATTTACGGTAGCCGAAGTAATTTAGGTGATTCTGGTATAGTGTGTTATGATTTTTAGCATTTTTTTGTAATTTTAAAGTGATTGGGTATAGTTTGTTGTGGTAAGGGTTAGTTGGTGATGATTTATGGTAGCCGAAGTAATTTAGGTGAGTTTGGCATAGTTTGCTATGGTTACTAGCATTTTTTTGTAATATAAAAGTGATTGGGTTTAGTTTGTTGTGGTAAGGGTTAGTTGGTGATGATTTATGGTAGCCGAAGTCATTTAGGTGAGTCTGGCATAGTTTGTTATGATTTGTACACCTTTTTTTGTAATTTTAAAATGATATGGTTTGGTTTGTTGTGGTAAGGCATAGTTGGGGGTGATTTACGGTAGCCGAAGTAATTTAGGTGATTCTGGTATAGTTTGTTATGATTTTTTGCATTTTTTTGTAATTTTAATCTGATTGGGCTTAGTTTGTTGCTGTAAAGTGTAGTTGGGGTTGATTTTTGATAGCCGAAGTAATTTAGGTGAGTTTGGCAAAGTTTGCTATGGTTAGTAGCATTTTTTTGTAATTTAAAAGTGATTGGGTTTAATTTGTTGTGGTAAGGGTTAGTTGGTGATGATTTATAGTAGCCGAAGTAATTTAGGTGAGTTTGGCATAGTTTGCTATGGTTACTAGCATTTTTTTGTAATTTAAAAGTGATTGGGTTTAGTTTGTTGTGGTAAGGGTTAGTTGGTCTTGATTTAGAGTAGCCGAAGTAATTTAGGTAAGTCTGGCATAGTTTGTTATGATTTGTACACCTTTTTTTGTAATTTTAAGATGATATGGTTTGGTTTGTTGTGGTAAGGGATAGCTGGGGGTGATTTACGGTAGCCGAAGTAATTTAGGTGATTCTGGTATAGTTTGTTATGATTTTTAGCATTTTTTTGTAATTTTAAAGTGATTGGGCTTAGTTTGTTGCTGTAAAGTGTAGTTGGGGTTGATTTTTGATAGCCGAAGTAATTTAGGTGAGTTTGGCATAGTTTGCTATGGTTAGTAGCATTTTTTTGTAATTTAAAAGTGATTGGGTTTAGTTTGTTGTGGTAAGGGTTAGTTGGTGATGATTTATGGTAGCCGAAGTAATTTAGGTGAGTTTGGCATAGTTTGCTATGGTTACTAGCATTTTTTTGTAATTTAAAAGTGATTGGGTTTAGTTTGTTGTGGTAAGGGTTAGTTGGTGATGATTTAGAGTAGCCGAAGTAATTTAGGTGAGTCTGGCATAGTTTGTTATGATTTGTACACCTTTTTTTGTAATTTTAAGATGATATGGTTTGGTTTGTTGTGGTAAGGGATAGTTGGGGGTGATTTACGGTAGCCGAAGTAAGTTAGGTGATTCTGGTATAGTTTGTTATGATTTTTAGCATTTTTTTGTAATTTTAAAGTGATTGGGCTTAGTTTGTTACTGTAAAGTGTAGTTGGGGGAGATTTTTGATAGCCGAAGTAATTTAGGTGAGTTTGGAATAGTTTGCTATGGTTAGTAGCATTTTTTTGTAATTTAAAAGTGATTGGGTTAAGTTTGTTGTGGTAAGGGTTAGTTGGTGACGATTTATGGTAGCCGAAGTAATTTAGGTGAGTTTGGCATAGTTTGCTATGGTTACTAGCATTTTTTTGTAATTTAAAAGTGATTGGGTTTAGTTTGTTGTGGTAAGGGTTAGTTGGTGATGATTTAGAGTAGCCGAAGTAATTTAGATGAGTCTGGCATAGTTTGTTATGATTTGTACACTTTTTTGTAATTTTAAGATGCTATGGTTTGGTTTGTTATGGTAAGGGATAGTTGGGGGTGATTTACGGTAGCCGAAGTAATTTAGGTGATTCTGGTATAGTTTGTTATGATTTTTAGCATTTTTTTGTAATTTTAAAGTGATTGGGCTTAGTTTGTTGCTGTAAAATGTAGTTGGAGATGATTTTTGATAGCCGAAGTAATTTAGGTGAGTTTGGCATAGTTTGCTATGGTTAGTAGCATTTTTTTGTAATTTAAAGGTGATTGGGTTTAGTTTGTTGTGGTAAGGGTTAGTTGGTCTTGATTTAGAGTAGCCGAAGTAATTTAGGTGATTCTGGTATAGTTTGTTATGATTTATAGCAATTTTTTGTAATTTTAAAGTGATTGGGTTTAGTTTGTTGTGGTAAGGGTTAGTTGGTGATGATTTAGAGTTGCCGAAGACATTTAGGTGAGTCTGGCATAGTTTGTTATGATTTGTACACCTTTTTTTGTAATTTTAAGATGATATGGTTTGGTTTGTTGTGGTAAGGCATAGTTGGGGGTGATTTACGGTAGCCGAAGTAATTTAGGTGATTATGGTATAGTTTCTTATGATTTTTAGCATTTTTTTGTAATTTTAATCTGATTGGGCTTAGTTTGTTGCTGTAAAGTGTAGTTGGGGTTGATTTTTGATAGCCGAAGTAATTTAGGTGAGTTTGGCAAAGTTTGCTATGGTTAGTAGAATTTTTTTGTAATTTAAAAGTGATTGGGTTTAATTTGTTGTGGTAAGGGTTAGTTGGTGATGATTTATGGTAGCCGAAGTAATTTAGGTGAGTTTGGCATAATTTTCTATGGTTACTAGCATTTTTTTGTAATTTAAAAGTGATTGGGTTTAGTTTGTTGTGGTAAGGGTTAGTTGGTGATGATTTAGAGTAGCCGAAGTAATTTAGGTGAGTCTGGCATAGTTTGTTATGATTTGTACACCTTTTTTGTAATTTTAAGATGATATGGTTTGGTTTGTTGTGGTAAGGGATAGTTGGGGCTGATTTACGTTAGCCGAAGTAATTTAGGTGATTCTGGTATAGTTTGTTATGATTTTTAGCATTTTTTTGTAATTTTAAAGTGATTGGGCTTAGTTTGTTGCTGTAAAGTGTAGTTGAGGGTTATTTTTGATAGCCGAAGAAATTTAGGTGAGTTTGGCATAGTTTGCTATGGTTAGTAGCATTTTTTTGTAATTTAAAAGTGATTGGGTTTAGTTTGTTGTGGTAAGGGTTAGTTGGTGATGATTTATGGTAGCCGAAGTAATTTAGGTGAGTTTGGCGTAGTTTGCTATGGTTACTAGCATTTTTTTGTAATTTAAAAGTGATTGGGTTTAGTTTGTTGTGGTAAGGGTGAGTTGGTGATGATTTAGAGTAGCCGAAGTAATTTAGGTGAGTCTGGCATAGTTTGTTATAATTTGTACACCTTTTTTTGTAATTTTAAGATGATGTGGTTTGGTTTGTTGTGGTAAGGGATAGTTGGGGGTGATTTACAGTAGCGGAAGTAATTTAGGTGATTCTGGTATAGTTTGTTATGATTTTTAGCATTTTTTTGTAATTTTAAAGTGATTGGGTATAGTTTGTTGTGGTAAGGGTTAGTTGGTGATGATTTATGGTAGCCGAAGTAATTTAGGTGAGTTTGGCATAGTTTGAGTAATTTAGGTGATTCTGGTATAGTTTGTTATGATTTTTAGCATTTTTTTGTAATTTTAAAGTGATTGAGCTTAGTTTGTTGCTGTAAAGTGTAGTTGGGGTTGATTTTTGATAGCCGAAATAATTTAGGTGAGTTTGGCAAAGTTTGCTATGGTTAGTAGCATTTTTTTGTAATTTAAAAGTGATTGGGTTTAATTTGTTGTGGTAAGGGTTAGTTGGTCTTGATTTAGAGTAGCCGAAGTAATTTAGGTGAGTCTGGCATAGTTTGTTATTATTTGTACACCTTTTTTTGTAATTTTAAGATGATATGGTTTGGTTTGTTGTGGTAAGGGATAGTTGGGGGTGATTTACGGTAGCCGAAGTAATTTAGGTGAGTCTGGCATAGTTTGTTATGATTTGTACACCTTTTTTGTAATTTTAAGATGATATGGTTTGGTTTGTTGTGGTAAGGGATAGTTGGGGGTGATTTACAGTAGCCGAAGTAATTTTGGTAATTCTGGTATAGTTTGTTATGATTTTTAGCATTTTTTTGTAATTTTAAAGTGATTGGGTATAGTTTGTTGTGGTAAGGGTTAGTTGGTGATGATTTATGGTAGCCGAAGTAATTTAGGTGAATTTGGCATAGTTTGCTATGGTTACTAGCATTTTTTTGTAATTTAAAAGTGATTGGGTTTAGTTTGTTGTGGTAAGGGTTAGTTGGTCTTGATTTAGAGTAGCCGAAGTAATTTAGGTGAGTCTGGCATAGTTTGTTATGATTTGTACACCTTTTTTTGTAATTTTAAGATGATATGGTTTGGTTTGTTGTGGTAAGGGATAGTTGGGGGTGATTTACGGTATCCGAAGTAATGTAGGTGATTCTGGTATAGTTTGTTATGATTTTTAGCATTTTTTTGTAATTTTAATCTGATTGGGCTTAGTTTGTTGCTGTAAAGTGTAGTTGGGGTTGATTTTTGATAGCCGAAGTAATTTAGGTGAGTTTGGCATAGTTTGCTATGGTTAGTAGCATTTTTTTGTAATTTAAAAGTGATTGGGTTTAGTTTGTTGTGGTAAGGGTTAGTTGGTGATGATTTATGGTAGCCGAAGTAATTTAGGTGAGTTTGGCATAGTTTGCTATGGTTACTAGCATTTTTTTGTAATTTAAAAGTGATTGGGTTTAGTTTGTTGTGGTAAGGGTGAGTTGGTGATGATTTAGAGTGGCCGAAGTAATTTAGGTGAGTCTGGCATAGTTTGTTATGATTTGTACACCTTTTTTTGTAATTTTAAGATGATGTGGTTTGGTTTGTTGTGGTAAGGGATAGTTGGGGGTGATTTACAGTAGCCGAAGTAATTTAGGTGATTCTGGTATAGTTTGTTATGATTTTTAGCATTTTTGTTGTAATTTTAAAGTGATTGGGTATAGTTTGTTGTGGTAAGGGTTAGTTGGTGATGATTTATGGTAGCCGAAGTAATTTAGGTGAGTTTGGCATAGTTTGCTATGGTTACTAGCATTTTTTTGAAATTTAAAAGTGATTGGGTTTTGTTTGTTGTGGTAAGGGTTAGTTGGTGATGATTTAGAACAGCCGAAGTAATTTAGGTGAGTCTGGCATAGTTTGTTATGATTTGTATACCTTTTTTTGTAATTTTAAGATGATATGGTTTCCTTTGTTGTGGTAAGGGATAGTTGGGGGTGATTTACGGTAGCCGAAGTAATTTAGGTGATTCTGGTATAGTTTGTTATGATTTTTAGCATTTTTTGGAATTTTAAAGTGATTGGGCTTAGTTTGTTGCTGTAAAGTGTAGTTGGGGTTGATTTTTGATAGCCGAAGTAATTTAGGTGAGTTTGGCATAGTTTGCTATGGTTAGTAGCATTTTTTTGTAATTTAAAAGTGATTGGGTTTAGTTTGTTGTGGTAAGAGTTATTTGGTGATGATTTATGGTAGCCGAAGTAATTTAGGTAAGTTTGATATAGTTTGCTATGGTTACTAGCATTTTTTTGTAATTTAAAAGTGATTGGGTTTAGTTTGTTGTGGTAAGGGTTAGTTGGTAATGATTTATGGTAGCCGAAGTAATTTAAGTGAGTTTGGCATAGTTTGCTATGTTTACTAGCATTTTTTTGTAATTTAAAAGTGATTGGGTTTAGTTTGTTGTGATAAGGGTTAGTTGGTGATGATTTATGGTAGCCGAAGTAATTTAGGTGAGTTTGGCATAGTTTGCTATGGTTACTAGCATTTTTTTGTAATTTAAAAGTGATTGGGTTTAGTTTGTTGTGGTAAGGGTTAGTTGGTGATGATTTATGGTAGCCGAAGTAATTTAGGTGAGTTTGGCATAGTTTGCTATGGTTACTAGCATTTTTTTGTAATTTAACAGTGATTGGGTTTAGTTTGTTGTGGTAAGTTTTAGTTGGTGATGATTTAGTGTAGCCGAAGTAATTTACGTGAGTCTGGCATAGTTTGTTATGATTTGTACACCTTTTTTTGTAATTTTAAGATGATATGGTTTGGTTTGTTGTGGTAAGGTATAGTTGGGGGTGATTTACGGTAGCCGAAGTAATTTAGGTGATTCTGGTATAGTTTGTTATGATTTTTAGCATTTTTTTGTAATTTTAAAGTGATTGGGCTTAGTTTGTTGCTGTAATGTGTAGTTGGGGTTGACTTTTGATAGCCGAAGTAATTTAGGTGAGTTTGGCATAGTTTGCTATGGTTAGTAGCATTTTTTTGTAATTTAATAGTTATTGGGTTTAGTTTGTTGTGGTAAAGGTTAGTTGGTGATGATTTATGGTAGCCGAAGTAATTTAGCTGAGTTTGGCATAGTTTGCTATGGTTACTAGCATTTTTTTGTAATTTAAAAGTGATTGGGTTTAGATTGTTGTGGTAAGGGCTAGTTGGTGATGATTTAGAGTAGCCGAAGTAATTTAGGTGAGTCTGGCATAGTTTGTTATGATTTTTACACCTTTTTTTGTAATTTTAAGATGATATAGTTTGGTTTGTTGTGGTAAGGGATAGTTGGGGGTGATTTACGGTAGCCGAAGTAATTTAGGTGATTCTGGTATAGTTTGTTATGATTTTTAGCATTTTTTTGTAATTTTAAAGTGATTGGGCTTAGTTTGTTGCTGTAAAGTGTAGTTGGGGGTGATTTTTGATAGCCGAAGTAATTTAGGTGTGTTTGGCATAGTTTGCTATGGTTAGTAGCATTTTTTTGTAATTTAAAAGTGATTGGGTTTAGTTTGTTGTGGTAAGGGTTAGTTGGTGATGATTTATATTAGCCGAAGTAATTTAGGTGAGTTTGGCATAGTTTGCTATGGTTACTAGCATTTTTTTGTATTTTAAAAGTGATTGGGTTTAGTTTGTTATGGTAAGGGTTAGTTGGTGATGATTTAGGGTAGCCGAAGTAATTTAGGTGAGTCTGGCATAGTTTGTTATGATTTGTACACCTTTTTTTGTAATTTTATGATGATATGGTTTGGTTTGTTGTGGTAAGGCATAGTTGGGGGTGATTTACGGTAGCCGAAGTAATTTAGGTGATTCTGGTATAGTTTGTTATGATTTTTAGCAATTTTTTGTAATTTTAAAGTGATTGGGCTTAGTTTGTTGCTGTAAAGTGTAGTTGGGGGTGCTTTTTAATAGCCGAACTAATTTAGGTGAGTTTGGCATAGTTTTCTATGGTAAGTAGCATTTTTTTGTAATTTAAAAATGATTGGGTTTAGTTTGTTGTGGTAAGTTTTAGTTGGTGATGATTTAGTGTAGCCGAAGTAATTTAGGTGAGTCTGGCATAGTTTGTTTTGATTTGTACACCTTTTTTTGTAATTTTAAGATGATATGGTTTGGTTTGTTGTGGTAAGGCATAGTTGGGGGTGATTTACGGTAGCCGAAGTTATTTAGGTGATTCTGGTATAGTTTGTTATGATTTTTAGCATTTTTTTGTAATTTTAAAGTGATTGGGTATAGTTTGTTGTGGTAAGGGTTAGTTGGTGATGATTTAGAGTAGCCGAAGTAATTTAGGTGAGTCTGGCATAGTTTGTTATGATTTGTACACCTTTTTTTGTAATTTTAAGATGATATGGTTTGGTTTGTTGTGGTAAGGCATAGTTGGGGGTGATTTACGGTAGCCGAAGTAATATAGGTGATTCTGGTATAGTTTGTTATGATTTTTAGCAATTTTTTGTAATTTTAAAGTGATTGGGCTTAGTTTGTTGCTGTAAAGTGTAGTTGGGGGTGATTTTTGATAGCCGAAGTAATTTAGGTGAGTTTGGCATAGTTTGCTATGGTTACTAGCATTTTTTTGTAATTTAAAAGTGATTAGGTTTAGTTTGTTGTGGTAAGGGTTAGTTGGTGATGATTTATAGTGGCCGAAGTAATTTAGGTGAGTCTGGCATAGTTTGTTATGATTTGTACACCTTTTTTGGTAATTTTAAGATGATATGGTTTGGTTTGTTGTGGTAAGGGATAGTTGGGGGTGATTTACGGTAGCCGAAGTAATTTAGGTGATTCTGGTATAGTTTGTTATGATTTTTAGCATTTTTTTGTAATTTAAAAGTGATTGGGTTTAGTTTGTTGTGGTAAGGGTTAGTTGGTGATGATTTATGGTAGCCGAAGTAATTTAGGTGAGTTTGGCATAGTTTGCTATGGTTACTAGCATTTTTTTGTAATTTAAAAGTGATTAGGTTTAGTTTGTTGTGGTAAGGGTTAGTTGGTGATGATTTATAGTAGCCGAAGTAATTTAGGTGAGTCTGGCATAGTTTGTTATGATTTGTACACCTTTTTTGGTAATTTTAAGATGATATGGTTTGGTTTGTTGTGGTAAGGGATAGTTGGGGGTGATTTACGGTAGCCGAAGTAATTTAGGTGATTCTGGTATAGTTTGTTATGATTTTTAGCATTTTCTGTAATTTTAAAGTGATTGGGCTTAGTTTGTTGCTGTAAAGTGTAGTTGGGGGTGATTTTTGATAGCCGAAGTAATTTAGGTGAGTTAGGCATTGTTTGCTATGGTTAGTAGCATTTTTTTTTTAATTTAAAAGTGATTGGGTTTAGTTTGTTGTGGTAAGGGTTAGTTGGTGATGATTTATGGTAGCCGAAGTAATTTAGGTGAGTTTGGCATAGTTTGCTATGGTTACTAGCGTTTTTTTGTAATTTAAAAGTGATTGGGTTTATTTTGTTGTGGTAAGGGTTAGTTGGTGATGATTTAGAGTAGCCGAATTAATTTAGATGAGTCTGGCATAGTTTGTTATGATTTGTACACTTCCTTGTAATTTTAAGATGATATGGTTTGGTTTGTTGTGGTAAGGGATAGTTGGGGGTGATTTACGGTAGCCGAAGTAATTTAGGTGATTCTGGTATAGTTTGTAATGATTTTTAGCATTTTTTTGTAATTTTAAAGTGATTGGGCTTAGTTTGTTGCTGTAAAGTGTAGTTGGGGGTGATTTTTGATAGCCGAAGTAATTTAGGTGAGTTTGGCATAGTTTGCTATGGTTAGTAGCATTTTTTTGTAATTTAAAAGTGATTGGGTTTAGTTTGTTGTGGTAAGGGTTAGTTGGTGACGATTTATGGTAGCCGAAGTAATTTAGGTGAGTTTGGCATAGTTTGCTATGGTTACTAGCATTTTTTTGTAATTTAAAAGTGATTGGGTTTAGTTTGTTGTGGTAAGGGTTAGTTGGTGATGATTTAGAGTAGCCGAAGTAATTTAGATGAGTCTGGCATAGTTTGTTATGATTTGTACACTTTTTTGTAATTTTAAGATGCTATGGTTTGGTTTGTTGTGGTAAGGCATAGTTGGGGGTGATTTACGGTAGCCGAAGTAATTTAGGTGATTCTGGTATAGTTGGTTATGATTTTTAGAAATTTTTTGTAAGTTTAAAGCGATTGGGCTTAGTTTGTTGTGGTAAGGGTTAGTTGGTGATGATTTATGGTAGCCGAAGTCATTTAGGTGAGTCTGGCATAGTTTGTTATGATTTGTACACCTTTTTTTGTAATTTTAAGATGATATGGTTTGGTTTGTTGTGGTAAGGCATAGTTGGGGGTGATTTACGGTAGCTGAAGTAATTTAGGTGATTCTGGTATAGTTTGTTATGATTTTTAGGATTTTTTTGTAATTTTAATCTGATTGGGCTTAGTTTGTTGCTGTAAAGTGTAGTTGGGGTTGATTTTTGATAGCCGAAGTAATTTAGGTGAGTTTGGCAAAGTTTGCTATGGTTAGTAGCATTTTTTGTAATTTAAAAGTGATTGGGTTTAATTTGTTGTGGTAAGGGTTAGTTGGTCTTGATTTAGAGTAGCCGAAGTAATTTAGGTGAGTCTGGCATAGTTTGTTATGATTTGTACACCTTTTTTTGTAATTTTAAGATGATATGGTTTGGTTTGTTGTGGTAAGGGATAGTTGGGGGTGATTTACGGTAGCCGAAGTAATTTAGGTGATTCTGGTATAGTTTGTTATTATTTTTAGCATTTTTTTGTAATTTTAAAGTGATTGGGCTTAGTTTGTTGCTGTAAAGTGTAGTTGGGGTTGATTTTTGATAGCCGAAATAATTTAGGTGAGTTTGGCAAAGTTTGCTATGGTTAGTAGCATTTTTTGTAATTTAAAAGTGATTGGGTTTAATTTGTTGTGGTAAGGGTTAGTTGGTCTTGATTTAGAGTAGCCGAAGTAATTTAGGTGAGTCTGGCATAGTTTGTTATTATTTGTACACCTTTTTTTGTAATTTTAAGATGATATGGTTTGGTTTGTTGTGGTAAGGGATAGTTGGGGGTGATTTACGGTAGCCGAAGTAATTTAGGTGAGTCTGGCATAGTTTGTTATGATTTGTACACCTTTTTTGTAATTTTAAGATGATATGGTTTGGTTTGTTGTGGTAAGGGATAGTTGGGGGTGATTTACAGTAGCCGAAGTAATTTAGGTGATTCTGGTATAGTTTGTTATGATTTTTAGCATTTTTTTGTAATTTTAAAGTGATTGGGTATAGTTTGTTGTGGTAAGGGTTAGTTGGTGATGATTTATGGTAGCCGAAGTAATTTAGGTGAGTTTGGCATAGTTTGCTATGGTTACTAGCATTTTTTTGTAATTTAAAAGTGATTGGGTTTAGTTTGTTGTGGTAAGGGTTAGTTGGTCTTGATTTAGAGTAGCCGAAGTAATTTAGGTGAGTCTGGCATAGTTTGTTATGATTTGTACACCTTTTTTTGTAATTTTAAGATGATATGGTTTGGTTTGTTGTGGTAAGGGATAGTTGGGGGTGATTTACGGTATCCGAAGTAATGTAGGTGATTCTGGTATAGTTTGTTATGATTTTTAGCATTTTTTTGTAATTTTAATCTGATTGGGCTTAGTTTGTTGCTGTAAAGTGTAGTTGGGGTTGATTTTTGATAGCCGAAGTAATTTAGGTGAGTTTGGCATAGTTTGCTATGGTTAGTAGCATTTTTTTGTAATTTAAAAGTGATTGGGTTTAGTTTGTTGTGGTAAGGGTGAGTTGGTGATGATTTAGAGTAGCCGAAGTAATTTAGGTGAGTCTGGCATAGTTTGTTATGATTTGTACACCTTTTTTTGTAATTTTAAGATGATATGGTTTGGTTTGTTGTGGTAAGGGATAGTTGGGGGTGATTTACGGTATCCGAAGTAATGTAGGTGATTCTGGTATAGTTTGTTATGATTTTTAGCATTTTTTTGTAATTTTAATCTGATTGGGCTTAGTTTGTTGCTGTAAAGTGTAGTTGGGGTTGATTTTTGATAGCCGAAGTAATTTAGGTGAGTTTGGCATAGTTTGCTATGGTTAGTAGCATTTTTTTGTAATTTAAAAGTGATTGGGTTTAGTTTGTTGTGGTAAGGGTTAGTTGGTGATGATTTATGGTAGCCGAAGTAATTTAGGTGAGTTTGGCATAGTTTGCTATGGTTACTAGCATTTTTTTGTAATTTAAAAGTGATTGGGTTTAGTTTGTTGTGGTAAGGGTTAGTTGGTCTTGATTTAGAGTAGCCGAAGTAATTTAGGTGAGTCTGGCATAGTTTGTTATGATTTGTACACCTTTTTTTGTAATTTTAAGATGATATGGTTTGGTTTGTTGTGGTAAGGGATAGTTGGGGGTGATTTACGGTATCCGAAGTAATGTAGGTGATTCTGGTATAGTTTGTTATGATTTTTAGCATTTTTTTGTAATTTTAATCTGATTGGGCTTAGTTTGTTGCTGTAAAGTGTAGTTGGGGTTGATTTTTGATAGCCGAAGTAATTTAGGTGAGTTTGGCATAGTTTGCTATGGTTAGTAGCATTTTTTTGTAATTTAAAAGTGATTGGGTTTAGTTTGTTGTGGTAAGGGTTAGTTGGTGATGATTTATGGTAGCCGAAGTAATTTAGGTGAGTTTGGCATAGTTTGCTATGGTTACTAGCATTTTTTTGAAATTTAAAAGTGATTGGGTTTTGTTTGTTGTGGTAAGGGTTAGTTGGTGATGATTTAGAACAGCCGAAGTAATTTAGGTGAGTCTGGCATAGTTTGATATGATTTGTATACCTTTTTTTGTAATTTTAAGATGATATGGTTTCGTTTGTTGTGGTAAGGGATAGTTGGGGGTGATTTACGGTAGCCGAAGTAATTTAGGTGATTCTGGTATAGTTTGTTATGATTTTTAGCATTTTTTGGAATTTTAAAGTGATTGGGCTTAGTTTGTTGCTGTAAAGTGTAGTTGGGGTTGATTTTTGATAGCCGAAGTAATTTAGGTGAGTTTGGCATAGTTTGCTATGGTTAGTAGCATTTTTTTGTAATTTAAAAGTGATTGGGTTTAGTTTGTTGTGGTAAGAGTTATTTGGTTATGATTTATGGTAGCCGAAGTAATTTAGGTGAGTTTGGCATAGTTTGCTATGGTTACTAGCATTTTTTTGTAATTTAAAAGTGATTGGGTTTAGTTTGTTGTGGTAAGGGTTAGTTGGTAATGATTTATGGTAGCCGAAGTAATTTAAGTGAGTTTGGCATAGTTTGCTATGTTTACTAGCATTTTTTTGTAATTTAAAAGTGATTGGGTTTAGTTTGTTGTGATAAGGGTTAGTTGGTGATGATTTATGGTAGCCGAAGTAATTTAGGTGAGTTTGGCATAGTTTGCTATGGTTACTAGCATTTTTTTGTAATTTAAAAGTGATTGGGTTTAGTTTGTTGTGGTAAGGGTTAGTTGGTGATGATTTAGAACAGCCGAAGTAATTTAGGTGAGTCTGGCATAGTTTGTTATGATTTGTATACCTTTTTTTGTAATTTTAAGATGATATGGTTTCGTTTGTTGTGGTAAGGGATAGTTGGGGGTGATTTACGGTAGCCGAAGTAATTTAGGTGATTCTGGTATAGTTTGTTATGATTTTTAGCATTTTTTGGAATTTTAAAGTGATTGGGCTTAGTTTGTTGCTGTAAAGTGTAGTTGGGGTTGATTTTTGATAGCCGAAGTAATTTAGGTGAGTTTGGCATAGTTTGCTATGGTTAGTAGCATTTTTTTGTAATTTAAAAGTGATTGGGTTTAGTTTGTTGTGGTAAGAGTTATTTGGTGATTATTTATGGTAGCCGAAGTAATTTAGGTGAGTTTGGCATAGTTTGCTATGGTTACTAGCATTTTTTTGTAATTTAAAAGTGATTGGGTTTAGTTTGTTGTGGTAAGGGTTAGTTGGTAATGATTTATGGTAGCCGAAGTAATTTAAGTGAGTTTGGCATAGTTTGCTATGTTTACTAGCATTTTTTTGTAATTTAAAAGTGATTGGGTTTAGTTTGTTGTGATAAGGGTTAGTTGGTGATGATTTATGGTAGCCGAAGTAATTTAGGTGAGTTTGGCATAGTTTGCTATGGTTACTAGCATTTTTTTGTAATTTAAAAGTGATTGGGTTTAGTTTGTTGTGGTAAGGGTTAGTTGGTGATGATTTATGGTAGCCGAAGTAATTTAGGTGAGTTTGGCATAGTTTGCTATGGTTACTAGCATTTTTTTGTAATTTAACAGTGATTGGGTTTAGTTTGTTGTGGTAAGTTTTAGTTGGTGATGATTTAGTGTAGCCGAAGTAATTTACGTGAGTCTGGCATAGTTTGTTATGATTTGTACACCTTTTTTTGTAATTTTAAGATGATATGGTTTGGTTTGTTGTGGTAAGGTATAGTTGGGGGTGATTTACGGTAGCCGAAGTAATTTAGGTGATTCTGGTATAGTTTGTTATGATTTTTAGCATTTTTTTGTAATTTTAAAGTGATTGGGCTTAGTTTGTTGCTGTAATGTGTAGTTGGGGTTGACTTTTGATAGCCGAAGTAATTTAGGTGAGTTTGGCATAGTTTGCTATGGTTACTAGCATTTTTTTGTAATTTAAAAGTGATTGGGTTTAGTTTGTTATGGTAAGGGTTAGTTGGTGATGATTTAGGGTAGCCGAAGTAATTTAGGTGAGTCTGGCATAGTTTGTTATGATTTGTACACCTTTTTTTGTAATTTTATGATGATATGGTTTGGTTTGTTGTGGTAAGGCATAGTTGGGGGTGATTTACGGTAGCCGAAGTAATTTAGGTGATTCTGGTATAGTTTGTTATGATTTTTAGCAATTTTTTGTAATTTTAAAGTGATTGGGCTTAGTTTGTTGCTGTAAAGTGTAGTTGGGGGTGATTTTTGATAGCCGAAGTAATTTAGGTGAGTTTGGCATAGTTTGCTATGGTTACTAGCATTTTTTTGTAATTTAAAAGTGATTAGGTTTAGTTTGTTGTGGTAAGGGTTAGTTGGTGATGATTTAAAGTGGCCGAAGTAATTTAGGTGATTCTGGCATAGTTTGTTATGATTTGTACACCTTTTTTGGTAATTTTAAGATGATATGGTTTGGTTTGTTGTGGTAAGGGATAGTTGGGGGTGATTTACGGTAGCCGAAGTAATTTAGGTGATTCTGGTATAGTTTGTTATGATTTTTAGCATTTTTTTGTAATTTAAAAGTGATTGGGTTTAGTTTGTTGTGGTAAGGGTAAGTTGGTGATGATTTATGGTAGCCGAAGTAATTTAGGTGAGTTTGGCATAGTTTGCTATGGTTACTAGCATTTTTTTGTAATTTAAAAGTGATTAGGTTTAGTTTGTTGTGGTAAGGGTTAGTTGGTGATGATTTATAGTAGCCGAAGTAATTTAGGTGAGTCTGGCATAGTTTGTTATGATTTGTACACCTTTTTTGGTAATTTTAAGATGATATGGTTTGGTTTGTTGTGGTAAGGGATAGTTGGGGGTGATTTACGGTAGCCGAAGTAATTTAGGTGATTCTGGTATAGTTTGTTATGATTTTTAGCATTTTCTGTAATTTTAAAGTGATTGGGCTTAGTTTGTTGCTGTAAAGTGTAGTTGGGGGTGATTTTTGATAGCCGAAGTAATTTAGGTGAGTTAGGCATTGTTTGCTATGGTTAGTAGCATTTTTTTTTTAATTTAAAAGTGATTGGGTTTAGTTTGTTGTGGTAAGGGTTAGTTGGTGATGATTTATGGTAGCCGAAGTAATTTAGGTGAGTTTGGCATAGTTTGCTATGGTTACTAGCATTTTTTTGTAATTTAAAAGTGATTGGGTTTATTTTGTTGTGGTAAGGGTTAGTTGGTGATGATTTAGAGTAGCCGAATTAATTTAGATGAGTCTGGCATAGTTTGTTATGATTTTTACACCTTTTTTTGTAATTTTAAGATGATATAGTTTGGTTTGTTGTGGTAAGGGATAGTTGGGGGTGATTTACGGTAGCCGAAGTAATTTAGGTGATTCTGGTATAGTTTGTTATGATTTTTAGCATTTTTTTGTAATTTTAAAGTGATTGGGCTTAGTTTGTTGCTGTAAAGTGTAGTTGGGGGTGATTTTTGATAGCCGAAGTAATTTAGGTGTGTTTGGCATAGTTTGCTATGGTTAGTAGCATTTTTTTGTAATTTAAAAGTGATTGGGTTTAGTTTGTTGTGGTAAGGGTTAGTTGGTGATGATTTATATTAGCCGAAGTAATTTAGGTGAGTTTGGCATAGTTTGCTATGGTTACTAGCATTTTTTTGTAATTTAAAAGTGATTGGGTTTAGTTTGTTATGGTAAGGGTTAGTTGGTGATGATTTAGGGTAGCCGAAGTAATTTAGGTGAGTCTGGCATAGTTTGTTATGATTTGTACACCTTTTTTTGTAATTTTATGATGATATGGTTTGGTTTGTTGTGGTAAGGCATAGTTGGGGGTGATTTACGGTAGCCGAAGTAATTTAGGTGATTCTGGTATAGTTTGTTATGATTTTTAGCAATTTTTTGTAATTTTAAAGTGATTGGGCTTAGTTTGTTGCTGTAAAGTGTAGTTGGGGGTGATTTTTGATAGCCGAAGTAATTTAGGTGAGTTTGGCATAGTTTGCTATGGTTACTAGCATTTTTTTGTAATTTAAAAGTGATTAGGTTTAGTTTGTTGTGGTAAGGGTTAGTTGGTGATGATTTAAAGTGGCCGAAGTAATTTAGGTGAGTCTGGCATAGTTTGTTATGATTTGTACACCTTTTTTGGTAATTTTAAGATGATATGGTTTGGTTTGTTGTGGTAAGGGATAGTTGGGGGTGATTTACGGTAGCCGAAGTAATTTAGGTGATTCTGGTATAGTTTGTTATGATTTTTAGCATTTTTTTGTAATTTAAAAGTGATTGGGTTTAGTTTGTTGTGGTAAGGGTAAGTTGGTGATGATTTATGGTAGCCGAAGTAATTTAGGTGAGTTTGGCATAGTTTGCTATGGTTACTAGCATTTTTTTGTAATTTAAAAGTGATTAGGTTTAGTTTGTTGTGGTAAGGGTTAGTTGGTGATGATTTATAGTAGCCGAAGTAATTTAGGTGAGTCTGGCATAGTTTGTTATGATTTGTACACCTTTTTTGGTAATTTTAAGATGATATGGTTTGGTTTGTTGTGGTAAGGGATAGTTGGGGGTGATTTACGGTAGCCGAAGTAATTTAGGTGATTCTGGTATAGTTTGTTATGATTTTTAGCATTTTCTGTAATTTTAAAGTGATTGGGCTTAGTTTGTTGCTGTAAAGTGTAGTTGGGGGTGATTTTTGATAGCCGAAGTAATTTAGGTGAGTTAGGCATTGTTTGCTATGGTTAGTAGCATTTTTTTTTAATTTAAAAGTGATTGGGTTTAGTTTGTTGTGGTAAGGGTTAGTTGGTGATGATTTATGGTAGCCGAAGTAATTTAGGTGAGTTTGGCATAGTTTGCTATGGTTACTAGCATTTTTTTGTAATTTAAAAGTGATTGGGTTTATTTTGTTGTGGTAAGGGTTAGTTGGTGATGATTTAGAGAAGCCGAATTAATTTAGATGAGTCTGGCATAGTTTGTTATGATTTGTACACTTCCTTGTAATTTTAAGATGATATGGTTTGGTTTGTTGTGGTAAGGGATAGTTGGGGGTGATTTACGGTAGCCGAAGTAATTTAGGTGATTCTGGTATAGTTTGTAATGATTTTTAGCATTTTTTTGTAATTTTAAAGTGATTGGGCTTAGTTTGTTGCTGTAAAGTGTAGTTGGGGGTGATTTTTGATAGCCGAAGTAATTTAGGTGAGTTTGGCATAGTTTGCTATGGTTAGTAGCATTTTTTTGTAATTTAAAAGTGATTGGGTTTAGTTTGTTGTGGTAAGGGTTAGTTGGTGCTGATTTATGGTAGCCGAAGTAATTTAGGTGAGTTTGGCATAGTTTGCTATGGTTACTTGCATTTTTTTGTAATTTAAAAGTGATTGGGTTTAGTTTGTTGTGGTAAGTTTTAGTTGGTGATGATTTAGTGTAGCCGAAGTAATTCAGGTGAGTCTGGCATAGTTTGTTATGATTTGTACACCTTTTTTAGTAATTTTAAGATGATATGGTTTGCTTTGTTGTGGTAAGGTATAGTTGGGGGTGATTTACGGTAGCCGAAGTAATTTAGGTGATTCTGGTATAGTTTGTTATGATTTTTAGCATTTTTTTGTAATTTTAAAGTGATTGGGCTTAGTTTGTTGCTGTAAAGTGTAGTTGGGGTTGATTTTTGATAGCCGAAGTAATTTAGGTGAGTTTGGCATAGTTTGCTATGGTTACTAGCATTTTTTTGTAATTTAAAAGTGATTACGTTTAATTTGTTGTGGTAAGGGTTAGTTGGTGATGATTTAGAGTAGCCGAAGTAATTTAGGTAAGTCTGTCATAGTTTGATATGATTTGTACACCTTTTTTTGTAATTTTAAGATGATATGGTTTGGTTTGTTGTGGTAAGGGATAGTTGGGGGTGATTTACGGTAGCCGAAGTAATTTAGGTGATTCTGGTATAGTTTGTTGTGATTTTTAGCATTTTTTTGTAATTTTAAAGTGATTGGACTTAGTTTGTTGCTGTAAAGTGTAGTTGGGGGTAATTTTTGATAGCCGAAGTAATTTAGGTGAGTTTGGCATAGTTTGCTATGATTAGTAGCATTTTTTTGTAATTTAAAAGTGATTGGGTTTAGTTTGTTGTGGTAAGGGTTAGTTGGTGATGATTTATGGTAGCCGAAGTAATTTAGGTGAGTTTGGCATAGTTAGCTATGGTTACTAGCATTTTTTGTAATTTAAAAGTGATAGGGTTTAGTTTGTTGTGCTAAGGGTTAGTTGGTGATGATTTAGAATAACCGAAGTAATTTAGTTGAGTCTGGCATATTTTGTTATAATTTGTACACCTTTTTTTGTAATTTTAAGATGATATGGTTTGGTTTGTTGTGGTAAGGGATAGTTGGGGGTGATTTACGGTAGCCGAAGTAATTTAGGTGATTCTGGTATAGTTTGTTATGATTTTTAGCATTTTTTTGTAATTTTAAAGTGATTGGGCTTAGTTTGTTACTGTAAAGTGTAGTTGGGGGTGATTTTTGATAGCCGAAGTAACTTAGGTGAGTTTGGCATAGTTTGCTATGGTTAGTAGCATTTTCTTGTAATTTAAAATTGATTGGGTTTAGTTTGTTGTGGTAAGGGTTAGTTGGTGATGTTTTATGGTAGCCGAAGTAATTTAGGTGAGTTTGGCATAGTTTGCTATGGTTACTAGCATTTTTTTGTAATTTAAAAGTGATTGGGTTTAGTTTGTTGTGGTAAGGGTTAGTTGGTGATGATTTAAAGTAGCCGAAGTAATTTAGGTGAGTCTGGCATAGTTTGTTATGATTTTTAGCATTTTTTTGTAATTTAAAAGTGATTGGGTTTATTTTGTTGTGGCAAGGGTTAGTTGGTGATGATTTATGGTAGCCGAAGTAATTTAGGTGAGTTTGGCATAGTTTGCTATGGCTACTAGCATTTTTTTGTAATTTAAAAGTGATTGGGTTTAGTTTGTTGTGGTAAGGGTTAGTTGGTGATGATTTAAAGTAGCCGAAGTAATTTAGGTGAGTCTGGCATAGTTTGTTATGATTTGTACACTTTTTTTTGTAATTTTAAGATGATATGGTTTGGTTTGTTGTGGTAAGGAATAGTTGGGGGTGATTTACGGCAGCTGAAGTAATTTAGGTGATTCTGGTATAGATTGTTATGATTTTTAGCATTTTTTTGTAATTTTAAAGTGATTGAGCTTAGTTTGTTGCTGTAAAGTGTAGTTGGGGGTGATTGTTGATAGCCGAAGGAATTTAAGTGAGTTTGGCATAGTTTGCTAAGGTTAATAGCATTTTTTTGTAATTTAAAAGTGATTGGCTTTAGTTTGTTGTGGTAAGAGTTAGTTGGTGATGATTTATGGTAGCCGAAGTAATTTAGGTGAGTTTGGCATAGTTTGCTATGGTTACTAGCATTTTTTTGTAATTTAAAAGTGATTGGGTTTAATTTGTTGTGGTAAGGGTTAGTTGGTGATGATTTAGAGTAGTCAAAGTAATTTAGGTGAGTCTGGCATAGTTTGTTATGATTTGTACATCTTTTTTTGTAATTTTAAGATGATATGGTTTGGTTTGTTGTGGTAAGGGATAGTTGGGGGTGATTTACGGTAGCCTAAGTAATTTAGGTGATTTTGGTATAGTTTGTTAAGATTTTTCGCATTTTTTTGTAATTTTAAAGTGATTGGGCTTAGTTTGTTGCTGTAAATTGTAGTTGGGGGTGATTTTTGATTGCCGAAGTAATTTAGGTGAGTTTGGCATAGTTTGTTATGGTTAGTAGCATTTTTTTGTAATTGAAAAGCGATTGGGTTTAGTTTGTTGTGGTAAGGGTTAGTTAGTGATGATTTATGGTAGCCGAAGTAATTTAGGTGAGTTTGGCATAGTTTGCTATGGTTACTAGCATTTTTTTGTAATTTAAAAGTGATTGGGTTTAGTTTGTTGTAATAAGGGTTAGTTGGTGATGATTTAGAGCAGCCGAAGTAATTTAGGTGAGTCTGGCATAATTTGTTATGATTTGGACACCTTTTTTTGTAATTTTAAGATGATATGGTTTGGTTTGTTGTGGTAAGGGATAGTTGGGGGTGATTTACGGTAGCCGAAGTAATTTAGATGGTTCTGGTATAGTTTGTTATGATTTTTAGCATTTTTTTATAATTTTAAAGTGATTGGGCTTAGTTTGTTGCTGTAAAGTGTAGTTGGGGGTGATTTTTGATAGCCGAAGTAACTTAGGTGAGTTTGGCATAGTTTGCTATGGTTAGTAGCATTTTCTTGTAATTTAAAATTGATTGGGTTTAGTTTGTTGTGGTAAGGGTTAGTTGGTGATGTTTTATGGTAGCCGAAGTAATTTAGGTGAGTTTGGCATAGTTTGCTATGGTTACTAGCATTTTTTGTAATTTAAAAGTGATTGGGTTTAGTTTGTTGTGGTAAAGGTTAGTTGGTGATGATTTAAAGTAGCCGAAGTAATTTAGGTGAGTCTGGCATAGTTTGTTATGATTTTTAGCATTTTTTTGTAATTTAAAAGTGATTGGGTTTAGTTTGTTGTGGTAAGGGTTAGTTGGTGATGATTTAAATTAGCCGAAGTAATTTAGGTGTCTCTGGCATAGTTTATTATGATTTGTACACTTTTTTTTGTAATTTTAAGATGATATGGTTTGGTTTGTTGTGGTAAGGGATAGTTGGGGGTGATTTACGGTAGCCGAAGTAATTTAGGTGATTCTGGTATAGATTGTTATGATTTTTAGCATTTTTTTGTAATTTTAAAGTGATTGAGCTTAGTTTGTTGCTGTAAAGTGTAGTTGGGGGTGATTGTTGATAGCCGAAGGAATTTAAGTGAGTTTGGCATAGTTTGCTAAAGTTAATAGCATTTTTTTGTAATTTAAAAGTGATTGGGTTTAGTTTGTTGTGGTAAGGGTTAGTTGCTGATGATTTATGGTAGCCGAAGTAATTTAGGTGAGTTTGGCTTAGTTTGCAATGGATACTAGCATTTTTTGTAATTTAAAAGTGATTGGGTTTAGTTTGTTGTGGTAAGCGTTAGTTGGTGATGATTTAGAGTAGCCGAAGTAATTTAGGTGAGTCTGGCATAGTTTGGTTTGATTTGTACACCTTTTTTTGTAATTTTAAGATGATATGGTTTGGTTTGTTGTGGTAAGGGATAGTTGGGGGTGATTTACGGTAGCCGAGGTAATTTAGGTAATTCTGGTATAGTTTGTTATGATTTTTAGCATTTTTTTGTAATTTTAAAGTGATTGGGCTTAGTTTGTTGCTGTAAAGTGTAGTTGGGGGTGATTTTTGATAGCCGAAGTAATTTAGGTGAGTTTGGCATAGTTTGCTATGGTTAGTAGCATTTTTTTGTAATTTAAAAGTGATTGGGTTTAGTTTGTTGTGGTAAGGGTTAGTTGGTGATGATTTATGGTAGCCGAAGTAATTTAGGTGAGTTTGGCATAGTTTGCAATGGTTACTAGCATTTTTTTGTAATTTAAAAGTGATTGGGTTTAGTTTGTTGTGGTAAGGGTTAGTTGGTGATGATTTAGAGTAGCCGAAGTAATTTAGGTGAGTCTGGCATAGTTTGTTATGATTTGTACACTTTTTTTTGTAGATTTAAGATGATATGGTTTGGTTTGTTGTGGAAAGGGATAGTTGGGGGTGATTTACGGTAGCCGAAGTAATTTAGGTGATTCTGGTATAGTTTGTTATAATTTTTAGCATTTTTTTGTAATTATAAAGTGATTGGGCTTAGTTTGTTGCTGTAAAGTGTAGTTGGGGGTGATTTTTGATAGCCGAAGTAATTTAGGTGAGTTTGGCATAGTTTGCTATGGTTAGTAGCATTTTTTTGTAATTTAAAAATGATTGGGTTTAGTTTGTTGTGGTAAGGGTTAGTTGGTGATGATTTATGGTAGCCGAAGTAATTTAGGTGAGCTTGGCATAGTTTGCTATGGTTATTTTTTTGTAATTTAAAAGTGATTGGGTTTAGTTTGTTGTGGGAAGGGTTAGTTGGTGATGATTTAGAGTAGCCCAAGTAATTTAGGTGAGTCTGGCTTAGTTTGTTATGATTTGTACACCTTTTTTTGTAGATTTAAGATGATATGGCTTGGATTGTTGTGGTCAGGGATAATTGGGGGTGATTTACGGTAGCCGAAGTAATTTAGGTGATTCTGGTATAGTTTGTTATGATTTTTAGCATTTTTTTGTAATTTTAAAATGATTGGGCTTAGTTTGTTGCTGTAAAGTGTAGTTGGGGGTGATTTTTGATAGCCGAAGTAATTTGGGTTAGTTTGACATAGTTTGCTATGGTTAGAAGCATTTTTTTGTAATTTAAATGTGATTGGGTTTAGTTTGTTGGGGTAAGGGTTAGTTGGTGATGATTTATGGTAGCCGAAGTAATTTAGGTGAGTTTGGCATAGTTTGCTATGGTTACTAGCATTTTTTCGTAATTTAAAAGTGATACGGTTTAGTTAGTTGTGGTAAGGGTTATTTGGTGATGATTTAGTGTAGCCGAAAAAATTTAGGTGAGTCTGGCATAGTTTGTTATGATTTGTACACCTTTTTTGTAATTTTAAAATGATATGGTTTGGTTTGTTGTGGTTAGGGATAGTTGGGGGTGATTTACGGTAGCCGAAGTAATTTAGGTGATTCTGGTATAGTTTGTTATGATTTTTAGCATTTTTTTGTAATTTTAAAGTGATTGGGTTTAGTTTGTTGCTGTAAAGTGTAGTTGGGGGTGATTTTTGATAGCCGAAGTAATTTAGGTGAGTTTGGCATAGATTGCTATTGTTAGTAGCATTTTTTTGTAATTTAAAAGTGATTGGGTTTATTTTGTTGTGGTAAGGGTTAGTTGGTGATGATTTATGGTAGCCGAAGTAATTTAGGTGAGTTTGGCATAGTTTGCTATGGTTACTAGCATTTTTTTGTAATTTAAAAGTGATTGAGTTTAGTTTGTTGTGGTAAGGGTTAGTTGGTGATGATTTAAAGTATCCGAAGTAATTTAGGTGAGTTTGGCATAGTTTGCAATGGTTACTAGCATTTTTTTGTAATTTAAAAGTGATTGGGTTTATTTTGTTGTGGTAAGGGTTAGTTGGTGATGATTTATGGTAGCCGAAGTAATTTAGGTGAGTTTGGCATAGTTTGCTATGGTTAGTAGCATTTTTTTGTAATTTAAAAGTGATTGGGTTTAGTTTGTTGTGGTAAGGGTTAGTTGGTGATGATTTATGGTAGCCGAAGTAATTTAGGTGAGTTTGGCATAGTTTGCAATGGTTACTAGCATTTTTTTGTAATTTAAAAGTGATTGGGTTTAGTTTGTTGTGGTAAGGGTTAGTTGGTGATGATTTAGAGTAGCCGAAGTAATTTAGGTGAGTCTGGCATAGTTTGTTATGATTTGTACACTTTTTTTGTAGATTTAAGATGATATGGTTTGGTTTGTTGTGGAAAGGGATAGTTGGGGGTGATTTACGGTAGCCGAAGTAATTTAGGTGATTCTGGTATAGTTTGTTATAATTTTTAGCATTTTTTTGTAATTTTAAAGTGATTGGGCTTAGTTTGTTGCTGTAAAGTGTAGTTGGGGGTGATTTTTGATAGCCGAAGTAATTTAGGTGAGTTTGGCATAGTTTGCTATGGTTAGTAGCATTTTTTTGTAATTTAAAAATGATTGGGTTTAGTTTGTTGTGGTAAGGGTTAGTTGGTGATGATTTATGGTAGCCGAAGTAATTTAGGTGAGCTTGGCATAGTTTGCTATGGTTATTTTTTTGTAATTTAAAAGTGATTGGGTTTAGTTTGTTGTGGGAAGGGTTAGTTGGTGATGATTTAGAGTAGCCCAAGTAATTTAGGTGAGTCTGGCTTAGTTTGTTATGATTTGTACACCTTTTTTTGTAGATTTAAGATGATATGGCTTGGATTGTTGTGGTCAGGGATAATTGGGGGTGATTTACGGTAGCCGAAGTAATTTAGGTGATTCTGGTATAGTTTGTTATGATTTTTAGCATTTTTTTGTAATTTTAAAATGATTGGGCTTAGTTTGTTGCTGTAAAGTGTAGTTGGGGGTGATTTTTGATAGCCGAAGTAATTTGGGTTAGTTTGACATAGTTTGCTATGGCTAGAAGCATTTTTTTGTAATTTAAATGTGATTGGGTTTAGTTTGTTGGGGTAAGGGTTAGTTGGTGATGATTTATGGTAGCCGAAGTAATTTAGGTGAGTTTGGCATAGTTTGCTATGGTTACTAGCATTTTTTCGTAATTTAAAAGTGATACGGTTTAGTTAGTTGTGGTAAGGGTTATTTGGTGATGATTTAGTGTAGCCGAAAAAATTTAGGTGAGTCTAGCATAGTTTGTTATGATTTGTACACCTTTTTTGTAATTTTAAGATGATATGGTTTGGTTTGTTGTGGTTAGGGATAGTTGGGGGTGATTTACGGTAGCCGAAGTAATTTAGGTGATTCTGGTATAGTTTGTTATGATTTTTAGCATTTTTTTGTAATTTTAAAGTGATTGGGTTTAGTTTGTTGCTGTAAAGTGTAGTTGGGGGTGATTTTTGATAGCCGAAGTAATTTAGGTGAGTTTGGCATAGATTGCTATTGTTAGTAGCATTTTTTTGTAATTTAAAAATGATTGGATTTATTTTGTTGTGGTAAGGGTTAGTTGGTGATGATTTATGGTAGCCGAAGTAATTTAGGTGAGTTTGGCATAGTTTGCTATGGTTACTAGCATTTTTTTGTAATTTAAAAGTGATTGAGTTTAGTTTGTTGTGGTAAGGGTTAGTTGGTGATGATTTAAAGTATCCGAAGTAATTTAGGTGAGTCTGGCATACTTTGTTATGATTTGTACACTTTTTTTTGTAATTTTAAGATGATATGGTTTGGTTTGTTGTAGTAAGAGATTGTTGGGGGTGATTTACGGTAGCCGAAGTAATTTAGTTGATTCTGGTATAGTTTGTTATGATTTTTAGCATTTTTTTGTAATTTTAAAGTGATTGGGCTTAGTTTGTTGCTGTAAAGTGTAGTTGGGGGTGATTGTTGATAGCCGAAGGAATTAAAGTGAGTTTGGCATAGTTTGCTAAGGTTAGTAGCATTTTTTTGTAATTTAAAAGTGATTGGGTTTAGTTTGTTGTGGTAAGGGTTAGTTGCTGATGATTTATGGTAGCCGAAGTAATTTAGGTGAGTTTGGCATAGTTTGCAATGGTTACTAGCATTTTTTGTAATTTAAAAGTGATTGGGTTTAGTTTGTTGTGGTAAGGGTTAGTTGGTGATGATTTAGAGTAGCCGAAGTAATTTAGGTGAGTCTGGCATAGTTTGTTATGATTTGTACACCTTTTTTGTAATTTTAAGATGATATGGTTTGGTTTGTTGTGGTTAGGGATAGTTGGGGGTGATTTACGGTAGCCGAAGTAAATTAGGTGATTCTGGTATAGTTTGTTATGATTTTTAATATTTTTTTGTAATTTTAAAGTGATTGGGCTTAGTTTGTTGCTGTAAAGTATAGTTGGGGGTGATTTTTGATTGCCGAAGTAATTTAGGTGAGTTTGGCATAGTTGCTATGGTTAATAGCATTTTTTTGTAATTTAAAAGTGATTGGGTTTAGTTTGTTGTGGTAAGGGTTAGTTGGTGATGATTTATGGTAGCCGAAGTATTTTAGGTGAGTTTGGCATAGTTTGCTATGGTTACTAGCATTTTTTTGTAATTTAAAAGTGATTGGGTTTAGTTTGTTGCGGTAAGGGTTAGTTGGTGATGGTTTATGGTAGCCGAAGTAATTTAGGTGAGTTAGGCATAGTTTGCTATGGTTACTAGCATTTCTTTGTAATTTAAAAGTGATTGGGTTTAGTTTGTTGTGGTAAGGGTTAGTTGGTGATGATTTATGGTAGCCGAAGTAATTTAGGTGAGTTTGGCATAGTTTGCTATGGTTACTAGCATTTTTTTGTAATTTAAAAGTGATTGGGTTTAGTTTGTTGTGGTAAGGGTTAGTTGGTGATGATTTAGAGTAGCCGAAGTAATTTAGGTGAGTCTGGCATAGTTTGTTATGATTTGTACACCTTTTTTTGTAATTTTAAGATGATATGGTTTGTTTTGTTGTGGTTAGGGATAGTTGGGGGTGAATTACGGTACACGAAGTAATTTAGGTGATTCTGGTATAGTTTGTTATGATTTTTAGCATTTTTTTGTAATTTTAAAGTGATTGGGCTTAGTTTGTTGCTGTAAAGTGAAGTTGGGGGTGATTTTTGATAGCCGAAGTAATTTAGGTGAATTTGGCATATTTTGCTATGGTTAGTAGCATTTTTTTGTCATTTAAAAGTGATTGGGTTTAGTTTGTTGTGGTAAGTGTTAGTTGGTGATGATTTAGAGTAGCCGAAGTAATTTAGGTGAGTCTGGCATAGTTTGCTTTGATTTGTTCACCTTTTTTTGTAATTTTAAGATGATATGGTTTGGTTTGTTGTGGTAAGGGATAGTTGAGGGTGATTTACGGTAGCCGAAGTAATTTAGGTGATTCTGGTTTAGTTTGTTATGATTTTTAGCATTTTTTTGTAATTTTAAAGTGATTGGGCTTAGTTTGTTGCTGTAAAATGTAGTTGGGTGTGATTTTTGATAGCCGAAGTAATTTAGGTGAGTTTGGCATTGTTTGTTATGGTTACTAGCATTTTTTTGTAATTTAAAAGTGATTGGGTTTAGTTTGTTGTGGTAAGGGTTAGTTGGTGATGACTTAGAGTAGCCGAAGTAATTTAGGTGATTCTGGTATAGTTTGTTATGATTTTTAGCATTTTTTTGTAATTTTAAAGTGATTGGGCTTAGTTTGTTGCTGTAAAGTGTAGTTGGGGGTGATTTTTGATAGCCGAAGTAATTTAGGTGAGTTTGGCATAGTTTGCTATGGTTAGTAGCATTTTTTTGTAATTTAAAAATGATTGGGTTTAGTTTGTTGTGGTAAGGGTTAGTTGGTGATGATTTATGGTAGCCGAAGTAATTTAGGTGAGTTTGGCATAGTTTTCTATGGTTATTTTTTTGTAATTTAAAAGTGATTGGGTTTAGTTTGTTGTGGTAAGGGTTAGTTGGTGATGATTTAGAGTAGCCGAAGTAATTTAGGTAAGTCTGGCTTAGTTTGTTATGATTTGTACACCTTTTTTTGTAATTTTAAGATGATATGGTTTGTTTTGTTGTGGTAAGGGATAGTTGGGGGTGAATTACGGTACACGAAGTAATTTAGGTGATTCTGGTATAGTTTGTTATGATTTTTAGCATTTTTTTGTAATTTTAAAATGATTGGGCTTAGTTTGTTGCTGTAAAGTGTAGTTGGGGGTGATTTTTGATAGCCGAAGTAATTTAGGTGAATTTGGCATATTTTGCTATGGTTAGTAGCATTTTTTTGTCATTTAAAAGTGATTGGGTTTAGTTTGTTGTGGTAAGTGTTAGTTGGTGATGATTTAGAGTAGCCGAAGTAATTTAGGTGAGTCTGGCATAGTTTGCTTTGATTTGTTCACCTTTTTTTGTAATTTTAAGATGATATGGTTTGGTTTGTTGTGGTACGGGATAGTTGAGGGTGATCTACGGTAGCCGAAGTAATTTAGGTGATTCTGGTTTAGTTTGTTATGATTTCTAGCATTTTTTTGTAATTTTAAAGTGATTGGGCTTAGTTTGTTGCTGTAAAATGTAGTTGGGTGTGATTTTTGATAGCCGAAGTAATTTAGGTGAGTTTGGCATTGTTTGTTATGGTTACTAGCATTTTTTTGTAATTTAAAAGTGATTGGGTTTAGTTTGTTGTGGTAAGGGTTAGTTGGTGATGACTTAGAGTAGCCGAAGAAATTTAGGTGAGTCTGGCATAGTTTGTTATAATTTGTACACCTTTTTTGTAATTTTAAGATGATATAGTTTGGTTTATTGTGGTAAGGGATAGTTGGGGGTGATTTACGGTAGCCGAAGTAATTTAGGTGATTCTGGTATAGTTTGTTATAATTTTTAGCATTTTTTTGTAATTTTAAAGTGATTGGGCTTAGTTCGTTGCTGTAAAGTGTAGTTGGGGGTGATTTTTGATAGCCGAAGTAATTTAGGTGAGTTTGGCATAGTTTGTTATGGTTACTAGCATTTTTTTGTAATTTAAAAGTGATTGGGTTTAGTTTGTTGTGGCAAGGGTTAGTTGGTGATGATTTAGAGTAGCCGAAGTAATTTAGGTGAGTCTCGCATAGTTTGTTATGATATGTACACCTTTTTTTGTAATTTTAAGATGATATGGTTTGGTTTGTTGTGGTAAGGGATAGTTGGGGGTGATTTACGGTAGCCGAAGTAATTTAGGTGATTCTGGTTTAGTTTGTTACGATTTTTAGCATTTTTTTGTAATTTTAAAGTGATTGGGCTTAGTTTGTTGCTGTAAAGTGTAGTTGGGGGTGATTTTTGATAGCCGAAGTAATTTAGGCGAGTTTGGCATAGTTTGTTATGGTTACTAGCATTTTTTTGTAATTTAAAAGTGATTGGGTTTAGTTTGTTGTGGTAAGGGTTAGTTGGTGATGACTTAGAGTAGCCGAAGTAATTTAGGTGAGTCTGGCATAGTTTGTTATGATTTGTACACCTTTTTTTGTAATTTTAAGATGATATGGTTTGGTTTGTTGTGGTAAGGGATAGTTGGGGGTGATTTACGGTAGCCGAAGTAATTTAGGTGATTCTGGTATAGTTTGTTATGATTTTTAACATTTTTTTGTAATTTTAAAGTGATTGGGCTTAGTTTGTTGCTGTAAAGTGTAGTTGGGGGTGATTTTTGATAGCCGAAGTAATTTAGGTGAGTTTGGCATAGTTTGCTATGGTTAGTAGCATTTTTTTGTAATTTAAAAGTGATTGGGTTAGTTTCTTCTGGTAAGGGTTAGTTGGTGATGATTTATGGTTGCCGCAGTAATTTAGGTGAGTTTGGCATAGTTTGCTATGGTTAGTAGCATTTTTTTGTAATTTAAAAGTGATTGGGTTAGTTTCTTCTGGTAAGGGTTAGTTGGTGATGATTTATGGTTGCCGAAGTAATTTAGGTGAGTTTGGCATAGTTTGCTAGGGTTCGTAGCATTTTTTTGTAATTTAAAAGTGATTGGGTGTAGCTTGTTGTGGTAAGGGATAGTTGGGGGCGATTTAAGGTAGCCGAAGTAATTTAGGTGATTCTGGTATAGTTTGTTATGATTTTTAGCATTTTTTTGTAATTTTAAATTGATTGAGCTTAGTTTGTTGCTGTAAAGTGTAGTTGGGGGTGATTTTTGATAGCCGAAGTAATTTAGGTGAGTTTGGCATAGTTTGCTATGGTTAGTAGCATTTTTTTGTAATTTAAAAGTGATTGGGTTTAGTTTGTTGTGGTAAGGGTTAGTTGGTGATGATTAATGGTAGCCGAAGTAATTTAGGTGAGTTTGGCATAGTTTGCTATGGTTAGTAACATTTTTTTGTAATTTAAATGTGATTGGGTTTAGTTTGTTGTGGTAAGTGTTAGTTGGAGATGATTTAGAGTAGCCGAAGTAATTTAGGTGAGTCTGGCATAGTTTGCTTTGATTTGTTCACCTTTTTTGTAATTTTAAGATGATATGGTTTGGTTTGTTGTGGTAAGGGATAGTAGAGGGTGATTTACGGTAGCCGAAGTAATTTAGGTGATTCTGGTATAGTTTGTTATGGTTTTTAGCATTTTTTTGTAATTTTAAAGTGATTGTTCTTAGTTTGTTGCTGTAAAGTGTAGTTGGGGGTGATTTTTGATAGCCGAAGTAATTTAGGTGAGTTTGGCATAGTTTGCTATGGTTAGTAGCATTTTTTTGTAATTTAAAAGAGATTGGGTTTAGTTTGTTGTGGTAAGGGTTAGTAGGTGATGATTTAGAGTAGCCGAAGTAATTTAGGTGATTCTGGCATAGTTTGTTATAATTTGTACACCTTTTTATGTAATTTTAAGATGATATGGTTTGGTTTATTGTGGTAAGGGATAGTTGGGGGTGATTTACGGTAGCCGAAGTAATTTAGGTGATTCTGGTATAGTTTGTTATGATTTTTAGCATTTTTTTGTAATTTTAAAGTGATTGGGGTTAGTTTGTTGCTGTAAAGTGTAGTTGGGGGTGATTTTTGATAGCCGAAGTAATTTAGGTGAGTTTGGCATAGTTTGTTATGGTTACTAGCATTTTTTTGTAATTTAAAAGTGATTGGGTTTAGTTTGTTGTGGTAAGGGTTAGTTGGTGATGATTTAGAGTAGCCGAAGTAATTTAGGTGAGTCTGGCATAGTTTGTTATAATTTGTACACCTTTTTTTGTAATTTTAAGATGATATGGTTTGGTTTATTGTGGTAAGGGATAGTTGGGGGTGATTTACGGTAGCCGAAGTAATTTAGGTGATTCTGGTATAGTTTGTTATAATTTTTAGCATTTTTTTGTAATTTTAAAGTGATTGGGCCTAGTTCGTTGCTGTAAAGTGTAGTTGGGGGTGATTTTTGATAGCCGAAGTAATTTAGGTGAGTTTGGCATAGTTTGTTATGGTTACTAGCATTTTTTTGTAATTTAAAAGTGATTGGGTTTAGTTTGTTGTGGTAAGGGTTAGTTGGTGATGACTTAGAGTAGCCGAAGTAATTTAGGTGAGTCTGGCATAGTTTGTTATGATTTGTACACCTTTTTTTGTAATTTTGAGATGATATGGTTTGGTTTGTTGTGGTAAGGGATAGTTGGGGGTGATTTACGGTAGCCGAAGTAATTTAGGTGATTCTGGTATAGTTTGTTATGATTTTTAACATTTTTTTGTAATTTTAAAGTGATTGGGCTTAGTTTGTTGCTGTAAAGTGTAGTTGGGGGTGATTTTTGATAGCCGAAGTAATTTAGGTGAGTTTGGCATAGTTTGCTATGGTTAGTAGCATTTTTTTGTAATTTAAAAGTGATTGGGTTAGTTTCTTCTGGTAAGGGTTAGTTGGTGATGATTTATGGTTGCCGAAGTAATTTAGGTGAGTTTGGCATAGTTTGCTATGGTTCGTAGCATTTTATTGTAATTTAAAAGTGATTGGGTTTAGTTTGTTGTGGTAAGGGTTAGTTGGTGATGATTTAGAGTAGCCGAAGTAATTTAGGTGAGTCTGGCATAGTTTGATATGATTTGTACACCTTTTTTTGTAATTTTAAGATGATATGGTTTGGTTTGTTGTGGTAAGGGATAGTTGGGGTGATTTACGGTAGCCGAAGTAATTTAGGTGATTCTGGTATAGTTTGTTATGATTTTTAGCATTTTTTTGTAATTTTAAAGTGATTGGGCTTAGTTTGTTGCTGTAAAGTGTAGTTGGGGGTAATTTTTGATAGCCGCAGTAATTTAGGTGAGTTTGGCATAGTTTGCTATGGTTAGTAGCATTTTTTTGTAATTTAAAAGTGATTGGGTTAGTTTCTTCTGGTAAGGGTTAGTTGGTGATGATTTATGGTTGCCGAAGTAATTTAGGTGAGTTTGGCATAGTTTGCTATGGTTCGTAGCATTTTTTTGTAATTTAAAAGTGATTGGGTGTAGCTTGTTGTGGTAAGGGATAGTTGGGGGCGATTTAAGGTAGCCGAAGTAATTTAGGTGATTCTGGTATAGTTTGTTATGATTTTTAGCATTTTTTTGTAATTTTAAATTGATTGAGCTTAGTTTGTTGCTGTAAAGTGTAGTTGGGGGTGATTTTTGATAGCCGAAGTAATTTAGGTGAGTTTGGCATAGTTTGCTATGGTTAGTAGCATTTTTTTGTAATTTAAAAGTGATTGGGTTTAGTTTGTTGTGGTAAGGGTTAGTTGGTGATGATTAATGGTAGCCGAAGTAATTTAGGTGAGTTTGGCATAGTTTGCTATGGTTAGTAACATTTTTTTGTAATTTAAATGTGATTGGGTTTAGTTTGTTGTGGTAAGTGTTAGTTGGAGATGATTTAGAGTAGCCGAAGTAATTTAGGTGAGTCTGGCATAGTTTGCTTTGATTTGTTCACCTTTTTTGTAATTTTAAGATGATATGGTTTGGTTTGTTGTGGTAAGGGATAGTAGAGGGTGATTTACGGTAGCCGAAGTAATTTAGGTGATTCTGGTATAGTTTGTTATGGTTTTTAGCATTTTTTTGTAATTTTAAAGTGATTGTTCTTAGTTTGTTGCTGTAAAGTGTAGTTGGGGGTGATTTTTGATAGCCGAAGTAATTTAGGTGAGTTTGGCATAGTTTGCTATGGTTAGTAGCATTTTTTTGTAATTTAAAAGAGATTGGGTTTAGTTTGTTGTGGTAAGGGTTAGTAGGTGATGATTTAGAGTAGCCGAAGTAATTTAGGTGATTCTGGCATAGTTTGTTATAATTTGTACACCTTTTTATGTAATTTTAAGATGATATGGTTTGGTTTATTGTGGTAAGGGATAGTTGGGGGTGATTTACGGTAGCCGAAGTAATTTAGGTGATTCTGGTATAGTTTGTTATGATTTTTAGCATTTTTTTGTAATTTTAAAGTGATTGGGGTTAGTTTGTTGCTGTAAAGTGTAGTTGGGGGTGATTTTTGATAGCCGAAGTAATTTAGGTGAGTTTGGCATAGTTTGTTATGGTTACTAGCATTTTTTTGTAATTTAAAATTGATTGGGTTTAGTTTGTTGTGGTAAGGGTTAGTTGGTGATGATTTAGAGTAGCCGAAGTAATTTAGGTGAGTCTGGCATAGTTTGTTATAATTTGTACACCTTTTTTTGTAATTTTAAGATGATATGGTTTGGTTTATTGTGGTAAGGGATAGTTGGGGGTGATTTACGGTAGCCGAAGTAATTTAGGTGATTCTGGTATAGTTTGTTATAATTTTTAGCATTTTTTTGTAATTTTAAAGTGATTGGGCCTAGTTCGTTGCTGTAAAGTGTAGTTGGGGGTGATTTTTGATAGCCGAAGTAATTTAGGTGAGTTTGGCATAGTTTGTTATGGTTACTAGCATTTTTTTGTAATTTAAAAGTGATTGGGTTTAGTTTGTTGTGGCAAGGGTTAGTTGGTGATGATTTAGAGTAGCCGAAGTAATTTAGGTGAGTCTCGCATAGTTTGTTATGATATGTACACCTTTTTTTGTAATTTTAAGATAATATGGTTTGGTTTGTTGTGGTAAGGGATAGTTGGGGGTGATTTACGGTAGCCGAAGTAATTTAGGTGATTCTGGTTTAGTTTGTTACGATTTTTAGCATTTTTTTGTAATTTTAAAGTGATTGGGCTTAGTTTGTTGCTGTAAAGTGTAGTTGGGGGTGATTTTTGATAGCCGAAGTAATTTAGGTGAGTTTGGCATAGTTTGTTATGGTTACTAGCATTTTTTTGTAATTTAAAAGTGATTGGGTTTAGTTTGTTGTGGTAAGGGTTAGTTGGTGATGACTTAGAGTAGCCGAAGTAATTTAGGTGAGTCTGGCATAGTTTGTTATGATTTGTACACCTTTTTTTGTAATTTTAAGATGATATGGTTTGGTTTGTTGTGGTAAGGGATAGTTGGGGGTGATTTACGGTAGCCGAAGTAATTTAGGTGATTCTGGTATAGTTTGTTATGATTTTTAACATTTTTTTGTAATTTTAAAGTGATTGGGCTTAGTTTGTTGCTGTAAAGTGTAGTTGGGGGTGATTTTTGATAGCCGAAGTAATTTAGGTGAGTTTGGCATAGTTTGCTATGGTTAGTAGCATTTTTTTGTAATTTAAAAGTGATTGGGTTAGTTTCTTCTGGTAAGGGTTAGTTGGTGATGATTTATGGTTGCCGAAGTAATTTAGGTGAGTTTGGCATAGTTTGCTATGGTTCGTAGCATTTTATTGTAATTTAAAAGTGATTGGGTTTAGTTTGTTGTGGTAAGGGTTAGTTGGTGATGATTTAGAGTAGCCGAAGTAATTTAGGTGAGTCTGGCATAGTTTGTTATGATTTTTAGCATTTTTTTGTAATTTTAAAGTGATTGGGCTTAGTTTGTTGCTGTAAAGTGTAGTTGGGGGTAATTTTTGATAGCCGCAGTAATTTAGGTGAGTTTGGCATAGTTTGCTATGGTTAGTAGCATTTTTTTGTAATTTAAAAGTGATTGGGTTAGTTTCTTCTGGTAAGGGTTAGTTGGTGATGATTTATGGTTGCCGAAGTAATTTAGGTGAGTTTGGCATAGTTTGCTATGGTTCGTAGCATTTTTTTGTAATTTAAAAGTGATTGGGTGTAGCTTGTTGTGGTAAGGGATAGTTGGGGGCGATTTAAGGTAGCCGAAGTAATTTAGGTGATTCTGGTATAGTTTGTTATGATTTTTAGCATTTTTTTGTAATTTTAAAGTGATTGGGCTTAGTTTGTTGCTGTAAAATGTAGTTGGGGGTGATTTTTGATAGCCGAAGTAATTTAGGTGAGTTTGGCATAGTTTGCTATGGTTAGTAGCATTTTTTTGTAATTTAAAAGTGATTGGGTTTAGTTTGTTGTGGTAAGGGTTAGTTGGTGATGATTAATGGTAGCCGAAGTAATTTAGGTGAGTTTGGCATAGTTTGCTATGGTTAGTAACATTTTTTTGTAATTTAAATGTGATTGGGTTTAGTTTGTTGTGGTAAGTGTTAGTTGGAGATGATTTAGAGTAGCCGAAGTAATTTAGGTGAGTCTGGCATAGTTTGCTTTGATTTGTTCACCTTTTTTGTAATTTTAAGATGATATGGTTTGGTTTGTTGTGGTAAGGGATAGTAGAGGGTGATTTACGGTAGCCGAAGTAATTTAGGTGATTCTGGTATAGTTTGTTATGGTTTTTAGCATTTTTTTGTAATTTTAAAGTGATTGTTCTTAGTTTGTTGCTGTAAAGTGTAGTTGGGGGTGATTTTTGATAGCCGAAGTAATTTAGGTGAGTTTGGCATAGTTTGCTATGGTTAGTAGCATTTTTTTGTAATTTAAAAGAGATTGGGTTTAGTTTGTTGTGGTAAGGGTTAGTAGGTGATAATTTAGAGTAGCCGAAGTAATTTAGGTGAGTCTGGCATAGTTTGTTATAATTTGTACACCTTTTTATGTAATTTTAAGATGATATGGTTTGGTTTATTGTGGTAAGGGATAGTTGGGGGTGATTTACGGTAGCCGAAGTAATTTAGGTGATTCTGGTATAGTTTGTTATGATTTTTAGCATTTTTTTGTAATTTTAAAGTGATTGGGGTTAGTTTGTTGCTGTAAAGTGTAGTTGGGGGTGATTTTTGATAGCCGAAGTAATTTAGGTGAGTTTGGCATAGTTTGTTATGGTTACTAGCATTTTTTTGTAATTTAAAAGTGATTGGGTTTAGTTTGTTGTGGTAAGGGTTAGTTGGTGATGATTTAGTGTAGCCGAAGTAATTTAGGTGAGTCTCGCATAATTTGTTATGATATGTACACCTTTTTTTGTAATTTTAAGATAATATGGTTTGGTTTGTTGTGGTAAGGGATAGCTGGGGTGATTTACGGTAGCCGAAGTAATTTAGGTGATTCTGGTATAGTTTGTTATGATTTTTAGCATTTTTTTGTAATTTTAAAGTGATTGGGCTTAGTTTGTTGCTGTAAATTGTAGTTTAGGGTGATTTTTGATAGCCGCAGTAAATTAGGTGAGTTTGGCATAGTTTGCTATGGTTAGTAGCATTTTTTTGTAATTTAAAAGTGATTGGGTTTAGATTGTTGTGGTAAGGGTTAGTTGGTGATGATTTATGGTAGCCGAAGTAATTTAGGTGAGTTTGGCATTGTTTGCTATGGTTAGTAGCATTTTTTTGTAATTTAAAAGTGATTGGGTTTAGTTTGTTGTGGTAAGGGTTAGTTGGTGATGATTTATGGTAGCCGAGGTAATTTAGGTGATTTTGGCATAGTTTGCTATGGTTAGTAGCATTTTTTTGTAATTTAAAAGTGATTGAGTTTAGTTTGTTGTGGTAAGGGTTAGTTGGTGATGATTTATGGTAGCCGAAGTAATTTAGGTGAGTTTGGCATAGTTTGCTATGGTTAGTAGCATTTTTTTGTAATTTAAAAGTGATTGGGTTTAGTTTGTTGTGGTAAGGGTTAGTTGGTGATGATTTAGAGTAGCCGAAGTAATTTAGGTGAGTCTGGCATAGTTTGTTATGATTTGTACATCTTTTTTTGTAATTTTAAGATTATATGGTTTGTTTTGTTGTGGTAAGGGATAGTTGGGGGTGATTTACGGTAGCCGAAGTAATTTAGGTGATTCTGGTATAGTTTGTTATGATTTTTAGCATTTTTTTGTAATTTTAAAGTGATTGGGCTTAGTTTGTTGCTGTAAAGTGTAGTTGGTGATGATTTATGGTTGCCGAAGTAATTTAGGTGAGTTTGGCATAGTTTGCTATGGTTCGTAGCATTTTTTTGTAATTTAAAAGTGATTGGGTTTAGTTTGTTGTGGTAAGGGTTAGTTGGTGATGATTTAGAGTAGCCGAAGTAATTTAGGTGAGTCTGACATAGTTTGATATGATTTGTACACCTTTTTTTTGTAATTTTAAGATGATATGGTTTGGTTTGTTGTGGTAAGGGATAGCTGGGGTGATTTACGGTAGCCGAAGTAATTTAGGTGATTCTGGTATAGTTTGTTATGATTTTTAGCATTTTTTTGTAATTTTAAAGTGATTGGGCTTAGTTTGTTGCTGTAAAGTGTAGTTTAGGGTGATTTTTGATAGCCGAAGTAAATTAGGTGAGTTTGGCATAGTTTGCTATGGTTAGTAGCATTTTTTTGTAATTTAAAAGTGATTGGGTTTAGATTGTTGTGGTAAGGGTTAGTTGGTGATGATTTATGGTAGCCGAAGTAATTTAGGTGAGTTTGGCATTGTTTGCTATGGTTAGTAGCATTTTTTTGTAATTTAAAAGTGATTGGGTGTAGCTTGTTGTGGTAAGGGATAGTTGGGGGCGATTTACGGTAGCCAAAGTAATTTAGGTGATTCTGGTATAGTTTGTTATGATTTTTAGCATTTTTTTGTAATTTTAAAGTGATTGGGCTTAGTTTGTTGCTGTAAAGTGTAGTTGGTGATGATTTATGGTAGCCGAAGTAATTTAGGTGAGTTTGGCATAGTTTGCTATGGTTAGTAGCATTTTTTTGTAATTTAAAAGTGATTGGGTTTAGTTTGTTGTGGTAAGGGTTAGTTGGTGATGATTTATGGTAGCCGAAGTAATTTAGGTGATTTTGGCATAGTTTGCTATGGTTAGTAGCATTTTTTTGTAATTTAAAAGTGATTGAGTTTAGTTTGTTGTGGTAAGGGTTAGTTGGTGATGATTTATGGTAGCCGAAGTAATTTAGGTGAGTTTGGCATAGTTTGCTATGGTTAGTAGCATTTTTTTGTAATTTAAAAGTGATTGGGTTTAGTTTGTTGTGGTAAGGGTTAGTTGGTGATGATTTAGAGTAGCCGAAGTAATTTAGGTGAGTCTGGCATAGTTTGTTATGATTTGTACACCTTTTTTTGTAATTTTAAGATGATATGGTTTGGTTTGTTGTAGTACGGGATACTTGGGGGTGATTTAGGGTAGCCGAAGTAATTTAAGTAATTCTGGTATAGTTTGTTATGATTTTTAGCATTTTTTTGTAATTTTAAAGTGATTGGGCTTAGTTTGTTGCTGTAAAGTGTAGTTTGGGGTGATTTTTGATAGCCGAAGTAATTTAGGTGAGTTTGGCATAGTTTGCTATGGTTAGTAGCATTTATTTGTAATTTAAAAGTGATTGGGTTTAGATTGTTGTGGTAAGGGTTAGTTGGTGATGATTTATGGTAGCCGAAGTAATTTAGGTAAGTTTGGCGTTGTTTGCTATGGTTAGTAGCATTTTTTTGTAATTTAAAAGTGATTGAGTTTAGTTTGTTGTGGTAAGGGTTTGTTGGTGATGATTTATGGTAGCCGAAGTAATTTAGGTGAGTTTGGCATAGTTTGCTATGGTTAGTAGCATTTTTTTGTAATTTAAAAGTGATTGGGTTTAGTTTGTTGTGGTAAGGGTTAGTTGGTGATGATTTAGAGTAGCCGAAGTAATTTAGGTGAGTCTGGCATAGTTTGTTATGATTTGTATATCTTTTTTTGTAATTTTAAGATGATATGGTTTGGTTTGTTGTGGTAAGGGATAGTTGGGGGTGATTTACGGTAGCCGAAGTAATTTAGGTGATTCTGGTATAGTTTGTTATGATTTTTAGCATTTTTTTGTAATTTTAAAGTGATTGGGCTTAGTTTGTTGCTGTAAAGTGTAGTTGGGGGTGATTTTTGATAGCCGAAGTAATTTAGGTAAGTTTGGCATAGTTTGCTATGGTTAGTAGCATTTTTTTGTAATTTAAAAGTGATTGGGTTTAGTTTGTTGTGGTAAGGGTTAGTTGGTGATGATTTATGGTAGCCGAAGCAATTTAGGTGAGTTTGGCATAGTTTGCTATGGTTAGTAGCATTTTTTTGTAATTTAAAAGTGATTGGGTGTAGCTTGTTGTGGTAAGGGATAGTTGGGGGCGATTTACGGTAGCCAAAGTAATTTAGGTGATTCTGGTATAGTTTGTTATGATTTTTAGCATTTTTTTGTAATTTTAAAGAGATTGGGCTTAGTTTGTTGCTGTAAAGTGTAGTTGGTGATGATTTATGGTAGCCGAAGTAATTTAGGTGAGTTTGGCATAGTTTGGTATGGTTAGTAGCATTTTTTTGTAATTTTAAAGTGATTGGGCTTAGTTTGTTGCTGTAAAGTGTAGTTGGTGATGATTTATGGTAGCCGAAGTAATTTAGGTGAGTTTGGCATAGTTTGCTATGGTTAGTAGCATTTTTTTGTAATTTAAAAGTGATTGGGTTTAGTTTGTTGTGGTAAGGGTTAGTTGGTGATGATTTATGGTAGCCGAAGTAATTTAGGTGATTTTGGCATAGTTTGCTATGGTTAGTAGCATTTTTTTGTAATTTAAAAGTGATTGAGTTTAGTTTGTTGTGGTAAGGGTTAGTTGGTGATGATTTATGGTAGCCGAAGTAATTTAGGTGAGTTTGGCATAGTTTGCTATGGTTAGTAGCATTTTTTTGTAATTTAAAAGTGATTGGGTTTAGTTTGTTGTGGTAAGGGTTAGTTGGTGATGATTTAGAGTAGCCGAAGTAATTTAGGTGAGTCTGGCATAGTTTGTTATGATTTGTACACCTTTTTTTGTAATTTTAAGATGATATGGTTTGGTTTGTTGTAGTACGGGATACTTGGGGGTGATTTAGGGTAGCCGAAGTAATTTAAGTAATTCTGGTATAGTTTGTTATGATTTTTAGCATTTTTTTGTAATTTTAAAGTGATTGGGCTTAGTTTGTTGCTGTAAAGTGTAGTTTGGGGTGATTTTTGATAGCCGAAGTAATTTAGGTGAGTTTGGCATAGTTTGCTATGGTTAGTAGCATTTATTTGTAATTTAAAAGTGATTGGGTTTAGATTGTTGTGGTAAGGGTTAGTTGGTGATGATTTATGGTAGCCGAAGTAATTTAGGTAAGTTTGGCATTGTTTGCTATGGTTAGTAGCATTTTTTTGTAATTTAAAAGTGATTGAGTTTAGTTTGTTGTGGTAAGGGTTTGTTGGTGATGATTTATGGTAGCCGAAGTAATTTAGGTGAGTTTGGCATAGTTTGCTATGGTTAGTAGCATTTTTTTGTAATTTAAAAGTGATTGGGTTTAGTTTGTTGTGGTAAGGGTTAGTTGGTGATGATTTAGAGTAGCCGAAGTAATTTAGGTGAGTCTGGCATAGTTTGTTATGATTTGTACATCTTTTTTTGTAATTTTAAGATGATATGGTTTGGTTTGTTGTGGTAAGGGATAGTTGGGGGTGATTTACGGTAGCCGAAGTAATTTAGGTGATTCTGGTATAGTTTGTTATGATTTTTAGCATTTTTTTGTAATTTTAAAGTGATTGGGCTTAGTTTGTTGCTGTAAAGTGTAGTTGGGGGTGATTTTTGATAGCCGAAGTAATTTAGGTAAGTTTGGCATAGTTTGCTATGGTTAGTAGCATTTTTTTGTAATTTAAAAGTGATTGGGTTTAGTTTGTTGTGGTAAGGGTTAGTTGGTGATGATTTATGGTAGCCGAAGCAATTTAGGTGAGTTTAGCATAGTTTGCTATGGTTAGTAGCATTTTTTTGTAATTTAAAAGTGATTGGGTGTAGCTTGTTGTGGTAAGGGATAGTTGGGGGCGATTTACGGTAGCCAAAGTAATTTAGGTGATTCTGGTATAGTTTGTTATGATTTTTAGCATTTTTTTGTAATTTTAAAGAGATTGGGCTTAGTTTGTTGCTGTAAAGTGTAGTTGGTTATGATTTATGGTAGCCGAAGTAATTTAGGTGAGTTTGGCATAGTTTGGTATGGTTAGTAGCATTTTTTTGTAATTTAAATGTGATTGGGTTTAGTTTGTTGTGGTAAGGGTTAGTTGGTGATGATTTATGGTAGCCGAAGCAATTTAGGTGAGTTTGGCATAGTTTGCTATGGTTAGTAGCATTTATTTGTAATTTAAAAGTGATTGGGTGTAGCTTGTTGTGGTAAGGGATAGTTGGGGGCGATTTACGGTAGACGAAGTAATTTAGGTGATTCTGGTGTAGTTTGTTATGATTTTTAGCATTTTTTTGTAATTTTAAAGTGATTGGGCTAAGTTTGTTGCTGTAAAGTGTAGTTGGTGATGATTTATGGTAGCCGAAGTAATTTAGGTGAGTTTGGCATAGTTTGCTTTGGTTAGTAGCATTTTTTTGTAATTTAAAAGTGATTGGGTTTAGTTTGTTGTGGTAAGGGTTAGTTGGTGATGATTTAGAGTATCCGAAGTAATTTAGGTGAGTCTGGCATAGTTTGTTATAATTTGTACACCTTTTTTTGTAATTTTAAGATGATATGGTTTGGTTTGTTGTGGTAAGGGATAGTTGGGGGTGATTTACGGTAGCCGAAGTAATTTAGGTGATTCTGGTATAGTTTTTTATGATTTTTTGCATTTATTTTTATTTTTAAGTGATTGGGCTTAGTTTGTTGCTGTAAAGTGTAGTTGGGGGTGATTTTTGATAGCCGAAGTAATTTAGCATTTTTTTGTAATTTAAAAGTGATTGGGTTTAGTTTGTTGTGGTAAGGGTTAGTTGGTGATGATTTATGGTAGCCGAAGTAATTTAGGTGAGTTTGGCATAGTTTGCTATGGTTAGTAGCATTTTTTTGTAATTTAAAAGTGATTGGGTTTAGTTTGTTGTGGTAAGGGTTAGTTGGTGATGATTTATGGTAGCCAAAGTAATTTAGGTGAGTTTGGCATAGTTTGCTATGGTTAGTAGCATTTTTTTGTAATTTAAAAGTGATTGGGTTTAGTTTGTTGCTGTAAAGTGTAGTTGGGGTTTATTTTTGATAGCCGAAGTAATTTAGGTGAGTTTGGCATAGTTTGCTATGGTTACTAGCATTTTTTTGTAATTTAAAAGTGATTGGGTTTAGTTTGTTGTGGTAAGGGTTAGTTGGTGATGATTTATGGTAGCCAAAGTAATTTAGGTGAGTTTGGCATAGTTTGCTATGGTTAGTAGCATTTTTTTGTAATTTAAAAGTGATTGGGTTTAGTTTGTTGTGGTAAGGGTTTGTTGGTGATGATTTAGAGTAACCGAAGTAATTTAGGTGAGTCTGGCTTAATTTGTTATGATTTGTACACCTTTTTTTGTAATTTCAAGATGATATGGTTTGGTTTGTTGTAGTAAGGGATAGTTGGGGGTGATTTACGTTAGCCGAAGTAATTTAAGTGATTCTGGAATAGTTTGTTATGATTTTTAGCATTTTTTTGTAATTTTAAAGTGATTGGGCTTAGTTTGTTGCTGTAAAGTGTAGTTGGGGGTGATTTTTGATAGCCGAAGTAATTTAGGTGAGTTTGGCATAGTTTGCTATGGTTAGTAGCATTTTTTTGTAATTTAAAAGTGATTGGGTTTAGTTTGTTGTGGTAAAGGTTAGTTGGTGATGATTTATGGTAGCCGAAGTAATTTAAGTGAGTTTGGCATAGTTTGCTATGGTTAGTAGCATTTTTTTGTAATTTAAAAGTGATTGGGTTTAGTTTGTTGTGGTAGGGGTTAGTTGGTGATGATTTAGAGTAGCCGAAGTAATTTAGGTGAGTCTGGCATAGTTTGTTATGATTTGTACACCTTTTTTTGTAATTTTAAGATGATATGGTTTGGTTTGTTGTGCTAAGGGATAGTTGGGGGTGATTTACGGTAGCCGAAGTAATTTAGGTGATTCTGGTATAGTTTGTTATGATTTTTAGCATTTTTTTGTAATTTTAAAGTGATTGGGCTTAGTTTGTTGCTGTAAAGTGTATCTGGGGGTGATTTTTGATAGCCGAAGTAATTTAGGTGAGTTTGGCATAGTTTGCTATGGTTAGTAGCATTTTATTGTAATTTAAATGTGATTGGGTTTAGTTTGTTGTGGTAAGGGTTAGTTGGTGATGATTTATGGTAGCCAAAGTAATTTAGGTGAGTTTGGCATAGTTTGCTATGATTAGTAGCATTTTTTTGTAATTTAAAATTGATTGGGTTTAGTTTGTTGTGGTAGGGGTTAGTTGGTGATGATTTAGAGTAGCCGAAGTAATTTAGGTGAGTCTGGCATAGTTTGTTATGATTTGTACACCTTTTTTTGTAATTTTAAGATGATATGGTTTGGTTTGTTGTGGTAAGGGATAGTTGGGGGTGATTTACGGTAGCCGAAGTAATTTAGGTGATTCTGGTATAGTTTTTTATGATTTTTTGCATTTATTTTTATTTTTAAGTGATTGGGCTTAGTTTGTTGCTGTCAAGTATAGTTGGGGGTGATTTTTGATAGCCGAAGTAATTTAGGTGAGTTTGGCATAGTTTGCTATGGTTAGTAGCATTTTTTTGTAATTTAAAAGTGATTGGGTTTAGTTTGTTGTGGTAAGGGTTAGTTGGTGATGATTTATGGTAGCCGAAGTAATTTAGGTGAGTTTGGCATGGTTTGCTATGGTTAGTAGCATTTTTTTGTAATTTAAAAGTGATTGGGTTTAGTTTGTTGTGGTAAGGGTTAGTTGGTGATGATTTATGGTAGCCTAAGTAATTTAGGTGAGTTTGACATAGTTTGCTATGGTTAGTAGCATTTTTTTGTAATTTAAAAGTGATTGGGTTTAGTTTGTTGTGGTAAGGGTTAGTTGGTGATGATTTAGAGTAGCCGAAGTAATTTAGGTGAGTCTGGCATAGTTTGTTATGATTTGTACACCTTTTTTTGTAATTTTAAGATGATATGGTTTGGTTTGTTGTAGTACGGGATACTTGGGGGTGATTTAGGTTAGCCGAAGTAATTTAAGTAATTCTGGTATAGTTTGTTATGATTTTTAGCATTTTTTTGTAATTTTAAAGTGATTGGGCTTAGTTTGTTGCTGTAAAGTGTAGTTTGGGGTGATTTTTGATAGCCGAAGTAATTTAGGTGAGTTTGGCATAGTTTGCTATGGTTAGTAGCATTTTTTTGTAATTTAAAAGTGATTGGGTTTAGATTGTTGTGGTAAGGGTTAGTTGGTGATGATTTATGGTAGCCGAAGTAATTTAGGTAAGTTTGGCATTGTTTGCTATAGTTAGTTGCATTTTTTTGTAATTTAAAAGTGATTGGGTTTAGTTTGTTGTGGTAAGGGTTAGTTGGTGATGATTTATGGTAGCCGAAGTAATTTAGGTGATTTTGGCATAGTTTGCTATGGTTAGTAGCATTTTTTTGTAATTTAAAAGTGATTGAGTTTAGTTTCTTGTGGTAAGGGTTAGTTGGTGATGATTTATGGTAGCCGAAGTAATTTAGGTGAGTTTGGCATAGTTTGCTATGGTTAGTAGAATTTTTTTGTAATTTAAAAGTGATTGGGTTTAGTTTGTTGTGGTAAGGGTTAGTTGGTGATGATTTAGAGTAGCCGAAGTAATTTAGGTGAGTCTGGCATAGTTTGTTATGATTTGTACATCTTTTTTTGTAATTTTAAGATGATATGGTTTGGTTTGTTGTGGTAAGGGATAGTTGGGGGTGATTTACGGTAGCCGAAGTAATTTAGGTGATTCTGGTATAGTTTGTTATGATTTTTAGCATTTTTTTGTAATTTTAAAGTGATTGGGCTTAGTTTGTTGCTGTAAAGTGTAGTTGGGGGTGATTTTTGATAGCCGAAGTAATTTAGGTAAGTTTGGCATAGTTTGCTATGGTTAGTAGCATTTTTTTGTAATTTAAAAGTGATTGGGTTTAGTTTGTTGTGGTAAGGGTTAGTTGGTGATGATTTATGGTAGCCGAAGCAATTTAGGTGAGTTTGGCATAGATTGCTATGGTTAGTAGCATTTTTTTGTAATTTAAAAGTGATTGGGTGTAGCTTGTTGTGGTAAGGGATAGTTGGGGGCGATTTACGGTAGCCAAAGTAATTTAGGTGATTCTGGTATAGTTTGTTATGATTTTTAGCATTTTTTTGTAATTTTAAAGAGATTGGGCTTAGTTTGTTGCTGTAAAGTGTAGTTGGTGATGATTTATGGTAGCCGAAGTAATTTAGGTGAGTTTGGCATAGTTTGGTATGGTTAGTAGCATTTTTTTGTAATTTAAAAGTGATTGGGTTTAGTTTGTTGTGGTAAGGGTTAGTTGGTGATGATTTATGGTAGCCGAAGCAATTTAGGTGAGTTTGGCATAGTTTGCTATGGTTAGTAGCATTTATTTGTAATTTAAAAGTGATTGGGTGTAGCTTGTTGTGGTAAGGGATAGTTGGGGGCGATTTACGGTAGCCGAAGTAATTTAGGTGATTCTGGTATAGTTTGTTATGATTTTTAGCATTTTTTTGTAATTTTAAAGTGTTTGGGCTAAGTTTGTTGCTGTAAAGTGTAGTTGGTGATGATTTATGGTAGCCGAAGTAATTTAGGTGAGTTTGGCATAGTTTGCTTTGGTTAGTAGCATTTTTTTGTAATTTAAAAGTGATTGGGTTTAGTTTGTTGTGGTAAGGGTTAGTTGGTGATGATTTAGAGTATCCGAAGTAATTTAGATGAGTCTGGCATAGTTTGTTATAATTTGTACACCTTTTTTTGTAATTTTAAGATGATATGGTTTGGTTTGTTGTGGTAAGGGATAGTTGGGGGTGATTTACGGTAGCCGAAGTAATTTAGGTGATTCTGGTATAGTTTTTTATGATTTTTTGCATTTATTTTTATTTTTAAGAGATTGGGCTTAGTTTGTTGCTGTAAAGTGTAGTTGGGGGTGATTTTTGATAGCCGAAGTAATTTAGCATTTTTTTGTAATTTAAAAGTGATTGGGTTTAGTTTGTTGTGGTAAGGGTTAGTTGGTGATGATTTATGGTAGCCGAAGTAATTTAGGTGAGTTTGGCATAGTTTGCTATGGTTAGTAGCATTTTTTTGTAATTTAAAAGTGATTGGGTTTAGTTTGTTGTGGTAAGGGTTAGTTGGCGATGATTTAGAGTAGCCGAAGTAATTTAGGTTAGTCTGGCATAGTTTGTTATGATTTGTACATCTTTTTTTGAAATTTAAGATAATATGGTTTGGTTTGTTGTGGTAAGGGATAGTTGGGGGTGATTTACGGTATCCGAAATAATTTAGGTAATTCTGGTATAGTTTGTTATGATTTTTAGCATTTTTTTGTAATTTTAAAGTGATTGGGCTTAGTTTGTTGCTGTAAAGTGTAGTTGGGGTTTATTTTTGATAGCCGAAGTAATTTAGGTGAGTTTGGCATAGTTTGCTATGGTTAGTAGCATTTTTTTGTAATTTAAAAGTGATTGGGTTTAGTTTGTTGTGGTAAGGGTTAGTTGGTGATGATTTATGGTAGCCGAAGTAATTTAGGTGAGTTTGGCATAGTTTGCTATGGTTAGTAGCATTTTTTTGTAATTTAAAAGTGATTGGGTTTAGTTTGTTGTGGTAAGGGTTTGTTGGTGATGATTTAGAGTAACCGAAGTAATTTAGGTGAGTCTGGCATAGTTTGTTATGATTTGTACACCTTTTTTTGTAATTTTAAGATGATATGGTTTGGTTTGTTGTGGTAAGGGATAGTTGGGGGTGATTTACGGTAGCCGAAGTAATTTAGGTGATTCTGGTATAGTTTGTTATGATTTTTAGCATTTTTTTGTAATTTTAAAGTCATTGGGCTTAGTTTGTTGCTGTAAAGTGTATCTGGGGGTGATTTTTGATAGCCGAAGTAATTTAGGTGAGTTTGGCATAGTTTGCTATGGTTAGTAGCATTTTTTTGTAATTTAAAAGTGATTGGGTTTAGTTTGTTGTGGTAAGGGTTAGTTGGTGATGATTTAGAGTAGCCGAAGTAATTTAGGTGAGTCTGGCATAGTTTGTTATGATTTGTACATCTTTTTTTGTAATTTTAAGATGATATGGTTTGGTTTGTTGTGGTAAGGGATAGTTGGGGGTGATTTAAGGTAGCCGAAGTAATTTAGGTGATACTGGTATAGTTTGTTATGATTTGTAGCATTTTTTTGTAATTTTAAAGTGATTGGGCTTAGTTTGTTGCTGTAAAGTGTAGCTGGGGGTGATTTTTGATAGCCGAAGTAATTTAGGTGAGTTTGGCATAGTTTGCTATGGTTAGTAGCATTTTATTGTAATTTAAAAGCGATTGGGTTTAGTTTGTTGTGGTAAGGGTTAGTTGGTGATGATTTATGGTAGCCGAAGTAATTTAGGTGAGTTTGGCATAGTTTGCTATGGTTAGTAGCATTTTTTTGTAATTTAAAAGTGATTGGGTTTAGTTTGTTGTGGTAAGGGTTAGTTGGTGATGATTTATGGTAGCCGAAGTAATTTAGGTGAGTTTGGCATAGTTTGCTATGGTTAGTAGCATTTTTTAGTAATTTAAAAGCGATTGGGTTTAGTTTGTTGTGGTAAGGGTTAGTTGGTGATGATTTATGGTAGCCGAAGTAATTTAGGTGAGTCTGGCATAGTTTGTTATGATTTGTACACCTTTTTTGTAATTTTAAGATGGTATGGTTTGGTTTGTTGTGGTAAGGGATAGTTGGGTGTGATTTACGGTAGCCGAAGTAATTTAGGTGATTCTGGTATAGTTTGTTATGATTTTTAGCATTTTTTTGTAATTTTAAAGTTATTGGGCTTAGTTTGTTGCTGTAAAATGTAGTTGGGGATGATTTTTGATAGCCGAAGTAATTTAGGTGAGTTTGGCATAGTTTGCTATGGTTAGTAGCATTTTTTTGTAATTTAAAAGCAATTGGGTTTAGTTTGTTGTGGTAAGGGTTAGTTGGTGATGATTTATGGTAGCCGAAGTAATTTAAGTAAGTTTGGCATAGTTTGCTATGGTTGGTAGCATTTTTTTGTAATTTAAAAGTGATTGGGTTTAGTTTGTTGTGGTAAGGGTTAGTTGATGATGATTTATGGTAGCCGAAGTAATTTAGGTGAGTTTGGCCTAGTTTGCTATGGTTAGTAGCATTTTTTTGTAATTTAAAAGTGATTGGGTTTAGTTTGTTGTGGTAAGGGTTAGTTGGTGATGAATTAGAGTAGCCGAAGTAATTTAGGTGAGTCTGGCATAGTTTGTTATCATTTGTACACCTTTTTTTGTAATTTTAAGATGATATGGTTTGGTTTGTTGTGGTAAGGGATAGTTGGGGGTGATTTAAGTTAGACGAAGTAATTTAGGTGATTCTGGTATAGTTTGTTATTATTTTTAGCATTTTTTTGTAATTTTAAAGTGATTGGGCCTAATTTGTTGCTGTAAAGTGTAGTTGGGGGTGATTTTTGATATCCGAAGTAATTTAGGTGAGTTTGGCATAGTCTGCTATAGTTAGTAGCATTTTTTTGTAATTTAAAAGTGATTGGGTTTAGTTTGTTGTGGTAAGGGTTAGTTGGTGATGATTTATGGTAGCCGAAGTAATTTAGGTGAGTTTGGCATAGTTTGCTATGGTTAGTAGCATTTTTTTGTAATTTAAAAGTGATTGGGTTTAGTTTGTTGTGGTAAGGGTTAGTTGGTGATGATTTAGAGTAGCCGAAGTAATTTAGGTGAGTCTGGCATAGTTTGTTATCATTTGTACACCTTTTTTTGTAATTTTAAGATGATATGGTTTGGTTTGTTGTGGTAAGGGATAGTTGGGGGTGATTTACGGTAGCCGAAGTAATTTAGGTAATTCTGGTATAGTTTGTTATGATTTTTAGCATTTTTTTGTAATTTTAAAGTGATTGGGCTTAGTTTGTTGCTGTAAAGTGTAGTTGGGGATGATTTTTGTTAGCCGAAGTAATTTAGGTGAGTTTGGCATAGTTTGCTATGGTTAGTAGCATTTTTTTGTAATTTAAAAGTGATTGGGTTTAGTTTGTTGTGGTAAGGGTTAGTTGGTGATGATTTATGGTAGCCGAAGTAATTTAGGTGAGTTTGGCATAGTTTGCTATGGTTAGTAGCATTTTTTAGTAATTTAAAAGTGATTGGGTTTAGTTTGTTGTGGTAAGGGTTAGTTGGTGATGATTTAGAGTAGCCGAAGTAATTTAGGTGAGACTGGCATAGTTTGTTATGATTTGTACACCTTTTTTTGTAATTTTAAGATGATATGGTTTGGTTTGTTGTGGTAAAGGATAGTTGGGGGTGATTTAAGTTAGACGAAGTAATTTAGGTGATTCTGGTATAGTTTGTTATTATTTTTAGCATTTTTTTGTAATTTTAAAGTGATTGGGCCTAATTTGTTGCTGTAAAGTGTAGTTGGGGGTGATTTTTGATATCCGAAGTAATTTAGGTGAGTTTGGCATAGTCTGCTATAGTTAGTAGCATTTTTTTGTAATTTAAAAGTGATTGGGTTTAGTTTGTTGTGGTAAGGGTTAGTTGGTGATGATTTATGGTAGCCGAAGTAATTTAGGTGAGTTTGGCATAGTTTGCTATGGTTAGTAGCATTTTTTTGTAATTTAAAAGTGATTGGGTTTAGTTTGTTATGGTAAGGGTTAGTTGGTGATGATTTAGAGTAGCCGAAGTAATTTAGGTGAGTCTGGCATAGTTTGTTATCATTTGTACACCTTTTTTTGTAATTTTAAGATGATATGGTTTGGTTTGTTGTGGTAAGGGATAGTTGGGGGTGATTTACGGTAGCCGAAGTAATTTAGGTAATTCTGGTATAGTTTGTTATGATTTTTAGCATTTTTTTGTAATTTTAAAGTGATTGGGCTTAGTTTGTTGCTGTAAAGTGTAGTTGTGTGTGATTTTTGATAGCCGAAGTAATTTAGGTGAGTTTGGCATAGTATGCTATGGTTAGTAGCATTTTTTTGTAATTTAAAAGTGATTGGGTTTTGTTTGTTGTGGTAAGATTTAGTTGGTGATGATTTATGGTAGCCGAAGTAATTTAGGTGAGTTTGGCATAGTTTGCTATGGTTAGTAGCATTTTTTTGTAATTTAAAAGTGATTGGGTTTAGTTTGTTGTGCTAAGGGTTAGTTGGTGATGATTAAGAGTAACCGAAGTAATTTAGGTGAGACTGGCATAGTTTGTTATGATTTGTACACTTTTTTTGTAATTTTAAGGTGATATGGTTTGGTTTGTTGTGGTAAGGGATAGTTGGGGGGTGATTTACGGTATCCGAAGTAATTTAGGTGATTGTGGTATAGTTTGTTATGATTTTTAGCATTTTTTTAAAGTAATTGGGCTTAGTTTGTTGCTGTAAAGTGTAGTTGGGGATGATTTTTGTTAGCCGAAGTAATTTAGGTGAGTTTGGCATAGTTTGCTATGGTTAGTAGCATTTTTTTGTAATTTAAAAGTGATTGGGTTTAGTTTGTTGTGGTAAGGGTTAGTTGGTGATGATTTATGGTAGCCGAAGTAATTTAGGTGAGTTTGGCATAGTTTGCTATGGTTAGTAGCATTTTTTAGTAATTTAAAAGTGATTGGGTTTAGTTTGTTGTGGTAAGGGTTAGTTGGTGATGATTTAGAGTAGCCGAAGTAATTTAGGTGAGACTGGCATAGTTTGTTATGATTTGTACACCTTTTTTTGTAATTTTAAGATGATATGGTTTGGTTTGTTGTGGTAAGGGATAGTTGGGGGTGATTTAAGTTAGACGAAGTAATTTAGGTGATTCTGGTATAGTTTGTTATTATTTTTAGCATTTTTTTGTAATTTTAAAGTGATTGGGCCTAATTTGTTGCTGTAAAGTGTAGTTGGGGGTGATTTTTGATATCCGAAGTAATTTAGGTGAGTTTGGCATAGTCTGCTATAGTTAGTAGCATTTTTTTGTAATTTAAAAGTGATTGGGTTTAGTTTGTTGTGGTAAGGGTTAGTTGGTTGTGATTTATGGTAGCCGAAGTAATTTAGGTGAGTTTGGCATAGTTTGCTATGGTTAGTAGCATTTTTTTGTAATTTAAAAGTGATTGGGTTTAGTTTGTTGTGGTAAGGGTTAGTTGGTGATGATTTAGAGTAGCCGAAGTAATTTAGGTGAGTCTGGCATAGCTTGTTATGATTTGTACACCTTTTTTTGTAATTTTAAGATGATATGGTTTGGTTTGTTGTGGTAAGGGATATTTGGGGGTGATTTACGGTAGGCGAAGTAATTTAGGTGATTCTGGTATAGTTTGTTATGATTATTAGCATTTTTTTGTAATTTTAAAGTGATTGGGTTTAGTTTGTTGCTGTAAAGTGTAGTTGGGGGTGATTTTTGATAGCCGAAGTAATTTAGGTGAGTTTGGCATAGTTTGCTATGGTTAGTAGCATTTTTTTATAATTTAAAAATGATTGGGTTTAGTTTGTTGTGGTAAGGGTTAGTTGGTGATGATTTATGGTAGCCCAAGTAATTTAGGTGAGTTTGGCATAGTTTGCTATGGTTAGTAGCATTTTTTAGTAATTTAAAAGTGATTGGGTTTAGTTTGTTGTGGTAAGGGTTAGTTGGTGATGATTTAGAGTAGCCGAAGTAATTTAGGTGAGACTGGCATAGTTTGTTATGATTTGTACACCTTTTTTTGTAATTTTAAGATGATATGGTTTGGTTTGTTGTGGTAAGGGATATTTGGGGGTGATTTACGGTAGCCGAAGTAATTTAGGTGATTCTGGTATAGTTTGTTATGATTATTAGCATTTTTTTGTAATTTTAAAGTGATTGGGTTTAGTTTGTTGCTGTAAAGTGTGGTTGGGGGTGATTTTTGATAGCCGAAGTAATTTAGGTGAGTTTGGCATAGTTTGCTATGGTTAGTAGCATTTTTTTGTAATTTAAAAGTGATTGGGTTTAGTTTGTTGTGGTAAGGGTTAGTTGGTGATGATTTAGCGTAGCCGAAGTAATTTAGGTGAGTCAAGCATAGTTTGTTATGATTTGTACATCTTTTTTTGTAATTTTAAGATGATATGGTTTGGTTTGTTGTGGTAAGTGATGGTTGGGGGTGATTTACGGTAGCCGAAGTAATTTAGGTGATTCTGGTATAGTTTGTTATGATTTTTACCATTTTTTTGTAATTTTAAAGTGATTGGGCTTAGTTTGTTGCTGTAAAGTGTAGTTGGGGGTGATTTTTGATAGCCGAAGTAATTTAGGTGAGTTTGGCATAGTTTGCTATGGTTAGTAGCATTTTTTTGTAATTTAAAAGTGATTGGGTTTAGTTTGTTATGGTAAGGGTTATTTGGTGATGATTTATGGTAGCTGAAGTAATTTAGGTGAGTTTGGCATAGTTTGCTATGGTTAGTAGCATTTTTTTGTAATTTAAAAGTGATTGGGTTTAGTTTGTTGTGGTAAGGGTTACTTGGTGATGATTTAGAGTAGCCGAAGTAATTTAGGTGAGTCTGGCCTAGTTTGTTATGATTTGTACACCTTTTTTTGTAATTTTAAGATGATATGGTTTGGTTTGTTGTGGTAAGGGATAGTTGGGGGTGATTTACGGTAGCCGAAGTAATTTAGGTGATTCTGGTATAGTTTGTTATGATTTTTAACATTTTTTTGTAATTTTAAAGTGATTGGGCTTAGTTTGTTAATGTAAAGTGTAGTTGGGGGTGGTTTTTAATAGCCGAAGTAATTTAGGTGAGTTTGGCATAGTTTGTTATGGTTAGTAGTATTTTTTTGTAATTTAAAAGTGATTGGGTTTAGTTTGTTGTGGTAAGGGTTAGTTGGTGATGATTTATGGTAGCCGAAGTAATTTAGGTGAGTTTGGTATAGTTTGCTATGGTTAGTAGCATTTTTTTGTAATTTAAAAGTGATTGGGTTTAGTTTGTTGTGGTAAGGGTTAGTTGGAGATGATTTAGAGTAGCCGAAATAATTTAGGTGAATCTGGCATAGTTTGTTATGATTTGTACACCTTTTTTTGTAATTTTAAAATGATATGGTTTGGTTTGTTGTGGTAAGGGATAGTTGGGGTTGATTTACGGTAGCCGAAGTAATTTAGGTGATTCTGGTATAGTTTGTTATGATTTTTAGCATTTTTTTGTAATTTTAAAGTGATTGGGCTTAGTTTATTGCTGTAAAGTGTTGTTGGGGGTGATTTTTGATAGCCGAAGTAATTTAGGTGAGTTTGGCCTAGTTTGCTATGGTTAGTAGCATTTTTTTGTAATTTAAAAGTGATTGGGTTTAGTTTGTTGTGGTAAGGGTTCGTTGGTGATGATTTATGGTAGCCGAAGTAATTTAGGTGAGTTTGGCATAGTTTGCTATGGTTAGAAGCATTTTTTGTAATTTAAAAGTGATTGGGTTTAGTTTGTTGTGGTAAGGGTTAGTTGGTGATGATTTAGAGTAGCCAAAGTAATTTAGGTGTGTCTGGCATAGTTTGTTATGATTTGTACACCTTTTTTTGTAATTTTAAGATGATATGGTTTGGTTTGTTGTGGTAAGGAATAGTTGGGGGTGATTTACGGTAGCCGAAGTAATTTAGGTGATTCTGGTATAGTTTGTTATGATTTTTAGCATTTTTTTGTAATTTTAAAGTAATTGGGATTAGTTTGTTGCTGTAAAGTGTAGTTGGGGGTGATTTTTGATAGCCGAAGTAATTTAGGTGAGTTTGTCATAGTTTGCTATGGTTAGTAGCATTTTTTTGTAATATAAAAGTGATTGGGTTTAGTTTGTTGTGGTAAGGGTTAGTAAGTGATGATTAATGGTAGCCGAAATAATTTAGGTGAGTTTGGCATAGTTTGCTATGGTTAGTAGCATTTTTTTGTAATTTAAATGTACTTGGGTTTAGTTTGTTGTGGTAAGGGTAAGTTGGTGATGATATACAGTAGCCGAAGTAATTTAAGTGAGTCTGGCATAGTTTGTTATGATTTGTACACCTTTTTTTGTAATTTTAAGATGATATGGTTTGGTTTGTTGTGGTAAGGGATAGTTGGGGGTGATTTACGGTAGCCGAAGTAATTTAGGTGATTCTGGTATAGTTTGTTATGATTTTTAGCATTTTTTTGTAATTTTAAAGTGATTGGGTTTAGTTTGTTGTGGTAAGGGTTATTTTGTGATGATTTATGGTAGCTGAAGTAATTTAGGTGAGTTTGGCATAGTTTGCTATGGTTAGTAGCATTTTTTTGTAATTTAAAAGTGATTGGGTTTAGTTTGTTGTGGTAAGGGTTAGTTGGTAATGATTTAGAGTAGCCGAAGTAATTTAGGTGAGTCTGGCATAGTTTGTTATGATTTGTACACCTTTTTTGTAATTTTAAGATGATATGGTTCGGTTTGTTGTGGTAAGGGATAGTTGGGGGTGATTTACGGTAGCCGAAGTAATTTAGGTGATTCTGGTATAGTTTGTTATAATTTTTTTGTAATTTTAAAGTGATTGGGCTTAGTTTGTTGCTGTAAAGTGTAGTTGGGGGTGATTTTTGATAGCCGAAGTAATTTAGGTGAGTTTGGCATAGCTTGCTATGGTTAGTAGCATTTTTTTGTAATTTAAAAGTGATTGGGTTTAGTTTGTTGTGGTAAGGGTTAGTTGGTGATGATTTATGGTAGCCGAAGTAATTTAGGTGAGTTTGGCATAGTTTGCTATGGTTAGTAGCATTTTTTTGTAATTTAAAAGTGATTGGGTTTAGTTTGTTGTGGTAAGGGTTAGTTGGTGATGATTTAGAGTAGCCGAAGTAATTTAGGTGAGTCTGGCATAGTTTGTTATGATTTGTACACCTTTTTTGTAATTTTAAGATGATATGGTTTGGTTTGTTGTGGTAAGGGATAGTCGGGGGTTATTTACGGTAGCCGAAGTAATTTAGGTGATTCTGGTATAATTTGTTATGATTTTTAGCATTTTTTTGTAATTTTAAAGTAATTGGGCTTAATTTGTTGCTGTAAAGTGTAGTTGGGGGTGATTTTTGATAACCGAAGTAATTTATGTGATTTTGTCATAGTTTGCTATGGTTAGTAGCATTTTTTTGTAATTTAAAAGTGATTGGGTTTAGTTTGTTGTGGTAAGGGTTAGTAGGTAATGATTAACGGTAGCCGAAGTAATTTAGGTGAGTTTGGCATAGTTTGCTATGGTTAGTAGCATTTTTTTGTAATTTAAAAGTACTTGGGTTTAGTTTGTTGTGGTAAGGGTAAGTTGGTGATGATTTACAGTAGCCGAAGTAATTTAGGTGAGTCTGGCATAGTTTGTTATAATTTGTACACCTTTTTTTGTAATTTTAAGATGATATGGTTTGGTTTGTTGTGGTAAGGGATAGTTGGGGGTGATTTACGGTAGCCGATGTAATTTAGGTGTTTCTGGTATAGTTTGTTATGATTTTTAGCATTTTTTTGTAATTTCAAAGTGATTGGGCTTAGTTTGTTGCTGTAAAGTGTAGTTGTGGGTGATTTTTGATAGGCGAAGTAATTTAGGTGAGTTTGGCATAGTTTGCTATGGTTAGTAGCATTTTTTTGTAATTTTAAAGTGATTGGGTTTAGTTTGTTGTGGTAAGGGTTATTTTGTGATGATTTATGGTAGCTGAAGTAATTTAGGTGAGTTTGGCATAGTTTGCTATGGTTAGTAGCATTTTTTTGTAATTTAAAAGTGATTGGGTTTAGTTTGTTGTGGTAAGGGTTAGTTGGTGATGATTTAGAGTAGCCAAAGTAATTTAGGTGTGTCTGGCATAGTTTGTTATGATTTGTACACCTTTTTTTGTAATTTTAAGATGATATGGTTTGGTTTGTTGTGGTAAGGAATAGTTGGGGGTGATTTACGGTAGCCGAAGTAATTTAGGTGATTCTGGTATAGTTTGTTATGATTTTTAGCATTTTTTTGTAATTTTAAAGTAATTGGGATTAGTTTGTTGCTGTAAAGTATAGTTGGGGGTGATTTTTGATAGCCGAAGTAATTTAGGTGAGTTTGTCATAGTTTGCTATGGTTAGTAGCATTTTTTTGTAATATAAAAGTGATTGGGTTTAGTTTGTTGTGGTAAGGGTTAGTAAGTGATGATTAATGGTAGCCGAAGTAATTTAGGTGAGTTTGGCATAGTTTGCTATGGTTAGTAGCATTTTTTTGTAATTTAAAAGTACTTGGGTTTAGTTTGTTGTGGTAAGGGTAAGTTGGTGATGATATACAGTAGCCGAAGTAATTTAAGTGAGTCTGGCATAGTTTGTTATGATTTGTACACCTTTTTTTATAATTTTAAGATGATATGGTTTGGTTTGTTGTGGTAAGGGATATTTGGGGGTGATTTACGGTAGCCGAAGTAATTTAGGTGATTCTGGTATAGTTTGTTATGATTTTTAGCATTTTTTTGTAATTTCAAAGTGATTGGGCTTAGTTTGTTGCTGTAAAGAGTAGTTGGGGGTGATTTTTGATAGCCGAAGTAATTTAGGTGAGTTTGGCATAGTTTGCTATGGTTAGAAGCATTTTTTTGTAATTTTAAAGTGATTGGGTTTAGTTTGTTGTGGTAAGGGTTATTTTGTGATGATTTATGGTAGCTGAAGTAATTTAGGTGAGTTTGGCATAGTTTGCTATGGTTAGTAGCATTTTTTTGTAATTTAAAAGTGATTGGGTTTAGTTTGTTGTGGTAAGGGTTAGTTGGTAATGATTTAGAGTAGCCGAAGTAATTTAGGTGAGTCTGGCATAGTTTGTTATGATTTGTACACCTTTTTTGTAATTTTAAGATGATATGGTTCGGTTTGTTGTGGTAAGGGACAGTTGGGGGTGATTTACGGTAGCCGAAGTAATTTAAGTGATTCTGGTATAGTTTGTTATGATTTTTAGCATTTTTTTGTAATTTTAAAGTAATTGGGCTTAGTTTGTTGCTGTAAAGTGTAGTTGGGGGTGATTTTTGATAGCTGAAATAATTTAGGTGTGTTTGGCATAGTTTGCTATGGTTAGTAGCATTTTTTTGTAATTTAAAAGTGATTGGGTTTAGTTTGTTGTGGTAAGGGTTAGTAGGTAATGATTAACGGTAGCCGAAGTAATTTAGGTGAGTTTGGCATAGTTTGCTATGGTTAGTAGCATTTTTTTGTAATTTAAAAGTACTTGGGTTTAGTTTGTTGTGGTAAGGGTAAGTTGGTGATGATTTACAGTAGCCGAAGTAATTTAGGTGAGTCTGGCATAGTTTGTTATAATTTGTACACCTTTTTTTGTAATTTTAAGATGATATGGTTTGGTTTGTTGTGGTAAGGGATAGTTGGGGGTGATTTACGGTAGCCGATGTAATTTAGGTGTTTCTGGTATAGTTTGTTATGATTTTTAGCATTTTTTTGTAATTTCAAAGTGATTGGGCTTAGTTTGTTGCTGTAAAGTGTAGTTGTGGGTGATTTTTGATAGGCGAAGTAATTTAGGTGAGTTTGGCATAGTTTGCTATGGTTAGTAGCATTTTTTTGTAATTTTAAAGTGATTGGGTTTAGTTTGTTGTGGTAAGGGTTAGTTGGTGATGATTTATGGTAGCCGAAGTAATTTAGGTGAGTTTGGCATAGTTTGCTATGGTTAGAAGCATTTTTTGTAATTTAAAAGTGATTGGGTTTAGTTTGTTGTGGTAAGGGTTAGTTGGTGATGATTTAGAGTAGCCAAAGTAATTTAGGTGTGTCTGGCATAGTTTGTTATGATTTGTACACCTTTTTTGTAATTTTAAGATGATATGGTTTGGTTTGTTGTGGTAAGGAATAGTTGGGGGTGATTTACGGTAGTCGAAGTAATTTAGGTGATTCTGGTATAGTTTGTTATGATTTTTAGCATTTTATTGTAATTTTAAAGTAATTGGGCTTAGTTTGTTGCTGTAAAGTGTAGTTGGGGGTGATTTTTGATAGCCGAAGTAATTTAGGTGAGTTTGTCATAGTTTGCTATGGATAGTAGCATTTTTTTGTAATATAAAAGTGATTGGGTATAGTTTGTTGTGGTAAGGGTTAGTAAGTGATGATTAATGGTAGCCGAAGTAATTTAGGTGAGTTTGGCATAGTTTGCTATGGTTAGTAGCATTTTTTTGTAATTTAAAAGTACTTGGGTTTAGTTTGTTGTGGTAAGGGTAAGTTGGTGATGATATACAGTAGCCGAAGTAATTTAGGTGAGTCTGGCATAGTTTGTTATGATTTGTACACCTTTTTTTGTAATTTTAAGATGATATGGTTTGGTTTGTTGTGGTAAGGGATAGTTGGGGGTGATTTACGGTAGCCGAAGTAATTTAGGTGATTCTGGTATAGTTTGTTTTGATTTTTAGCATTTTTTTGTAATTTCAAAGTGATTGGGCTTAGTTTGTTGCTGTAAAGTGTAGTTGGGGGTGATTTTTGATAGCCGAAGTAATTTAGGTGAGTTTGGCATAGTTTGCTATGGTTAGTAGCATTTTTTTGTAATTTTAAAGTGATTGGGTTTAGTTTGTTGTGGTAAGGGTTATTTTGTGATGATTTATGGTAGCTAAAGTAATTTAGGTGAGTTTGGCATAGTTTGCTATGGTTAGTAGCATTTTTTGTAATTTAAAAGTGATTGGGTTTAGTTTGTTGTGGTAAGGGTTAGTTGGTAATGATTTAGAGTAGCCGAAGTAATTTAGGTGAGTCTGGCATAGTTTGTTATGATTTGTACACCTTTTTTGTAATTTTAAGATGATATGGTTTGGTTTGTTGTGGTAAGGGATAGTTGGGGTTGATTTACGGTAGCCGAAGTAATTTAGGTGATTCTGGTATAGTTTGTTATGATTTTTAGCATTTTTTTGTAATTTTAAAGTGATTGGGCTTAGTTTGTTGCTGTAAAGTGTAGTTGGGGGTGATTTTTGATAGGCGAAGTAATTTAGGTGAGTTTGGCATAGTTTGCTATGGTTAGTAGCATTTTTTTGTAATTTTAAAGTGATTGGGTTTAGTTTGTTGTGGTAAGGGTTATTTTGTGATGATTTATGGTAGCTGAAGTAATTTAGGTGAGTTTGGCATAGTTTGCTATGGTTAGTAGCATTTTTTTGTATTTAAAAGTACTTGGGTTTAGTTTGTTGTGGTAAGGGTTAGTTGGTGATGGTTTAGAGTAGCCGAAGTAATTTAGGTGAGTCTGGCATAATTTGTTATGATTTGTACACCTTTTTTTGTAATTTTAAGATGATATGGTTTGGTTTGTTGTGGTAAGGGATAGTTGGGGGTGATTTACGGTAGCCGAAGTAATTTAGGTGATTCTGGTATAGTTTGTTATGATTTTTAGCATTTTTTTGTAATTTTAAAGTGATTGGGCTTAGTTTGTTGCTGTAAAGTGTAGTTGGGGGTGATTTTTGATAGCCGAAGTAATTTAGGTGAGTTTGGCATAGTTTGCTATGGTTAATAACATTTTTTTGTAATTTAAAAGTGATTGGGTTTAGTTTGTTGTGGTAAGGGTTAGTTGGTGATGATTTATGGTAGCCGAAGTATTTTAGGTGAGTTTGGCATAGTCTGCTATGGTTAGTAGCATTTTTTTGTAATTTAAAAGTGATTGGGTTTAGTTTGTTGTGGTAAGGGTTAGTTGGTGATGATTTAGAGTAGCCGAAGTAATTTAGGTGAGTCTGGCATAATTTGTTATGATTTGTACACCTTTTTTTGTAATTTTAAGATGATATGGTTTGGTTTGTTGTGGTAAGGGATAGTTGGGGGTGATTTACGGTAGCCGAAGTAATTTAGATGATTCTGGTATAGTTTGTTATGATTTTTAGCATTTTTTTGTAATTTTAAAGTGATTGGGCTTAGTTTATTGCTGTAAAGTGTAGTTGGGGGTGATTTTTGATAGTCGAAGTAATTTAGGTGAGTTTGGCATAGTTTGCTATGGTTAGTAGCATTTTTTTGTAATTTAAAAGAGAGTGGGTTTAGTTTGTTGTGGTAAGGGTTAGTTGGTGATGATTTATGGTAGCCGAAGTAATTTAGGTGAGTTTGGCATAGTTTGCTATGGTTAGAAGCATTTTTTGTAATTTAAAAGTGATTGGGTTTAGTTTGTTGTGGTAAGGGTTAGTTGGTGATGATTTAGAGTAGCCGAAGTAATTTAGGCGAGTCTGGCATAGTTTGTTATGATTTGTACACCTTTTTTGTAATTTTAAGATGATATGGTTCGGTTTGTTGTGGTAAGGGATACTTGGGGGTGATTTACGGAAGCCGAAGTAATTTGGGCGATTCTGGTATAGTTTGTTATGATTTTTAGCATTTTTTTGTAATTTTAAAGTGATTGGGCTTAGTTTATTGCTGTAAAGTGTTGTTGGGGGTGATTTTTGATAGCCGAAGTAATTTAGGGGAGTTTGGCATAGCTTGCTATGGTTAGTAGCATTTTTTTGTAATTTAAAAGGGATTGGGTTTAGTTTGTTGTGGTAAGGGTTAGTTGGTGATGTTTTATGGTAGCCGAAGTAATTTAGGTGAGTTTGGCATAGTTTGCTATGGTTAGTAGCATTTTTTTGTAATTTAAAAGTGATTGGGTTTAGTTTGTTGTGGTAAGGGTTAGTTGGTAATGATTTAGAGTAGCCGAAGTTATTTAGGTGAGTCTGGCATAGTTTGTTATGATTTGTACTCCTTTTTTGTAATTTTAAGATGATATGGTTCGGTTTGTTGTGGTAAGGGATACTTGGGGGTGATTTACGGAAGCCGAAGTAATTTGGGCGATTCTGGTATAGTTTGTTATGATTTTTTTGTAATTTTAAAGTGATTCGGCTTAGTTTGTTGCTGTAAAGTGTAGTTGGGAGTGATTTTTGATAGCCGAAGTAATTTAGGTAAGTTTGTCATAGTTTGCTATGGTTAGTAGCATTTTTTTGTAATTTAAAAGTGATTGGGTTTAGTTTGTTGTGGTAAGGGTTAGTTGGTGATGATTTAGAGTAGCCGAAGTAATTTAGGTGAGTCTGGCATAGTTTGTTATGATTTGTACACCTTTTTTTGTAATTTTAAGATGATATGGTTTGCTTTGTTGTGGTAAGGGATAGTTGGGGGTGATTTACGGTAGCCGAAGTAATTTAGGTGATTCTAGTATAGTTTGTTATGATTTTTAGCATTTTTTTGTAATTTTAAAGTGATTGGGCTTAGTTTGTTGCTGTAAAGTGTAGTTGGGGGTGATTTTTGATAGCCGAAGTAATTTAGGTGAGTTTGGCATAGTTTGCTATGGTTAGTAGCATTTTTTTGTATTTAAAAGTACTTGGGTTTAGTTTGTTGTGGTAAGGGTTAGTTGGTGATGATTTAGAGTAGCCGAAGTAATTTAGGTGAGTCTGGCATAATTTGTTATGATTTGTACACCTTTTTTTGTAATTTTAAGATGATATGGTTTGGTTTGTTGTGGTAAGGGATAGTTGGGGGTGATTTACGGTAGCCGAAGTAATTTAGGTGATTCTGGTATAGTTTGTTATGATTTTTAGCATTTTTTTGTAATTTTAAAGTGATTGGGCTTAGTTTGTTGCTGTAAAGTGTAGTTGGGGGTGATTTTTGATAGCCGAAGTAATTTAGGTGAGTTTGGCATAGTTTGCTATGGTTAATAACATTTTTTTGTAATTTAAAAGTGATTGGGTTTAGTTTGTTGTGGTAAGGGTTAGTTGGTGATGATTTATGGTAGCCGAAGTATTTTAGGTGAGTTTGGCATAGTCTGCTATGGTTAGTAGCATTTTTTTGTAATTTAAAAGTGATTGGGTTTAGTTTGTTGTGGTAAGGGTTAGTTGGTGATGATTTAGAGTAGCCGAAGTAATTTAGGTGAGTCTGGCATAATTTGTTATGATTTGTACACCTTTTTTTGTAATTTTAAGATGATATGGTTTGGTTTGTTGTGGTAAGGGATAGTTGGGGGTGATTTACGGTAGCCGAAGTAATTTAGGTGATTCTGGTATAGTTTGTTATGATTTTTAGCATTTTTTTGTAATTTTAAAGTGATTGGGCTTAGTTTATTGCTGTAAAGTGTAGTTGGGGGTGATTTTTGATAGTCGAAGTAATTTAGGTGAGTTTGGCATAGTTTGCTATGGTTAGTAGCATTTTTTTGTAATTTAAAAGAGATTGGGTTTAGTTTGTTGTGGTAAGGGTTAGTTGGTGATGATTTATGGTAGCCGAAGTAATTTAGGTGAGTTTGGCATAGTTTGCTATGGTTAGAAGCATTTTTTGTAATTTAAAAGTGATTGGGTTTAGTTTGTTGGGGTAAGGGTTAGTTGGTGATGATTTAGAGTAGCCGAAGTAATTTAGGCGAGTCTGGCATAGTTTGTTATGATTTGTACACCTTTTTTGTAATTTTAAGATGATATGGTTCGGTTTGTTGTGATAAGGGATACTTGGGGGTGATTTACGGAAGCCGAAGTAATTTGGGCGATTCTGGTATAGTTTGTTATGATTTTTAGCATTTTTTTGTAATTTTAAAGTGATTGGGCTTAGTTTATTGCTGTAAAGTGTTGTTGGGGGTGATTTTTGATAGCCGAAGTAATTTAGGGGAGTTTGGCATAGCTTGCTATGGTTAGTAGCATTTTTTTGTAATTTAAAAGGGATTGGGTTTAGTTTGTTGTGGTAAGGGTTAGTTGGTGATGTTTTATGGTAGCCGAAGTAATTTAGGTGAGTTTGGCATAGTTTGCTATGGTTAGTAGCATTTTTTTGTAATTTAAAAGTGATTGGGTTTAGTTTGTTGTGGTAAGGGTTAGTTGGTAATGATTTAGAGTAGCCGAAGTTATTTAGGTGAGTCTGGCATAGTTTGTTATGATTTGTACACCTTTTTTGTAATTTTAAGATGATATGGTTCGGTTTGTTGTGGTAAGGGATACTTGGGGGTGATTTACGGAAGCCGAAGTAATTTGGGCGATTCTGGTATAGTTTGTTATGATTTTTTTGTAATTTTAAAGTGATTCGGCTTAGTTTGTTGCTGTAAAGTGTAGTTGGGGGTGATTTTTGATAGCCGAAGTAATTTAGGTAAGTTTGTCATAGTTTGCTATGGTTAGTAGCATTTTTTGTAATTTAAAAGTGATTGGGTTTAGTTTGTTGTGGTAAGGGTTAGTTGGTGATGATTTAGAGTAGCCGAAGTAATTTAGGTGAGTCTGGCATAGTTTGTTATGATTTGTACACCTTTTTTGTAATTTTAAGATGATATGGTTTGGTTTGTTGTGGTAAGGGATAGTTGGGGGTGATTTACGGTAGCCGAAGTAATTTAGGTGATTCTGGTATAGTTTGTTATGATTTTTAGCATTTTTTTGTAATTTTAAAGTAATTGGGCTTAGTTTGTTGCTGTAAAGTGTAGTTGGGGGTGATTTTTGATAGCCGAAGTAATTTAGGTAAGTTTGTCATAGTTTTCTATGGTTAGTAGCATTTTTTTGTAATTTAAAAGTGATTGGGTTTAGTTTGTTGTGGTAAGGGTTAGTTGGTGATGATTTAGAGTAGCCGAAGTAATTTAGGTGAGTCTGGCATAGTTTGTTATGATTTGTACACCTTTTTTGTAATTTTAAGATGATATGGTTTGGTTTGTTGTGGTAAGGGATAGTTGGGGGTGATTTACGGTAGCCGAAGTAATTTAGGTGATTCTGGTATAGTTTGTTATGATTTTTAGCATTTTTTTGTAATTTCAAAGTGATTGGGCTTAGTTTGTTGCTGTAAAGTGTAGTTGGGGGTGATTTTTGATAGCCGAAGTAATTTAGGTGAGTTTGGCATTGTTTGTTATGGTTAGTAGCATTTTTTTGTAATTTTAAAATGATTGGGTTTAGTTTGTTGTGGTAAGGGTTATTTTGTGATGATTTATGGTAGCTGAAGTAATTTAGGTGAGTTTGGCATAGTTTGCTATGGTTAGTAGCATTTTTTTGTAATTTAAAAGTGATTGGGTTTAGTTTGTTGTGGTAAGGGTTAGTTGGTGATGATTTAGAGTAGCCGAAGTAATTTAGGTGAGTCTGGCATAGTTTGTTATGATTTGTACACCTTTTTTGTAATTTTAAGATGATATGGTTTGGTTTGTTGTGGTAAGGGATAGTTGGGGGTGATTTACGGTAGCCGAAGTAATTTAGGTGATTCTGGTATAGTTTGTTATGATTTTTAGCATTTTTTTGTAATTTTAAAGTGATTGGGCTAAGTTTGTTGCTGTAAAGTGTAGTTGGTGATGATTTATGGTAGCCGAAGTAATTTAGGTGAGTTTGGCATAGTTTGCTTTGGTTAGTAGCATTTTTTTGTAATTTAAAAGTGATTGGGTTTAGTTTGTTGTGGTAAGGGTTAGTTGGTGATGATTTAGAGTATCCGAAGTAATTTAGGTGAGTCTGGCATAGTTTGTTATAATTTGTACACCTTTTTTTGTAATTTTAAGATGATATGGTTTGGTTTGTTGTGGTAAGGGATAGTTGGGGGTGATTTACGGTAGCCGAAGTAATTTAGGTGATTCTGGTATAGTTTTTTATGATTTTTTGCATTTATTTTTATTTTTAAGTGATTATCCTTAGTTTGTTGCTGTAAAGTGTAGTTGGGGGTGATTTTTGATAGCCGAAGTAATTTAGCATTTTTTTGTAATTTAAAAGTGATTGGGTTTAGTTTGTTGTGGTAAGGGTTAGTTGGTGAAGATTTATGGTAGCCGAAGTAATTTAGGTGAGTTTGGCATAGTTTGCTATGGTTAGTAGCATTTTTTTGTAATTTAAAAGTGATTGGGTTTAGTTTGTTGTGGTAAGGGTTAGTTGGCGATGATTTAGAGTAGCCGAAGTAATTTAGGTTAGTCTGGCATAGTTTGTTATGATTTGTACATCTTTTTTTGAAATTTAAGATGATATGGTTTGGTTTGTTGTGGTAAGGTATAGTTGGGGGTGATTTACGGTATCCGAAATAATTTAGGTAATTCTGGTATAGTTTGTTATGATTTTTAGCATTTTTTTGTAATTTTAAAGTGATTGGGCTTAGTTTGTTGCTGTAAAGTGTAGTTGGTGTTTATTTTTGATAGCCGAAGTAATTTAGGTGAGTTTGGCATAGTTTGCTATGGTTAGTAGCATTTTTTTGTAATTTAAAAGTGATTGGGTTTAGTTTGTTGTGGTAAGGGTTAGTTGGTGATGATTTATGGTAGCCAAAGTAATTTAGGTGAGTTTGGCATAGTTTGCTATGGTTAGTAGCATTTTTTTGTAATTTAAAAGTGATTGGGTTTAGTTTGTTGTGGTAAGGGTTTGTTGGTGATGATTTAGAGTAACCGAAGTAATTTAGGTGAGTCTGGCTTAATTTGTTATGATTTGTACACCATTTTTTGTAATTTCAAGATGATATGGTTTGGTTTGTTGTAGTAAGGGATAGTTGGGGGTGATTTACGTTAGCCGAAGTAATTTAAGTGATTCTGGAATAGTTTGTTATGATTTTTAGCATTTTTTTGTAATTTTAAAGTGATTGGGATTAGTTTGTTGCTGTAAAGTGTAGTTGGGGGTGATTTTTGATAGCCGAAGTAATTTAGGTGAGTTTGGCATAGTTTGCTATGGTTAGTAGCATTTTTTTGTAATTTAAAAGTGATTGGGTTTAGTTTGTTGTGGTAAAGGTTAGTTGGTGATGATTTATGATAGCCGAAGTAATTTAAGTGAGTTTGGCATAGTTTGCTATGGTTAGTAGCATTTTTTTGTAATTTAAAAGTGATTGGGTTTAGTTTGTTGTGGTAAGGGTTAGTTGGTGATGATTTAGAGTAGCCGTAGTAATTTAGGTGAGTCTGGCATAGTTTGTTATGATTTGTACACATTTTTTTGTAATTTTAAGATGATATGGTTTGGTTTGTTGTGGTAAGGGATAGTTGGGGGTGATTTACGGTAGCCGAAGTAATTTAGGTGATTCTGGTATAGTTTGTTATGATTTTTAGCATTTTTTTGTAATTTTAAAGTGATTGGGCTTAGTTTGTTGCTGTAAAGTGTATCTGGGGGTGATTTTTGATAGCCGAAGTAATTTAGGTGAGTTTGGCATAGTTTGCTATGGTTAGTAGCATTTTATTGTAATTTAAATGTGATTGGGTTTAGTTTGTTGTGGTAAGGGTTAGTTGGTGATGATTTATGGTAGCCAAAGTAATTTAGGTGAGTTTGGCATAGTTTGCTATGGTTAGTAGCATTTTTTTGTAATTTAAAATTGATTGGGTTTAGTTTGTTGTGGTAGGGGTTAGTTGGTGATGATTTAGAGTAGCCGAAGTATTTTAGGTGAGTCTGGCATAGTTTGTTATGATTTGTACACCTTTTTTTGTAATTTTAAGCTGATATGGTTTGGTTTGTTGTGGTAAGGGATAGTTCGGGGTGATTTACGGTAGCCGAAGTAATTTAGGTGATTCTGGTATAGTTTGTTATGATTTTTAGCATTTTTTTGTAATTTTAAAGAGATTGGGCTTAGTTTGTTGCTGTAAAGTGTAGTTGGGGATGATTTTTGATAGCCGAAGTAATTTAGGTGAGTTTGGCATAGTTTGCTATGGTTAGTAGCATTTTTTTGTAATTTAAAAGCAATTGGGTTTAGTTTGTTGTGGTTAGGGTTAGTTGGTGATGATTTATGGTAGCCAAAGTAATTTAGGTGAGTTTGGCATAGTTTGCTATGGTTAGTAGCATTTTTTTGTAATTTAAAAGTGATTGGGTTTAGTTTGTTGTGGTAAGGGTTTGTTGGTGATGATTTAGAGTAACCGAAGTAATTTAGGTGAGTCTGGCATAATTTGTTATGATTTGTACACCTTTTTTTGTCATTTCAAGATGATATGGTTTGGTTTGTTTTAGTAAGGGATAGTTGGGGGTGATTTACGGTAGCCGAAGTAATTTAAGTGATACTGGAATAGTTTGTTATGATTTTTAGCATTTTTTTGTAATTTTAAAGTGATTGGGCTTTGTTTGTTGCTGTAAAGTGTAGTTGGGAGTGATTTTTGATAGCCGAAGTAATTTAGGTAAGTTTGGCATAGTTTGCTATGGTTAGTAGCATTTTTTTGTAATTTAAAAGTGATTGGGTTTAGTTTGTTGTGGTAAAGGTTAGTTGGTGATGATTTATGGTAGCCGAAGTAATTTAGGTGAGTTTGGCATAGTTTGCTATGGTTAGTAGCATTTTTTTGTAATTTAAAAGTGATTGGGTTTAGTTTGTTGTGGTAAGGGTTAGTTGGTGATGATTTAGAATAGCCGAAGTAATTTAGGAGAGTCTGGCATAGTTTGTTATGATTTGTACACCTTTTTTGTAATTTTAAGATAGTATGGTTTGGTTTGTTGTGGTAAGGGATAGTTGGGTGTGATTTACGGTAGCCGAAGTAATTTAGGTGATTCTGGTATAGTTTGTTATGATTTTTAGCATTTTTTTGTAATTTTAAAGTTATTGGGCTTAGTTTGTTGCTGTAAAATGTAGTTGGGGATGATTTTTGATAGCCGAAGTAATTTAGGTGAGTTTGGCATAGTTTGCTATGGTTAGTAGCATTTTTTTGTAATTTAAAAGCAATTGGGTTTAGTTTGTTGTGGTAAGGGTTAGTTGGTGATGATTTATGGTAGCCGAAGTAATTTAAGTAAGTTTGGCATAGTTTGCTATGGTTGGTAGCATTTTTTTGTAATTTAAAAGTGATTGGGTTTAGTTTGTTGTGGTAAGGGTTAGTTGATGATGATTTATGGTAGCCGAAGTAATTTAGGTGAGTTTGGCCTAGTTTGTAATGGTTAGTAGCATTTTTTTGTAATTTAAAAGTGATTGGGTTTAGTTTGTTGTGGTAAGGGTTAGTTGGTGATGAATTAGAGTAGCCGAAGTAATTTAGGTGAGTCTGGCATAGTTTGTTATCATTTGTACACCTTTTTTTGTAATTTTAAGATGATATGGTTTGGTTTGTTGTGGTAAGGGATAGTTGGGGGTGATTTACGGTAGCCGAAGTAATTTAGGTAATTCTGGTATAGTTTGTTATGATTTTTAGCATTTTTTTGTAATTTTAAAGTGATTGGGCTTAGTTTGTTGCTGTAAAGTGTAGTTGTGTGTGATTTTTGATAGCCGAAGTAATTTAGGTGAGTTTGGCATAGTATGCTATGGTTAGTAGCATTTTTTTGTAATTTAAAAGTGATTGGGTTTAGTTTGTTGTGGTAAGATTTAGTTGGTGATGATTTATGGTAGCCGAAGTAATTTAGGTGAGTTTGGCATAGTTTGCTATGGTTAGTAGCATTTTTTTGTAATTTAAAAGTGATTGGGTTTAGTTTGTTGTGCTAAGGGTTAGTTGGTGATGATTAAGAGTAGCCGAAGTAATTTTGGGTGAGACTGGCATAGTTTGTTATGATTTGTACACTTTTTTTGTAATTTTAAGATGATATGGTTTGGTTTGTTGTGGTAAGGGATAGTTGGGGGTGATTTACGGTATCCGAAGTAATTGAGGTGATTGTGGTATAGTTTGTTATGATTTTTAGCATTTTTTTAAAGTAATTGGGCTTAGTTTGTTGCTGTAAAGTGTAGTTGGGGATGATTTTTGTTAGCCGAAGTAATTTAGGTGAGTTTGGCATAGTTTGCTATGGTTAGTAGCATTTTTTTGTAATTTAAAAGTGATTGGGTTTACTTTGTTGTGGTAAGGGTTAGTTGGTGATGATTTATGGTAGCCGAAGTAATTTAGGTGAGTTTGGCATAGTTTGCTATGGTTAGTAGCATTTTTTAGTAATTTAAAAGTGATTGGGTTTAGTTTGTTGTGGTAAGGGTTAGTTGGTGATGATTTAGAGTAGCCGAAGTAATTTAGGTGAGACTGGCATAGTTTGTTATGATTTGTACACCTTTTTTTGTAATTTTAAGATGATATGGTTTGGTTTGTTGTGGTAAGGGATAGTTGGGGGTGATTTAAGTTAGACGAAGTAATTTAGGTGATTCTGGTATAGTTTGTTATTCTTTTTAGCATTTTTTTGTAATTTTAAAGTGATTGGGCCTAGTTTGTTGCTGTAAAGTGTAGTTGGGGGTGATTTTTGATATCCGAAGTAATTTAGGTGAGTTTGGCATAGTCTGCTATAGTTAGTAGCATTTTTTTGTAATTTAAAAGTGATTGGGTTTAGTTTGTTGTGGTAAGGGTTAGTTGGTGATGATTTATGGTAGCCGAAGTAATTTAGGTGAGTTTGGCATAGTTTGCTATGGTTAGTAGCATTTTTTTGTAATTTAAAAGTGATTGGGTTTAGTTTGTTGTGGTAAGGGTTAGTTGGTGATGATTTAGAGTAGCCGAAGTAATTTAGGTGAGTCTGGCATAGCTTGTTATGATTATTAGCATTTTTTTGTAATTTTAAAGTGATTGGGTTTAGTTTGTTGCTGTAAAGTGTAGTTGGGGGTGATTTTTGATAGCCGAAGTAATTTAGGTGAGTTTGGCATAGTTTGCTATGGTTAGTAGCATTTTTTTATAATCTAAAAATGATTGGGTTTAGTTTGTTGTGGTAAGGGTTAGTTGGTGATGATTTATGGTAGCCCAAGTAATTTAGGTGAGTTTGGCATAGTTTGCTATGGTTAGTAGCATTTTTTTGTAATTTAAAAGTGATTGGGTTTAGTTTGTTGTGGTAAGGGTTATTTGGTGATGATTTATGGTAGCTGAAGTAATTTAGGTGAGTTTGGCATAGTTTGCTATGGTTAGTAGCATTTTTTTGTAATTTAAAAGTGATTGGGTTTAGTTTGTTGTGGTAAGGGTTACTTGGTGATGATTTAGAGTAGCCGAAGTAATTTAGGTGAGTCTGGCCTAGTTTGTTATGATTTGTACACCTTTTTTTGTAATTTTAAGATGATATGGTTTGGTTTGTTGTGGTAAGGGATAGTTGGGGGTGATTTACGGTAGCCGAAGTAATTTAGGTGATTCTGGTATAGTTTGTTATGATTTTTAGCATTTTTTTGTAATTTTAAAGTGATTGGGCTTAGTTTGTTAATGTAAAGTGTAGTTGGGGGTGGTTTTTAATAGCCGAAGTAATTTAGGTGAGTTTGGCATAGTTTGTTATGGTTAGTAGCATTTTTTTGTAATTTAAAAGTGATTGGGTTTAGTTTGTTGTGGTAAGGGTTAGTTGGTGATGATTTATGGTAGCCGAAGTAATTTAGGTGAGTTTGGCATAGTTTGCTATGGTTAGTAGCATATTTTTGTAATTTAAAAGTGATTGGGTTTAGTTTGTTGTGGTAAGGGTTAGTTGGTGATGATTTAGAGTAGCCGAAATAATTTAGGTGAATCTGGCATAGTTTGTTATGATTTGTACACCTTTTTTTGTAATTTTAAAATGATATGGTTTGGTTTGTTGTGGTAAGGGATAGTTGGGGGTGATTTACGGTAGCCGAAGTAATTTAGGTGATTCTGGTATAATTTGTTATGATTTTTAGCATTTTTTTGTAATTTTAAAGTGATTGGGCTTAGTTTATTGCTGTAAAGTGTTGTTGGGGGTGATTTTTGATAGCCGAAGTAATTTAGGTGAGTTTGGCCTAGTTTGCTATGGTTAGTAGCATTTTTTTGTAATTTAAAAGTGATTGGGTTTAGTTTGTTGTGGTAAGGGTTCGTTGGTGATGATTTATGGTAGCCGAAGTAATTTAGGTGAGTTTGGCATAGTTTGCTATGGTTAGAAGCATTTTTTGTAATGTAAAAGTGATTGGGTTTAGTTTGTTGTGGTAAGGGTTAGTTGGTGATGATTTAGAGTAGCCAAAGTAATTTAGCTGTGTCTGGCATAGTTTGTTATGATTTGTACACCTTTTTTTGTAATTTTAAGATGATATGGTTTGGTTTGTTGTGGTAAGGAATAGTTGGGGGTGATTTACGGTAGCCGAAGTAATTTAGGTGATTCTGGTATAGTTTGTTATGATTTTTAGCATTTTTTTGTAATTTTAAAGTAATTGGGATTAGTTTGTTGCTGTAAAGTGTAGTTGGGGGTGATTTATGATAGCCGAAGTAATTTAGGTGAGTTTGTCATAGTTTGCTATGGTTAGTAGCATTTTTTTGTAATATAAAAGTGATTGGGTTTAGTTTGTTGTGGTAAGGGTTAGTAAGTGATGATTAATGGTAGCCGAAGTAATTTAGGTGAGTTTGGCATAGTTTGCTATGGTTAGTAGCATTTTTTTGTAATTTAAAATTACTTGGGTTTTAATTTGTTGTGGTAAGGGTAAGTTGGTGATGATATACAGTAGCCGAAGTAATTTAAGTGAGTCTGGCATAGTTTGTTATGATTTGTACACCTTTTTTTGTAATTTTAAGATGATATGGTTTGGTTTGTTGTGGTAAGGGATAGTTGGGGGTGATTTACGGTAGCCGAAGTAATTTAGGTGATTCTGGTATAATTTGTTATGATTTTTAGCATTTTTTTGTAATTTTAAAGTGATTGGGTTTAGTTTGTTGTGGTAAGGGTTATTTTGTGATGATTTATGGTAGCTGAAGTAATTTAGGTGAGTTTGGCATAGTTTGCTATGGTTAGTAGCATTTTTTTGTAATTTAAAAGTGATTGGGTTTAGTTTGTTGTGGTAAGGGTTAGTTGGTAATGATTTAGAGTAGCCGAAGTAATTTAGGTGAGTCTGGCATAGTTTGTTATGATTTGTACACCTTTTTTGTAATTTTAAGATGATATGGTTCGGTTTGTTGTGGTAAGGGATAGTTGGGGGTGATTTACGGTAGCCGAAGTAATTTAGGTGATTCTGGTATAGTTTGTTATAATTTTTTTGTAATTTTAAAGTGATTGGGCTTAGTTTGTTGCTGTAAAGTGTAGTTGGGGGTGATTTTTGATAGCCGAAGTAATTTAGGTGAGTTTGGCATAGCTTGCTATGGTTTGTAGCATTTTTTTGTAATTTAAAAGTGATTGGGTTTAGTTTGTTGTGGTAAGGGTTAGTTGGTGATGATTTATGGTAGCCGAAGTAATTTAGGTGAGTTTGGCATAGTTTGCTATGGTTAGTAGCATTTTTTTGTAATTTAAAAGTAATTGGGTTTAGTTTGTTGTGGTAAGGGTTAGTTGGTGATGATTTAGAGCAGCCGAAGTAATTTAGGTGAGTCTGGCATAGTTTGTTATGATTTGTACACCTTTTTTGTAATTTTAAGATGATATGGTTTGGTTTGTTGTGGTAAGGGATAGTCGGGGGTTATTTACGCTAGCCTAAGTAATTTAGGTGATTCTGGTATAGTTTGTTATGATTTTTAGCATTTTTTTGTAATTTTAAAGTAATTGGGCTTAATTTGTTGCTGTAAAGTGTAGTTGGGGGTGATTTTTGATAACCGAAGTAATTTATGTGATTTTGTCATAGTTTGCTATGGTTAGTAGCATTTTTTTGTAATTTAAAAGTGATTGGGTTTAGTTTGTTGTGGTAAGGGTTAGTAGGTGATGATTAATGGTAGCCGAAGTAATTTAGGTGAGTTTGGCATAGTTTGCTATGGTTAGTAGCATTTTTTTGTAATTTAAAAGTACTTGGGTTTAGTTTGTTGTGGTAAGGGTAAGTTGGTGATGATTTACAGGAGCCGAAGTAATTTAGGTGAGTCTGGCATAGTTTGTTATGATTTGTACACCTTTTTTTGTAATTTTAAGATGATATGGTTTGGTTTGTTGTGGTAAGGGATAGTTGGGGGTGATTTACGGTAGCCGATGTAATTTAGGTGTTTCTGGTATAGTTTGTTATGATTTTTAGCATTTTTTTGTAATTTCAAAGTGATTGGGCTTAGTTTGTTGCTGTAAAGTGTAGTTGTGGGTGATTTTTGATAGGCGAAGTAATTTAGGTGAGTTTGGCATAGTTTGCTATGGTTAGTAGCATTTTTTTGTAATTTTAAAGTGATTGGGTTTAGTTTGTTGTGGTAAGGGTTATTTTGTGATGATTTATGGTAGCTGAAGTAATTTAGGTGAGTTTGGCATAGTTTGCTATGGTTAGTAGCATTTTTTTGTAATTTAAAAGTGATTGGGTTTAGTTTGTTGTGGTAAGGGTTAGTTGGTGATGATTTAGAGTAGCCGAAGTAATTTAGGTGAGTCTGGCATAGTTTGTTATCATTTGTACACCTTTTTTGTAATTTTAAGATGGTATGGTTTGGTTTGTTGTGGTAAGGGATAGTTGGGAGTGATTTACGGTAGCCGAAGTAATTTAGGTGATTCTGGTATAGTTTGTTATGATTTTTAGCATTTTTTTGTAATTTTAAAGTGATTGGGCTTAGTTTATTGCTGTAAAGTGTTGTTGGGGGTGATTTTTGATAGCCGAAGTAATTTAGGTGAGTTTGGCCTAGTTTGCTATGGTTAGTAGCATTTTTTTGTAATTTAAAAGTGATTGGGTTTAGTTTGTTGTGGTAAGGGTTAGTTGGTGATGATTTATGGTAGCCGAAGTAATTTAGGTGAGTTTGGCATAGTTTGCTATGGTTAGAAGCATTTTTTGTAATTTAAAAGTGATTGGGTTTAGTTTGTTGTGGTAAGGGTTAGTTGGTGATGATTTAGAGTAGCCAAAGTAATTTAGGTGTGTCTGGCATAGTTTGTTATGATTTGTACACCTTTTTTTGTAATTTTAAGATGATATGGTTTGGTTTGTTGTGGTAAGGAATAGTTGGGGGTGATTTACGGTAGCCGAAGTAATTTAGGTGATTCTGGTATAGTTTGTTATGATTTTTAGCATTTTATTGTAATTTTAAAGTAATTGAGCTTAGTTTGTTGCTGTAAAGTGTAGTTGGGGATGATTTTTGATAGCCGAAGTAATTTAGGTGAGTTTGTCATAGTTTGCTATGAATAGTAGCATTTTTTTGTAATATAAAAGTGATTGGGTTTAGTTTGTTGTGGTAAGGGTTAGTAAGTGATGATTAATGGTAGCCGAAGTAATTTAGGTGAGTTTGGCATAGTTTGCTATGGTTAGTAGCATTTTTTTGTAATTTAAAAGTACTTGGGTTTAGTTTGTTGTGGTAAGGGTAAGTTGGTGATGATATACAGTAGCCGAAGTAATTTAGGTGAGTCTGGCATAGTTTGTTATGATTTGTACACCTTTTTTTGTAATTTTAAGATGATATGGTTTGGTTTGTTGTGGTAAGGGATAGTTGGGGGTGATTTACAGTAGCCGAAGTAATTTAGGTGATTCTGGTATAGTTTGTTATGATTTTTAGCATTTTTTTGTAATTTCAAAGTGATTGGGCTTAGTTTGTTGCTGTAAAGTGTAGTTGGGGGTGATTTTTGATAGCCGAAGTAATTTAGGTGAGTTTGGCATAGTTTGCTATGGTTAGTAGCATTTTTTTGTAATTTTAAAGTGATTGGGTTTAGTTTGTTGTGGTAAGGGTTATTTTGTGATGATTTATGGTAGCTGAAGTAATTTAGGTGAGTTTGGCATAGTTTGGTATGGTTAGTAGCATTTTTTGTAATTTAAAAGTGATTGGGTTTAGTTTGTTGTGGTAAGGGTTAGTTGGTAATGATTTAGAGTAGCCGAAGTAATTTAGGTGAGTCTGGCATAGTTTGTTATGATTTGTACACCTTTTTTGTAATTTTAAGATGATATGGTTTGGTTTGTTGTGGTAAGGGATAGTTGGGGGTGATTTACGGTAGCCGAAGTAATTTAGGTGATTCTGGTATAGTTTGTTATGGTTTTTAGCATTTTTTTGTAATTTTAAAGTGATTGGGCTTAGTTTGTTGCTGTAAAGTGTAGTTGGGGGTGATTTTTGATAGGCGAAGTAATTTAGGTGAGTTTGGCATAGTTTGCTATGGTTAGTAGCATTTTTTTGTAATTTTAAAGTGATTGGGATTAGTTTGTTGTGGTGAGGGTTATTTTGTGATGATTTATGGTAGCTGAAGTAATTTAGGTGAGTTTGGCATAGTTTGCTATGGTCAGTAGCATTTTTTTGTAATTTAAAAGTGATTGGGTTTAGTTTGTTGTGGTAAGGGTTAGTTGGTGATGATTTAGAGTAGCCGAAGTAATTTAGGTGAGTCTGGCATAGTTTGTTATGATTTGTACACCTTTTTTGTAATTTTAAGATGATATGGTTTGGTTTGTTGTGGTAAGGGATAGTTGGGGGTGATTTACGGTAGCCGAAGTAATTTAGGTGATTCTGGTATAGTTTGTTATGATTTTTAGCATTTTTTTGTAATTTTAAAGTGATTGGGCTTAGTTTGTTGCTGTAAAGTGTAGTTGGGGGTGATTTTTGATAGCCGAAGTAATTTAGGTGAGTTTGGCATAGTTTGCTATGGTTAATAATATTTTTTTGTAATTTAAAAGTGATTGGGTTTAGTTTGTTGTGGTAAGGGTTAGTTGGTGATGATTTATGGTAGCCGAAGTATTTTAGGTGAGTTTGGCATAGTCTGCTATGGTTAGTAGCATTTTTTTGTAATTTAAAAGTGATTGGGTTTAGTTTGTTGTGGTAAGGGTTAGTTGGTGATGATTTAGAGTAGCCGAAGTAATTTAGGTGAGTCTGGCATAATTTGTTATGATTTGTACACCTTTTTTTGTAATTTTAAGATGATATGGTTTGGTTTGTTGTGGTAAGGGATAGTTGGGGGTGATTTACGGTAGCCGAAGTAATTTAGGTGATTCTGGTATAGTTTGTTATGATTTTTAGCATTTTTTTGTAATTTTAAAGTGATTGGGCTTAGTTTATTGCTGTAAAGTGTAGTTGGGGGTGATTTTTGATAGTCGAAGTAATTTAGGTGAGTTTGGCATAGTTTGCTATGGTTAGTAGCATTTTTTTGTAATTTAAAAGAGATTGGGTTTAGTTTGTTGTGGTAAGGGTTAGTTGGTGATGATTTATGGTAGCCGAAGTAATTTAGGTGAGTTTGGCATAGTTTGCTATGGTTAGAAGCATTTTTTGTAATTTAAAAGTGATTGGGTTTAGTTTGTTGTGGTAAGGGTTAGTTGGTGATGATTTATGGTAGCCGAAGTAATTTAGGTGAGTCTGGCATAGTTTGTTATGATTTGTACACCTTTTTTGTAATTTTAAGATGATATGGTTCGGTTTGTTGTGGTAAGGGATAGTTGGGGGTGATTTACGGTAGCCGAAGTAATTTAGGTGATTCTGGTATAGTTTGTTATGATTTTTAGCATTTTATTGTAATTTTAAAGTAATTGGGCTTAGTTTGTTGCTGTAAAGTGTAGTTGGGGGTGATTTTTGATAGCCGTAGTAATTTAGGTGAGTTTGGCATAGCTTGCTATGGTTAGTAGCATTTTTTTGTAATTTAAAAATGATTGGGTTTAGTTTGTTGTGGTAAGGGTTAGTTGGTTATGATTTATGGTAGCCGAAGTAATTTAGGTGATTCTGGAATAGTTTGTTATGATTTTTAGCATTTTTTTGTAATTTTAAAGTAATTGGGCTTAGTTTGTTGCTGTAAAGTGTAGTTGGGGGTGATTTTTGATAGCCGAAGTAATTTAGGTGAGTTTGGCATAGCTTGCTATGGTTAGTATCATTTTTTTGTAATTTAAAAGTGATTGGGTTTAGTTTGTTGTGGTAAGGGTTAGTTGGTGATGATTTAGATTAACCGAAGTAATTTAGGTGAGTCTGGCATAGTTTGTTATGATTTGTACACCTTTTTTGTAATTTCAAGATGATATGGTTTGGTTTGTTGTGGTAAGGGATAGTTGGGGGTGATTTACGGTAGCCGAAGTAATTTAGGTGATTCTGGTATAGTTTTGTTATGATTTTTAGCATTTTTATGTAATTTTAAAGTGATTGGGTTTAGTTTGTTGCTGTAAAGTGTAGTTGGGGGTGATTTTTGATAGCCGAAGTAATTTAGGTGAGTTTGGCATAGTTTGCTATGGTTAGTAGCATTTTTTTGTAATTTAAAAGTGATTGGGTTTAGTTTGTTGTGGTAAGGGTTAGTTGGTGATGATTTATGGTAGCCGAAGTATTTTAGGTGAGTTTGGCATAGTCTGCTATGGTTAGTAGCATTCTTTTGTAATTTAAAAGTGATTGGGTTTTGTTTGTTGTGCTAAGGGTTAGTTGGTGATGATTTAGAGTAGCCGAAGTAATTTAGGAGAGTCTGGCATAGTTTGTTATGATTTGTACACCTTTTTTTGTAATTTTAAGATGATATGGATTGGTTTGTTGTGGTAAGGGATAGTTGGGGGTGATTTACGGTAGCCGAAGCAATTTAGGTGATTCTGGTATAGTTTGTTATGATTTTAACATTTTTTTGTAATTTTAAAGTGATTGGGCTTAGTTTATTGCTGTAAAGTGTAGTTGGGGGTGATTTTTGATAGCCGAAGTAATTTAGGTGAGTTTGGCATAGTTTGCTATGGTTAGTAGCATTTTTTTGTATTTAAAAGTACTTGGGTTTAGTTTGTTGTGGTAAGGGTTAGTTGGTGATGATTTAGAGTAGCCGAAGTAATTTAGGTGAGTCTGGCATAATTTGTTATGATTTGTACACCTTTTTTTGTAATTTTAAGATGATATGGTTTGGTTTGTTGTGGTAAGGGATAGTTGGGGGTGATTTACGGTAGCCGAAGTAATTTAGGTGATTCAGGTATAGTTTGTTATGATTTTTAGCATTTTTTTGTAATTTTAAAGTGATTGGGCTTAGTTTATTGCTGTAAAGTGTTGTTGGGGGTGATTTTTGATAGCCGAAGTAATTTAGGTGAGTTTGGCCTAGTTTGCTATGGTTAGTAGCATTTTTTTGTAATTTAAAAGTGATTGGGTTTAGTTTGTTGTGGTAAGGGTTAGTTGGTAATGATTTAGAATAGCCGAAGTAATTTAGGTGAGTCTGGCATAGTTTGTTATGATTTGTACACCTTTTTTGTAATTTTAAGATGATATGGTTCGGTTTGTTGTGGTAAGGGACACTTGGGTGTGATTTACGGTAGCCGAAGTAATTTAGGTGATTCTGGTATAGTTTGTTATGATTTTTTTGTAATTTTAAAGTGATTGGGCTTAGTTTGTTGCTGTAAAGTGCAGTTGGGGGTGATTTTTGATAGCCGAAGTAATTTAGGTGAGTTTGGCATAGCTTGCTATGGTTAGTAGCATTTTTTTGTAATTTAAAAGTGATTGGGTTTAGTTTGTTGTGGTAAGGGTTAGTTGGTGATGATTTATGGTAGCCGAAGTAATTTAGGTGAGTTTGGCATAGTTTGCAATGGTTAGTAGCATTTTTTTGTAATTTAAAAGTGATTGGGTTTAGTTTGTTGTGGTAAGGGTAAGTTGGTAATGATTTAGAGTAGCCGAAGTAATTTAGGTGAGTCTGGCATAGTTTGTTATGATTTGTACACTTTTTTTGTAATTTTAAGATTATATGGTTCGGTTTGTTGTGGTAAGGGATACTTGGGGGTGATTTACGGTAGCCGAAGTAATTTAGGTGATTCTGGTATAGTTTGTTATGATTTTTTTGTAATTTTAAAGTGATTGGGCTTAGTTTGTTGCTGTAAAGTGTAGTTGGGGGTGATTTTTGATCGCCGAAGTAATTTAGGTGAGTTTGGCATAGCTTGCTATGGTTAGTAGCATTTTTTTGTAATTTAAAAGTGATTGGGTTTAGTTTGTTGTGGTAAGGGTTAGTTGGTGATGATTTATGGTAGCCGAAGTAATTTAGGTGAGTTTGGCATAGTTTGCTATGGTTAGTAGCATTTTTTTGTATTTAAAAGTACTTGGGTTTAGTTTGTTGTGGTAAGGGTTAGTTGGTGATGATTTAGAGTAGCCGAAGTAATTTAGGTGAGTCTGGCATAATTTGTTATGATTTGTACACCTTTTTTTGTAATTTTAAGATGATATGGTTTGGTTTGTTGTGGTAAGGGATAGTTGGGGGTGATTTACGGTAGCCGAAGTAATTTAGGTGATTCTGGTATAGTTTGTTATGATTTTTAGCATTTTTTTGTAATTTTAAAGTGATTGGGCTTAGTTTGTTGCTGTAAAGTGTAGTTGGGGGTGATTTTTGATAGCCGAAGTAATTTAGGTGAGTTTGGCATAGTTTGCTATGGTTAATAACATTTTTTTGTAATTTAAAAGTGATTGGGTTTAGTTTGTTGTGGTAAGGGTTAGTTGGTGATGATTTATGGTAGCCGAAGTATTTTAGGTGAGTTTGGCATAGTCTGCTATGTTTAGTAGCATTTTTTTGTAATTTAAAAGTGATTGGGTTTAGTTTGTTGTGGTAAGGGTTAGTTGGTGATGATTTAGAGTAGCCGAAGTAATTTAGGTGAGTCTGGCATAATTTGTTATGATTTGTACATCTTTTTTTGTAATTTTAAGATGATATGGTTTGGTTTGTTGTGGTAAGGGATAGTTGGGGGTGATTTACGGTAGCCGAAGTAATTTAGGTGATTCAGGTATAGTTTGTTATGATTTTTAGCATTTTTTTGTAATTTTAAAGTGATTGGGCTTAGTTTATTGCTGTAAAGTGTAGTTGGGGGTGATTTTTGATAGTCGAAGTAATTTAGGTGAGTTTGGCATAGTTTGCTATGGTTAGTAGCATTTATTTTGTAATTTAAAAGAGATTGGGTTTAGTTTGTTGTGGTAAGGGTTAGTTGGTGATGATTTAGAGTAGCCGAAGTAATTTAGGCGAGTCTGGCATAGTTTGTTATGATTGTACACCTTTTTTTTGTAATTTTATGATGATATGGTTTGGTTTGTTGTGGTAAGGGATAGTTGGGGGTGATTTACGGTAGCCGAAGTAATTTAGGTGATTCTGGTATAGTTTGTTATGATTTTTAGCATTTTTTTGTAATTTTAAAGTGATTGGGCTTAGTTTATTGCTGTAAAGTGTTGTTGGGGGTGATTTTTGATAGCCGAAGTAATTTAGGTGAGTTTGGCATAGCTTGCTATGGTTAGTAGCATTTTTTTGTAATTTAAAAGGGATTGGGTTTAGTTTGTTGTGGTAAGGGTTAGTTGGTGATGATTTATGGTAGCCGAAGTAATTTAGGTGAGTTTGGCATAGTTTGCAATGGTTAGTAGCATTTTTTTGTAATTTAAAAGTGATTGGGTTTAGTTTGTTGTGGTAAGGGTTAGTTGGTAATGATTTAGAGTAGCCGAAGTTATTTAGGTGAGTCTGGCATAGTTTGTTATGATTTGTACATCTTTTTTGTAATTTTAAGATGATATGGTTCGGTTTGTTCTGGTAAGGGATGTATGTATGTATGTAAATTAGTGGAGGGTAGTCTGTGCGACCACTGGACTTAGGCCCCAGCGGGCCCCTTGTCCTGCCTCCGTTAGGGGATCACTCCAGCTGGGTCGATAGCCATCCTATTTGGTTGAAATAGTTGACCACCGTGCCCAGGGGGATCTCCCTTATGTTGGCCATTGATGGCCATTTGTCCCCAAGTATGGATTCTCTGATGGACGAAAGCGCAGTGCATTCGCAAAGTACGTGCTGCACTGTTTCGTTTTCTTGTTCACATCCTCAACAAAGTGGTGTGTGTTCTAGCTACATTTGGTGAAGGTGTTTTCTTAAATGACAGTGCCCGGTCAGAATGCCAGTCGCGAGGCGCAGGTTCTTCTTGGTCATTGTCAAAAATTTGTTTGCTGCGTCCTTGCTAGGATACATTAGTAATTCCTTGGCATGGCGACAGTTGGTTGTGTCATCCCATCTCTCTTTGAATTGAGAGTGGGTGTTTTCCTTTATAAGTTTTGTTCTTGCTGAGGTTGATAGCGTATTTGAGGGGCCTAAGATCTTTCTTTTGGCTGCCCTCGCCGCCAACTCGTCAGCTTTTATGTTACCCATGTTTTCCGCGTGGCCTCTAACCCAGCAAACAGAAATTGTGTTCGCTGTGGCGATCTCCGCGAGCGCTTTATGGGTTTCTAATACTGCCCTCGATACAGTTTTGTATCTTTGAAGGGACAGTAGTGCTTGTCTACTATCTGTGTAGATTCGTATCTTTTTGCCGCTGGCCTGTCTGCGTGCAATTTCTTTTGCGGCTATGGATATACCTGCCAGCTCGGTATCCGTTACGCTGGCGTATTTATCCATAGTCCAGCTGCTTCGAATTCGCAGGCTTCTTGAAAATATTCCACAGCCCGCTCCTTCTTTCTTTTTCGATCCATCCGTGAAGACCTTTATGGTCTCTTCATCGGATATTTCGTTTGGTTTTATGTCGATTGCGTAGGGTTTGTTAAAGACAAACTGGGGGGAGATATCATTGGTGCCTGCCTGTAGTTGAGGTATCTTCTTGACAGCCTCATCCCACAGTCGGCGCCTTATCTCGCCACATCCTACGCTGGACTGTACACCGAGACTCTTGAGGCGTGCCATCGTTGTCAGTGCCGTTTCCTCGAGATAGATATCAAGTGGTGGCAAGCACAACATCACTTCCATCGCTCGTGTCGGTGTTGTCCGCATAGCGCCGGTTATGCACAGACATGCGGTTCTCTGTGGTCGGCTAAGTTTGTGTTTGGCTGTTGTCTGTTGACTTTTTGGCCACCAGACGACGCTACCATAGGCAATCATCGGTCTCACAATTGCAGTGTATACCCACATCAGGACCTTGGGTTTCATTCCCCAGGTTTTCCCCACGGTCCTGCGGCACTGCTCGTAGAAGATGTACGCCTTTTTTATCCTTCTGTCGATGTGAAGGTTCCATGTTAGCTTGCTATCAAAGGTTACTCCAAGGTATTTCACTTCGGTCGCAAAGCTTAGTTTTGTGTTTAGAAAGCTTGGTGCTTTTAGCTTCTCCGTCTTTCTTTTTTTCGTGAAGAGAACCATCTCTGTCTTCCTGGGGTTTGCAGACAGAGTGTGTTCTCTGCACCATTTTTCAGTTATTCTCAGCGCCTCCTGTGCTCTGTCGCACAGGATGCTTTCGAACTTACCACTAAGCAGGATTGTTAAATTGTCTGCGTATGCAATGGTGTAGAAGCCTTGGGAGTTGAGTCGACGCAAAAGGCTGTCGAGAACCAAGTTCCACAGCAGCGGAGATAAAACTCCGCCCTGCGGACAGCCTCTCGCGACTTTACATCTCACCATCTTGTCTCCCACACTGATTTTTACTGCTCTGTTTGAGAGCATGTTTGCTATCCAGCCCCGGATGGTGGGGTGTTCGTTCCTTTCCGTCAGGGCTGCATCAATCTTTTGGAAGGTGGTTTTATCAAATGCACCTTCTATGTCTAGAAATATACCCAGGGTGGACTCTTTGTTGTCCAATGATCTTTCAATCCGACTAGTGACCAAGTGTAGGGCACTGTCAGTGGATCTGCCTGGAGTGTATGCCTGTTGGTTGGGATGCAATGTGTCAGCAATTGTTTCCCTCAGGTGGCGTTCGCACAGTCTTTCCATCGTCTTTAGTAAGAACGAGGTCAGGCTTATGGACCGGTATGCTTTGGGGGTGGTGTAATCCATTCTCCCCGCTTTTGGGATGAGCACGGCTTTTACCTCTCTCCAGTCTTTTGGGATGTACTGGTGTGCAAGGCACGACCTGAACAGTCCCACCAGGTGCGGCAGCAGTTCTTCCAGGCCCCACTGGAGTAGTGCTGGATGTATGCCGTCGCTTCCTGGTGATTTGAATGGAGAGAAGCTCTGTAGTGCCCATCTTATTCTTTCTTCTCCAACAATTCGTTTTGAAATTTCCCATTCCGGATCCGAAGGGTTGGTGTCAGGTTCATCTGGCCATTCTTCCCGTTCGGTTGGAACCGAGTCCGGGAAGTGAGTCTGCATAAGCAGCTCTAGGCTTTCTTGTAGGTCGGTGGTTCGTGTACCATCTTCCTTGGTTAGGAGACCCAAGTCATGCTCCTTATCTTTTGCGAGGATCTTATAAAGTCTTGCCACCTGCGAGTGATTTTCGATCTCCTCGCAGTAGGCTCTCCACGCTGCTCTTTGTCTTTTCCTGATTGTTTTTTTAAACTCTCTTAGGAGTGTTTTGTATTGGTCCCAGTCTGAGCCGGGTCCCTTTCGTTTGGCTTTGTTGAAAGCTGCCCGAGTTCTAATTTTGAGGTCGCTCAATTCCTGGGTCCACCATTTGGTAGCTTCTCCAGGTTGAGCCGATGTCCTCAGGGGGCAGGATGTTTCAAAAGCTTTTTTAATCTTATTTTGTATGTCCTTGACATATTGTTCTATTTCGACGCAGCTGTTAGGTGCGCGACATTGTGTATGTTTAAGTCCCTCCCGGAGTTGACTGAGATATTTATCTCTGTCTGTCCTTCGGGGGTCCCTAAACAATCTCGCGGGTGTCCTAGTGAGGTCGATTTCGAATTTTATCCACTGGTGGTCAGACATCGTAATCGAATCTGGTACGCGCCAGTTGCGGATTGTTCTCGATATGTGCGCCGTAGCGATCGTTATATCTATTACAGTTTGACTCTTAGCGTTGACAAATGTCGGAACGCAGCCTCTGTTGGTGATGCAGAGGTTGTTTCCGCTTATGTAATCGAAAAGAGACTCACCCCTTGCGTTGTTGTCCTTACTGCCCCAGGTCACGTGGTGTGCGTTTGCGTCGCATCCCACGATGACTTCCCATTTCTGGGAGTGACAGTACGCTATCAGGTCCTCCAGTTCCCTTGTTGGTGGTGGGATGGTCGCGTCTATTGGGAGGTACGCTGAAGCTAGGACTAAAACGGTCGGTTTGCCGGCCACTACCCATTCCACCTTTACGGCCGTTAGGTCAGATGTTGACAGGTGTTGGAGTGGTTCGGTTTTTATATGCCGAGGGACGTAGACCGCTGTCCTCGGCTTCTCTGTAGTGGGCGTGCTAAAAGTGCGTCCAGTTAGTTTTGATAACCCTGAAATCTTGGATTTGACTATCCAGGGTTCCTGAATTAGTGCCAGTGCATTCTGATCCATATCCAGGTGCCGGCATAAAGTTGCCGTTGCAGCCCTGCTATGGTGCAGATTGCACTGGACTATTTTTACCTCCTTGTTTGCAGTGCCCATTGGGCTGCCTGGTGGTTGTTTTTTTTTTAGCTGGTGGCCTCGGTTTCCATCCCTTGTGGGGAGGCTGCCTTGGCCGCTGTTGTTTCCAGGTCTGGAGGTGCAGCTTCGTGTGTTGCTGCTTCCTCCTTTCCTGGTTCTTCCCGTTTGACCCTCAGGGTGAGGTGGCGGAAGAGATAAGAAATCTTCATGCCTTCCTCTCTTAGGGTCTTCATGTCCTCATCTCCGATGCCGAAGACGAGGAGATGCCCTCGCGGGTTGGTCTTCGCCTCATGGTGGAAGACGCACCATTTGCCCACCGTCACCTCCGCGTTCTGACTCGCTAGGCGACGGATGACAAGCTCCTTCTCGGCGAGGGGAGTTTTCTCCTCTTCAGGGATCCAGAGCGATGCCTTCGTCAGCCTAGGAAGCTGGTCCGAACGGATGGCGGCTAGCTCGGCGTCCTTCCAGGGCTTTAGGGTGTTTACAGTGGCCTTAAGCCACTGTATTCCTTTGTCGTTGTCGCAGACAACCCTGATTATCTCACCAGAGTATGTCAACGACTTGAACGTTGGAGTTTGCGAGCTTGACGAAGGCGACAGTATTGTTTTGTCGAGGGCCTCCGTCATGGCTCGTTTGACAAGAGCGGCCCTCTCTGCGGTTATTTTGCCGAGGGGGTTGCTCCTATCTATTATTGCAACCTTGAGGTGGCTCGTGGCTGCTTCTTTATAGCTGGTCGGTGGAGGGGCCGTTCTGGTCCTTTTGTGACGTCTCGGCGTCACCTCCGCCGAATTATCCGACCGGCTGCGTTTTTTCGAGGGGGGGTTTGCTCCCCTGGTTTTTGTCGACGCCGGCGGCACTCCACTAGGGTTCTTAGCCTCCTTGGCTTAGTTGGTGATGATTTATGGTAGCCGAAGTAATTTAGGTGAGTTTGGCATAGTTTGCTATGGTTAGTAGCATTTTTTTGTAATTTAAAAGTGATTGGGTTTAGTTTGTTGTGGTAAGGGTTAGTTGGTAATGATTTAGAGTAGCCGAAGTTATTTAGGTGAGTCTGGCATAGTTTGTTATGATTTGTACATCTTTTTTGTAATTTTAAGATGATATGGTTCGGTTTGTTCTGGTAAGGGATACTTGGGGGTGATTTACGGAAGCCGAAGTAATTTGGGTGATTCTGGTATAGTTTGTTATGATTTTTTTGTAATTTTAAAGTGATTGGGCTTAGTTTATTGCTGTAAAGTGTAGTTGGGGGTGATTTTTGACAGCCGAAGTAATTTAGGTGAGTTTGGCATAGTTTGCTATGGTTAGTAGCATTTTTTTGAAATTTAAAAGTGATTGGGTTTAGTTTGTTGTGGTAAGGATTAGTTGGTGATGATTTATGGTAGCCGCAGTAATTTAGGTGAGTTTGGCATAGTTTGCTATGGTTAGAAGCATTTTTTGTAATTTAAAATTGATTGGGTTTAGTTTGTTGTGGTAAGGGTTAGTTGGTGATGATTTAGAGTAGCCGAAGTAATTTAGGCAAGTCTGGCATAGTTTGTTATGATTTGTACACCTTTTTTTGTAATTTTAAGATGATATGGTTTGGTTTGTTGTGGTAAGGAATAGTTGGGGGTGATTTACGGTAGCCGAAGTAATTTAGGTGATTCTGGTGTAGTTTGTTATGATTTTTAGCATTTTTTTGTAATTTTAAAGTGATTGGGCTTAGTTTGTTGCTGTAAAGTGTAGTTGGGGGTGATTTATGATAGCCGAAGTAATTTAGGTGAGTTTGGCATAGTTTGCTATGGTTAGTAGCATTTTTTTGTAATTTAAAAGTGATTGGGTTTACTTTGTTCTGGTAAGGGTTAGTTGGTGATGATTTAGAGTAGCCGAAGTAATTTAGGTGAGTCTGGCATAGTTTGTTATGATTTGTACACCTTTTTTTGTAATTTTAAGATGATATGGTTCGGTTTGTTGTGGTAAGGGATAGTTGGGGGTGATTTACGTTAGCCGAAGTAATTTAGGTGATTCTGGTATAGTTTGTTATGGTTTTTTAGCATTTTTTTGTAATTTTAAAGTAATTGGGCTTAGTTTGTTGCTGTAAAGTGTAGTTGGGGTTGATTTTTGATAGCCGAAGTAATTTAGGTGAGTTTGGCATAGTTTGCTATGGTTACTAGCATTTTTTTGTAATTTAAAAGTGATTGGGTTTAGTTTGTTGTGGTAAGGGTTGTTGGTGATGATTTATGGTAGCCGAAGTAATTTAGGTGAGTTTGGCATAGTTTGCTATGGTTACTAGCATTTTTTTGTAATTAAAAACTGATTGGGTTTAGTTTGTTGTAATAAGGGTTAGTTGGTGATGATTTAGAGTAGCCGAAGTAATTTAGGTGAGATTGGCATAGTTTGCTATGGTTAGTAGCATTTTTTTGTAATTTAAAAGTGATTGGGTTTAGTTTGTTGCGGTAAGGGTTAGTTGGTGATGATTTATGGTTGCCGAAGTAATTTAGGTGAGTTTGGCATAGTTTGCTATGGTTACTAGCATTTTTTTGTAATTTAAAATTGATTGGGTTTAGTTTGTTGTGGTAAGGGTTAGTTGGTGATGATTTATGGTAGACGAAGTAATTTAGGTGAGTTTGGCATAGTTTGCTATGGTTAGTAGCATTTTTTTGTAATTTAAAAGTGATTGGATTTAGTTTGTTGTGGTAAGGGTTAGTTGGTGATGATTTATGGTAGCCGAAGTAATTTAGGTGAGTTTGGCTTAGTTTGCTATGGTTACTAGCATTTTTTTGTAATTTAAAAGTGATTGGGTTTAGTTTGTTGTGGTAAGGGTTAGTTGGTGATGATTTAGAGTAGCCGAAGTAATTTAGGTGAGTCTGGCATAGTTTGTTATGATTTGTACACCTTTTTTTGTAATTTTAAGATGATATGGTTTGGTTTGTTGTGGAAAGGGATAGTTGGGGGTGATTTACGGTAGCCGATGTAATTTAGGTGATTCTGGTATAGTTTGTTATGATTTTTAGCATTTTTTTGTAATTTTAAAGTGATTGGGCTTAGTTTGTTGCTGTAAAGTGTAGTTGGGGTTGATTTTTGATAGCCGAAGTAATTTAGGTGAGTTTGGCATAGTTTGCTATGGTTAGTAACATTTTTTTGTAATTTAAAAGTGATTGGGTTTAGTTTGTTGTGGTAAGGGTTAGTTGGTGATGATTTATGGTAGCCGAAGTAATTTAGGTGAGTTTGGCATAGTTTGCTATGGTTAGTAACATTTTTTTGTAATTTAAAAGTGATTGGGTTTAGTTTGTTGTGGTAAGGGTTAGTTGGTGATGATTTAGAGTAGCCGAAGTAATTTAGGTGAGGTTGGCATAGTTTGTTATGATTTGTACACCTTTTTTTGTAATTTTAAGATGATATGGTTTGGTTAGTTGTGGTAAGGGATAGTTGGGGGTGATTTACGGTAGCCGAAGTAATTTAGGTGATTCTGGTATAGTTTGTTATGATTTTTAGCGTTTTTTTGTAATTTTAAAATGATTGGGCTTAGTTTGTTGCTGTAAAGTGTAGTTGGGGGTGATTTTTGATAGCCGAAGTAATTTAGGTGAGCTTGGCATAGTTTGCTATGGTTAGTAGCATTTTTTTGTAATTTAAAAGTGATTGGGTTTAGTTTGTTGTGGTAAGGGTTAGTTAGTGATGATTTATGGTAGCCGAAGTAATTTAGGTGAGTTTGGCATAGTTTGCAATGGTTACTAGCATATTTTTGTAATTTAAAAGTTAGTGGGTTTAGTTTGTTGTGGTAAGAGTTAGTTGGTAATGATTTAGGGTAGCCGAAGTAATTTAGGTGAGTCTGTCATAGTTTGTTATGGTTTGTACACCTTTTTTTGTAATTTTAAGATGATATGGTTTGGTTAGTTGTGGTAAAGGATAGTTGGGGGTGATTTACGTTAGCCGAAGTAATTTAGGTGATTCTGGTATAGTTTGTTATGATTTTTAACATTTTTTTGTAATTTTAAAGTGATTGGGCTTAGTTTGTTGCTGTAAAGTATAGTTGGGGGTGATTTTTGATAGCCGAAGTAATTTAGATGAGTTTGGCATAGTTTGCTATGGTTAGTAGCATTTTTTTGTAATTTAAAAGTGATTGGGTTTAGTTTGTTGTGGTAAGGGTTAGTTGGTGATGATTTATGGTAGCCGAAGTAATTTAGGTGAGTTTGGCATAGTTTGCTATGGTTAGTAGCATTTTTTTGTAATTTAAAAGTGATTGGGTTTAGTTTGTTGTGGTAAGTGTTAGTTGGTTATGATTTAGAGTAGCCGAAGTAATTTAGGTGAGTCTGGCATAGTTTGTTATGATTTGTACACCTTTTTTTGTAATTTTAAGATGATATGGTTTGGTTTGTTGTGGTAAGGGATAGTTGGGGGTGATTTACGGTAGCCGAAGTAGTTTAGGTGATTCTGGTATAGTTTGTTATGATTTTTAGCATTTTTTTGTAATTTTAAAGTGATTGGGCTTAGTTTGTTGCTGTAAAGTGTAGTTGGGGTTGATTTTTGATAGCCGAAGTAATTTAGGTGAGTTTGGCATAATTTGCTATGGTTAGTAGCATTTTTTTGTAATGTAAAAGTGATTGGGTTTAGTTTGTTGTGGTAAGGGTTTGTTGGTGATGATTTATGGTAGCCGAAGTAATTTAGGTGAGTTTGGAATAGTTTGCTAGGGTTAGTAGCATTTTTTTGTAATTTAAAAGTGATTGGGTTTAGTTTGTTGTGGTAAGGGTTAGTTGGTGATGATTTAGAGTAGCCGAAGTAATTTAGGTGAGTCTGGCATAGTTTGTTATGATTTGTACACCTTTATTTGTAATTTTAGGATGATATGGTTTGGTTTGTTGTGGTAAGGGAGAGTTGGGGGTGATTTGCGGTAGCCGAAGTAATTTAGGTGATTCTGGTATAGTTTGTTATTATATTTAGCATTTTTTTGTAATTTTAAAGTGATTGGGCTTAGTTTGTTGCTGTAAAGTGTAGTTGGGGGTGATTTTTGATATCCGAAGTAATTTAGGTGAGTTAGGCATAGTTTGCTATGGTTAGTAGCATTTTTTTGTAAATTAAAAGTGATTGGGTTTAGTTTGTTGTGGTAAGGGTTGGTTGGTGATGATTTATGGTAGCCGAGGTAATTTAGGTGAGTTTGGCATAGTTTGCTATGGTTAGTAGCATTTTTTTGTAATTTAAAAGTGATTGGGTTTAGTTTGTTGTGGTAAGGGTTAGTTGGTGATGATTTAGAGAAGCCGAAGTAATTTAGGTGAGTCTGGCATAGTTTGTTATGGTTTGTACACCTTTTTTTGTAATTTTAAGATGATATGGGTTGGTTTGTTGTGGTAAGGGATAGTCGGGGGTGATTTACGGTATCCGAAGTATTTTAGGTGATTTTGGTATAGTTTGTTATGATTTTTAGCATTTTTTTGTAATTTTAAAGTGACTGGGCTTAGTTTGTTGCTGTAAAGTGTAGTTGGGGGTGATTTTTGATAGCCGAAGTAATTTAGGTGAATTTGGCATAGTTTGCTATTGTTAGTAGCATTTTTTTGTAATTTAAAAGTGATTGGGTTTAGTTTGTTGTGGTAAGGGTTAGTTGGTGATGATTTATAGTAGCCGAAGTAATTTAGGTGAGTTTGGCATAATTTGCTATGGTTAGTAGATTTTTTTTGTAATTTAAAAGTGATTGGGTTTAGTTTGTTGTGGTAAGGGTTAGTTGGTGATGATTTAGAAAAGCCGAAGTAATTTAGGTGAGTCTGGCATAGTTTGTTATGATTTGTACACCTTTTTTTGTAATTTTAAGATGATATGGTTTGGTTTGTTGTGGTAAGGGATAGTTGGGGGTGATTTACGGTAGCCGAAGTAATTTAGGTGATTCTGATATAGTTTGTTATGATTTTTAGCATTTTTTTGTAATTTTAAAGTGATTGGGCTTAGTTTGTTGCTGTAAAGTGTAGTTGGGGGTGATTTTTGATAGCCAAAGTAATTTAGGTGAGTTTGGCATAGATTGCTATGGTTAGTAGCATTTTTTTGTAATTTAAAAGTGATTGGGTTTAGTTTGTTGTGGTAAGGGTTAGTTGGTGATGATTTAGAGTAGCCGAAGTAATTTAGGTGAATCTGGCATAGTTTGTTATGATTTGTACACCTTTTTTTGTAATTTTAAGATGATATGGTTAAGTTTGTTGTGGTAAGGGAGAGTTGGGGGTGATTTACGGTAGCCGAAGTAATTTAGGTGATTCTGGTATAGTTTGTTATGATTTTTAGCATTTTTTTCTAATTTTAAAGTGATTGGGCTTAGTTTGTGGCTGTAAAGTGTAGTTGGGGGTGATTTTTGATAGCCGAAGTAATTTAGGTGAGTTTGGCATAGTTTGCTATGGTTAGTAGCATTTTTTTGTAATTTAAAAGTGATTGGGTTTAGTTTGTTGTGGTAAGGGTTAGTTGGTGATGATTTATAGTAGCCGAAGTAATTTAGGTGAGTTTGGCATAATTTGCTATGGTTAGTAGAATTTTTTTGTAATTTAAAAGTGATTGGGTTTAGTTTGTTGTGGTAAGGGTTAGTTGGTGATGATTTAGAAAAGCCGAAGTAATTTAGGTGAGTCTGGCATAGTTTGTTATGATTTGTACACCTTTTTTTGTAATTTTAAGATGATATGGTTTGGTTTGTTGTGGTAAGGGATAGTTGGGGGTGATTTACGGTAGCCGAAGTAATTTAGGTGATTCTGATATAGTTTGTTATGATTTTTAGCATTTTTTTGTAATTTTAAAGTGATTGGGCTTAGTTTGTTGCTGTAAAGTGTATTTGGGGGTGATTTTTGATAGCCAAAGTAATTTAGGTGAGTTTGGCATAGTTTGCTATGGTTAGTAGCATTTTTTTGTAATTTAAAAGTGATTGGGTTTAGTTTGTTGTGGTAAGGGTTAGTTGGTGATGATTTAGAGTAGCCGAAGTAATTTAGGTGAGTCTGGCATAGTTTGTTATGATTTGTACACCTTTTTTTGTAATTTTAAGATGATATGGTTAAGTTTGTTGTGGTAAGGGAGAGTTGGGGGTGATTTACGGTAGCCGAAGTAATTTAGGTGATTCTGGTATAGTTTGTTATGATTTTTAGCATTTTTTTCTAATTTTAAAGTGATTGGGCTTAGTTTGTTGCTGTAAAGTATAGTTGGTGGTGATTTTTGATAGCCGAAGTAATTTAGGTGAATTTGGCATAGTTTGCTATGGTTAGTAGCATTTTTTTGTAATTTAAAAGTGATTGGGTTTAGTTTGTTGTGGTAAGGGTTAGTTGGTGATGATTTATGGTAGCCGAAGTAATTTAGGTGAGTTTGGCATAGTTTGCTATGGTTAATAGCATCTTTTTGTAATTTAAAACTGATTGGGTTTAGTTTGTTGTGGTAAGGGTTAGTTGGTGATGATTTAGAGTAGCCGAAATAATTTAGGTGAGTCTGGCATAGTTTGTTATGATTTGTACACTTTTTTTTATTTTAAGATGATATGGTTTAGTTTGTTGTGGTAAGGGATAGTTGGGGGTAATTTACGGTAGTTTGTTATGATTTTTAGCATTTTTTTGTAATTTTAATGTGATTGGGCTTAGTTTGTTGCTGTAAAGTGTAGTTGGGGGTGATTTTTGATAGCCGAAGTAATTTAAGTGAGTTTGGCATAGTTTGCTATGGTTAGTAGCATTTTTTTGTAATTTAAAATTGATTGGGTTTAGTTTGTTGTGGTAAGAGTTAGTTGGTGATGATTTATGGTAGCCGAAGTAATTTAGGTGAGTTTGGCATAATTTGCTATGGTTAGTAGCATTTTTTTGTAATTTAAAATTGATTGGGTTTAGTTTGTTGTGGTAAGGGTTAGTTGGTGATGATTTAGAGTAGCCGAAGTAATTTAGGTGAGTCTGGCATAGTTTGTTATGATTTGTACACTTTTTTTTGTAATTTTAAGATGATATGGTGTGGTTTGTTGTGGTAAGGGATAGTTGGGGGTGATTTACTATAGCCGAAGTAATTTACGTGATTCTGGTATAGTTTGTTATAATTTTTAAAATTTTTTTGTAATTTTAAAGTGATTGGGCTTAGTTTGTTGCTGTAAAGTGTAGTTAGGGGTGATTTTTGATAGCCGAAGTAATTTAGGTGAGTTTGGCATAGTTTGCTATGGTTAGTAGCATTTTTTTGTAATTTAAAAGTGATTGGGTTTAGTTTGTTGTGGTAAGGGTTAGTTGGTGATGATTTATGGTAGCCGAAGTAATTTAGGTGAGTTTGGCATAGTTTGCTACGGTTAGTAGCATTTTTTTGTAATTTAAAAGTGATTGGGTTTAGTTTGTTGTGGTAAGGGTTAGTTGGTGATGATTTAGAGTAGCCGAAGTAATTTAGGTGAGTCTGGCATAGCTTGTTATGATTTGTACACCTTTTTTTGTAATTTTAAGATGATATGGTTTGGTTTGTTGTGGTAAGGGATAGTTGGGGGTGTATTACGGTAGCCGAAGTAATTTAGGAGATTCTGGTATAGCTTGTTATGATTTTTAGCATTTTTTTGGAATTTTAAAGTGATTGGGCTTAGTTTATTGCTGTAAAGTGTAGTTGGGGGTGATTTTTGATATCCGAAGTAATTTAGGTGAGTTTGACATAGTTTGCTATGGTTAGTAATATTTTTTTGTAATTTAAAAGTGATTGGGTTTAGTTTGTTGTGGTAAGGGTTAGTTGGTGATTATTTATGGTAGCCGAAGTAATTTAGGTGAGTTTGGCATAGTTTGCTATGGTTAGTAGCATTTTTTTGTAATTTAAAAGTGATTGGGTTTAGTTTGTTGTGGTAAGGGTTAGTTGGTGATGATTTATGGTAGCCGAAGTAATTTAGGTGAGTCTGGCATAGTTTGTTATGATTTGTACACCTTTTTTGTAATTTTAAGATGATATGGTTTGGTTTGTTGTGGTAAGGGATACTTGGGGGTGATTTACGGTAGCCGAAGTAATTTAGGTGATTCTGGTATAGTTTGTTATGATTTTTTTGTAATTTAAAAGTGATTGGGCTTAGTTTGTTGCTGTAAAGTGTAGTTGGTGATAATTTATGGTAGCCGAAGTAATTTAGGTGAGTCTGGCATAGTTTGTTATGATTTGTACACCTTTTTTGTAATTTTAAGATGATATAGTTTGGTTTGTTGTGGTAAGGGATAGTTGGGGGTGATTTACGGTAGCCGAAGTAATTTAGGTGATTCTGGTATAGTTTGTTATGATTTTTAGCATTTTTTTGTAATTTTAAAGTAATTGGGCTTAGTTTGTTGCAGTAAAGTGTAGTTGGGGGTGATTTTTGATAGCCGAAGTAATTTAGGTGAGTTTGTCATAGTTTGCTATGGTTAATAGCATTTTTTTGTAATTTAAAAGTGATTGGGTTTAGTTTGTTGTGGTAAGGGTTAGTTGGTGATGATTTATGGTAGCCGAAGTAATTTAGGTGAGTTTGGCATAGTTTGCTATGGTTAGTAGCATTTTTTTGTAATTTAAAAGTACTTGGGTTTAGTTTGTTGTGGTAAGGGTAAGTTGGTGATGATTTACAGTAGCCGAAGTAATTTAGGTGAGTCTGGCATAGTTTGTTATGATTTGTACATCTTTTTTGTAATTTTAAAATGATATGGTTTGGTTTGTTGTGGTAAGGATTAGTTGGTGATGATTTAGAGTAGCCGAAGTAATTTAGGTGAGTCTGGCATAGTTTGTTATGATTTGTACACCTTTTTTGTAATTTTAAGATGATATGGTTTGGTTTGTTGTGGTAAGGGATAATTGGGGGTGATTTACGATAGCCGAAGTAATTTAGGTGATTCTGGTATAGTTTGTTATGATTTGTACAACTTTTTTTGTAATTTTAAGATGATATGGTTTGGTTTGTTGTGGTAAGGGATAGTTGGTGATGATTTAGAGTAGCCGAAGTAATTTAGGTGAGTCTGGCATAGTTTGTTATGATTTGTACACCTTTTTTGTAATTTTAAGATGATATGGTTTGGTTTGTTGTGGTAAGGGTTAGTTGGTGATGATTTAGAGTAGCCGAAGTAATTTAGGTGAGTCTGGCATAGTTTGTTATGATTTGTACACCTTTTTTGTAATTTTAAGATGATATGGTTTGGTTTGTTGTGGTAAGGGATAATTGGGGGTGATTTACGATAGCCGAAGTAATTTAGGTGATTCTGGTATAGTTTGTTATGATTTGTAAACCTTTTTTTGTAATTTTAAGATGATATGGTTTGGTTTGTTGTGGTAAGGGATAGTTGGTGATGATTTAGAGTAGCCGAAGTAATTTAGGTGAGTCTGGCATAGTTTGTTATGATTTGTACACCTTTTTTGTAATTTTAAGATGATATGGTTTGGTTTGTTGTGGTAAGGGATAGTTGGGGGTGATTTACGGTAGCCGAAGTAATTTAGGAGATTCTGGTATAGTTTGTTATGATTTTTAGCATTTGTTTGGAATTTTAAAGTGATTGGGCTTAGTTTATTGCAGTAAAGTGTAGTAGGGGTTAATTTTTGATATCCGAAGTAATTTAGGTGAGTTTGGCATAGTTTGCTATGGTTAGTAGCATTTTTTTGTAATTTTAAAGTGACTGGGTTTAGTTTGTTGTGGTAAGGGTTATTTTGTGATGATTTATGGTAGCTGAAGTAATTTAGGTGAGTTTGGCATAGTTTGCTATGGTTAGTAGCATTTTTTTGTAATTTAAAAGTGATTGGGTTTAGTTTGTTGTGGTAAGGGTTAGTTGGTGATGATTTAGAGTAGCCGAAGTAATTTAGGTGAGTCTGGCATAGTTTGTTATGATTTGTACACCTTTTTTGTAATTTAAGATGATATGGTTTGGTTTGTTGTGGTAAGGGATAGTTGGGGGTGATTTACGGTAGCCGAAGTAATTTAGGTGATTCTGGTATAGTTTGTTATGATTTTTAGCATTTTTTTGTAATTTTAAAGTAATTGGGCTTAGTTTGTTGCTGTAAAGTGTAGTTGGGGGTGATTTTTTATAGCCGAAGTAATTTAGGTGAGTTTGGCATAGCTTGCTATGGTTAGTAGCATTTTTTTGTAATTTAAAAGTGATTGGGTTTAGTTTGTTGTGGTAAGGGTTAGTTGGTGATGATTTATGGTAGCCGAAGTAATTTAGGTGAGTCTGGCATAGTTTGTTATGATTTGTACACCTTTTTTGTAATTTTAAGATGATATGGTTTGGTTTGTTGTGGTAAGGGATACTTGGGGGTGATTTACGGTAGCCGAAGTAATTTAGGTGATTCTGGTATAGTTTGTTATGATTTTTAGCATTTTTTTGTAATTTTAAAGTGATTGGGCTTAGTTTGTTGCTGTAAAGTGTAGTTGGGGATGAGTTTTGATAGCCGAAGTAATTTAGGTGAGTTTGGCATAGTTTGCTATGATTAGTAGCATTTTTTTTAATTTTAAAGTGATTGGGTTTAGTTTGTTGTGGTAAGGGTTATTTTGTGATGATTTATGGTAGCTGAAGTAATTTAGGTGAGTTTGGCATAGTTTGCTATGGTTAGTAGCATTTTTTTGTAATTTAAAAGTGATTGGGTTTAGTTTGTTGTGGTAAGGGTTAATTGGTGATGATTTAGAATAGCCGAAGTAATTTAGGTGAGTCTGGCCTAGTTTGTTATGATTTGTACACCTTTTTTTGTAATTTTAAGATGATATGGTTTGGTTTGTTGTGGTAAGGGATAGTTGGGGGTGATTTACGGTAGCCGAAGTAATTTAGGTGATTCTGGTATAGTTTGTTATGATTTTTAGCGTTTTTTTGTAATTTTAAAGTGATTGGGCTTAGTTTGTTGCTGTAAAGTGTAGTTGGGGTGATTTTTGATAGCCGAAGTAATTTAGGTGAGTTTGACATAGTTTGCTATGGTTAGTAGCATTTTTTTGTAATTTAAAAGTGATTGGGTTTAGTTTGTTGTGGTAAGGGTTAGTTGGTGATGATTTAGAGTAGCCAAAGTAATTTAGGTGAGTCTGGCATAGTTTGTTATGATTTGTACACCTTTTTTTGTAATTTTAAGATGATATGGTTTGGTTTGTTGTGGTAAGGGATAGTTGGGGGTGATTTACGGTAGCCGAAGTAATTTAGGTGATTCTGGTATAGTTTGTTATAATTTTTAGCATTTTTTTGTAATTTTAAAGTGATTGGGCTTAGTTTGTTGCTGTAAAGTGTAGTTGGGGGTGATTTATGATAGCCGAAGTAATTTAGGTGAGTTTGGTATAGTTTGCTATGGTTAGTAGCATTTTTTTGTAATTTAAAATTGATTGGGTTTAGTTTGTTGTGGTAAGGGTTAGTTGGTGATGATTTATGGTAGCCGAAGTAATTTAGGTGAGTTTGGCATAGTTTGCTATGGTTACTAGCATTTTTTTGTAATTTAAAATTGATTGGGTTTAGTTTGTTGTGGTAAGGGTTAGTTGGTGATGAGTTATGGTAGCCGAAGTAATTTAGGTGAGTTTGGCATAGTTTGCTATGGTTAGAAGCATTTTTTTGTAATTTAAAAGTGATTGGATTTAGTTTGTTGTGGTAAGGGTTAGTTGGTGATGATTTATGGTAGCCGAAGTAATTTAGGTGTGTTTGGCTTAGTTTGCTATGGTTACTAGCATTTTTTTTTAATTTAAAAGTGATTGGGTTTAGTTTGTTGTGGTAAGGGTTAGTTGGTGATGATTTAGAGTAGCCGAAGTAATTTAGGTGAGTCTGGCATAGTTTGTTATGATTTGTACACTTTTTTTTGTAATTTTAAGATGATATGGTTTGGTTTGTTGTGGTAAGGGATAGTTGGGGGTGATTTACGGTAGCCGAAGTAATTTAAGTGATTCTGTTATAGTTTGTTATAATTTTTAGCATTTTTTTGTAATTTTAAAGTGATTGGGCTTAGTTTGTTGCTGTAAAGTGTAGTTGGGGGTGATTTATGATAGCCGAAGTAATTTAGGTGAGTTTGGCATAGTTTGCTATGGTTAGTAGCATTTTTTTGTTATTTAAAAGTGATTGGGTTTAGTTTGTTGTGGTAAGGGTTAGTTGGTGATGATTTAGAGTAGCCGAAGTAATTTAGGTGAGTCTGGCATAGTTTGCTATGGTTAGTAGCATTTTTTTGTAATTTAAACGTGATTGGGTTTAGTTTGTTGTGGTAAGGGTTAGTTGGTGATGATTTATGGTAGCCGAAGTAATTTAGGTGAGTTTGGCATAGTTTGTTACGATTTGTACACCTTTTTTTGTAATTTTAAGATGATATGGTTTGGTTTGTTGTGGTAAGGGATAGTTGGGGGTGATTTACGTTAGCCAAAGTAATTTAGGTGATTCTGGTATAGTTTGTTATGATTTTTAGCATTTTTTTGTAATTTTAAAGTGATTGGGCTTAGTTTGTTGCTGTAAAGTGTAGTTGGGGGTGATTTTTGATAGCCGATGTAATTTAGGTGAGTTTGGCATAGTTTGCTATGGTTAGTTGCATTTTTTTTAATTTAAAAGTGATTGGGTTTAGTTTGTTGTGGTTGGGTTAGTTGCTGATGATTTATGGTAGCCAAAGTAATTTAGGTAAGTTTGGCATAGTTTGCTATGGTTAGTAGCATTTTTTTGTAATTTAAAAGTGATTGGGTTTAGTTTGTTGTGGTAAGGGTTAGTTGGTGATGATTTAGAGTAGCCGAAGTAATTTAGGTGAGTCTGGCATAGCTTGTTATGATTTGTACACCTTTTTTTGTAATTTTAAGATGATATGGTTTGGTTTGTTGTGGTAAGGGATAGTTGGGGGTGTATTACGGTAGCCGAAGTAATTTAGGAGATTCTGGTATAGCTTGTTATGATTTTTAGCATTTTTTTGGAATTTTAAAGTGATTGGGCTTAGTTTATTGCTGTAAAGTGTAGTTGGGGGTGATTTTTGATATCCGAAGTAATTTAGGTGAGTTTGACATAGTTTGCTATGGTTAGTAATATTTTTTTGTAATTTAAAAGTGATTGGGTTTAGTTTGTTGTGGTAAGGGTTAGTTGGTGATTATTTATGGTAGCCGAAGTAATTTAGGTGAGTTTGGCATAGTTTGCTATGGTTAGTAGCATTTTTTTGTAATTTAAAAGTGATTGGGTTTAGTTTGTTGTGGTAAGGGTTAGTTGGTGATGATTTATGGTAGCCGAAGTAATTTAGGTGAGTCTGGCATAGTTTGTTATGATTTGTACACCTTTTTTGTAATTTTAAGATGATATGGTTTGGTTTGTTGTGGTAAGGGATACTTGGGGGTGATTTACGGTAGCCGAAGTAATTTAGGTGATTCTGGTATAGTTTGTTATGATTTTTTTGTAATTTAAAAGTGATTGGGCTTAGTTTGTTGCTGTAAAGTGTAGTTGGTGATAATTTATGGTAGCCGAAGTAATTTAGGTGAGTCTGGCATAGTTTGTTATGATTTGTACACCTTTTTTGTAATTTTAAGATGATATAGTTTGGTTTGTTGTGGTAAGGGATAGTTGGGGGTGATTTACGGTAGCCGAAGTAATTTAGGTGATTCTGGTATAGTTTGTTATGATTTTTAGCATTTTTTTGTAATTTTAAAGTAATTGGGCTTAGTTTGTTGCAGTAAAGTGTAGTTGGGGGTGATTTTTGATAGCCGAAGTAATTTAGGTGAGTTTGTCATAGTTTGCTATGGTTAATAGCATTTTTTTGTAATTTAAAAGTGATTGGGTTTAGTTTGTTGTGGTAAGGGTTAGTTGGTGATGATTTATGGTAGCCGAAGTAATTTAGGTGAGTTTGGCATAGTTTGCTATGGTTAGTAGCATTTTTTTGTAATTTAAAAGTACTTGGGTTTAGTTTGTTGTGGTAAGGGTAAGTTGGTGATGATTTACAGTAGCCGAAGTAATTTAGGTGAGTCTGGCATAGTTTGTTATGATTTGTACATCTTTTTTGTAATTTTAAAATGATATGGTTTGGTTTGTTGTGGTAAGGATTAGTTGGTGATGATTTAGAGTAGCCGAAGTAATTTAGGTGAGTCTGGCATAGTTTGTTATGATTTGTACACCTTTTTTGTAATTTTAAGATGATATGGTTTGGTTTGTTGTGGTAAGGGATAATTGGGGGTGATTTACGATAGCCGAAGTAATTTAGGTGATTCTGGTATAGTTTGTTATGATTTGTACAACTTTTTTTGTAATTTTAAGATGATATGGTTTGGTTTGTTGTGGTAAGGGATAGTTGGTGATGATTTAGAGTAGCCGAAGTAATTTAGGTGAGTCTGGCATAGTTTGTTATGATTTGTACACCTTTTTTGTAATTTTAAGATGATATGGTTTGGTTTGTTGTGGTAAGGGTTAGTTGGTGATGATTTAGAGTAGCCGAAGTAATTTAGGTGAGTCTGGCATAGTTTGTTATGATTTGTACACCTTTTTTGTAATTTTAAGATGATATGGTTTGGTTTGTTGTGGTAAGGGATAATTGGGGGTGATTTACGATAGCCGAAGTAATTTAGGTGATTCTGGTATAGTTTGTTATGATTTGTAAACCTTTTTTTGTAATTTTAAGATGATATGGTTTGGTTTGTTGTGGTAAGGGATAGTTGGTGATGATTTAGAGTAGCCGAAGTAATTTAGGTGAGTCTGGCATAGTTTGTTATGATTTGTACACCTTTTTTGTAATTTTAAGATGATATGGTTTGGTTTGTTGTGGTAAGGGATAGTTGGGGGTGATTTACGGTAGCCGAAGTAATTTAGGAGATTCTGGTATAGTTTGTTATGATTTTTAGCATTTGTTTGGAATTTTAAAGTGATTGGGCTTAGTTTATTGCAGTAAAGTGTAGTAGGGGTTAATTTTTGATATCCGAAGTAATTTAGGTGAGTTTGGCATAGTTTGCTATGGTTAGTAGCATTTTTTTGTAATTTTAAAGTGACTGGGTTTAGTTTGTTGTGGTAAGGGTTATTTTGTGATGATTTATGGTAGCTGAAGTAATTTAGGTGAGTTTGGCATAGTTTGCTATGGTTAGTAGCATTTTTTTGTAATTTAAAAGTGATTGGGTTTAGTTTGTTGTGGTAAGGGTTAGTTGGTGATGATTTAGAGTAGCCGAAGTAATTTAGGTGAGTCTGGCATAGTTTGTTATGATTTGTACACCTTTTTTGTAATTTAAGATGATATGGTTTGGTTTGTTGTGGTAAGGGATAGTTGGGGGTGATTTACGGTAGCCGAAGTAATTTAGGTGATTCTGGTATAGTTTGTTATGATTTTTAGCATTTTTTTGTAATTTTAAAGTAATTGGGCTTAGTTTGTTGCTGTAAAGTGTAGTTGGGGGTGATTTTTTATAGCCGAAGTAATTTAGGTGAGTTTGGCATAGCTTGCTATGGTTAGTAGCATTTTTTTGTAATTTAAAAATGATTGGGTTTAGTTTGTTGTGGTAAGGGTTAGTTGGTGATGATTTATGGTAGCCGAAGTAATTTAGGTGAGTTTGGCATAGTTTGCTATGGTTAGTAGCATTTTTTTGTAATTTAAAAGTGATTGGGTTTAGTTTGTTGTGGTAAGGGTTAGTTGGTGATGATTTATGGTAGCCGAAGTAATTTAGGTGAGTCTGGCATAGTTTGTTATGATTTGTACACCTTTTTTGTAATTTTAAGATGATATGGTTTGGTTTGTTGTGGTAAGGGATACTTGGGGGTGATTTACGGTAGCCGAAGTAATTTAGGTGATTCTGGTATAGTTTGTTATGATTTTTAGCATTTTTTTGTAATTTTAAAGTGATTGGGCTTAGTTTGTTGCTGTAAAGTGTAGTTGGGGATGAGTTTTGATAGCCGAAGTAATTTAGGTGAGTTTGGCATAGTTTGCTATGATTAGTAGCATTTTTTTTAATTTTAAAGTGATTGGGTTTAGTTTGTTGTGGTAAGGGTTATTTTGTGATGATTTATGGTAGCTGAAGTAATTTAGGTGAGTTTGGCATAGTTTGCTATGGTTAGTAGCATTTTTTTGTAATTTAAAAGTGATTGGGTTTAGTTTGTTGTGGTAAGGGTTAATTGGTGATGATTTAGAATAGCCGAAGTAATTTAGGTGAGTCTGGCCTAGTTTGTTATGATTTGTACACCTTTTTTTGTAATTTTAAGATGATATGGTTTGGTTTGTTGTGGTAAGGGATAGTTGGGGGTGATTTACGGTAGCCGAAGTAATTTAGGTGATTCTGGTATAGTTTGTTATGATTTTTAGCGTTTTTTTGTAATTTTAAAGTGATTGGGCTTAGTTTGTTGCTGTAAAGTGTAGTTGGGGTGATTTTTGATAGCCGAAGTAATTTAGGTGAGTTTGACATAGTTTGCTATGGTTAGTAGCATTTTTTTGTAATTTAAAAGTGATTGGGTTTAGTTTGTTGTGGTAAGGGTTAGTTGGTGATGATTTAGAGTAGCCAAAGTAATTTAGGTGAGTCTGGCATAGTTTGTTATGATTTGTACACCTTTTTTTGTAATTTTAAGATGATATGGTTTGGTTTGTTGTGGTAAGGGATAGTTGGGGGTGATTTACGGTAGCCGAAGTAATTTAGGTGATTCTGGTATAGTTTGTTATAATTTTTAGCATTTTTTTGTAATTTTAAAGTGATTGGGCTTAGTTTGTTGCTGTAAAGTGTAGTTGGGGGTGATTTATGATAGCCGAAGTAATTTAGGTGAGTTTGGTATAGTTTGCTATGGTTAGTAGCATTTTTTTGTAATTTAAAATTGATTGGGTTTAGTTTGTTGTGGTAAGGGTTAGTTGGTGATGATTTATGGTAGCCGAAGTAATTTAGGTGAGTTTGGCATAGTTTGCTATGGTTACTAGCATTTTTTTGTAATTTAAAATTGATTGGGTTTAGTTTGTTGTGGTAAGGGTTAGTTGGTGATGAGTTATGGTAGCCGAAGTAATTTAGGTGAGTTTGGCATAGTTTGCTATGGTTAGAAGCATTTTTTTGTAATTTAAAAGTGATTGGATTTAGTTTGTTGTGGTAAGGGTTAGTTGGTGATGATTTATGGTAGCCGAAGTAATTTAGGTGTGTTTGGCTTAGTTTGCTATGGTTACTAGCATTTTTTTGTAATTTAAAAGTGATTGGGTTTAGTTTGTTGTGGTAAGGGTTAGTTGGTGATGATTTAGAGTAGCCGAAGTAATTTAGGTGAGTCTGGCATAGTTTGTTATGATTTGTACACTTTTATTTGTAATTTTAAGATGATATGGTTTGGTTTGTTGTGGTAAGGGATAGTTGGGGGTGATTTACGGTAGCCGAAGTAATTTAAGTGATTCTGTTATAGTTTGTTATAATTTTTAGCATTTTTTTGTAATTTTAAAGTGATTGGGCTTAGTTTGTTGCTGTAAAGTGTAGTTGGGGGTGATTTATGATAGCCGAAGTAATTTAGGTGAGTTTGGCATAGTTTGCTATGGTTAGTAGCATTTTTTTGTTATTTAAAAGTGATTGGGTTTAGTTTGTTGTGGTAAGGGTTAGTTGGTGATGATTTAGAGTAGCCGAAGTAATTTAGGTGAGTCTGGCATAGTTTGCTATGGTTAGTAGCATTTTTTTGTAATTTAAACGTGATTGGGTTTAGTTTGTTGTGGTAAGGGTTAGTTGGTGATGATTTATGGTAGCCGAAGTAATTTAGGTGAGTTTGGCATAGTTTGTTACGATTTGTACACCTTTTTTTGTAATTTTAAGATGATATGGTTTGGTTTGTTGTGGTAAGGGATAGTTGGGGGTGATTTACGTTAGCCAAAGTAATTTAGGTGATTCTGGTATAGTTTGTTATGATTTTTAGCATTTTTTTGTAATTTTAAAGTGATTGGGCTTAGTTTGTTGCTGTAAAGTGTAGTTGGGGGTGATTTTTGATAGCCGATGTAATTTAGGTGAGTTTGGCATAGTTTGCTATGGTTAGTTGCATTTTTTTTAATTTAAAAGTGATTGGGTTTAGTTTGTTGTGGTTGGGTTAGTTGCTGATGATTTATGGTAGCCAAAGTAATTTAGGTAAGTTTGGCATAGTTTGCTATGGTTAGTAGCATTTTTTTGTAATTTAAAAGTGATTGGGCTTAGTTTGTTGTGTTAAGGGTTAGTTGGTGATGATTTAGAGTAGCCGAAGTAATTTAGGTGAGTCTGGCATAGTGTGTTATGATTTGTACACCTTTTTTTGTAATTTTAAGATAATAGGGTTTGGTTTGTTGTGGTAAGGGATAGTTGGGGGTGATTTACGTTAGCCAAAGTAATTTAGGTGATTCTGGTATAGTTTGTTATGATTTTTAGCATTTTTTTGTAATTTTAAAATGATTGGGCTTAGTTTGTTGCTGTAAAGTGTAGTTGGGGGTGATTTTTGATAGCCGAAGTAATTTAGGTGAGCTTGGCATAATTTGCTATGGTTAGTAGCATTTTTTTGTAATTTAAAAGTGATTGGGTTTTGTTTGTTGTGGTAAGGGTTAGTTGGTGATGATATATGGTACCCGAAGTAATTTAGGTGAGTTTCGCATAGTTTGCTATGGTTAGTAGCATTTTTTTGTAATTTAAAAGTGATTGGGTTTAGTTTGTTTTGGTAAGGGTTAGTTGGTGATGATTTAGAGTAGCCGAAGTAATTTAGGTGAGTCTGGTATAGTTTGATATGATTTGTACACCTTTTTTTGTAATTTTAAAATGATATGGTTTGGTTTGTTGTGGTAAGGGATAGTTGGGGGTGATTTACGGTAGCCGAAATAATTGAGGTGATTCTGGTATAGTTTGTTATGATTTTTAGCATTTTTTTGTAATTTTAAAATGATTGGGCTTAGTTTGTTGCTGTAAAATGTAGTTGGGGGTGATTTTTGATAGCCGAAGTAATTTAGGTGAGTTTGGCATAGTTTGCTATGGTTAGTAACATTTTTTTTAATTTAAAAGTGATTGGGTTTAGTTTGTTGTGGTAAGGGATAGTTGGTGATGATTTATGGTAGCCAAAGTAATTTAGGTGAGTTTGGCATAGTTTGTTATGGTTAGTAGCATTTTTTTGTAATTTAAAAGTGATTGGGTTTAGTTTGTTGTGGTAAGGGTTAATTGGTGATGATTTAGAGTAGCCGAAGTAATTTAGGTGAGTCTGGCCTAGTTTGTTATGATTTGTACACCTTTTTTTGTAATTTTAAGATGATATGGTTTCGTTTGTTGTGGTAAGGGATAGTTGGGGGTGATTTACGGCAGCCGAAGTAATTTAGGTGATTCTGGTATAGTTTGTTATGATTTTTAGCATTTTTTTGTAATTTTAAAGTGATTGGGCTTAGTTTGTTGCTGTAAAGTGTAGTTGGGGGTGATTTTTGATAGCCGAAGTAATTTAGGTGAGTTTGGCATAGTTTGCTATGGTTAGTAACATTTTTTTTAATTTAAAAGTGATTGGGTTTAGTTTGTTGTGGTTGGGTTAGTTGCTGATGATTTATGGCAGCCGAAGAAATTTAGGTGAGTTTGGCATAGTTTGCTTTGGTTAGTAGCATTTTTTGTAATTTAAAAGTGATTGGGTTTAGTTTGTTGTGGTAAGGGTTAGTTGGTAATGATTTAGAGTAGCCGAAGTAATTTAGGTGAGTCTGGCATCGTTTGTTATGATTTGTACACCTTTTTTTGTAATTTTAAGATGATATGGTTTGGTTTGTTGTGGTAAGGGATAGTTGGGGCTGATTTACGGTAGCCGAAGTAATTTAGGTGATTCTTGTATAGTTTGTTATGATTTTTAGCATTTTTTTGTAATTTTAAAATGATTGGGCTTAGTTTGTTGCTGTAAAGTGTAGTTGGGGGTGATTTTTGATAGCCGAAGTAATTTAGGTGAGTTTGGCATAATTTGCTATGGTTAGTAGCATTTTTTTGGAATTTAAAAGTGATTGGGTTTAGTTTGTTGTGGTAAGGGTTAGTTGGTGATGATATATGGTACCCGAAGTAATTTAGGTGAGTTTCGCATAGTTTGCTATGGTTAGTAGCATTTTTTTGTAATTTAAAAGTGATTGGGTTTAGTTTGTTGTGGTAAGGGTTAGTTGGTGATGATTTAGAGTAGCCGAAGTAATTTAGGTGAGTCTGGCATAGTTTGTTATGATTTGTACACCTTTTTTTGTAATTTTAAGATAATATGGTTTGGTTTGTTGTGGTAAGGGATAGTTGGGGTTGATTTACGGTAGCCGAAGTAATTTAGGTGATTCTTGTATTGTTTGTTATGATTTTTAGCATTTTTTTGAAATATTAAAGTTATTGGGCTTAGTTTGTTGCTGTAAAGTGTAGTTGGGGGTGATTTTTGATAGCCGAAGTAATTTAAGTGAGTTTGGCATAGTTTGCTATGGTTAGTTGCATTTTTTTGTAATTTAAAAGTGATTGGGTTTAGTTTGTTGTGGTTGGGTTAGTTGCTGATGATTTATGGCAGCCGAAGAAATTTAGGTGAGTTTGGCATAGTTTGCTTTGGTTAGTAGCATTTTTTGTAATTTAAAAGTGATTGGGTTTAGTTTGTTGTGGTAAGGGTTAGTTGGTAATGATTTAGAGTAGCCGAAGTAATTTAGGTGAGTCTGGCATAGTTTGTTATGATTTGTACACCTTTTTTCGTAATTTTAAGATGATATGGTTTAATTTGTTGTGGTAAGGGATAGTTGGGGGTGATTTACGGTAGCCGAAGTAATTTAGGTGATTCTGGTATAGCTTGTTATGATTTTTAGCATTTTTTTGTAATTTTAAAATGATTGGGCTTAGTTTGTTGCTGTAAAGTGTAGTTGGGGGTGATTTTTGATAGCCGAAGTAATTTAGGTGAGTTTGGCATAATTTGCTATAGTTAGTAGCATTTTTTTGTAATTTAAAAGTGATTGGGTTTAGTTTGTTGTGGTAAGGGTTAGTTGGTGATGATATATGGTACCCGAAGTAATTTAGGTGAGTTTCGCATAGTTTGCTATGGTTAGTAGCATTTTTTTGTAATTTAAAAGTGATTGGGTTTAGTTTGTTTTGGTAAGGGTTAGTTGGTGATGATTTAGAGTAGCCGAAGTAATTTAGGTGAGTCTGGTATAGTTTGATATGATTTGTACACCTTTTTTTGTAATTTTAAAATGATATGGTTTGGTTTGTTGTGGTAAGGGATAGTTGGGGGTGATTTACGGTAGCCGAAATAATTGAGGTGATTCTGGTATAGTTTGTTATGATTTTTAGCATTTTTTTGTAATTTTAAAAAGATTTGGCTTAGTTTGTTGCTGTAAAATGTAGTTGGGGGTGATTTTTGATAGCCGAAGTAATTTAGGTGAGTTTGGCATAGTTTGCTATGGTTAGTAACATTTTTTTTAATTTAAAAGTGATTGGGTTTAGTTTGTTGTGGTAAGGGATAGTTGGTGATGATTTATGGTAGCCGAAGTAATTTAGGTGAGTTTGGCATAGTTTGCTATGGTTAGTAGCATTTTTTTGTAATTTAAAAGTGATTGGGTTTAGTTTGTTGTGGTAAGGGTTAATTGGTGATGATTTAGAGTAGCCGAAGTAATTTAGGTGAGTCTGGCCTAGTTTGTTATGATTTGTACACCTTTTTTTGTAATTTTAAGATGATATGGTTTGGTTTGTTGTGGTAAGGGATAGTTGGGGGTGATTTACGGTAGCCGAAGTAATTTAGGTGATTCTGGTATAGTTTGTTATGATTTTTAGCATTTTTTTGTAATTTTAAAATGATTGGGCTTAGTTTGTGGCTGTAAAGTGTAGTTGGGGGTGATTTTTGATAGCCGAAGTAATTTAGGTGAGTTTGGCATAGTTTGCTATGGTTAGTAGCATTTTTTTGTAATTTAAAAGTGATTGGTTTTGTTTGTTGTGGTAAGGGTTAGTTGGTGATGATTTATGGTAGCCGAAGTATTTTAGGTGAGTTTGGCATAGTCTGCTATGGTTAGTAGCATTTTTTTGTAATTTAAAAGTGATTGGGTTTAGTTTGTTGTGCTAAGGGTTAGTTGGTGATGATTTAGAGTAGCCGAAATAATTTAGAAGAGTCTGGCATAGTTTGTTATGATTTGTACACCTTTTTTTGTAATTTTAAGATGATATGGTTTGGTTTGTTGTGGTAAGGGATAGTTGGGGTTGATTTACGGTAGCCGAAGTAATTTAGGTGATTCTGGTATTGTTTGTTATGATTTTTAGCATTTTTTTAAAATTTTAAAGTGATTGGGCTTAGTTTGTTGCTGTAAAGTGTAGTTGGGGGTGATTTTTGATAGTCAAAGTAATTTAGGTGAGTTTGGCATAGTTTGCTATGGTTAGTAGCATTTTTTTGTAATTTAAAAGTGATTTAGTTTAGTTTGTTGTGGTAAGGGTTAGTTGGTGATGATCTGGAGTAGCCGAAGTAATTTAGGTGAGTCTGGCATAGTTTGTTATGATTTGTACACCTTTTTTTGTAATTTTAAGATGATATGGTTTGGTTTGTTGTGGTAAGGGATAGTTGGGGGTGATTTACGTTAGCCGAAGTAATTTAGGTGATTATGGTATAGTTTGTTATGATTTTTAGCATTTTTTTGTAATTTAAAAGTGATTGGGCTTAGTTTGTTGCTGTAAAGTGTAGTTGGGGGTGATTTTTGATAGCCGAAGTAATTTAGGTGAGTTTGGCATAGTTTGCTATGGTTAGTTGCATTTTTTTTAATTTAAAAGTGATTGGGTTTAGTTTGTTGTGGTTGGGTTAGTTGCTGATGATTTATGGTAGCCAAAGTAATTTAGGTAAGTTTGGCATAGTTTGCTATGGTTAGTAGCATTTTTTTGTAATTTAAAAGTGATTGGGCTTAGTTTGTTGTATTAAGGGTTAGTTGGTGATGATTTAGAGTAGCCGAAGCAATTTAGGTGAGTCTGGCATAGTGTGTTATGATTTGTACACCTTTTTTTGTAATTTTAAGATAATATGGTTTGGTTTGTTGTGGTAAGGGATAGTTGGGGCTGATTTACGGTAGCCGAAGTAATTTAGGTGATTCTTGTATAGTTTGTTATGATTTTTAGCATTTTTTTGTAATTTTAAAATGATTGGGCTTAGTTTGTTGCTGTAAAGTGTAGTTGGGGGTGATTTTTGATAGCCGAAGTAATTTAGGTGAGTTTGGCATAATTTGCTATGGTTAGTAGCATTTTTTTGTAATTTAAAAGTGATTGGGTTTAGTTTGTTGTGGTAAGGGTTAGTTGGTGATGATATATGGTACCCGAAGTAATTTAGGTGAGTTTCGCATAGTTTGCTATGGTTAGTAGCATTTTTTTGTAATTTAAAAGTGATTGGGTTTAGTTTATTGTGGTAAGGGTTAGTTGGTGATGATTTATGTTAGCCGAAGTAATTTAGGTGAGTTTGGCATAGTTTGCTATGGTTAGTAGCATTTTTTTGTAATTTAAAAGTGATTGGGTATAGTTTGTTGTGGTAAGGGTTAGTTGGTGATGATTTAGAGTAGCCGAAGTAATTTAGGTGAGTCTGGCATAGTTTGTTATGATTTGTACACCTTTTTTTGTAATTTTAAGATAATATGGTTTGGTTTGTTGTGGTAAGGGATAGTTGGGGTTGATTTACGGTAGCCGAAGTAATTTAGGTGATTCTTGTATTGTTTGTTATGATTTTTAGCATTTTTTTGAAATATTAAAGTTATTGGGCTTAGTTTGTTGCTGTAAAGTGTAGTTGGGGGTGATTTTTGATAGCCGAAGTAATTTAAGTGAGTTTGGCATAGTTTGCTATGGTTAGTTGCATTTTTTTGTAATTTAAAAGTGATTGGGTTTAGTTTGTTGTGGTTGGGTTAGTTGCTGATGATTTATGGCAGCCGAAGAAATTTAGGTGAGTTTGGCATAGTTTGCTTTGGTTAGTAGCATTTTTTGTAATTTAAAAGTGATTGGGTTTAGTTTGTTGTGGTAAGGGTTAGTTGGTGATGATTTAGAGTAGCCGAAGTAATTTAGGTGAGTCTGGCATAGTTTGTTATGATTTGTACACCTTTTTTTGTAATTTTAAGATGATATGGTTTAATTTGTTGTGGTAAGGGATAGTTGGGGGTGATTTACGGTAGCCGAAGTAATTTAGGTGATTCTGGTATAGCTTGTTATGATTTTTAGCATTTTTTTGTAATTTTAAAATGATTGGGCTTAGTTTGTTGCTGTAAAGTGTAGTTGGGGGTGATTTTTGATAGCCAAAGTAATTTAGGTGAGTTTGGCATAATTTGCTATGGTTAGTAGCATTTTTTTGTAATTTAAAAGTGATTGGGTTTAGTTTGTTGTGGTAAGGGTTAGTTGGTGATGATATATGGTACCCGAAGTAATTTAGGTGAGTTTCGCATAGTTTGCTATGGTTAGTAGCATTTTTTTGTAATTTAAAAGTGATTGGGTTTAGTTTGTTTTGGTAAGGGTTAGTTGGTGATGATTTAGAGTAGCCGAAGTAATTTAGGTGAGTCTGGTATAGTTTGATATGATTTGTACACCTTTTTTTGTAATTTTAAAATGATATGGTTTGGTTTGTTGTGGTAAGGGATAGTTGGGGGTGATTTACGGTAGCCGAAATAATTGAGGTGATTCTGGTATAGTTTGTTATGATTTTTAGCATTTTTTTGTAATTTTACAATGATTGGGCTTAGTTTGTTGCTGTAAAATGTAGTTGGGGGTGATTTTTGATAGCCGAAGTAATTTAGGTGAGTTTGGCATAGTTTGCTATGGTTAGTAACATTTTTTTTAATTTAAAAGTGATTGGGTTTAGTTTGTTGTGGTAAGGGATAGTTGGTGATGATTTATGGTAGCCGAAGTAATTTAGGTGAGTTTGGCATAGTTTGCTATGGTTAGTAGCATTTTTTTGTAATTTAAAAGTGATTGGGTTTAGTTTGTTGTGGTAAGGGTTAGTTGGTGATGATATATGGTACCCGAAGTAATTTAGGTGAGTTTCGCATAGTTTGCTATGGTTAGTAGCATTTTTTTGTAATTTAAAAGTGATTGGGTTTAGTTTATTGTGGTAAGGGTTAGTTGGTGATGATTTATGTTAGCCGAAGTAATTTAGGTGAGTTTGGCATAGTTTGCTATGGTTAGTAGCATTTTTTTGTAATTTAAAAGTGATTGGGTATAATTTGTTGTGGTAAGGGTTAGTTGGTGATGATTTAGAGTAGCCGAAGTAATTTAGGTGAGTCTGGCATAGTTTGTTATGATTTGTACACCTTTTTTTGTAATTTTAAGATGATATGGTTTGGTTTGTTGTGGTAAGGGATAGTTGGGGGTGATTTACGGTAGCCGAAGTAATTTAGGTGATTCTGGTATAGTTTGTTATAATTTTTAGCATTTTTTTGTAATTTTAAAGTGATTGGGCTTAGTTTGTTGCTGTAAAGTGTAGTTGGGGGTGATTTATGATAGCCGAAGTAATTTAGGTGAGTTTGGTATAGTTTGCTATGGTTAGTAGCATTTTTTTGTAATTTAAAATTGATTGGGTTTAGTTTGTTGTGGTAAGGGTTAGTTGGTGATGATTTATGGTAGCCGAAGTAATTTAGGTGAGTTTGGCATAGTTTGCTATGGTTACTAGCATTTTTTTGTAATTTAAAATTGATTGGGTTTAGTTTGTTGTGGTAAGGGTTAGTTGGTGATGAGTTATGGTAGCCGAAGTAATTTAGGTGAGTTTGGCATAGTTTGCTATGGTTAGAAGCATTTTTTTGTAATTTAAAAGTGATTGGATTTAGTTTGTTGTGGTAAGGGTTAGTTGGTGATGATTTATGGTAGCCGAAGTAATTTAGGTGTGTTTGGCTTAGTTTGCTATGGTTACTAGCATTTTTTTGTAATTTAAAAGTGATTGGGTTTAGTTTGTTGTGGTAAGGGTTAGTTGGTGATGATTTAGAGTAGCCGAAGTAATTTAGGTGAGTCTGGCATAGTTTGTTATGATTTGTACACTTTTTTTTGTAATTTTAAGATGATATGGTTTGGTTTGTTGTGGTAAGGGATAGTTGGGGGTGATTTACGGTAGCCGAAGTAATTTAAGTGATTCTGTTATAGTTTGTTATAATTTTTAGCATTTTTTTGTAATTTTAAAGTGATTGGGCTTAGTTTGTTGCTGTAAAGTGTAGTTGGGGGTGATTTATGATAGCCGAAGTAATTTAGGTGAGTTTGGCATAGTTTGCTATGGTTAGTAGCATTTTTTTGTTATTTAAAAGTGATTGGGTTTAGTTTGTTGTGGTAAGGGTTAGTTGGTGATGATTTAGAGTAGCCGAAGTAATTTAGGTGAGTCTGGCATAGTTTGCTATGGTTAGTAGCATTTTTTTGTAATTTAAACGTGATTGGGTTTAGTTTGTTGTGGTAAGGGTTAGTTGGTGATGATTTATGGTAGCCGAAGTAATTTAGGTGAGTTTGGCATAGTTTGTTACGATTTGTACACCTTTTTTTGTAATTTTAAGATGATATGGTTTGGTTTGTTGTGGTAAGGGATAGTTGGGGGTGATTTACGTTAGCCAAAGTAATTTAGGTGATTCTGGTATAGTTTGTTATGATTTTTAGCATTTTTTTGTAATTTTAAAGTGATTGGGCTTAGTTTGTTGCTGTAAAGTGTAGTTGGGGGTGATTTTTGATAGCCGATGTAATTTAGGTGAGTTTGGCATAGTTTGCTATGGTTAGTTGCATTTTTTTTAATTTAAAAGTGATTGGGTTTAGTTTGTTGTGGTTGGGTTAGTTGCTGATGATTTATGGTAGCCAAAGTAATTTAGGTAAGTTTGGCATAGTTTGCTATGGTTAGTAGCATTTTTTTGTAATTTAAAAGTGATTGGGCTTAGTTTGTTGTGTTAAGGGTTAGTTGGTGATGATTTAGAGTAGCCGAAGTAATTTAGGTGAGTCTGGCATAGTGTGTTATGATTTGTACACCTTTTTTTGTAATTTTAAGATAATAGGGTTTGGTTTGTTGTGGTAAGGGATAGTTGGGGGTGATTTACGTTAGCCAAAGTAATTTAGGTGATTCTGGTATAGTTTGTTATGATTTTTAGCATTTTTTTGTAATTTTAAAATGATTGGGCTTAGTTTGTTGCTGTAAAGTGTAGTTGGGGGTGATTTTTGATAGCCGAAGTAATTTAGGTGAGCTTGGCATAATTTGCTATGGTTAGTAGCATTTTTTTGTAATTTAAAAGTGATTGGGTTTTGTTTGTTGTGGTAAGGGTTAGTTGGTGATGATATATGGTACCCGAAGTAATTTAGGTGAGTTTCGCATAGTTTGCTATGGTTAGTAGCATTTTTTTGTAATTTAAAAGTGATTGGGTTTAGTTTGTTTTGGTAAGGGTTAGTTGGTGATGATTTAGAGTAGCCGAAGTAATTTAGGTGAGTCTGGTATAGTTTGATATGATTTGTACACCTTTTTTTGTAATTTTAAAATGATATGGTTTGGTTTGTTGTGGTAAGGGATAGTTGGGGGTGATTTACGGTAGCCGAAATAATTGAGGTGATTCTGGTATAGTTTGTTATGATTTTTAGCATTTTTTTGTAATTTTAAAATGATTGGGCTTAGTTTGTTGCTGTAAAATGTAGTTGGGGGTGATTTTTGATAGCCGAAGTAATTTAGGTGAGTTTGGCATAGTTTGCTATGGTTAGTAACATTTTTTTTAATTTAAAAGTGATTGGGTTTAGTTTGTTGTGGTAAGGGATAGTTGGTGATGATTTATGGTAGCCAAAGTAATTTAGGTGAGTTTGGCATAGTTTGTTATGGTTAGTAGCATTTTTTTGTAATTTAAAAGTGATTGGGTTTAGTTTGTTGTGGTAAGGGTTAATTGGTGATGATTTAGAGTAGCCGAAGTAATTTAGGTGAGTCTGGCCTAGTTTGTTATGATTTGTACACCTTTTTTTGTAATTTTAAGATGATATGGTTTCGTTTGTTGTGGTAAGGGATAGTTGGGGGTGATTTACGGCAGCCGAAGTAATTTAGGTGATTCTGGTATAGTTTGTTATGATTTTTAGCATTTTTTTGTAATTTTAAAGTGATTGGGCTTAGTTTGTTGCTGTAAAGTGTAGTTGGGGGTGATTTTTGATAGCCGAAGTAATTTAGGTGAGTTTGGCATAGTTTGCTATGGTTAGTAACATTTTTTTTAATTTAAAAGTGATTGGGTTTAGTTTGTTGTGGTTGGGTTAGTTGCTGATGATTTATGGCAGCCGAAGAAATTTAGGTGAGTTTGGCATAGTTTGCTTTGGTTAGTAGCATTTTTTGTAATTTAAAAGTGATTGGGTTTAGTTTGTTGTGGTAAGGGTTAGTTGGTAATGATTTAGAGTAGCCGAAGTAATTTAGGTGAGTCTGGCATCGTTTGTTATGATTTGTACACCTTTTTTTGTAATTTTAAGATGATATGGTTTGGTTTGTTGTGGTAAGGGATAGTTGGGGCTGATTTACGGTAGCCGAAGTAATTTAGGTGATTCTTGTATAGTTTGTTATGATTTTTAGCATTTTTTTGTAATTTTAAAATGATTGGGCTTAGTTTGTTGCTGTAAAGTGTAGTTGGGGGTGATTTTTGATAGCCGAAGTAATTTAGGTGAGTTTGGCATAATTTGCTATGGTTAGTAGCATTTTTTTGTAATTTAAAAGTGATTGGGTTTAGTTTGTTGTGGTAAGGGTTAGTTGGTGATGATATATGGTACCCGAAGTAATTTAGGTGAGTTTCGCATAGTTTGCTATGGTTAGTAGCATTTTTTTGTAATTTAAAAGTGATTGGGTTTAGTTTGTTGTGGTAAGGGTTAGTTGGTGATGATTTAGAGTAGCCGAAGTAATTTAGGTGAGTCTGGCATAGTTTGTTATGATTTGTACACCTTTTTTTGTAATTTTAAGATAATATGGTTTGGTTTGTTGTGGTAAGGGATAGTTGGGGTTGATTTACGGTAGCCGAAGTAATTTAGGTGATTCTTGTATTGTTTGTTATGATTTTTAGCATTTTTTTGAAATATTAAAGTTATTGGGCTTAGTTTGTTGCTGTAAAGTGTAGTTGGGGGTGATTTTTGATAGCCGAAGTAATTTAAGTGAGTTTGGCATAGTTTGCTATGGTTAGTTGCATTTTTTTGTAATTTAAAAGTGATTGGGTTTAGTTTGTTGTGGTTGGGTTAGTTGCTGATGATTTATGGCAGCCGAAGAAATTTAGGTGAGTTTGGCATAGTTTGCTTTGGTTAGTAGCATTTTTTGTAATTTAAAAGTGATTGGGTTTAGTTTGTTGTGGTAAGGGTTAGTTGGTAATGATTTAGAGTAGCCGAAGTAATTTAGGTGAGTCTGGCATAGTTTGTTATGATTTGTACACCTTTTTTTGTAATTTTAAGATGATATGGTTTAATTTGTTGTGGTAAGGGATAGTTGGGGGTGATTTACGGTAGCCGAAGTAATTTAGGTGATTCTGGTATAGCTTGTTATGATTTTTAGCATTTTTTTGTAATTTTAAAATGATTGGGCTTAGTTTGTTGCTGTAAAGTGTAGTTGGGGGTGATTTTTGATAGCCGAAGTAATTTAGGTGAGTTTGGCATAATTTGCTATAGTTAGTAGCATTTTTTTGTAATTTAAAAGTGATTGGGTTTAGTTTGTTGTGGTAAGGGTTAGTTGGTGATGATATATGGTACCCGAAGTAATTTAGGTGAGTTTCGCATAGTTTGCTATGGTTAGTAGCATTTTTTTGTAATTTAAAAGTGATTGGGTTTAGTTTGTTTTGGTAAGGGTTAGTTGGTGATGATTTAGAGTAGCCGAAGTAATTTAGGTGAGTCTGGTATAGTTTGATATGATTTGTACACCTTTTTTTGTAATTTTAAAATGATATGGTTTGGTTTGTTGTGGTAAGGGATAGTTGGGGGTGATTTACGGTAGCCGAAATAATTGAGGTGATTCTGGTATAGTTTGTTATGATTTTTAGCATTTTTTTGTAATTTTAAAAAGATTTGGCTTAGTTTGTTGCTGTAAAATGTAGTTGGGGGTGATTTTTGATAGCCGAAGTAATTTAGGTGAGTTTGGCATAGTTTGCTATGGTTAGTAACATTTTTTTTAATTTAAAAGTGATTGGGTTTAGTTTGTTGTGGTAAGGGATAGTTGGTGATGATTTATGGTAGCCGAAGTAATTTAGGTGAGTTTGGCATAGTTTGCTATGGTTAGTAGCATTTTTTTGTAATTTAAAAGTGATTGGGTTTAGTTTGTTGTGGTAAGGGTTAATTGGTGATGATTTAGAGTAGCCGAAGTAATTTAGGTGAGTCTGGCCTAGTTTGTTATGATTTGTACACCTTTTTTTGTAATTTTAAGATGATATGGTTTGGTTTGTTGTGGTAAGGGATAGTTGGGGGTGATTTACGGTAGCCGAAGTAATTTAGGTGATTCTGGTATAGTTTGTTATGATTTTTAGCATTTTTTTGTAATTTTAAAATGATTGGGCTTAGTTTGTGGCTGTAAAGTGTAGTTGGGGGTGATTTTTGATAGCCGAAGTAATTTAGGTGAGTTTGGCATAGTTTGCTATGGTTAGTAGCATTTTTTTGTAATTTAAAAGTGATTGGTTTTGTTTGTTGTGGTAAGGGTTAGTTGGTGATGATTTATGGTAGCCGAAGTATTTTAGGTGAGTTTGGCATAGTCTGCTATGGTTAGTAGCATTTTTTTGTAATTTAAAAGTGATTGGGTTTAGTTTGTTGTGCTAAGGGTTAGTTGGTGATGATTTAGAGTAGCCGAAATAATTTAGAAGAGTCTGGCATAGTTTGTTATGATTTGTACACCTTTTTTTGTAATTTTAAGATGATATGGTTTGGTTTGTTGTGGTAAGGGATAGTTGGGGTTGATTTACGGTAGCCGAAGTAATTTAGGTGATTCTGGTATTGTTTGTTATGATTTTTAGCATTTTTTTAAAATTTTAAAGTGATTGGGCTTAGTTTGTTGCTGTAAAGTGTAGTTGGGGGTGATTTTTGATAGTCAAAGTAATTTAGGTGAGTTTGGCATAGTTTGCTATGGTTAGTAGCATTTTTTTTTAATTTAAAAGGGATTGGTTTAGTTTGTTGTGGTAAGGGTTAGTTGGTGATGATTTATTGTAGCCGAAGTAATTTAGGTGAGTTTGGCATAGTTTGCTATGGTTAGTAGCATTTTTTTGTAATTTAAAAGTGATTTAGTTTAGTTTGTTGTGGTAAGGGTTAGTTGGTGATGATCTGGAGTAGCCGAAGTAATTTAGGTGAGTCTGGCATAGTTTGTTATGATTTGTACACCTTTTTTTGTAATTTTAAGATGATATGGTTTGGTTTGTTGTGGTAAGGGATAGTTGGGGGTGATTTACGTTAGCCGAAGTAATTTAGGTGATTATGGTATAGTTTGTTATGATTTTTAGCATTTTTTTGTAATTTAAAAGTGATTGGGCTTAGTTTGTTGCTGTAAAGTGTAGTTGGGGGTGATTTTTGATAGCCGAAGTAATTTAGGTGAGTTTGGCATAGTTTGCTATGGTTAGTTGCATTTTTTTTAATTTAAAAGTGATTGGGTTTAGTTTGTTGTGGTTGGGTTAGTTGCTGATGATTTATGGTAGCCAAAGTAATTTAGGTAAGTTTGGCATAGTTTGCTATGGTTAGTAGCATTTTTTTGTAATTTAAAAGTGATTGGGCTTAGTTTGTTGTATTAAGGGTTAGTTGGTGATGATTTAGAGTAGCCGAAGTAATTTAGGTGAGTCTGGCATAGTGTGTTATGATTTGTACACCTTTTTTTGTAATTTTAAGATAATATGGTTTGGTTTGTTGTGGTAAGGGATAGTTGGGGCTGATTTACGGTAGCCGAAGTAATTTAGGTGATTCTTGTATAGTTTGTTATGATTTTTAGCATTTTTTTGTAATTTTAAAATGATTGGGCTTAGTTTGTTGCTGTAAAGTGTAGTTGGGGGTGATTTTTGATAGCCGAAGTAATTTAGGTGAGTTTGGCATAATTTGCTATGGTTAGTAGCATTTTTTTGTAATTTAAAAGTGATTGGGTTTAGTTTGTTGTGGTAAGGGTTAGTTGGTGATGATATATGGTACCCGAAGTAATTTAGGTGAGTTTCGCATAGTTTGCTATGGTTAGTAGCATTTTTTTGTAATTTAAAAGTGATTGGGTTTAGTTTATTGTGGTAAGGGTTAGTTGGTGATGATTTATGTTAGCCGAAGTAATTTAGGTGAGTTTGGCATAGTTTGCTATGGTTAGTAGCATTTTTTTGTAATTTAAAAGTGATTGGGTATAGTTTGTTGTGGTAAGGGTTAGTTGGTGATGATTTAGAGTAGCCGAAGTAATTTAGGTGAGTCTGGCATAGTTTGTTATGATTTGTACACCTTTTTTTGTAATTTTAAGATAATATGGTTTGGTTTGTTGTGGTAAGGGATAGTTGGGGTTGATTTACGGTAGCCGAAGTAATTTAGGTGATTCTTGTATTGTTTGTTATGATTTTTAGCATTTTTTTGAAATATTAAAGTTATTGGGCTTAGTTTGTTGCTGTAAAGTGTAGTTGGGGGTGATTTTTGATAGCCGAAGTAATTTAAGTGAGTTTGGCATAGTTTGCTATGGTTAGTTGCATTTTTTTGTAATTTAAAAGTGATTGGGTTTAGTTTGTTGTGGTTGGGTTAGTTGCTGATGATTTATGGCAGCCGAAGAAATTTAGGTGAGTTTGGCATAGTTTGCTTTGGTTAGTAGCATTTTTTGTAATTTAAAAGTGATTGGGTTTAGTTTGTTGTGGTAAGGGTTAGTTGGTGATGATTTAGAGTAGCCGAAGTAATTTAGGTGAGTCTGGCATAGTTTGTTATGATTTGTACACCTTTTTTTGTAATTTTAAGATGATATGGTTTAATTTGTTGTGGTAAGGGATAGTTGGGGGTGATTTACGGTAGCCGAAGTAATTTAGGTGATTCTGGTATAGCTTGTTATGATTTTTAGCATTTTTTTGTAATTTTAAAATGATTGGGCTTAGTTTGTTGCTGTAAAGTGTAGTTGGGGGTGATTTTTGATAGCCAAAGTAATTTAGGTGAGTTTGGCATAATTTGCTATGGTTAGTAGCATTTTTTTGTAATTTAAAAGTGATTGGGTTTAGTTTGTTGTGGTAAGGGTTAGTTGGTGATGATATATGGTACCCGAAGTAATTTAGGTGAGTTTCGCATAGTTTGCTATGGTTAGTAGCATTTTTTTGTAATTTAAAAGTGATTGGGTTTAGTTTGTTTTGGTAAGGGTTAGTTGGTGATGATTTAGAGTAGCCGAAGTAATTTAGGTGAGTCTGGTATAGTTTGATATGATTTGTACACCTTTTTTTGTAATTTTAAAATGATATGGTTTGGTTTGTTGTGGTAAGGGATAGTTGGGGGTGATTTACGGTAGCCGAAATAATTGAGGTGATTCTGGTATAGTTTGTTATGATTTTTAGCATTTTTTTGTAATTTTACAATGATTGGGCTTAGTTTGTTGCTGTAAAATGTAGTTGGGGGTGATTTTTGATAGCCGAAGTAATTTAGGTGAGTTTGGCATAGTTTGCTATGGTCAGTAACATTTTTTTTAATTTAAAAGTGATTGGGTTTAGTTTGTTGTGGTAAGGGATAGTTGGTGATGATTTATGGTAGCCGAAGTAATTTAGGTGAGTTTGGCATAGTTTGCTATGGTTAGTAGCATTTTTTTGTAATTTAAAAGTGATTGGGTTTAGTTTGTTGTGGTAAGGGTTAATTGGTGATGATTTAGAGTAGCCGAAGTAATTTAGGTGAGTCTGGCCTAGTTTGTTATGATTTGTACACCTTTTTTTGTAATTTTAAGATGATATGGTTTCGTTTGTTGTGGTAAGGGATAGTTGGGGGTGATTTACGGTAGCCGAAGTAATTTAGGTGATTCTTGTATAGTTTGTTATGATTTTTAGCATTTTTTTGTAATTTTAAAATGATTGGGCTTAGTTTGTTGCTGTAAAGTGTAGTTGGGGGTGATTTTTGATAGCCGAAGTAATTTAGGTGAGTTTGGCATAATTTGCTATGGTTAGTAGCATTTTTTTGTAATTTAAAAGTGATTGGGTTTAGTTTGTTGTGGTAAGGGTTAGTTGGTGATGATATATGGTACCCGAAGTAATTTAGGTGAGTTTCGCATAGTTTGCTATGGTTAGTAGCATTTTTTTGTAATTTAAAAGTGATTGGGTTTAGTTTATTGTGGTAAGGGTTAGTTGGTGATGATTTATGTTAGCCGAAGTAATTTAGGTGAGTTTGGCATAGTTTGCTATGGTTAGTAGCATTTTTTTGTAATTTAAAAGTGATTGGGTTTAGTTTGTTGTGGTAAGGGTTAGTTGGTGATGATTTAGAGTAGCCGAAGTAATTTAGGTGAGTCTGGCATAATTTGTTATGATTTGTACACCTTTTTTTGTAATTTTAAGATAATATGGTTTGGTTTGTTGTGGTAAGGGATAGTTGGGGTTGATTTACGGTAGCCGAAGTAATTTAGGTGATTCTTGTATTGTTTGTTATGATTTTTAGCATTTTTTTGAAATATTAAAGTTATTGGGCTTAGTTTGTTGCTGTAAAGTGTAGTTGGGGGTGATTTTTGATAGCCGAAGTAATTTAAGTGAGTTTGGCATAGTTTGCTATGGTTAGTTGCATTTTTTTGTAATTTAAAAGTGATTGGGTTTAGTTTGTTGTGGTTGGGTTAGTTGCTGATGATTTATGGCAGCCGAAGAAATTTAGGTGAGTTTGGCATAGTTTGCTTTGGTTAGTAGCATTTTTTGTAATTTAAAAGTGATTGGGTTTAGTTTGTTGTGGTAAGGGTTAGTTGGTGATGATTTAGAGTAGCCGAAGTAATTTAGGTGAGTCTGGCATAGTTTGTTATGATTTGTACACCTTTTTTTGTAATTTTAAGATGATATGGTTTAATTTGTTGTGGTAAGGGATAGTTGGGGGTGATTTACGGTAGCCGAAGTAATTTAGGTGATTCTGGTATAGCTTGTTATGATTTTTAGCATTTTTTTGTAATTTTAAAATGATTGGGCTTAGTTTGTTGCTGTAAAGTGTAGTTGGGGGTGATTTTTGATAGCCAAAGTAATTTAGGTGAGTTTGGCATAATTTGCTATGGTTAGTAGCATTTTTTTGTAATTTAAAAGTGATTGGGTTTAGTTTGTTGTGGTAAGGGTTAGTTGGTGATGATATATGGTACCCGAAGTAATTTAGGTGAGTTTCGCATAGTTTGCTATGGTTAGTAGCATTTTTTTGTAATTTAAAAGTGATTGGGTTTAGTTTGTTTTGGTAAGGGTTAGTTGGTGATGATTTAGAGTAGCCGAAGTAATTTAGGTGAGTCTGGTATAGTTTGATATGATTTGTACACCTTTTTTTGTAATTTTAAAATGATATGGTTTGGTTTGTTGTGGTAAGGGATAGTTGGGGGTGATTTACGGTAGCCGAAATAATTGAGGTGATTCTGGTATAGTTTGTTATGATTTTTAGCATTTTTTTGTAATTTTACAATGATTGGGCTTAGTTTGTTGCTGTAAAATGTAGTTGGGGGTGATTTTTGATAGCCGAAGTAATTTAGGTGAGTTTGGCATAGTTTGCTATGGTTAGTAACATTTTTTTTAATTTAAAAGTGATTGGGTTTAGTTTGTTGTGGTAAGGGATAGTTGGTGATGATTTATGGTAGCCGAAGTAATTTAGGTGAGTTTGGCATAGTTTGCTATGGTTAGTAGCATTTTTTTGTAATTTAAAAGTGATTGGGTTTAGTTTGTTGTGGTAAGGGTTAATTGGTGATGATTTAGAGTAGCCGAAGTAATTTAGGTGAGTCTGGCCTAGTTTGTTATGATTTGTACACCTTTTTTTGTAATTTTAAGATGATATGGTTTCGTTTGTTGTGGTAAGGGATAGTTGGGGGTGATTTACGGTAGCCGAAGTAATTTAGGTGATTCTTGTATAGTTTGTTATGATTTTTAGCATTTTTTTGTAATTTTAAAATGATTGGGCTTAGTTTGTTGCTGTAAAGTGTAGTTGGGGGTGATTTTTGATAGCCGAAGTAATTTAGGTGAGTTTGGCATAATTTGCTATGGTTAGTAGCATTTTTTTGTAATTTAAAAGTGATTGGGTTTAGTTTGTTGTGGTAAGGGTTAGTTGGTGATGATATATGGTACCCGAAGTAATTTAGGTGAGTTTCGCATAGTTTGCTATGGTTAGTAGCATTTTTTTGTAATTTAAAAGTGATTGGGTTTAGTTTATTGTGGTAAGGGTTAGTTGGTGATGATTTATGTTAGCCGAAGTAATTTAGGTGAGTTTGGCATAGTTTGCTATGGTTAGTAGCATTTTTTTGTAATTTAAAAGTGATTGGGTTTAGTTTGTTGTGGTAAGGGTTAGTTGGTGATGATTTAGAGTAGCCGAAGTAATTTAGGTGAGTCTGGCATAATTTGTTATGATTTGTACACCTTTTTTTGTAATTTTAAGATAATATGGTTTGGTTTGTTGTGGTAAGGGATAGTTGGGGTTGATTTACGGTAGCCGAAGTAATTTAGGTGATTCTTGTATTGTTTGTTATGATTTTTAGCATTTTTTTGAAATATTAAAGTTATTGGGCTTAGTTTGTTGCTGTAAAGTGTAGTTGGGGGTGATTTTTGATAGCCGAAGTAATTTAAGTGAGTTTGGCATAGTTTGCTATGGTTAGTTGCATTTTTTTGTAATTTAAAAGTGATTGGGTTTAGTTTGTTGTGGTTGGGTTAGTTGCTGATGATTTATGGCAGCCGAAGAAATTTAGGTGAGTTTGGCATAGTTTGCTTTGGTTAGTAGCATTTTTTGTAATTTAAAAGTGATTGGGTTTAGTTTGTTGTGGTAAGGGTTAGTTGGTGATGATTTAGAGTAGCCGAAGTAATTTAGGTGAGTCTGGCATAGTTTGTTATGATTTGTACACCTTTTTTTGTAATTTTAAGATGATATGGTTTAATTTGTTGTGGTAAGGGATAGTTGGGGGTGATTTACAGTAGCCGAAGTAATTTAGGTGATTCTGGTATAGCTTGTTATGATTTTTAGCATTTTTTTGTAATTTTAAAATGATTGGGCTTAGTTTGTTGCTGTAAAGTGTAGTTGGGGGTGATTTTTGATAGCCAAAGTAATTTAGGTGAGTTTGGCATAATTTGCTATGGTTAGTAGCATTTTTTTGTAATTTAAAAGTGATTGGGTTTAGTTTGTTGTGGTAAGGGTTAGTTGGTGATGATATATGGTACCCGAAGTAATTTAGGTGAGTTTCGCATAGTTTGCTATGGTTAGTAGCATTTTTTTGTAATTTAAAAGTGATTGGGTTTAGTTTGTTTTGGTAAGGGTTAGTTGGTGATGATTTAGAGCAGCCGAAGTAATTTAGGTGAGTCTGGTATAGTTTGATATGATTTGTACACCTTTTTTTGTAATTTTAAAATGATATGGTTTGGTTTGTTGTGGTAAGGGATAGTTGGGGGTGATTTACGGTAGCCGAAATAATTGAGGTGATTCTGGTATAGTTTATTATGATTTTTAGCATTTTTTTGTAATTTTACAATGATTGGGCTTAGTTTGTTGCTGTAAAATGTAGTTGGGGGTGATTTTTGATAGCCGAAGTAATTTATGTGAGTTTGGCATAGTTTGCTATGGTTAGTAACATTTTTTTTAATTTAAAAGTGATTGGGTTTAGTTTGTTGTGGTAAGGGATAGTTGGTGATGATTTATGGTAGCCGAAGTAATTTAGGTGAGTTTGACATAGTTTGCTATGGTTAGTAGCATTTTTTTGTAATTTAAAAGTGATTGGGTTTAGTTTGTTGTGGTAAGGGTTAATTGGTGATGATGTAGAGTAGCCGAAGTAATTTAGGTGAGTCTGGCCTAGTTTGTTATGATTTGTACACCTTTTTTTGTAATTTTAAGATGATATGGTTTCGTTTGTTGTGGTAAGGGATAGTTGGGGGTGATTTACGGTAGCCGAAGTAATTTAGGTGATTCTGGTATAGTTTGTTATGATTTTTAGCATTTTTTTGTAATTTTAAAGTGATTGGGCTTAGTTTGTTGCTGTAAAGTGTAGTTGGGGGTGATTTATGGTAGCCGAAGTAATTTAGGTGAGTTTGACATAGTTTGCTATGGTTAGTAGCATTTTTTTGTAATTTAAAAGTGATTGGGTTTAGTTTGTTGTGGTAAGGGTTAGTTGGTGATGATTTAAAGTAGCCGAAGTAATTTAGGTGAGTCTGGCATAGTTTGTTATGATTTGTACACCTTTTTTTGTAATTTTAAGATGATATGGTTTGGTTTGTTGTGGTAAGGGATAGTTGGGGGTGATTTACGGTAGCAGAAGTAATTTAGGTGATTCTGGTATAGTTTGTTATGATTTTTAGCATATTTTTGTAATTTTAAAGTGATTGGGCTTAGTTTGTTGCTGAAAAGTGTAGTTGGGGGTGATTTTTGATAGCCGAAGTAATTTAGGTGAGTTTGGCATAGTTTGCTATGGTTAGTAGCATTTTTTGTAATTTAAAAGTGATTGGGCTTAGTTTGTTGTGCTAAGGGTTAGTTGGTGATGATTTATGGTAGCCGAAGTATTTTAGGTGAGTTTGGCATAGTCTTCTATGTTTAGTAGCATTTTTTTGTAATTTAAAAGTGATTGGGTTTAGTTTGTTGTGCTAAGGGTTAGTTGGTGATGATTTAGAGTAGCCGAAGTAATTTAGGAGAGTCTGGCATAGTTTGTTATGATTTGTACACCTTTTTTTGTAATTTTAAGATGATATGGTTTGGTTTGTTGTGGTAAGGGATAGTTGGGGGTGATTTACTGTAGCCGAAGTAATTTAGGTGATTCTGGTATAGTTTGTTATGATTTTTAGCATTTTTTTGTAATTTTAAAGTGATTGGGCTTAGTTTATTGCTGTAAAGTGTAGTTGGGGGTGATTTTTGACAGCCGAAGTAATTTAGGTGAGTTTGGCATAGTTTGCTATGGTTAGTAGCATTTTTTTGGAATTTAAAAGTGATTGGGTTTAGTTTGTTGTGGTAAGGATTAGTTGGTGATGATTTATGGTAGCCGCAGTAATTTAGGTGAGTTTGGCATAGTTTGCTATGGTTAGAAGCATTTTTGGTAATTTAAAATTGATTGGGTTTAGTTTGTTGTGGTAAGGGTTATTTGGTGATGATTTAGAGTAGCCGAAGTAATTTAGGCGAGTCTGGCATAGTTTGTTATGATTTGTACACCTTTTTTTGTAATTTTAAGATGATATGGTTTGGTTTGTTGTGGTAAGGAATAGTTGGGGGTGATTTACGGTAGCCGAAGTAATTTAGGTGATTCTGGTGTAGTTTGTTATGATTTTTAGCATTTTTTTGTAATTTTAAAGTGATTGGGCTTAGTTTGTTGCTGTAAAGTGTTGTTGGGGGTGATTTTTGATAGCCGAAGTAATTGAGGTGAGTTTGGCATAGCTTGCTATGGTTAGTAGCATTTTTTTGTAATTTAAAATTGATTGGGTTTAGTTTGTTGTGGTAAGGGTTAGTTGGTGATGATTTATGGTAGCCGAAGTAATTTAGGTGAGTTTGGCATAGTTTGCTATGGTTACTAGCATTTTTTTGTAACTTAAAAGTGATTGGTTTTAGTTTGTTGTGGTAAGGGTTAGTTGGTGATGATTTAGAGTAGCCGAAGTAATTTAGGTGAGTTTGGCATAGTTTGCTATGGTTACTAGCATTTTTTTGTAACTTAAAAGTGATTGGGTTTAGTTTGTTGTGGTAAGGGTTAGTTGGTGATGATTTAGAGTAGCCGAAGTAATTTAGGTGAGTTTGGCATAGTTTGCTATGGTTACTAGCATTTTTTTGTAATTTAAAAGTGATTGGGTTTAGTTTGTTGTGGTAAGGGTTATTTTGTGATGATTTATGGTAGCTGAATTAATTTAGGTGAGTTTGGCATAGTTTGCTATGGTTAGTAGCATTTTTTTGTAATTTAAAAGTGATTGGGTTTAGTTTGTTGTGGTAAGGGTTAATTGGTGATGACTTAGAATAGCCGAAGTAATTTAGGTGAGTCTGGCCTAGTTTGTTATGATTTGTATACCTTTTTTTGTAATTTTAAGATGATATGGTTTGGTTTGTTGTGGTAAGGGATAGTTGGGGGTGATTTACGGTAGCCGAAGTAATTTAAGTGATTCTGGTATAGTTTGTTATAATTTTTAGCATTTTTTTGTAATTTTAAAGTGATTGGGCTTAGTTTGTTGCTGTAAAGTGTAGTTGGGGGTGATTTATGATAGCCGAAGTAATTTAGGTGAGTTTGGCATAGTTTGCTATGGTTAGTAGCATTTTTTTGTAATTTAAAATTGATTGGGTTTAGTTTGTTGTGGTAAGGGTTAGTTGGTGATGATTTATGGTAGCCGAAGTAATTTAGGTGAGTTTGGCATAGTTTGCTAGGGTTACTAGCATTTTTTTGTAATTTAAAATTGATTAGGTTTAGTTTGTTGTGGTAAGGGTTAGTTGGTGATGATTTATAGTAGCCGAAGTAATTTAGGTGAGTTTGGCATAGTTTGCTATGGTTAGTAGCATTTTTTTGTAATTTAAAAGTGATTGGATTTAGTTTGTTGTGGTAAGGGTTAGTTGGTGATGATTTATGGTAGCCGAAGTAATTTAGGTGAGTTTGGCATAGTTTGCTATGGTTACTAGCATTTTTTTGTAACTTAAAAGTGATTGGGTTTAGTTTGTTGTGGTAAGGGTTAGTTGGTGATGATTTAGAGTAGCCGAAGTAATTTAGGTGAGTTTGGCATAGTTTGCTATGGTTACTAGCATTTTTTTGTAATTTAAAAGTGATTGGGTTTAGTTTGTTGTGGTAAGGGTTAGTTGGTGATGATTTAGAGTAGCCGAAGTAATTTAGGTGAGTCTGGCATAGTTTGTTATGATTTGTACACCTTTTTTTGTAATTTTAAGATGATATGGTTTGGTTTGTTGTGGTAAGGGATAGTTGGGGGTGATTTACGGTAGCCGAAGTAATTTAGGTGATTCTGGTATAGTTTGTTATGATTTTTAGCATTTTTTGTAATTTTCAAGTGATTGGGCTTAGTTTGTTGCTGTAAAGTGTAGTTGGGGTTGATTTTTGATAGCCGAAGTAATTTAGGTAAGTTTGGCATAGTTTGCTATGGTTAGTAGCATTTTTTTGTAATTTAAAAGTGATTGGGTTTAGTTTGTTGTGGTAAGGGTTAGTTGGTGTTGATATAGAGTAGCCGAAGTAATTTAGGTGAGTCTGGCATAGTTTGTTATGATTTGTACACTTTTTTTTGTAATTTTAAGATGATATGGTTTTGTTTGTTGTGGTAAGGGATAGTTGGGGGTGATTTACGGTAGCCGAAGTAATTTAGGTGATTCTGGTATAGTTTGTTATAATTTTTAGCATTTTTTTGTAATTTTAAAGTGATTGGGCTTAGTTTGTTGCTGTAAAGTGTAGTTGGGGGTGATTTATGATAGCCGAAGTAATTTAGGTGAGTTTGGCATAGTTTGCTATGGTTAGTAGCATTTTTTTGTTATTTAAAAGTGATTGGGCTTAGTTTGTTGTGGTAAGGGTTAGTTGGTGATGATTTATGGTAGCCGAAGTAATTTAGGTGAGTTTGGCATAGTTAGCTATGGTTTCTAGCATTTTTTTGTAATTTAAAAGTGATTGGGTTTAGTTTGTTGTGGTAAGGGTTAGTTGGTGATGATTTATAGTAGCCGAAGTAATTTAGGTGAGTTTGGCATAGTTTGCTATGGTTAGTAGCATTTTTTTGTAATTTAAAAGTGATTGGATTTAGTTTGTTGTGGTAAGGGTTAGTTGGTGATGATTTATGGTAGCCGAAGTAATTTAGGTGAGTTTGGCATAGTTTGCTATGGTTACTAGCATTTTTTTGTAACTTAAAAGTGATTGGGTTTAGTTTGTTGTGGTAAGGGTTAGTTGGTGATGATTTAGAGTAGCCGAAGTAATTTAGGTGAGTTTGGCATAGTTTGCTATGGTTACTAGCATTTTTTTGTAATTTAAAAGTGATTGGGTTTAGTTTGTTGTGGTAAGGGTTAGTTGGTGATGATTTAGAGTAGCCGAAGTAATTTAGGTGAGTCTGGCATAGTTTGTTATGATTTGTACACCTTTTTTTGTAATTTTAAGATGATATGGTTTGGTTTGTTGTGGTAAGGGATAGTTGGGGGTGATTTACGGTAGCCGAAGTAATTTAGGTGATTCTGGTATAGTTTGTTATGATTTTTAGCATTTTTTGTAATTTTCAAGTGATTGGGCTTAGTTTGTTGCTGTAAAGTGTAGTTGGGGTTGATTTTTGATAGCCGAAGTAATTTAGGTAAGTTTGGCATAGTTTGCTATGGTTAGTAGCATTTTTTTGTAATTTAAAAGTGATTGGGTTTAGTTTGTTGTGGTAAGGGTTAGTTGGTGTTGATATAGAGTAGCCGAAGTAATTTAGGTGAGTCTGGCATAGTTTGTTATGATTTGTACACCTTTTTTTGTAATTTTAAGATGATATGGTTTGGTTTGTTGTGGTAAGGGATAGTTGGGGGTGATTTACGGTAGCCGAAGTAATTTAGGTGATTCTGGTATAGTTTGTTATGATTTTTAGCATTTTTTGTAATTTTCAAGTGATTGGGCTTAGTTTGTTGCTGTAAAGTGTAGTTGGGGTTGATTTTTGATAGCCGAAGTAATTTAGGTAAGTTTGGCATAGTTTGCTATGGTTAGTAGCATTTTTTTGTAATTTAAAAGTGATTGGGTTTAGTTTGTTGTGGTAAGGGTTAGTTGGTGTTGATATAGAGTAGCCGAAGTAATTTAGGTGAGTCTGGCATAGTTTGTTATGATTTGTACACCTTTTTTTGTAATTTTAAGATGATATGGTTTGGTTTGTTGTGGAAAGGGATAGTTGGGGGTGATTTACGGTAGCCGAAGTAATTTAGGTGATTCTGGTATAGTTTGTTATAATTTTTAGCATTTTTTTGTAATTTTAAAGTGATTGGGCTTAGTTTGTTGCTGTAAAGTGTAGTTGGGGGTGATTTATGATAGCCGAAGTAATTTAGGTGAGTTTGGCATAGTTTGCTATGGTTACTAGCATTTTTTTGTAACTTAAAAGTGATTGGTTTTAGTTTGTTGTGGTAAGGGTTAGTTGGTGATGATTTAGAGTAGCCGAAGTAATTTAGGTGAGTTTGGCATAGTTTGCTATGGTTACTAGCATTTTTTTGTAACTTAAAAGTGATTGGGTTTAGTTTGTTGTGGTAAGGGTTAGTTGGTGATGATTTAGAGTAGCCGAAGTAATTTAGGTGAGTTTGGCATAGTTTGCTATGGTTACTAGCATTTTTTTGTAATTTAAAAGTGATTGGGTTTAGTTTGTTGTGGTAAGGGTTATTTTGTGATGATTTATGGTAGCTGAATTAATTTAGGTGAGTTTGGCATAGTTTGCTATGGTTAGTAGCATTTTTTTGTAATTTAAAAGTGATTGGGTTTAGTTTGTTGTGGTAAGGGTTAATTGGTGATGACTTAGAATAGCCGAAGTAATTTAGGTGAGTCTGGCCTAGTTTGTTATGATTTGTATACCTTTTTTTGTAATTTTAAGATGATATGGTTTGGTTTGTTGTGGTAAGGGATAGTTGGGGGTGATTTACGGTAGCCGAAGTAATTTAAGTGATTCTGGTATAGTTTGTTATGATTTTTAGCATTTTTTGTAATTTTCAAGTGATTGGGCTTAGTTTGTTGCTGTAAAGTGTAGTTGGGGTTGATTTTTGATAGCCGAAGTAATTTAGGTAAGTTTGGCATAGTTTGCTATGGTTAGTAGCATTTTTTTGTAATTTAAAAGTGATTGGGTTTAGTTTGTTGTGGTAAGGGTTAGTTGGTGTTGATATAGAGTAGCCGAAGTAATTTAGGTGAGTCTGGCATAGTTTGTTATGATTTGTACACCTTTTTTTGTAATTTTAAGATGATATGGTTTGGTTTGTTGTGGAAAGGGATAGTTGGGGGTGATTTACGGTAGCCGAAGTAATTTAGGTGATTCTGGTATAGTTTGTTATAATTTTTAGCATTTTTTTGTAATTTTAAAGTGATTGGGCTTAGTTTGTTGCTGTAAAGTGTAGTTGGGGGTGATTATTGATAGCCGAAGTAATTTAGGTGAGCTTGGCATAGTTTGCTATGATTAGTAGAATTTTTTTGTAATTTAAAAGTGATTGGGTTTAGTTTGTTGTGGTAAGGGTTAGTTGGTGATAATTTATGGTAGCCGAAGTAATTTAGGTGAGTTTGGCATAGTTTGCTATGGTTACTAGCATTTTTTTGTAATTTAAATGTTAGTGGGTTTAGTTTGTTGTGGTAAGAGTTAGTTGGTGATGATTTATGGTAGCCGAAGTAATTTAGGTGAGTTTGGCATAGTTAGCTATGGTTTCTAGCATTTTTTTGTAATTTAAAAGTGATTGGGTTTAGTTTGTTGTGGTAAGGGTTAGTTGGTGATGATTTAGATTAGCCGAAGTAATTTAGGTGAATCTGGCATAGTTTGCTATGGTTAGTAGCATTTTTTTGTAATTTAAACGTGATTGGGTTTAGTTTGTTGTGGTAAGGGTTAGTTGGTGATGATTTATGGTAGCCGAAGTAATTTAGGTGAGTTTGGCATAGTTTGCTATGGTTACCAGCATTTTTTTGTAATTTAAAAGTGATTGGGTTTAGTTTGTTGTGGTAAGGGTTAGTTGGTGATGATTTAGAGTAGCCGAAGTAATTTAGGTGAGTTTGGCATAGTTTGCTATGGTTAGTAGCATTTTTTTGTAATTTAAAAGTGATTGGGTTTAGTTTGTTGTGGTAAGGGTTAGTTGGTGATGATTTATGGTAGCCGAAGTAATTTAGGTGAGTTTGGCATAGTTTGCTATGGTTACTAGCATTTTTTTGTAATTTAAAATTGATTGGGTTTAGTTTGTTGTGGTAAGGGTTAGTTGGTGATGATTTATGGTAGCCGAAGTAATTTAGGTGAGTTTGGCATAGTTTGCTATGGTTAGTAGCATTTTTTTGTAATTTAAAAGTGATTGGATTTAGTTTGTTGTGGTAAGGGTTAGTTGGTGATGATTTATGGTAGCCGAAGTAATTTAGGTGAGTTTGGCATAGTTTGCTATGGTTACTAGCATTTTTTTGTAACTTAAAAGTGATTGGGTTTAGTTTGTTGTGGTAAGGGTTAGTTGGTGATGATTTAGAGTAGCCGAAGTAATTTAGGTGAGTCTGGCATAGTTTGTTATGATTTGTACACTTTTTTTTGTAATTTTAAGATGATATGGTTTTGTTTGTTGTGGTAAGGGATAGTTGGGGGTGATTTACGGTAGCCGAAGTAATTTAGGTGATTCTGGTATAGTTTGTTATGATTTTTAGCATTTTTTTGTAATTTTAAAGTGATTGGGCTTAGTTTGTTGCTGTAAAGTATAGTTGGGGGTGATTTTTGATAGCCGAAGTAATTTAGATGAGTTTGGCATAGTTTGCTATGGTTAGCAGCATTTTTTTGTAATTTAAAAGTGATTGTGTTTAGTTTGTTGTGGTAAGGGTTAGTTGGTGATGATTTATGGTAGCCGAAGTAATTTAGGTGAGTTTGGCATAGTTTGCTATGGTTAGTAGCATTTTTTTGTAATTTAAAAGTGATTGGGTTTAGTTTGTTGTGGTAAGTGTTAGTTGGTTATGATTTAGAGTAGCCGAAGTAATTTAGGTGAGTCTGGCATAGTTTGTTATGATTTGTACACCTTTTTTTGTAATTTTAAGATGATATGGTGTGGTTTGTTGTGGTAAGGGATAGTTGGGGGTGATTTACGGTAGCCGAAGTAATTTAGGTGATTCTGGTATAGTTTGTTATGATTTTTAGCATTTTTTTGTAATTTTAAAGTGATTGGGCTTAGTTTGTTGCTGTAAAGTGTAGTTGGGGGTGATTTTTGATAGCCGAAGTAATTTAGGTGAGTTTGGCATAATTTGCTATGGTTAGTAGCATTTTTTTGTAATGTAAAAGTGATTGGGTTTAGTTTGTTGTGCTAAGGGTTAGTTGGTGATGATTTATGGTAACCGAAGTAATTTAGGTGAGTTTGGAATAGTTTGCTTTGGTTAGTAGCATTTTTTTGTAATTTAAAAGTGATTGGGTTAAGTTTGTTGTGGTAAGGGTTAGTTGGAGATGATTTAGAGTAGCCGAAGTAATTTAGGTGAGTCTGGCATAGTTTGTTATGATTTGTACACTCTTTTTTGTAATTTTAAGATGATATGGTTTGGTTGGTGTGGTAAGGGATATTTAGGGGTGATTTACGGTAGCCGAAGTAATTTAGGTGATTCTGGTATAGTTTGTTATGATTTTTTTGTAATTTTAAAGTGATTGGGCTTAGTTTGTTGCTGTAAAGTGTAGTTGGGGGTGATTTTTGATAGCCGAAGTAATTTAGGTGAGTTTGGCATAATTTGCTATGGTTAGTAGCATTATTTTGTAATTTAAAAGTGATTGGGTTTAGTTTGTTGTGGTAAGGGTTAGTTGGTAATGATTTATTGTAGCCGAAGTAATTTAGGTGAGTTTGGCATAGTTTGCTATGGTTAGTAGCATTTTTTTGTAATTTAAAAGAGATTGGGTTTAGTTTGTTGTGGTAAGGGTTAGTTGGTGATGATTTAGAGTAGCCGAAGTAATTTAGGTGAGTCTGGCATAGTTTGTTATGATTTGTACACTTTTTTTGTAATTTTAAGATGATATGGTTTGGTTTGTTGTGGTAAGGGATAGTTGCGGGTGATTTACGGTAGCCGAAGTAATTTAGGTGATTCTGGTATAGTTTGTTATAATTTTTAGCATTTTTTTGTAATTTTAAAGTGATTGGGCTTAGTTTGTTGCTGTAAAGTGTAGTTGGGGGTGATTTTTGATAGCCGAAGTAATTTAGGTGAGTTTGGCATAGTTTGCTATGGTTAGTAGCATTTTTTTGTAATTTAAAAGTGATTGGGTTTAGTTTGTTTTGGTAAGGTTTAGTTGGTGATGATTTATGGTAGCCGAAGTAATTTAGGTGAGTTTGGCATAGTTTGCTATGGTTAGTAGCATTTTTTTGTAATTTAAAATTGATTGGGTTTTGTTTGTTGTGGTAAGGGTTAGTCGGGGGTGATTTACGGTATCCGAAGTAATTTAGGTGATTTTGGTATAGTTTGTTATGATTTTTAGCATTTTTTTGTAATTTTAAAGTGATTGGGCTTAGTTTGTTGCTGTAAAGTGTAGTTGGGGGTGATTTTTGATAGCCAAAGTAATTTAGGTGGGTTTGGCATAGTTTGCTATGGTTAGTAGCATTTTTTTGTAATTTAAAATTGATTGGGTTTAGTTTGTTGTGGTAAGGGTTAGTTGGTGATAATTTATGGTAGCCGAAGTAATTTAGGTGAGTTTGGCATAGTTTGCTATGGTTACTAGCATTTTTTTGTAATTTAAAATTGATTGGGTTTAGTTTGTTGTGGTAAGGGTTAGTTGGTGATGATTTATGGTAGCCGAAGTAATTTAGGTGAGTTTGGCATAGTTTGCTATGGTTAGTAGCATTTTTTTGTAATTTAAAAGTGATTGGATTTAGTTTGTTGTGGTAAGGGTTAGTTGGTAATGATTTATGGTAGCCGAAGTAATTTAGGTGAGTTTGGCATAGTTTGCTATGGTTACTAGCATTTTTTTGTAATTTAAAAGTGATTGGGTTTAGTTTGTTGTGGTAAGGGTTATTTGGTGATGATTTAGAGTAGCCGAAGTAATTTAGGTGAGTCTGGCATAGTTTGTTATGATTTTTTTGTAATTTTAAAGTGATTGGGCTTAGTTTGTTGCTGTAAAGTGTAGTTGGGGGTGATTTTTGATAGCCGAAGTAATTGAGGTGAGTTTGGCATAGCTTGCTATGGTTAGTAGCATTTTTTTGTAATTTAAAATTGATTGGGTATAGTTTGTTGTGGTAAGGATTAGTTGGTGATGATTTATGGTAGCCGAAGTAATTTAGGTGAGTTTGGCATAGTTTGCTATGGTTAGTAGCATTTTTTTGTAATTTAAAAGTGATTGGGTTTAGTTTGTTGTGGTAAGGGTTAGTTGGTGATGATTTAGAGTAGCCGAAGTAATTTAGGTGAGTCTGGCATAGTTTGTTATGATTTGTACACCTTTTTTTTAATTTTAAGATGATATGGTTTGGTTTGTTGTGGTAAGGGATAGTTGGGGGTGATTTACGGTAGCCGAAGTAATTTAGGTGATTCTGGTATAGTTTGTTATAATTTTTAGCATTTTTTTGTAATTTAAAAATGATTGGGCTTAGTTTGTTGCTGTAAAGTGTAGTTGGTTGTGATTTATGATAGCCGAAGTAATTTAGGTGAGTTTGGCATAGTTTGCTACGGTTAGTAGCTTTTTTTTGTAATTTAAAATTGATTGGGTTTAGTTTGTTGTGGTAAGGGTTAGTTGGTGATGATTTATGGTAGCCGAAGTAATTTAGGTGAGTTTGGCATAATTTGCTATGGTTACTAGCATTTTTTTGTAATTTAAAATTGATTGGGTTTAGTTTGTTGTGGTAAGGGTTAGTTGGTGATGATTTATGGTAGCCGAAGTAATTTAGGTGAGTTTGGCATAGTTTGCTATGGTTAGTACCATTTTTTTGTAATTTAAAAGTGATTGTATTTAGTTTGTTGTGGTAAGGGTTAGTTGGTGATGATTTATGGTAGCCGAAGTAATTTAGGTGAGTTTGGCATAGTTTGCTATGGTTACTAGAATTTTTTTGTAATTTAAAAGTGATTGGGTTTAGTTTGTTGTGGTAAGGGTTAGTTGGTGATGATTTAGAGTAGCCGAAGTAATTTAGGTGAGTCTGGCATAGTTTGTTATGATTTGTACACTTTTTTTTGTAATTTTAAGATGATATGGTTTGGTTTGTTGTGGTAAGGGATAGTTGGGGGTGATTTACGGTAGCCGAAGTAATTTAGGTGATTCTGGTATAGTTTGTTATAATTTTTAGCATTTTTTTGTAATTTTAAAGTGATTGGGCTTAGTTTGTTGCTGTAAAGTGTAGTTGGGGGTGATTTATGATAGCCGAAGTAATTTAGGTGAGTTTGGCATAGTTTGCTATGGTTAGTAGCATTTTTTTGTTATTTAAAAGTGATTGGGTTTAGTTTGTTGTGGTAAGGGTTAGTTGGTGATGATTTATGGTAGCCGAAGTAATTTAGGTGAGTTTGGCATAGTTAGCTATGGTTTCTAGCATTTTTTTGTAATTTAAAAGTGATTGGGTTTAGTTTGTTGTGGTAAGGGTTAGTTGGTGATGATTTAGAGTAGCCGAAGTAATTTAGGTGAGTCTGGCATAGTTTGCTATGGTTAGTAGCATTTTTTTGTAATTTAAACGTGATTGGGTTTAGTTTGTTGTGGTAACGGTTAGTTGGTGATGATTTATGGTAGCCGAAGTAATTTAGGTGAGTTTGGCATAGTTTGCTATGGTTACTAGCATTTTTTTGTAATTTAAAAGTGATTGGGTTTAGTTTGTTGTCGTAAGGGTTAGTTGGTGATGATTTAGAGTAGCCGAAGTAATTTAGGTGAGTTTGGCATAGTTTGCTATGGTTACTAGCATTTTTTTGTAATTTAAAAGTTAGTGGGTTTAGTTTGTTGTGGTAAGAGTTAGTTGGTAATGATTTAGGGTAGCCGAAGTAATTTAGGTGAGTCTGGCATAGTTTGCTATGGTTAGTAGCATTTTTTTGTTATTTAAAAGTGATTGGGTTTAGTTTGTTGTGGTAAGGGTTAGTTGGTGATGATTTATGGTAGCCGAAGTAATTTAGGTGAGTTTGGCATAGTAAAAGTGATTGGGTTTAGTTTGTTGTGGTAAGGGTTAGTTGGTGATGATTTATTGTAGCCGAAGTAATTTAGGTGAGTTTGGCATAGTTTGCTATGGTTAGTAGCATTTTTTTGTAATTTAAAAGAGATTGGGTTTAGTTTGTTGTGGTAAGGGTTAGTTGGTGATGATTTAGAGTAGCCGAAGTAATTTAGGTGAGTCTGGCATAGTTTGTTATGATTTGTACACTTTTTTTGAAATTTTAAGATGATATGGTTTGGTTTGTTGTGGTAAGGGATAGTTGCGGGTGATTTACGGTAGCCGAAGTAATTTAGGTGATTCTGGTATAGTTTGTTATGATTTTTAGCATTTTTTTGTAATTTCAAAGTGATTGGGCTTAGTTTGTTGCTGTAAAGTGTAGTTGGGGGTGATTTTTGATAGCCGAAGTAATTTAGGTGAGTTTGGCATAGTTTGCTATGGTTAGTAGCATTTTTTTGTAATTTAAAAGTGATTGGGTTTAGTTTGTTTTGGTAAGGTTTAGTTGGTGATGATTTATGGTAGCCGAAGTAATTTAGGTGAGTTTGGCATAGTTTGTTATGGTTAGTAGCATTTTTTTGTAATTTAAAATTGATTGGGTTTTGTTTGTTGTGGTAAGTGTTAGTTGGTTATGATTTAGAGTAGCCGAAGTAATTTAGGTGAGTCTGGCATAGTTTGTTATGATTTGTACACCTTTTTTTGTAATTTTAAGATGATATGGTGTGGTTTGTTGTGGTAAGGGATAGTCGGGGGTGATTTACGGTATCCGAAGTAATTTAGGTGATTTTGGTATAGTTTGTTATGATTTTTAGCATTTTTTTGTAATTTTAAAGTGATTGGGCTTAGTTTGTTGCTGTAAAGTATAGTTGGGGGTGATTTTTGATAGCCAAAGTAATTTAGATGAGTTTGGCATAGTTTGCTATGGTTAGTAGCATTTTTTTGTAATTTAAAAGTGATTGGGTTTAGTTTGTTGTGGTAAGGGTTAGTTGGTGATGATTTATGGTAGCCGAAATAATTTAGGTGAGTTTGGCATAGTTTGCTATTATTAGTAGCATTTTTTTGTAATTTAAAAGTGATTGGGTTTAGTTTGTTGTGGTAAGTGTTAGTTGGTTATGATTTAGAGTAGCCGAAGTAATTTAGGTGAGTCTGGCATAGTTTGTTATGATTTGTACACCTTTTTTTGTAATTTTAAGATGATATGGTGTGGTTTGTTGTGGTAAGGGATAGTTGGGGGTGATTTACGGTAGCCGAAGTAATTTAGGTGATTCTGGTATAGTTTGTTATGATTTTTAGCATTTTTTTGTAATTTTAAAGTGATTGGGCTTAGTTTGTTGCTGTAAAGTGTAGTTGGGGGTGATTTTTGATAGCCGAAGTAATTTAGGTGAGTTTGGCATAATTTGCTATGGTTAGTAGCATTTTTTTGTAATGTAAAAGTGATTGGGTTTAGTTTGTTGTGCTAAGGGTTAGTTGGTGATGATTTATGGTAGCCGAAGTAATTTAGGTGAGTTTGGAATAGTTTGCTTTGGTTAGTAGCATTTTTTTGTAATTTTAAAGTGACTGGGCTTAGTTTGTTGCTGTAAAGTGTAGTTGGGGGTGATTTTTGATAACCGAAGTAATTTAGGTGAGTTTGGCATAATTTGCTATGGTTAGTTGCATTTTTTTGTAATTTAAAAGAGATTGGGTTTAGTTTGTTGTGGTAAGGGTTAGTTGGTGATGATTTAGAGTAGCCGAAGTAATTTAGGTGAGTCTGGCATAGTTTGTTATGATTTGTACACTTTTTTTGTAATTTTAAGATGATATGGTTTGGTTTGTTGTGGTAAGGGATAGTTGCGGGTGATTTACGGTAGCCGAAGTAATTTAGGTGATTCTGGTATAGTTTGTTATGATTTTTAGCATTTTTTTGTAATTTTAAAGTGATTGGGCTTAGTTTGTTGCTGTACAGTGTAGTTGGGGGTGATTTTTGATAGCCGAAGTAATTTAGGTGAGTTTGGCATAGTTTGCTATGGTTAGTAGCATTTTTTTGTAATTTAAAAGTGATTGGGTTTAGTTTGTTTTGGTAAGGTTTAGTTGGTGATGATTTATGGTAGCCGAAGTAATTTAGGTGAGTTTGGCATAGTTCGCTATGGTTAGTAGCATTTTTTTGTAATTTAAAATTGATTGGGTTTTGTTTGTTGTGGTAAGGGTTAGTCGGGGGTGATTTACGGTATCCGAAGTAATTTAGGTGATTTTGGTATAGTTTGTTATGATTTTTAGCATTTTTTTGTAATTTTAAAGTGATTGGGCTTAGTTTGTTGCTGTAAAGTGTAGTTGGGGGTGATTTTTGATAGCCAAAGTAATTTAGGTGTGTTTGGCATAGTTTGCTATGGTTAGTAGCATTTTTTTGTAATTTAAAATTGATTGGGTTTAGTTTGTTGTGGTAAGGGTTAGTTGGTGATAATTTATGGTAGCCGAAGTAATTTAGGTGAGTTTGGCATAGTTTGCTATGGTTACTAGCATTTTTTTGTAATTTAAAATTGATTGGGTTTAGTTTGTTGTGGTAAGGGTTAGTTGGTGATGATTTATGGTAGCCGAAGTAATTTAGGTGAGTTTGGCATAGTTTGCTATGGTTAGTAGCATTTTTTTGTAATTTAAAAGTGATTGGATTTAGTTTGTTGTGGTAAGGGTTAGTTGGTAATGATTTATGGTAGCCGAAGTAATTTAGGTGAGTTTGGCATAGTTTGCTATGGTTACTAGCATTTTTTTGTAATTTAAAAGTGATTGGGTTTAGTTTGTTGTGGTAAGGGTTAGTTGGTGATGATTTAGAGTAGCCGAAGTAATTTAGGTGAGTCTGGCATAGTTTGTTATGATTTTTTTGTAATTTTAAAGTGATTGGGCTTAGTTTGTTGCTGTAAAGTGTAGTTGGGGGTGATTTTTGATAGCCGAAGTAATTGAGGTGAGTTTGGCATAGCTTGCTATGGTTAGTAGCATTTTTTTGTAATTTAAAATTGATTGGGTATAGTTTGTTGTGGTAAGGGTTAGTTGGTGATGATTTATGGTAGCCGAAGTAATTTAGGTGAGTTTGGCATAGTTTGCTATGGTTAGTAGCATTTTTTTGTAATTTAAAAGTGATTGGGTTTAGTTTGTTGTGGTAAGGGTTAGTTGGTGATGATTTAGAGTAGCCGAAGTAATTTAGGTGAGTCTGGCATAGTTTGTTATGATTTGTACACCTTTTTTTGTAATTTTAAGATGATATGGTTTGGTTTGTTGTGGTAAGGGATAGTTGGGGTTGATTTACGGTAGCCGAAGTAATTTAGGTGATTCTGGTATAGTTTGTTATAATTTTTAGCATTTTTTTGTAATTTTAAAGTGATTAGGCTTAGTTTGTTGCTGTAAAGTGTAGTTGGGGGTGATTTATGATAGCCGAAGTAATTTAGGTGAGTTTGGCATAGTTTGCTATGGTTAGTAGCATTTTTTTGTTATTTAAAAGTGATTGGGTTTAGTTTGTTGTGGTAAGGGTTAGTTGGTGATGATTTATGGTAGCCGAAGTAATTTAGGTGAGTTTGGCATAGTTAGCTATGGTTTCTAGCATTTTTTTGTAATTTAAAAATGATTGGGTTTAGTTTGTTGTGGTAAGGGTTAGTTGGTGATGATTTAGAGTAGCCGAAGTAATTTAGGTGAGTCTGGCATAGTTTGCTATGGTTAGTAGCATTTTTTTGTAATTTAAACGTGATTGGGTTTAGTTTGTTTTGGTAAGGGTTAGTTGGTGATGATTTATGGTAGCCGAAGTAATTTAGGTGAGTTTGGCATAGTTTGCTATGGTTACTACCATTTTTTTGTAATTTAAAAGTGATTGGGTTTAGTTTGTTGTCGTAAGGGTTAGTTGGTGATGATTTAGAGTAGCCGAAGTAATTTAGGTGAGTTTGGCATAGTTTGCTATGGTTACTAGCATTTTTTTGTAATTTAAAAGTTAGTGGGTTTAGTTTGTTGTGGTAAGAGTTAGTTGGTAATGATTTAGGGTAGCCGAAGTAATTTAGGTGAGTCTGGCATAGTTTGTTATGATTTGTACACCTTTTTTTGTAATTTTAAGATGATATGGTTTGGTTAGTTGTGGTAAGGGATAGTTGGGGGTGATTTACGGTAGCCGAAGTAATTTAGGTGATTCTGGTATAGTTTGTTATGATTTTTAGCATTTTTTTGTAATTTTAAAGTGATTGGGCTTAGTTTGTTGCTGTAAAGTATAGTTGGGGGTGATTTTTGATAGCCGAAGTAATTTAGATGAGTTTGGCATAGTTTGCTATGGTTAGTAGCATTTTTTTGTAATTTAAAAGTGTTTGGGTTTAGTTTGTTGTGGTAAGGGTTAGTTGGTGATGATTTATGGTAGCCGAAGTAATTTAGGTGAGTTTGGCATAGTAAAAGTGATTGGGTTTAGTTTGTTGTGGTAAGGGTTAGTTGGTGATGATTTATTGTAGCCGAAGTAATTTAGGTGAGTTTGGCATAGTTTGCTATGGTTAGTAGCATTTTTTTGTAATTTAAAAGAGATTGGGTTTAGTTTGTTGTGGTAAGGGTTAGTTGGTGATGATTTAGAGTAGCCGAAGTAATTTAGGTGAGCCTGGCATAGTTTGTTATGATTTTTTTGTAATTTTAAAGTGATTGGGCTTAGTTTGTTGCTGTAAAGTGTAGTTGGGGGTGATTTTTGATAGCCGAAGTAATTGAGGTGAGTTTGGCATAGCTTGCTATGGTTAGTAGCATTTTTTTGTAATTTAAAATTGATTGGGTATAGTTTGTTGTGGTAAGGGTTAGTTGGTGATGATTTATGGTAGCCGAAGTAATTTAGGTGAGTTTGGCATAGTTTGCTATGGTTAGTAGCATTTTTTTGTAATTTAAAAGTGATTGGGTTTAGTTTGTTGTGGTAAGGGTTAGTTGGTGATGATTTAGAGTAGCCGAAGTAATTTAGGTGAGTCTGGCATAGTTTGTTATGATTTGTACACCTTTTTTTGTAATTTTAAGATGATATGGTTTGGTTTGTTGTGGTAAGGGATAGTTGGGGGTGATTTACGGTAGCCGAAGTAATTTAGGTGATTCTGGTATAGTTTGTTATAATTTTTAGCATTTTTTTGTAATTTTAAAGTGATTGGGCTTAGTTTGTTGCTGTAAAGTGTAGATGGTTGTGATTTATGATAGCCGAAGTAATTTAGGTGAGTTTGGCATAGTTTGCTATGGTTAGTAGCTTTTTTTTGTAATTTAAAATTGATTGGGTTTAGTTTGTTGTGGTAAGGGTTAGTTGGTGATGATTTATGGTAGCCGAAGTAATTTAGGTGAGTTTGGCATAATTTGCTATGGTTACTAGCATTTTTTTGTAATTTAAAATTGATTGGGTTTAGTTTGTTGTGGTAAGGGTTAGTTGGTGATGATTTATGGTAGCCGAAGTAATTTAGGTGAGTTTGCCATAGTTTGCTATGGTTAGTACCATTTTTTTGTAATTTAAAAGTGATTGTATTTAGTTTGCTGTGGTAAGGGTTAGTTGGTGATGATTGATGGTAGCCGAAGTAATTTAGGTGAGTTTGGCATAGTTTGCTATGGTTACTAGAATTTTTTTGTAATTTAAAAGTGATTGGGTTTAGTTTGTTGTGGTAAGGGTTAGTTGGTGATGATTTAGAGTAGCCGAAGTAATTTAGGTGAGTCTGGCATAGTTTGTTATGATTTGTACACTTTTTTTTGTAATTTTAAGATGATATGGTTTGGTTTGTTGTGGTAAGGGATAGTTGGGGGTGATTTACGGTAGCCGAAGTAATTTAGGTGATTCTGGTATAGTTTGTTATAATTTTTAGCATTTTTTTGTAATTTTAAAGTGATTAGGCTTAGTTTGTTGCTGTAAAGTGTAGTTGGAGGTGATTTATGATAGCAGAAGTAATTTAGGTGAGTTTGGCATAGTTTGCTATGGTTAGTAGCATTTTTTTGTAATTTAAAAGAGATTGGGTTTAGTTTGTTGTGGTAAGGGTTAGTTGGTGATGATTTAGAGTAGCCGAAGTAATTTAGGTGAGTCAGGCATAGTTTGTTATGATTTTTTTGTAATTTTAAAGTGATTGGGCTTAGTTTGTTGCTGTAAAGTGTAGTTGGGGGTGATTTTTGATAGCCGAAGTAATTGAGGTGAGTTTGGCATAGCTTGCTATGGTTAGTAGCATTTTTTTGTAATTTAAAATTGATTGGGTATAGTTTGTTGTGGTAAGGGTTAGTTGGTGATGATTTATGGTAGCCGAAGTAATTTAGGTGAGTTTGGCATAGTTTGCTATGGTTAGTAGCATTTTTTTGTAATTTAAAAGTGATTGGGTTTAGTTTGTTGTGGTAAGGGTTAGTTGGTGATGATTTAGAGTAGCCGAAGTATTTTAGGTGAGTCTGGCATAGTTTGTTATGATTTGTACACCTTTTTTTGTAATTTTAAGATGATATGGTTTGGTTTGTTGTGGTAAGGGTTAGTTGGGGGTGATTTACGGTAGCCGAAGTAATTTAGGTGATTCTGGTATAGTTTGTTATAATTTTTAGCATTTTTTTGTAATTTTAAAGTGATTGGGCTTAGTTTGTTGCTGTAAAGTGTAGTTGGTTGTGATTTATGATAGCCGAAGTAATTTAGGTGAGTTTGGCATAGTTTGCTATGGTTAGTAGCTTTTTTTGTAATTTAAAATTGATTGGGTTTAGTTTGTTGTGGTAAGGGTTAGTTGGTGATGATTTATGGTAGCCGAAGTAATTTAGGTGAGTTTGGCATAATTTGCTATGGTTACTAGCATTTTTTTGTAATTTAAAATTGATTGGGTTTAGTTTGTTGTGGTAAGGGTTAGTTGGTGATGATTTATGGTAGCCGAAGTAATTTAGGTGAGTTTGGCATAGTTTGCTATGGTTAGTACCATTTTTTTGTAATTTAAAAGTGATTGTATTTAGTTTGCTGTGGTAAGGGTTAGTTGGTGATGATTGATGGTAGCCGAAGTAATTTAGGTGAGTTTGGCATAGTTTGCTATGGTTACTAGAATTTTTTTGTAATTTAAAATTGATTGGGTTTAGTTTGTTGTGGTAAGGGTTAGTTGGTGATGATTTAGAGCAGCCGAAGTAATTTAGGTGAGTCTGGCATAGTTTGTTATGATTTGTACACTTTTTTTTGTAATTTTAAGATGATATGGTTTGGTTTGTTGTGGTAAGGGATAGTTGGGGGTGATTTACGGTAGCCGAAGTAATTTAGGTGATTCTGGTATAGTTTGTTATAATTTTTAGCATTTTTTTGTAATTTTAAAGTGATTACGCTTAGTTTGTTGCTGTAAAGTGTAGTTGGAGGTGATTTATGATAGCCGAAGTAATTTAGGTGAGTTTGGCATAGTTTGCTATGGTTAGTAGCATTTTTTTGTTATTTAAAAGTGATTGGGTTTAGTTTGTTGTGCTAAGGGTTAGTTGGTGATGATTTATGGTAGCCGAAGTAATTTAGGTGAGTTTGGCATAGTTAGCTATGGTTTCTAGCATTTTTTTGTAATTTAAAAGTGATTGGGTTTAGTTTGTTGTGGTAAGGGTTAGTTGGTGATGATTTAGAGTAGCCGAAGTAATTTAGGTGAGTCTGGCATAGTTTGCTATGGTTAGTAGCATTTTTTTGTAATTTAAACGTGATTGGGTTTAGTTTGTTGTGGTAAGGGTTAGTTGGTGATGATTTATGGTAGCCGAAGTAATTTAGGTGAGTTTGGCATAGTTTGCTATGGTTACTAGCATTTTTTTGTAATTTAAAAGTGATTGGGTTTAGTTTGTTGTCGTAAGGGTTAGTTGGTGATGATATAGAGTAGCCGAAGTAATTTAGGTGAGTTTGGCATAGTTTGCTATGGTTACTAGCATTTTTTTGTAATTTAAAAGTTAGTGGGTTTAGTTTGTTGTGGTAAGAGTTAGTTGGTAATGATTTAGGGTAGCCGAAGTAATTTAGGTGAGTCTGGCATAGTTTGTTATGATTTGTACACCTTTTTTTGTAATTTTAAGATGATATGGTTTGGTTAGTTGTGGTAAGGGATAGTTGGGGGTGATTTACGGTAGCCGAAGTAATTTAGGTGATTCTGGTATAGTTTGTTATGATTTTTAGCATTTTTTTGTAATTTTAAAGTGATTGGGCTTAGTTTGTTGCTGTAAAGTATAGTTGGGGGTGATTTTTGATAGCCGAAGTAATTTAGATGAGTTTGGCATAGTTTGCTATGGTTAGTAGCATTTTTTTGTAATTTAAAAGTGTTTGGGTTTAGTTTGTTGTGGTAAGGGTTAGTTGGTGATGATTTATGGTAGCCGAAGTAATTTAGGTGAGTTTGGCATAGTAAAAGTGATTGGGTTTAGTTTGTTGTGGTAAGGGTTAGTTGGTGATGATTTATTGTAGCCGAAGTAATGTAGGTGAGTTTGGCATAGTTTGCTATGGTTAGTAGCATTTTTTTGTAATTTAAAAGAGATTGGGTTTAGTTTGTTGTGGTAAGGGTTAGTTGGTGATGATTTAGAGTAGCCGAAGTAATTTAGGTGAGTCTGGCATAGTTTGTTATGATTTGTACACTTTTTTGTAATTTTAAGATTATATGGTTTGGTTTGTTGTGGTAAGGGATAGTTGCGGGTGATTTACGGTAGCCGAAGTAATTTAGGTGATTCTGGTATAGTTTGTTATGATTTTTAGCATTTTTTTGTAATTTTAAAGTGATTGGGCTTAGTTTGTTGCTGTAAAGTGTAGTTGGGGGTGATTTTTGATAGCCGAAGTAATTTAGGTGAGTTTGGCATAGTTTGCTATGGTTAGTAGCATTTTTTTGTAATTTAAAAGTGATTGGGTTTAGTTTGTTTTGGTAAGGTTTAGTTGGTGATGATTTATGGTAGCCGAAGTAATTTAGGTGAGTTTGGCATAGTTTGCTATGGTTAGTAGCATTTTTTTGTAATTTAAAATTGATTGGGTTTTGTTTGTTGTGGTAAGGGTTAGTCGGGGGTGATTTACGGTATCCGAAATAATTTAGGTGATTTTGGTATAGTTTGTTATGATTTTTAGCATTTTTTTGTAATTTTAAAGTTATTGGGCTTAGTTTGTTGCTGTAAAGTGTAGTTGGGGGTGATTTTTGATAGCCAAAGTAATTTAGGTGAGTTTGGCATAGTTTGCTATAGTAGTAATATTTTTTTTGTAATTTAAAAGTGATTGGGTTTAGTTTGTTGTGGTAAGGGTTAGTTGGTGATGATTTATGGTAGCCGAAGTAATTTAGGTGAGTTTGGCATAGTTTGCTATGGTTAGTAGCATTTTTTTGTAATTTAAAAGTGATTGGTTTTAGTTTGTTGTGGTAAGGGTTAGTTGGTGATGATTTAGAGTAGCCGAAGTAATTTAGGTGAGTCTGGCATAGTTTGCTATGGTTAGTAGCATTTTTTTGTAATTTAAAAGTGATTGGTTTTAGTTTGTTGTGGTAAGGGTTAGTTGGTGATGATTTAGAGTAGCCGAAGTAATTTAGGTGAGTCTGGCATAGTTTGTTATGTTTTGTACACCTTTTTTTGTAATTTTAAGATGATATGGTTTGGTTTGTTGTGGTAAGGGATAGTTGGGGGTGATTTACGGTAGCCGAAGTAATTTAGGTGATTCTGGTATAGTTTGTAATGATTTTTAGCATTTTTTTGTAATTTTAAAGTGATTGGGCTTAGTTTGTTGCTGTAAAGTGTAGTTGGGGGTGATTTTTGATAGCCGAAGTAATTTAGGTGAGTTTGGCATAGTTTACTATGGTTAGTAGCATTTTTTTGTAATTTAAAAGTGATTGGGTTTAGTTTGTTGTGGTAAGGGTTAGTTGGTGATGATTTAGAGTAGCCGAAGTAATTTGGGTGAGTCTGGTAGTTTGTTATGATTTGTACACTCTTTTTTGTAATTTTAAGATGATATGGTTTGGTTGGTTGTGGTAAGGGATAGTTGGGGGTGATTTACGGTAGCCGAAGTAATTTAGGTGATTCTGGTATAGTTTGTTATGATTCTTTTGTAATTTTAAAGTGATTGGGCTTAGTTTGTTGCTGTAAAGTGTAGTTGGGGGTGATTTTTGATAGCCGAAGTAATTTAGGTGAGTTTGGCATAATTTGCTATGGTTAGTAGCTTTATTTTGTAATTTAAAAGTGATTGGGTTTAGTTTGTTGTGGTAAGGGTTAGTTGGTGATGATTTATTGTAGCCGAAGTAATTTAGGTGAGTTTGGCATAGTTTGCTATGGTTAGTAGCATTTTTTTGTAATTTAAAAGAGATTGGGTTTAGTTTGTTGTGGTAAGGGTTAGTTGGTGATGATTTAGAATAGCCGAAGTAATTTAGGTGAGTCTGGCATAGTTTGTTAGGATTTGTACACTTTTTTTGTAATTTTATAATGATATGGTTTGGTTTGTTGTGGTAAGGGATAGTTGCGGGTGATTTACGGCAGCCGAAGTAATTTAGGTGATTCTGGTATAGTTTGTTATGATTTTTAGCATTTTTTTGTAATTTTAAAGTGATTGGGCTTAGTTTGTTGCTGTAAAGTGTAGTTGGGGGTGATTTTTGATAGCCGAAGTAATTTAGGTGAGTTTGGCATAGTTTGCTATGGTTAGTAGCATTTTTTTTGTAATTTAAAAGTGATTGGGTTTAATTTGTTGTGGTAAGGTTTAGTTGGTAATGATTTATGGTAGCCGAAGTAATTTAGGTGAGTTTGGCATAGTTTGCTATGGTTAGTAGCATTTTTTTGTAATTTAAAATTGATTGGGTTTTGTTTGTTGTGGTAAGGGTTAGTTGGTGATGATTTATGGTAGCCGAAGTAATTTAGGTGAGTTTGGCATAGTTTGTTATGATTTGTACACCTTTTTTTGTAATTTTAAGATGATATGGTTTGGTTTGTTGTGGTAAGGGATAGTTGGTAGTGATTTAAGGTAACCGAAGTAATTTAGGTTATTCTGGTATAGTTTGTTATGATTTTTAGCATTTTTTTGTAATTTTAAAATGATTGGTCTTAGTTTATTGCTGTAAAGTGTAGTTGGGGGTGATTTTTGATAGCCGAAGTAATTTAGGTGAGTTTGGCATAGTTTGCTATGGTTAGTAGCATTTTTTTGTAATTTAAAAGTGATTGGGTTTAGTTTGTTGTGGTAAGGGCTAGTTGGTGATGATTTATGGTAGCCGAAGTAATTTAGGTGAGTTTGGCATAGTTTGCTATGGTTAGTAGCATTTTTTTGTAATTTAAAATTGATTGGGATTAGTTTGTTGTGGTAAGGGTTAGTTGGTGATGATTTAGAGGAGCCGAAGTAATTTAGGTGAGTCTGGCATAGTTTGTTATGATTTGTACACCTTTTTTTGTAATTTTAAGATGATATGGTTTGGTTTGTTGTGCTAAGGGATAATTGGGGGTGATTTACGGTAGCCGAAGTAATTTAGGTGATTCTGGTATAGTTTGTTAGGATTTTTAGCATTTTTTTGTAATTTTAAAGTGATTGGGCTTAGTTTGTTGCTGTAAAGTGTAGTTGGGGGTGATTTTTGATAGCCATAGTAATTTAGGTGAGTTTGGCATAGTTTGCTATGGTTAGTAGCATTTTTTTGTAATTTAAAGTGATTGGGTTTAGTTTGTTTTGGTAAGGGTTAGTTGGTGATGATTTAGAGTAGCCGAAGTAATTTAGGTGAGTCTGGCATAGTTTGTTATGATTTGTACACCTTTTTTTGTAATTTTAAGATGATATGGTTTGGTTTGTTGTGGTAAGGGATAGTTGGGGGTGATTAACGGTAGCCGAAGTAATTTAGGTGATTCTGGTATAGTTTGTTATGATTTTCAGCATCTTTTTGTAATTTTAAAGTGATTGGGCTTAGTTTGTTGCTGTAAAGTGTAGTTGGGGGTGATTTTTGATAGCCGAAGTAATTTAGGTGAGTTTGGCATAGTTTGTTATGGTTAGTAGCATTTTTTTGTAATTTAAAAGTGATTGGGTTTAGTTTCTTTTGGTAAGGGTTAGTTGGTGATGATTTATAGTAGCCGAAGTAATTTAGGTGATTCTGGTATAGTTTGTTATGATTTTTGGCATTTTTTTGTAATTTTAAAGTGATTGGGCTTAGTTTGTTGCTGTAAAGTGTAGTTGGGGGTGATTTTTGATAGCCGAAGTAATTTAGGTAAGTTTAGCATAGTTTGCTATGGTTAGTAGCATTTTTTTGTAATTTAAAAGTGATTGGGTTTAGTTTGTTGTGGTAAGGGTTAGTTGGTGATGATTTAGAGTAGCCGAAGTAATTTAGGTGAGTCTGCGATAGTTTGTTATGATTTGTAAACCTTTTTTTGTAATTTTAAAATGATATGGTTTGGTTTGTTGTGGTAAGAGATAGTTGGGGGTGATTTACGGTAGCCGAAGTAATTTAGGTGATTCTGGTATAGTTTGTTATGATTTTTGGCATTTTTTTGTAATTTTAAAGTGATTGGGCTTAGTTTGTTGCTGTAAAGTGTAGTTGGGGGTGATTTTTGATAGCCGAAGTAATTTAGGTAAGTTTAGCATAGTTTGCTATGGTTAGTAGCATTTTTTTGTAATTTAAAAGTGATTGGGTTTAGTTTGTTGTGATAAGGGTTAGTTGGTGATGATTTAGAGTAGCCGAAGTAAATTAGGTGTGTCTGGCATAGTTTGTTATGATTTGTACACCTTACCTTTCTTTGTAATTTTAAGATGATATGGTTTGGTTTGTTGTGGTAAGGGATAGTTGGGTTGATTTACGGTAGCCGAAGTAATTTAGGTGAGTCTGGCATAGTTTGTTATGATTTGTACACCTTTTTTTGTAATTTTAAGATGATATGGTTTGGTTTGTTGTGGTAAGGGATACTTGGGGGTGATTTACAGTAGCCGAAGTAATTTAGGTTATTCTGGTATAGTTTGTTATGATTTTTAGCATTTTTTTGTAATTTTAAAGTGGTTGGTCTTAGTTTATTGCTGTAAAGTGTAGTTGGGGTGATTTTTGATAGCCGAAGTAATTTAGGTGAGTTTGACATAGTTTGCTATGGTTAGTAGCATTTTTTTGTAATTTAAAAGTGATTGGGTTTAGTTTGTTGTGGTAAGGGTTAGTTGGTGATGATTTATGGTAGCCGAAGTAATTTAGGTGAGTTTGGCATAGTTTGCTATGGTTAGTAGCATTTTTTTGTAATTTAAAAGTGATTGGGTTTAGTTTGTTGTGGTAAGGGTTAGTTGGTGATGATTTATGGTAGCCGAAGTAATTTAGGTAAGTTTGGCATAGTTTGCTATGATTTGTACACCTTTTTTGTAATTTTAAGATGATATGGTTTGGTTTGTTGTGGTAAGAGATAGTTGGGGGTGATTTACGGTAGCCGAAGTAATTTAGGTGATTCTGGTATAGTTTGTTATGATTTTTAGCATTTTTTGTAATTTTAAAGTGATTGGGCTTAGTTTGTTGCTGTAAAGTGTAGTTGAAGGTGATATTTAATAGCCGAAGTAATTTAGGTGAGTTTGACATAATTTGCTATGGTTAGTAGCATTTTTTTGTAATTTAAAAGTGATTGGGTTTAGTTTGTTGTGGTAAGGGTTAGTTGGTGATGATTTAGAGTAGCCGAAGTAATTTAGGTGAGTCTGGCATAGTTTGTTATGATTTGTACACCTTTTTTTGTAATTTTAAGATGATATGGTTTGGTTTGTTGTGCTAAGGGATAATTGGGGGTGATTTACGGTAGCCGAAGTAATTTAGGTGAGTTTGGCATAGTTTGCTATGGTTAGTAGCATTTTTTTGTAATTTAAAAGTGATTGGGTTTAGTTTGTTGTGGTAAGGGTTAGTTGGTGATGATTTATGGTAGCCGAAGTAATTTAGGTAAGTTTGGCATAGTTTGCTATGATTTGTACACCTTTTTTGTAATTTTAAGATGATATGGTTTGGTTTGTTGTGGTAAGAGATAGTTGGGGGTGATTTACGGTAGCCGAAGTAATTTAGGTGATTCTGGTATAGTTTGTTATGATTTTTAGCATTTTTTTGTAATTTTAAAGTGATTGGGCTTAGTTTGTTGCTGTAAAGTGTAGTTGGGGGTGATTTTTGATGGCCGAAGTAATTTAGGTGAGTTTGGCATAGTTTGCTATGGTTAGTAGCATTTTTTTGTAATTTAAAAGTGATTGGGTTTAGTTTGTTGTGGTAAGGGTTAGTTGGTGATGATTTAGAGTAGCCGAAGTAATTTAGGTGAGTCTGGCATAGTTTGTTATGATTTGTACACTTTTTTTGTAATTTTAAGATGATATGGTTTGGTTTGTTGTGGTAAGGGATAGTTGCGGGTGATTTACGGTAGCCGAAGTAATTTAGGTGATTCTGGTATAGTTTGTTATGATTTTTAGAATTTTTTTGTAATTTTAAAGTGATTGGGCTTAGTTTGTTGCTGTAAAGTGTAGTTGGGGGTGATTTTTGATAGCCGAAGTAATTTAGGTGAGTTTGGCATAGTTTGCTATGGTTAGTAGCATTTTTTTGTAATTTAAAAGTGATTGGGTTTAGTTTGTTGTGGTAAGGTTTAGTTGGTGATGATTTATGGTAGCCGAAGTAATTTAGGTGAGTTTGGCATAGTTTGATATGGTTAGTAGAATTTTTTTGCAATTTAAAAGTGATTGGGTTTAGTTTGTTGTGGTAATGGTTAGTTGGTGATGATTTATGGTAGCCGAAGTAATTTAGGTGAGTTTGGCATAGTTTGCTATGGTTAGTAGCATTTTTTTGTAATTTAAAAGTGATTGGGTTTAGTTTGTTGTGGTAAGGGTTAGTTGGTGATGATTTAGAGTAGCCGAAGTAATTTAGGTAAGTCTGGCATAGTTTGTTATGATTTGTACACCCTTTTTTGTAATTTTAAGATGATATGGTTCGGTTTGTTGTGGTAAGAGATAGTTGGGGGTGATTTACGGTAGCCGAAGTAATTTAGGTGATTCTGGTATAGTTTGTTATGATTTTTAGCATTTTTTTGTAATTTTAGAGTGATTGGGCTTAGTTTGTTGCTGTAAAGTGTAGTTGGGGGTGATTTTTGATAGCCGAAGTAATTTAGGTGAGTTTGACATAGTTTGCTATGGTTAGTAGCATTTTTTTGTAATTTAAAAGTGATTGGGTTTAGTTTGTTGTGGTAAGGGTTAGTTGGTGATGATTTATGGTAGCCGAAGTGATTTAGGTGAGTTTGGCATAGTTTGCTATGGTTAGTAGCATTTTTTTGTAATTTAAATGTGATTGGGTTTAGTTTGTTGTGGTAAGGGTTAGTTGGTGATGATTTATGGTAGCCGAAGTAATTTTGGTTAGTTTGGCATAGTTTGCTATGGTTAGTAGCATTTTTTTGTAATTTAAAAGTGATTGGGTTTAGTTTGTTGTGGTAAGGGTTAGTTGGTGATGATATAGAGAAGCCGAAGTAATTTAGGTGAGTCTGGCATAGTTTGTTATGATTTGTATACCTTTTTTTGTAATTTTAAGATGATATAGTTTGGTTTGTTGTGGTAAGGGATAGTTGGGGGTGATTTACGGTAGCCGAAGTAATTTAGGTGATTCTGGTATAATTTGTTATGATTTTTAGCATTTTTTTGTAATTTTAAAGTGATTGGGCTTAGTTTGTTGCTGTAAAGTGTAGTTGTAGGTGATTTTTAATAGCCGAAGTAATTTAGGTGAGTTTGACATAGTTTGCTATGGTTAGTAGCATTTTTTTGTAATTTAAAAGTGATTGGGTTTAGTTTATTGTGGTAAGGGTTAGTTGGTGATGATTTATGGTAGCCGAAGTAATTTAGGTGAGTTTGGCATAGTTTGCTATGGATAGTAGCATTTTTTTGTAAATTAAAAGTGATTGGGTTTAGTTTGTTGTGGTAAGGGTTAGTTGGTGATGATTTAGAGTAGCCGAAGTAATTTAGGTGAGTCTGGCATTGTTTGTTATGATTTGTACACTTTTTTTGTAATTTTAAGATGATATGGTTTGGTTTGTTGTGGTAAGGGATAGTTGGGAGTGATTTAAGGTAACCGAAGTAATTTAGGTTATTCTGGTTAAGTTTGTTATGATTTTTAGCATTTTTTTGTAATTTTAAAGTGATTGGTCTTAGTTTATTGCTGTAAAGTGTAGTTGGGGGTGATTTTTGATAGCCGAAGTAATTTAGGTGAGTTTGGCATAGTTTGCTATGGTTAGTAGCATTTTTTTGTAATTTAAAAGTGATTGGGTTTAGTTTGTTGTGGCAAGGGCTAGTTGGTGATGATTTATGGTAGCCGAAGTAATTTAGGTGAGTTTGGCATAGTTTGCTATGGTTAGTAGCATTTTTTTGTAATTTAAAAGTGATTGGGATTAGTTTGTTGTGGTAAGGGTTAGTTGGTGATGATTTAGAGGAGCCGAAGTAATTTAGGTGAGTCTGGCATAGTTTGTTATGATTTGTACACCTTTTTTTGTAATTTTAAGATGATATGGTTTGGTTTGTTGTGCTAAGGGATAATTGGGGGTGATTTACGGTAGCCGAAGTAATTTAGGTGATTCTGGTATAGTTTGTTAGGATTTTTAGCATTTTTTGTAATTTTAAAGTGATTGGGCTTAGTTTGTTGCTGTAAAGTGTAGTTGGGGGTGATTTTTGATAGCCGAAGTAATTTAGGTGAGTTTGGCATAGTTTGCTATGGTTAGTAGCATTTTTTTGTAATTTAAAAGTGATTGGGTTTAGTTTGTTTTGGTAAGGGTTAGTTGGTGATGATTTATGGTAGCCGAAGTAATTTAGGTGAGTTTGGCATAGTTTACTATGGTTAGTAGCATTTTTTTTAATTTAAAAGTGATTGGGTTTAGTTTGTTGTGGTAAGGGTTAGTTGGTGATGATTTAGAGTAGCCGAAGTAATTTAGGTGAGTCTGGGATAGTTTGTTATGATTCGTAAACCTTTTTTTGTAATTTTAAGATGATATGGTTTGGTTTGTTGTGGTAAGGGATAGTTGGGAGTGATTTAAGGTAACCGAAGTAATTTAGGTGATTCTGGTTAAGTTTGTTATGATTTTTAGCATTTTTTTGTAATTTTAAAGTGATTGGGCTTAGTTTGTTGCTGTAAAGTGTAGTTGGGAGTGATTTTTGATAGCCGAAGTAATTTAGGTGAGTTTGGCATAGTTTGCTATGGTTAGTAGCATTTTTTTGTAATTTAAAAGTGATTGGGTTTAGTTTGTTGTGGTAAGGGTTAGTTGGTGATGATTTAGAGTAGCCGATGTAATTTAGGTGAGTCTGGCATAGTTTGCTATGGTTAGTAGCATTTTTTTGTAATTTAAAAGTGATTGGGTTTAGTTTGCTGTGATAAGGGTTAGTTGGTGATGATTTAGAGTAGCCGAAGTAAATTAGGTGTGTCTAGCATAGTTTGTTATGATTTGTACACCTTACCTTTCTTTGTAATTTTAAGATGATATAGTTTGGTTTGTTGTGGTAAGGAATAGTTGGGTTGATTTACGGTAGCCGAAGTCATTTAGGTTATTCTGGTATAGTTTGTTATGATTTTTAGCATTTTGTTGTAATTTTAAAGTGATTGGTCTTAGTTTATTGCTGTAAAGTGTAGTTGGGGTGATTTTTGATAGCCGAAGTAATTTAGGTGAGTTTGACATAGTTTGCTATGGTTAGTAGCATTTTTTTGTAATTTAAAAGTGATTGGGTTTAGTTTGTTGTGGTAAGGGTTAGTTGGTGATGATTTATGGTAGCCGAAGTAATTTAGGTGAGTTTGGCATAGTTTGCTATGGTTAGTAGCATTTTTTTGTAATTTAAAAGTGATTGGGTTTAGTTTGTTGTGGTAAGGGTTAGTTGGTGATGATTTATGGTAGCCGAAGTAATTTAGGTGAGTTTGGCATAGTTTGCTATGATTTGCACATCTTTTTTTGTAATTTTAAGATGATATGGTTTGGTTTGTTGTGGTAAGAGATAGTTGGGGGTGATTTACGGTAGCCGAAGTAATTTAGGTGATTCTGGTATATTTTGTTATGATTTTTAGCATTCTTTTGTAATTTTAAAGTGATTGGGCTTAGTTTGTTGCTGTAAAGTGTAGTTGTAGGTGATGTTTAATAGCCGAAGTAATTTAGGTGAGTTTGACAGAATTTGCTATGGTTAGTAGCATTTTTTTGTAATTTAAAAGTGATTGGGTTTAGTTTATTGTGGTAAGGGTTAGTTGGTAATGATTTATGGTAGCCGAAGTAATTTAGGTGAGTTTGGCATAGTTTGCTATGGATAGTAGCATTTTTTTGTAATTTAAAAGTGATTGGGTTTAGTTTGTTGTGGTAAGGGTTAGTTGGTGATGATTTAGAGTAGCCGAAGTAATTTAGGTGAGTCTGGCATAGTTTGTTATGATTTGTACACCTTTTTTTGTAATTTTAAGATGATATGGTTTGGTTTGTTGTGCTAAGGGATAATTGGGGGTGATTTACGGTAGCCGAAGTAATTTAGGTGATTCTGGTATAGTTTGTTATGATTTTCAGCATTTTTTTGTAATTTTAAAGTGATTGGGCTTAGTTTGTTGCTGTAAAGTGTAGTTGGGGGTGATTTTTGATGGCCGAAGTAATTTAGGTGAGTTTGGCATAGTTTGCTATGGTTAGTAGCATTTTTTTGTAATTTAAAACTGATTGGGTTTAGTTTGTTTTGGTAAGAGTTAGTTGGTGATGATTTATGGTAGCCGAAGTAATTTAGGTGAGTTTGGCATAGTTTGCTATGGTTAGCAGCATTTTTTTGTAATTTAAAAGTGATTGGGTTTAGTTTGTTGTGGTAAGGGTTAGTTGGTGATGATTTAGAGTAGCCGAAGTAATTTAGGTGAGTCTGGCATAGTTTGTTATGATTTGTACACTTTTTTTGTAATTTTAAGATGATATGGTTTGGTTTGTTGTGGTAAGGGATAGTTGCGGGTGATTTACGGTAGCCGAAGTAATTTAGGTGATTCTGGTATAGTTTGTTATGATTTTTAGCATTTTTTTGTAATTTTAAAGTGATTGGGCTTAGTTTGTTGCTGTAAAGTGTAGTTGGGGGTGATTTTTGATAGCCGAAGTAATTTAGGTGAGTTTGGCATAGTTTGCTATGGTTAGTAGCATTTTTTTGTAATTTAAAAGTGATTGGGTTTAGTTTGTTGTGGTAAGGTTTAGTTGGTGATGATTTATGGTAGCCGAAGTAATTTAGGTGAGTCTGGCATAGTTTGCTATGGTTAGTAGCATTTTTTTGTAATTTAAAAGTGATTGGGTTTAGTTTGCTGTGATAAGGGTTAGTTGGTGATGATTTAGAGTAGCCGAAGTAAATTAGGTGTGTCTAGCATAGTTTGTTATGATTTGTACACCTTACCTTTCTTTGTAATTTTAAGATGATATAGTTTGGTTTGTTGTGGTAAGGGATAGTTGGGTTGATTTACGGTAGCCGAAGTAATTTAGGTGAGTCTGGCATAGTTTGTTATGATTTGTACACCTTTTTTGTAATTTTAAGATGATATGGTTTGGTTTGTTGTGGTAAGGGATAGTTGGGGGTGATTTACAGTAGCCGAAGTAATTTAGGTTATTCTGGTATAGTTTGTTATGATTTTTAGCATTTTGTTGTAATTTTAAAGTGATTGGTCTTAGTTTATTGCTGTAAAGATTAGTTGGGGTGATTTTTGATAGCCGAAGTAATTTAGGTGAGTTTGACATAGTTTGCTATGGTTAGTAGCATTTTTTTGTAATTTAAAAGTGATTGGGTTTAGTTTGTTGTGGTAAGGGTTAGTTGGTGATGATTTATGGTAGCCGAAGTAATTTAGGTAAGTTTGGCATAGTTTGCTATGGTTAGTAGCATTTTTTTGTAATTTAAAAGTGATTGGGTTTAGTTTGTTGTGGTAAGGGTTAGTTGGTGATGATTTATGGTAGCCGAAGTAATTTAGGTGAGTTTGGCATAGTTTGCTATGATTTGTACATCTTTTTTTGTAATTTTAAGATGATATGGTTAGGTTTGTTGTGGTAAGAGATAGTTGGGGGTGATTTACGGTAGCCGAAGTAATTTAGGTGATTCTGGTATAGTTTGTTATGATTTTTAGCATTCTTTTGTAATTTTAAAGTGATTGGGCTTAGTTTGTTGCTGTAAAGTGTAGTTGTAGGTGATGTTTAATAGCCGAAGTAATTTAGGTGAGTTTGACAGAATTTGCTATGGTTAGTAGCATTTTTTTGTAATTTAAAAGTGATTGGGTTTAGTTTATTGTGGTAAGGGTTAGTTGGTGATGATTTATGGTAGCCGAAGTAATTTAGGTGAGTTTGGCATAGTTTGCTATGGATAGTAGCATTTTTTTGTAATTTAAAAGTGATTGGGTTTAGTTTGTTGTGGTAAGGGTTAGTTGGTGATGATTTAGAGTAGCCGAAGTAATTTAGGTGAGTCTGGCATAGTTTGTTATGATTTGTACACCTTTTCTTGTAATTTTAAGATGATATGGTTTGGTTTGTTGTGCTAAGGGATAATTGGGGGTGATTTAGGGTAGCCGAAGTAATTTAGGTGATTCTGGTATAGTTTGTTATGATTTTCAGCATTTTTTTGTAATTTTAAAGTGATTGGGCTTAGTTTGTTGCTGTAAAGTGTAGTTGGGAGTGATTTTTGATGGCCGAAGTAATTTAGGTGAGTTTGGCATAGTTTGCTATGGTTAGTAGCATTTTTTTGTAATTTAAAAGTGATTGGGTTTAGTTTGTTTTGGTAAGAGTTAGTTGGTGATGATTTATGGTAGCCGAAGTAATTTAGGTGAGTTTGGCATAGTTTGCTATGGTTAGTAGCATTTTTTTGTAATTTAAAAGTGATTGGGTTTAGTTTGTTGTGGTAAGGGTTAGTTGGTGATGATTTAGAGTAGCCGAAGTAATTTAGGTGAGTCTGGCATAGTTTGTTATGATTTGTACACTTTTTTTGTAATTTTAAGATGATATGGTTTGGTTTGTTGTGGTAAGGGATTGTTGCGGGTGATTTACGGTAGCCGAAGTAATTTAGGTGATTCTGGTATAGTTTGTTATGATTTTTAGCATTTTTTTTTAATTTTAAAGTGATTGGGCTTAGTTTGTTGCTGTAAAGTGTAGTTGGGGGTGATTTTTGATAGCCGAAGTAATTTAGGTGAGTTTGGCATAGTTTGCTATGGTTAGTAGCATTTTTTTGTAATTTAAAAGTGATTGGGTTTAGTTTGTTGTGGTAAGGTTTAGTTGGTGATGATTTATGGTAGCCGAAGTAATTTAGGTGAGTTTGGCATAGTTTGCTATGGTTAGTAGAATTTTTTTGTAATTTAAAAGTGATTGGGTTTAGTTTGTTGTGGTAATGGTTAGTTGGTGATGATTTATGGTAGCCGAAGTAATTTAGGTGAGTTTGGCATAGTTTGCTATGGTTAGTAGCATTTTTTTGTAATTTAAAAGTGATTGGGTTTAGTTTGTTGTGGCAAGGGTTAGTTGGTGATGATTTAGAGTAGCCGAAGTAATTTAGGTGAGTCTGTCATAGTTTGTTATGATTTGTACACCTTTTTTTGTAATTTTAAGATGATATGGTTTGGTTTGTTGTGGTAAGAGATAGTTGGGGGTGATTTACGGTAGCCGAAGTAATTTAGGTGATTCTGGTATAGTTTGTTATGATTTTTAGCATTTTTTTGTAATTTTAGAGTGATTGGGCTCAGTTTGTTGCTGTAAAGTGTAGTTGGGGGTGATTTTTGATAGCCGAAGTAATTTAGGTGAGTTTGACATAGTTTGCTATGGTTAGTAGCATTTTTTTGTAATTTAAAAGTGATTGGGTTTAGTTTGTTGCGGTAAGGGTTAGTTGGTGATGATTTATGGTAGCCGAAGTAATTTAGGTTATTCTGGTATAGTTTGTTATGATTTTTAGCATTTTTTTGTAATTTTAAAGTGATTGGTCTTAGTTTATTGCTGTAAAGTGTAGTTGGTGATGATTTATGGTAGCCGAAGTAATTTAGGTGAGTTTGGCATAGTTTGCTATGGTTAGTAGCATTTTTTTGTAATTTAAAAGTGATTGGGTTTAGTTTGTTGTGGTAAGGGTTAGTTGGTGATGATATAGAGAAGCCGAAGTAATTTAGGTGAGTCTGGCATAGTTTGTTATGATTTGTACACCTTTTTTTGTAATTTTAAGATGATATGGTTTGGTTTGTTGTGGTAAGGGATAGTTGGGGGTGATTTACGGTAGCCGAAGTAATTTAGGTGATTCTGGTATAGTTTGTTATGATTTTTAGCATTTTTTTGTAATTTTAAAGTGATTGGGCTTAGTTTGTTGCTGTAAAGTGTAGTTGTAGGTGATTTTTAATAGCCGAAGTAATTTAGGTGAGTTTGACATAGTTTGCTATGGTTAGTAGCATTTTTTTGTAATTTAAAAGTGATTGGGTTTAGTTTGTTGCGGTAAGGGTTAGTTGGTGATGATTTATGGTAGCCGAAGTAATTTAGGTTATTCTGGTATAGTTTGTTATGATTTTTAGCATTTTTTTGTAATTTTAAAGTGATTGGTCTTAGTTTATTGCTGTAAAGTGTAGTTGGTGATGATTTATGGTAGCCGAAGTAATTTAGGTGAGTTTGGCATAGTTTGCTATGGTTAGTAGCATTTTTTTGTAATTTAAAAGTGATTGGGTTTAGTTTGTTGTGGTAAGTGTTAGTTGGTGATGATATAGAGAAGCCGAAGTAATTTAGGTGAGTCTGGCATAGTTTGTTATGATTTGTACACCTTTTTTTGTAATTTTAAGATGATATGGTTTGGTTTGTTGTGGTAAGGGATAGTTGGGGGTGATTTACGGTAGCCGAAGTAATTTTGGTGATTCTGGTATAGTTTGTTATGATTTTTAGCATTTTTTTGTAATTTTAAAGTGATTGGGCTTAGTTTGTTGCTGTAAAGTGTAGTTGTAGGTGATTTTTAATAGCCGAAGTAATTTAGGTGAGTTTGACATAGTTTGCTATGGTTAGTAGCATTTTTTTGTAATTTAAAAGTGATTGGGTTTAGTTTGTTGCGGTAAGGGTTAGTTGGTGATGATTTATGGTAGCCGAAGTAATTTAGGTTATTCTGGTATAGTTTGTTATGATTTTTAGCATTTTTTTGTAATTTTAAAGTGATTGGTCTTAGTTTATTGCTGTAAAGTGTAGTTGGTGATGATTTATGGTAGCCGAAGTAATTTAGGTGAGTTTGGCATAGTTTGCTATGGTTAGTAGCATTTTTTTGTAATTTAAAAGTGATTGGGTTTAGTTTGTTGTGGTAAGGGTTAGTTGGTGATGATATAGAGAAGCCGAAGTAATTTAGGTGAGTCTGGCATAGTTTGTTATGATTTGTACACCTTTTTTTGTAATTTTAAGATGATATGGTTTGGTTTGTTGTGGTAAGGGATAGTTGGGGGTGATTTACGGTAGCCGAAGTAATTTAGGTGATTCTGGTATAGTTTGTTATGATTTTTAGCATTTTTTTGTAATTTTAAAGTGATTGGGCTTAGTTTGTTGCTGTAAAGTGTAGTTGTAGGTGATTTTTAATAGCCGAAGTAATTTAGGTGAGTTTGACATAGTTTGCTATGGTTAGTAGCATTTTTTGTAATTTAAAAGTGATTGGGTTTAGTTTATTGTGGTAAGGGTTAGTTGGTGATGATTTATGGTAGCCGAAGTAATTTAGGTGAGTTTGGCGTAGTTTGCTATGGATAGTAGCATTTTTTTGTAAATTAAAAGTGATTGGGTTTAGTTTGTTGTGGTAAGGGTTAGTTGGTGATGATTTAGAGTAGCCGAAGTAATTTAGGTGAGTCTGGCATAGTTTGTTATGATTTGTACACCTTTTTTTGTAATTTTAAGATGATATGGTTTGGTTTGTTGTGGTAAGGGATAGTTGGGAGCGATTTAAGGTAACCGAAGTAATTTAGGTTATTCTGGTATAGTTTGTTATGATTTTTAGCATTTTTTTGTAATTTTAAAGTGATTGGTCTTAGTTTATTGCTGTAAAGTGTAGTTGGGGGTGATTTTTGATAGCCGAAGTAACTTAGGTGAGTTTGGCATAGTTTGCTATGGTTAGTAGCATTTTTTTGTAATTTAAAAGTGATTGGGTTTAGTTTGTTGTGGTAAGGGCTAGTTGGTGATGATTTATGGTAGCCGAAGTAATTTAGGTGAGTTTGGCATAGTTTGTTATGATTTGTACACCTTTTTTTGTAATTTTAAGATGATATGGTTTGGTTTGTTGTGGTAAGGGATAGTTGGGGGTGATTAACGTTAGCCGAAGTAATTTAGGTGATTCTGGTATAGTTTGTTATGATTTTCAGCATTTTTTTGTAATTTTAAAGTGATTGGGCTTAGTTTGTTGCTGTAAAGTGTAGTTGGGGGTGATTTTTGATGGCCGAAGTAATTTAGGTGAGTTTGGCATAGTTTGCTATGGTTAGTAGCATTTTTTTGTAATTTAAAGTGATTGGGTTTAGTTTGTTTTGGTAAGGGTTAGTTGGTGATGATTTATGGTAGCCGAAGTAATTTAGGTGAGTTTGGCATAGTTTACTATGGTTAGTAGCATTTTTTTTAATTTAAAAGTGATTGGGTTTAGTTTGTTGTGGTAAGGGTTAGTTGGTGATGATTTAGAGTAGCCGAAGTAATTTAGATGAGTCTGGGATAGTTTGTTATGATTTGTAAACTTTTTTTTGTAATTTTAAGATGATATGGTTTGGTTTGTTGTGGTAAGAGATAGTTGGGGGTGATTTACGGTAGCCGAAGTAATTTAGGTGATTCTGGTATAGTTTGTTATGATTTTTAGCATTTTTTTGTAATTTTAAAGTGATTGGTCTTAGTTTATTGCTGTAAAGTGTAGTTGGTGATGATTTATGGTAGCCGAAGTAATTTAGGTGAGTTTGGAATAGTTTGCTATGGTTAGTAGCATTTTTTTGTAATTTAAAAGTGATTGGGTTTAGTTTGTTGTGTTAAGGGTTAGTTGGTGATGATTTATGGTAGCCGAAGTAATTTAGGTGAGTTTGGCATAGTTTGCTATAGTTAGTAGCATTTTTTTGTAATTTAAAAGTGATTGGGTTTAGTTTGTTGAGGTAAAGGTTAGTTGGTGATGATTTAGAGTAGCCGATGTAATTTAGGTGAGTCTGGCATAGTTAGCTATGGTTAGTAACATTTTTTTGTAATTTAAAAGTGATTGGGTTTAGTTTGTTGTGGTAAGGGTTAGTTGGTGATGATATAGAGAAGCCGAAGTAATTTAGGTGAGTCTGGCATAGTTTGTTATGATTTGTACACCTTTTTTTGTAATTTTAAGATGATATGGTTTGGTTTGTTGTGGTAAGGGATAGTTGGGGGTGATTTACGGTAGCCGATGTAATTTAGGTGATTCTGGTATAGTTTGTTATGATTTTTAGCATTTTTTTGTAATTTTAAAGTGATTGGGCTTAGTTTGTTGCTGTAAAGTGTAGTTGTAGGTGATTTTTAATAGACGAAGTAATTTAGGTGAGTTTGACATAGTTTGCTATGGTTAGTAGCATTTTTTTGTAATTTAAAAGTGATTGGGTTTAGTTTGTTGCGGTAAGGGTTAGTTGGTGATGATTTATGGTAGCCGAAGTAATTTAGGTTATTCTGGTATAGTTTGTTATGATTTTTAGCATTTTTTTGTAATTTTAAAGTGATTGGTCTTAGTTTATTGCTGTAAAGTGTAGTTGGTGATGATTTATGGTAGCCGAAGTAATTTAGGTGAGTTTGGCATAGTTTGCTATGGTTAGTAGCATTTTTTTGTAATTTAAAAGTGATTGGGTTTAGTTTGTTGTGGTAAGGGTTAGTTGGTGATGATATAGAGAAGCCGAAGTAATTTAGGTGAGTCTGGCATAGTTTGTTATGATTTGTACACCTTTTTTGTAATTTTAAGATGATATGGTTTGGTTTGTTGTGGTAAGGGATAGTTGGGGGTGATTTACGGTAGCCGAAGTAATTTAGGTGATTCTGGTATAGTTTGTTATGATTTTTAGCATTTTTTTGTAATTTTAAAGTGATTGGGCTTAGTTTGTTGCTGTAAAGTGTAGTTGTAGGTGATTTTTAATAGCCGAAGTAATTTAGGTGAGTTTGACATAGTTTGCTATGGTTAGTAGCATTTTTTTGTAATTTAAAAGTGATTGGGTTTAGTTTGTTGCGGTAAGGGTTAGTTGGTGATGATTTATGGTAGCCGAAGTAATTTAGGTTATTCTGGTATAGTTTGTTATGATTTTTAGCATTTTTTTGTAATTTTAAAGTGATTGGTCTTAGTTTATTGCTGTAAAGTGTAGTTGGTGATGATTTATGGTAGCCGAAGTAATTTAGGTGAGTTTGGCATAGTTTGCTATGGTTAGTAGCATTTTTTTGTAATTTAAAAGTGATTGGGTTTAGTTTGTTGTGGTAAGGGTTAGTTGGTGATGATATAGAGAAGCCGAAGTAATTTAGGTGAGTCTGGCATAGTTTGTTATGATTTGTACACCTTTTTTTGTAATTTTAAGATGATATGGTTTGGTTTGTTGTGGTAAGGGATAGTTGGGGGTGATTTACGGTAGCCGAAGTAATTTAGGTGATTCTGGTATAGTTTGTTATGATTTTTAGCATTTTTTTGTAATTTTAAAGTGATTGGGCTTAGTTTGTTGCTGTAAAGTGTAGTTGTAGGTGATTTTTAATAGCCGAAGTAATTTAGGTGAGTTTGACATAGTTTGCTATGGTTAGTAGCATTTTTTTGTAATTTAAAAGTGATTGGGTTTAGTTTATTGTGGTAAGGGTTAGTAGGTGATGATTTATGGTAGCCGAAGTAATTTAGGTGAGTTTGGCGTAGTTTGCTATGGATAGTAGCATTTTTTTGTAAATTAAAAGTGATTGGGTTTAGTTTGTTGTGGTAAGGGTTAGTTGGTGATGATTTAGAGTAGCCGAAGTAATTTAGGTGAGTCTGGCATAGTTTGTTATGATTTGTACACCTTTTTTTGTAATTTTAAGATGATATGGTTTGGTTTGTTGTGGTAAGGGATAGTTGGGAGCGATTTAAGGTAACCGAAGTAATTTAGGTTATTCTGGTATAGTTTGTTATGATTTTTAGCATTTTTTTGTAATTTTAAAGTGATTGGTCTTAGTTTATTGCTGTAAAGTGTAGTTGGGGGTGATTTTTGATAGCCGGAGTAATTTAGGTGAGTTTGGCATAGTTTGCTATGGTTAGTAGCATTTTTTTGTAATTTAAAAGTGATTGGGTTTAGTTTGTTGTGGTAAGGGCTAGTTGGTGATGATTTATGGTAGCCGAAGTAATTTAGGTTATTCTGGTATAGTTTGTTATGATTTTTAGCATTTTTTTGTAATTTTAAAGTGATTGGTCTTAGTTTATTGCTGTAAAGTGTAGTTGGTGATGATTTATGGTAGCCGAAGTAATTTAGGTGAGTTTGGCACAGTTTGCTATGGTTAGTAGCATTTTTTTGTAATTTAAAAGTGATTGGGTTTAGTTTGTTGTGGTAAGGGCTAGTTGGTGATGATTTATGGTAGCCGAAGTAATTTAGGGGAGTTTGGCATAGTTTGTTATGATTTGTACACCTTTTTTTGTAATTTTAAGATGATATGGTTTGGTTTGTTGTGGTAAGGGATAGTTGGGGGTGATTAACGTTAGCCGAAGTAATTTAGGTGATTCTGGTATAGTTTGTTATGATTTTTAGCATTTTTTTGTAATTTTAAAGTGATTGGGCTTAGTTTGTTGCTGTAAAGTGTAGTTGGGGGAGATTTTTGATAACCGAAGTAATTTAGGTGAGTTTGGCATAGTTTGCTATGGTTAGTAGCATTTTTTTGTAATTTAAAAGTGATTGGGTTTAGTTTGTTGTGGTAAGGGTTAGTTGGTGATGATTTATGGTAGCCGAAGTAATTTAGGTGAGTTTGGCATAGTTTGCTATAGTTAGTAGCATTTTTTTGTAATTTAAAAGTGATTGGGTTTAGTTTGTTGAGGTAAAGGTTAGTTGGTGATGATTTAGAGTAGCCGATGTAATTTAGGTGAGTCTGGCATAGTTTGCTATGGTTAGTAGCATTTTTTTGTAATTTAAAACTGATTGGGTTTAGTTTGCTGTGATAAGGGTTAGTTGGTGATGATTTAGAGTAGCCGAAGTAAATTAGGTGTGTCTGGCATAGTTTGTTATGATTTGTACACCTTACCTTTCTTTGTAATTTTAAGATGATATAGTTTGGTTTGTTGTGGTAAGGGATAGTTGGGTTGATTTACGGTAGCCGAAGTAATTTAGGTGAGTCTGGCATAGTTTGTTATGATTTGTACACCTTTTTTTGTAATTTTAAGATGATATGGTTTGGTTTGTTGTGGTAAGGGATAGTTGGGGGTGATTTACAGTAGCCGAAGTAATTTAGGTTATTCTGGTATAGTTTGTTATGATTTTTAGTATTTTGTTGTAATTTTAAAGTGATTGGTCTTAGTTTATTGCTGTAAAGTGTAGTTGGGGTGATTTTTGATAGCCGAAGTAATTTAGGTGAGTTTGACATAGTTTGCTATGGTTAGTAGCATTTTTTTTAATTTAAAAGTGATTGGGTTTAGTTTGTTGTGGTAAGGGTTAGTTGGTGATGATTTAGAGTAGCCGAAGTAATTTAGATGAGTCTGGGATAGTTTGTTATGATTTGTAAACTTTTTTTTGTAATTTTAAGATGATATGGTTTGGTTTGTTGTGGTAAGAGATAGTTGGGGGTGATTTACGGTAGCCGAAGTAATTTAGGTGATTCTGGTATAGTTTGTTATGATTTTTAGCATTTTTTTGTAATTTTAAAGTGATTGGGCTTAGTTTGTTGCTGTAAAGTGTAGTTGGGGGTGATTTTTGATAACCGAAGTAATTTAGGTGAGTTTGGCATAGTTTGCTATGGTTAGTAGCATTTTTTTGTAATTTAAAAGTGATTGGGTTTAGTTTGTTGTGGTAAGGGTTAGTTGGTGATGATTTATGGTAGCCGAAGTAATTTAGGTGAGTTTGGCATAGTTTGCTATAGTTAGTAGCATTTTTTTGTAATTTAAAAGTGATTGGGTTTAGTTTGTTGAGGTAAAGGTTAGTTGGTGATGATTTAGAGTAGCCGATGTAATTTAGGTGAGTCTGGCATAGTTTGCTATGGTTAGTAGCATTTTTTTGTAATTTAAAACTGATTGGGTTTAGTTTGCTGTGATAAGGGTTAGTTGGTGATGATTTAGAGTAGCCGAAGTAAATTAGGTGTGTCTGGCATAGTTTGTTATGATTTGTACACCTTACCTTTCTTTGTAATTTTAAGATGATATAGTTTGGTTTGTTGTGGTAAGGGATAGTTGGGTTGATTTACGGTAGCCGAAGTAATTTAGGTGAGTCTGGCATAGTTTGTTATGATTTGTACACCTTTTTTTGTAATTTTAAGATGATATGGTTTGGTTTGTTGTGGTAAGGGATAGTTGGGGGTGATTTACAGTAGCCGAAGTAATTTAGGTTATTCTGGTATAGTTTGTTATGATTTTTAGTATTTTGTTGTAATTTTAAAGTGATTGGTCTTAGTTTATTGCTGTAAAGTGTAGTTGGGGTGATTTTTGATAGCCGAAGTAATTTAGGTGAGTTTGACATAGTTTGCTATGGTTAGTAGCATTTTTTTTAATTTAAAAGTGATTGGGTTTAGTTTGTTGTGGTAAGGGTTAGTTGGTGATGATTTAGAGTAGCCGAAGTAATTTAGATGAGTCTGGCATAGTTTGTTATGATTTGTACACCTTTTTTGTAATTTTAAGATGATATGGTTTGGTTTGTTGTGGTAAGGGATAGTTGGGGGTGATTTACGGTAGCCGAAGTAATTTAGGTGATTCTGGTATAGTTTGTTATGATTTGTACACCTTTTTTTGTAATTTTAAGATGATATGGTTTGGTTTGTTGTGGTAAGGGATAGTTGGGGGTGATTTACGGTAGCCGAAGTAATTTAGGTGATTCTGGTATAGTTTGTTATGATTTTTAGCATTTTTTTGTAATTTTAAAGTGATTGGGCTTAGTTTGTTGCTGTAAAGTGTAGTTGGGGGTGATTTTTGATAGCCGAAGTAATTTAGGTGAGTTTGACATAGTTTGCTATGGTTAGTAGCATTTTTTTGTAATTTAAAAGTGATTGGGTTTAGTTTGTTGCGGTAAGGGTTAGTTGGTGATGATTTATGGTAGCCGAAGTAATTTAGGTTATTCTGGTATAGTTTGTTATGATTTTTAGCATTTTGTTGTAATTTTAAAGTGATTGGTCTTAGTTTATTGCTGTAAAGTGTAGTTGGGGTGATTTTTGATAGCCGAAGTAATTTAGGTGAGTTTGACATAGTTTGCTATGGTTAGTAGCATTTTTTTGTAATTTAAAAGTGATTGGGTTTAGTTTGTTGTGGTAAGGGTTAGTTGGTGATGATTTATGGTAGCCGAAGTAATTTAGGTAAGTTTGGCATAGTTTGCTATGGTTAGTAGCATTTTTTTGTAATTTAAAAGTGATTGGGTTTAGTTTGTTGTGGTAAGGGTTAGTTGGTGATGATTTATGGTAGCCGAAGTAATTTAGGTGAGTTTGGCATAGTTTGCTATGATTTGTACATCTTTTTTTGTAATTTTAAGATGATATGGTTAGGTTTGTTGTGGTAAGAGATAGTTGGGGGTGATTTACGGTAGCCGAAGTAATTTAGGTGATTCTGGTATAGTTTGTTATGATTTTTAGCATTCTTTTGTAATTTTAAAGTGATTGGGCTTAGTTTGTTGCTGTAAAGTGTAGTTGTAGGTGATGTTTAATAGCCGAAGTAATTTAGGTGAGTTTGACAGAATTTGCTATGGTTAGTAGCATTTTTTTGTAATTTAAAAGTGATTGGGTTTAGTTTATTGTGGTAAGGGTTAGTTGGTGATGATTTATGGTAGCCGAAGTAATTTAGGTGAGTTTGGCATAGTTTGCTATGGATAGTAGCATTTTTTTGTAATTTAAAAGTGATTGGGTTTAGTTTGTTGTGGTAAGGGTTAGTTGGTGATGATTTAGAGTAGCCGAAGTAATTTAGGTGAGTCTGGCATAGTTTGTTATGATTTGTACACCTTTTCTTGTAATTTTAAGATGATATGGTTTGGTTTGTTGTGCTAAGGGATAATTGGGGGTGATTTAGGGTAGCCGAAGTAATTTAGGTGATTCTGGTATAGTTTGTTATGATTTTCAGCATTTTTTTGTAATTTTAAAGTGATTGGGCTTAGTTTGTTGCTGTAAAGTGTAGTTGGGAGTGATTTTTGATGGCCGAAGTAATTTAGGTGAGTTTGGCATAGTTTGCTATGGTTAGTAGCATTTTTTTGTAATTTAAAAGTGATTGGGTTTAGTTTGTTTTGGTAAGAGTTAGTTGGTGATGATTTATGGTAGCCGAAGTAATTTAGGTGAGTTTGGCATAGTTTGCTATGGTTAGTAGCATTTTTTTGTAATTTAAAAGTGATTGGGTTTAGTTTGTTGTGGTAAGGGTTAGTTGGTGATGATTTAGAGTAGCCGAAGTAATTTAGGTGAGTCTGGCATAGTTTGTTATGATTTGTACACTTTTTTTGTAATTTTAAGATGATATGGTTTGGTTTGTTGTGGTAAGGGATTGTTGCGGGTGATTTACGGTAGCCGAAGTAATTTAGGTGATTCTGGTATAGTTTGTTATGATTTTTAGCATTTTTTTTTAATTTTAAAGTGATTGGGCTTAGTTTGTTGCTGTAAAGTGTAGTTGGGGGTGATTTTTGATAGCCGAAGTAATTTAGGTGAGTTTGGCATAGTTTGCTATGGTTAGTAGCATTTTTTTGTAATTTAAAAGTGATTGGGTTTAGTTTGTTGTGGTAAGGTTTAGTTGGTGATGATTTATGGTAGCCGAAGTAATTTAGGTGAGTTTGGCATAGTTTGCTATGGTTAGTAGAATTTTTTTGTAATTTAAAAGTGATTGGGTTTAGTTTGTTGTGGTAATGGTTAGTTGGTGATGATTTATGGTAGCCGAAGTAATTTAGGTGAGTTTGGCATAGTTTGCTATGGTTAGTAGCATTTTTTTGTAATTTAAAAGTGATTGGGTTTAGTTTGTTGTGGCAAGGGTTAGTTGGTGATGATTTAGAGTAGCCGAAGTAATTTAGGTGAGTCTGGCATAGTTTGTTATGATTTGTACACCTTTTTTTGTAATTTTAAGATGATATGGTTTGGTTTGTTGTGGTAAGAGATAGTTGGGGGTGATTTACGGTAGCCGAAGTAATTTAGGTGATTCTGGTATAGTTTGTTATGATTTTTAGCATTTTTTTGTAATTTTAGAGTGATTGGGCTCAGTTTGTTGCTGTAAAGTGTAGTTGGGGGTGATTTTTGATAGCCGAAGTAATTTAGGTGAGTTTGACATAGTTTGCTATGGTTAGTAGCATTTTTTTGTAATTTAAAAGTGATTGGGTTTAGTTTGTTGCGGTAAGGGTTAGTTGGTGATGATTTATGGTAGCCGAAGTAATTTAGGTTATTCTGGTATAGTTTGTTATGATTTTTAGCATTTTTTTGTAATTTTAAAGTGATTGGTCTTAGTTTATTGCTGTAAAGTGTAGTTGGTGATGATTTATGGTAGCCGAAGTAATTTAGGTGAGTTTGGCATAGTTTGCTATGGTTAGTAGCATTTTTTTGTAATTTAAAAGTGATTGGGTTTAGTTTGTTGTGGTAAGGGTTAGTTGGTGATGATATAGAGAAGCCGAAGTAATTTAGGTGAGTCTGGCATAGTTTGTTATGATTTGTACACCTTTTTTTGTAATTTTAAGATGATATGGTTTGGTTTGTTGTGGTAAGGGATAGTTGGGGGTGATTTACGGTAGCCGAAGTAATTTAGGTGATTCTGGTATAGTTTGTTATGATTTTTAGCATTTTTTTGTAATTTTAAAGTGATTGGGCTTAGTTTGTTGCTGTAAAGTGTAGTTGTAGGTGATTTTTAATAGCCGAAGTAATTTAGGTGAGTTTGACATAGTTTGCTATGGTTAGTAGCATTTTTTTGTAATTTAAAAGTGATTGGGTTTAGTTTGTTGCGGTAAGGGTTAGTTGGTGATGATTTATGGTAGCCGAAGTAATTTAGGTTATTCTGGTATAGTTTGTTATGATTATTAGCATTTTTTTGTAATTTTAAAGTGATTGGTCTTAGTTTATTGCTGTAAAGTGTAGTTGGTGATGATTTATGGTAGCCGAAGTAATTTAGGTGAGTTTGGCATAGTTTGCTATGGTTAGTAGCATTTTTTTGTAATTTAAAAGTGATTGGGTTTAGTTTGTTGTGGTAAGTGTTAGTTGGTGATGATATAGAGAAGCCGAAGTAATTTAGGTGAGTCTGGCATAGTTTGTTATGATTTGTACATCTTTTTTTGTAATTTTAAGATGATATGGTTTGGTTTGTTGTGGTAAGGGATAGTTGGGGGTGATTTACGGTAGCCGAAGTAATTTAGGTGATTCTGGTATAGTTTGTTATGATTTTTAGCATTTTTTTGTAATTTTAAAGTGATTGGGCTTAGTTTGTTGCTGTAAAGTGTAGTTGTAGGTGATTTTTAATAGCCGAAGTAATTTAGGTGAGTTTGACATAGTTTGCTATGGTTAGTAGCATTTTTTTGTAATTTAAAAGTGATTGGGTTTAGTTTGTTGCGGTAAGGGTTAGTTGGTGATGATTTATGGTAGCCGAAGTAATTTAGGTTATTCTGGTATAGTTTGTTATGATTTTTAGCATTTTTTTGTAATTTTAAAGTGATTGGTCTTAGTTTATTGCTGTAAAGTGTAGTTGGTGATGATTTATGGTAGCCGAAGTAATTTAGGTGAGTTTGGCATAGTTTGCTATGGTTAGTAGCATTTTTTTGTAATTTAAAAGTGATTGGGTTTAGTTTGTTGTGGTAAGGGTTAGTTGGTGATGATATAGAGAAGCCGAAGTAATTTAGGTGAGTCTGGCATAGTTTGTTATGATTTGTACACCTTTTTTTGTAATTTTAAGATGATATGGTTTGGTTTGTTGTGGTAAGGGATAGTTGGGGGTGATTTACGGTAGCCGAAGTAATTTAGGTGATTCTGGTATAGTTTGTTATGATTTTTAGCATTTTTTTGTAATTTTAAAGTGATTGGGCTTAGTTTGTTGCTGTAAAGTGTAGTTGTAGGTGATTTTTAATAGCCGAAGTAATTTAGGTGAGTTTGACATAGTTTGCTATGGTTAGTAGCATTTTTTGTAATTTAAAAGTGATTGGGTTTAGTTTATTGTGGTAAGGGTTAGTTGGTGATGATTTATGGTAGCCGAAGTAATTTAGGTGAGTTTGGCGTAGTTTGCTATGGATAGTAGCATTTTTTTGTAAATTAAAAGTGATTGGGTTTAGTTTGTTGTGGTAAGGGTTAGTTGGTGATGATTTAGAGTAGCCGAAGTAATTTAGGTGAGTCTGGCATAGTTTGTTATGATTTGTACACCTTTTTTTGTAATTTTAAGATGATATGGTTTGGTTTGTTGTGGTAAGGGATAGTTGGGAGCGATTTAAGGTAACCGAAGTAATTTAGGTTATTCTGGTATAGTTTGTTATGATTTTTAGCATTTTTTTGTAATTTTAAAGTGATTGGTCTTAGTTTATTGCTGTAAAGTGTAGTTGGGGGTGATTTTTGATAGCCGAAGTAACTTAGGTGAGTTTGGCATAGTTTGCTATGGTTAGTAGCATTTTTTTGTAATTTAAAAGTGATTGGGTTTAGTTTGTTGTGGTAAGGGCTAGTTGGTGATGATTTATGGTAGCCGAAGTAATTTAGGTGAGTTTGGCATAGTTTGTTATGATTTGTACACCTTTTTTTGTAATTTTAAGATGATATGGTTTGGTTTGTTGTGGTAAGGGATAGTTGGGGGTGATTAACGTTAGCCGAAGTAATTTAGGTGATTCTGGTATAGTTTGTTATGATTTTCAGCATTTTTTTGTAATTTTAAAGTGATTGGGCTTAGTTTGTTGCTGTAAAGTGTAGTTGGGGGTGATTTTTGATGGCCGAAGTAATTTAGGTGAGTTTGGCATAGTTTGCTATGGTTAGTAGCATTTTTTTGTAATTTAAAGTGATTGGGTTTAGTTTGTTTTGGTAAGGGTTAGTTGGTGATGATTTATGGTAGCCGAAGTAATTTAGGTGAGTTTGGCATAGTTTACTATGGTTAGTAGCATTTTTTTTAATTTAAAAGTGATTGGGTTTAGTTTGTTGTGGTAAGGGTTAGTTGGTGATGATTTAGAGTAGCCGAAGTAATTTAGATGAGTCTGGGATAGTTTGTTATGATTTGTAAACTTTTTTTTGTAATTTTAAGATGATATGGTTTGGTTTGTTGTGGTAAGAGATAGTTGGGGGTGATTTACGGTAGCCGAAGTAATTTAGGTGATTCTGGTATAGTTTGTTATGATTTTTAGCATTTTTTTGTAATTTTAAAGTGATTGGTCTTAGTTTATTGCTGTAAAGTGTAGTTGGTGATGATTTATGGTAGCCGAAGTAATTTAGGTGAGTTTGGCATAGTTTGCTATGGTTAGTAGCATTTTTTTGTAATTTAAAAGTGATTGGGTTTAGTTTGTTGTGTTAAGGGTTAGTTGGTGATGATTTATGGTAGCCGAAGTAATTTAGGTGAGTTTGGCATAGTTTGCTATAGTTAGTAGCATTTTTTTGTAATTTAAAAGTGATTGGGTTTAGTTTGTTGAGGTAAAGGTTAGTTGGTGATGATTTAGAGTAGCCGATGTAATTTAGGTGAGTCTGGCATAGTTAGCTATGGTTAGTAACATTTTTTTGTAATTTAAAAGTGATTGGGTTTAGTTTGTTGTGGTAAGGGTTAGTTGGTGATGATATAGAGAAGCCGAAGTAATTTAGGTGAGTCTGGCATAGTTTGTTATGATTTGTACACCTTTTTTTGTAATTTTAAGATGATATGGTTTGGTTTGTTGTGGTAAGGGATAGTTGGGGGTGATTTACGGTAGCCGATGTAATTTAGGTGATTCTGGTATAGTTTGTTATGATTTTTAGCATTTTTTTGTAATTTTAAAGTGATTGGGCTTAGTTTGTTGCTGTAAAGTGTAGTTGTAGGTGATTTTTAATAGCCGAAGTAATTTAGGTGAGTTTGACATAGTTTGCTATGGTTAGTAGCATTTTTTTGTAATTTAAAAGTGATTGGGTTTAGTTTGTTGCGGTAAGGGTTAGTTGGTGATGATTTATGGTAGCCGAAGTAATTTAGGTTATTCTGGTATAGTTTGTTATGATTTTTAGCATTTTTTTGTAATTTTAAAGTGATTGGTCTTAGTTTATTGCTGTAAAGTGTAGTTGGTGATGATTTATGGTAGCCGAAGTAATTTAGGTGAGTTTGGCATAGTTTGCTATGGTTAGTAGCATTTTTTTGTAATTTAAAAGTGATTGGGTTTAGTTTGTTGTGGTAAGGGTTAGTTGGTGATGATATAGAGAAGCCGAAGTAATTTAGGTGAGTCTGGCATAGTTTGTTATGATTTGTACACCTTTTTTGTAATTTTAAGATGATATGGTTTGGTTTGTTGTGGTAAGGGATAGTTGGGGGTGATTTACGGTAGCCGAAGTAATTTAGGTGATTCTGGTATAGTTTGTTATGATTTTTAGCATTTTTTTGTAATTTTAAAGTGATTGGGCTTAGTTTGTTGCTGTAAAGTGTAGTTGTAGGTGATTTTTAATAGCCGAAGTAATTTAGGTGAGTTTGACATAGTTTGCTATGGTTAGTAGCATTTTTTTGTAATTTAAAAGTGATTGGGTTTAGTTTGTTGCGGTAAGGGTTAGTTGGTGATGATTTATGGTAGCCGAAGTAATTTAGGTTATTCTGGTATAGTTTGTTATGATTTTTAGCATTTTTTTGTAATTTTAAAGTGATTGGTCTTAGTTTATTGCTGTAAAGTGTAGTTGGTGATGATTTATGGTAGCCGAAGTAATTTAGGTGAGTTTGGCATAGTTTGCTATGGTTAGTAGCATTTTTTTGTAATTTAAAAGTGATTGGGTTTAGTTTGTTGTGGTAAGGGTTAGTTGGTGATGATATAGAGAAGCCGAAGTAATTTAGGTGAGTCTGGCATAGTTTGTTATGATTTGTACACCTTTTTTTGTAATTTTAAGATGATATGGTTTGGTTTGTTGTGGTAAGGGATAGTTGGGGGTGATTTACGGTAGCCGAAGTAATTTAGGTGATTCTGGTATAGTTTGTTATGATTTTTAGCATTTTTTTGTAATTTTAAAATGATTGGGCTTAGTTTGTTGCTGTAAAGTGTAGTTGTAGGTGATTTTTAATAGCCGAAGTAATTTAGGTGAGTTTGACATAGTTTGCTATGGTTAGTAGCATTTTTTTGTAATTTAAAAGTGATTGGGTTTAGTTTATTGTGGTAAGGGTTAGTAGGTGATGATTTATGGTAGCCGAAGTAATTTAGGTGAGTTTGGCGTAGTTTGCTATGGATAGTAGCATTTTTTTGTAAATTAAAAGTGATTGGGTTTAGTTTGTTGTGGTAAGGGTTAGTTGGTGATGATTTAGAGTAGCCGAAGTAATTTAGGTGAGTCTGGCATAGTTTGTTATGATTTGTACACCTTTTTTTGTAATTTTAAGATGATATGGTTTGGTTTGTTGTGGTAAGGGATAGTTGGGAGCGATTTAAGGTAACCGAAGTAATTTAGGTTATTCTGGTATAGTTTGTTATGATTTTTAGCATTTTTTTGTAATTTTAAAGTGATTGGTCTTAGTTTATTGCTGTAAAGTGTAGTTGGGGGTGATTTTTGATAGCCGGAGTAATTTAGGTGAGTTTGGCATAGTTTGCTATGGTTAGTAGCATTTTTTTGTAATTTAAAAGTGATTGGGTTTAGTTTGTTGTGGTAAGGGCTAGTTGGTGATGATTTATGGTAGCCGAAGTAATTTAGGTTATTCTGGTATAGTTTGTTATGATTTTTAGCATTTTTTTGTAATTTTAAAGTGATTGGTCTTAGTTTATTGCTGTAAAGTGTAGTTGGTGATGATTTATGGTAGCCGAAGTAATTTAGGTGAGTTTGGCACAGTTTGCTATGGTTAGTAGCATTTTTTTGTAATTTAAAAGTGATTGGGTTTAGTTTGTTGTGGTAAGGGCTAGTTGGTGATGATTTATGGTAGCCGAAGTAATTTAGGGGAGTTTGGCATAGTTTGTTATGATTTGTACACCTTTTTTTGTAATTTTAAGATGATATGGTTTGGTTTGTTGTGGTAAGGGATAGTTGGGGGTGATTAACGTTAGCCGAAGTAATTTAGGTGATTCTGGTATAGTTTGTTATGATTTTTAGCATTTTTTTGTAATTTTAAAGTGATTGGGCTTAGTTTGTTGCTGTAAAGTGTAGTTGGGGGAGATTTTTGATAACCGAAGTAATTTAGGTGAGTTTGGCATAGTTTGCTATGGTTAGTAGCATTTTTTTGTAATTTAAAAGTGATTGGGTTTAGTTTGTTGTGGTAAGGGTTAGTTGGTGATGATTTATGGTAGCCGAAGTAATTTAGGTGAGTTTGGCATAGTTTGCTATAGTTAGTAGCATTTTTTTGTAATTTAAAAGTGATTGGGTTTAGTTTGTTGAGGTAAAGGTTAGTTGGTGATGATTTAGAGTAGCCGATGTAATTTAGGTGAGTCTGGCATAGTTTGCTATGGTTAGTAGCATTTTTTTGTAATTTAAAACTGATTGGGTTTAGTTTGCTGTGATAAGGGTTAGTTGGTGATGATTTAGAGTAGCCGAAGTAAATTAGGTGTGTCTGGCATAGTTTGTTATGATTTGTACACCTTACCTTTCTTTGTAATTTTAAGATGATATAGTTTGGTTTGTTGTGGTAAGGGATAGTTGGGTTGATTTACGGTAGCCGAAGTAATTTAGGTGAGTCTGGCATAGTTTGTTATGATTTGTACACCTTTTTTTGTAATTTTAAGATGATATGGTTTGGTTTGTTGTGGTAAGGGATAGTTGGGGGTGATTTACAGTAGCCGAAGTAATTTAGGTTATTCTGGTATAGTTTGTTATGATTTTTAGTATTTTGTTGTAATTTTAAAGTGATTGGTCTTAGTTTATTGCTGTAAAGTGTAGTTGGGGTGATTTTTGATAGCCGAAGTAATTTAGGTGAGTTTGACATAGTTTGCTATGGTTAGTAGCATTTTTTTTAATTTAAAAGTGATTGGGTTTAGTTTGTTGTGGTAAGGGTTAGTTGGTGATGATTTAGAGTAGCCGAAGTAATTTAGATGAGTCTGGGATAGTTTGTTATGGTTTGTAAACTTTTTTTTGTAATTTTAAGATGATATGGTTTGGTTTGTTGTGGTAAGAGATAGTTGGGGGTGATTTACGGTAGCCGAAGTAATTTAGGTGATTCTGGTATAGTTTGTTATGATTTTTAGCATTTTTTTGTAATTTTAAAGTGATTGGGCTTAGTTTGTTGCTGTAAAGTGTAGTTGGGGGTGATTTTTGATAACCGAAGTAATTTAGGTGAGTTTGGCATAGTTTGCTATGGTTAGTAGCATTTTTTTGTAATTTAAAAGTGATTGGGTTTAGTTTGTTGTGGTAAGGGTTAGTTGGTGATGATTTATGGTAGCCGAAGTAATTTAGGTGAGTTTGGCATAGTTTGCTATAGTTAGTAGCATTTTTTTGTAATTTAAAAGTGATTGGGTTTAGTTTGTTGAGGTAAAGGTTAGTTGGTGATGATTTAGAGTAGCCGATGTAATTTAGGTGAGTCTGGCATAGTTTGCTATGGTTAGTAGCATTTTTTTGTAATTTAAAACTGATTGGGTTTAGTTTGCTGTGATAAGGGTTAGTTGGTGATGATTTAGAGTAGCCGAAGTAAATTAGGTGTGTCTGGCATAGTTTGTTATGATTTGTACACCTTACCTTTCTTTGTAATTTTAAGATGATATAGTTTGGTTTGTTGTGGTAAGGGATAGTTGGGTTGATTTACGGTAGCCGAAGTAATTTAGGTGAGTCTGGCATAGTTTGTTATGATTTGTACACCTTTTTTTGTAATTTTAAGATGATATGGTTTGGTTTGTTGTGGTAAGGGATAGTTGGGGGTGATTTACAGTAGCCGAAGTAATTTAGGTTATTCTGGTATAGTTTGTTATGATTTTTAGTATTTTGTTGTAATTTTAAAGTGATTGGTCTTAGTTTATTGCTGTAAAGTGTAGTTGGGGTGATTTTTGATAGCCGAAGTAATTTAGGTGAGTTTGACATAGTTTGCTATGGTTAGTAGCATTTTTTTGTAATTTAAAATTGATTGGGTTTAGTTTGTTGTAGTAAGGTTTAGTTGGTGATGATTTATGGTAGCCGAAGTAATTTAGGTGAGTTTGGCATAGTTTGCTATGGCTAGTAGCATTTTTTTGTAATTTAAAAGTGATTGGGTTTAGTTTGTTGTGGTAAGGGTTAGTTGGTGATGATTTAGAGAAGCCGAAGTAATTTAGGCGAGTCTGGCATAGTTTGTTATGATTTGTACACCTTTTTTTGTAATTTTAAGATGATATGGTTTGGTTTGTTGTGGTAAGGGATAGTTGGGGGTGATTTACGGTAGCCGAAGTAATTTAGGTGATCCTGGTATAGTTTGTTATGATTTTTAGCATTTTTTTGTAATTTTAAAGTGATTGGGCTTAGTTTGTTGCTGTAAAGTATAGTTGTAGGTGATTTTTAATAGCCGAAGTAATTTAGGTGAGTTTGACATAGTTTGCTATGGTTAGTAGCATTTTTTTGTAATTTAAAAGTGATTGGGTTTAGTTTATTGTGGTAAGGGTTAGTTGGTGATGATTTATGGTAGCCGAAGTAATTTAGGTGAGTTTGGCATAGTTTGCTATGGATAGTAGCATTGTTTTGTAATTTAAAAGTGATTGGGTATAGTTTGTTGTGGTAAGGGTTAGTTGGTGATGATATAGAGTAGCCGAAGTAATTTAGGTGAGTCTGGCATAGTTTGTTATGATTTGTACACCTTTTTTTGTAATTTTAAGATGATATGGTTTGGTTTGTTGTGGTAAGGGATAGTTGGGAGTGATTTAAGGTAACCGAAGTAATTTAGGTTATTCTGGTATAGTTTGTTATGATTTTTAGCATTTTTTTGTAATTTTAAAGTGATTGGTCTTAGTTTATTGCTGTAAAGTGTAGTTGGGGGTGATTTTTGATAGCCGAAGTAATTTAGGTGAGTTTGGCATAGTTTGCTATGGTTAGTAGCATTTTTTTGTAATTTAAAAGTGATTGGGATTAGTTTGTTGTGGTAAGGGTTAGTTGGTGATGATTTAGAGGAGCCGAAGTAATTTAGGTGAGTCTGGCATAGTTTGTTATGATTTGTACACCTTTTTTTTTAATTTTAAGATGATATGGTTTGGTTTGTTGTGCTAAGGGATAATTGGAGGTGATTTACGGTAGCCGAAGTAATTTAGATGATTCTGGTATAGTTTGTTAGGATTTTTAGCATTTTCTTGTAATTTTAAAGTGATTGGGCTTAGTTTGTTGCTGTAAAGTGTATTTGGGGGTGATTTTTGATAGCCGAAATAATTTAGGTGAATTTGGCCTAGTTTGCTATGGTTAGTAGCATTTTTTTGTAATTTAAAAGTGATTGGGTTTAGTTTGTTGTGGTAAGGGTTAGTTGGTGATGATTTAGAGTAGCCGAAGTAATTTAGGTGAGTCTGGCATAGTTGTTATGATTTGTACACCTTTTTTTGTAATTTTAAGATGATATGGTTTGGTTTGTTGTGGTAAGGGATAGTTGGGGGTGATTTACGGTAGCCGAAGTAATTTAGGTGATTCTGGTATAGTTTGTTATGATTTTTAGCATTTTTTGTAATTTTAATGTGATTGGGCTTAGTTTGTTGCTGTAAAGTGTAGTTGGGGATGATTTTTGATAGCCGAAGTAATTTAGGTGAGTTTGGCATAGTTTGCTATGGTTAGTAGCATTTTTTTGTAATTTAAAAGTGATTGGGTTTAGTTTGTTGTGGTAAGGGTTAGTTGGTGATGATTTATGGTAGCCGAAGTAATTTAGGAGAGTTTCGCATAGTTTGCCATGGTTACTAGCATTTTTTTGTAATTTAAAAGTGATTGGGTTTAGTGTGTTGTGGTAAGTTTTAGTTGGTGATGATTTAGAGTAGCCGAAGTAATTTAGGTGAGTCTGGCATAGATTGTTATGATTTGTACACCTTTTTTTGTAATTTTAAGATGAGATAGTTTGGTTTGTTGTGGAAAAAGATAGTTGGGGGTGATTTACGCTAGCCGATGTAATTTAGGTGATTCTGGTATAGTTTGTTATGATTTTTAGCATTTTTTTCTAATTTTAAAGTGATTGGGCTTAGTTTGTGGCTGTAAAGTGTAGTTGGGGGTGATTTTTGATGGCGGAAGTAATTTAGGTGAGTTTGGCATAGTTTGCTATGGTTAGTAGCATTTTTTTGTAATTTAAAAGTGATTGGGTTTAGTTTGTTGTGGTAAGGGTTAGTTGGTGATGATTTATGGTAGCCGAAGTAATTTAGGTTAGTTTGGCATAGTTTGCTATGGTTAGTAGCATTTTTTTGTAATTTAAAAGTAATTAGGTTTAGTTTGTTGTGGTAAGGGTTAGTTGGTGATGATTTAGAGTAGCCGAAGTAATTTAGGAGAGTCTGGCATCGTTTGTTATGATTTGTACACCTTTTTTTGTAATTTAAAGATGATATGGTTTGGTTTGTTGTGGTAAGGGATAGTTGGGGGTGATTTACGGTAGCCAAAGTAATTTAGGTGAGTTTGGCATAGTTGGCTATGGTTAGTAGCATTTTTTTGTAATTTAAAAGTGATTGGGTTTAGTTTGTTTTGGTAAGGGTTAGTTGGTGATGATTTATGGTAGCCGAAGTAATTTAGGTGAGTTTGGCATAGTTTACTATGGTTAGTAGCATTTTTTTTAATTTAAAAGTGATTGGGTTTAGTTTGTTGTGGTAAGGGTTAGTTGGTGATGATTTAGAGTAGCCGAAGTAATTTAGGTGAGTCTGGGATAGTTTGTTATGATTTGTAAACCTTTTTTTGTAATTTTAAGATGATATGGTTTGGTTTGTTGTGGTAAGAGATAGTTGGGGGTGATTTACGGTAGCCGAAGTAATTTAGGTGATTCTGGTATAGTTTGTTATGATTTTTAGCATTTTTTTGTAATTTTAAAGTGATTGGGCTTAGTTTGTTGCTGTAAAGTGTAGTTGGGGGTGATTTTTGATAGCCGAAGTAATTTAGGTGAGTTTGGCATAGTTTGCTATGGTTAGTAGCATTTTTTTGTAATTTAAAAGTGATTGGGTTTAGTTTGTTGTGGTAAGGGTTAGTTGGTGATGATTTATGGTAGCCGAAGTAATTTAGGTGAGTTTGGCATAGTTTGCTATAGTTAGTAGCATTTTTTTGTAATTTAAAAGTGATTGGGTTTAGTTTGTTGAGGTAAGGGTTAGTTGGTGATGATTTAGAGTAGCCGATGTAATTTAGGTGAGTCTGGCATAGTTTGCTATGGTTAGTAGCATTTTTTTGTAATTTAAAAGTGATTGGGTTTAGTTTGCTGTGATAAGGGTTAGTTGGTGATGATTTAGAGTAGCCGAAGTAAATTAGGTGTGTCTGGCATAGTTTGTTATGATTTGTACACCTTACCTTTCTTTGTAATTTTAAGATGATATAGTTTGGTTTGTTGTGGTAAGGGATAGTTGGGTTGATTTACGGTAGCCGAAGTAATTTAGGTGAGTCTGGCATAGTTTGTTATGATTTGTACACCTTTTTTTGTAATTTTAAGATGATATGGTTTGGTTTGTTGTGGTAAGGGATAGTTGGGGGTGATTTACAGTAGCCGAAGTAATTTAGGTTATTCTGGTATAGTTTGTTATGATTTTTAGCATTTTGTGTAATTTTAAAGTGATTGGTCTTAGTTTATTGCTGTAAAGTGTAGTTGGGGTGATTTTTGATAGCCGAAGTAATTTAGGTGAGTTTGACATAGTTTGCTATGGTTAGTAGCATTTTTTTGTAATTTAAAAGTGATTGGGTTTAGTTTGTTGTGGTAAGGGTTAGTTGGTGATGATTTATGGTAGCCGAAGTAATTTAGGTGAGTTTGGCATAGTTTGCTATGGTTAGTAGCATTTTTTTGTAATTTAAAAGTGATTGGGTTTAGTTTGTTGTGGTAAGGGTTAGTTGGTGATGATTTATGGTAGCCGAAGTAATTTAGGTGAGTTTGGCATAGTTTGCTATGGATAGTAGCATTTTTTTGTTATTTAAAAGTGATTGGGTTTAGTTTGTTGTGGTAAGGGTTAGTTGGTGATGATTTAGAGTAGCCGAAGTAATTTAGGTGAGTCTGGCATAGTTTGTTATGATTTGTACACCTTTTTTTGTAATTTTAAGATGATATGGTTTGGTTTGTTGTGGTAAGAGATAGTTGGGGGTGATTTACGGTAGCCGAAGTAATTTAGGTGATTCTGGTATAGTTTGTTATGATTTTTAGCATTCTTTTGTAATTTTAAAGTGATTGGGCTTAGTTTGTTGCTGTAAAGTGTAGTTGTAGGTGATGTTTAGTAGCCGAAGTAATTTAGGTGAGTTTGACAGAATTTGCTATGGTTAGTAGCATTTTTTTGTAATTTAAAAGTGATTGAGTTTAGTTTATTGTGGTAAGGGTTAGTTGGTGATGATTTATGGTAGCCGAAGTAATTTAGGTGAGTTTGGCATAGTTTGCTATGGATAGTAGCATTTTTTTGTAATTTAAAAGTGATTGGGTATAGTTTGTTGTGGTAAGGGTTAGTTGGTGATGATTTAGAGTAGCCGAAGTAATTTAGGTGAGTCTGGCATAGTTTGTTATGATTTGTACACCTTTTTTTGTAATTTTAAAATGATATGGTTTGGTTTGTTGTGCTAAGGGATAATTGGGGGTGATTTACGGTAGCCGAAGTAATTTAGGTAATTCTGGTATAGTTTGTTATGATTTTCAGCATTTTTTTGTAATTTTAAAGTGATTGGGCTTAGTTTGTTGCTGTAAAGTGTAGTTGGGGGTGATTTTTGATGGCCGAAGTAATTTAGGTGAGTTTGGCATAGTTTGCTATGGTTAGTAGCATTTTTTTGTAATTTAAAAGTGATTGGGTTTAGTTTGTTTTGGTAAGAGTTAGTTGGTGATGATTTATGGTAGCCGAAGTAATTTAGGTGAGTTTGGCATAGTTTGCTATGGTTAGTAGCATTTTTTTGTAATTTAAAAGTGATTGGGTTTAGTTTGTTGTGGTAGGGGTTAGTTGGTGATGATTTAGAGTTGCCGAAGTAATTTAGGTGAGTCTGGCATAGTTTGTTCTGATTTGTACACTTTTTTTGTAATTTTAAGATGATATGGTTTGGTTTGTTGTGGTAAGGGATAGTTGCGGGTGATTTACGGTAGCCGAAGTAATTTAGGTGATTCTGGTATAGTTTGTTATGATTTTTAGCATTTTTTTGTAATTTTAAAGTGATTGGGCTTAGTTTGTTGCTGTAAAGTGTAGTTGGGGGTGATTTTTGATAGCCGAAGTAATTTAGGTGAGTTTGGCATAGTTTGCTATGGTTAGTAGCATTTTTTTGTAATTTAAAAGTGATTGGGTTTAGTTTGTTGTGGTAAGGTTTAGTTGGTGATGATTTATGGTAGCCGAAGTAATTTAGGTGAGTTTGGCATAGTTTGCTATGGTTAGTAGAATTTTTTTGTAATTTAAAAGTGATTGGGTTTAGTTTGTTGTGGTAGTGGTTAGTTGGTGATGATTTATGGTAGCCGAAGTAATTTAGGTGAGTTTGGCATAGTTTGCTATGGTTAGTAGCATTTTTTTGTAATTTAAAAGTGATTGGGTTTAGTTTGTTGTGGCAAGGGTTAGTTGGTGATGATTTAGAGTAGCCGAAGTAATTTAGGTGAGTCTGGCATAGTTTGTTATGATTTGTACACCTTTTTTTGTAATTTTAAGATGATATGGTTTGGTTTGTTGTGGTAAGAGATAGTTGGGGGTGATTTACGGTAGCCGAAGTAATTTAGGTGATTCTGGTATAGTTTGTTATGATTTTTAGCATTTTTTTGTAATTTTAGAGTGATTGGGCTTAGTTTATTGCTGTAAAGTGTAGTTGGGGGTGATTTTTGATAGCCGAAGTAATTTAGGTGAGTTTGGCATAGTTTGCTATGGTTAGTAGCATTTTTTTGTAATTTAAAAGTGATTGGGTTTAGTTTGTTGTGGTAAGGGCTAGTTGGTGATGATTTATGGTAGCCGAAGTAATTTAGGTGAGTTTGGCATAGTTTGTTATGATTTGTACACCTTTTTTTGTAATTTTAAGATGATATGGTTTGGTTTGTTGTGGTAAGGGATAGTTGGGGGTGATTAACGTTAGCCGAAGTAATTTAGGTGATTCTGGTATAGTTTGTTATGATTTTCAGCATTTTTTTGTAATTTTAAAGTGATTGGGCTTAGTTTGTTGCTGTAAAGTGTAGTTGGGGGTGATTTTTGATAGCCGAAGTAATTTAGGTGAGTTTGGCATAGTTTGCTATGGTTAGTAGCATTTTTTTGTAATTTAAAGTGATTGGGTTTAGTTTGTTTTGGTAAGGGTTAGTTGGTGATGATTTATGGTAGCCGAAGTAATTTAGGTGAGTTTGGCATAGTTTACTATGGTTAGTAGCATTTTTTTGTAATTTAAAAGTGATTGAGTTTAGTGTGTTGTGGTAAGTTTTAGTTGGTGATGATTTAGAGTCGCCGAAGTAATTTAGGTGAGTCTGGCATAGATTGTTATGATTTGTACACCTTTTTTTGTAATTTTAAGATGAGATAGTTTGGTTTGTTGTGGAAAAAGATAGTTGGGGGTGATTTACGCTAGCCGATGTAATTTAGGTGATTCTGGTATAGTTTGTTATGATTTTTAGCATTTTTTTCTAATTTTAAAGTGATTGGGCTTAGTTTGTGGCTGTAAAGTGTAGTTGGGGGTGATTTTTGATGGCCGAAGTAATTTAGGTGAGTTTGGCATAGTTTGCTATGGTTAGTAGCATTTTTTTGTAATTTAAAAGTGATTGGGTTTAGTTTGTTGTGGTAAGGGTTAGTTGGTGATGATTTATGGTAGCCGAAGTAATTTAGGTTAGTTTGGCATAGTTTGCTATGGTTAGTAGCATTTTTTTGTAATTTAAAAGTGATTAGGTTTAGTTTGTTGTGGTAAGGGTTAGTTGGTGATGATTTAGAGTAGCCGAAGTAATTTAGGAGAGTCTGGCATCGTTTGTTATGATTTGTACACCTTTTTTTGTAATTTTAAGATGATATGGTTTGGTTTGTTGTGGTAAGGGATAGTTGGGGGTGATTTACGGTAGTCGAAGTAATTTAGGTGATTCTGGTATAGTTTGTTATGATTTTTAACATTTTTTTATAATTTTAAAGTGATTGGGCTTAGTTTGTTGCTGTAAAGTGTAGTTGGGGGTAATTTTTGATAGCCGAAGTAATTTAGGTGAGTTTGGCATAGTTGGCTATGGTTAGTAGCATTTTTTTGTAATTTAAAAGTGATTGGGTTTAGTTTGTTGTGGTAAGGGTTAGTTGGTGATGATTTATGGTAGCCGAAGTAATTTAGGTGAGTTTGGCATAGTTTGCAATGGTTAGTAGCATTTTTTTGTAATTTAAAAGTGATTGGGTTTAGTTTGTTGTGGTAAGGGTTAGTTGGTGATGATTTATGGTAGCCGAAGTAATTTAGGTGAGTTTGGCATAGTTTGCTATGGTTAGTAGCAATTTTTTGTAATTTAAAAGTGATTGGGTTTAGTTTGTTGTGGTAAGGGTTTGTTGGTGATGATTTAGAGTAGCCGAAGTAATTTAGGTGAGTCTGGCATAGTTTGTTATGATTTGTACACCTTTTTTTGTAATTTAAAGATGATATGGTTTGGTTTGTTGTGGTAAGAGATAGTTGGGGGTGATTTACGGTAGCCGAAGTAATTTAGGTGATTCTGGAATAGTTTGTTATGATTTTTAGCATTTTTTTGTAATTTTAAAGTGATTGGGCTTAGTTTGTTGCTGTAAAGTGTAGTTGGGGGTGATTTTTGATAGCCGAAGTAATTTAGGTGAGTTTGGCATAGTTTGCTATGGTTAGTAGCATTTTTTTGTAATTTAAAAGTGATTGGGTTTAGTTTGTTGAGGTAAGGGTTAGTTGGTGATGATTTAGAGTAGCCGATGTAATTTAGGTGAGTCTGGCATAGTTTGCTATGGTTAGTAGCATTTTTTTGTAATTTAAAAGTGATTGGGTTTAGTTTGCTGTGATAAGGGTTAGTTGGTGATGATTTAGAGTAGCCGAAGTAATTTAGGTGAGTTTGGCATAGTTTGCAATGGTTAGTAGCATTTTTTTGTAATTTAAAAGTGATTGGGTTTAGTTTGTTTTGGTAAGGGTTAGTTGGTGATGATTTATGGTAGCCGAAGTAATTTAGGTGAGTTTGGCATAGTTTACTATGGTTAGTAGCATTTTTTTTAATTTAAAAGTGATTGGGTTTAGTTTGTTGTGGTAAGGGTTAGTTGGTGATGATTTAGAGTAGCCGAAGTAATTTAGGTGAGTCTGGGATAGTTTGTTATGATTTGTAAACCTTTTTTTGTATATTTAAGATGATATGGTTTGGTTTGTTGTGGTAAGAGATAGTTGGGGGTGATTTACGGTAGCCGAAGTAATTTAGGTGATTCTGGTATAGTTTGTTATGATTTTTAGCATTTTTTTGTAATTTTAAAGTGATTGGGCTTAGTTTGTTGCTGTAAAGTGTAGTTGGGGGTGATTTTTGATAGCCGAAGTAATTTAGGTGAGTTTGGCATAGTTTGCTATGGTTAGTAGCATTTTTTTGTAATTTAAAAGTGATTGGGTTTAGTTTGTTGTGGTAAGGGTTAGTTGGTGATGATTTATGGTAGCCGAAGTAATTTAGGTGAGTTTGGCATAGTTTGCTATAGTTAGTAGCATTTTTTTGTAATTTAAAAGTGATTGGGTTTAGTTTGTTGAGGTAAGGGTTAGTTGGTGATGATTTAGAGTAGCCGATGTAATTTAGGTGAGTCTGGCATAGTTTGCTATGGTTAGTAGCATTTTTTTGTAATTTAAAAGTGATTGGGTTTAGTTTGCTGTGATAAGGGTTAGTTGGTGATGATTTAGAGTAGCCGAAGTAAATTAGGTGTGTCTGGCATAGTTTGTTATGATTTGTACACCTTACCTTTCTTTGTAATTTTAAGATGATATAGTTTGGTTTGTTGTGGTAAGGGATAGTTGGGTTGATTTACGGTAGCCGAAGTAATTTAGGTGAGTCTGGCATAGTTTGTTATGATTTGTACACCTTTTTTTGTAATTTTAAGATGATATGGTTTGGTTTGTTGTGGTAAGGGATAGTTGGGGGTGATTTACAGTAGCCGAAGTAATTTAGGTTATTCTGGTATAGTTTGTTATGATTTTTAGCATTTTGTGTTATTTTAAAGTGATTGGTCTTAGTTTATTGCTGTAAAGTGTAGTTGGGGTGATTTTTGATAGCCGAAGTAATTTAGGTAAGTTTGACATAGTTTGCTATGGTTAGTAGCATTTTTTTGTAATTTAAAAGTGATTGGGTTTAGTTTGTTGTGGTAAGGGTTAGTTGGTGATGATTTATGGTAGCCGAAGTAATTTAGGTGAGTTTGGCATAGTTTGCTATGGTTAGTAGCATTTTTTTGTAATTTAAAAGTGATTGGGTTTAGTTTGTTGTGGTAAGGGTTAGTTGGTGATGATTTATGGTAGCCGAAGTAATTTAGGTGAGTTTGGCATAGTTTGCTATGGATAGTAGCATTTTTTTTTAATTTAAAAGTGATTGGGTTTAGTTTGTTGTGGTAAGGGTTAGTTGGTGATGATTTAGAGTAGCCGAAGTAATTTAGGTGAGTCTGGCATAGTTTGTTATGATTTGTACACATTTTTTTGTAATTTTAAGATGATATGGTTTGGTTTGTTGTGGTAAGAGATAGTTGGGGGTGATTTACGGTAGCCGAAGTAATTTAGGTGATTCTGGTATAGTTTGTTATGATTTTTAGCATTCTTTTGTAATTTTAAAGTGATTGGGCTTAGTTTGTTGCTGTAAAGTGTAGTTGTAGGTGATGTTTAATAGCCGAAGTAATTTAGGTGAGTTTGACAGAATTTGCTATGGTTAGTAGCATTTTTTTGTAATTTAAAAGTGATTGGGATTAGTTTATTGTGGTAAGGGTTAGTTGGTGATGATTTATGGTAGCCGAAGTAATTTAGGTGAGTTTGGCATAGTTTGCTATGGATAGTAGCATTTTTTTGTAATTTAAAAGTGATTGGGTTTAGTTTGTTGTGGTAAGGGTTAGTTGGTGATGATTTAGAGTAGCCGAAGTAATTTAGGTGAGTCTGGCATAGTTTGTTATGATTTGTACACCTTTTTTTGTAATTTTAAAATGATATGGTTTGGTTTGTTGTGCTAAGGGATAATTGGGGGTGATTTACGGTAGCCGAAGTAATTTAGGTGATTCTGGTATAGTTTGTTATGATTTTCAGCATTTTTTTGTAATTTTAAAGTGATTGGGCTTAGTTTGTTGCTGTAAAGTGTAGTTGGGGGTGATTTTTGATAGCCGAAGTAATTTAGGTGAGTTTGGCATAGTTTGCTATGGTTAGTAGCATTTTTTTGTAATTTAAAAGTGATTGGGTTTAGTTTGTTGTGGTAAGGGCTAGTTGGTGATGATTTATGGTAGCCGAAGTAATTTAGGTGAGTTTGGCATAGTTTGTTATGATTTGTACACCTTTTTTTGTAATTTTAAGATGATATGGTTTGGTTTGTTGTGGTAAGGGATAGTTGGGGGTGATTTACAGTAGCCGAAGTAATTTAGGTTATTCTGGTATAGTTTGTTATGATTTTTAGCATTTTGTTGTAATTTTAAAGTGATTGGTCTTAGTTTATTGCTGTAAAGTGTAGTTGGGGTGATTTTTGATAGCCGAAGTAATTTAGGTGAGTTTGACATAGTTTGCTATGGTTAGTAGCATTTTTTTGTAATTTAAAAGTGATTGGGTTTAGTTTGTTGTAGTAAGGTTTAGTTGGTGATGATTTATGGTAGCCGAAGTAATTTAGGTGAGTTTGGCATAGTTTGCTATGGTTAGTAGCATTTTTTTGTAATTTAAAAGTGATTGGGTTTAGTTTGTTGTGGTAAGGGTTAGTTGGTGATGATTTATGGTAGCCGAAGTAATTTAGGTGAGTTTGGCATAGTTTGCTATGGTTAGTAGCATTTTTTTGTAATATAAAAGTGATTGGGTTTAGTTTGTTGTGGTAAGGGTTAGTTGGTGATGATTTAGAGAAGCCGAAGTAATTTAGGCGAGTCTGGCATAGTTTGTTATGATTTGTACACCTTTTTTTGTAATTTTAAGATGATATGGTTTGGTTTGTTGTGGTAAGGGATAATTGGGGGTGATTTACGGTAGCCGAAGTAATTTAGGTGATTCTGGTATAGTTTGTTATGATTTTTAGCATTTTTTGTAATTTTAATGTGATTGGGCTTAGTTTGTTGCTGTAAAGTGTAGTTGGGGATGATTTTTGATAGCCGAAGTAATTTAGGTGAGTTTGGCATAGTTTGCTATGGTTAGTAGCATTTTTTTGTAATTTAAAAGTGATTGGGTTTAGTTTGTTGTGGTAAGGGTTAGTTGGTGATGATTTATGGTAGCCGAAGTAATTTAGGAGAGTTTCGCATAGTTTGCCATGGTTACTAGCATTTTTTTGTAATTTAAAAGTGATTGGGTTTAGTGTGTTGTGGTAAGTTTTAGTTGGTGATGATTTAGAGTAGCCGAAGTAATTTAGGTGAGTCTGGCATAGATTGTTATGATTTGTACACCTTTTTTTGTAATTTTAAGATGAGATAGTTTGGTTTGTTGTGGAAAAAGATAGTTGGGGGTGATTTACGCTAGCCGATGTAATTTAGGTGATTCTGGTATAGTTTGTTATGATTTTTAGCATTTTTTTGTAATTTTAAAGTGATTGGGCTTAGTTTGTTGCTGTAAAGTGTAGTTGGGGGTGATTTTTGATAGCCGAAGTAATTTAGGTGAGTTTGGCATAGTTTGCTATGGTTAGTAGCATTTTTTTGTAATTTAAAAGTGATTGGGTTTAGTTTGTTGTGGTAAGGGTTAGTTGGTGATGATTTATGGTAGCCGAAGTAATTTAGGAGAGTTTCGCATAGTTTACTATGGTTAGTAGCATTCTTTTGTAATTTAAAAGTGATTGGGTTTAGTTTGTTGTGGTAAGGGTTAGTTGGTGATGATTTAGAGTAGCCGAAGTAATTTAGGTGAGTCTGGCATAGATTGTTATGATTTGTACACCTTTTTTTGTAATTTTAAGATGAGATAGTTTGGTTTGTTGTGGAAAAAGATAGTTGGGGGTGATTTACGCTAGCCGATGTAATTTAGGTGATTCTGGTATAGTTTGTTATGATTTTTAGCATTTTTTTGTAATTTTAAAGTGATTGGGCTTAGTTTGTTGCTGTAAAGTGTAGTTGGGGGTGATTTTTGATAGCCGAAGTAATTTAGGTGAGTTTGGCATAGTTTGCTATGGTTAGTATCATTTTTTTGTAATTTAAAAGTGATTGGGTTTAGTTTGTTGTGGTAAGGGTTAGTTGGTGATGATTTATGGTAGCCGAAGTAATTTAGGTGAGTTTGGCATAGTTTGCTATGGTTACTAGCATTTTTTTGTAATTTAAAAGCGATTGGGTTTAGTTTGTTGTGGTAAGGGTTAGTTGGGGGTGATTTACGGTAGCCGAAGTAATTTAGATGATTCTGGTATAGTTTGTTATGATTTTTAGCATTTTTTTGAAATTTTAAAGTGATTGGGCTTAGTTTGTGGCTGTAAAGTGTAGTTGGGGGTGATTTTTGAAGGCCGAAGTAATTTAGGTGAGTTTGGCATAGTTTGCTATGGTTAGTAGCATTTTTTTCTAATTTAAAAGTGATTGGGTTTAGTTTGTTGTGGTAAGGGTTAGTTGGTGATGATTTATGCTAGCCGAAGTAATTTAGGTGAGTTTGGCATAGTTTGCTATGGTTAGTAGCAATTTTTTGTAATTTAAAAGTGATTGGGTTTAGTTTGTTGTGGTAAGGGTTTGTTGGTGATGATTTAGAGTAGCCGAAGTAATTTAGGTGAGTCTGGCATAGTTTGTTATGATTTGTACACCTTTTTTTGTAATTTAAAGATGATATGGTTTGGTTTGTTGTGGTAAGGGATAGTTGGGGGTGATTTACGGTAGCCAAAGTAATTTAGGTGTGTTTGGCATAGTTGGCTATGGTTAGTAGCATTTTTTTGTAATTTAAAAGTGATTGGGTTTAGTTTGTTTTGGTAAGGGTTAGTTGGTGATGATTTATGGTAGCCGAAGTAATTTAGGTGAGTTTGGCATAGTTTACTATGGTTAGTAGCATTTTTTTTAATTTAAAAGTGATTGGGTTTAGTTTGTTGTGGTAAGGGTTAGTTGGTGATGATTTAGAGTAGCCGAAGTAATTTAGGTGAGTCTGGGATAGTTTGTTATGATTTGTAAACCTTTTTTTGTAATTTTAAGATGATATGGTTTGGTTTGTTGTGGTAAGAGATAGTTGGGGGTGATTTACGGTAGCCGAAGTAATTTAGGTGATTCTGGTATAGTTTGTTATGATTTTTAGCATTTTTTTGTAATTTTAAAGTGATTGGGCTTAGTTTGTTGCTGTAAAGTGTAGTTGGGGGTGATTTTTGATAGCCGAAGTAATTTAGGTGAGTTTGGCATAGTTTGCTATGGTTAGTAGCATTTTTTTGTAATTTAAAAGTGATTGGGTTTAGTTTGTTGTGGTAAGGGTTAGTTGGTGATGATTTATGGTAGCCGAAGTAATTTAGGTGAGTTTGGCATAGTTTGCTATAGTTAGTAGCATTTTTTTGTAATTTAAAAGTGATTGGGTTTAGTTTGTTGAGGTAAGGGTTAGTTGGTGATGATTTAGAGTAGCCGATGTAATTTAGGTGAGTCTGGCATAGTTTGCTATGGTTAGTAGCATTTTTTTGTAATTTAAAAGTGATTGGGTTTAGTTTGCTGTGATAAGGGTTAGTTGGTGATGATTTAGAGTAGCCGAAGTAAATTAGGTGTGTCTGGCATAGTTTGTTATGATTTGTACACCTTACCTTTCTTTGTAATTTTAAGATGATATAGTTTGGTTTGTTGTGGTAAGGGATAGTTGGGTTGATTTACGGTAGCCGAAGTAATTTAGGTGAGTCTGGCATAGTTTGTTATGATTTGTACACCTTTTTTTGTAATTTTAAGATGATATGGTTTGGTTTGTTGTGGTAAGGGATAGTTGGGGGTGATTTACAGTAGCCGAAGTAATTTAGGTTATTCTGGTATAGTTTGTTATGATTTTTAGCATTTTGTGTAATTTTAAAGTGATTGGTCTTAGTTTATTGCTGTAAAGTGTAGTTGGGGTGATTTTTGATAGCCGAAGTAATTTAGGTGAGTTTGACATAGTTTGCTATGGTTAGTAGCATTTTTTTGTAATTTAAAAGTGATTGGGTTTAGTTTGTTGTGGTAAGGGTTAGTTGGTGATGATTTATGGTAGCCGAAGTAATTTAGGTGAGTTTGGCATAGTTTGCTATGGTTAGTAGCATTTTTTTGTAATTTAAAAGTGATTGGGTTTAGTTTGTTGTGGTAAGTGTTAGTTGGTGATGATTTATGGTAGCCGAAGTAATTTAGGTGAGTTTGGCATAGTTTGCTATGGATAGTAGCATTTTTTTGTAATTTAAAAGTAATTGGGTTTAGTTTGTTGTGGTAAGGGTTAGTTGGTGATGATTTAGAGTAGCCGAAGTAATTTAGGTGAGTCTGGCATAGTTTGTTATGATTTGTACACCTTTTTTTGTAATTTTAAGATGATATGGTTTGGTTTGTTGTGGTAAGAGATAGTTGGGGGTGATTTACGGTAGCCGAAGTAATTTAGGTGATTCTGGTATAGTTTGTTATGATTTTTAGCATTCTTTTGTAATTTTAAAGTGATTGGGCTTAGTTTGTTGCTGTAAAGTGTAGTTGTAGGTGATGTTTAATAGCCGAAGTAATTTAGGTGAGTTTGACAGAATTTGCTATGGTTAGTAGCATTTTTTTGTAATTTAAAAGTGTTTGAGTTTAGTTTATTGTGGTAAGGGTTAGTTGGTGATGATTTATGGTAGCCGAAGTAATTTAGGTGAGTTTGGCATAGTTTGCTATGGATAGTAGCATTTTTTTGAAATTTAAAAGTGATTGGGTTTAGTTTGTTGTGGTAAGGGTTAGTTGGTGATGATTTAGAGTAGCCGAAGTAATTTAGGTGAGTCTGGCATAGTTTGTTATGATTTGTACACCTTTTTTTGTAATTTTAAAATGATATGGTTTGGTTTGTTGTGCTAAGGGATAATTGGGGGTGATTTACGGTAGCCGAAGTAATTTAGGTAATTCTGGTATAGTTTGTTAGATTTTCAGCATTTTTTTGTAATTTTAAAGTGATTGGGCTTAGTTTGTTGCTGTAAAGTGTAGTTGGGGGTGATTTTTGATGGCCGAAGTAATTTAGGTGAGTTTGGCATAGTTTGCTATGGTTAGTAGCATTTTTTTGTAATTTAAAAGTGATTGGGTTTAGTTTGTTTTGGTAAGAGTTAGTTGGTGATGATTTATGGTAGCCGAAGTAATTTAGGTGAGTTTGGCATAGTTTGCTATGGTTAGTAGCATTTTTTTGTAATTTAAAAGTGATTGGGTTTAGTTTGTTGTGGTAAGGGTTAGTTGGTGATGATTTAGAGTTGCCGAAGTAATTTAGGTGAGTCTGGCATAGTTTGTTATGATTTGTACACTTTTTTTGTAATTTTAAGATGATATGGTTTGGTTTGTTGTGGTAAGGGATAGTTGCGGGTGATTTACGGTAGCCGAAGTAATTTAGGTGATTCTGGTATAGTTTGTTATGATTTGTAGCATTTTTTTGTAATTTTAAAGTGATTGGGCTTAGTTTGTTGCTGTAAAGTGTAGTTGGGGGTGATTTTTGATAGCCGAAGTAATTTAGGTGAGTTTGGCATAGTTTGCTATGGTTAGTAGCATTTTGTTGTAATTTAAAAGTGATTGGGTTTAGTTTGTTGTGGTAAGGTTTAGTTGGTGATGATTTATGGTAGCCGAAGTGATTTAGGTGAGTTTGGCATAGTTTGCTATGGTTAGTAGAATTTTTTTGTAATTTAAAAGTGATTGGGTTTAGTGTGTTGTGGTAGTGGTTAGTTGGTGATGATTTATGGTAGCCGAAGTAATTTAGGTGAGTTTGGCATAGTTTGCTATGGTTAGTAGCATTTTTTTGTAATTTAAAAGTGATTGGGTTTAGTTTGTTGTGGCAAGGGTTAGTTGGTGATGATTTAGAGTAGCCGAAGTAATTTAGGTGAGTCTGGCATAGTTTGTTATGATTTGTACACCTTTTTTTGTAATTTTAAGATGATATGATTTGGTTTGTTGTGGTAAGAGATAGTTGGGGGTGATTTACGGTAGCCGAAGTAATTTAGGTGATTCTGGTATAGTTTGTTATGATTTTTAGCATTTTTTTGTAATTTTAGAGTGATTGGGCTTAGTTTATTGCTGTAAAGTGTAGTTGGGGGTGATTTTTGATAGCCGAAGTAATTTAGGTGAGTTTGGCATAGTTTGCTATGGTTAGTAGCATTTTTTTGTAATTTAAAAGTGATTGGGTTTAGTTTGTTGTGGTAAGGGCTAGTTGGTGATGATTTATGGTAGCCGAAGTAATTTAGGTGAGTTTGGCATAGTTTGTTATGATTTGTACACCTTTTTTTGTAATTTTAAGATGATATGGTTTGGTTTGTTGTGGTAAGGGATAGTTGGGGGTGATTAACGTTAGCCGAAGTAATTTAGGTGATTCTGGTATAGTTTGTTATGATTTTCAGCATTTTTTTGTAATTTTAAAGTGATTGGGCTTAGTTTGTTGCTGTAAAGTGTAGTTGGGTGTGATTTTTGATAGCCGAAGTAATTTAGGTGAGTTTGGCATAGTTTGCTATGGTTAGTAGCATTTTTTTGTAATTTAAAGTGATTGGGTTTAGTTTGTTTTGGTAAGGGTTAGTTGGTGATGATTTATGGTAGCCGAAGTAATTTAGGTGAGTTTGGCATAGTTTACTATGGTTAGTAGCATTTTTTTGTAATTTAAAAGTGATTGGGTTTAGTGTGTTGTGGTAAGTTTTAGTTGGTGATGATTTAGATTAGCCGAAGTAATTTAGGTGAGTCTGGCATAGATTGTTATGATTTGTACACCTTTTTTTGTAATTTTAAGATGAGATAGTTTGGTTTGTTGTGGAAAAAGATAGTTGGGGGTGATTTACGCTAGCCGATGTAATTTAGGTGATTCTGGTATAGTTTGTTATGATTTTTAGCATTTTTTTCTAATTTTAAAGTGGTTGGGCTTAGTTTGTGGCTGTAAAGTGTAGTTGGGGGTGATTTTTGATGGCCGAAGTAATTTAGGTGAGTTTGGCATAGTTTGCTATGGTTAGTAGCATTTTTTTGTAATTTAAAATTGATTGGGTTTAGTTTGTTGTGGTAAGGGTTAGTTGGTGATGATTTATGGTAGCCGAAGTAATTTAGGTTAGTTTGGCATAGTTTGCTATGGTTAGTAGCATTTTTTTGTAATTTAAAAGTGATTAGGTTTAGTTTGTTGTGGTAAGGGTTAGTTGGTGATGATTTAGAGTAGCCGAAGTAATTTAGGAGAGCCTGGCATCGTTTGTTATGATTTGTACACCTTTTTTTGTAATTTTAAGATGATATGGTTTGGTTTGTTGTGGTAAGGGATAGTTGGGGGTGATTTACGGTAGCCGAAGTAATTTAGGTGATTCTGGTATAGTTTGTTATGATTTTTAACATTTTTTTATAATTTTAAAGTGATTGGGCTTAGTTTGTTGCTGTAAAGTGTAGTTGGGGGTAATTTTTGATAGCCGAAGTAATTTAGGTGAGTTTGGCATAGTTGGCTATGGTTAGTAGCATTTTTTTGTAATTTAAAAGTGATTGGGTTTAGTTTGTTGTGGTAAGGGTTAGTTGGTGATGATTTATGGTAGCCGAAGTAATTTAGGTGAGTTTGGCATAGTTTGCAATGGTTAGTAGCATTTTTTTGTAATTTAAAAGTGATTGGGTTTAGTTTGTTGTGGTAAGGGTTAGTTGGTGATGATTTATGGTAGCCGAAGTAATTTAGGTGAGTTTGGCATAGTTTGCTATGGTTAGTAGCAATTTTTTGTAATTTAAAAGTGATTGGGTTTAGTTTGTTGTGGTAAGGGTTTGTTGGTGATGATTTAGAGTAGCCGAAGTAATTTAGGTGAGTCTGGCATAGTTTGTTATGATTTGTACACCTTTTTTTGTAATTTAAAGATGATATGGCTTGGTTTGTTGTGGTAAGGGATAGTTGGGGGTGATTTACGGTAGCCAAAGTAATTTAGGTGAGTTTGGCATAGTTGGCTATGGTTAGTAGCTTTTTTTTGTAATTTAAAAGTGATTGGGTTTAGTTTGTTTTGGTAAGGGTTAGTTGGCGATGATTTATGGTAGCCGAAGTAATTTAGGTGAGTTTGGCATAGTTTACTATGGTTAGTAGCATTTTTTTTAATTTAAAAGTGATTGGGTTTAGTTTGTTGTGGTAAGGGTTAGTTGGTGATGATTTAGAGTAGCCGAAGTAATTTAGGTGAGTCTGGGATAGTTTGTTATGATTTGTAAACCTTTTTTTGTAATTTTAAGATGATATGGTTTGGTTTGTTGTGGTAAGAGGTAGTTGGGGGTGATTTACGGTAGCCGAAGTAATTTAGGTGATTCTGGTATAGTTTGTTATGATTTTTAGCATTTTTTTGTAATTTTAAAATGATTGGGCTTAGTTTGTTGCTGTAAAGTGTAGTTGGGGGTGATTTTTGATAGCCGAAGTAATTTAGGTGAGTTTGGCATAGTTTGCTATGGTTAGTAGCATTTTTTTGTAATTTAAAAGTGATTGGGTTTAGTTTGTTGTAGTAAGGGTTAGTTGGTGATGATTTATGGTAGCCGAAGTAATTTAGGTGAGTTTGGCATAGTTTGCTATAGTTAGTAGCATTTTTTTGTAATTTAAAAGTGATTGGGTTTAGTTTGTTGAGGTAAGGGTTAGTTGGTGATGATTTAGAGTAGCCGATGTAATTTAGGTGAGTCTGGCATAGTTTGCTATGGTTAGTAGCATTTTTTTGTAATTTAAAAGTGATTGGGTTTAGTTTGCTGTGATAAGGGTTAGTTGGTGATGATTTAGAGTAGCCGAAATAAATTAGGTGTGTCTGGCATAGTTTGTTATGATTTGTACACCTTACCTTTCTTTGTAATTTTAAGATGATATAGTTTGGTTTGTTGTGGTAAGGGATAGTTGGGTTGATTTACGGTAGCCGAAGTAATTTAGGTGAGTCTGGCATAGTTTGTTATGATTTGTACACCTTTTTTTGTAATTTTAAGATGATATGGTTTGGTTTGTTGTGGTAAGGGATAGTTGGGGGTGATTTACAGTAGCCGAAGTAATTTAGGTTATTCTGGTATAGTTTGTTATGATTTTTAGCATTTTGTGTAATTTTAAAGTGATTGGTCTTAGTTTATTGCTGTAAAGTGTAGTTGGGGTGATTTTTGATAGCCGAAGTAATTTAGGTAAGTTTGACATAGTTTGCTATGGTTAGTAGCATTTTTTTGTAATTTAAAAGTGATTGGGTTTAGTTTGTTGTGGTAAGGGTTAGTTGGTGATGATTTATGGTAGCCGAAGTAATTTAGGTGAGTTTGGCATAGTTTGCTATGGTTAGTAGCATTTTTTTGTAATTTAAAAGTGATTGGGTTTAGTTTGTTGTGGTAAGGGTTAGTTGGTGATGATTTATGGTAGCCGAAGTAATTTAGGTGAGTTTGGCATAGTTTGCTATGGATAGTAGCATTTTTTTTTAATTTAAAAGTGATTGGGTTTAGTTTGTTGTGGTAAGGGTTAGTTGGTGATGATTTAGAGTAGCCGAAGTAATTTAGGTGAGTCTGGCATAGTTTGTTATGATTTGTACACCTTTTTTTGTAATTTTAAGATGATATGGTTTGGTTTGTTGTGGTAAGAGATAGTTGGGGGTGATTTACGGTAGCCGAAGTAATTTAGGTGATTCTGGTATAGTTTGTTATGATTTTTAGCATTCTTTTGTAATTTTAAAGTGATTGGGCTTAGTTTGTTGCTGTAAAGTGTAGTTGTAGGTGATGTTTAATAGCCGAAGTAATTTAGGTGAGTTTGACAGAATTTGCTATGGTTAGTAGCATTTTTTTGTAATTTAAAAGTGATCGGGTTTAGTTTATTGTGGTAAGGGTTAGTTGGTGATAATTTATGGTAGCCGAAGTAATTTAGGTGAGTTTGGCATAGTTTGCTATGGATAGTAGCATTTTTTTGTAATTTAAAAGTGATTGGGTTTAGTTTGTTGTGGTAAGGGTTAGTTGGTGATGATTTAGAGTAGCCGAAGTAATTTAGGTGAGTCTGGCATAGTTTGTTATGATTTGTACACCTTTTTTTGTAATTTTAAAATGATATGGTTTGGTTTGTTGTGCTAAGGGATAATTGGGGGTGATTTACGGTAGCCGAAGTAATTTAGGTGATTCTGGTATAGTTTGTTATGATTTTCAGCATTTTTTTGTAATTTTAAAGTGATTGGGCTTAGTTTGTTGCTGTAATGTGTAGTTGGGGGTGATTTTTGATGGCCGAAGTAATTTAGGTGAGTTTGGCATAGTTTGCTATGGTTAGTAGCATTTTTTTGTAATTTAAAAGTGATTGGGTTTAGTTTGTTGTGGCAAGGGTTAGTTGGTGATGATTTAGAGTAGCCGAAGTAATTTAGGTGAGTCTGGCATAGTTTGTTATGATTTGTACACCTTTTTTTGTAATTTTAAGATGATATGGTTTGGTTTGTTGTGGTAAGAGATAGTTGGGGGTGATTTACGGTAGCCGAAGTAATTTAGGTGATTCTGGTATAGTTTGTTATGATTTTTAGCATTTTTTTGTAATTTTAGAGTGATTGGGCTTAGTTTATTGCTGTAAAGTGTAGTTGGGGGTGATTTTTGATAGCCGAAGTAATTTAGGTGAGTTTGGCATAGTTTGCTATGGTTAGTAGCATTTTTTTGTAATTTAAAAGTGATTGGGTTTAGTTGGTTGTGGTAAGGGCTAGTTGGTGATGATTTATGGTAGCCGAAGTAATTTAGGTGAGTTTGGCATAGTTTGTTATGATTTGTACACCTTTTTTTGTAATTTTAAGATGATATGGTTTGGTTTGTTGTGGTAAGGGATAGTTGGGGGTGATTTACAGTAGCCGAAGTAATTTAGGTTATTCTGGTATAGTTTGTTATGATTTTTAGCATTTTGTTGTAATTTTAAAGTGATTGGTCTTAGTTTATTGCTGTAAAGTGTAGTTGGGGTGATTTTTGATAGCCGAAGTAATTTAGGTGAGTTTGACATAGTTTGCTATGGTTAGTAGCATTTTTTTGTAATTTAAAAGTGATTGGGTTTAGTTTGTTGTAGTAAGGTTTAGTTGGTGATGATTTATGGTAGCCGAAGTAATTTAGGTGAGTTTGGCATAGTTTGCTATGGTTAGTAGCATTTTTTTGTAATTTAAAAGTGATTGGGTTTAGTTTGTTGTGGTAAGGGTTAGTTGGTGATGATTTAGAGAAGCCGAAGTAATTTAGGCGAGTCTGGCATAGTTTGTTAGGATTTGTACACCTTTTTTTGTAATTTTAAGATCATATGGTTTGGTTTGTTGTGGTAAGGGATAATTGGGGGTGATTTACGGTAGCCGAAGTAATTTAGGTGATTCTGGTATAGTTTGTTATGATTTTTAGCATTTTTTGTAATTTTAATGTGATTGGGCTTAGTTTGTTGCTGTAAAGTGTAGTTGGGGATGATTTTTGATAGCCGAAGTAATTTAGGTGAGTTTGGCATAGTTTGCTATGGTTAGTAGCATTTTTTTGTAATTTAAAAGTGATTGGGTTTAGTTTGTTGTGGTAAGGGTTAGTTGGTGATGATTTATGGTAGCCGAAGTAATTTAGGAGAGTTTCGCATAGTTTGCCATGGTTACTAGCATTTTTTTGTAATTTAAAAGTGATTGGGTTTAGTGTGTTGTGGTAAGTTTTAGTTGGTGATGATTTAGAGTAACCGAAGTAATTTAGGTGAGTCTGGCATAGATTGTTATGATTTGTACACCTTTTTTTGTAATTTTAAGATGAGATAGTTTGGTTTGTTGTGGAAAAAGATAGTTGGGGGTGATTTACGCTAGCCGATGTAATTTAGGTGATTCTGGTATAGTTTGTTATGATTTTTAGCATTTTTTTGTAATTTAAAAGTGATTGGGTTTAGTTTGTTGTGGTAAGGGTTAGTTGGTGATGATTTATGGTAGCCGAAGTAATTTAGGTGAGTTTGGCATAGTTTACTATGGTTAGTAGCATTCTTTTGTAATTTAAAAGTGATTGGGTTTAGTTTGTTGTGGTAAGGGTTAGTTGGTGATGATTTAGAGTAGCCGAAGTAATTTAGGTGAGTCTGGCATAGATTGTTATGATTTGTACACCTTTTTTTGTAATTTTAAGATGAGATAGTTTGGTTTGTTGTGGAAAAAGATAGTTGGGGGTGATTTACGCTAGCCGATGTAATTTAGGTGATTCTGGTAGTTTGTTATGATTTTTAGCATTTTTTTGTAATTTTAAAGTGATTGGGCTTAGTTTGTTGCTGTAAAGTGTAGTTGGGGGTGATTTTTGATAGCCGAAGTAATTTAGGTGAGTTTGGCATAGTTTGCTATGGTTAGTAGCATTTTTTTGTAATTTAAAAGTGATTGGGTTTAGTTTGTTGTGGTAAGGGTTAGTTGGTGATGATTTATGGTAGCCGAAGTAATTTAGGTGAGTTTGGCATAGTTTGCTATGGTTACTAGCATTTTTTTGTAATTTAAAAGCGATTGGGTTTAGTTTGTTGTGGTAAGGGTTAGTTGGGGGTGATTTACGGTAGCCGAAGTAATTTAGGTTAGTTTGGCATAGTTTGCTATGGTTAGTAGCATTTTTTTGTAATTTAAAAGTGATTAGGTTTAGTTTGTTGTGGTAAGGGTTAGTTGGTGATGACTTAGAGTAGCCGAAGTAATTTAGGAGAGTCTGGCATCGTTTGTTATGATTTGTACACCTTTTTTTGTAATTTTAAGATGATATGGTTTGGTTTGTTGTGGTAAGGGATAGTTGGGGGTGATTTACGGTAGCCGAAGTAATTTAGGTGATTCTGGTATAGTTTGTTATGATTTTTAACATTTTTTTGTAATTTTAAAGTGATTGGGCTTAGTTTGTTGCTGTAAAGTGTAGTTGGGGGTAATTTTTGATAGCCGAAGTAATTTAGGTGAGTTTGGCATAGTTGGCTATGGTTAGTAGCATTTTTTTGTAATTTAAAAGTGATTGGGTTTAGTTTGTTGTGGTAAGGGTTAGTTGGTGATGATTTATGGTAGCCGAAGTAATTTAGGTGAGTTTGGCATAGTTTGCAATGGTTAGTAGCATTTTTTTGTAATTTAAAAGTGATTGGGTTTAGTTTGTTGTGGTAAGGGTTAGTTGGTGATGATTTATGGTAGCCGAAGTAATTTAGGTGAGTTTGGCATAGTTTGCTATGGTTAGTAGCAATTTTTTGTAATTTAAAAGTGATTGGGTTTAGTTTGTTGTGGTAAGGGTTTGTTGGTGATGATTTAGAGTAGCCGAAGTAATTTAGGTGAGTCTGGCATAGTTTCTTATGATTTGTACACCTTTTTTTGTAATTTAAAGATGATATGGTTTGGTTTGTTGTGGTAAGGGATAGTTGGGGGTGATTTACGGTAGCCGAAGTAATTTAGGTGAGTTTGGCATAGTTGGCTATGGTTAGTAGCATTTTTTTGTAATTTAAAAGTGATTGGGTTTAGTTTGTTGTGGTAAGGGTTAGTTGGTGATGATTTATGGTAGCCGAAGTAATTTAGGTGAGTTTGGCATAGTTTGGTATGGTTAGTAGCATTTTTTTGTAATTTAAAAGTGATTGGGTTTAGTTTGTTGTCGCAAGGGTTAGTTGGTGATGATTTAGAGTAGCCGAAGTAATTTAAGTTAGTCTGGCAAAGTTTGTTATGATTTGTACACCTTTTTTTGTAATTTTAAGATGATATGGTTTGGTTTGTTGTGGTAAGGGATAGTTGGGGGTGATTTACGGTAGCCGAAGTAATTTAGGTGATTCTGGTATAGTTTGTTATGATTTTTATCATTTTTTTGTAATTTTTAAGTGATTGGGCTTAGTTTGTTGCTGTAAAGTGTAGTTGGGGGTGATTTTTGATAGCCGAAGTAATTTAGGTGAGTTTGGCATAGTTTGCTATGGTTAGTAGCATTTTTTTGTAATTTAAAAGTGATTGGGTTTAGTTTGTTGTGGTAAGGGTTAGTTGGTGATGATTTATGGTAGCCGAAGTAATTTAGGTGAGTTTGGCATAGTTTGCTATGGTTAGTAGCATTTTTTTGTAATTTAAAAGTGATTGGGTTTAGTTTGTTGTGGTAAGGGTTAGTTGGTGATGATTTAGAATAGCCGAAGTAATTTAGGTGAGTCTGGCATAGTTTGTTATGATTTGTACACCTTTTTTCGTAATTTTAAGATGATATGGTTTGGTTTGTTGTGGTAAGGGATAGTTGGGGGTGATTTACGGTTGCCGAAGTATTTTAGGTGATTCTGATATATTTTGTTATGATTTTTAGCATTTTTTTGTAATTTTAAAGTTATTGGGCTTAGTTTGTTGCTTTAAAGTGTAGTTGGGGGTGATTTTTGATAGCCGAAGTAATTTAGGTGAGTTTGGCATAGTTTGCTATGGTTAGTAACATTTTTTTGTAATTTAAAAGTGATTGGGTTTAGTTTGTTCTGGTAAGGGTTAGTTGGTGATGATTTATGGTAGCCGAAGTAATTTAGGTGAGTTTGGCATAGTTTGCTATGGTTTGTAGCATTTTTTTGTAATTTAAAAGTGATTGGGTTTAGTTTGTTGTGGTAAGGGTTAGTTGGTGATGATTTAGAGAAGCCGAAGTAATTTAGGTGAGTCTGGCATAGTTTGTTATGATTTGTACACCTTTTTTTGTAATTTTAAGATGATATGGTTTGGTTTGTTGTGGTATGGGATAGTTGGGGGTGATTTACGGTAGCCGAAGTGATTTAGGTAATTCTGGTATAGTTTGTTATGATTTTTAGCATTTTTTTGGAATTTTAAAGTGATTGGACTTAGTTTGTTGCTGTAAAGTGTAGTTGGGGGTAATTTTTGATAGCCGAAGTAATTTAGGTGAGTTTGGCATAGTTGGCTATGGTTAGTAGCATTCTTTTGTAATTTAAAAGTGATTGGGTTTAGTTTGTTGTGGTAAGGGTTAGTTGGTGATGATTTAGAGTAGCCGAAGTAATTTAGGTGAGTCTGGCATAGATTGTTATGATTTGTACACCTTTTTTTGTAATTTTAAGATGAGATAGTTTGGTTTGTTGTGGAAAAAGATAGTTGGGGGTGATTTACGCTAGCCGATGTAATTTAGGTGATTCTGGTATAGTTTGTTATGATTTTTAGCATTTTTTTGTAATTTTAAAGTGATTGGGCTTAGTTTGTTGCTGTAAAGTGTAGTTGGGGGTGATTTTTGATAGCCGAAGTAATTTAGGTGAGTTTGGCATAGTTTGCTATGGTTAGTAGCATTTTTTTGTAATTTAAAAGTGATTGGGTTTAGTTTGTTGTGGTAAGGGTTAGTTGGTGATGATTTATGGTAGCCGAAGTAATTTAGGTGAGTTTGGCATAGTTTGCTATGGTTACTAGCATTTTTTTGTAATTTAAAAGCGATTGGGTTTAGTTTGTTGTGGTAAGGGTTAGTTGGGGGTGATTTACGGTAGCCGAAGTAATTTAGGTGATTCTGGTATAGTTTGTTATGATTTTTAGCATTTTTTTGTAATTTTAAAGTGATTGGGCTTAGTTTGTTGCTGTAAAGTGTAGTTGGGGGTGATTTTTGATGGCCGAAGTAATTTAGGTGAGTTTGGCATAGTTTGCTATGGTTAGTAGCATTTTTTTCTAATTTAAAAGTGATTGGGTTTAGTTTGTTGTGGTAAGGGTTAGTTGGTGATGATTTATGGTAGCCGAAGTAATTTAGGTTAGTTTGGCATAGTTTGCTATGGTTAGTAGCATTTTTTTGTAATTTAAAAGTGATTAGGTTTAGTTTGTTGTGGTAAGGGTTAGTTGGTGATGACTTAGAGTAGCCGAAGTAATTTAGGAGAGTCTGGCATAGTTTTTTATGATTTGTACACCTTTTTTTGTAATTTTAAGATGATATAGTTTGGTTTGTTGTGGTAAGGGATAGTTGGGTGTGATTAACGGTAGCCGAAGTAATTTAGGTGATTCTGGTATGGTTTGTTATGATTTTCAGCATTTTTTTGTAATTTAAAAGTGATTGGGTTTAGTTTGTTGTGGTAAGGGTTAGTTGGTGATGATTTATGGTAGCCGAAGAAATTTAGGTGAGTTTGGCATAGTTTACTATGGTTAGTAGCATTCTTTTGTAATTTAAAAGTGATTGGGTTAAGTTTGTTGTGGTAAGGGTTAGTTGGTGATGATTTAGAGTAGACGAAGTAATTTAGGTGAGTCTGGCATAGTTTGTTATGATTTGTACACCTATTTTTGTAATTTTAAAGTGATTGGACTTAATTTGTTGCTGTAAAGTGTAGTTGGGGGTGATTTTTGATAGCCGAAGTAATTTAGGTGAGTTTGGCATAGTTTGCTATGGTTAGTAGCATTTTTTTGTAATTTAAAAGTGATTGAGTTTAGTTTGTTGTGGTAAGGGTTAGTTGGTGATGATTTATGGTAGCCGAAGTAATTTAGGTGAGTTTGGCATAGTTTGCTATGGTTAGTAGCATTTTTTTGTAATTTAAAAGTGATTGGGTTTAGTTTGTTGTGGTAAGGGTTAGTTGGTGATGATTTAGAGTAGCCGAAGTAATTTAGGTGAGTCTGGCATAGTTTTTTATGATTTGTACACCTTTTTTTGTAATTTTAAGATGATATAGTTTGGTTTGTTGTGGTAAGGGATAGTTGGGTGTGATTAACGGTAGCCGAAGTAATTTAGGTGATTCTGGTATGGTTTGTTATGATTTTCAGCATTTTTTTGTAATTTAAAAGTGATTGGGTTTAGTTTGTTGTGGTAAGGGTTAGTTGGTGATGATTTATGGTAGCCGAAGAAATTTAGGTGAGTTTGGCATAGTTTATTATGGTTAGTAGCATTTTTTTGTAATTTAAAAGTGATTGGGTTTAGTTTGTTGTGGTAAGAGTTAGTTGGTGATGATTTATGGTAGCCGAAGTAATTTAGGTGAGTTTGGCATAGTTTGCTATGGTTAGTAGCATTATATTGTAATTTAAAAGTAATAGGGTTTAGTTTGTTGTGGTAAGTGTTAGTTGGTGATGATTTAGAGTAGCCGAAGTAATTTAGGTGAGTCTGGCATAGTTTGCTATGGTTAGTAGCATTTTTTTGTAATTTAAAAGTGATTGGGTTTCGTTTGCTGTGGTAAGGGTTTGTTGGTGATGATTTAGAGTAGCCTAAGTAATTTAGGTGTGTCTGGCATAGTTTGTTATGATTTGTACACCTTTCTTTGTAATTTTAAGATGATATGGTTTGGATTGTTGTGGAAAGGGATCGTTGGGGGTGATTTACGGTAGCCTAAGTAATTTAGGTGATTCTGGTATAGTTTGTTATGATTTTTAACATTTTTTTCTAATTTTAAAGTGATTGGGCTTAGTTTGTTGCTGTAAAGTGTAGTTGGGGGTGATTTTTGATAGACGAAATAATTTAGGTGAGTTTGGCATAGTTTGCTATGGTTAGTAGCATTTTTTTTTTAATTTAAAAGTGATTGGGTTTAGTTTGATGTGGTAAGGGTTAGTTGGTGACGATTTAGAGTAGCCGAAGTAATTTAGGTGAGTCTGGCATAGTTTGTTATGATTTGTACACCTTTTTTTGTAATTTTAAGATGATATGGTTTGGTTTGTTGTGGTAAGGGATAGTTGGGGGTGATTTACGGTAGCCGAAGTAATTTAGGTGATTCTGGTATAGTTTGTTATGATTTTTATCATTTTTTTGTAATTTTAAAGTGATTGGGCTTAGTTTGTTGCTGTAAAGTGTAGTTGGGGGTGATTTTTGATAGCCGAAGTAATTTAGGTGAGTTTGGCATAGTTTGCTATGGTTAGTAGCATTTTTTTGTAATTTAAAAGTGATTGGGTTTAGTTTGTTGTGGTAAGGGTTAGTTGGTGATGATTTATGGTAGCCGAAGTAATTTAGGTGAGTTTGGCATAGTTTACTATGGTTAGTAGCATTCTTTTGTAATTTAAAAGTGATTGGGTTTAGTTTGTTGTGGTAAGGGTTAGTTGGTGATGATTTAGAGTAGCCGAAGTAATTTAGGTGAGTCTGGCATAGTTTGTTATGATTTGTACACCTATTTTTGTAATTTTAAAGTGATTGGGCTTAATTTGTTGCTGTAAAGTGTAGTTGGGGGTGATTTTTGATAGCCGAAGTAATTTAGGTGAGTTTGGCATAGTTTGCTATGGTTAGTAGCATTTTTTTGTAATTTAAAAGTGATTGGGTTTAGTTTGTTGTGGTAAGAGTTAGTTGGTGATGATTTATGGTAGCCGAAGTAATTTAGGTGAGTTTAGCATAGTTTGCTATGGTTAGTAGCATTTTATTGTAATTTAAAAGTAATAGGGTTTAGTTTGTTGTGGTAAGTGTTAGTTGGTGATGATTTAGAGTAGCCGAAGTAATTTAGGTGAGTCTGGCATAGTTTGCTATGGTTAGTAGCATTTTTTTGTAATTTAAAAGTGATTGGGTTTAGTTTGCTGTGGTAAGGGTTAGTTGGTGATGATTTAGAGTAGCCTAAGTAATTTAGGTGTGTCTGGCATAGTTTGTTATGATTTGAACACCTTTCTTTGTAATTTTCAGATGATATGGTTTGGATTGTTGTGGAAAGGGATAGTTGGGGGTGATTTACGGTAGCCTGAGTAATTTAGGTGATTCTGGTATAGTTTGTTATGATTTTTAACATTTTTTTGTAATTTTAAAGTGATTGGGCTTAGTTTGTTGCTGTAAAGTGTTGTTGGGGGTGATTTTTGATAGACGAAATAATTTAGGTGAGTTTGGCATAGCTTGCTATGGTTAGTAGCATTTTTTTGTAATTTAAAAGTGATTGGGTTTAGTTTGTTGTGGTAAGGGTTAGTTGATGATGATTTATGGTAGCCGAAGTAATTTAAGTGATTCTGGTATAGTTTTTTATGATTTTTAGCATTTTTTTATAATTTTAAAGTGATTGGGCTTAGTTTGTTGCTGTAAAGTGTAGTTGGGGGTGATTTTTGTTAGCGGAAGTAATTTAGGTAAGTTTGGCATAGTTTGCTATGGTTAGTAGCATTTTTTTGTAATTTAAAAGTGATTGGGTTTAGTTTGTTTTGGTAAGGGTTAGTTGGTGATGATTTAGAGTAGCCGAAGTAATTTAGGTGAGTCTGGCATAGTTTGTTATGATTTGTACACCTTTTTTTGTAATTTTAAGATGATATGGTTTGGTTTGTTGTGGTAAGGGATAGTTGGGGGTGATTAACGGTAGTCGAAGTAATTTAGGTGATTCTGGTATAGTTTGTTATAATTTTTAGCATTTTTTTGTAATTTTAAAGTGATTGGGCTTAGTTTGTTGCTGTAAACTGTATTTGGGGGTGATTTTTGATAGCCGAAGTAATTTAGGTGAGTTTGGCATAGTTTGCTATGGTTAGTAGCATTTTTTTGTAATTTAAAAGTGATTGGGTTTAGTTTGTTGTGGTAAGGGTTAGCTGGTGATGATTTAGAGTAGCCGAAGTAATTTAGGTGAGTCTGGCATAGTTTGTTATGGTTTGTACAATTTTTTTTGTAATTTTAAGATGATATGGTTTGGTTTGTTGTGGTAAGGGATAGTTGGGGGTGATTAACGGTAGTCGAAGTAATTTAGGTGATTCTGGTATAGTTTGTTATGATTTTCAGCATTTTTTTGTAATTTTAAAGTGATTGGGCTTAGTTTGTTGCTGTAAAGTGTAGTTGGGTTTGATTTTTGATAGCCGAAGTAATTTAGGTGAGTTTGGCATAGTTTGCTATGGTTAGTAGCATTTTTTTGTAATTTAAAAGTGATTGGGTTTAGTTTGTTGTGGTAAGGGTTAGTTTGTAATGATTTATGGTAGCCGAAGTAATTTAGGTGAGTTAGGCATTGTTTGCTATGGTTAGTAGCATTTTTTGTAATTTAAAAGTGATTGGGTTTAGTTTGTTGTGATAAGGGTTAGTTGGTGATGATTTATGGTAGCCGAAGTAATTTAGGTGAGTTTGGCATAGTTTGCTATGGTTAGTAGCATTTTTTTGTAATTTAAAAGTGATTGGGTTAATTTGTTGTGGTAAGGCTTAGTTGGTGATGATTTAGAGCAGCCGAAGTAATTTAGGTGAGTTTGGCATTGTTTGCTATGGTTAGTAGCATTTTTTGTAATTTAAAAGTGATTGGGTTTAGTTTGTTGTGGTAAGGGTTAGTTGGTAATGATTTATGGTAGCCGAAGTAATTTAGGTGAGTTTGGCATTGTTTGCTATGGTTAGTAGCATTTTTTGTAATTTAAAAGTTATTGGGTTTAGTTTGTTGTGGTAAGGGTTAGTTGGTGATGATTTATGGTAGCCGAAGTAATTTAGGTGAGTTTGGCATAGTTTGCTATGGTTAGTAGCATTTTTTTGTAATTTAAAAGTGATTGGGTTTAGTTTGTTGTGGTAAGGCTTAGTTGGTGATGATTTAGAGCAGCCGAAGTAATTTAGGTGAGTCTGGCATAGTTTGCTATGGTTAGTAGCATTTTTTTGTAATTTAAAAGTGATTGGGTTTAGTTTGCTGTGGTAAGGGTTAGTTGGTGATGATTTAGAGTAGCCGAAGTAATTTAGGTGAATCTGGCATAGTTTGTTATGATTTGTACATCTTTTTTTGTAATTTTAAGATGATATCGTTTGGTTTGTTGTGGTAGGGGATAGTTGGGGGTGATTTACGGTAGCCGAAGTAACTTAGGTGATTCTGGTATAGTTTGTTATGATTTTTAGCATTTTTTTTGTAATTTTAAAGTTATTGGGCTTAGTTTGTTGCTGTAAAGTGTAGTTGGGGATGATTTTTGATAGCCGAAGTAATTTAGGTGAGTTTGCCATAGTTTGCTATGGTTGGTAGCATTTTTTTGTAATTTAAAAGTGATTGGGTTTAGTTTGTTGTGGTAAGGGTTAGTTGGTGATGATTTAGATTAGCCGAAGTAATTTAGGTGAGTCTGGCATAGTTTGTTATGATTTGTACACCTTTTTTTGTAATTTTAAGATGATATGGTTTGGTTTGTTGTGGTAAGGGATAGTTGGGGGTGATTTACGTTAGCCGAAGTAATTTAGGTGATACTGTTATAGTTTGTTATGATTTTTAACATTTTTTTGTAATTTTAAAGTGATTGGGCTTAGTTTGTTGCTGTAAAGTGTAGTTGGGGGTGATTTTTGTTTGCCGAAGTAATTTAGGTAAGTTTGGCAGAGTTTGCTATGGTTAGTAGCATTTTTTTGTAATTTAAAAGTGATTGGGTTTAGTTTGTTGTGGTAAGGGTTAGTTGGTGATGATTTATGGTAGCCGAAGAAATTTAGGTGAGTTTGGCATAGTTTGCTATGGTTAGTAGCATTTTTTTGTAATTTAAAAGTGATTGGGTTTAGTTTGTTGTGGTAAGGGTTAGTTGGTGATGATTTATGGTAGCCGAAGTAATTTAGGTGAGTTTGGCATAGTTTGCTATGGTTAGTAGCATTTTTTTGTAATTTAAAGGTGATTGGGTTTAGTTTGTTGTGGTAAGGGTTAGTTGGTGATGATTTAGAGCAGCCAAAGTAATTTAGGTGAGTCTGGCATAGTTTGCTATGATTAGTAGCATTTTTTTGTAATTTAAAAGTGATTGGGTTTAGTTTGCTGTGGTAAGGGTTAGTTGGTGATGATTTAGAGTAGCCGAAGTAATTTAGGTGTGTCTGGCATAGTTTGTTATGATTTGTACAGCTTTCTTTGTATTTTTAAGATGATATGGTTTGGTTTGTTGTGGTAAGGGATAGATGGGTTGATTTACGGTAGCCGAAGTAATTTAGGTGATTCTGGTATAGTTTGTTATGATTTTTAGCATTTTATTGTAATTTTAAAGTGATTGGGCTTAGTTTGTTGCTGTAAAGTGTAGTTGGGAGTGATTTTTGATAGCCGAAGTAATTTAGGTGAGTTTGGCATAGTTTGCTATGGTTAGTAGCATTTTTTTGTAATTTAAGAGTGATTGGGTTTAGTTTGTTGTGGTAAGGGTTAGTTGGTGATGATTTAGAGTAGCCGAAGTAATTTAGGTGAGTCTGGCATAGTTTGTTATGATTTGCACACCTTTTTTTGTAATTTTAAGATGATATGGTTTGGTTTGTTGTGGTAAGGAATAGTTGGGGGTGATTTACGGTAGCCGAAGTAATTTAGGTGATTCTGGTATAGTTTGTTATGATTTTTAGCATTTTTTTGTAATTTTAATGTGATTGGGCTTAGTTTGTTGCTGTAAAGTATAGTTGGGGGTGATTTTTGATAGCCGATGTAATTTAGGTGAGTTTGGCATAGTTTGCTATGGTTAGTAGCATTTTTTTTTTAATTTAAAAGTGATTGGGTTTAGTTTGTTGAGGTAAGGGTTAGTTGGTGATGATTTATGGTAGCCGAAGTAATTTAGGTGAGTTTGGCATAGTTTGCTATGGTTAGTAGCATTTTTTTGTAATTTAAAAGTGATTGGGTTTGGTTTGTTGTGGTAAGGGTTAGTTGGTGATGATTTAGAGTATCCGAAGTAATTTAGGTGAGTCTGGCATAGTTTGTTATGATTTGTACACCTTTTTTTGTAATTTTAAGATGATATGGTTTGGTTTGTTGTGGTAAGGGATAGTTGGGGGTGATTAACGGTAGCCGAAGTAATTTAGGTGATTCTGGTATAGTTTGTTATGATTTTCAGCATTTTTTTGTAATTTTAAAGTGATTGGGCTTAGTTTGTTGCTGTAAAGTGTAGTTGGGGGTGATTTTTGATAGCCGAAGTAATTTAGGTGAGTTTGGCATAGTTTGCCATGGTTAGTAGCATTGTTTTGTAATTTAATAGTGATTGGGTTTAGTTTGTTGTGGTAAGGGTTAGTTGGTGATGATTTATGGTAGCCGAAGTAATTTAGGTGAGTTTGGCATAGTTTGCTATGGTTAGTAGCATTTTTTTGTAATTTAAAAGTGATTGGGTTTAGTTTGTTGTGGTGAGGGTTATTTGGTGATGATATAGAGTATCCGAAGTAATTTAGGTGAGTCTGGAATAGTTTGTTATGATTTGTACACCTTTTTTTGTAATTTTAAGATGATATGGTTTGGTTTGTTGCGGTAAGGGATAGTTGGGGGTGATTTACGTTAGCCGAAGTAATTTAGGTGATTCTGGTATAGTTTTGTCGTCGTCCAGCGCCGTTCAGCGATTTTTCCTCAGTCGATGTGGGCGGGACGCGCACTAAGTTCGTCGGACAACTGAACAAATTTCGACACTTTAAAAAATAACACCCTTAACTCAAAGTTTCTTCTCTATATTTTTACTTTTTCCAAAAAATCCACAACACCCCCGTCTCCCCGACAATATCTCTCAAAATTAAATAGCTAACTACATATAAAGTATTAAAATTTGGGCAACTTTGATCAACTACAACACTTTCCCTCCTCCAAATGGCCAAATTTTAATCTAATTCTAATCTACGTGTGAGGTGTTACTCTTGTCAGCATCTTCTCTGTCATGACCAGTCTCCTTTGAATCATATTCGAAGTCGCTGATTTCGCTTGATATTGTCACACTCTGATCTTGGACTACCTCGGATGAAGATGGATTCTGTCTTTTTTTCCGTCGGTAGATCCGCAGTTCTGTTCCATCATCTGGATTCTCCAGTGACGTTGGGAATGTTCCGCGATGTGACGGCGCCCGGCGAATATTATCTACATGTTCCCGAACGGTAACGCCATTGCGGTCCACCAGGTAGCAATTCCCTGCGACACCAGTTATTTTGACGGGGCCGATCCATTTCCCCTTAAAACCAGACCGGACATGTCTTCTAACCATTACTTGTTCGCCTACATTGTAACGGCAAGAGTCATCCATGTCTCGGTCATAGCGTCGTCGATAGAGCTTTTGATTTGTTTGTGCATTTTTAATACGTTCTTCCGGTAAAAGTGCAGTAGACTCATTTTTCTCTGGATGGCCAGGTCGCATAATGTCGAAGCCAAGAAGTGTCACGCTAGGAGTTTGTCTGGTGGCAGCATTCCGACGTCGCCGCAAAGAAAATAGCGCCTGGCCCAGCTGACGGTCCCATGGCCGTTTTGAATCAGCAAACTGAAGATGGCGTATAATTTTCTTTAGTTCTTGATTACGGCGCTCAGTTGGGTTGGCTGGTGGATGATAAACTGCTGTGGGTTAGTGTTTAATTTTCCACCGCCGACATGCAGCTTGAAACGTCTCGCTCCTGAACTGAGGACCATTATCGCTGATTAGGGCACGTGGATACCCCCAGCGTGGAAAAATTTCGTCGCGCAGAACTGCAAGCGTAGATTTTGCGGTCATGCGTTTTGTTGGAAATGCCTCTACCCATCTCGAGAAAGTGTCCATGACAACGAGAATAAAGCGATTTCTTTTTGGTGTTTCTTCGAAAGGACCCATGTAGTCAACCGCAATTGTTTGCCACGGCTTCGTCGGAACATATGCACGCAAAGGTGCATGTGTCTGTGTTGTTTCAGGTTTGGTGGTCGCGCACACAAGACAGTTTCGTACGTAGGTTGCAACGTCATTGTTAAGAGACGGCCAGGTGTATTCTTCACGAATTTTACGAATAGTTTCATCGCGTCCAGGATGGTTTATACTGTCGTGGAATTCGTACAGGACCCGTTCGCGCTCTGTTTTAGGTACCCAGAGTTGGGACACTTCTCCTTTTCGGTAAAGGTAGCCGTCACGCAATTCATAATATTTCTGGAATGTGGCAGTACCCCGTTGATGGTTGGTCTGCGTGAGGCGCTATACCATTAACGGAAACTCAGGATCTTTCTGTTGTGCCTCTTTGACTGTGTCCATAAATGTGACACTTTCCATCAGACACAATCGATCGGATGACAGCGTGGGAACAAACATCCTGTCGAGATCTTCGGCTTCCACCGGTACCTCTGACGCCTCGGGTTGTCGGGAAAGAAGATCTGGAAGTTCGTTGTGTTTTCCTTCACAGTGTTCGACGCGAAAACGAAATTCCTGCAACAATAACGCCCACCTAGTTAATTTGGCGTTACTGTCTTTGGCAGTATTGAGCCACAATAACGCTTTATTATCCGTTCTCAGCGTAAACGGCACATCCTCCAGGTATGGTCGATATCCCTTAATCGCCCATACAATCGCCAAACATTCTTGCTCATTTATGTGATACTAGCTGAATGTACCCGGCGTTGCCCGTACCTAGATTAAATAAACGCAGTGTTGACAAAAGTGGTGTATTTGTGATGTAGACTAATCGACATTATAATACAATTAAACAGGAATGCTCTACTTTTCCAATCACAAAATAAACAAATTTGCTGAAATTAACCTGCATTGCCAGGACCGGGTACTTCAATATGATTTGGAAAATGACGATAATTTCGTTTCTGGGTGCAAGCTCCTTTTTTTTCACTCTTTTTCACTCTTCAAGAGAAGGAGAGTTGACAGAGAAGCTGAACTATTCCAAATTATTCCCATTTAGTTCTCTAACAACGTTAAAGAATGTCGTCGAAGAATGTTGAAATATATAAATAAATAATTTCACACCATAAAAACGATGTATTTGGTGTAGTTTCGGATGATAAGGTTTTTTTTGGGGATTGTTTTGAATGGTTATTGATGGTTGGCGGGGTTTAGCTTTCGCGGATTAAACAAAACTTTTGGTAATTTTAATGCGATTGGGTTTAGTTTGGCTTGGTAAGAAGTGGTTGGGGTGATATAGCGGAAGTCGAAGTAATTTATGCGAGTTTAGCGTAGTTTGCTTGTAATTCGTAATTTTTTTACATTTTAGGTTGATGTGGGGTAGTTTGGAATGGCAATGTATGATTTTTGAGAGTAGTTTGGAATGGTACATTATGTTTAGGGGTTTTTAACGTATTCAGGTAAAATATACAGAAAATTTGGTAATTTTAAAATGAACAATTATAGTGCGAACCTCTTGAGCTCTATTTTCGGTAATAAAATGCAATAGGAAAGATAATAAAAAAGACTATTTCCATCACTTTTCAGAGGAATTATACGTGGTGGTATTTGTACCCCGCTTACTATTCCTCCATCTTAGTTATAAATAATGCAGAACAATAATGAACACAATGTACATAAAATAAATAGTGTAAATCGTGTATAAGCACACATTACTTATGATGTCAGTGAAATCCGGTAAAACTGCAAATTTCGGATTTTGGCCGGAGCAGGTTTGGTGAAGATCAAATACACTATCATTAAATGAACGTAAAAATTAGCGTACGGTATATAAGTGGAGTCCGGTACGACGATGGTAATTTTTCGAAAATCGATTGGGGAGATATTTACTTAACGTCAAGAACAAATCGGGAATATTATATTAAAAAAATTTATTTAATAGCGATAGAACTTCGAATACTGATGCGTCGCCTCGACCTTGGCGACGTTGAGTACCAGCGTTCCAGACGCTGAAGCAGCAATTTTAACAATTATATTAGGTGCACGTGCCTAGTGCGTATTAAAAAAATTTGAATTACCAATTAATACTCGCGCAGGTGTACTCGACTGGCCCGTCATAATTTGCACAAAATGAATTAACATACTAAAGTATATAAATATTTTGACGGGAATGTGGTGGGTGTAAAAATCTTATTCGGCCTCTCCGACAAACTAACACTTGTTTACATTAACATGCATGCCTTCATGGACCTGTGACGAATTACAAACAAATATCTAAATTTCAAGTGTTCCATTTGATTTCGTTTCTGGATGCAAGCGGTTTTTTTCACTCTTGTCAGTCTGAACTTATTACATAGTGATATTTTCACATCCAGGTGCCCTAAATTTATTTTGCCGCTGATTTCAAAAATTTTTCTGGAAGGAAAGTAGTCAGCAGTGGGGCTCGTCAGGGGTGGCAGGGTTGGCAGTGCCACTCCAAGTATAAATTTACTATCGAACACAAAATTAGTTCTGTAATTCAGTTGCAAAATTATGAATTTTTCAGATATTTTCACGAAAATTTAGCGCTTACACCGCCACTGGTATGAATGTCAGTGATATCTGGTACATACAACGGTAAAAATTTCGGGGCAAATTTGGTGAAAAACAAATACACCACTATCATTAACTAAACGTAAAAATTAGCGTACAAATATAAGTGGAGTCCGGTCCGATGCTGATAATTTTTCGAAAATTGATTGGGGGCAGATTTGGTTAACGCGAGGATAAAATGTTAAATTAAAATACTTTATGATAGCGGTAGACCTTCGAACACTGTTGCGTCGCCTCAGCGAATTTGGCGACTTTGCGAACAGTTTCTGACGCTGGAGCAGCAATTTTCACAATTGTAGTTGTGTTAAAATTAAACACCGCGATCGAGTACTGCTCCACACGCTGAACCAGCAATTCTCGAATTCTAAGAAACGATAAGAAAAGCTTATCCAACGCTTGGTATGTGCGAATTTCTGCATAGACACTCAATCAAACTAAATCGAGCATCGCCTTTTCACGTTTCTGACCTTGCCCTTGACGTGGCAGGCTCCAGCTGCTTCAATAATGTAAAAATCTTATTCGGCCTCTCCAATAAACTCACATTTGTTTACATTAACACGCATTCCTTCATGGACTTGTGACGAATTACAAACAAATATTTCAACTTCAAGTGTTCCATCTAATTTCGTTTCTGGGTGCAAGCTCCTTTATGTTCACTCTAGTCAGTCTAAACTTATTACACAGAGTTATATTTTCAAATCCAGGCGCCCTAAAGAATTTTGTCGTTGTTTTCAAAAGTTCCAAGAGAAGGAGAGTTGACATAGAAGCTAAATTATTCCAAATTATTCCCATTTAGTTCTCTGACAACGTTAAAGACAATGTTGAAATATATAAATACAAAATTTTACACCATAAAAACGAAGTATTTAGGAATTATGTATAAAAAAAGTCGAAGTTATTCTTCGCTCTTGAGCTCTATTTCCGGTATTAAAAATGCAATAGGAAAGATAGTAAGAAAGACTATTTCCATCACTTTGCACGGGAATTATACGTGGTGGTATTTGTTCTCCGCTTACTATTAGATTTTCAAACTGCTCCATCTTATAAATAATGCAGAACAATAATGAACGCAATGTACGTAAAATAAATAGTGTAAATAAATCGTGTCTAAGCATACAATACTTAAGCGTATGATGTCAGTGAAAATTTCGGATTTCGGCCGGAGCAGGTTTGGTGAAGAACAAATACACCACTATCATTAACTGAACGGTAAAAATTAGCGTACGAAAATAAGTGAAGTCCGGTCCGACGCTGGAAATTTTTCGAAAATCGATTGGGGAGAGTTTTGGTTAACGGCAAGAACAAATCGGGGATATTATATTAAAATAATTTATTTAATAGCGATAGAACTTTGAATACCGATGCGTCGCCTCGACCTTGGCGACGTTGAGTACCAGCGTTCCAGACGCTGAAGCAGCAATTTTCACAATTATATGAGGTGCACGTGCCTAGTGCGTATAAAAACAATTTGGATAACAAAAGAGATTAATTTGTATGTACCAAATAATACTCGCACAGGTGTACTCGTATGGCCCGTCATAATTTTCACAAAATCAATTTAAGAAATTAACATTCTAAAGTAAATAAATATTTTGACAGGAATGTTAAAAATCTTATTCGGTCTCTCCGACAAACTAACACTTGTTTACATTAACATGCATTCCTTCATGGACCTGTGACGAATTACAAACAAATATCGAAATTTCAAGTGTTCCATGTCAGTCTGAACTTATTACACAGTGATATTTTCACATTCAGGCGCCCTAAATTATTTTGATTTATAAAGTTTTCCTGGAAGGAGAGTAGTCAGCAGGTGCCTCGTCAGGGGTGGCAGGGTTGGCAGTGCCACTCCAAGTATAAATTTACTATCGAACACAAAGATAGTTCTGATTCAATTGCAGAATTTCGAATTTTTCAGATATTTTTACGAAACTCTAGCGCTTACACCGCCTTTATACCTCTTTAAAGTTAAAAACCATAGAGCTGTTTATACAAATGCACGCATGTTGAAAAGGTAGGGCTTGCCCCGTCAGCGTGTTGCAATTCAGAAATACGTTTATGTTTGCATCTCAACTGGAACAAATATTTATTGGAAGGTGGAAGAGAATCGAAATAGGTATCAGCCTATTTAATATTCAGAATAACGACTATTAGTCGGAACAATATATTTTATGTGCAGATATTTATTAATATTTTATGATTTAATACGATAAGGCATTTATAAATAACACAACCAAATAGAAGATTTTGATTGAAAACGATTATTAATTTATGGTAGCCGAAGTAATTTAAGTGAGTTTGGCATAGCTTGCTATGTTTTGTAGCATTTTTGTAATTTTAAAGTGATTAGGCTAATTTTGGGGCGGTAAGAGGTAGTTGGGGGTGATTTATGGTAGCCAAAGTAATTTAGGTGAGTTAGGCATAGTTTGCTATGGTTTGTAGCATTTTTTGTAATTTTAAAGTGATTGGGCTTATTTTGGGGGTTGTAAGGGGTATTTGGGGGTGATTTATGGTAGCCGAAGTAATTTAGGTGAGTTTGAGATAATTTGCTATGGCTTGTAGCATTTTTCGTAATTTTAAAGTGATTGGGCTTATTTTGGGGTGGTAAAGGGTAGTTGGGGGTGATTTATGGTAGCCGAAGTAATTTAGGTGAGTTAGGCATAGTTTGCTATGGTTTGTAGCATTTTTTGTAATTTTAAAGTGATTGGGTTTATTTTGGGGGTGGTAAGGGGTATTTGGGGGTGATTTATGGTAGCCGAAGTAATTCAGGTGAGTTTGAGATAGTTTGCTATGGCTTGTAGCATTTTTCGTAATTTTAAAGTGATTGGGCTTATTTTGGGGTGGTAAGGGGTAGTTGGGGGTGATTTATGGTAGCCGAAGTAATTTCGGTGAGTTAGGCATAGTTTGCTATGGTTTGTAGCATTTTTTGTAATTTTAAAGTGATTGGGCTTATTTTGGGGGTGGTAAGGGGTATTTGGGGGTGATTTATGGTAGCCGAAGTAATTTAGGTGAGTTAGGCATAGTTTGCTATGGTTTGTAGCATTTTTTGTAATTTTAAAGTGATTGGGTTTAGTTTGTGGTTGGTAAGGGGTAGTTGGGGGTGATTTATGGTAGCCGAAGTAATTCAGGTGAGTTTGAGATAGTTTGCTACGGTTTGTAGAATTTTTTTGTAATTTTAAAGTGATTGAGACTATTTTGGGGTGGTAAGGGGTAGTTGGGGGTGATTTATGGAAGCCAAAGTAATTTAGATGAGTTTGGCATAGTTTGATATGGCTTGTAACATTTTTTGTAATTTTAAAGTGATTGGGCTGAGTTTGGGGTGGTAAGGGGTAGTTGGGGGTGATTTATGATAGCCGAAGTAATTTAAGTGAGTTTGGCATAGTTTGCTATGGTTTGTAGCATTTTTTGTAATTTTAAAGTGATTGGGTTTAGTTTGTGGTTGGTAAGGGGTAGTTGGGGGTGATTTATGGTAGCCGCAGTAATTTAAGTGGGTTCGGCATAGTTTGCTATGGTTTGTAGCATTTTTTCTAATTTTAAAGTGATTGGGTTTATTTTGGGGTTGTAAGGGGTAGTTCGGGGTGATTTATGGTAGCCGAAGTAATTTAGGGGAGTTTGGCATAGTTTGCTACGGTTTGTAGAATTTTTTTGTAATTTTAATGTGATTGAGCCTATTTTGGGGTGGTAAGGGGTAGTTGGGGGTGATTTATGGAAGCCAAAGTAATTTAGATGAGTTTGGCATAGTTTGATATGGCTTGTAACATTTTTTGTAATTTTAAAGTGATTGGGCTGAGTTTGGGGTGGTAAGGGGTAGTTGGGGGTGATTTATGATAGCCGAAGTAATTTAAGTGAGTTTGGCATAGTTTGCTATGGTTTGTAGCATTTTTTATAATTTTAAAGTGATTGGGCTTATTTTGGGGTAGTAAGGGGTAGTTGGGGGTGATTTATGTTAGCCGAAGTAATTTAGGTGAGTTAGGCATAGTTTTTATGGTTTGTAGCATTTTTTGTAATTTTAAAGTGATTGGGATGAGTTAGGGGTGGTAAGGGGTAGTTGGGGGTGATTTTTGGTAGACGAAATAATATGTGTGAGTTGGACATAATCTGCCATGATTTGTGTCATTTTGTTTTATTTTAAAGTGATTGGAGTTACTTGGGGTTGCTAAGGGGTGGTAAGGGATGATTTAAAATAACGGATCTAGTTTATGTCAGTTTGGCATAGTTCGGGAATTTTTTGGGGTTAATTTGGTAAAGTTTGCAGTGGTAAGAGATATTTGAGGATGTTTAATGTTGACGGATTAAATTTGGAGTGATTTGGTAATTTTTAATTGAGTCACGGATCGACATTATAATTGAAATCAAAATTATAATTGAAATATCTGCGGCCTCGCTAGGTACGGCAAAAGTATGATCACGAAAGCAGAAACTCGACGTTGAAATTGTTTAGGTTAAATAAGTGCTTTTAATGTAAACCGGTCGCCCGTCGTCGAAGTTGTTTTGGCTAGATACGTGCTTCTAACATAAACACGGTCTCCGCGATCCGATCATTTTTTGTTTATTTTAGCCGGTTTTTATTGAATTACAATGGAACCGGGCCGAATTTCGCAAAATCCCTTCTTAGTGTTCAGTTTCGGCACATGATACACCCGTGTCTAAAATTTCAAGTCTCCAGCCCTCACGGTTTGGGCTGTGGGTTGATTATGAATCAGTGTGTAGATGAATGAGTGAATGAATGAGTGTGTCAGTGAGGACACTTCGCTTTATATATATAGATTTCCGTTGCGTCGCAGTGAGTCGTGCGCTACTATATGACACTACGTGTCGCACGTCGTCTTTTTCTTGAAATAAAACTGCAGCTATACCAACTCCGCTGGCATCAGTCTGCAAGACAAACGGCAGTTGCGGTTCCGGTCTCTTCAACTGAAGCGGTTGGTCAATCGCCTTCTTCAACTCGTCGAATGCTTTTGTGCGTTATGGTCCCATTTAAAAAGCTTTTTGGTGGTGAGGAGGTCGGTCAATGGGGCTGCGATGATAGCGTAGTCCGAGATGTACTCACGCACCCAATTGGCCAATCCAAGGAATTTTTGAAGTTGTTTCCGGTTTCTAGGTGGTACAGCTTCTTGGATCTGTCGCAAGTGAGTCGATTGTGGCTGATTACAATAACGTCCTATCGTGTGGCCAAGATATGGAAGTTCGGTAACGCCGAAACGACACTTGGCAAAGGCGCATCGTAACCCAAACTCACGAAGACGCTGAAAGACCCGTTGAAGATGTTCTAGGTGTTCCTCATAACTTGATGAGTATACGATAATGTCGTCGAGGTACACGTGTACGCATTCTCCCAGTAATCCGACCAAAACACGGGTCATCAACTTATGGAATGTCGCGGGTGCATTTTTCAACCCAAACGGCATAACGTTGTATTGATAAGTAGCTCCGTCTGGAGTTGAAAACGTTGTGAGGTGCTTCGACTCCGGGTGCATTGGAATTTGCCAATATCCAGATTTTAAATCTATGGATGAAAATACAATCGCCGCACCAAAATCGCGTAACGCTTCCGTTATGCGCGGTAAAGGAGCCGCTTCGTCACGCGTTATAAGATTAAGGCGACAATAGTCTGTGCAAAACCTCACTGTACCATCTTTTTTCCGTACTAACACAGCAGGGGAACAAAAGTCACTAGTTGAGCGTTCTATAACACCCGCGGCTAGCATATCTTTCACGCAACTGTACATCTCGCGTTTTTTGTCGTCATTTAAGTGATATGGACGTAAGCGGAAAGGTTCGTCTTTCATTAATCTAATTTTGTGACTGACCGTTTGCGCTGAACCTACAACTTTTTTTTCATCTAAAACTTTTTTGTACTCGCGCACTATCTGTTTAAACTGATCAATGTATTCCTCTGGAAAACCGTGTGTCGGAAGCCGAACTTCTACACTGTCGGAAGCCCCAATAAAAGGATTCGTCCAGTAGGTTGTCGTTCTGTGTTCTCGGCTATGATGGATGCATCGCAGGTCGTAATCTAGCATGGCACGTGTTTCGCGAAGCCATGGTGCGCCCATGATTACATCCTCAACGAGGTCCTCGACGATGGTGAACACCACGTCACGATACTCTCTGCTTCCGAGCTGGATATCCAAGCGCTTTGTACCGATTGCGTTGGCAGACGCGTTACTGATACTTAATTGTACGTAGTGTTGGCCATGTTTACTTGGTTCAGCGATGTGTGCATTTATGAAGTTGAGGGTGGCACTGGTGTCTAGCGTAGCAGCGTAGCTTTTCCTGCAACAACAACCGGTACCTGGGGTATGTTATATGTACCTAAGCCGAGGGACCGGACCGGGATGGAGACTTGTCCGCGGTCCTCCTCCAGTTTTCCGACTGCTTCTTAGGGTTTTGTTCGTAGTGGAACTGTTCCAGAACTCGTCGTAACACTTTGGTGAAGCTATCGACGTTTGAAAACTCATTCAGAACAAGAATGGGTCGGCAAGATCTCGGCATTTGTTTTATTAGCAGAGATATTAATCGTTGTTTCGGTGCTTCCGGAAACAATCGTCGAAACAACCGCTCTTGCTGATCTACGTAGAATTCGACATCTTGGGGCGGACCATTGAACGAGCGTCCAATAAACCGTTCGTGCAAGGCCGTAAAATTGTTTTCTACGCTGTAGTGGTTCTTTAGTCGCCCAAACACAATTTCTGGTGGTTCGTTGCGCTCGATAAAGGCTTTATAACGACGAGCCGCGGCACCCCGAAGTTGTCGGAACAAAATTGCCGTCTGCGCCTGCGGATACAATTGAGTCCCCTCTGCACGGAAGTACTCCCGGAGAAGCTGCTCGAACTCTTCTGGATCCTCTTCAGGTTCTCCACTAAAAGTGACGAGCGTCTCTTCTGGTCGAATCGGTGTTGGATTTTTCTGTAATATCTTTGTTAATGTCATTAAAATTTCCGTCATTTGGACGGCCTCCGTCGCAGAACTAATCGACGATCCTTCTGTTGTATCTTCTATTTTTGACAACTCTCTAACAGAAGCCATTGCTCTTGTCATTGGTAGCGGTGTCATCTGAAATTTGTTCTCGTCCGGCGTCTAAGAGCCAATCTTTCACTCTTCTGTAGTTCGCTTCACAGCAATGTGAAGAATCAGAATTAAGATTTGCCCCACGTTGGGCGCCATGTGTCGTCGTCCAGCGCCGTTCAGCGATTCTTCCTCAGTCGATGTGGGCGGGACGCGCACTAAGTTCGTCGTACAACTGAACAAATTTCGACACTTTAAAAAATAACACCCTTAACTCAAAGTTTCTTCTCTATATTTTTACTTTTTCCAAAAAATCCACAACATCCCCGTCTCCCCGACAATATCTCTCAAAATTAAATAGCTAACTACATATAAAGTATTAAAATTTGGGCAACTTTGATCAACTTCAACAGTTTGTTATGATTTTTATAATTTTTTTGTAATTTTAAAGTGATTGGGCTTAGTTTGTTGCTGTAAAGTATATTTGGGGGTGATTTTTGGTTGCCGAAGTAATTTAAGTGAGTTTGGCATAGTTTGCTATGGTTAGTAGCATTTTTTTGTAATTTAAAAGTGATTGGGTTTAGTTTGTTGTGGTAAGGGTTAGTTGGTGATGATTTATGGTAGCCGAAGTAATTTAGGTGAGTTTGGCATAGTTTGCTATGGTTAGTAGCATTTTTTTGTAATTTAAAAGTGATTGGGTTTAGTTTGTTGTGGTAAGGGTTAGTTTGTGATGATTTAGAGTAGCCGAAGTAATTTAGGTAAATCTGGCATAGTTTGTTATGATTTGTACACCTTTTTTTGTAATTTTAAGATGATATGGTTTAGTTTGTTGTGGAAAGGGATAGTTGGGGGTGACTTACGGTAGCCGATGTAACTTAGGTGATTCTGGTATAGTTTGTTATGATTTTTAGCATTTTTTTGTAATTTTAAAGTGATTGCGCTTAGTTTGTTGCTGTAAAGTATATTTGGGGGTGATTTTTGATAGCCGAAGTAATTTAGGTGAGTTTGGCATAGTTTGCTATGGTTAGTAGCATTTTTTTGTAATTTAAAAGTGATTGGGTTTAGTTTGTTGTGGTAAGGGTTAGTTGGTGATGATTTAGAGTAGCCGAAGTAATTTAGGAGAGTCTGGCATAGTTTGTTATGATTTGTACACTTTTTTTTGTAATTTTGAGATGATATTGTTTGGTTTGTTGTGGTAAGGGATAGTTGGGGGTGATTTACGTTAGCCGAAGTAATTTAGGTGATTCTGGTATAGTTTGTTATGATTTTTAGCATTTTTTTGTAATTTTAAAGTGATTGGGCTTAGTTTGTTGCTGTAAAGTGTAGTTGGGGGTGATTTTTGATAGCCGAAGTAATTTAGGTGTGTTTGGCATAGTTTGCTATGGTTAGTAGCATTTTTTTGTAATTTAAAAATGATTGGGTTTAGTTTGTTGTGGTAAGGGTTAGTTGGTGATGATTTATGGTAGCCGAAGTAATTTAGCTGAGTTTGGCATAGTTTGCTATGGTTAGTAGCATTTTTTTGTAATTAAAAAGTGATTGGGTTTACTTTGTTATGGTAAGGGTTAGTTGGTGATGATTTAGAGTAGCCGAACTAATCTAGGTGAGTCTGGCATAGTTTGTTATGATTTGTACACCTTTTTTTGTAATTTTAAGATGATATGGTTTGGTTTGTTGTGGTAAGGGATAGTTGGGGGTGATTTACGGTAGCCGAAGTAATTTAGGTGATTCTGGTATAGTTTGTTATGATTTTTAGCATTTTTTGTAATTTTAAAGTGATTGGGCTTAGTTTATTGCTGTAAAGTGTAGTTGGGGGTGATTATTGATAGCCGAAGTAATTTAGGTGAGTCTGGCATAGTTTGTTATGATTTGTACACCTTTTTTTGTAATTTTAAGATGATATGGTTTGGTTTGTTGTGGTAAGGGATAGTTGGGGGTGATTTACGGTAGCCGAAGTAATTTAGGTGATTCTGGTATAGTTTGTTATGATTTTCAGCATTTTTTGTAATTTTAAAGTGATTGGGTTTAGTTTGTTGCTGTAAACTGTAGTTGGGTGTGATTTTTGATAGCCGAAGTAATTTAGGTGAGTTTGGCATAGTTTGCTATGGTTAGTAGCATTTTTTTGTAATTTAAAAGTGATTGGGTTTAGTTTGTTGTGGTAAGGGTTAGTTGGGGAAGATTTATGGTAGCCGAAGTAATTTAGGTGAGTTTGGCATAGTTTGCTATGGTTAGTAGCATTTTTTTGTAATTTAAAAGTGATTGGGTTTACTTTGTTATGGTAAGGGTTAGTTGGTGATGATTTAGAGTAGCCGAACTAATCTAGGTGAGTCTGGCATAGTTTGTTATGATTTGTACACCTTTTTTTGTAATTTTAAGATGATATGGTTTGGTTTGTTGTGGTAAGGGATAGTTGGGGGTGATATACGGTAGCCGAAGTAATTTAAGTGATTCTGGTATAGTTTGTTATGATTTTCAGCATTTTTTTGTAATTTTAAAGTGATTGGGTTTAGTTTGTTGCTGTAAACTGTAGTTGGGTGTGATTTTTGATAGCCGAAGTAATTTAGGTGAGTTTGGCATAGTTTGCTATGGTTAGTAGCATTTTTTTGTAATTTAAAAGTGATTGGGTTTAGTTTGTTGTGGTAAGGGTTAGTTGGGGAAGATTTATGGTAGCCGAAGTAATTTAGGTGTGTTTGGCATAGTTTGCTACGGTTATTAGCATTTTTTTGTAATTTAAAAGTGATTGGGTTTACTTTGTTATGGTAAGGGTTAGTTGGTGATGATTTAGAGTAGCCGAATTAATTTAGGTAAGTCTGGCATAATTTGTTATGATTTGTACACCTTTTTTTGTAATTTTAAGACGATATGGTTTGGTTTGTTGTGGTAAGGGATAGTTGGGGGTGATTTACGGTAGCCGAAGTAATTTAGGTGATTCTGGTATAGTTTGTTATGATTTTTAGCATTTTTTTGTAATTTTAATGTGATTGGGCTGAGTCAGTTGCTGTAAAGTATAGTTGGGGGTGATTTTTGATAGCCGAAGTAATTTAGTTGAGTTTGGCATAGTTTGCTATGGTTAGTAGCATTTTTTTGTAATTTAAAAGTGATTGGATTTAGTTTGTTGTAGTAAGGGTTAGTTGGTGATGATTTATGGTAGCCGAAGTAATTTAGGTGAGTTTGGCATAGTTTGCTATGGCTAGTAGCATTTTTTTAAATTTAAAAGTGATTGGGTTTAGATTGTTGTGGTAAGGGTTAGTTGGTGATGATTTAGAGTAGCCGAAGTAGTTTAGGTGAGTCTGGTATAGTTTGTTGTGGTAAGGGTTAGTTGGTGATGATTTAGAGTAGCCGAAGTAATTTAGGTGAGTCTCGCATAGTTTGTTATGATTTGTACACCTTTTTTTGTAATTTTAAGATGATATGGTTTGGTTTGTTGTGGTAAGGGATAGTTGGGGGTGATTTACGGTAGCCGAAGTAATTTAGGTGATTCTGGTATAGTTTGTTATGATTTTCAGCATTTTTTTGTAATTTTAAAGTGATTGGGTTTAGTTTGTTGCTGTAAACTGTAGTTGGGTGTGATTTTTGATAGCCGAAGTAATTTAGGTGAGTTTGGCATAGTTTGCTATGGTTAGTAGCATTTTTTTGTAATTTAAAAGTGATTGGGTTTACTTTGTTATGGTAAGGGTTAGTTGGTGATGATTTAGAGTAGCCGAACTAATTTAGGTGAGTCTGGCATTGTTTGTTATGATTTGTACACCTTTTTTTGTAATTTTAAGGTGATATGGTTTGGTTTGTTGTGGTAAGGGATAGTTGGGGGTGATTTACGGTAGCCGAAGTAATTTAGGTGATTCTGGTATAGTTTGTTATGATTTTTAGCATTTTTTTGTAATTTTAATGTGATTGGGCTGAGTTTGTTGCTGTAAAGTATAGTTGGGGGTGATTTTTGATAGCCGAAGTAATTTAGTTGAGTTTGGCATAGTTTGCTATGGTTAGTAGCATTTTTTTGTAATTTAAAAGTGATTGGATTTAGTTTGTTGTGGTAAGGGTTAGTTGGTGATGATTTATGGTAGCCGAAGTAATTTAGGTGAGTTTGGCATAGTTTGCTATGGTTAGTAGCATTTTTTTTTTATTTAAAAGTGATTGGGTTTAGATTGTTGTGGTAAGGGTTAGTTGGTGATGATTTAGAGTAGCCGAAGTAGTTTAGGTGAGTCTGGTATAGTTTGTTATGATTTTTAGCATTTTTTTGTAATTTTAAAGTGATTGGGTTTAGTTTGTTGCTGTAAAGTGTAGTTAGAGGTGATTTTTGATAGCCGAAGTAATTTAGGTGAGTTTGGCATAGTTTGCTATGGTTAGTAGCATTTTTTTGTAATTAAAAATTATTGGGTTTAGTTTGTTGTGGTAAGGGTTAGTTGGTAATGACTTAGAATAGCCGAAGTAATTTAGGTGAGTCTGGCATAGTTTGTCATGATTTGTACACCTTTTTTTGTAATTTTAAGATGATATGGTTTGGTTTGTTGTGGTAAGGGATAGTTGGGGGTGATTTACGGTAGCCGAAGTAATTTAGGTGATTCTGGTATAGTTTGTTATGATTTTTAGCATTTTTTTGTAATTTTAATGTGATTGGGCTGAGTTTGTTGCTGTAAAGTATAGTTGGGGGTGATTTTTGATAGCCGAAGTAATTTAGTTGAGTTTGGCATAGTTTGCTATGGTTAGTAGCATTTTTTTGTAATTTAAAAGTGATTGGATTTAGTTTGTTGTGGTAAGGGTTAGTTGGTGATGATTTATGGTAGCCGAAGTAATTTAGGTGAGTTTGGCATAGTTTGCTATGGTTAGTAGCATTTTTTTTTATTTAAAAGTGATTGGGTTTAGATTGTTGTGGTAAGGGTTAGTTGGTGATGATTTAGAGAAGCCGAAGTAGTTTAGGTGAGTCTGGTATAGTTTGTTATGATTTTTACCATTTTTTTGTAATTTTAAAGTGATTGGGCTTAGTTTGTTGCTGTAAAGTGTAGTTGGGGGTGATTTTTGATAGCCGAAGTAATTTGGGTGAGTTTGGCATAGTTTGCTATGGTTAGTAGCATTTTTTTGTAATTTAAAAGTGATTGGGTTTACTTTGTTATGGTAAGGGTTAGTTGGTGATGATTTAGAGTAGCCGAACTAATTTAGGTGAGTCTGGCATTGTTTGTTATGATTTGTACACCTTTTTTTGTAATTTTAAGATGATATGGTTTGGTTTGTTGTGGTAAGGGATAGTTGGGGGTGATTTACGGTAGCCGAAATAATTTAGGTGATTCTGGTATAGTTTGTTATGATTTTTAGCATTTTTTTGTAATTTTAATGTGATTGGGCTGAGTTTGTTGCTGTAAAGTATAGTTGGGGGTGATTTTTGATAGCCGAAGTAATTTAGTTGAGTTTGGCATAGTTTGCTATGGTTAGTAGCATTTTTTTGTAATTTAAAAGTGATTGGATTTAGTTTGTTGTGGTAAGGGTTAGTTGGTGATGATTTATGGTAGCCGAAGTAATTTAGGTGAGTTTGGCATAGTTTGCTATGGTTAGTAGCATTTTTTTTTATTTAAAAGTGATTGGGTTTAGTTTGTTATGGTAAGGGTTAGTTGGTGATGATTTAGAGTAGCCGAAGTTATTTATGTGAGTCTGGCATAGTTTGTTATGATTTGTACACCTTTTTTTGTAATTTTAAGATGATATGGTTTGGTTTGTTGTTGTAAGGGATAGTTGGGGGTGATTTACGGTAGCCGAAGTAATTTAGGTGATTCTGGTATAGTTTGTTATGATTTTTAGCATTTTTTTGTAATTTTAAAGTGATTGGGCTTAGTTTGCTGCTGTAAAGTGTAGTTGGGAGTGATTTTTGATAGCCGAAGTAATTTAGGTGAGTTTGGCATAGTTTGCTATGGTTAGTAGCATTTTTTTGTAATTTAAAAGTGATTGGGTTTAGTTTGTTGTGGTAAGGGTTAGTTGGTGATGATTTAGAGTAGCCGAAGTAAATTAGGTGAGTCTGGCATAGTTTGTTATGATTTGTACACCTTTTTTTGTAATTTTAAGATGATATGGATTGGTTTGTTGTGGTAAGGGATAGTTGGAGGTTATTTACGGTAGCCGAAGTAATTTAGGTGATTCTGGTATAGTTTGTTATGATTTTTAGCATTTTTTTGTAATTTTAAAGTGATTGGCCTTAGTTTGTTGCTGTAAAGTGTAGTTGGGGGTGATTTTTGATAGCCGAAGTAATATAGGTGAGTTTGGCGTAGTTTGCTATGGTTAGTAGCATTTTTTTTGTAATTTAAAATTGATTGGGTTTAGTTTGTTGTGGTAAGGGTTAGTTGGTGATGATTTCGAGTAGCCAAAGTAATTTAAGTGAGTCTGGCATAGTTTGTTATGGTTTGTACACCTTTTTTGTAATTTTAAGATGATATGGTTTGGTTTGTTGTTGTAAGGGATAGTTGGGGGTGATTTACGGTAGCCGAAGTAATTTAGGTGATTCTGGTATAGTTTGTTATAATTTTTAGCATTTTTTTGTAATTTTAAAGTGATTGGGCTTAGTTTGTTGCTGTAAAGTGTAGTTGGGGGTGATTTTTGATTGCCGAAATAATTTAGGTGAGTTTGGCTTAGTTTGCTATGGTTAGTAGCATTTTTTTGTAATTTAAAATTGATTGAGTTTAGTTTGTCGTGGTAAGGGTTAGTTGGTGATGATTTAGAGTAGCCGAAGTAATTTAGGTGAGTCTGGCCTAGTTTGTTATGATTTGTACACTTTTTTTTTAAATTTTAAGATGATATGGTTTGGTTTGTTGTGGTAAGGGATAGTTGGGGGTGATTTACGGTAGCCGAAGTAATTTAGGTGATTCTGGTATAGTTTGTTATGATTTTTAGCATTTTTTTGTAATTTTAAAGTGATTGGGCTTAGTTTGTTGCTGTAAAGTGTAGTTGGGGGTGATTTTTGATAGCCGAAGTAATTTAGGTGAGTTTGGCATAGTTTGCTATTATTAGTAGCATTTTTTTGTAATTTAAAAGTGATTGGGTTTAGTTTGCTGTGGTAAGGGTTAGTTGGTGATGATTTATAATAGCCGAAGTAATTTAGGTGAGTTTGGCATAGTTTGCTATGGTTAGTAGCATTTTTTTTAATTTAAAAGTTATTGTGTTTAGTTTGTTGTGGTAAGGGTTAGTTGGTGATGATTTAGAGTAGCCGAAGTAATTTAGGTGTGTCTGGCATAGTTTGTTATGATTTGTACACCTTTTTTTGTAATATTAAGATGATATGGTTTGGTTTGTTGTGGTAAGGGATAGTTGGGGGTGATTTACGGTAGCCGAAGTAATTTAGGTGATTCTGGTATAGTTTGTTATGATTTTTAGCATTTTTTTGTAATTTTAAAGTGATTGGGCTTAGTTTGTTGCTGTAAAGTGTAGTTGGGGGTGATTTTTGATAGCCGAAGTAATTTGGGTGAGTTTGGCATAGTTTGCTATGATTAGTAGAATTTTTTTGTAATTTAAAAGTGATTGGGTTTAGTTTGTTGTGGTAAGGGTTAGTTGGTAATGACTTAGAGTAGCCGAAGTAATTTAGGTGAGTCTGGCATAGTTTGTTATAATTTGTACACCTTTTTTTGTAATTTTAAGATGATATGGTTTGGTTTGTTGTGGTAAGGGATAGTTGGGGGTGATTTACGGTAGCCGAAGTAATTTAGGTGATTCTGGTATATTTTGTTATGATTTTTAGCATTTTTTTGTATTTTTAAAGTGATTGGGCTTAGTTTGTTGCTGTAAAGTGTAGTTGGGGGTGATTTTTGATAGCCGAAGTAATTTAGGTGAGTTTGGCATAGTTTGCTATGGTTAGTAGCATTTTTTTGTAATTCAAAAGTTATTGGGTTTAGTTTGTTGTGGTAAGGGTTAGTTGGTGATGATTTAGAGTAGCCGAAGTATTTTAGGTGAGTCTGGCATAGTTTGTTATGATTTGTACACTTTTTTTTTTAATTTTAAGATGATATGGTTTGGTTTGTTGTGGTAAGGGATAGTTGGGGGTGATTTACGGTAGCCGAAGTAATTTAGGTGATTCTGGTATAGTTTGTTATGATTTTTAGAATATTTTTGTAATTTTAAAATGATTGGGCTTAGTATGTTGCTGTAAAGTGTAGTTGGGGGTGATTTTTGATAGCCGAAGTAATTTAGGTGAGTTTGGCATAGTTTGCTATGGTTAGTAGCATTTTTTTGTAATTTAAAAGTGATTGGGTTTAGTTTGTTGTGGTAAGGGTTAGTTGGTGATGATTTAGAGTAGCCGAAGTAATTTAGGTGAGTCTGGCATAGTTTGTTATGATTTGTACACCTTTTTTTGTAATTTTAAGATGATATGGTTTGGTTTGTTGTGGTAAGGGATAGTTGGAGGTGATTTACGGTAGCCGAAGTAATTTAGGTGATTCTGGTATAGTTTGTTATGATTTTTAGCATTTTTTTGTAATTTTAAAGTGATTGGGTTTAGTTTGTTGCTGTAAAGTGTAGTTGGGGGTGATTTTTGATAGCCGAAGTAATTTAGGTGAGTTTGGCATAGTTTGCTATTATTAGTAGCATTTTTTTGTAATTTAAAAGTGATTGGGTTTAGTTTGTTGTGGTAAGGGTTAGTTGGTGATGATTTGTGGTAGCCGAAGTAATTTAGGTGAGTTTGGCATAGTTTGCTATGGTTAGTAGCATTTTTTTGTAATTTAAAAGTGATTGGGTTTAGTTTGTTGTGGTAAGGGTTAGTTGGTGATGATTTAGAGTAGCCGAAGTAATTTAGGTGAGTCTGGCATAGTTTGTAATGATTTGTACACCTTTTTTTGTAATATTAAGATGATATGGTTTGGTTTGTTGTGGTAAGGGATAGTTGGGGGTGATTTACGGTAGCCGAAGTAATTTAGGTGATTCTGGTATATTTTGTTATGATTTTTAGCATTTTTTTGTATTTTTAAAGTGATTGGGCTTAGTTTGTTGCTGTAAAGTGTAGTTGGGGGTGATTTTTGATAGCCGAAGTAATTTAGGTGAGTTTGGCATTGTTTGCTATGGTTAGTAGCATTTTTTTGTAATTTAAATGTGATTGGGCTTAGTTTGTTGTGGTAAGGGTTAGTTGGTGATGATTTAGAGTAGCCGAAGTAATGTAGGTGAGTCTGGCATAGTTTGTTATGATTTGTACACCTTTTTTTGTAATTTTAAGATGATATGGTTTGGTTTGTTGTGGTAAGGGATAGTTGGGGTGATTTACGGTAGCCGAAGTAATTTAGGTGATTCTGGCATAGTTTGTTATGATTTTTAGCATTTTTTGTAATTTTAAAGTGATTGGGCTTAGTTTGTTGCTGTAAAGTGTAGTTGGGGGTGATTTTTGATAGCCGAAGTAATTTAGGTAAGTTTGGCATAGTTTGCTATGGTTAGTATCATTTTTTTGTAATTTAAAAGTGATTGGGTTTAGTTTGTTGTGGTAAGGGTTAGTTGGTGATGATTTAGAGTAGCCGAAGTAATTTAAGTTAGTCTGGCATAGTTTGTTATGATTTGTACACCTTTTTTTGTAATTTTAAGATGATATGGTTTGGTTTGTTGTGGTAAGGGATAGTTGCGGGTGATTTACGGAAGCCGAAGTAATTTAGGTGATTCTGGTATAGTTTGTTATGATTTTTAGCATTTTTTTGTAATTTTAAAGTGATTGGGCTTAGTTTGTTGCTGTAAAGTGTAGTTGGGGGTGATTTTTGATAGCCGAAGTAATTTGGGTGAGTTTGGCATAGTTTGCTATGATTAGTAGAATTTTTTTGTAATTTAAAAGTGATTGGGTTTAGTTTGTTGTGGTAAGGGTTAGTTGGTAATGACTTAGAGTAGCCGAAGTAATTTAGGTGAGTCTGGCATAGTTTGTTATAATTTGTACACCTTTTTTTGTAATTTTAAGATGATATGGTTTGGTTTGTTGTGGTAAGGGATAGTTGGGGGTGATTTACGGTAGCCGAAGTAATTTAGGTGATTCTGGTATATTTTGTTATGATTTTTAGCATTTTTTTGTATTTTTAAAGTGATTGGGCTTAGTTTGTTGCTGTAAAGTGTAGTTGGGGGTGATTTTTGATAGCCGAAGTAATTTAGGTGAGTTTGGCATAGTTTGCTATGGTTAGTAGCATTTTTTTGTAATTTAAAAGTTATTGGGTTTAGTTTGTTGTGGTAAGGGTTAGTTGGTGATGATTTAGAGTAGCCGAAGTATTTTAGGTGAGTCTGGCATAGTTTGTTATGATTTGTACACTTTTTTTTTAATTTTAAGATGATATGGTTTGGTTTGTTGTGGTAAGGGATAGTTGGGGGTGATTTACGGTAGCCGAAGTAATTTAGGTGATTCTGGTATAGTTTGTTATGATTTTTAGCATATGTTTGTAATTTTAAAATGATTGGGCTTAGTATGTTGCTGTAAAGTGTAGTTGGGGGTGATTTTTGATAGCCGAAGTAATTTAGGTGAGTTTGGCATAGTTTGCTATGGTTAGTAGCATTTTTTTGTAATTTAAAAGTTATTGTGTTTAGTTTGTTGTGGTAAGGGTTAGTTGGTGATGATTTAGAGTAGCCGAAGTAATTTAGGTGTGTCTGGCATAGTTTGTTATGATTTGTACACCTTTTTTTGTAATATTAAGATGATATGGTTTGGTTTGTTGTGGTAAGGGATAGTTGGGGGTGATTTACGGTAGCCGAAGTAATTTAGGTGATTCTGGTATAGTTTGTTATGATTTTTAGCATTTTTTTGTAATTTTAAAGTGATTGGGCTTAGTTTGTTGCTGTAAAGTGTAGTTGGGGGTGATTTTTGATAGCCGAAGTAATTTGGGTGAGTTTGGCATAGTTTGCTATGATTAGTAGAATTTTTTTGTAATTCAAAAGTGATTGGGTTTAGTTTGTTGTGGTAAGGGTTAGTTGGTAATGACTTAGAGTAGCCGAAGTAATTTAGGTGAGTCTGGCATAGTTTGTTATAATTTGTACACCTTTTTTTGTAATTTTAAGATGATATGGTTTGGTTTGTTGTGGTAAGGGATAGTTGGGGGTGATTTACGGTAGCCGAAGTAATTTAGGTGATTCTGGTATATTTTGTTATGATTTTTAGCATTTTTTTGTATTTTTAAAGTGATTGGGCTTAGTTTGTTGCTGTAAAGTGTAGTTGGGGGTGATTTTTGATAGCCGAAGTAATTTAGGTGAGTTTGGCATAGTTTGCTATGGTTAGTAGCATTTTTTTGTAATTTAAAAGTTATTGGGTTTAGTTTGTTGTGGTAAGGGTTAGTTGGTGATGATTTAGAGTAGCCGAAGTATTTTAGGTGAGTCTGGCATAGTTTGTTATGATTTGTACACTTTTTTTTTTAATTTTAAGATGATATGGTTTGGTTTGTTGTGGTAAGGGATAGTTGGGGGTGATTTACGGTAGCCGAAGTAATTTAGGTGATTCTGGTATAGTTTGTTATGATTTTTAGCATATTTTTGTAATTTTAAAATGATTGGTCTTAGTATGTTGCTGTAAAGTGTAGTTGGGGGTGATTTTTGATAGCCGAAGTAATTTAGGTGAGTTTGGCATAGTTTGCTATGGTTAGTAGCATTTTTTTGTAATTTAAAAGTGATTGGGTTTAGTTTGTTGTGGTAAGGGTTAGTTGGTGATGATTTAGAGTAGCCGAAGTAATTTAGGTGAGTCTGGCATAGTTTGTTATGATTTGTACACCTTTTTTTGTAATTTTAAGATGATATGGTTTGGTTTGTTGTGGTAAGGGATAGTTGGAGGTGATTTACCGTAGCCGAAGTAATTTAGGTGATTCTGGTATAGTTTGTTATGATTTTTAGCATTTTTTTGTAATTTTAAAGTGATTGGGTTTAGTTTGTTGCTGTAAAGTGTAGTTGGGGGTGATTTTTGATAGCCGAAGTAATTTAGGTGAGTTTGGCATAGTTTGCTATTATTAGTAGCATTTTTTTGTAATTTAAAAGTGATTGGGTTTAGTTTGTTGTGGTAAGGGTTAGTTGGTGATGATTTGTGGTAGCCGAAGTAATTTAGGTGAGTTTGGCATAGTTTGCTATGGTTAGTAGCATTTTTTTGTAATTTAAAAGTGATTGGGTTTAGTTTGTTGTGGTAAGGGTTAGTTGGTGATGATTTAGAGTAGCCGAAGTAATTTAGGTGAGTCTGGCATAGTTTGTAATGATTTGTACACCTTTTTTTGTAATATTAAGATGATATGGTTTGGTTTGTTGTTAAAAGGGATAGTTGGGGGTGATTTACGGTAGCCGAAGTAATTTAGGTGATTCTGGTATATTTTGTTATGATTTTTAGCATTTTTTTGTATATTTAAAGTGATTGGGCTTAGTTTGTTGCTGTAAAGTGTAGTTGGGGGTGATTTTTGATAGCCGAAGTAATTTAGGTGTGTTTGGCATTGTTTGCTATGGTTAGTAGCATTTTTTTGTAATTTAAATGTGATTGGGTTTAGTTTGTTGTGGTAAGGGTTAGTTGGTGATGATTTAGAGTAGCCGAAGTAATGTAGGTGAGTCTGGCATAGTTTGTTATGATTTGTACACCTTTTTTGTAATTTTAAGATGATATGGTTTGGTTTGTTGTGGTAAGGGATAGTTGGGGTGATTTACGGTAGTCGAAGTAATTTAGGTGATTCTGGCATAGTTTGTTATGATTTTTAGCATTTTTTGTAATTTTAAAGTGATTGGGCTTAGTTTGTTGCTGTAAAGTGTAGTTGGGGGTGATTTTTGATAGCCGAAGTAATTTAGGTAAGTTTGGCATAGTTTGCTATGGTTAGTATCATTTTTTTGTAATTTAAAAGTGATTGGGTTTAGTTTGTTGTGGTAAGGGTTAGTTGGTGATGATTTAGAGTAGCCGAAGTAATTTAGGTTAGTCTGGCATAGTTTGTTATGATTTGTACACCTTTTTTTGTAATTTTAAGATGATATGGTTTGGTTTGTTGTGGTAAGGGATAGTTGCGGGTGATTTACGGAAGCCGAAGTAATTTAGGTGATTCTGGTATAGTTTGTTATGATTTTTAGCATTTTTTTGTAATTTTAAAGTGATTGGGCTTAGTTTCTTGCTGTAAAGCGTAGTTGGGGGTGATTTTTGATAGCCCAAGTAATTTAGGTGAGTTTGGCATAGTTTGCTATGGTTAGTAGCATTTTGTTGTAATTTAAAATTGATTGGGTTTAGTTTGTTGTGGTAAGGGTTAGTTGGTGATAATTTAGAGTAGCCAAAGTAATTTAGGTGAGTCTGGCATAGTTTGTTATGATTTGTACACCTTTTTTGTAATTTTAAGATGATATGGTTTGGTTTGTTGTGGTAAGGGATAGTTGGGGGTGATTTACGGTAGCCGAAGTAATTTAGGTGATTCTGGTATAGTTTGTTATGATTTTTAGCATTTTTTTATAATTTTAAAGTGATTGGGCTTAGTTTGTTGCTGTAAAGTGTAGTTGGGGGTGATTTTTGATAGCCGAAGTAATTTAGGTGAGTTTGGCATAGTTTGCTATGGTTAGTAGCATTTTTTTGTAATTTAAAAGTGATTGGGTTTAGTTTGTTGTGCTAAGGGTTAGTTGGTGATGATTTAGAGTAGCCGAAGTAATTTAGGTGAGTCTGGCATAGTTTGTTAAGATTTGTACACCTTTTTTTGTAATTTTAAGATGATATGATTTGGTTTGTTGTGGTAAGGGATAGTTGGGGGTGATTTACGGTAGCCGAAGTAATTTAGGTGATTCTGGTATAGTTTGTTATGATTTTTAGTATTTTTTTGTAATTTTAAAGTGAGTGGCCTTAGTTTGTTGCTGTAAAGTGTAGTTGGAGGTGATTTTTGATAGCCGAAGTAATTTAGGTGAGTTTGGCATAGTTTGCTATGGTTAGTAGCATTTTTTTGTAATTTAAAAGTTATTGTGTTTAGTTTGTTGTGGTAAGGGTTAGTTGGTGATGATTTAGAGTAGCCGAAGTAATTTAGGTGTGTCTGGCATAGTTTGTTATGATTTGTACACCTTTTTTTGTAATATTAAGATGATATGGTTTGGTTTGTTGTGGTAAGGGATAGTTGGGGGTGATTTACGGTAGCCGAAGTAATTTAGGTGATTCTGGTATAGTTTGTTATGATTTTTAGCATTTTCTTGTAATTTTAAAGTGATTGGGCTTAGTTTGTTGCTGTAAAGTGTAGTTGGGGGTGATTTTTGATAGCCGAAGTAATTTGGGTGAGTTTGGCATAGTTTGCTATGATTAGTAGAATTTTTTTGTAATTTAAAAGTGATTGGGTTTAGTTTGTTGTGGTAAGGGTTAGTTGGTAATGACTTAGAGTAGCCGAAGTAATTTAGGTGAGTCTGGCATAGTTTGTTATAATTTGTACACCTTTTTTTGTAATTTTAAGATGATATGGTTTGGTTTGTTGTGGTAAGGGATAGTTGGGGGTGATTTACGGTAGCCGAAGTAATTTAGGTGATTCTGGTATATTTTGTTATGATTTTTAGCATTTTTTTGTATTTTTAAAGTGATTGGGCTTAGTTTGTTGCTGTAAAGTGTAGTTGGGGGTGATTTTTGATAGCCGAAGTAATTTAGGTGAGTTTGGCATAGTTTGCTATGGTTAGTAGCATTTTTTTGTAATTTAAAAGTTATTGGGTTTAGTTTGTTGTGGTAAGGGTTAGTTGGTGATGATTTAGAGTAGCCGAAGTATTTTAGGTGAGTCTGGCATAGTTTGTTATGATTTGTACACTTTTTTTTTTAATTTTAAGATGATATGGTTTGGTTTGTTGTGGTAAGGGATAGTTGGGGGTGATTTACGGTAGCCGAAGTAATTTAGGTGATTCTGGTATAGTTTGTTATGATTTTTAGCATATTTTTGTAATTTTAAAATGATTGGTCTTAGTATGTTGCTGTAAAGTGCAGTTGGGGGTGATTTTTGATAGCCGAAGTAATTTAGGTGAGTTTGGCATAGTTTGCTATGGTTAGTAGCATTTTTTTGTAATTTAAAAGTGATTGGGTTTAGTTTGTTGTGGTAAGGGTTAGTTGGTGATGATTTAGAGTAGCCGAAGTAATTTAGGTGAGTCTGGCATAGTTTGTTATGATTTGTACACCTTTTTTTGTAATTTTAAGATGATATGGTTTGGTTTGTTGTGGTAAGGGATAGTTGGAGGTGATTTACCGTAGCCGAAGTAATTTAGGTGATTCTGGTATAGTTTGTTATGATTTTTAGCATTTTTTTGTAATTTTAAAGTGATTGGGTTTAGTTTGTTGCTGTAAAGTGTAGTTGGGGGTGATTTTTGATAGCCGAAGTAATTTAGGTGAGTTTGGCATAGTTTGCTATTATTAGTAGCATTTTTTTGTAATTTAAAAGTGATTGGGTTTAGTTTGTTGTGGTAAGGGTTAGTTGGTGATGATTTGTGGTAGCCGAAGTAATTTAGGTGAGTTTGGCATAGTTTGCTATGGTTAGTAGCATTTTTTTGTAATTTAAAAGTGATTGGGTTTAGTTTGTTGTGGTAAGGGTTAGTTGGTGATGATTTAGAGTAGCCGAAGTAATTTAGGTGAGTCTGGCATAGTTTGTAATGATTTGTACACCTTTTTTTGTAATATTAAGATGATATGGTTTGGTTTGTTGTTAAAAGGGATAGTTGGGGGTGATTTTCGGTAGCCGAAGTAATTTAGGTGATTCTGGTATATTTTGTTATGATTTTTAGCATTTTTTTGTATATTTAAAGTGATTGGGCTTAGTTTGTTGCTGTAAAGTGTAGTTGGGGGTGATTTTTGATAGCCGAAGTAATTTAGGTGTGTTTGGCATTGTTTGCTATGGTTAGTAGCATTTTTTTGTAATTTAAATGTGATTGGGTTTAGTTTGTTGTGGTAAGGGTTAGTTGGTGATGATTTAGAGTAGCCGAAGTAATGTAGGTGAGTCTGGCATAGTTTGTTATGATTTGTACACCTTTTTTGTAATTTTAAGATGATATGGTTTGGTTTGTTGTGGTAAGGGATAGTTGGGGTGATTTACGGTAGTCGAAGTAATTTAGGTGATTCTGGCATAGTTTGTTATGATTTTTAGCATTTTTTGTAATTTTAAAGTGATTGGGCTTAGTTTGTTGCTGTAAAGTGTAGTTGGGGGTGATTTTTGATAGCCGAAGTAATTTAGGTAAGTTTGGCATAGTTTGCTATGGTTAGTATCATTTTTTTGTAATTTAAAAGTGATTGGGTTTAGTTTGTTGTGGTAAGGGTTAGTTGGTGATGATTTAGAGTAGCCGAAGTAATTTAGGTTAGTCTGGCATAGTTTGTTATGATTTGTACACCTTTTTTTGTAATTTTAAGATGATATGGTTTGGTTTGTTGTGGTAAGGGATAGTTGCGGGTGATTTACGGAAGCCGAAGTAATTTAGGTGATTCTGGTATAGTTTGTTATGATTTTTAGCATTTTTTTGTAATTTTAAAGTGATTGGGCTTAGTTTCTTGCTGTAAAGCGTAGTTGGGGGTGATTTTTGATAGCCCAAGTAATTTAGGTGAGTTTGGCATAGTTTGCTATGGTTAGTAGCATTTTGTTGTAATTTAAAATTGATTGGGTTTAGTTTGTTGTGGTAAGGGTTAGTTGGTGATAATTTAGAGTAGCCAAAGTAATTTAGGTGAGTCTGGCATAGTTTGTTATGATTTGTACACCTTTTTTGTAATTTTAAGATGATATGGTTTGGTTTGTTGTGGTAAGGGATAGTTGGGGGTGATTTACGGTAGCCGAAGTAATTTAGGTGATTCTGGTATAGTTTGTTATGATTTTTAGCATTTTTTTATAATTTTAAAGTGATTGGGCTTAGTTTGTTGCTGTAAAGTGTAGTTGGGGGTGATTTTTGATAGCCGAAGTAATTTAGGTGAGTTTGGCATAGTTTGCTATGGTTAGTAGCATTTTTTTGTAATTTAAAATTGATTGGGTTTAGTTTGTTGTGCTAAGGGTTAGTTGGTGATGATTTAGAGTAGCCGAAGTAATTTAGGTGAGTCTGGCATAGTTTGTTAAGATTTGTACACCTTTTTTTGTAATTTTAAGATGATATGATTTGGTTTGTTGTGGTAAGGGATAGTTGGGGGTGATTTACGGTAGCCGAAGTAATTTAGGTGATTCTGGTATAGTTTGTTATGATTTTTAGTATTTTTTTGTAATTTTAAAGTGAGTGGCCTTAGTTTGTTGCTGTAAAGTGTAGTTGGAGGTGATTTTTGATAGCCGAAGTAATTTAGGTGAGTTTGGCATAGTTTGCTATGGTTAGTAGCATTTTTTTGTAATTTAAAATTGATTGGGTTTAGTTTGTTGTGGTAAGGGTTAGTTGGTGATGATTTAGAGTAGCCAAAGTAATTTAGGTGAGTCTGGCATAGTTTGTTATGATTTGTACACCTTTTCTGTAATTTTAAGATGATATGGTTTGGTTTGTTGTGGTAAGGGATAGTTGGGGGTGATTTACGGTAGCCCAAGTAATTTAGGTGATTCTGGTATAGTTTGTTATGATTTTTAGCATTTTTCTGTAATTTTAAAGTGATTGGGCTTAGTTTGTTGCTGTAAAGTGTAGTTGGGGGTGATTTTTGATAGCTGAAGTAATTTAGGTGAGTTTGGCATAGTTTGCTATTGTTAGTAGCATTTTTTTGTAATTTAAAAGTGATTGGGTTTAGTTTGTTGTGGTAAGGGTTAGTTGGTGATGATTTAGAGTAGCCGAAGATTACAAAAAAATGCTACTAACCATAGCAAACAATGCCAAACTCACCTAAATTACTTCGGATATCAAAAATCACCCCCAACTACACTTTACAGCAACAAACTAAGCCCAATCACTTTAAAATTACAAAAAAATGCTAAAAATCATAACAAACTATACCAGAATCACCTAAATTACTTCGGCTACCGTAAATCACCCCCAACTATCCCTTACCACAACAAACCAAACCATATCATCTTAAAATTACAAAAAAAGGTGTACAAATCATAACAAACTATGCCAGACTCACCTAAATAACTTCGGATACTCTAAATCATCACCAACTAAACCTTACCACAACAAACTAAACCCAATCACTTTTAAATTACAACAAAATGATACTAACCATAGCAAACTATGCCAAACTAACCTAAACCTTCGGCTATCAAAAATCACCCCCAACTATACTTTACGGCAACAAACTAAGCCCAATCACTTTAAAATTACAAAAAAATGCTAAAAATCATAAAAAACTATACCAGAATCACCTAAATTACTTCGGCTACCGTAAATCACCCCCAACTATCCCTTACCACAACAAACCAAACCATATCATCTTAAAATTACAAAAAAAGGAGTACAAATCATAACAAACTATGCCAGACTCACCTAAATTACTTCGGCTACTCTAAATCATCACCAAATAACCCTTACCACAACAAACTAAACCCATTCACTTTTAAATTACAAAAAAATGCTACTAACTATAGCAAACTATGCCAAATTCACTTAAATTACTTCGGCTATCAGAAATCACCCCCAACTACACTTTACAGCAACAAACTAAGCCCAATAATTTAGAATTACAAAAAATGCTAAAAATCATAACAAACTATACCAGAATCACCTAAATTACTTCGGCTACCGTAAATCACCCCCAACTATACCTTACCACAATAAACCCAACCATATCATCTTAAAATTACAAAAAAAGGTCTACAAATCATAACAAACTATGCCAGACTCACCTAAATTACTTCGGCTAATCTAAATCATCACCAGCTAACCCTTACCTCAACAAACTAAAAACAATCACTTTTAAATTACAAAAAAATGCTACTAACAATAGCAAACTATGCCAAACTCACCTAAATTACCTCGGCTATCAAAAATCACCCCCAACTACACTTTACATCAATAAACTAAGCCCAATCACTTTAAAATTACAAAAAAATGCTAAAAATCATAACAAACTATACCAGAATCACCTAAATTACTTCGGCTACCGTAAATCACCCCCAACTATCTCTTACCACAACAAACCAAACCATAGCATCTTAAAATTACAAAAAAAGGTGTACAAATCATAACAAACTATGCCAGACTCACCTAAATTACTTCGGCTACTCTAACTCATCACCAACTAACCCTTATCACAACAAACTAGACCCAATCATTTTTAAATTACAAAAAAATACGACTAACCATAGCAAACTATGCCAAACTCACCTAAATTACTTCGGCTATCAGAAATAACCCCCAACTACACTTTACAGCAACAAACTTAGCCCAATCACCTTAAAATTACAAAAAAATGCTAAAAATCATAACAAACTATACCAGAATCACCTAAATTTCTTCGGCTACCGTAAATCACCCCCAACTATCCCTTACCACAACAAACCAAACCATATCATCTTAAAATTACAAAAAAAGGAGTACAAATCATAACAAACTATGCCAGACTCACCTAAATTACTTCGGCTACTCTAAATCATCACCAACTAACCCTTACCAAAACAAACTAAACCCAATCACTTTTAAATTACAAAAAAATGCTACTAACCATAGCAAACTATGCCAAACTCACCTAAATTACTTCGGCTATCAGAAATCACCCCCAACTACACTCTACAGCAACAAACTAAGCCCAATCACTTTAAAATTACAAAAAAATGCAAAAAATCATAACAAACTATACCAGAATCACCTAAATTTCTTCGGCTACCGTAAATCACCCCCAACTATCCCTTACTACAACAAACCAAACCATATCATTTTAAAATTACAAAAAAAGGAGTACAAACCATAACAAACTATGCCCGACTCACCTAAATTACTTCGGCTACTCTAAATCATCACCAACTAACCCTTACCACAACAAACTAAACACAATCACTTTTAAATTTCAAAAAAATGCTACTAACCATAGCAAACTATGCCAAACTCACATAAATTACTTCGGCTATCAAAAATCACCCCCAACTACACTTTACAGCAACAATCTAAGCCCAATCACTTTCAAATTACAAAAAAATGCTAAAAATCATAACAAACTAAATCAGAATCACTTACATTACTTCGGCTACCGTTAATCCCTCCCAACGATCCCTTACCACAACAAACCAAACCATATCATCTTAAAATTACAAAAAAAGGTGTACAAATCATAACAAACTATGCCAGACTCACCTAAATTACTTCAGCTACTCTAAATCATCACCAGCTAACCCTTACCACAACAAACTAAACCCAATCACTTTTAAATTACAAAAAATGCTACTAATCATAGCAAACTATGCCAAACTCACCTAAATTACCTTGGCTATCAAAAATCACCCCCAACTACCCTTTACAGCAACAAACTAAGCCCAATCACTATAAAATTACAAAAAAATGCTAAAAATCATAACAAACTATACCAGAATCACGTAAATTTCTTCGGCTACCGTAAATCACCCCCAACTATCCCTTACCACAACAAACCAAACCATATCATCTTAAAATTACAAAAAAAGGTGTACAAATTATAACAAACTATGCCAGACTCACTTAAATTACTTCGGCTACTCTAAATCATCACCAACTAACCCTTACCAAAACAAACTAAACCCAATCATTTTTAAATTACAAAAAAATGCTACTAACCATACAAACTATGCCAAACTCACCTAAATTACTTCGGCTATCAGAAATCACCCCCAACTACACTCTACAGCAACAAACTAAGCCCAATCACTTTAAAATTACAAAAAAATGCTAAAAATCATAACAAACTATACCAGAATCACCTAAATTTCTTCGGCTACCGTAAATCACCTCCAACTATCCCTTACCACAACAAACCAAACCATATCATCTTAAAATTACAAAAAAAGGAGTACAAATCATAACAAACTATGCCAGACTCACCTAAATTATTCGGCTACTCTAAATCATCACCAACTAACCCTTACCACAACAAACTAGACCCAATCACTTTTAAATTACAAAAAAATGCTACTAACCATAGCAAACTATGCCAAACTCACCTAAATTACTTCGGCTATCAGAAATAACCACCAACTACACTTTAGAGCAACAAACTTAGCCCAATCACTTTAAAATTACAAAAAAATACTAAAAATCATAACAAACTATACCAGAATCACCTAAATTTCTTCGGCTACCGTAAATCACCCCCAACTATCCCTTACCACAACAAACCAAACCATATCATCTTAAAATTACAAAAAAAGGAGTACAAATCATAACAAACTATGCCAGACTCACCTAAATTACTTCGGCTACTCTAAATCATCACCAACTAACCCTTACCAAAACAAACTAAACCCAATCACTTTTAAATTACAAAAAAATGCTACTAACCATAGCAAACTATGCCAAACTCACCTAAATTACTTCGGCTATCAGAAATCACCCCCAACTACACTCTACAGCAACAAACTAAGCCCAATCACTTTAAAATTACAAAAAAATGCAAAAAATCATAACAAACTATACCAGAATCACCTAAATTTCTTCGGCTACCGTAAATCACCCCCAACTATCCCTTACTACAACAAACCAAACCATATCATTTTAAAATTACAAAAAAAGGAGTACAAATCATAACAAACTATGCCCGACTCACCTAAATTACTTCGGCTACTCTAAACCATCACCAACTAACCCTTACCACAACAAACTAAACCCAATCACTTTTAAATTTCAAAAAAATGCTACTAACCATAGCAAACTATGCCAAACTCACATAAATTACTTCGGCTATCAAAAATCACCCCCAACTACACTTTACAGCAACAATCTAAGCCCAATCACTTTCAAATTACAAAAAAATGCTAAAAATCATAACAAACTAAATCAGAATCACTTACATTACTTCGGCTACCGTTAATCCCTCCCAAATATCCCTTAATACAACAAACCAAACCATATCATCTTAAAATTACAAAAAAAGGTGTACAAATCATAACAAACTATGCCAGACTCACCTAAATTACTTCAGCTACTCTAAATCATCACCAGCTAACCCTTACCACAACAAACTAAACCCAATCACTTTTAAATTACAAAAAAATGCTACTAATCATAGCAAACTATGCCAAACTCACCTAAATTACCTCGGCTATCAAAAATCAACCCCAACTACACTTTACAGCAACAAACTAAGCCCAATCACTATAAAATTACAAAAAAATGCTAAAAATCATAACAAACTATACCAGAATCACGTAAATTTCTTCGGCTACCGTAAATCACCCCCAACTATCCCTTACCACAACAAACCAAACCATATCATCTTAAAATTAGAAAAAAAGGTGTACAAATCATAACAAACTATGCCCGACTCACCTAAATTACTTCGGCTACTCTAAATCATCACCAACTAACCCTTACCACAACAAACTAAACCCAATCACTTTTAAATTTCAAAAAAATGCTACTAACCATACAAACTATGCCAAACTCACCTAAATTACTTCGGCTATCAGAAATCACCCCCAACTACACTCTACAGCAACAAACTAAGCCCAATCACTTTAAAATTACAAAAAAATGCTAAAAATCATAACAAACTATACCAGAATCACCTAAATTTTTTCGGCTACCGTAAATCACCTCCAACTATCCCTTACCACAACAAACCAAACCATATCATCTTAAAATTACAAAAAAAGGAGTACAAATCATAACAAACTATGCCAGACTCACCTAAATTATTCGGCTACTCTAAATCATCACCAACTAACCCTTACCACAACAAACTAGACCCAATCACTTTTAAATTACAAAAAAATGCTACTAACCATAGCAAACTATGCCAAACTCACCTAAATTACTTCGGCTATGAGAAATAACCCCCAACTACACTTTAGAGCAACAAACTTAGCCCAATCAATTTAAAATTACAAAAAAATTCTAAAAATCATAACAAACTATTCCAGAATCACCTAAATTATTTCGGCTACCGTAAATCACCCCCAACTATCCCTTACCACAACAAACCAAACCATATCATCTTAAAATTACAAAAAAAGGTGTACAAATCATAACAAACTATGCCAGACTCACTTAAATTACTTCGGCTACTCTAAATCATCACCAACTAACCCTTACCAAAACAAACTAAACCCAATCACTTTTAAATTACAAAAAAATGCTACTACCTATAGCAAACTATGCCAAACTCACCTAAATTACTTCGGCTATCAGAAATCACCCCCAACTACACTTTACAGCAACAAACTAAGCCCAATCACTTTAAAATTACAAAAAAATTCTAAAAATCATAACAAACTATACCAGAATCACCTAAATTACTTCGGCTACCGTAAATCACACCCAACTATCCCTTACCACAACAAACCAAACCATATCATCTTAAAATTACAAAAAAAGGAGTACAAATCATAACAAACTATGCCAGACTCACCTAAATTACTTCGGCTACTCTAAATCTTCACCAACTAACCCTTACCACAACAAACTAAACACAATCACTTTTAAATTACAAAAAAATGCTACTAACCATAGCAAACTATGCCAAACTCACCTAAATTACTTCGGCTATCAAAAATCACCCCCAACTACATTTTACAGCAACAAACTAATCCCAATCACTTTAAAATTACAAAAAAATGCTAAAAATCATAACAAACTATACCAGAATCACCTAAATTACTTCGGCTACCGTAAATCACCCGCAACTATCCCTTACCACAACAAACCAAACCATAGCATCTTAAAATTACAAAAAAAGGTGTACAAATTATAACAAACTATGCCAGACTCACCTAAATTACTTCGGCTACTCTAAATCATCACCAACTAACCTTTACCAAAACAAACTAAACCCAATCACATTTAAATTACAAAAAAATGCTACTAACCATAGCAAATTATTCCAAACTCACCTAAATCACTTCGGCTATCAAAAATCACCCTCAACTACACTTTACAGCAACAAACTATGCCCAATCACTTTAAAATTACAAAAAAATGCTAAAAATCATAACAAACTACACCAGAATCACCTTAATTACTTCGGCTACCGTAAATCACCCCCAACTATCCCTTACCACAACAAACCAAACCATATCATCTTAAAATTACAAAAAAAGGTGTACAAATCATAACAAACTATGCCAGACTCACTTAAATTACTTCGGCTACTCTAAATCATCACCAACTAACCCTTACAAAAACAAACTAAACCCAATCACTTTTAAATTACCAAAAAATGCTACTAACCATAGCAAACTATGCCAAACTCACCTAAATTACTTCGGCTATCAGAAATCACCCCCAACTACACTCTACAGCAACAAACTAAGCCCAATCACTTTAAAATTACAAAAAAATGCTAAAAATCATAACAAACTATACCAGAATCACCTAAATTTCTTCGGCTACCGTAAATCACCCCCAACTATCCCTTACCACAACAAACCAAACCATATCATCTTAAAATTACAAAAAAAGGTGTACAAATCATAACAAACTATGCCAGACTCACTTAAATTACTTCGGCTACTCTAAATCATCACCAACTAACCCTTACCACAACAAACTAGACCCAATCACTTTTAAATTACAAAAAAATGCTACCAACCATAGCAAACTATGCCAAACTCACCTAAATTACTTCGGCTATCAGAAATAACCCGCAACTACACTTTACAGCAACAAACTTAGCCCAATCACTTTAAAATTACAAAAAAATACTAAAAATCATAACAAACTATACCAGAATCACCTAAATTACTTCGGCTACCGTAAATCACCCCCAACTATCCCTTACCACAACAAACCAAACCATATCATCTTAAAATTACAAAAAAAGGTGTACAAATCATAACAAACTATGCCAGACTCACTTAAATTACTTCGGCTACTCTAAATCATCACCAACTAACCCTTACCAAAACAAACTAAACCCAATCACTTTTAAATTACAAAAAAATGCTACTAACCATAGCAAACTATGCCAAACTCACCTAAATTACTTCGGCTATCAGAAATCACCCCCAACTACACTCTACAGCAACAAACTAAGCCCAATCACTTTAAAATTACAAAAAAATGCTAAAAATCATAAGAAACTATACCAGAATCACCTAAATTTCTTCGGCTACCGTAAATCACCCCCAACTATCCCTTACCACAACAAACCAAACCATATCATCTTAAAATTACAAAAAAAGGTGTACAAATCATAACAAACTAAGCCAGACTTACTAAAATTACTTAGGCTACTCTAAATCATCACCAACTAACCCTTACCAAAACAAACTAAACCCAATCACTTTTAAATTACAAAAAAATGCTACTACCCATATCAAACTATGCCAAACTCACCTAAATTACTTCGGCTATCAGAAATCACCCCCAACTTCACTTTAGAGCAACAAACTAAGCCCAATCACTTTAAAATTACAAAAAAATGCTAAAAATCATAACAAACTATACCAGAATCACCTAAATTACTTCGGCTACCGTAAATCACCCCCAACTATCCCTTACCACAACAAACCAAACCATACCCAAGTAGCATTTTTAGTGGGCGCCACGTAACAGCCACTACCGTTACCACTTTAAAGTTTTTATCACTAGTGGTTGCTACGTAATAAGAACGGTTCTATTCCGTGGCTACCACTAAAATGGGGAACATTTTTTGCGTGGCTGCCACGTGGTAGCCCCTATACAGTTACGTTCCAGCCACTTGACCACCACGTGGCAAAAAGGTGGGCGCCAAGTGGCAGCCACCTAAAAGCCACTAAGATTGATTTTGTTTCTTCTACATCGCTCGGTCTCTCTCCTTCAACTTATTTCTCTTAACAAATAATATATGCATCTCCTTTCTACGTTTTCATTGACTCGAAACTGCATTCTTACTAAGTCACCATAAAGATATTCTTACTTGCAAATAAATAGGCAAGTATTATTAACTTAAGGCAGCACCCTAGATGGTATAAACTCAGAACGATATCAAGTTTACTGTCAAAAATAGGTGTTGCACTTCGAAATATCAGCATCCCCTTCGCAATATCTGATTATTTAAACAAATTAACAAAAAACTTTGGATCGCAATTTTCAAAATATTTATCTCCAAATGCCACAAACAATTTATTAATTAATTATCCTTGGTCAGCTAAAACCAAAAACCAATAATTGCACAATAATAATGTAGTACTGTGAAGAAATTATAATTTTTTGAATGGTCTGCTCAACTTTTGTGATAATGGCGGCATTACTACTGTTCTTAAATATGGCTACCTTATAGAATATAACTTTAAAGTGGTTTTTACGTATTTAAAGTGAAAATCATTTCTATACGTGGCGCAATAGTGGGATAAACGTGGCCACAATCATTAGTTGCCACTAAAAATGTCTGCCACTATAAAGGTTTTATAGAGGTGGCCAAAACGTGGACGACACTGTAATTACCACTTTAAATCTGTCGCCACTTCTAAGTTATATTTTAGTGGCTTGATATGGTTACCGCCACTGTCATTTTTCATCATAAAGTTACAAACACTTTAAGGTGGTTTTAGATAGTAACCAGAACGTTTCAAACACCTTAAGTTCCACTACAAAGTGATCCACTATGTAGTGATTAATAACAGTGAAATTCACGTTTTTGCCACTATTTTTGTATAAAGGAAAGTTATTCTTACTGTAAAGTTGTAGATTTAGTGGTAATCATGTGGCAGCCACTTAGTCAAAGTGGCGGCATAAGTTTTTCTTACTTTGATGCTACTTGGGTATCATCTTAAAATTACAAAAAAAGGTGTACAAATCATAACAAACTATGCCAGACACAGCTAAATTACTTCGGCTACTCTAAATCATCACCAACTAACCCTTACCACAACAAACTAAACCCAATCACTTTTAAATTAAAAAAAATGCTTCAAACTATGCCAAACTCACCTAAATTACTTCGGCTATCAAAAATCACCCCCAACTACATTTTACAGCAACAAACTAATCCCAATCACTTTAAAATTACAAAAAAATGCTAAAAATCATAACAAACTATACCAGAATCACCTAAATTACTTCGGCTACCGTAAATCACCCGCAACTATCCCTTACCACAACAAACCAAACCATAGCATCTTAAAATTACAAAAAAAGGTGTACAAATTATAACAAACTATGCCAGACTCACCTAAATTACTTCGGCTACTCTAAATCATCACCAACTAACCTTTACCAAAACAAACTAAACCCAATCACATTTAAATTACAAAAAAATGCTACTAACCATAGCAAATTATTCCAAACTCACCTAAATCACTTCGGCTATCAAAAATCACCCTCAACTACACTTTACAGCAACAAACTATGCCCAATCACTTTAAAATTACAAAAAAATGCTAAAAATCATAACAAACTACACCAGAATCACCTTAATTACTTCGGCTAGCGTAAATCACCCCCAACTATCCCTTACCACAACAAACAAAACCATATCATTTTAAAATTACAAAAAAAGGTGTACAAATCATAACAAGCTTAGCCAGACTCACCTAAATTACTTCGGCTATTCTAAATCATCACCAACTAACCCTTACCACAACAAACTAAACCCAATCACTTTAAAATTACAAAAAAATTCTAAAAATCATAACAAACTATACCAGAATCACATAAATTACTTCGGTTACCGTAAATCACCCCCAACTATCCCTTACCACAACAAACCAAACCATATCATCTTAAAAGTACAAAAAAAGGTGTACAAATCATAACAAACTATGCCAGACTCACCTAAATTACTTCGGCTACTCTAAATCATCACCAACTAACCCTTACCACAACAAACTATACCCAATCACTTTTAAATTACAAAAAAATGCTACTAACCATAGCAAACTATGCCAAACTCACCTAAATTACTTCGGCTATCAAAAGTCACCCCCAACTACACTTTACAGCAACAAACTAAGCCCAATCACTTTAAAATTACAAAAAAATGCTAAAAATCATAACAAACTATACCAGAATCACCTAAATTACTTCGGCTACCGTAAATCACCCCCAACTATCCCTTACCACAACAAACCAAACCATATCATCTTAAAATTACAAAAAAAGGTGTACAAATCATAACAAACTATGCCAGACTCACCTAAATTACTTCGGCTACTCTAAATCATCACCAACTAACCCTTACCACAACAAACTAAACCCAATCATTTTTAAATTACAAAAAAATGCTACTAACCATAGCAAACTATGCCAAACTCACGTAAATTACTTCGGCTATCAAAAATCACCCCCAACTACACTTTACAGCAACAAACTAAGCCCAATCACTTTAAAATTACAAAAAATGCTACAAATCATAACAAACTATACCAGAATCACCTAAATTACTTCGGCTACCGTAAATCAACCCAACTATCCCTTACCACAACAAACCAAACCATATCATCTTAAAATTACAAAAAAAAATGTACAAATCCTAACAAACTATGCCAGACTCACCTAAATTACTTCGGCTACTCTAAATCATCACCAACTAACCCTTACCACAACAAACTAAACCCAATCACATTTAAATTACAAAAAAATGCTACTAACCATAGCAAACTATGCCAAACTCACCTAAATTACTTCGGCTATCAAAATCACCCCCAACTACACTTTAGAGCAACAAACTAAGCCCAATCACTTTAAAATTACAAAAAAATGCTAAAAATTATAACAAACTATACCAGAATCACCTAAATTACTTCGGCTACCGTAAAACACCCCCAACTATCCCTTACCACAACAAACCAAACCATATCATCTTATAATTACAAAAAAAGGTGTACAAATCATAACAAACTATGCCAGACTCACATAAATTACTTCGGCTATCAAAAATCACCCCCAACTACACTTTACAGCAACAAACTAAGCCCAATCACTTTAAAATTACAAAAAAATGCTAAAAATCATAACAAACTATACCAGAATCACCTAAATTACTTCGGCTACCGTAAATCACCCCCAACTATCCCTTACCACAACAAACCAAACCATATGATCTTAAAATTACAAAAAAAGGTGTACAAATCATAACAAACTATGCCAGACTCACCTAAATTACTTCGGCTACTCTAAATCATCACCAACTAACCCTTACCACAACAAACTAAACCCAATCACTTTTAAATTACAAAAAAATGCTACTAACCATAGCAAACTATGCCAAACTCACCTAAATTACTTCGGCTATCAAAAATCACCCCCAACTACACTTTACAGCAGCAAACTAAGCCCAATCACTTTAAAATTACAAAAAATGCTACAAATCATAACAAACTATACCAGAATCACCTAAATTACTTCGGCTACCGTAAATCAACCCAACTATCCCTTACCGCAACAAACCAAACCATATCATCTTAAAATTACAAAAAAAGGTGTACAAATCCTAACAAACTATGCCAGACTCACCTAAATTACTTCGGCTACTCTAAATCATCACCAACTAACCCTTACCACAACAAACTAAACCCAATCACATTTAAATTACAAAAAAATGCTACTAACCATAGCAAACTATGCCAAACTCACCTAAATTACTTCGGCTAACAAAATCACCCCCAACTACACTTTAGAGCAACAAACTAAGCCCAATCACTTTAAAATTACCAAAAAATGCTAAAAATCATAACAAACTATACCAGAATCACCTAAATTACTTCGGCTACCGTAAATTAACCCAACTATCCCTTACCACAACAAACCAAACCATATCATCTTAAAATTACAAAAAAAGGTGTACAAATCATAACAAACTATGCCAGACTCACCTAAATTACTTCGGCTATTCTAAATCATCACCAACTAGCCCTTACCACAACAAACTAAACCCAATCACATTTAAATTACAAAAAAATGCTACTAACCATAGCAAACTATGCCAAACTCACCTAAATTACTTCGGTTATCAAAACCACCCCAAACTACACTTTAGAGTAACAAACTAAGCCCAATCACTTTAAAATTACAAAAAAATGCTAAAAATCATAACAAACTATACCAGAATCACCTAAATTTCTTCGGCTACCGTAAATCAACCCCAACTATCCCTTACCACAACTAACCAAACCATATCATCTTAAAATTACAAAAAAAGGAGTACAAATCATAACAAACTATGTCAGACTCACCTAAATTACTTCGGCTACTCTAAATCATCACCAACTAACCCATACCACAACAAACTAAACCCAATCACTTTTAAATTACAAAAAAATGCTACTAACCATAGCAAACTATGCCAAACTCACATAAATTACTTCGGCTATCAAAAATCACCCCCAACTACACTTTACAGCAACAATCTAAGCCCAATCACTTTCAAATTACAAAAAAATGCTAAAAATCATAACAAACTAAATCAGAATCACCTACATTACTTCGGCTACCGTTAATTACCCCCAACTATCCCTTACCACAACAAACCAAACCATATCATCTTAAAATTACAAAAAAAGGTGTACAAATCATAACAAACTATGCCAGACTCACCTAAATTACTTCGGCTACTCTAAATCATCACCAGCTAACCCTTACCTCAACAAACTAAACCCAATCACTTTTAAATTACAAAAAAATGCTACTAACTATAGCAAACTATGCCAAACTCACCTAAATTACCTCGGCTATCAAAAATCACACCCAACTACACTTTACAGCAACAAACTAAGCCCAATCATTTTAAAATTACAAAAAAATGCTAAAAATCATAACAAACTATACCAGAATCACCTAAATTACTTCGGCTACCGCAAATCACCCCCAACTATCTCTTACCACAACAAACCAAACCATAGGATCTTAAAATTACAAAAAAAGGTGTACAAATCATAACAAACTATGCCAGACTCACCTAAATTACTTCGGCTACACTAACTCATCACCAACTAACCCTTACCACAACAAACTAGACCCAATCATTTTTAAATAACAAAAAAATGCTACTAACTATAGCAAACTATCCCAAACTCACCTAAATTACTTCGGCTATCAGAAATAACCCCCAACTACACTTTACAGCAACAAACTTAGCCCAATCACCTTAAAATTACAAAAAAATGCTAAAAATCATAACAAACTATACCAGAATCACCTACATTACTTCGGCTACCGTTAATCACCCCCAACTATCCCTTACCACAACAAACCAAACCATATCATCTTAAAATTACAAAAAAAGGTGTACAAATCATAACAAACTATGCCAGACTCACCTAAATTACTTCAGCTACTCTAAATCATCACCAGCTAACCCTTACCACAACAAACTAAACCCAATCACTTTTAAATTACAAAAAAATGCTACTAATCATAGCAAACTATGCCAAACTCACCTAAATTACCTCGGCTATCAAAAATCACCCCCAACTACACTTTACAGCAACAAACTAAGCCCAATCACTATAAAATTACAAAAAAATGCTAAAAATCATAACAAACTATACCAGAATCACCTAAATTTCTTCGGCTACCGTAAATCACCCCCAACTATCCCTTACCACAACAAACCAAACCATATCATCTTAAAATTACAAAAAAAGGTGTACAAATCAAAACAAACTATGCCAGACTCATTTAAATTACTTCGGCTACTCTAAATCATCACCAACTAACCCTTACCAAAACAAACTAAACCCAATCATTTTTAAATTACAAAAAAATGATACTAACCATACAAACTATGCCAAACTCACCTAAATTACTTCGGCTATCAGAAATCACCCCCAGCTACACTCTACAGCAACAAACTAAGCCCAATCACTTTAAAATTACAAAAAAATGCTAAAAATCATAACAAACTATACCAGAATCACCTAAATTTCTTCGGCTACCGTAAATCACCTCCAACTATCCCTTACCACAACAAACCAAACCATATCATCTTAAAATTACAAAAAAAGGAGTACAAATCATAACAAACTATGCGAGACTCACCTAAATTACTTCAGCTACTCTAAATCATCACCAGCTAACCCTTACCACAACAAACTAAACGCAATCACTTTTAAATTACAAAAAAATGCTACTAATTATAGCAAACTATGCCAAAATCACCTAAATTACCTCGGCTATCAAAAATCACCCCCAACTACACTTTACAGCAACAAACTAAGCCCAATCACTTTAAAATTACAAAAAAATGCTAAAAATCATAACAAACTATACCAGAATCAAGTAAATTTCTTCGGCTACCGTAAATCACCCCCAACTATCCCTTACCACAACAAACCAAACCATATCATTTTAAAATTACAAAAAAAGTGTACAAATCATAACAAACTATGCCAGACTCACTTAAATTACTTCGGCTACTCTAAATCATCACCAACTAACCCTTACCACAACAAACTAAACCCAATCACTTTTAAACTACAAAAAAATGCTACTAACCATAGCAAACTATGCCAAACTCACATAAATTACTTCGGCTATCAAAAATCACCCCCAACTACACTTTACAGCAACAATCTAAGCCCAATCACTTTCAAATTACAAAAAAATGCTAAAAATCATAACAAACTAAATCAGAATTACCTACATTACTTCGGCTACCGTAAATCACCCCCAACTATCCCTTACCACAACAAACCAAACCATATCATCTTAAAATTACAAAAAAAGGTGTACAAATCATAACAAACTATGCCAGACTCACCTAAATTACTTCGGCTATTCTAAATCATCACCAACTAGCCCTTACCACAACAAACTAAACCCAATCACATTTAAATTACAAAAAAATGCTACTAACCATAGCAAACTATGCCAAACTCACCTAAATTACTTCGGTTATCAAAACCACCCCAAACTACACTTTAGAGTAACAAACTAAGCCCAATCACTTTAAAATTACAAAAAAATGCTAAAAATCATAACAAACTATACCAGAATCACCTAAATTTCTTCGGCTAACGTAAATCAACCCCAACTATCCCTTACCACAACTAACCAAACCATATCATCTTAAAATTACAAAAAAAGGAGTACAAATCATAACAAACTATGTCAGACTCACCTAAATTACTTCGGCTACTCTAAATCATCACCAACTAACCCATACCACAACAAACTAAACCCAATCACTTTTAAATAACAAAAAAATGCTACTAACCATAGCAAACTATGCCAAACTCACATAAATTACTTCGGCTATCAAAAATCACCCCCAACTACACTTTACAGCAACAATCTAAGCCCAATCACTTTCAAATTACAAAAAAATGCTAAAAATCATAACAAACTAAATCAGAATCACCTTCATTACTTCGGCTACCGTTAATTACCCCCAACTATCCCTTACCACAACAAACCAAACCATATCATCTTAAAATTACAAAAAAAGGTGTACAATTCATAACAAACTATGCCAGACTCACCTAAATTACTTCGGCTACTCTAAATCATCACCAGCTAACCCTTACCTCAACAAACTAAACCCAATCACTTTTAAATTACAAAAAAATGCTACTAACTATAGCAAACTATGCCAAACTCACCTAAATTACCTCGGCTATCAAAAATCACACCCAACTACACTTTACAGCAACAAACTAAGCCCAATCATTTTAAAATTACAAAAAAATGCTAAAAATCATAACAAACTATACCAGAATCACCTAAATTTCTTCGGCTACCGTAAATCACCCCCAACTATCCCTTACCACAACAAACCAAACCATATCATCTTAAAATTACAAAAAAAGGTGTACAAATCAAAACAAACTATGCCAGACTCATTTAAATTACTTCGGCTACTCTAAATCATCACCAACTAACCCTTACCAAAACAAACTAAACCCAATCATTTTTAAATTACAAAAAAATGATACTAACCATACAAACTATGCCAAACTCACCTAAATTACTTCGGCTATCAGAAATCACCCCCAGCTACACTCTACAGCAACAAACTAAGCCCAATCACTTTAAAATTACAAAAAAATGCTAAAAATCATAACAAACTATACCAGAATCACCTAAATTTCTTCGGCTACCGTAAATCACCTCCAACTATCCCTTACCACAACAAACCAAACCATATCATCTTAAAATTACAAAAAAAGGAGTACAAATCATAACAAACTATGCGAGACTCACCTAAATTACTTCAGCTACTCTAAATCATCACCAGCTAACCCTTACCACAACAAACTAAACGCAATCACTTTTAAATTACAAAAAAATGCTACTAATTATAGCAAACTATGCCAAAATCACCTAAATTACCTCGGCTATCAAAAATCACCCCCAACTACACTTTACAGCAACAAACTAAGCCCAATCACTTTAAAATTACAAAAAAATGCTAAAAATCATAACAAACTATACCAGAATCAAGTAAATTTCTTCGGCTACCGTAAATCACCCCCAACTATCCCTTACCACAACAAACCAAACCATATCATTTTAAAATTACAAAAAAAGTGTACAAATCATAACAAACTATGCCAGACTCACTTAAATTACTTCGGCTACTCTAAATCATCACCAACTAACCCTTACCACAACAAACTAAACCCAATCACTTTTAAACTACAAAAAAATGCTACTAACCATAGCAAACTATGCCAAACTCACATAAATTACTTCGGCTATCAAAAATCGCCCCCAACTACACTTTACAGCAACAATCTAAGCCCAATCACTTTCAAATTACAAAAAAATGCTAAAAATCATAACAAACTAAATCAGAATTACCTACATTACTTCGGCTACCGTAAATCACCCCCAACTATCCCTTACCACAACAAACCAAACCATATCATCTTAAAATTACAAAAAAAGGTGTACAAATCATAACAAACTATGCCAGACTCACCTAAATTACTTCGGCTATTCTAAATCATCACCAACTAGCCCTTACCACAACAAACTAAACCCAATCACATTTAAATTACAAAAAAATGCTACTAACCATAGCAAACTATGCCAAACTCACCTAAATTACTTCGGTTATCAAAACCACCCCAAACTACACTTTAGAGTAACAAACTAAGCCCAATCACTTTAAAATTACAAAAAAATGCTAAAAATCATAACAAACTATACCAGAATCACCTAAATTTCTTCGGCTACCGTAAATCAACCCCAACTATCCCTTACCACAACTAACCAAACCATATCATCTTAAAATTACAAAAAAAGGAGTACAAATCATAACAAACTATGTCAGACTCACCTAAATTACTTCGGCTACTCTAAATCATCACCAACTAACCCATACCACAACAAACTAAACCCAATCACTTTTAAATTACAAAAAAATGCTACTAACCATAGCAAACTATGCCAAACTCACATAAATTACTTCGGCTATCAAAAATCACCCCCAACTACACTTTACAGCAACAATCTAAGCCCAATCACTTTCAAATTACAAAAAAATGCTAAAAATCATAACAAACTAAATCAGAATCACCTACATTACTTCGGCTACCGTTAATTACCCCCAACTATCCCTTACCACAACAAACCAAACCATATCATCTTAAAATTACAAAAAAAGGTGTACAAATCATAACAAACTATGCCAGACTCACCTAAATTACTTCGGCTACTCTAAATCATCACCAGCTAACCCTTACCTCAACAAACTAAACCCAATCACTTTTAAATTACAAAAAAATGCTACTAACTATAGCAAACTATGCCAAACTCACCTAAATTACCTCGGCTATCAAAAATCACACCCAACTACACTTTACAGCAACAAACTAAGCCCAATCATTTTAAAATTACAAAAAAATGCTAAAAATCATAACAAACTATACCAGAATCACCTAAATTACTTCGGCTACCGCAAATCACCCCCAACTATCTCTTACCACAACAAACCAAACCATAGGATCTTAAAATTACAAAAAAAGGTGTACAAATCATAACAAACTATGCCAGACTCACCTAAATTACTTCGGCTACACTAACTCATCACCAACTAACCCTTACCACAACAAACTAGACCCAATCATTTTTAAATAACAAAAAAATGCTACTAACTATAGCAAACTATCCCAAACTCACCTAAATTACTTCGGCTATCAGAAATAACCCCCAACTACACTTTACAGCAACAAACTTAGCCCAATCACCTTAAAATTACAAAAAAATGCTAAAAATCATAACAAACTATACCAGAATCACCTAAATTTCTTCGGCTACCGTAAATCACCCCCAACTATCCCTTACCACAACAAACCAAACCATATCATCTTAAAATTACAAAAAAAGGAGTACAAATCATAACAAACTATGCCAGACTCACCTAAATTACTTCGGCTACTCTAAATCATCACCAACTAACCCTTACCAAAACAAACTAAACCCAATCACTTTTAAATTACAAAAAAATGCTACTAACCATAGCAAACTATGCCAAACTCACCTAAATTACTTCGGCTATCAGAAATCACCCCCAACTACACTCTACAGCAACAAACTAAGCCCAATCACTTTAAAATTCCAAAAAAATGCAAAAAATCATAACAAACTATACCAGAATCACCTAAATTTCTTCGGCTACCGTAAATCACCCCCAACTATCCCTTACTACAACAAACCAAACCATATCATCTTAAAATTACAAAAAAAGGAGTACAAATCATAACAAACTATGCCCGACTCACCTAAATTACTTCGGCTACTCTAAATCATCACCAACTAACTCTTACCACAACAAACTAAACCCAATCACTTTTAAATTACAAAAAAATGCTACTAACCATAGCAAACTATGCCAAACTCACATAAATTACTTCGGCTATCAAAAATCACCCCCAACTACACTTTACAGCAACAATCTAAGCCCAATCACTTTCAAATTACAAAAAAATGCTAAAAATCATAACAAACTAAATCAGAATCACCTACATTACTTCGGCTACCGTTAATCACCCCCAACTATCCCTTACCACAACAAACCAAACCATATCATCTTAAAATTACAAAAAAAGGTGTACAAATCATAACAAACTATGCCAGACTCACCTAAATTACTTCAGCTACTCTAAATCATCACCAGCTAACCTTTACCACAACAAACTAAACCCAATCACTTTTAAATTACAAAAAAATGCTACTAATCATAGCAAACTATGCCAAACTCACCTAAATTACCTCGGCTATCAAAAATCACCCCCAACTACACTTTACAGCAACAAACTAAGCCCAATCACTATAAAATTACAAAAAAATGCTAAAAATCATAACAAACTATACCAGAATCACCTAAATTTCTTCGGCTACCGTAAATCACCCCCAACTATCCCTTACTACAACAAACCAAACCATATCATCTTAAAATTACAAAAAAAGGAGTACAAATCATAACAAACTATGCCCGACTCACCTAAATTACTTCGGCTACTCTAAATCATCACCAACTAACTCTTACCACAACAAACTAAACCCAATCACTTTTAAATTACAAAAAAATGCTACTAACCATAGCAAACTATGCCAAACTCACATAAATTACTTCGGCTATCAAAAATCACCCCCAACTACACTTTACAGCAACAATCTAAGCCCAATCACTTTCAAATTACAAAAAAATGCTAAAAATCATAACAAACTAAATCAGAATCACCTACATTACTTCGGCTACCGTTAATCACCCCCAACTATCCCTTACCACAACAAACCAAACCATATCATCTTAAAATTACAAAAAAAGGTGTACAAATCATAACAAACTATGCCAGACTCACCTAAATTACTTCAGCTACTCTAAATCATCACCAGCTAACCCTTACCACAACAAACTAAACCCAATCACTTTTAAATTACAAAAAAATGCTACTAATCATAGCAAACTATGCCAAACTCACCTAAATTACCTCGGCTATCAAAAATCACCCCCAACTACACTTTACAGCAACAAACTAAGCCCAATCACTATAAAATTACAAAAAAATGCTAAAAATCATAACAAACTATACCAGAATCACCTAAATTTCTTCGGCTACCGTAAATCACCTCCAACTATCCCTTACCACAACAAACCAAACCATATCATCTTAAAATTACAAAAAAAGGAGTACAAATCATAACAAACTATGCGAGACTCACCTAAATTACTTCAGCTACTCTAAATCATCACCAGCTAACCCTTACCACAACAAACTAAACGCAATCACTTTTAAATTACAAAAAAATGCTACTAATTATAGCAAACTATGCCAAAATCACCTAAATTACCTCGGCTATCAAAAATCACCCCCAACTACACTTTACAGCAACAAACTAAGCCCAATCACTTTAAAATTACAAAAAAATGCTAAAAATCATAACAAACTATACCAGAATCAAGTAAATTTCTTCGGCTACCGTAAATCACCCCCAACTATCCCTTACCACAACAAACCAAACCATATCATTTTAAAATTACAAAAAAAGTGTACAAATCATAACAAACTATGCCAGACTCACTTAAATTACTTCGGCTACTCTAAATCATCACCAACTAACCCTTACCACAACAAACTAAACCCAATCACTTTTAAACTACAAAAAAATGCTACTAACCATAGCAAACTATGCCAAACTCACATAAATTACTTCGGCTATCAAAAATCACCCCCAACTACACTTTACAGCAACAATCTAAGCCCAATCACTTTCAAATTACAAAAAAATGCTAAAAATCATAACAAACTAAATCAGAATTACCTACATTACTTCGGCTACCGTAAATCACCCCCAACTATCCCTTACCACAACAAACCAAACCATATCATCTTAAAATTACAAAAAAAGGAGTACAAATCATAACAAACTCTGCCAGACTCACCTAAATTATTCGGCTACTCTAAATCATCACCACCTAACCCTTACCACAACAAACTAGACCCAATCACTTTTAAATTACAAAAAAATGCTACTAACCATAGCAAACTATGCCAAACTCACCTAAATTACTTCGGCTATCAGAAATAACCCCCAACTACACTTTACAGCAACAAACTTAGCCCAATCACTTTAAAATTACAAAAAAATACTAAAAATCATAACAAACTATACCAGAATCACCTAAATTACTTCGGCTACCGTAAATCACCCCCAACTATCCCTTACCACAACAAACAAAACCATATCATTTTAAAATTACAAAAAAAGGTGTACAAATCATAACAAGCTATGCCAGACTCACCTAAATTACTTCGGCTACTCTAAATCATCACCAACTAACCCTTACCACAACAAACTAAACCCAATCACATTTAAATTACAAAAAAATGCTACTAACCATAGCAAACTATGCCAAACTCACCTAAATTACTTCGGCTATCAAAAATCACACCCAACTACACTTTACAGCAACAAGCTAAGCCCAATCACTTTAAAATTACAAAAAAATGCTAAAAATCATAACAAACTATACCAGAATCACCTAAATTACTTCGGCTACCGTAAATCATCCCCAACTATCCCTTACCACAACAAACCAAACCATATCATCTTAAAATTACAAAAACAGGTGTACAAATCATAACAAACTATGCCAGACTCACCTAAATTACTTCGGCTACTCTAAATCATCACCAACTAACCCTTACCACAACAAACTAAACCCAATCACTTTTAAATTACAAAAAAATGCTACTAACCATAGCAAACTATGCCAAACTCACCTAAATTACTTCGGCTATCAAAAATCACCCCCAACTACATTTTACAGCAACAAACTAAACCCAATCACTTTAAAATTACAAAAAAATGCTAAAAATCATAACAAACTATACCAGAATCACCTAAATTACTTCGGCTACCGTAAATCACCCCCAACTATCCCTTTCCACAACAAACCAAAGCATATCATTTTAAAATTACAAAAAAAGGTGTACAAATCATAACAAACTATGCCAGACTCACCTAAATTACTTCGGCTACTCTAAATCATCACCAACTAACCCTTACCACAACAAACTAAACCCAATCACTTTTAAATTACAAAAAAATGCTACTAACCATAGCAAACTATGCCAAACTCACCTAAATTACTTCGGCTATCAGAAATCACGCCCAACTACACTTTACAGCAACACACTAAGCCCAATCACTTTAAAATTACAAAAAAATTCTAAAAATCATAACAAACTATACCAGAATCACATAAATTACTTCGGCTACCGTAAATCACCCCCAACTATCCCTTACCACAACAAACCAAACCATATCATCTTAAAAGTACAAAAAAAGGTGTACAAATCATAACAAACTATGCCAGACTCACCTAAATTACTTCGGCTACTCTAAATCATCACCAACTAACCCTTACCACAACAAACTATACCCAATCACTTTTAAATTACAAAAAAATGCTACTAACCATAGCAAACTATGCCAAACTCACCTAAATTACTTCGGCTATCAAAAATCACCCCCAACTACACTTTACAGCAACAAACTAAGCCCAATCACTCTAAAATTACAAAAAAATGCTAAAAATCATAACAAACTATACCAGAATAACCTAAATTACTTCGGCTACCGTAAATCACCCCCAACTACCCCTTACCACAACAAACCAAACCATATCATCTTAAAATTACAAAAAAAGGTGTACAAATCATAACAAACTATGCCAGACTCACCTAAATTACTTCGGCTAATCTAAATCATCACCAACTAACCCTTACCACAACAAACTAAACCCAATCATTTTTAAATTACAAAAAAATGCTACTAACCATAGCAAACTATGCCAAACTCACCTAAATTACTTCGGCTATCAAAAATCACCCCCAACTACACTTTACAGCAACAAACTAAGCCCAATCACTTTAAAATTACAAAAAAATGCTAAAAATCATAACAAACTATACCAGAAACACCTAAATTTCTTCGGCTACCGTAAATCACCCCCAACTAACCCTTACCACAACAAACCAAACCATATTATCTTAAAATTACAAAAAAAGGTTTACAAATCATAACAAACTATGCCAGACTCACCTAAATTACTTCGGCTACTCTAAATCATCACCAACTAACCCTTACCACAACAAACTAAACCCAATCACTTTTAAATTACAAAAAAATGCTACTAACCATAGCAAACTATGCCAAACTCACCTAAATTACTTCGGCTATCAAAAATCACCCCCAACTACACTTTACAGCAACAAACCAATCCCAATCAATTTAAAATTACAAAAAATGCTACAAATCATAACAAACTATACCAGAATCACCTAAATTACTTCGGCTACCGTAAATCAACCCAACTATCTCTTACCGCAAGAAACCAAACCATATCATCTTAAAATTACAAAAAAAGGTGTACAAATCATATCAAACTATGCCAGACTCACCTAAATTACTTCGGCTACTCTAAATCATCACCAACTAACCCTTACCACAACAAACTAAACCCAATCACATTTAAATTACAAAAAAATGCTACTAACCATAGCAAACTATGCCAAACTCACCTAAATTACTTCGGCTATCAAAATCACCCCCAACTACACTTTAGAGCAACAAGCTAAGCCCAATCACTTTAAAATTAAAAAAAAATGCTAAAAATCATAACAAACTATACCAGAATCACCTAAATTACTTCGGCTACCGTAAATCAACCCAACTATCCCTTACCACAACAAACCAAACCATATCATCTTAAAATTACAAAAAAAGGTGTACAAATCATAACAAACTATGCCAGACTCACCTAAATTACTTCGGCTATTCTAAATCATCACCAACTAACCTTTACCACAACAAACTAAACCCAATCACATTTAAATTACAAAAAAATGCTACTAACCATAGCAAACTATGCTAAACTCACCTAAATTACTTCGGCTATCAAAATCACCCCAAACTACACTTTAGAGCAACAAACTAAGCCCAATCACTTTTATATTACAAAAAATGCTAAAAATCATAACAAACTATACCAGAATCACATAAATTTCTTCGGCTACCGTAAATCAACCCCAACTATCCCTTACCACAACAAACCAAACCATATCATCTTAAAACTACAAAAAAAGGAGTACAAATCATAACAAACTATGCCAGACTCACCTAAATTACTTCGGCTACTCTAAATCATCACCAACTAACCCTTACCAAAACAAACTAAACCCAATCACTTTTAAATTACAAAAAAATGCTACTAACCATAGCAAACTATGCCAAACTCACCTAAATTACTTCGGCTATCAGAAATCACCCCCAACTACACTCTACAGCAAGAAACTAAGCCCAATCACTTTAAAATTACAAAAAAATGCTACAAATCATAACAAACTATACCAGAATCACCTAAATTACTTCGGCTACCGTAAATCAACCCAACTATCCCTTACCGCAACAAACCAAACCATATCATCTTAAAATTACAAAAAAAGGTGTACAAATCATAACAAACTATGCCAGACTCACCTAAATTACTTCGGCTACTCTAAATCATCACCAACTAACCCTTACCAAAACAAACTAAACCCAATCACTTTTAAATTACAAAAAAATGCTACTAACCATAGCAAACTATGCCAAACTCACCTAAATTACTTCGGCTATCAGAAATCACCCCCAACTACACTCTACAGCAACAAACTAAGCCCAATCACTTTAAAATTACAAAAAAATGCTACAAATCATAACAAACTATACCAGAATCACCTAAATTACTTCGGCTACCGTAAATCAACCCAACTATCCCTTACCGCAACAAACCAAACCATATCATCTTAAAATTACAAAAAAAGGTGTACAAATCATAACAAACTATGCCAGACTCACCTAAATTACTTCGGCTACTCTAAATCATCACCAACTAACCTTTACCACAACAAACTAAACCCAATCACATTTAAATTACAAAAAAATGCTACTAACCATAGCAAACTATGCCAAACTCACCTAAATTACTTCGGCTATCAAAAATCACCCTCAACTACACTTTACAGCAACAAACTATGCCCAATCACTTTAAAATTACAAAAAAATGCTAAAAATCATAACAAACTACACCAGAATCACCTTAATTACTTCGGCTAGCGTAAATCACCCCCAACTATCCCTTACCACAACAAACAAAACCATATCATTTTAAAATTACAAAAAAAGGTGTACAAATCATAACAAGCTATGCCAGACTCACCTAAATTACTTCGGCTACTCTAAATCATCACCAACTAACCCTTACCACAACAAACTAAACCCAATCACTTTTAAATTACAAAAAAATGCTACTAACCATAGCAAACTATGCCAAACTCACCTAAATTACTTCGGCTATCAAAAATCACACCCAACTACACTTTACAGCAACAAGCTAAGCCCAATCACTTTAAAATTACAAAAAAATGCTAAAAATCATAACAAACTATACCAGAATCACCTAAATTACTTCGGCTACCGTAAATCATCCCCAACTATCCCTTACCACAACAAACCAAACCATATCATCTTAAAATTACAAAAACAGGTGTACAAATCATAACAAACTATGCCAGACTCACCTAAATTACTTCGGCTACTCTAAATCATCACCAACTAACCCTTACCACAACAAACTAAACCCAATCACTTTTAAGTTACAAAAAAATGCTACTAACCATAGCAAACTATGCCAAACTCACCTAAATTACTTCGGCTATCAAAAATCACCCCCAACTACATTTTACAGCAACAAACTAAACCCAATCACTTTAAAATTACAAAAAAATGCTAAAAATCATAACAAACTATACCAGAATCACCTAAATTACTTCGGCTACCGTAAATCACCCCCAACTATCCCTTACCACAACAAACCAAAGCATATCATTTTAAAATTACAAAAAAAGGTGTACAAATCATAACAAACAATGCCAGACTCACCTAAATTACTTCGGCTACTCTAAATCATCACCAACTAACCCTTACCACAACAAACTAAACCCAATCACTTTTAAATTACAAAAAAATGCTACTAACCTTAGCAAACTATGCCAAACACACCTAAATTACTTCGGCTATCAGAAATCACGCCCAACTACACTTTACAGCAACACACTAAGCCCAATCACTTTAAAATTACAAAAAAATTCTAAAAATCATAACAAACTATACCAGAATCACATAAATTACTTCGGCTACCGTAAATCACCCCCAACTATCCCTTACCACAACAAACCAAACCATATCATCTTAAAAGTACAAAAAAAGGTGTACAAATCATAACAAACTATGCCAGACTCACCTAAATTACTTCGGCTACTCTAAATCATCACCAACTAACCCTTACCACAACAAACTATACCCAATCACATTTAAATTACAAAAAAATGCTACTAACCATAGCAAACTATGCCAAACACACCTAAATTACTTCGGCTATCAGAAATCACGCCCAACTACACTTTACAGCAACACACTAAGCCCAATCACTTTAAAATTACAAAAAAATTCTAAAAATCATAACAAACTATACCAGAATCACCTAAATTACTTCGGCTACCGTAAATCACTCCCAACTATCCCTTACCACAACAAACCAAACCATATCATCTTAAAATTACAAAAAAAGGTGTACAAATCATAACACACTATGCCAGACTTACCTAAATTACTTCGGCTACTCTATATCATCACCAACTAACCCTTACCACAACAAACTAAACCCAATCACTTTTAAATTACAAAAAAATGCATATAACCATAGCAAACTATGCCAAACTCACCTAAATTACTTCGGCTATCAAAAATCACCCCCAACTAAACTTTACAGCAACAAACTAAGCCCAATCACTTTAAAATTACAAAAAAATAATAAAAATCATAACAAACTATACCAGAATCACCTAAATTACTTCGGCTACCGTAAATCACCCCCAACTATCCCTTACCACAACAAACCAAACCATATCATCTTAAAGTTACAAAAAAAGGTGTACAAATCATAACAAACTATGCCAGACTCACCTAAATTACTTCGGCTACTCTAAATCATCACCAACTATTCCTTACAACAACAAACTAAACCCAATCACTTTTAAATTACAAAAAAATGCTACTAACCATAGCAAACTATGCCAAACTCACCTAAATTACTTCGGCTATCAAAAATCACCCCCAACTACACTTTACAGCTACAAACTAAACCCAATCACTTTAAAATTACAAAAAAATGCTAAAAATCATACCAAACTATACCAAAATCACCTAAATTACTTCGGCTACCGTAAATCACCCCCAACTATCCTTTACCACAACAAACCAAACCATATCATCTTAAAATTACAAAAAAAGGTGTACAAATCATAACAAACTATGCCAGACTCACCTAAATTACTTCGGCTACTCTAAATCATCACCAACTAACCCTTACCACAACAAACTAAACCCAATCACTTTTAAATTACAAAAAAATGCTACTAACCATAGCAAACTATGCCAAACTCACTTAAATTACTTCGGCTATCAAAAATCACCTCCAACTACACTTTACAGCAACAAACTAAGCCCAATCACTTTAAAATTACAAGAAAATGCTAAAAATCATCACAAACTATACCAGAATCACCTAAATTACTTCGGCTACCGTAAACCACTCCAACTGTCCCTTACTACAACAAACCAAACCAAAGCATCTTAAAATTACAAAAAAAGGTGTACAAATCATAACAAACTATGCCAGACTCACCTAAATTACTTCGGCTACTCTAAATCATCACCAACTAACCCTTACCACAACAAACTAAACCCAATCACTTTTAAATTACAAAAAAATACTACTAACCATAGCAAACTATGCCAAACTCACCTTAATTACTTCGGCTATCAAAAATCACCCCCAACTACACTTACAGCAACAAACTAAACCCAATCACTTTAAAATTACAAAAAAATGCTAAAAATCATAACAAACTATACCAGAATCACCTAAATTACTTCGGCTACCGTAAATCACCCCCAACTATCCCTTACCACAACAAACCAAACCATATCATTTTAAAATTACAAAAAAAGGTGTACAAATCATAACAAACTATGCCAGGCTCACCTAAATTACTTCGGCTACTCTAAATCATCACCAACTAACCCTTACCACAACAAACTAAACCCAATCACTTTTAAATTACAAAAAAAAAGCTACTAACCATAGCAAACTATGCCAAACTCACCTAAATTACTTCGGCTAACAAAAATCACCCCCAACTACACTTTACAGCAACAAACTAAGCCCAATCACTTTAAAATTACAAAAAAATGCTAAAAATCATAACAAACTATACCAGAATCACCTAAATTACTTCGGCTACCGTAAATCACCCCCAACTATCCCTTACCACAACAAACCAAACCATATCATCTTAAAATTACAAAAAAAGGTGTACAAATCATAACAAACTATGCCAGACTCACCTAAATTACTTCGGCTACTCTAAATCATCACCAACTAACTCTTACCACAACAAACTCAACCCAATCACTTTTAAATTACAAAAAAATGCTACTAACCATAGCAAACTATGCCAAACTCACCTAAATTACTTCGGCTATCAAAAATCACCACCAACTACACTTTACAGCAACAAACTAAGCCCAATCATTTTAAAATTACAAAAAAATTTTAAAAATCATAATAAACTATACCAGAATCACCTAAATTACTTCGGCTACCGCAAATCACCCCCAACTATCCCTTACCACAACAAACCAAACCATATCATCTTAAAATTACAAAAAAAGGTGTACAAATCATAACAAACTATGCCAGACTCACCTAAATTACTTCGGCTACTCCAAATCATCACCAACTAACCCTTACCACAACAAACTAAACCCAATCACTTTTAAATTACAAAAAAATGCTACTAACCATAGCAAACTATGCCAAACTCACGTAAATTACTTCGGCTATCAAAAATCACCCCCAACTACACTTTGCAGCAACAAACTAAGCCCAATCACATTAAAATTACAAAAAAATGCTAAAAATCATAACAAACTATACCAGAATCACCTAAATTACTTCGGCTACCGTAAATCACTCCCAACTATCCCTTACCACAACAAACCAAACCATATCATCTTAAAATTACAAAAAAAGTAGTACAAATCATAACAAACTATGCCAGACTCACCTAAATTACTTCGGCTACTTTAAATCATCACCAACTAACACTTACCACAACAAACTAAACCCAAACACTTTTAATTTACAAAAAAATGCTACTAACCATAGCAAACTATGCCAAACTCAACTAAATTACTTCGGCTATAAAAATCACCCCCAACTACACTTTACAGCAACAAACTAAACCCAATCACTTTAAAATTACAAAAAAATGCTCAAAATCATAACAAACTATACCAGAATCACCTAAATTACTTCGGCTACCGTAAATCACCCCCAACTATCCCTTACCACAACAAACCAAACCATATCATCTTAAAGTTACAAAAAAAGGTGTACAAATCATAACAAACTATGCCAGACTCACCTAAATTACTTCGGCTACTCTAAATTATCACCAACTATTCCTTACCACAACAAACTAAACCCAATCACTTTTAAATTACAAAAAAATGCTACTAACCATAGCAAACTATGCCAAACTCACCTAAATTACTTCGGCTATCAAAAATCACCCCCAACTACACTTTACAGCAACAAACTAAGCCCAATCACTTTAAAATTACAAAAAAATGCTAAAAATCATACCAAACTATACCAAAATCACCTAAATTACTTCGGCTACCGTAAATCACCCCCAACTATCCTTTACCACAACAAACCAAACCATATCATCTTAAAATTACAAAAAAAGGTGTACAAATCATAACAAACTATGCCAGACTCACCTAAATTACTTCGGCTACTCTAAATCATCACCAACTAACCCTTACCACAACAAACTAAACCCAATCACTTTTAAATTACAAAAAAATGCTACTAACCATAGCAAACTATGCCAAACTCACTTAAATTACTTCGGCTATCAAAAATCACCTCCAACTACACTTTACAGCAACAAACTAAGCCCAATCACTTTAAAATTACAAGAAAATGCTAAAAATCATCACAAACTATACCAGAATCACCTAAATTACTTCGGCTACCGTAAACCACTCCAACTGTCCCTTACTACAACAAACCAAACCAAAGCATCTTAAAATTACAAAAAAAGGTGTACAAATCATAACAAACTATGCCAGACTCACCTAAATTACTTCGGCTACTCTAAATCATCACCAACTAACCCTTACCACAACAAACTAAACCCAATCACTTTTAAATTACAAAAAAATACTACTAACCATAGCAAACTATGCCAAACTCACCTTAATTACTTCGGCTAACAAAAATCACCCCCAACTACACTTACAGCAACAAACTAAACCCAATCACTTTAAAATTACAAAAAAATGCTAAAAATCATAACAAACTATACCAGAATCACCTAAATTACTTCGGCTACCGTAAATCACCCCCAACTATCCCTTACCACAACAAACCAAACCATATCATTTTAAAATTACAAAAAAAGGTGTACAAATCATAACAAACTATGCCAGGCTCACCTAAATTACTTCGGCTACTCTAAATCATCACCAACTAACCCTTACCACAACAAACTAAACCCAATCACTTTTAAATTACAAAAAAAAAGCTACTAACCATAGCAAACTATGCCAAACTCACCTAAATTACTTCGGCTAACAAAAATCACCCCCAACTACACTTTACAGCAACAAACTGAGCCCAATCACTTTAAAATTACAAAAAAATGCTAAAAATCATAACAAACTATACCAGAATCACCTAAATTACTTCGGCTACCGTAAATCACCCCCAACTATCCCTTTCCACAACAAACCAAACCATATCATCTTAAAATTACAAAAAAAGGTGTACAAATCATAACAAACTATGCCAGACTCACCTAAATTACTTCGGCTACTCTAAATCATCACCAACTAACTCTTACCACAACAAACTCAACCCAATCACTTTTAAATTACAAAAAAATGCTACTAACCATAGCAAACTATGCCAAACTCACCTAAATTACTTCGGCTATCAAAAATCACCACCAACTACACTTTACAGCAACAAACTAAGCCCAATCATTTTAAAATTACAAAAAAATTTTAAAAATCATAATAAACTATACCAGAATCACCTAAATTACTTCGGCTACCGCAAATCACCCCCAACTATCCCTTACCACAACAAACCAAACCATATCATCTTAAAATTACAAAAAAAGGTGTACAAATCATAACAAACTATGCCAGACTCACCTAAATTACTTCGGCTACTCCAAATCATCACCAACTAACCCTTACCACAACAAACTAAACCCAATCACTTTTAAATTACAAAAAAATGCTACTAACCATAGCAAACTATGCCAAACTCACGTAAATTACTTCGGCTATCAAAAATCACCCCCAACTACACTTTGCAGCAACAAACTAAGCCCAATCACATTAAAATTACAAAAAAATGCTAAAAATCATAACAAACTATACCAGAATCACCTAAATTACTTCGGCTACCGTAAATCACTCCCAACTATCCCTTACCACAACAAACCAAACCATATCATCTTAAAATTACAAAAAAAGTTGTACAAATCATAACAAACTATGCCAGACTCACCTAAATTACTTCGGCTACTTTAAATCATCACCAACTAACACTTACCACAACAAACTAAACCCAAACACTTTTAATTTACAAAAAAATGCTACTAACCATAGCAAACTATGCCAAACTCAACTAAATTACTTCGGCTATAAAAATCACCCCCAACTACACTTTACAGCTACAAACTAAACCCAATAACTTTAAAATTACAAAAAAATGCTCAAAATCATAACAAACTATACCAGAATCACCTAAATTACTTCGGCTACCGTAAATCACCGCCAACTATCCCTTACCACAACAAACCAAACCATATAACCTTTAAATTACAAAAGAAGGTGTACAAATCATAACAAACTATGCCAGACTCACCTAAATTACTTCGGCTTCTCTAAATCATCACCAACTAACCCTTACCACAACAAACTAAACCCAATCACTTTTAAATTACAAAAAAATGCTACTAACCATAGCAAACTATGCCAAACTCACCTAAATTACTTCGTCTATCAAAAATCACCCCCAACTACACTTTACAGCAACAAACTAAGCCCAATCACTTTAAAATTACAAAAAAATGCTAAAAATCATAACAAACTATACCAGAATCACCTAAATTACTTCGGCTACCGTAAATCACCCCAACTATCCCTTACTACAACAAACCAAACCATATCATCTTAAAATTACAAAAAAAGGTGTACAAATCATAACACACTATGCCAGACTTACCTAAATTACTTCGGCTACTCTATATCATCACCAACTAACCCTTACCACAACAAACTAAACCCAATCACTTTTAAATTACAAAAAAATGCATATAACCATAGCAAACTATGCCAAACTCACCTAAATTACTTCGGCTATCAAAAATCACCCCCAACTAAACTTTACAGCAACAAACTAAGCCCAATCACTTTAAAATTACAAAAAAATAATAAAAATCATAACAAACTATACCAGAATCACCTAAATTACTTCGGCTACCGTAAATCACCCCCAACTATCCCTTACCACAACAAACCAAACCATATCATCTTAAAGTTACAAAAAAAGGTGTACAAATCATAACAAACTATGCCAGACTCACCTAAATTACTTCGGCTACTCTAAATCATCACCAACTATTCCTTACCACAACAAACTAAACCCAATCACTTTTAAATTACAAAAAAATGCTACTAACCATAGCAAACTATGCCAAACTCACCTAAATTACTTCGGCTATCAAAAATCACCCCCAACTACACTTTACAGCAACAAACTAAGCCCAATCACTTTAAAATTACAAAAAAATGCTAAAAATCATACCAAACTATACCAAAATCACCTAAATTACTTCGGCTACCGTAAATCACCCCCAACTATCCTTTACCACAACAAACCAAACCATATCATCTTAAAATTACAAAAAAAGGTGTACAAATCATAACAAACTATGCCAGACTCACCTAAATTACTTCGGCTACTCTAAATCATCACCAACTAACCCTTACCACAACAAACTAAACCCAATCACTTTTAAATTACAAAAAAATGCTACTAACCATAGCAAACTATGCCAAACTCACTTAAATTACTTCGGCTATCAAAAATCACCTCCAACTATACTTTACAGCAACAAACTAAGCCCAATCACTTTAAAATTACAAGAAAATGCTAAAAATCATCACAAACTATACCAGAATCACCTAAATTACTTCGGCTACCGTAAACCACTCCAACTGTCCCTTACTACAACAAACCAAACCAAAGCATCTTAAAATTACAAAAAAAGGTGTACAAATCATAACAAACTATGCCAGAGTCACCTAAATTACTTCGGCTACTCTAAATCATCACCAACTAACCCTTACCACAACAAACTAAACCCAATCACTTTTAAATTACAAAAAAATACTACTAACCATAGCAAACTATGCCAAACTCACCTTAATTACTTCGGCTATCAAAAATCACCCCCAACTACACTTACAGCAACAAACTAAACCCAATCACTTTAAAATTACAAAAAAATGCTAAAAATCATAACAAACTATACCAGAATCACCTAAATTACTTCGGCTACCGTAAATCACCCATAACTATCCCTTACCACAACAAACCAAACCATATCATTTTAAAATTACAAAAAAAGGTGTACAAATCATAACAAACTATGCCAGGCTCACCTAAATTACTTCGGCTACTCTAAATCATCACCAACTAACCCTTACCACAACAAACTAAACCCAATCACTTTTAAATTACAAAAAAAAAGCTACTAACCATAGCAAACTATGCCAAACTCACCTAAATTACTTCGGCTAACAAAAATCACCCCCAACTACACTTTACAGCAACAAACTAAGCCCAATCACTTTAAAATTACAAAAAAATGCTAAAAATCATAACAAACTATACCAGAATCACCTAAATTACTTCGGCTACCGTAAATCACCCCCAACTATCCCTTACCACAACAAACCAAACCATATCATCTTAAAATTACAAAAAAAGGTGTACAAATCATAACAAACTATGCCAGACTCACCTAAATTACTTCGGCTACTCTAAATCATCACCAACTAACTCTTACCACAACAAACTCAACCCAATCACTTTTAAATTACAAAAAAATGCTACTAACCATAGCAAACTATGCCAAACTCACCTAAATTACTTCGGCTATCAAAAATCACCACCAACTACACTTTACAGCAACAAACTAAGCCCAATCATTTTAAAATTACAAAAAAATTTTAAAAATCATAATAAACTATACCAGAATCACCTAAATTACTTCGGCTACCGCAAATCACCCCCAACTATCCCTTACCACAACAAACCAAACCATATCATCTTAAAATTACAAAAAAAGGTGTACAAATCATAACAAACTATGCCAGACTCACCTAAATTACTTCGGCTACTCCAAATCATCACCAACTAACCCTTACCACAACAAACTAAACCCAATCACTTTTAAATTACAAAAAAATGCTACTAACCATAGCAAACTATGCCAAACTCACGTAAATTACTTCGGCTATCAAAAATCACCCCCAACTACACTTTGCAGCAACAAACTAAGCCCAATCACATTAAAATTACAAAAAAATGCTAAAAATCATAACAAACTATACCAGAATCACCTAAATTACTTCGGCTACCGTAAATCACCCCCAACTATCCCTTACCACAACAAACCAAACCATATCATTTTAAAATTACAAAAAAAGGTGTACAAAACATACCAAACTATGCCAGGCTCACCTAAATTACTTCGGCTACTCTAAATCATCACCGACTAACCCTTACCACAAGAAACTAAACCCAATCACTTTTAAATTACAAAAAAAAAGCTACTAACCATAGCAAACTATGCCAAACTCACCTAAATTACTTCGACTAACAAAAATCACCCCCAACTACACTTTACAGCAACAAACTAAGCCCAATCACTTTAAAATTACAAAAAAATGCTAAAAATCATAACAAACTATACCAGAATCACCTAAATTACTTCGGCTATCAAAAATCACCCCCAAATACACTTTACAGCAACAAACTAAACCCAATCACTTAAAAATTACATAAAAATTCTAAAAATCATAACAAACTATACCAGAATCACCTAAATTACTTCGGCTACCGTAAATCACCCCCAACTATCCCTTACCACAACAAACCAAACCATATCATCTTAAAATTACAAAAAAAGGTGTACAAATCATAACAAACTATGCCAGACTCACCTAAATTACTTCGGCTACCCTAAATCATCACCAACTAACTCTTACCACAACAAACTCAACCCAATCACTTTTAAATTACAAAAAAATGCTACTAACCATAGCAAACTATGCCAAACTCACCTAAATTACTTCGGCTATCAAAAATCACCACCAACTACACTTTACAGCAACAAACTAAGCCCAATCATTTTAAAATTACAAAAAAATTTTAAAAATCATAATAAACTATACCAGAATCACCTAAATTACTTCGGCTACCGCAAATCACCCCCAACTATCCCTTACCACAACAAACCAAACCATATCATCTTAAAATTACAAAAAAAGGTGTACAAATCATAACAAACTATGCCAGACTCACCTAAATTACTTCGGCTACTCCAAATCATCACCAACTAACCCTTACCACAACAAACTACACCCAATCACTTTTAAATTACAAAAAAATGCTACTAACCATAGCAAACTATGCCAAACTCACGTAAATTACTTCGGCTATCAAAAATCACCCCCAACTACACTTTGCAGCAACAAACTAAGCCCAATCACATTAAAATTACAAAAAAATGCTAAAAATCATAAGAAACTATACCAGAATCACCTAAATTACTTCGGCTACCGCAAATCACCCCCAACTATCCCTTACCACAACAAACCAAACTATATCATCTTAAAATTACAAAAAAAGGTGTACAAATAATAACAATCAATGCCAAACTCACCTAAATTACTTCGGCTAGTCGAAATCATCACCAGCTAACCCTTACCACAACAAACTAAACCCAATCACTTTTAAATTACAAAAAAATGCTGCTAACCATAGCAAACTATGCCAAACTCACCTAAATTACTTCGGCTATCAAAAATCACCCCCAACTACACTTTACAGCAACAATCTAAGCACAATCACTTTAAAATTACATAAAAATGCTAAAAATCATAACAAACTATACCAGAATCACCTAAATTACTTCGGCTACTGTAAATCACCCCCAACTATCCCTTACCACAACAAACCAAACCATATCATCTTAAAATTACAAAAAAAGGTGTACAAATCTTAACAAACTATGCCAGACTCACCTAAATTACTTCGGCTACTCTAAATCATCACCAACTAACCCTTACCACAACAAACTAAACCCAATCATTTTTAAATTACAAAAAAATGCTACTAACCATAGCAAACCAAGCCAAACTCGCCTAAATTACTTCGGCTATCAAAAATCACCCCCAACTACACTTTAAAGCAACAAACTAAGCCCAATCACTTTAAAATTACAAAAAAATGCTAAAAATCATAACAAACTATACCAGAAACACCTAAATTACTTCGGCTACCGTAAATCACCCCCAACTATCCCTTACCACAACAAACCAAACCATATCATCTTAAAATTACAAAAAAAGGTGTACAAATCATAACAAACTATGCCAGACTCACCTAAATTACTTCGGCTACTCTAAATCATCACCAACTAACCCTTACCACAACAAACTAAACCCAATCACTTTTAAATTACAAAAAAATGCTACTAACCATAGCAAACTATGCCAAACTCACCTAAATTACTTCGGCTATCAAAAATCACTCCCAACTACACTTTACAGCAACAAACTAAGCCCAATCATTTTAAAATTACAAAAAAATGCTAAAAATCATAACAAACTATACCAGAATCACCTAAATTACTTCGGCTACCGTAAATCACCCCCAACTATCCCCTACCACAACAAACCAAACCATATCATGTTAAAATTACAAAAAAAGGTGTACAAATCATAACAAACTATGCCAGACTCACCTAAATTACTTCGGCTACTCTAAATCATCACCAACTATCCCTTACCACAACAAACTAAACCCAATCACTTTTAAATTACAAAAAAATGCTACTAACCATAGCAAACTATGCCAAACTCACCTAAATTACTTCGGCTATCAAAAATCACCCCCAACTACACTTTACTGCAACAAACTAAGCCCAATCACTTTAAAATTACAAAAAAATGCTGAAAATCATAACAAACTATACCAGAATCACCTAAATTACTTTGGCTACGGTAAATCACCCCCAACTATCCCTTACCACAACAAACCAAACCCAATCACTTTTAAATTACAAAAAAATGTTACTAACCATAGCAAACTATGCCAAACCCACTTAAATTACTTCGGCTATCAAAAATCACCCCCAACTACACTTTACAGCAACAAACTAAGCCCAATCATTTTAAAATTACAAAAAAATGCTAAAAATTATAACAAGCTATACCAGAATCACCTAAATTACTTCGGCTACCGTAAATCACCCCCAACTATCCCTTACCACAACAAACCAAACCATATTACCTTAAAATTACAAAAAAAGTTGTACAAATCATAACAAACTATGCCAGACTCACCTAAATTACTTCGGCTACTCTAAATCATCACCAACTAACCCTTACCACAACAAACTAAACCCAATCAGTTTTAAATTACAAAAAAATGCTACTAACCATAGCAAACTATGCCAAACTCACCTAAGTTACTTCGGCTAACAAAAATCACCCCCAACTACACTTTACAGCAACAAACTAAACCCAATCACTTTAAAATTACCAACAAATGCTAAAAATCATAACAAACTATACCAGAATCACCGAAATTACTTCGGCTACCGTAAATCACTCCCAACTATCCCTTACCACAACAAACCAAACCATATCATCTTAAAATTACAAAAAAAGGTGTACAAATTATAACAAACTATGCCAGACTCACCTAAATTACTTCGGCTTCTCTAAATCATCACCAACTAACCCTTACCACAACAAACTAAACCCAAACACTTTTAAATTACAAAAAAATGCTACTAACCATAGCAAACTAAGCCAAACTCACCTAAATTACTTCGGCTATCAAAAATCACTCCCAACTACACTTTACAGCAACAAACTAAGCCCAATCACTTTAAAATTACCAACAAATGCTAAAAATCATAACAAACTATACCAGAATCACCGAAATTACTTCGGCTACCGTAAATCACTCCCAACTATCCCTTACCACAACAAACCAAACCATATCATCTTAAAATTACAAAAAAAGGTGTACAAATCATAACAAACTATGCCAGACTCACATAAATTACTTCGGCTACTCTAAATCATCACCAACTAACCCTTACCACAACAAACTAAACCCAATCGCTTTTAAATTACAAAAAAATGCTACTAACCATAGCAAACCAAGCCAAACTCACCTAAATTACTTCGGCTAACAAAAATCACCCCCAACTACACCTTACAGCAACAAACTAAACCCAATCACTTTAAAATTACCAACAAATGCTAAAAATCATAACAAACTATACCAGAATCACCGGAATTACTTCGGCTACCGTAAATCACTCCCAACTATCCCTTACCACAACAAACCAAACCATATCATGTTAAAATTACAAAAAATGGTGTACAAATTATAACAAACTATGCCAGACTCACCTAAATTACTTCGGCTACTCTAAATCATCACCAACTAACCCTTACCACAACAAACTAAACCCAAACACTTTTAAATTACAAAAAAATGCTACTAACCATAGCAAACTATGCCAAACTCACCTAAATTACTTCGGCTATCAAAAATCACTACCAACTACACTTTACAGCAACAAACTAAGCCCAATCACTTTAAAATTACAAAAAAATGCTAAAAATCATAACAAACTATACCAGAATCACCTAAATTACTTCGGCTACCGTAAATCACCCCCGACTATCCCTTACAACAAACCAAACCATATCATCTTAAAATTACAAAAAAAGGTGTACAAATCATAACAAACTATGCCAGACTCACCTAAATTACTTCGGCTACTCTAAATCATCACCAACTAACCCTTACCACAACAAACTAAACCCAATCACTTTTAAATTACAAAAAAATGCTACTAACCATAGCAAACCAAGCCAAACTCACCTAAATTACTTCGGCTATCAAAAATAACACCCAACTACACTTTAAAGCAACAAACTAAGCCCAATCACTTTAAAATTACAAAAAAATGCTAAAAATCATAACAAACTATACCAGAAACACCTAAATTACTTCGGCTACCCTAAATCACCCCCAACTGTCCTTTACCACAACAAACCAAACCATATCATCTTAAAATTACAAAAAAAGGTGTACAAATCATAACAAACTATGCCAGACTCACCTAAATTACTTCGGCTACTCTAAATCATCACCAACTAACCCTTACCACAACAAACTAAACCCAATCACTTTTAAATTACGAAAAAATGCTACTAACTACAGCAAACTATTCCACACTCACCTAAATTACTTCGGCTATCAAAAATCACCCCCAACTACACTTTACAGCAACAAACTAAGCCCAATCACTTTAAAATTACAAAAAAATGCTAAAAATCATAACAAACTATACCAGAATCACCTAAATTACTTCGGCTACCGTAAATCACCCCCAACTAACCCTTACCACAACAAACCAAACCTTATCATCTTAAAATTACAAAAAAAGGTGTACAAATCATAACAAACTCTGCCAGACTCACCTAAATTACTTCGGCTACTCTAAATTATCACCAACTAACCCTTACCAAAACAAACTAAACCCAATCATTTTTAAATTACAAAAAAATGCTACTAACCATAGCAAACTATGCCAAACTCACCTAAATTACTTGGGCTATCTAAAATCACCCCCAACTACACTTTACAGCAACAAACTAAGCCCAATCACTTTAAAATTACAAAAAAATGCTAAAAATCATAACAAACTATACCAGAATCACCTAAATTATTTCGGCTACCGTAAATCACCCCCAACTATCCCTTACCACAACAAACCAAACCATATCATTTTAAAATTACAAAAAAAGGTGTACAAATCATAACAAACTATGCCAGACTCACCTAAATTACTTCGGCTACTCTAAATCATCACCAACTAACCCTTACCACAACAAACTAAACCCAATCACTTTTAAATTACGAAAAAATGCTACTAACTACAGCAAACTATGCCACACTCACCTAAATTACTTCGGCTATCAAAAATCACCCCCAACTACACTTTACAGCAACAAACTAAGCCCAATCACTTTAAAATTACAAAAAAATGCTAAAAATCATAACAAACTATACCAGAATCACCTAAATTACTTCGGCTACCGTAAATCACCCCCAACTAACCCTTACCACAACAAACCAAACCTTATCATCTTAAAATTACAAAAAAAGTGTACAAATCATAACAAACTATGCCAGGCTCACCTAAATTACTTCGGCTACTCTAAATCATCACCAACTAACCCTTACCACAACAAACTAAACCCAATCACTTTTAAATTACAAAAAAATGCTACTAACTATAGCAAACTATGCCAAACTCACCTAAATTACTTCGGCTATCAAAAATCACTCCCAACTACTCTTTACAGCAACAAACTAAGCCCAATCATTTTAAAATTACAAAAAAATGCTAAAAATCATAACAAACTATACCAGAATAACCGAAATTCCTTCGGCTACCGTAAATCACCCCCAACTATCCCTTACTACAACAAACCAAACCATATCATCTTAAAATTACAAAAAAAAAGTATAAATCATAACAAACTATGCCAGACTCACCTCAATTACTTCGGCTAGTCTAAATCATCACCAACTAACCCTTACCACAACAAACTAAACCCAATCACTTTTAAATTACAAAAAATTGCTACTAACCATAGCAAACTATGCCAAACTCACCTAAATTACTTCGGCTATCAAAAATCACCCCCAACTATACTTTACAGCAATAAACTAAGCCCAATCATTTTAAAATTACAAAAAAATGCTAAAAATCATAACAAACTATACCAGAATTACCTAAATTACTTCGGCTACCGTAAATCACCCCCAACTATCCCTTACCACAACAAACCAAACCATATCATATTAAAATTACAAAAAAAGGTGTACAAATCATAACAAACTATGCCAGACTCACCTAAATTACTTCGGCTACTCAAAATCATCACCAACTATCCCTTACCACAACAAACTAAACCCAATCACTTTAAAATTACAAAAAAATGCTAAAAATCATAACAAACTATACCAGAATTACCTAAATTACTTTGGCTACCGTAAATCACCCCCAACTATCCCTTACCACAACAAACCAAACCATATCATCTTAAAATTACAAAAAAAGGTGTACAAATCATAACAAACTATGCCAGACTCACCTAAATTACTTCGGCTACTCAAAATCATCACCAACTATCCCTTACCACAACAAACTAAACCCAATCACTTTTAAATTACAAAAAAATGCTACTAACCATAGCAAACTATGCCAAACTCACCTAAATTACTTCGGCTATCAAAAATCACTCCCAACTACAGTTTACTGCAACAAACTAAGCCCAATCACTTTAAAATTACAAAAAAAATGCTGAAAATCATAACAAACTATACCAGAATTACCTAAATTACTTTGGCTACCGTAAATCACCCCCAACTATCCCTTACCACAACAAACCAAACCCAATCACTTTTAAATTATAAAAAAATGCTACTAACCATAGCAAACTATGCCAAACCCACCTAAATTACTTCGGCTATCAAAAATCACCCCCAACTACACTTTACAGCAACAAACTAAGCCCAATCACTTTAAAATTACAAAAAAATGCTAAAAATTATAACAAGTATACCAGAATCACCTAAATTACTTCGGCTACCGTAAATCACCCCCAACTATCCCTTACCACAACAAACCAAACCATATTATCCTGAAATTACAAAAAAAGTTGTACAAATCATAACAAACTATGCCAGACTCACCTAAATTACTTCGGCTACTCTAAATCATCACCAACTAACCCTTACCACAACAAACTAAACCCAATCACTTTTAAATTACAAAAAAATGCTACTAACCATTGCAAACTATGCCAAACTCACCTAAATTACTTCGGCTATCAAAAATCACCCCCAACTACACTTTACAGCAACAAGCTAAACCCAATCACTTTAAAATTACCAACAAATGCTAAAAATCATAACAAACTATACCAGAATCACCGAAATTACTTCGGCTACCGTAAACCACTCCCAACTATACCTTACCACAACAAACCAAACCATATCATCTTAAAATTACAAAAAAAGGTGTACAAATTATAACAAACTATGCCAGACTCACCTAAATTACTTCGGCAACTCTAAATCATCACCAACTAACCCTTACCACAACAAACTAAACCCAAACACTTTTAAATTTCAAAAAAATGCTACTAACCATAGCAAACTATGCCAAACTCACCTAAATTACTTCGGCTATCAAAAATCACTCCCAACTACACTTTACAGCAACAAACTAAGCCCAATCACTTTAAAATTACCAACAAATGCTAAAAATCATAACAAACTATACCAGAATCACCGAAATTACTTCGGCTACCGTAAATCACTCCCAACTATCCCTTACCACAACAAACCAAACCATATCATCTTAAAATTACAAAAAAAGGTGTACAAATCATAACAAACTATGCCAGACTCACATAAATTACTTCGGCTACTCTAAATCATCACCAACTAACCCTTACCACAACAAACTAAACCCAATCGCTTTTAAATTACAAAAAAATGCTACTAACCATAGCAAACCAAGCCAAACTCACCTAAATTACTTCGGCTAACAAAAATCACCCCCAACTACACCTTACAGCAACAAACTAAACCCAATCACTTTAAAATTACCAACAAATGCTAAAAATCATAACAAACTATACCAGAATCACCGGAATTACTTCGGCTACCGTAAATCACTCCCAACTATCCCTTACCACAACAAACCAAACCATATCATGTTAAAATTACAAAAAATGGTGTACAAATTATAACAAACTATGCCAGACTCACCTAAATTACTTCGGCTACTCTAAATCATCACCAACTAACCCTTACCACAACAAACTAAACCCAAACACTTTTAAATTACAAAAAAATGCTACTAACCATAGCAAACTATGCCAAACTCACCTAAATTACTTCGGCTATCAAAAATCACTACCAACTACACTTTACAGCAACAAACTAAGCCCAATCACTTTAAAATTACAAAAAAATGCTAAAAATCATAACAAACTATACCAGAATCACCTAAATTACTTCGGCTACCGTAAATCACCCCCGACTATCCCTTACAACAAACCAAACCATATCATCTTAAAATTACAAAAAAAGGTGTACAAATCATAACAAACTATGCCAGACTCACCTAAATTACTTCGGCTACTCTAAATCATCACCAACTAACCCTTACCACAACAAACTAAACCCAATCACTTTTAAATTACAAAAAAATGCTACTAACCATAGCAAACCAAGCCAAACTCACCTAAATTACTTCGGCTATCAAAAATAACACCCAACTACACTTTAAAGCAACAAACTAAGCCCAATCACTTTAAAATTACAAAAAAATGCTAAAAATCATAACAAACTATACCAGAAACACCTAAATTACTTCGGCTACCCTAAATCACCCCCAACTGTCCTTTACCACAACAAACCAAACCATATCATCTTAAAATTACAAAAAAAGGTGTACAAATCATAACAAACTATGCCAGACTCACCTAAATTACTTCGGCTACTCTAAATCATCACCAACTAACCCTTACCACAACAAACTAAACCCAATCACTTTTAAATTACGAAAAAATGCTACTAACTACAGCAAACTATTCCACACTCACCTAAATTACTTCGGCTATCAAAAATCACCCCCAACTACACTTTACAGCAACAAACTAAGCCCAATCACTTTAAAATTACAAAAAAATGCTAAAAATCATAACAAACTATACCAGAATCACCTAAATTACTTCGGCTACCGTAAATCACCCCCAACTAACCCTTACCACAACAAACCAAACCTTATCATCTTAAAATTACAAAAAAAGGTGTACAAATCATAACAAACTCTGCCAGACTCACCTAAATTACTTCGGCTACTCTAAATTATCACCAACTAACCCTTACCAAAACAAACTAAACCCAATCATTTTTAAATTACAAAAAAATGCTACTAACCATAGCAAACTATGCCAAACTCACCTAAATTACTTGGGCTATCTAAAATCACCCCCAACTACACTTTACAGCAACAAACTAAGCCCAATCACTTTAAAATTACAAAAAAATTCTAAAAATCATAACAAACTATACCAGAATCACCTAAATTATTTCGGCTACCGTAAATCACCCCCAACTATCCCTTACCACAACAAACCAAACCATATCATTTTAAAATTACAAAAAAAGGTGTACAAATCATAACAAACTATGCCAGACTCACCTAAATTACTTCGGCTACTCTAAATCATCACCAACTAACCCTTACCACAACAAACTAAACCCAATCACTTTTAAATTACGAAAAAATGCTACTAACTACAGCAAACTATGCCACACTCACCTAAATTACTTCGGCTATCAAAAATCACCCCCAACTACACTTTACAGCAACAAACTAAGCCCAATCACTTTAAAATTACAAAAAAATGCTAAAAATCATAACAAACTATACCAGAATCACCTAAATTACTTCGGCTACCGTAAATCACCCCCAACTAACCCTTACCACAACAAACCAAACCTTATCATCTTAAAATTACAAAAAAAGTGTACAAATCATAACAAACTATGCCAGGCTCACCTAAATTACTTCGGCTACTCTAAATCATCACCAACTAACCCTTACCACAACAAACTAAACCCAATCACTTTTAAATTACAAAAAAATGCTACTAACTATAGCAAACTATGCCAAACTCACCTAAATTACTTCGGCTATCAAAAATCACTCCCAACTACTCTTTACAGCAACAAACTAAGCCCAATCATTTTAAAATTACAAAAAAATGCTAAAAATCATAACAAACTATACCAGAATAACCGAAATTCCTTCGGCTACCGTAAATCACCCCCAACTATCCCTTACTACAACAAACCAAACCATATCATCTTAAAATTACAAAAAAAAAGTATAAATCATAACAAACTATGCCAGACTCACCTCAATTACTTCGGCTAGTCTAAATCATCACCAACTAACCCTTACCACAACAAACTAAACCCAATCACTTTTAAATTACAAAAAATTGCTACTAACCATAGCAAACTATGCCAAACTCACCTAAATTACTTCGGCTATCAAAAATCACCCCCAACTATACTTTACAGCAATAAACTAAGCCCAATCATTTTAAAATTACAAAAAAATGCTAAAAATCATAACAAACTATACCAGAATAACCGAAATTACTTCGGCTACCGTAAACCACTCCCAACTATACCTTACCACAACAAACCAAACCATATCATCTTAAAATTACAAAAAAAGGTGTACAAATCATAACAAACTATGCCAGACTCACCTAAATTACTTCGGCTACTCTAAAACATCACCAACTAACCCTTACCACAACAAACTAAATCCAATCACTTTTAAATTACAAAAAAATGCTACTAACCATAGCAAACTATGCCAAACTCACCTAAATTACTTCGGCTATCAAAAATCACCCCCAACTACACTTTACAGCAACAAACTAAGCCCAATCACTTTAAAATTACATAAAAATTCTAAAAATTATAACAAACTATACCAGAATCACCTAAATTACTTCGGCTACCGTAAATCACCCTCAACTAACCCTTACCACAACAAACCAATCCATATCATCTTAAAATTACAAAAAAAGTTGTACAAATCATAACAAACTATGCCAGACTCACCTAAATTACTTCGGCTACTCTAAATCATCACCAACAAACCCTTACCACAACAAACTAAACCCAAACACTTTTAAATTAAAAAATATGCTACTAACCATAGCAAACTATGCCAAACTCACCTAAATTACTTCGGCTATCAAAAATCACCCCCAACTACACTTTACAGCAACAAACTAAACCCAATCACTTTAAAATTACAAACAAATCCTAAAAATCATAACAAACTATACCAGAATCACCTAAATTACTTCGGCTACCGTAAATCACCCCCAACTATCCCTTACTACAACAAACCAAACCATATCATCTTAAAATTACAAAAAAGGTGTACAAATCATTACAAACTATGCCAGACTTACCTAAATTACTTCGGCTACTCTAAGTCATCACCAACTAACCCTTACCACAACAAACTAAGCCCAATAACTTTAAAATTACAAAAAAATGCAGAAAATCATAACAAACTATACCAGAATTACCTAAATTACTTCGGCTACCGTAAATCACCCCCAACTATCCCTTACCACAACAAACCAAACCATATTATCTTAAAATTACAAAAAAAGGTGTACAAATCATAACAAACTATGCCAGACTCACCTAAATTACTTCGGCTACTCTAAATCATAACCAACTAACCCTTACCACAACAAACTAAACCCAATCACTTTTAAATTACAATAAAATGCTACTAACCATAGCAAACTATGCCAAACTCACCTAAATTACTTCGGTTAACAAAAATCACCCCCAACTACATTTTACAGCAAAAAACTAAGCCCAATCACTTTAAAATTACAAAAAAATGCTAAAAATTATAACAAGCTATACCAGTTTCACCTAAATTACTTCGGCTACCGTAAATCACCCCCAACTATCCCTTACCACAACAAACCAAACCATATCATCTTCAAATTACAAAAAAAGGTGTACAAATCATAACAAACTATGCCAGACTCACCTAAATTACTTCGGCTACTCTAAATCATCACCAACTAACCCTTACCACAACAAACTATACCCAATCAAATTTAAATTACAAAAAAATGCTACTAACCATAGCAAACTATGCCTAACTCACCTAAATTACTTCGATTATCAAAAATCACCCCCAACTACACTTTACAGCAACAAACTAAGCCCAATCACTTTAAAATTACAGAAAAATTCTAAAAATCATAACAAACTATACCAGAATTACCTAAATTACTTCGGCTACCGTAAATCACCCCCGACTATTCCTTACCACAACAAACCAAACCATATCATCTTAAAATTACAAAAAAAAGTGTACAAATCATAACAAACTATGCCAGACTTACCTAAATTACTTCGGCTACTCTAAATCATCACCAACTAACCCTTACCACAACAAACTAAACCCAATCACTTTTAAATTACAAAAAAATGCTACTAACCATAGCAAACTATGCCAAACTCATCTAAATTAGTTCGGCTATCAAAAATCACCCCCAACTACACCTTACAACAACACACTAAGCCCAATAACTATAAAATTACAAAAAAATGCTGAAAATCATAACAAACTATACCAGAATCACCTAAATTACTTGGGCTACCGTAAATCACCCCCAACTATCCCTTACCACAACAAACCAAACCATATCATCTTAAAATTACAAAAAAAGGTGTACAAATCATAACAAACTATGCCAGACTCACCTAAATTACTTCGGATATTTTAAATCATCACCAACTAACCCTTACCACAACAAACTAAACCCAATCAATTTTAAATTACAAAAAAATGCTACTAACCATAGCAAACTATGCCAAACTCACCTAAATTACTTCGGCTATCAAAAATCACCCCCAACTACACTTTACAGCAACAAACTAAGCCCAATCACTTTAAAATTACAAAAAAATGCTAAAAATCATAACAAACTATACCAGAATCACCTAAATTACTTCGGCTACCGTAAATCACCCCCAACTATCTCTTATCACAACAAACCAAACCATATCATCTTAAAATTACAAAAAAAGGTGTACAAATCATAACAAACTATGCCAGACTCACCTAAATTACTTCGGCTACTCTAAATCATCACCAACTAACCCTTACCACAACAAACTAAACCCAATCATTTTTAAATTACAAAAAAATGCTACTAACCATAGCAAATTATGCCAAACTCACCTAAATTACTTCGGCTATCAGAAATCACCCCCAACAACACTTTACAGCAACAAACTAAGCCCAATCACTTTAAAATTACAAAAAAATGCTAAAAATCATAACAAACTATACCAGAATCACCTAAATTACTTCGGCTACCGTAAATCACCCCCAACTATCCCTTACCACAACAAACCAAACCCTATCATCTTAAAATTACAAAAAAATGAGTACAAATCATAACAAACTATGCCAGACTCACCTAAATTACTTCGGCTACTCTAAATCATCACCATCTAACCCTTACCACAACAAACTAAACCCAATCATTTTTAAATTACAAAAAAATGCTACAATTTAAAGAAAACTATGCCAAACTTACCTAAATTACTTCGGCTATCAGAAATCACCCCCAACTACACTTTACAGCAACAAACTAAGCCCAATCACTTTAAAATTACTAAAAAATGCTAAAAATCATAACAAACTATACCAGAATCACCCAAATTACTTCGGCTACCGTAAATCACCCCCAACTATCCCTTACCACAACAAACCAAACCATATCATCTTAAAATTACAAAAAAAGGTGTACAAATCATAACAAACTATGCCAGACTGACCAAAATTACTTCGGCTACTCTAAATCATCACCAACTAACCCTTACCACAACAAACTAAACCCAAACACTTTTAAATTACAAAAAAATGCTACTAACCATAGCAAACTATGCCAATCAGTTTAAAATTACAAAAAAATGCTAAAAATTATAACAAGCTATACCAGAATCACCTAAATTACTTCGGCTACCGTAAATCACCCACAACTATCCCTTACCACAACAAACCAAACCATATTATCTTAAAATTACAAAAAAAGGTGTACAAATCATAACAAACTATGCCAGACTCACCTAAATTACTTCGGCTACTCTAAATCATCACCAACTAACCCTTACCACAACAAACTAAACCCAATCACTTTTAAATTACAAAAAAATGCTACTAACCATAGCAAACTATGCCAAACTCACCTAAATTACTTCGGCTATCAAAAATCACCCCCAACTACACTTTACAGCAACAAACTAAGCCCAATCACTTTAAAATTACAAAAAAATGCTGAAAATCATAACAAACTATACCAGAATCACCCAAATTACTTCGGCTACCGTAAATCACCCCCAACTCTCCCTTACCACAACAAACCAAACCATATCATCTTAAAATTACAAAAAAAGGTGTACAAATCATAAAAAACTATGCCAGACTCACCAAAATTACTTCGGCTACTCTAAATCATCACCAACTAACCCTTACCACAACAAACTAAACCCAAACACTTTTAAATTACAAAAAAATGCTACTAACCATAGCAAACTATGCCAATCAGTTTAAAATTACAAAAAAATGCTAAAAATTATAACAAACTATACCAGAATCACCTAAATTACTTCGGCTACTGTAAATCACCCACAACTATCCCTTACCACAACAAACCAAACCATATTATCTTAAAATTACAAAAAAAGGTGTACAAATCATAACAAACTATGCCAGACTCACCTAAATTACTTCGGATATTTTAAATCATCACCAACTAACCCTTACCACAACAAACTAAACCCAATCAATTTTAAATTACAAAAAAATGCTACTAACCATAGCAAACTATGCCAAACTCACCTAAATTACTTCGGCTATCAAAAATCACCCCCAACTACACTTTACAGCAACAAACTAAGCCCAATCACTTTAAAATTACAAAAAAATGCTAAAAATCATAACAAACTATACCAGAATCACCTAAATTACTTCGGCTACCGTAAATCACCCCCAACTATCTCTTATCACAACAAACCAAACCATATCATCTTAAAATTACAAAAAAAGGTGTACAAATCATAACAAACTATGCCAGACTCACCTAAATTACTTCGGCTACTCTAAATCATCACCAACTAACCCTTACCACAACAAACTAAACCCAATCATTTTTAAATTACAAAAAAATGCTACTAACCATAGCAAATTATGCCAAACTCACCTAAATTACTTCGGCTATCAGAAATCACCCCCAACAACACTTTACAGCAACAAACTAAGCCCAATCACTTTAAAATTACAAAAAAATGCTAAAAATCATAACAAACTATACCAGAATCACCTAAATTACTTCGGCTACCGTAAATCACCCCCAACTATCCCTTACCACAACAAACCAAACCATATCATCTTAAAATTACAAAAAAATGAGTACAAATCATAACAAACTATGCCAGACTCACCTAAATTACTTCGGCTACTCTAAATCATCACCATCTAACCCTTACCACAACAAACTAAACCCAATCATTTTTAAATTACAAAAAAATGCTACAATTTAAAGAAAACTATGCCAAACTTACCTAAATTACTTCGGCTATCAGAAATCACCCCCAACTACACTTTACAGCAACAAACTAAGCCCAATCACTTTAAAATTACTAAAAAATGCTAAAAATCATAACAAACTATACCAGAATCACCCAAATTACTTCGGCTACCGTAAATCACCCCCAACTATCCCTTACCACAACAAACCAAACCATATCATCTTAAAATTACAAAAAAAGGTGTACAAATCATAACAAACTATGCCAGACTGACCAAAATTACTTCGGCTACTCTAAATCATCACCAACTAACCCTTACCACAACAAACTAAACCCAAACACTTTTAAATTACAAAAAAATGCTACTAACCATAGCAAACTATGCCAATCAGTTTAAAATTACAAAAAAATGCTAAAAATTATAACAAGCTATACCAGAATCACCTAAATTACTTCGGCTACCGTAAATCACCCACAACTATCCCTTACCACAACAAACCAAACCATATTATCTTAAAATTACAAAAAAAGGTGTACAAATCATAACAAACTATGCCAGACTCACCTAAATTACTTCGGCTACTCTAAATCATCACCAACTAACCCTTACCACAACAAACTAAACCCAATCACTTTTAAATTACAAAAAAATGCTACTAACCATAGCAAACTATGCCAAACTCACCTAAATTACTTCGGCTATCAAAAATCACCCCCAACTACACTTTACAGCAACAAACTAAGCCCAATCACTTTAAAATTACAAAAAAATGCTGAAAATCATAACAAACTATACCAGAATCACCCAAATTACTTCGGCTACCGTAAATCACCCCCAACTCTCCCTTACCACAACAAACCAAACCATATCATCTTAAAATTACAAAAAAAGGTGTACAAATCATAAAAAACTATGCCAGACTCACCAAAATTACTTCGGCTACTCTAAATCATCACCAACTAACCCTTACCACAACAAACCAAACCATATTATCTTAAAATTACAAAAAAAGGTGTACAAATCATAACAAACTATGCCAGACTCACCTAAATTACTTCGGCTATTCTAAATCATCACCAACTAATCCTTACCACAACAAACTAAACCCAATCACTTTTAAATTACAAAAAAATGCTACTAACCATAGCAAACTATGCCAAACTCACCTAAATTACTGCGGCTATCAAAAATCACCCCCAACTACACTTTACAGCAACAAACTAAGCCCAATCACTTTAAAATTACAAAAAAATGCTAAAAATCATAACAAACTATACCAGAATCACCTAAATTAATTCGGCTACCGTAAGTCACCTCCAACTATCCCTTACCACAACAAGCCAAACCATACCATCTTAAAATCAAAAAAAGGTGTACAAATCATAACAAACTAAGCCAGACTCACCTAAATTACTTCGGCTACTCTAAATCATCACCAACTAACCCTTACCACAACAAGCTAAACCCAATCACTTTTAAATTACAAAAAAATGCTACTAACCATAGCAAACTATGCCAAACTCACCTAAATTACTTCGGCTATCAAAAATCACCCCCAACTGCACTTTACAGCAACAAACTAAGCCCAATCACTTTCAAATTACAAAAAAAATGCTAAAAATCATAACAAACTATACCAGAATCACCTAAATTACTTCGGCTACCGTAAGTCACCCCCAACTATCCCTTACCACAACAAACCAAACCATACCATCTTAAAATTACAAAAAAAGGTGTACAAATCATAACAAACTATGCCAGACTCACCTAAATTACTTCGGCTACTCTAAATCATCACCAACTAACCCTTACCACAACAAACTAAACCCAATCACTTTTAAATTACAAAAAAATGCTACTAACCATAGCAAACTATGCCAAACTCACCTAAATTACTGCGGCTATCAAAAATCACCCCCAACTACACTTTACAGCAACAAACTAAGCCCAATCACTTTAAAATTACAAAAAAATGCTAAAAATCATAACAAACTATACCAGAATCACCTAAATTACTTCGGCTACCGTAAGTCACCCCCAACTATCCCTTACCACAACAAACCAAACCATACCATCTTAAAATTACAAAAAAAGGTGTACAAATCATAACAAACTAAGCCAGACTCACCTAAATTACTTCGGCTACTCTAAATCATCACCAACTAACCCTTACCACAACAAACTAAACCCAATCATTTTTAACTTACAAAAAAATGCTACTAACCATAGCAAACTATGCCAAAGTCACCTAAATTACTTCGGCTATCAAAAATCACCCCCAACTACACTTTACAGCAACAAACTAAGCCCAATCACTTTAAAATTACCAATATTACCTAAATTACTTCGGCTTCCGTAAATCACCCCCAACTATCCCTTACCACAATAAACCAAACCATATCATCTTAAAATTACAAAAAAAGGTGTACAAATCATAACAAACTATGCCAGACTCACCTAAATTACTTCGGCTACTCAAAATCATCACCAACAATCCCTTACCACAACAAACTAAACCCAATCACTTTTAAATTACAAAAAAAATGCTACTAACCATAGCAAACTATGCCAAACTCACCTAAATTACTTCGGCTATCAAAAATCACCCCCAACTACACTTTACTGCAACAAACTTAACCCAATCACTTTAAAATTACAAAAAAATGCTTAAAATTATAACAAGCTATACCAGAATCACCTAAATTATTTCGGCTACCGTAAATCACCCCCAACTGTCCCTTACCACAACAAACCAAACCACATTATCTTAAAATTACAAAAAAAGGTGTACAAATCATAACAAACTATGCCAGACTCACCTAAATTACTTCGGCTACTCTAAATCATCACCAACTAACCCTTACCACAACAAACTAAACCCAATCACATTTAAATTACAAAAAAATGCTACTAACCATAGCAAACTATGCCAAACTCACCTAAATTACTTCGGCTATCAAAAATCACCCTCAACTACACTTAACAGCAACAAACAAAGCCCAATCACTTTAAAATTACATGAAAATGCTGAAAATCATAACAAACTATACCAGAATCACCTAAATTACTTCGGCTACCGTAAATCACCCCCAACTATCCCTTCCCACAACAAACCAAACCATATCATCTTAAAATTACAAAAAAAGGTGTACAAATCATAACAAACTATGCCAGACTCACCTAAATTACTTCGGATACTCTAAATCATCACCAACTAACCCTTACCACAACAAGCTAAACCCAATCACTTTTAAATTACAAAAAAATGCTACTAACCATAGCAAACTATGCCAAACTCACCTAAATTACTTCGGCTATCAAAAATCACCCCCAACTGCACTTTACAGCAACAAACTAAGCCCAATCACTTTCAAATTACAAAAAAATGCTAAAAATCATAACAAACTATACCAGAATCACCTAAATTACTTCGGCTACCGTAAGTCACCCCCAACTATCCCTTTCCACAACAAACCAAACCATACCATCTTAAAATTACAAAAAAAGGTGTACAAATCATAACAAACTATGCCAGACTCACCTAAATTACTTCGGCTACTCTAAATCATCACCAACTAACCCTTACCACAACAAACTAAACCCAATCACTTTTAAATTACAAAAAAATGCTACTAACCATAGCAAACTATGCCAAACTCACCTAAATTACTTCGGCTATCAAAAATCATCCCCAACTGCACTTTACAGCAACAAACTAAGCCCAATCACTTTAAAATTACAAAAAAATGCTAAAAATCATAACAAACTATACCAGAATCACCTAAATTACTTCGGCTACCGTAAGTCACCCCCAACTATCCCTTACCACAACAAACCAAACCATACCATCTTAAAATTACAAAAAAAGGTGTACAAATCATAACAAACTATGCCAGACTCACCTAAATTACTTCGGCTACTCAAAATCATCACCAACAATCCCTTACCACAACAAACTAAACCCAATCACTTTTAAATTACAAAAAAAATGCTACTAACCATAGCAAACTATGCCAAACTCACCTAAATTACTTCGGCTATCAAAAATCACCCCCAACTACACTTTACTGCAACAAACTTAACCCAATCACTTTAAAATTACAAAAAAATGCTTAAAAATATAACAAGCTATACCAGAATCACCTAAATTATTTCGGCTACCGTAAATCACCCCCAACTGTCCCTTACCACAACAAACCAAACCACATTATCTTAAAATTACAAAAAAAGGTGTACAAATCATAACAAACTATGCCAGACTCACCTAAATTACTTCGGCTACTCTAAATCATCACCAACTAACCCTTACCACAACAAACTAAACCCAATCACATTTAAATTACAAAAAAATGCTACTAACCATAGCAAACTATGCCAAACTCACCTAAATTACTTCGGCTATCAAAAATCACTCCCAACTACACTTTACAGCAACAAACTAAACCCAATCACTTTAAAATTACCAACAAATGCTAAAAATCATAACAAACTATACCAGAATCACCGAAATTACTTCGGCTACAGTAAATTACTCTCAACTATCCCTTACCACAACAAACCAAACCATATCATCTTAAAATTACAAAAAAAGGTGTACAAATTATAACAAACTATGCCAGATTCACCTAAATTACTTCGGCTGCTCTAAATCATCACCAACTAACCCTTACCACAACAAACTAAACCCAATCACTTTTAGATAACAAAAAAATGCTACTAACCATAGCAAACTATGCCAAACTTACCTAAATTACTTCGGCTATCAAAACTCACCCCCAACTACACTTTACAGCAACAAACTAAGCCCAATCACTTTAAAATTACAAAAAAATGCTGAAAATCATAACAAACTATACCAGTATCACCCAAATTACTTCGGCTACCGTAAATCACCCCCAACTATCCCTTACCACAACAAACCAAACCATATCATTTTAAAATTACAAAAAAAGGTGTACAAATTATAACAAACTATGCCAGACTCACCTAAATTACTTCGGCTACTCTAAATCATCACCAACTAACCCTTACCACAACAAACTAAACTCAATCACTTTTAAATTACAAAAAAATGCTACTAACCATAGCAAACTATGCCAAACTCACCTAAATTACTTCGGCTATCAAAAATCACCCCCAACTACACTTTACAGCAACAAACTAAGCCCAATCACTTTAAAATTACAAGAAAATGCTGAAAATCGTAACAAACTATACCAGAATCACCTAAATTACTTCGGCTACCGTAAAGCACCCCCAACTATCCCTTCCCACAACAAACCAAACCATATCATCTTAAAATTACAAAAAAAAGTGTACAAATCATAACAAACTATGCCAGACTTACCTAAATTACTTCGGATACTCTAAATCATCACCAACTAACCCTTACCACAACAAACTAAACCCAATCATTTTTAAATTACAAAAAAATGCTACTAACCATAGCAAACTATGTCAAACTCACCTAAATTACTTCGGCTATCAGAAATCACACCCAACTACACTTTACAGCAACAAACTAAGCCCAATCCCTTTAAAATTACAAAAAAATGCTAAAAATCATAACAAACTATACCAGAATAACCTAAATTACTTCGGCTAACGTAAGTCACCCCCAACTATCTTTTACCACAACAAACCAAACCATACCATCTTAAAATTACAAAAAAGGTGTACAAATCATTACAAACTATGCCAGACTCACCTAAATTACTTCGGCTACTCTAAGTCATCACCAACTAACCCTTACCACAACAAACTAAGCCCAATAACTTTAAAATTACAAAAAAATGCTAAAAATCATAACAAACTATACCAGAATTACCTAAATTACTTCGGCTAACGTAAATCACCCCCAACTATCCCTTACCACAACAAACCAAACCATATCATCTTAAAATTACAAAAAAAGATGTACAAATCATAACAAACTATGCCAGACTCACCTAAATTACTTCGGCTACTCAAAATCATCACCAACTATCCCTTACCACAACAAACTATACCCAATCACTTTTAAATTACAAAAAAATGCTACTAACCATAGCAAACTATGCCAAACTCACCTAAATTACTTCGGCTATCAAAAATCACCCCCAACTACACTTTACAGCAACAAACTAAAAACAAATCACTTTAAAATTACCAACAAATGCTAAAAATCATAACAAACAATACCAGAATCACCGAAATTACTTCGGCTACCGTAAATCACTCCCAACTATCCCTTACCACAACAAACCAAACCATTTCATCTTAAAATTACAAAAAAAGGTGTACAAATCATAACAAACTATGCCAGACTCAACTAAATTATTTCGGCTACTCTAAATCATCACCAACTAACCCTTACCACAACAAACTAAACCCAATCACTTTTAAATTACAAAAAAATGCTACTAACCATAGCAAACTATGCCAAACTCACCTAAATTACTTCGGCTATCAAAAATTACCCCCAACTACACTTTACAGCAACTAACTAAGCCCAATCACTTTAAAGTTACAAAAAAATGCTGAAAATCATAACAAACTATACCAGTATCACCCAAATTACTTCGGCTACCGTAAATCACCCCCAACTATCTCTTACCACAACAAACCAAACCATATCATCTTAAAATTACAAAAAAAGGTGTACAAATCATAACAAACTATGCCAGACTCACCTAAATTACTTCGGCTACTCTAAATCATCACCAACTAACCCTTACCACAACAAACTAAATTCAATCACTTTTAAATTACAAAAAAAATGCTACTAACCATAGCAAACTATGCCAAATTCACCTAAATTACTTCGGCTATCAAAAATCACCCCAACTACACTTTACAGCAACAAACTAAGCCCAATCACTTTAAAATTACAAGAAAATGCTGAAAATCGTAACAAACTATACCAGAATCACCTAAATTACTTCGGCTACCGTAAAGCACCCCCAACTATCCCTTCCCCCAACAAACCAAACCATATCATCTTAAAATTACAAAAAAAAGTGTACAAATCATAACAAACTATGCCAGACTCACCTAAATTACTTCGGCTACTCTAAATCTTCACCAACTAACCCTTACCACAACAAACTAAACCCAATCATTTTTAAATTTCAAAAAAATGCTACTAACCATAGCAAACTATGCCAAACTCACCTAAATTACTTCGGCTATCAGAAATCACACTCAACTACACTTTACAGCAACAAACTAAGCCCAATCCCTTTAAAATTACAAGAAAATGCTAAAAATCATAACAAACTATACCAGAATAACCTAAATTACTTCGGCTAACGTAAGTCACCCCCAACTATCTTTTACCACAACAAACCAAACTATAGCATCTTAAAATTACAAAAAAAGGTGTACAAATCATAACAAACTATGCCAGACTCACCAAAATTACTTCGGCTACTCTAAATCATCACCAACTAACCCTTACCACAACAAACTAAACTCAATCACTTTTAAATTACAAAAAAAATGGTACTAACCATAGCAAACTATGCCAAACTCACCTAAATTACTTCGGCTATCAAAAATCACCCCAACTACACTTTACAGCAACAAACTAAGCCCAATCACTTTAAAATTACAAGAAAATGCTGAAAATCGTAACAAACTATACCAGAATCACCTAAATTACTTCGGCTACCGTAAAGCACCCCCAACTATCCCTTCCCACAACAAACCAAACCATATCATCTTAAAATTACAAAAAAAAGTGTACAAATCATAACAAACTATGCCAGACTCACCTAAATTACTTCGGCTACTCTAAATCATCACCAACTAACCCTTACCACAACAAACTAAACTCAATCACTTTTAAATTACAAAAAAAATGCTACTAACCATAGCAAACTATGCCAAACTCACCTAAATTACTTCGGCTATCAAAAATCACCCCCAACTACACTTTACAGCAACAAACTAAGCCCAATCACTTTAAAATTACAAGAAAATGCTGAAAATCGTAACAAACTATACCAGAATCACCTAAATTACTTCGGCTACCGTAAAGCACCCCCATCTATCCCTTCCCACAACAAACCAAACCATATCATCTTAAAATTAAAAAAAAAAAGTGTACAAATCATAACAAACTATGCCAGATTCACCTAAATTACTTCGGCTACTCTAAATCATCACCAACTAACCCTTACCACAACAAACTAAACCCAATCATTTTTAAATTACAAAAAATGCTACTAACCATAGCAAACTATGCCAAACTCACCTAAATTACTTCGGCTATCAGAAATCACACCCAACTACACTTTACAGCAACAAACTAAGCCCAATCCCTTTAAAATTACAAAAAAATGCTAAAAATCATAACAAACTATACCAGAATAACCTAAATTACTTCGGCTAACGTAAGTCACCCCCAACTATCTTTTACCACAACAAACTAAACCATATCATCTTAAAATTACAAAAAAAGGTGTACAAATCATAACAAACTATGCCAGACTCACCAAAATTACTTCGGCTACTCTAAATCATCACCAACTAACCCTTACCACAACAAACTAAACCCAAACACTTTTAAATTACAAAAAAATGCTACTAACTATAGCAAGCTATGCCAAACTCACCTAAATTACTGCGGCTATCAAAAATCACCTCCAACTACACTTTACAGCAACCAACTAAGTCCAATCACTTTAAAATTACAAAAAAATGCTAAAAATCATAACAAACTATACCAGAATCACCTAAATTACTTCGGCTACCGTAAATCACCTCCAACTATCCCTTACCACAACAAACCAAACCATATCATCTTAAAATTACAAAAAAGGTGTACAAATCATTACAACTATGCCAGACTCACCTAAATTACTTCGGCTACTCTAAGTCATCACCAACTAATCCTTACCACAACAAACTAAGCCCAATAACTTTAAAATTACAAAAAAATGCTAAAAATCATAACAAACTATACCAGAAATACCTAAATTACTTCGGCTAACGTAAATCACCCCCAACTATCCCTTACCACAACAAACCAAACCATATCATCTTAAAATTACAAAAAAAGGTGTACAAATCATAACAAACTATGCCAGACTCACCTAAATTACTTCGGCTACTCAAAATCATCACCAACTATCCCTTACCACAACAAACTAAACCCAATCACTTTTAAATTACAAAAAAATGCTACTAACCATAGCAAACTATGCCAAACTTACCTAAATTACTTCGGCTATCAAAAATCACCCCCAACTACACTTTACAGCAACAAACTAAACCCAATCACTTTAAAATTACCAACAAATGCTAAAAATCATAACAAACTATACCAGAATCACCGAAATTACTTCGGCTACCGTAAATCACTCCCAACTATCCCTTACCACAACAAACCAAACCATATCATCTTAAAATTACAAAAAAAGGTGTACAAATCATAACAAACTATGCCAGACTCACCAAAATTACTTCGGCTACTCTAAATCATCACCAACTAACCCTTACCACAACAAACTAAACCCAAACACTTTTAAATTACAAAAAAATGCTACTAACCATAGCAAACTATGCCAAACTCACCTAAATTACTGCGGCTATCAAAAATCACCTCCAACTACACTTTACAGCAACAAACTAAGTCCAATCACTTTAGAATTACAAAAAAATGCTAAAAATCATAACAAACTATGCCAGACTCACCTAAATTACTTCGGCTACTCTAAATCATCACCAACTAACCCTTACCACAACAAACTAAACCCAATCACTTTTAAATTACAAAAAAATGCTACTAACCATAGCAAACTATGCCAAACTCACCTAAATTACTTCGGCTATCAAAAATTACCCCCAACTACCCTTTACAGCAACAAACTAAGCCCAATCACTTTAAAATTACAAAAAAATGCAAAAAATCATAACAAACTATACCAGAATCACCTAAATTACTTCGGCTACCGTAAATCACCCCCAACTATCCCTTACTACAACAAACCAAACCATATCATCTTAAAATTACAAAAAAGGTGTACAAATCATTACAAACTATGCCAGACTCACCTATATTACTTCGGCTACTCTAAGTCATCACCAACTAACCCTTACCACAACAAACTAAGCCCAATAACTTTAAAATTACAAAAAAATGCTGAAAATCATAACAAACTATACCAGAATCACCTAAATTACTTCGGCTACCGTAAATCACCCCCAACTATCCCTTACCACAACAAACCAAACCATATCATCTTAAAATTACAAAAAAAGGTGTACAAATCATAACAAACTATGCCAGACTCACCTAAATTACTTCGGCTACTCTAAATCATCACCAACTAACCCTTACCACAACAAACTAAACCCAATCACTTTTAGATTACAATAAAATGCTACTAACCATAGCAAACTATGCCAAACTCACCTAAATTACTTCGGTTATGAAAAATCACCCCCAACTACACTTTACAGCAACAAACTAAGCCCAATCACTTTAAAATTACAAAAAAATGCTAAAAATTATAACAAGCTATACCAAAATCACCTAAATTACTTCGGCTACCGTAAATCACCCCAACTATCCCTTACCACAACAAACCAAACCATATTATCTTAAAATTACAAAAAAAGGTGTACAAATCATAACAAACTATGCCAGACTCACCTAAATTACTTCGGCTATTTTAAATTACAAAAAAATGCTACTAACCATAGCAAACTATGCCAAACTCACCTAAATTACTTCGGCTATCAAAAATCACCCCCAACTACACTTTACAGCAACAAACTAAGCCCAATCACTTTAAAATTACAGAAAAATTCTAAAAATCATAACAAACTATACCAGAATTACCTAAATTACTTCGGCTACCGTAAATCACCCCCAACTATCCCTTACTACAACAAACCAAACCATATCATCTTAAAATTACAAAAAAGGTGTACAAATCATTACAAACTATGCCAGACTCACCTAAATTACTTCGGCTACTCTAAGTCATCACCAAGTAACCCTTACCACAACAAACTAAGCCCAATAACTTTAAAATTACAAAAAAATGCTACTAACAATAGCAAACTATGCCAAACTCACCTAAATTACTTCGGCTATCAAAAATCACCCCCAACTACACTTTACAGCAACAAACTAAACCCAATCACTTTAAAATTACAAAAAAATGCTAAAAATCATAACAAACTATACCAGAATCACCTAAATTACTTCGGCTACCGTAAATCACCCCCAACTATCCCTTACTACAACAAACCAAACCATATCATCTTAAAATTACAAAAAAGGTGTACAAATCATTACAAACTATGCCAGACTCACCTAAATTACTTCGGCTACTCTAAGTCATCACCAACTAACCCTTACCACAACAAACTAAGCCCAATAACTTTAAAATTACAAAAAAATGCTGAAAATCATAACAAACTATACCAGAATCACTTAAATTACTTCGGCTACCGTAAATCACCCCCAACTATCCCTTACCACAACAAACCAAACCATATCATCTTAAAATTACAAAAAAAGGTGTACAAATCATAAAAAACTATGCCAGACTCACCTAAATTACTTCGGCTACTCTAAATCATCACCAACTAACCCTTACCACGACAAACTAAACCCAATCAATTTTAAATTACAAAAAAATGCTACCAACCATAGCAAACTATGCCAAACTCACCTAAATTACTTCGGCTATCAAAAATCACCCCCAACTACACTTTACAGCAACAAACTAAACCCAATCACTTTAAAATTACAAAAAAATGCTAAAAATTATAACAAACTATACCAGAATCACCTAAATTACTTCGGCTACCGTAAATCACCCCCAACTATCCCTTACCACAACAAACCAAACCATATCATCTTAAAATTACAAAAAAAGGTGTACAAATCATAACAAACTATGCCAGACTCACCTAAATTACTTCGGCTACTCTAAATCATCACCAACTAACCCTTACCACGACAAACTAAACCCAATCAATTTTAAATTACAAAAAAATGCTACTAACCATAGCAAACTATGCCAAACTCACCTAAATTACTTCGGCTATCAAAAATCACCCCCAACTACACTTTACAGCAACAAACTAAACCCAATCACTTTAAAATTACAAAAAAATACTAAAAATTATAACAAACTATACCAGAATCACCTAAATTACTTCGGCTACCGTAAATCACCCCCAACTATCCCTTACTACAACAAACCAAACCATATCATCTTAAAATTACAAAAAAGGTGTACAAATCATTACAAACTATGCCAGACTCACCTAAATTACTTCGGCTACTCTAAGTCATCACCAACTAACCCTTACCACAACAAACTAAGCCCAATAACTTTAAAATTACAAAAAAATGCTAAAAATCATAACAAACTATACCAGAATCACCTAAATTACTTCGGCTACCGTAAATCACCCCGAACTATCCCTTACTACAACAAACCAAACCATATCATCTTAAAATTACAAAAAAGGTGTACAAATCATTACAAACTATGCCAGACACACCTAAATTACTTCGGCTACTCTAAGTCATCACCAACTAACCCTTACCACAACAAACTAAGCCCAATAACTTTTAAATTACAAAAAAATGCTGAAAATCATAACAAACTATACCAGAATCACCTAAATTACTTCGGCTATCAAAAATCACCCCCAACTACACTTTACAGCAACAAACTAAACCCAATCACTTTAAAATTACAAAAAAATGCTAAAAATTATAACAAACTATACCAGAATCACCTAAATTACTTCGGCTACCGTAAATCACCCCCAACTATCCCTTACCACAACAAACCAAACCATATCATCTTAAAATTACAAAAAAAGGTGTACAAATCATAACAAACTATGCCAGACTCACCTAAATTACTTCGGCTACTCTAAATCATCACCAACTAACCCTTACCACGACAAACTAAACCCAATCAATTTTAAATTACAAAAAAATGCTACTAACCATAGCAAACTATGCCAAACTCACCTAAATTACTTCGGCTATCAAAAATCACCCCCAACTACACTTTACAGCAACAAACTAAACCCAATCACTTTAAAATTACAAAAAAATACTAAAAATTATAACAAACTATACCAGAATCACCTAAATTACTTCGGCTACCGTAAATCACCCCCAACTATCCCTTACTACAACAAACCAAACCATATCATCTTAAAATTACAAAAAAGGTGTACAAATCATTACAAACTATGCCAGACTCACCTAAATTACTTCGGCTACTCTAAGTCATCACCAACTAACCCTTACCACAACAAACTAAGCCCAATAACTTTAAAATTACAAAAAAATGCTAAAAATCATAACAAACTATACCAGAATCACCTAAATTACTTCGGCTACCGTAAATCACCCCGAACTATCCCTTACTACAACAAACCAAACCATATCATCTTAAAATTACAAAAAAGGTGTACAAATCATTACAAACTATGCCAGACACACCTAAATTACTTCGGCTACTCTAAGTCATCACCAACTAACCCTTACCACAACAAACTAAGCCCAATAACTTTAAAATTACAAAAAAATGCTGAAAATCATAACAAACTATACCAGAATCATCTAAATTACTTCGGCTATCAAAAATCACCCCCAACTACACTTTACAGCAACAAACTAATCCCAATCACTTTAAAATTACAGAAAAATTCTAAAAATCATAACAAACTATACCAGAATTACCTAAATTACTTCGGCTACCGTAAATCACCCCCAACTATCCTTTACTACAACAAACCAAACCATATCATCTTAAAATTACAAAAAAGGTGTACAAATCATTACAAACTATGCCAGACTCACCTAAATTACTTCGGCTACTCTAAGTCATCACCAACTAACCCTTACCACTACAAACTAAGCCCAATAACTTTAAAATTACAAAAAAATACTACTAACCATAGCAAACTATGCCAAACTCACCTAAATTACTTCGGCTATCAAAAATCACCCCCAACTACACTTTACAGCAACAAACTAAACCCAATCACTTTAAAATTACAAAAAAATGCTAAAAATCATAACAAACTATACCAGAATCACCTAAATTACTTCGGCTACCGTAAATCACCCCCAACTATCCCTTACTACAACAAGCCAAACCATATCATCTTAAAATTACAAAAAAATGTACAAATCATTACAAACTATGCCAGACTCACCTAAATTACTTCGGCTACTCTAAGTCATCACCAACTAACCCTTACCACAACAAACTAAGCCCAATAACTTTAAAATTACAAAAAAATGCTGAAAATTATAACAAACTATACCAGAATCACCTAAATTACTTCGGCTACCGTAAATCACCCCCAACTATCCCTTACCACAACAAACCAAACCATGTCATCTTAAAATTACAAAAAAAGGTGTACAAATCATAACAAACTATGCCAGACTCACCTAAATTACTTCGGCTACTCTAAATCATCACCAACTAACCCTTACCACGACAAACTAAACCCAATCAATTTTAAATTACAAAAAAATGCTACTAACCATAGCAAACTATGCCAAACTCACCTAAATTACTTCGGCTATCAAAAATCACCCCCAACTACACTTTACAGCAACAAACTAAACCCAATCACTTTAAAATTACAAAAAAATGCTAAAAATCCTAACAAACTATACCAGAATCACCTAAATTACTTCGGCTACCGTAAATCACCCCCAACTATCCCTTACCACAACAAACCAAACCATATCATCTTAAAATTACAAAAAAAGGTGTACAAATCATAACAAACTATGCCAGACTCACCTAAATTACTTCGGCTACTCTAAATCATCACCAACTAACCCTTACCACGACAAACTAAACCCAATCAATTTTAAATTACAAAAAAATGCTACTAACCATAGCAAACTATGCCAAACTCACCTAAATTACTTCGGCTATCAAAAATCACCCCCAACTACACTTTACAGCAACAAACTAAACCCAATCACTTTAAAATTACAAAAAAATACTAAAAATTATAACAAACTATACCAGAATCACCTAAATTACTTCGGCTACCGTAAATCACCCCCAACTATCCCTTACTACAACAAACCAAACTATATCATCTTAAAATTACAAAAAAAGGTGTACAAATCATAAAAAACTATGCCAGACTCACCTAAATTACTTCGGCTACTCTAAATCATCACCAACTAACCCTTACCACGACAAACTAAACCCAATCAATTTTAAATTACAAAAAAATGCTACCAACCATAGCAAACTATGCCAAACTCACCTAAATTACTTCGGCTATCAAAAATCACCCCCAACTACACTTTACAGCAACAAACTAAACCCAATCACTTTAAAATTACAAAAAAATGCTAAAAATTATAACAAACTATACCAGAGTCACCTAAATTACTTCGGCTACCGTAAATCACCCCCAACTATCCCTTACCACAACAAACCAAACCATATCATCTTAAAATTACAAAAAAAGGTGTACAAATCATAACAAACTATGCCAGACTCACCTAAATTACTTCGGCTACTCTAAATCATCACCAACTAACCCTTACCACGACAAACTAAACCCAATCAATTTTAAATTACAAAAAAATGCTACTAACCATAGCAAACTATGCCAAACTCACCTAAATTACTTCGGCTATCAAAAATCACCCCCAACTACACTTTACAGCAACAAACTAAACCCAATCACTTTAAAATTACAAAAAAATACTAAAAATTATAACAAACTATACCAGAATCACCTAAATTACTTCGGCTACCGTAAATCACCCCCAACTATCCCTTACTACAACAAACCAAACCATATCATCTTAAAATTACAAAAAAGGTGTACAAATCATTACAAACTATGCCAGACTCACCTAAATTACTTCGGCTACTCTAAGTCATCACCAACTAACCCTTACCACAACAAACTAAGCCCAATAACTTTAAAATTACAAAAAAATGCTAAAAATCATAACAAACTATACCAGAATCACCTAAATTACTTCGGCTACCGTAAATCACCCCGAACTATCCCTTACTACAACAAACCAAACCATATCATCTTAAAATTACAAAAAAGGTGTACAAATCATTACAAACTATGCCAGACACACCTAAATTACTTCGGCTACTCTAAGTCATCACCAACTAACCCTTACCACAACAAACTAAGCCCAATAACTTTTAAATTACAAAAAAATGCTGAAAATCATAACAAACTATACCAGAATCACCTAAATTACTTCGGCTATCAAAAATCACCCCCAACTACACTTTACAGCAACAAACTAAACCCAATCACTTTAAAATTACAAAAAAATGCTAAAAATTATAACAAACTATACCAGAATCACCTAAATTACTTCGGCTACCGTAAATCACCCCCAACTATCCCTTACCACAACAAACCAAACCATATCATCTTAAAATTACAAAAAAAGGTGTACAAATCATAACAAACTATGCCAGACTCACCTAAATTACTTCGGCTACTCTAAATCATCACCAACTAACCCTTACCACGACAAACTAAACCCAATCAATTTTAAATTACAAAAAAATGCTACTAACCATAGCAAACTATGCCAAACTCACCTAAATTACTTCGGCTATCAAAAATCACCCCCAACTACACTTTACAGCAACAAACTAAACCCAATCACTTTAAAATTACAAAAAGATACTAAAAATTATAACAAACTATACCAGAATCACCTAAATTACTTCGGCTACCGTAAATCACCCCCAACTATCCCTTACTACAACAAACCAAACCATATCATCTTAAAATTACAAAAAAGGTGTACAAATCATTACAAACTATGCCAGACTCACCTAAATTACTTCGGCTACTCTAAGTCATCACCAACTAACCCTTACCACAACAAACTAAGCCCAATAACTTTAAAATTACAAAAAAATGCTAAAAATCATAACAAACTATACCAGAATCACCTAAATTACTTCGGCTACCGTAAATCACCCCGAACTATCCCTTACTACAACAAACCAAACCATATCATCTTAAAATTACAAAAAAGGTGTACAAATCATTACAAACTATGCCAGACACACCTAAATTACTTCGGCTACTCTAAGTCATCACCAACTAACCCTTACCACAACAAACTAAGCCCAATAACTTTAAAATTACAAAAAAATGCTGAAAATCATAACAAACTATACCAGAATCACCTAAATTACTTCGGCTATCAAAAATCACCCCCAACTACACTTTACAGCAACAAACTAATCCCAATCACTTTAAAATTACAGAAAAATTCTAAAAATCATAACAAACTATACCAGAATTACCTAAATTACTTCGGCTACCGTAAATCACCCCCAACTATCCTTTACTACAACAAACCAAACCATATCATCTTAAAATTACAAAAAAGGTGTACAAATCATTACAAACTATGCCAGACTCACCTAAATTACTTCGGCTACTCTAAGTCATCACCAACTAACCCTTACCACTACAAACTAAGCCCAATAACTTTAAAATTACAAAAAAATACTACTAACCATAGCAAACTATGCCAAACTCACCTAAATTACTTCGGCTATCAAAAATCACCCCCAACTACACTTTACAGCAACAAACTAAACCCAATCACTTTAAAATTACAAAAAAATGCTAAAAATCATAACAAACTATACCAGAATCACCTAAATTACTTCGGCTACCGTAAATCACCCCCAACTATCCCTTACTACAACAAGCCAAACCATATCATCTTAAAATTACAAAAAAAGGTGTACAAATCATAACAAACTATGCCAGACTCACCTAAATTACTTCGGCTACTCTAAATCATCACCAACTAACCCTTACCACGACAAACTAAACCCAATCAATTTTAAATTACAAAAAAATGCTACTAACCATAGCAAACTATGCCAAACTCACCTAAATTACTTCGGCTATCAAAAATCACCCCCAACTACACTTTACAGCAACAAACTAAACCCAATCACTTTAAAATTACAAAAAAATGCTGAAAATTATAACAAACTATACCAGAATCACCTAAATTACTTCGGCTACCGTAAATCACCCCCAACTATCCCTTACCACAACAAACCAAACCATATCATCTTAAAATTACAAAAAAAGGTGTACAAATCATAACAAACTATGCCAGACTCACCTAAATTACTTCGGCTACTCTAAATCATCACCAACTAACCCTTACCACGACAAACTAAACCCAATCAATTTTAAATTACAAAAAAATGCTGCTAACCATAGCAAACTATGCCAAACTCACCTAAATTACTTCGGCTATCAAAAATCACCCCCAACTACACTTTACAGCAACAAACTAAACCCAATCACTTTAAAATTACAAAAAAATGCTAAAAATCCTAACAAACTATACCAGAATCACCTAAATTACTTCGGCTACCGTAAATCACCCCCAACTATCCCTTACCACAACAAACCAAACCATATCATCTTAAAATTACAAAAAAAGGTGTACAAATCATAACAAACTATGCCAGACTCACCTAAATTACTTCGGCTACTCTAAATCATCACCAACTAACCCTTACCACGACAAACTAAACCCAATCATTTTTAAATTACAAAAAAATGCTACTAACCATAGCAAACTATGCCAAACTCACCTAAATTACTTCGGCTATCAAAAATCACCCCCAACTACACTTTACAGCAACAAACTAAACCCAATCACTTTAAAATTACAAAAAAATACTAAAAATTATAACAAACTATACCAGAATCACCTAAATTACTTCGGCTACCGTAAATCACCCCCAACTATCCCTTACTACAACAAACCAAACCATATCATCTTAAAATTACAAAAAAGGTGTACAAATCATTACAAACTATGCCAGACTCACCTAAATTACTTCGGCTACTCTAAGTCATCACCAACTAACCCTTACCACAACAAACTAAGCCCAATAACTTTAAAATTACAAAAAAATGCTAAAAATCATAACAAACTATACCAGAATCACCTAAATTACTTCGGCTACCGTAAATCACCCCGAACTATCCCTTACTACAACAAACCAAACCATATCATCTTAAAATTACAAAAAAGGTGTACAAATCATTACAAACTATGCCAGACACACCTAAATTACTTCGGCTACTCTAAGTCATCACCAACTAACCCTTACCACAACAAACTAAGCCCAATAACTTTAAAATTACAAAAAAATGCTGAAAATCATAACAAACTATACCAGAATCACCTAAATTACTTCGGCTATCAAAAATCACCCCCAACTACACTTTACAGCAACAAACTAATCCCAATCACTTTAAAATTACAGAACAATTCTAAAAATCATAACAAACTATACCAGAATTACCTAAATTACTTCGGCTACCGTAAATCACCCCCAACTATCCTTTACTACAACAAACCAAACCATATCATCTTAAAATTACAAAAAAGGTGTACAAATCATTACAAACTATGCCAGACTCACCTAAATTACTTCGGCTACTCTAAGTCATCACCAACTAACCCTTACCACTACAAACTAAGCCCAATAACTTTAAAATTACAAAAAAATACTACTAACCATAGCAAACTATGCCAAACTCACCTAAATTACTTCGGCTATCAAAAATCACCCCCAACTACACTTTACAGCAACAAACTAAACCCAATCACTTTAAAATTACAAAAAAATGCTAAAAATTATAACAATCTATACCAGAATTACCTAAATTACTTCGGCTACCGTAAATCACCCCCAACTATCCTTTACTACAACAAACCAAACCATATCATCTTAAAATTACAAAAAAGGTGTACAAATCATTACAAACTATGCCAGACTCACCTAAATTACTTCGGCTACTCTAAGTCATCACCAACTAATCCTTACCACTACAAACTAAGCCCAATAACTTTAAAATTACAAAAAAATACTACTAACCATAGCAAACTATGCCAAACTCACCTAAATTACTTCGGCTATCAAAAATCACCCCCAACTACACTTTACAGCAACAAACTAAACCCAATCACTTTAAAATTACAAAAAAATGCTAAAAATCATAACAAACTATACCAGAATCACCTAAATTACTTCGGCTACCGTAAATCACCCCCAACTATCCCTTACTACAACAAGCCAAACCATATCATCTTAAAATTACAAAAAAAGGTGTACAAATCATAACAAACTATGCCAGACTCACCTAAATTACTTCGGCTACTCTAAATCATCACCAACTAACCCTTACCACGACAAACTAAACCCAATCAATTTTAAATTACAAAAAAATGCTACTAACCATAGCAAACTATGCCAAACTCACCTAAATTACTTCGGCTATCAAAAATCACCCCCAACTACACTTTACAGCAACAAACTAAACCCAATCACTTTAAAATTACAAAAAAATGCTGAAAATTATAACAAACTATACCAGAATCACCTAAATTACTTCGGCTACCGTAAATCACCCCCAACTATCCCTTACCACAACAAACCAAACCATATCATCTTAAAATTACAAAAAAAGGTGTACAAATCATAACAAACTATGCCAGACTCACCTAAATTACTTCGGCTACTCTAAATCATCACCAACTAACCCTTACCACGACAAACTAAACCCAATCAATTTTAAATTACAAAAAAATGCTACTAACCATAGAAAACTATGCCAAACTCACCTAAATTACTTCGGCTATCAAAAATCACCCCCAACTACACTTTGCAGCAACAAACTAAACCCAATCACTTTAAAATTACAAAAAAATGCTAAAAATCCTAACAAACTATACCAGAATCACCTAAATTACTTCGGCTACCGTAAATCACCCCCAACTATCCCTTACCACAACAAACCAAACCATATCATCTTAAAATTACAAAAAAAGGTGTACAAATCATAACAAACTATGCCAGACTCACCTAAATTACTTCGGCTACTCTAAATCATCACCAACTAACCCTTACCACGACAAACTAAACCCAATCAATTTTAAATTACAAAAAAATGCTACTAACCATAGCAAACTATGCCAAACTCACCTAAATTACTTCGGCTATCAAAAATCACCCCCAACTACACTTTACAGCAACAAACTAAACCCAATCACTTTAAAGTTACAAAAAAATACTAAAAATTATAACAAACTATACCAGAATCACCTAAATTACTTCGGCTACCGTAAATCACCCCCAACTATCCCTTACTACAACAAACCAAACCATATCATCTTAAAATTACAAAAAAGGTGTACAAATCATTACAAACTATGCCAGACTCACCTAAATTACTTCGGCTACTCTAAGTCATCACCAACTAACCCTTACCACAACAAACTAAGCCCAATAACTTTAAAATTACAAAAAAATGCTAAAAATCATAACAAACTATACCAGAATCACCTAAATTACTTCGGCTACCGTAAATCACCCCGAACTATCCCTTACTACAACAAACCAAACCATATCATCTTAAAATTACAAAAAAGGTGTACAAATCATTACAAACTATGCCAGACACACCTAAATTACTTCGGCTACTCTAAGTCATCACCAACTAACCCTTACCACAACAAACTAAGCCCAATAACTTTAAAATTACAAAAAAATGCTGAAAATCATAACAAACTATACCAGAATCACCTAAATTACTTCGGCTATCAAAAATCACCCCCAACTACACTTTACAGCAACAAACTAATCCCAATCACTTTAAAATTACAGAACAATTCTAAAAATCATAACAAACTATACCAGAATTACCTAAATTACTTCGGCTACCGTAAATCACCCCCAACTATCCTTTACTACAACAAACCAAACCATATCATCTTAAAATTACAAAAAAGGTGTACAAATCATTACAAACTATGCCAGACTCACCTAAATTACTTCGGCTACTCTAAGTCATCACCAACTAACCCTTACCACTACAAACTAAGCCCAATAACTTTAAAATTACAAAAAAATACTACTAACCATAGCAAACTATGCCAAACTCACCTAAATTACTTCGGCTATCAAAAATCACCCCCAACTACACTTTACAGCAACAAACTAAACCCAATCACTTTAAAATTACAAAAAAATGCTAAAAATTATAACAAACCATACCAGAATCACCTAAATTACTTCGGCTACCTTAAATCACCCCCAACTATCCCTTACTACAACAAGCCAAACCATATCATCTTAAAATTACAAAAAAGGTGTACAAATCATTACAAACTATGCCAGACTCACCTAAATTACTTCGGCTACTCTAAGTCATCACCAACTAACCCTTACCACAACAAACTAAGCCCAATAACTTTAAAATTACAAAAAAATGCTGAAAATTATAACAAACTATACCAGAATCACCTAAATTACTTCGGCTACCGTAAATCACCCCCAACTATCCCTTACCACAACAAACCAAACCATATCATCTTAAAATTACAAAAAAGGTGTTCAAATCATAACAAACTATGCCAGACTCACCTAAATTACTTCGGCTACTCTAAATCATCACCAACTAACCCTTACCACGACAAACTAAACCCAATCAATTTTAAATTACAAAAAAATGCTACTAACCATAGCAAACTATGCCAAACTCACCTAAATTACTTCGGCTATCAAAAATCACCTCCAACTACACTTTACAGCAACAAACTAAACCCAATCACTTTAAAATTACAAAAAAATACTAAAAATTATAACAAACTATACCAGAATCACCTAAATTACTTCGGCTACCGTAAATCACCCCCCAACTATCCCTTACTACAACAAACCAAACCATATCATCTTAAAATTACAAAAAAGGTGTATAAATCATTACAAACTATGCCAGACTCACCTAAATTACTTCGGCTACTCTAAGTCATCACCAACTAACCCTTACCACAACAAACTAAGCCCAATAACTTTAAAATTACAAAAAAATGCTAAAAATCATAACAAACTATACCAGAATCACCTAAATTACTTCGGCTACCGTAAATCACCCCGAACTATCCCTTACTACAACAAACCAAACCATATCATCTTAAAATTACAAAAAAGGTGTACAAATCATTAGAAACTATGCCAGACACACCTAAATTACTTCGGCTACTCTAAGTCATCACCAACTAACCCTTACCACAACAAACTAAGCCCAATAACTTTAAAATTACAAAAAAATGCTGAAAATCATAACAAACTATACCAGAATCACCTAAATTACTTCGGCTATCAAAAATCACCCCCAACTACACTTTACAGCAACAAACTAATCCCAATCACTTTAAAATTACAGAAAAATTCTAAAAATCATAACAAACTATACCAGAATTACCTAAATTACTTCGGCTACCGTAAATCACCCCCAACTATCCTTTACTACAACAAACCAAACCATATAATCTTAAAATTACAAAAAAGGTGTACAAATCATTACAAACTATGCCAGACTCACCTAAATTACTTCGGCTACTCTAAGTCATCACCAACTAACCCTTACCACTACAAACTAAGCCCAATAACTTTAAAATTACAAAAAAATACTACTAACCATAGCAAACTATGCCAAACTCACCTAAATTACTTCGGCTATCAAAAATCACCCCCAACTACACTTTACAGCAACAAACTAAACCCAATCACTTTAAAATTACAAAAAAATGCTAAAAATCATAACAAACTATACCAGAATCACCTAAATTACTTCGGCTACCGTAAATCACCCCCAACTATCCCTTACTACAACAAGCCAAACCATATCATCTTAAAATTACAAAAAAGGTGTACAAATCATTACAAACTATGCCAGACTCACCTAAATTACTTCGGCTACTCTAAGTCATCACCAACTAACCCTTACCACAACAAACTAAGCCCAATAACTTTAAAATTACAAAAAAATGCTGAAAATTATAACAAACTATACCAGAATCACCTAAATTACTTCGGCTACCGTAAATCACCCCCAACTATCCCTTACCACAACAAACCAAACCATATCATCTTAAAATTACAAAAAAAGGTGTACAAATCATAACAAACTATGCCAGACTCACCTAAATTACTTCGGCTACTCTAAATCATCACCAACTAACCCTTACCACGACAAACTAAACCCAATCAATTTTAAATTACAAAAAAATGCAACTAACCATAGCAAACTATGCCAAACTCACCTAAATTACTTCGGCTATCAAAAATCACCCCCAACTACACTTTACAGCAACAAACTAAACCCAATCATTTTAAAATTACAAAAAAATACTAAAAATTATAACAAACTATACCAGAATCACCTAAATTACTTCGGCTACCGTAAATCACCCCCAACTATCCCTTACTACAACAAACCAAACCATATCATCTTAAAATTACAAAAAAGGTGTACAAATCATTACAAACTATGCCAGACTCACCTAAATTACTTCGGCTACTCTAAGTCATCACCAACTAACCCTTACCACAACAAACTAAGCCCAATAACTTTAAAATTACAAAAAAATGCTAAAAATCATAACAAACTATACCAGAATCACCTAAATTACTTCGGCTACCGTAAATCACCCCGAACTATCCCTTACTACAACAAACCAAACCATATCATCTTAAAATTACAAAAAAGGTGTACAAATCATTACAAACTATGCCAGACACACCTAAATTACTTCGGCTACTCTAAGTCATCACCAACTAACCCTTACCACAACAAACTAAGCCCAATAACTTTAAAAAGTACAAAAAAATGCTGAAAATCATAACAAACTATACCAGAATCACCTAAATTACTTCGGCTATCAAAAATCACCCCCAACTACACTTTACAGCAACAAACTAATCCCAATCACTTTAAAATTACAGAAAAATTCTAAAAATCATAACAAACTATACCAGAATTACCTAAATTACTTCGGCTACCGTAAATCACCCCCAACTATCCTTTACTACAACAAACCAAACCATATCATCTTAAAATTACAAAAAAGGTGTACAAATCATTACAAACTATGCCAGACTCACCTAAATTACTTCGGCTACTCTAAGTCATCACCAACTAACCCTTACCACTACAAACTAAGCCCAATAACTTTAAAATTACAAAAAAATACTACTAACCATAGCAAACTATGCCAAACTCACCTAAATTACTTCGGCTATCAAAAATCACCCCCAACTACACTTTACAGCAACAAACTAAACCCAATCACTTTAAAATTACAAAAAAATTCTAAAAATCATAACAAACTATACCAGAATCACCTAAATTACTTCGGCTACCGTAAATCACCCCCAACTATCCCTTACTACAACAAGCCAAACCATATCATCTTAAAATTACAAAAAAATGTACAAATCATTACAAACTATGCCAGACTCACCTAAATTACTTCGGCTACTCTAAGTCATCACCAACTAACCCTTACCACAACAAACTAAGCCCAATAACTTTTAAATTACAAAAAAATGCTGAAAATTATAACAAACTATACCAGAATCACCTAAATTACTTCGGCTACCGTAAATCACCCCCAACTATCCCTTACCACAACAAACCAAACCATATCATCTTAAAATTACAAAAAAAGGTGTACAAATCATAACAAACTATGCCAGACTCACCTAAATTACTTCGGCTACTCTAAATCATCACCAACTAACCCTTACCACGACAAACTAAACCCAATCAATTTTAAATTACAAAAAAATGCTACTAACCATAGCAAACTATGCCAAACTCACCTAAATTACTTCGGCTATCAAAAATCACCCCCAACTACACTTTACAGCAACAAACTAAACCCAATCACTTTAAAATTACAAAAAAATGCTAAAAATCCTAACAAACTATACCAGAATCACCTAAATTACTTCGGCTACCGTAAATCACCCCCAACTATACCTTACTACAACAAACCAAACCATATCATCTTAAAATTACAAAAAAGGTGTACAAATCATTACAAACTATGCCAGACTCACCTAAATTACTTCGGCTACTCTAAGTCATCACCAACTAACCCTTACCACAACAAACTAAGCCCAATAACTTTAAAATTACAAAAAAATGCTGAAAATCATAACAAACTATACCAGAATCACCTAAATTACTTCGGCTACCGTAAATCACCCCCAACTATCCCTTACCACAACAAACCAAACCATATCATCTTAAAATTACAAAAAAAGGTGTACAAATCATAAAAAACTATGCCAGACTCACCTAAATTACTTCGGCTACTCTAAATCATCACCAACTAACCCTTACCACAACAAACTAAACCCAATCACTTTTAGATTACAATAAATTGCTACTAACCATAGCAAACTATGCCAAACTCACCTAAATTACTTCGGTTATCAAAAATCACCCCCAACTACACTTTACAGCAACAAACTAAGCCCAATCACTTTAAAATTACAAAAAAATGCTAAAAATTATAACAAGCTATACCAAAATCACCTAAATTACTTCGGCTACCGTAAATAACCCCAACTATCCCTTACCACAACAAACCAAACCATATCATCTTAAAATTACAAAAAAGGTGTACAAATCATAACAAACTATGCCAGACTCACCTAAATTACTTCGGCTATCAAAAATCACCCCCAACTACACTTTACAGCAACAAACTAAACCCAATCACTTTAAAATTACAAAAAAATGCTAAAAATCATAACAAACTATACCAGAATCACCTATATTACTTCGGCTACCGTAAATCACCCCCAACTATCCCTTACTACAACAAGCCAAACCATATCATCTTAAAATTACAAAAAAGGTGTACAAATCATTACAAACTATGCCAGACTCACCTAAATTACTTCGGCTACTCTAAGTCATCACCAACTAACCCTTACCACAACAAACTAAGCCCAATAACTTTAAAATTACAAAAAAATGCTGAAAATCATAACAAACTATACCAGAATCACCTAAATTACTTCGGCTACCGTAAATCACCCCCAACTATCCCTTACCACAACAAACCAAACCATATCATCTTAAAATTACAAAAAAAGGTGTACAAATCATAGCAAACTATGCCAGACTCACCTAAATTACTTCGGCTATTCTAAATCATCACCAACTAACCCTTACCACGACAAACTAAACCCAATCAATTTTAAATTACAAAAAAATGCTACTAACCATAGCAAACTATGCCAAACTCACCTAAATTACTTCGGCTATCAAAAATCACCCCCAACTACACTTTACAGCAACAAACTAAACCCAATCACTTTAAAATTACAAAAAAATGCTAAAAATCATAACAAACTATACCAGAATCACCTAAATTACTTCGCCTACCGTAAATCACCCCCAACTATCCCTTACTACAACAAACCAAACCATATCATCTTAAAATTACAAAAAAGGTGTACAAATAATTACAAACTATGCCAGACTCACCTAAATTACTTCGGCTACTCTAAGTCATCACCAACTAACCCTTACCACAACAAACTAAGCCCAATAACTTTAAAATTACAAAAAAATGCTGAAAATCATAACAAACTGTACCAGAATCTCCTAAATTACTTCGGCTACCGTAAATCACCCACAACTATCCCTTACCACAACAAACCAAACCATATCATCTTAAAATTACAAAAAAAGGTGTGCAAATCATAACAAACTATGCCAGCCTCACCTAAATTACTTCGGCTACTCTAAATCATCACCAACTAACCCTTACCACAACAAACTAAACCCAATCACTTTTAGATTACAATAAATTGCTACTAACCATAGCAAACTATGCCAAACTCACCTAAATTACTTCGGTTATCAAAAATCACCCCCAACTACACTTTACAGCAACAAACTAAGCCCAATCACTTTAAAATTACAAAAAAATGCTAAAAATTATAACAAGCTATACCAAAATCACCTAAATTACTTCGGCTACCGTAAATAACCCCAACTATCCCTTACCACAACAAACCAAACCATATCATCTTAAAATTACAAAAAAGGTGTACAAATCATAACAAACTATGCCAGACTCACCTAAATTACTTCGGCTATCAAAAATCACCCCCAACTACACTTTACAGCAACAAACTAAACCCAATCACTTTAAAATTACAAAAAAATGCTAAAAATCATAACAAACTATACCAGAATCACCTATATTACTTCGGCTACCGTAAATCACCCCCAACTATCCCTTACTACAACAAGCCAAACCATATCATCTTAAAATTACAAAAAAGGTGTACAAATCATTACAAACTATGCCAGACTCACCTAAATTACTTCGGCTACTCTAAGTCATCACCAACTAACCCTTACCACAACAAACTAAGCCCAATAACTTTAAAATTACAAAAAAATGCTGAAAATCATAACAAACTATACCAGAATCACCTAAATTACTTCGGCTACCGTAAATCACCCCCAACTATCCCTTACCACAACAAACCAAACCATATCATCTTAAAATTACAAAAAAAGGTGTACAAATCATAGCAAACTATGCCAGACTCACCTAAATTACTTCGGCTACTCTAAATCATCACCAACTAACCCTTACCACGACAAACTAAATCCAATCAATTTTAAATTACAAAAAAATGCTACTAACCATAGCAAACTATGCCAAACTCACCTAAATTACTTCGGCTATCAAAAATCACCCCCAACTACACTTTACAGCAACAAACTAAACCCAATCACTTTAAAATTACAAAAAAATGCTAAAAATCATAACAAACTATACCAGAATCACCTAAATTACTTCGCCTACCGTAAATCACCCCCAACTATCCCTTACTACAACAAACCAAACCATATCATCTTAAAATTACAAAAAAGGTGTACAAATAATTACAAACTATGCCAGACTCACCTAAATTACTTCGGCTACTCTAAGTCATCACCAACTAACCCTTACCACAACGAACTAAGCCCAATAACTTTAAAATTACAAAAAAATGCTGAAAATCATAACAAACTGTACCAGAATCACCTAAATTACTTCGGCTACCGTAAATCACCCACAACTATCCCTTACCACAACAAACCAAACCATATCATCTTAAAATTACAAAAAAAGGTGTGCAAATCATAACAAACTATGCCAGCCTCACCTAAATTACTTCGGCTACTCTAAATCATCACCAACTAACCCTTACCACAACAAACTAAACCCAATCACTTTTAGATTACAATAAAATGCTACTAACCATAGCAAACTATGCCAAACTCACCTAAATTACTTCGGTTATCAAAAATCACCCCCAACTAAACTTTACAGCAACAAACTAAGCCCAATCACTTTAAAATTACAAAAAAATGCTAAAAATTATAACAAGCTATACCAAAATCACCTAAATTACTTCGGCTACCGTAAATCACCCCAACTATCCCTTACCACAACAAACCAAACCATATTATCTTAAAATTACAAAAAAGGTGTACAAATCATAACAAACTATGCCAGACTCACCTAAATTACTTCGGCTATCAAAAATCACCCCCAACTACACTTTACAGCAACAAACTAAACCCAATCACTTTAAAATTACAAAAAAATGCTAAAAATCATAACAAACTATACCAGAATCACCTAAATTACTTCGGCTACCGTAAATCACCCCCAACTATCCCTTACTACAACAAGCCAAACCATATCATCTTAAAATTACAAAAAAGGTGTACAAATCATTACAAACTATGCCAGACTCACCTAAATTACTTCGGCTACTCTAAGTCATCACCAACTAACCCTTACCACAACAAACTAAGCCCAATAACTTTAAAATTACAAAAAAATGCTGAAAATCATAACAAACTATACCAGAATCACCTAAATTACTTCGGCTACCGTAAATCACCCCCAACTATCCCTTACCACAACAAACCAAACCATATCATCTTAAAATTACAAAAAAAGGTGTACAAATCATAACAAACTATGCCAGACTCACCTAAATTACTTCGGCTACTCTAAATCATCACCAACTAACCCTTACCACGACAAACTAAACCCAATCAATTTTAAATTACAAAAAAATGCTACTAACCATAGCAAACTATGCCAAACTCACCTAAATTACTTCGGCTATCAAAAATCACCCCCCAACTACACTTTACAGCAACAAACTAAACCCAATCACTTTAAAATTACAAAAAAATGCTAAAAATCATAACAAACAATACCAGAATCACCTAAATTACTTCGGCTACCGTAAATCACCCCCAACTATCCCTTACTACAACAAACCAAACCATATCATCTTAAAATTACAAAAAAGGTGTACAAATCATTACAAACTATGCCAGACTCACCTAAATTACTTCGGCTACTCTAAGTCATCACCAACTAACCCTTACCACAACAAACTAAGCCCAATAACTTTAAAATTACAAAAAAATGCTGAAAATCATAACAAACTATACCAGAATCACCTAAATTACTTCGGCTACCGTAAATCACCCCCAACTATCCCTTACCACAACAAACCAAACCAAATCATCTTAAAATTACAAAAAAAGGTGTACAAATCATAACAAACTATGCCAGACTCACCTAAATTACTTCGGCTACTCTAAATCATCACCAACTAACCCTTACCACAACAAACTAAACCCAATCACTTTAAAATTACAAAAAAATGCTGAAAATCATAACAAACTATACCAGAATCACCTAAATTACTTCGGCTACCGTAAATCACCCCCAACTATCCCTTACCACAACAAACCAAACCATATCATCTTAAAATTACAAAAAAGGTGTACAAATCATTACAAACTATGCCAGACTCACCTAAATTACTTCGGCTACTCTAAGTCATCACCAACTAACCCTTACTACAACAAACTAAGCCCAATAACTTTAAAATTACAAAAAAATGCTGAAAATCATAACAAACTATACCAGAATCACCTAAATTACTTCGGCTACCGTAAATCACCCCCAACTATCCCTTACCACAACAAACCAAACCATATCATCTTAAAATTACAAAAAAAGGTGTACAAATCATAACAATCTATGCCAGACTCACCTAAATTACTTCGGCTACTCTAAATCATCACCAACTAACCCCTACCACAACAAACTAAACCCAATCACTTTTAGATTACAATAAAATGCTACTAACCATAGCAAACTATGCCAAACTCACCTAAATTACTTCGGCTATCAAAAATCACCCCCAACTAAACTTTACAGCAACAAACTAAGCCCAATCACTTTAAAATTACCAACAAATGCTAAAAATCATAACAAACTATATCAGAATCACCTAAATTACTTCGGCTACCGTAAATCACCCCCAACTATCCCTTACTACAACAAACTAAACCATATCATCTTAAAATTACAAAAAAGGTGTACAAATCATTACAAACTATGCCAGACTCACCTAAATTACTTCGGCTACTCTAAGTCATCACCAACTAACCCTTACCACAACAAACTAAGCCCAATAACTTTAAAATTACAAAAAAATGCTGAAAATCATAACAAACTATACCAGAATCACCTAAATTACTTCGGCTACCGTAAATCACCCCCAACTATCCCTTACCACATCAAACCAAACCATATCATCTTAAAATTACAAAAAAAGGTGTACAAATCATAACAAACTATGCCAGACTCACCTAAATTACTTCGGCTACTCTAAATCATCACCAACTAACCCTTACCACGACAAACTAAACCCAATCAATTTTAAATTACAAAAAAATGCTACTAACCATAGCAAACTATGCCAAACTCACCTAAATTAACAACGGTGGTATTAATCGGGTTTGTTGACCGTGTTCCATGCGAAGTTCCATGAGGGGGGGTGTAGTGAGCGCCCCGAGAGGCTAACTCAGCAAGTGATCCCCATGAATCTCTGCCAAACGTTTCAGTCGCGACTGTGACAGCTGGGAGAGTACTTCGACCACGACCACACCGCCACTGAAGATGTCCACCGCAGCTGTGGACGAAACGTTTGGCAGAGATTCATGGGGATCACTTGCTGAGTTAGCCTCTCGGGGCGCTCACTACACCCCCCCTCATGGAACTTCGCATGGAACACGGTCAACAAACCCGATTAATACCACCGTTGTTGACAACACCGACCGTGAAAGCCTACACACTTTCACCTAAATTACTTCGGCTATCAAAAATCACCCCCCAACTACACTTTACAGCAACAAACTATACCCAATCACTTTAAAATTACAAAAAAATGCTAAAAATCATAACAAACAATACCAGAATCACCTAAATTACTTCGGCTACCGTAAATCACCCCCAACTATCCCTTACTACAACAAACCAAACCATATCATCTTAAAATTACAAAAAAGGTGTACAAATCATTACAAACTATGCCAGACTCACCTAAATTACTTCGGCTACTCTAAGTCATCACCAACTAACCCTTACTACAACAAACTAAGCCCAATAACTTTAAAATTACAAAAAAATGCTGAAAATCATAACAAACTATACCAGAATCACCTAAATTACTTCGGCTACCGTAAATCACCCCCAACTATCCCTTACCACAACAAACCAAACCATATCATCTTAAAATTACAAAAAAAGGTGTACAAATCATAACAATCTATGCCAGACTCACCTAAATTACTTCGGCTACTCTAAATCATCACCAACTAACCCTTACCACAACAAACTAAACCCAATCACTTTTAGATTACAATAAAATGCTACTAACCATAGCAAACTATGCCAAACTCACCTAAATTACTTCGGCTATCAAAAATCACCCCCAACTAAACTTTACAGCAACAAACTAAGCCTAATCACTTTAAAATTACCAACAAATGCTAAAAATCATAACAAACTATATCAGAATCACCTAAATTACTTCGGCTACCGTAAATCACCCCCAACTATCCCTTACCAAAACAAACCAAACCGTATCATCTTAAAATTACAAAAAAGGTGTACAAATCATAACAAACTATGCCAGACTCACCTAAATTACTTCGGCTACTCTAAATCATCACCAACTAACCCTTACCACGACAAACTAAACCCAATCAATTTTAAATTACAAAAAAATGCTACTAACCATAGCAAACTATGCCAAACTCACCTAAATTACTTCGGCTATCAAAAATCACCCCCCAACTACACTTTACAGCAACAAACTAAACCCAATCACTTTAAAATTACAAAAAAATGCTAAAAATCATAACAAACAATACCAGAATCACCTAAATTACTTCGGCTACCGTAAATCACCCCCAACTATCCCTTACTACAACAAACCAAACCATATCATCTTAAAATTACAAAAAAGGTGTACAAATCATTACAAACTATGCCAGACTCACCTAAATTACTTCGGCTACTCTAAGTCATCACCAACTAACCCTTACCACAACAAACTAAGCCCAATAACTTTAAAATTACAAAAAAATGCTGAAAATCATAACAAACTATACCAGAATCACCTAAATTACTTCGGCTACCGTAAATCACCCCCAACTATCCCTTACCACAACAAACCAAACCAAATCATCTTAAAATTACAAAAAAAGGTGTACAAATCATAACAAACTATGCCAGACTCACCTAAATTACTTCGGCTACTCTAAATCATCACCAACTAACCCTTACCACAACAAACTAAACCCAATCACTTTAAAATTACAAAAAAATGCTGAAAATCATAACAAACTATACCAGAATCACCTAAATTACTTCGGCTACCGTAAATCACCCCCAACTATCCCTTACCACAACAAACCAAACCATATCATCTTAAAATTACAAAAAAGGTGTACAAATCATTACAAACTATGCCAGACTCACCTAAATTACTTCGGCTACTCTAAGTCATCACCAACTAACCCTTACTACAACAAACTAAGCCCAATAACTTTAAAATTACAAAAAAATGCTGAAAATCATAACAAACTATACCAGAATCACCTAAATTACTTCGGCTACCGTAAATCACCCCCAACTATCCCTTACCACAACAAACCAAACCATATCATCTTAAAATTACAAAAAAAGGTGTACAAATCATAACAATCTATGCCAGACTCACCTAAATTACTTCGGCTACTCTAAATCATCACCAACTAACCCCTACCACAACAAACTAAACCCAATCACTTTTAGATTACAATAAAATGCTACTAACCATAGCAAACTATGCCAAACTCACCTAAATTACTTCGGCTATCAAAGATCACCCCCAACTAAACTTTACAGCAACAAACTAAGCCCAATCACTTTAAAATTACCAACAAATGCTAAAAATCATAACAAACTATATCAGAATCACCTAAATTACTTCGGCTACCGTAAATCACCCCCAACTATCCCTTACCAAAACAAACCAAACCGTATCATCTTAAAATTACAAAAAAGGTGTACAAATCATAACAAACTATGCCAGACTCACCTAAATTACTTCGGCTACTCTAAATCATCACCAACTAACCCTTACCACGACAAACTAAACCCAATCAATTTTAAATTACAAAAAAATGCTACTAACCATAGCAAACTATGCCAAACTCACCTAAATTACTTCGGCTATCAAAAATCACCCCCCAACTACACTTTACAGCAACAAACTAAACCCAATCACTTTAAAATTACAAAAAAATGCTAAAAATCATAACAAACAATACCAGAATCACCTAAATTACTTCGGCTACCGTAAATCACCCCCAACTATCCCTTACTACAACAAACCAAACCATATCATCTTAAAATTACAAAAAAGGTGTACAAATCATTACAAACTATGCCAGACTCACCTAAATTACTTCGGCTGCTCTAAGTCATCACCAACTAACCCTTACCACAACAAACTAAGCCCAATAACTTTAAAATTACAAAAAAATGCTGAAAATCATAACAAACTATACCAGAATCACCTAAATTACTTCGGCTACCGTAAATCACCCCCAACTATCCCTTACTACAACAAACTAAACCATATCATCTTAAAATTACAAAAAAGGTGTACAAATCATTACAAACTATGCCAGACTCACCTAAATTACTTCGGCTACTCTAAGTCATCACCAACTAACCCTTACCACAACAAACTAAGCCCAATAACTTTAAAATTACAAAAAAATGCTGAAAATCATAACAAACTATACCAGAATCACCTAAATTACTTCGGCTACCGTAAATCACCCCCAACTATCCCTTACCACATCAAACCAAACCATATCATCTTAAAATTACAAAAAAAGGTGTACAAATCATAACAAACTATGCCAGACTCACCTAAATTACTTCGGCTACTCTAAATCATCACCAACTAACCCTTACCACGACAAACTAAACCCAATCAATTTTAAATTACAAAAAAATGCTACTAACCATAGCAAACTATGCCAAACTCACCTAAATTAACAACGGTGGTATTAATCGGGTTTGTTGACCGTGTTCCATGCGAAGTTCCATGAGGGGGGGTGTAGTGAGCGCCCCGAGAGGCTAACTCAGCAAGTGATCCCCATGAATCTCTGCCAAACGTTTCAGTCGCGACTGTGACAGCTGGGAGAGTACTTCGACCACGACCACACCGCCACTGAAGATGTCCACCGCAGCTGTGGACGAAACGTTTGGCAGAGATTCATGGGGATCACTTGCTGAGTTAGCCTCTCGGGGCGCTCACTACACCCCCCCTCATGGAACTTCGCATGGAACACGGTCAACAAACCCGATTAATACCACCGTTGTTGACAACACCGACCGTGAAAGCCTACACACTTTCACCTAAATTACTTCGGCTATCAAAAATCACCCCCCAACTACACTTTACAGCAACAAACTATACCCAATCACTTTAAAATTACAAAAAAATGCTAAAAATCATAACAAACAATACCAGAATCACCTAAATTACTTCGGCTACCGTAAATCACCCCCAACTATCCCTTACTACAACAAACCAAACCATATCATCTTAAAATTACAAAAAAGGTGTACAAATCATTACAAACTATGCCAGACTCACCTAAATTACTTCGGCTACTCTAAGTCATCACCAACTAACCCTTACTACAACAAACTAAGCCCAATAACTTTAAAATTACAAAAAAATGCTGAAAATCATAACAAACTATACCAGAATCACCTAAATTACTTCGGCTACCGTAAATCACCCCCAACTATCCCTTACCACAACAAACCAAACCATATCATCTTAAAATTACAAAAAAAGGTGTACAAATCATAACAATCTATGCCAGACTCACCTAAATTACTTCGGCTACTCTAAATCATCACCAACTAACCCTTACCACAACAAACTAAACCCAATCACTTTTAGATTACAATAAAATGCTACTAACCATAGCAAACTATGCCAAACTCACCTAAATTACTTCGGCTATCAAAAATCACCCCCAACTAAACTTTACAGCAACAAACTAAGCCCAATCACTTTAAAATTACCAACAAATGCTAAAAATCATAACAAACTATATCAGAATCACCTAAATTACTTCGGCTACCGTAAATCACCCCCAACTATCCCTTACCAAAACAAACCAAACCGTATCATCTTAAAATTACAAAAAAGGTGTACAAATCATAACAAACTATGCCAGACTCACCTAAATTACTTCGGCTACTCTAAATCATCACCAACTAACCCTTACCACGACAAACTAAACCCAATCAATTTTAAATTACAAAAAAATGCTACTAACCATAGCAAACTATGCCAAACTCACCTAAATTACTTCGGCTATCAAAAATCACCCCCCAACTACACTTTACAGCAACAAACTAAACCCAATCACTTTAAAATTACAAAAAAATGCTAAAAATCATAACAAACAATACCAGAATCACCTAAATTACTTCGGCTACCGTAAATCACCCCCAACTATCCCTTACTACAACAAACCAAACCATATCATCTTAAAATTACAAAAAAGGTGTACAAATCATTACAAACTATGCCAGACTCACCTAAATTACTTCGGCTACTCTAAGTCATCACCAACTAACCCTTACCACAACAAACTAAGCCCAATAACTTTAAAATTACAAAAAAATGCTGAAAATCATAACAAACTATACCAGAATCACCTAAATTACTTCGGCTACCGTAAATCACCCCCAACTATCCCTTACCACAACAAACCAAACCATATCATCTTAAAATTACAAAAAAAGGTGTACAAATCATAACAAACTATGCCAGACTCACCTAAATTACTTCGGCTACTCTAAATCATCACCAACTAACCCTTACCACAACAAACTAAACCCAATCACTTTAAAATTACAAAAAAATGCTGAAAATCATAACAAACTATACCAGAATCACCTAAATTACTTCGGCTACCGTAAATCACCCCCAACTATCCCTTACTACAACAAACCAAACCATATCATCTTAAAATTACAAAAAAGGTGTACAAATCATTACAAACTATGCCAGACTCACCTAAATTACTTCGGCTACTCTAAGTCATCACCAACTAACCCTTACTACAACAAACTAAGCCCAATAACTTTAAAATTACAAAAAAATGCTGAAAATCATAACAAACTATACCAGAATCACCTAAATTACTTCGGCTACCGTAAATCACCCCCAACTATCCCTTACCACAACAAACCAAACCATATCATCTTAAAATTACAAAAAAAGGTGTACAAATCATAACAATCTATGCCAGACTCACCTAAATTACTTCGGCTACTCTAAATCATCACCAACTAACCCTTACCACAACAAACTAAACCCAATCACTTTTAGATTACAATAAAATGCTACTAACCATAGCAAACTATGCCAAACTCACCTAAATTACTTCGGCTATCAAAAATCACCCCCAACTAAACTTTACAGCAACAAACTAAGCCCAATCACTTTAAAATTACCAACAAATGCTAAAAATCATAACAAACTATATCAGAATCACCTAAATTACTTCGGCTACCGTAAATCACCCCCAACTATCCCTTACCAAAACAAACCAAACCGTATCATCTTAAAATTACAAAAAAGGTGTACAAATCATAACAAACTATGCCAGACTCACCTAAATTACTTCGGCTACTCTAAATCATCACCAACTAACCCTTACCACGACAAACTAAACCCAATCAATTTTAAATTACAAAAAAATGCTACTAACCATAGCAAACTATGCCAAACTCACCTAAATTACTTCGGCTATCAAAAATCACCCCCCAACTACACTTTACAGCAACAAACTAAACCCAATCACTTTAAAATTACAAAAAAATGCTAAAAATCATAACAAACAATACCAGAATCACCTAAATTACTTCGGCTACCGTAAATCACCCCCAACTATCCCTTACTACAACAAACCAAACCATATCATCTTAAAATTACAAAAAAGGTGTACAAATCATTACAAACTATGCCAGACTCACCTAAATTACTTCGGCTACTCTAAGTCATCACCAACTAACCCTTACCACAACAAACTAAGCCCAATAACTTTAAAATTACAAAAAAATGCTGAAAATCATAACAAACTATACCAGAATCACCTAAATTACTTCGGCTACCGTAAATCACCCCCAACTATCCCTTACTACAACAAACTAAACCATATCATCTTAAAATTACAAAAAAGGTGTACAAATCATTACAAACTATGCCAGACTCACCTAAATTACTTCGGCTACTCTAAGTCATCACCAACTAACCCTTACCACAACAAACTAAGCCCAATAACTTTAAAATTACAAAAAAATGCTGAAAATCATAACAAACTATACCAGAATCACCTAAATTACTTCGGCTACCGTAAATCACCCCCAACTATCCCTTACCACATCAAACCAAACCATATCATCTTAAAATTACAAAAAAAGGTGTACAAATCATAACAAACTATGCCAGACTCACCTAAATTACTTCGGCTACTCTAAATCATCACCAACTAACCCTTACCACGACAAACTAAACCCAATCAATTTTAAATTACAAAAAAATGCTACTAACCATAGCAAACTATGCCAAACTCACCTAAATTACTTCGGCTATCAAAAATCACTCCCAACTACACTTTACAGCAACAAACTAAACCCAATCACTTTAAAATTACAAAAAAATGCTAAAAATCATAACAAACTCTACCAGAATCACCTAAATTACTTCGGCTACCGTAAATCACCCCCAACTATCCCTTACCACAACAAACCAAACCATATCATCTTAAAATTACAAAAAAAGATGTACAAATCATAACAAACTATGCCAGACTCACCTAAACTACTTCGGCTACTCTAAATCATCACCAACTAACCTTTACCACGACAAACTAAACCCAATCAATTTTAAATTACAAAAAAATGCTACTAACCATAGCAAACTATGCCAAACTCATCTAAATTACTTCGGCTATCAAAAATCACTCCCAACTACACTTTTCAGCAACAAACTAAACCCAATCACTTTAAAATTACAAAAAAATGCTAAAAATCATAACAAACTATACCAGAATCACCTAAATTACTTCGGCTACCGTAAATCACCCCCAACTATCCCTTACTACAACAAACCAAACCATATCATCTTAAAATTACAAAAAAAGTGTACAAATCATTACAAACTATGCCAGACTCACCTAAATTACTTCGGCTACTCTAAGTCATCACCAACTAACCCTTACCACAACAAACTAAGCCCAATAACTTTAAAATTACAAAAAAATGCTAAAAATTATAACAAACTATACCAGAATCACCTAAATTACTTTGGCTACCGTAAATCACCCCCAACTATCCCTTACTACAACAAACCAAACCATATCATCTTAAAATTACAAAAAAGGTGTACAAATCATTACAAACTATGCCAGACTCACCTAAATTACTTCGGCTACTCTAAGTCATCACCAACTAACCCTTACCACAACAAACTAAGCCCAATAACTTTAAAATTACAAAAAAATGCTGAAAATCATAACAAACTATACCAGAATCACCTAAATTACTTCGGTTATCAAAAATCACCCCAACTACACTTTACAGCAACAAACTAAGCCCAATCACTTTAAAATTACAGAAAAATTCTAAAAATCATAACAAACTATACCAGAATTACCTAAATTACTTCGGCTACCGTAAATCACCCCCAACTATCCATTACTACAACAAACCAAACCATATCATCTTAAAATTACAAAAAAGGTGTACAAATCATTACAAACTATGCCAGACTCACCTAAATTACTTCGGCTACTCTAAGTCATCACCAACTAACCCTTACCACAACAAACTAAGCCCAATAACTTTAAAATTACAAAAAATGCTACTAACCATAGCAAACTATGCCAAACTCACCTAAATTACTTCGGCTATCAAAAATCACCCCCAACTACACTTTACAGCAACAAACTAAACCCAACCACTTTAAAATTACAAAAAAATGCTAAAAATCATAACAAACTATACCAGAATCACCTAAATTACTTCGGCTACCGTAAATCACCCCCAACTATCCCTTACTACAACAAGCCAAACCATATCATCTTAAAATTACAAAAAAGGTGTACAAATCCTTACAAACTATGCCAGACTCACCTAAATTACTTCGGCTACTCTAAGTCATCACCAACTAACCCTTGCCACAACAAACTAAGCCCAATAACTTTAAAATTACAAAAAAATGCTGAAAATCATAACAAAGTATACCAGAATCACCTAAATTACTTCGGCTACCGTAAATCACCCCCAACTATCCCTTACCACAACAAACGAAACCATATCATCTTAAAATTACAAAAAAAGATGTACAAATCATAACAAACTTTGCCAGACTCACCTAAATTACTTCGGCTACTCTAAATCATCACCAACTAACCCTTACCACGACAAACTAAACCCAATCAATTTTAAATTACAAAAAAATGCTACTAACCATAGCAAACTATGCCAAACTCACCTAAATTACTTCGGCTATCAAAAATCACCCCAACTACACTTTACAGCAACAAACTAAACCCAATCACTTTAAAATTACAAAAAAATGCTAAAAATCATAACAAACTATACCAGAATCACCTAAATTACTTCGGCTACCGTAAATCACCCCCAACTATCCCTTACTACAACAAACCAAACCATATCATCTTAAAATTACAAAAAAGGTGTACAAATCATTACAAACTATGCCAGACTCACCTAAATTACTTCGGCTACTCTAAGTCATCACCAACAACCCTTACCACAACAAACTAAGCCCAATAACATTAAAATTACAAAAAAATATACCAGAATCACCTAAATTACTTCGGCTACCGTAAATCACCCCCAACTATCCCTTACTACAACAAGCCAAACCATATCATCTTAAAATTACAAAAAAGGTGTACAAATCATTACAAACTATGCCAGACTCACCTAAATTACTTCGGCTACTCTAAGTCATCACCAACTAACCCTTGCCACAACAAACTAAGCCCAATAACTTTAAAATTACAAAAAAATGCTGAAAATCATAACAAAGTATACCAGAATCACCTAAATTACTTCGGCTACCGTAAATCACCCCCAACTATCCCTTACCACAACAAACGAAACCATATTATCTTAAAATTACAAAAAAAGATGTACAAATCATAACAAACTATGCCAGACTCACCTAAATTACTTCGGCTACTCTAAATCATCACCAACTAACCCTTACCACGACAAACTAAACCCAATCAATTTTAAATTACAAAAAAATGCTACTAACCATAGCAAACTATGCCAAACTCACCTAAATTACTTCGGCTATCAAAAATCACCCCCAACTACACTTTACAGCAACAAACTAAACCCAATCACTTTAAAATTACAAAAAAATGCTAAAAATCATAACAAACTATACCAGAATCACCTAAATTACTTCGGCTACCGTAAATCACCCCCAACTATCCCTTACTACAACAAACCAAACCATATCATCTTAAAATTACAAAAAAGGTGTACAAACCATTACAAACTATGCCAGACTCACCTAAATTACTTCGGCTACTCTAAGTCATCACCAACTAACCCTTACCACAACAAACTAAGCCCAATAACTTTAAAATTACAAAAAATGCTACTAACCATAGCAAACTATGCCAAACTCACCTAAATTACTTCGGCTATCAAAAATCACCCCCAACTACACTTTACAGCAACAAACTAAACCCAACCACTTTAAAATTACAAAAAAATGCTAAAAATCATAACAAACTATACCAGAATCACCTAAATTACTTCGGCTACCGTAAATCACCCCCAACTATCCCTTACTACAACAAGCCAAACCATATCATCTTAAAATTACAAAAAAGGTGTACAAATCCTTACAAACTATGCCAGACTCACCTAAATTACTTCGGCTACTCTAAGTCATCACCAACTAACCCTTGCCACAACAAACTAAGCCCAATAACTTTAAAATTACAAAAAAATGCTGAAAATCATAACAAAGTATACCAGAATCACCTAAATTACTTCGGCTACCGTAAATCACCCCCAACTATCCCTTACCACAACAAACGAAACCATATCATCTTAAAATTACAAAAAAAGATGTACAAATCATAACAAACTTTGCCAGACTCACCTAAATTACTTCGGCTACTCTAAATCATCACCAACTAACCCTTACCACGACAAACTAAACCCAATCAATTTTAAATTACAAAAAAATGCTACTAACCATAGCAAACTATGCCAAACTCACCTAAATTACTTCGGCTATCAAAAATCACCCCAACTACACTTTACAGCAACAAACTAAACCCAATCACTTTAAAATTACAAAAAAATGCTAAAAATCATAACAAACTATACCAGAATCACCTAAATTACTTCGGCTACCGTAAATCACCCCCAACTATCCCTTACTACAACAAACCAAACCATATCATCTTAAAATTACAAAAAAGGTGTACAAATCATTACAAACTATGCCAGACTCACCTAAATTACTTCGGCTACTCTAAGTCATCACCAACAACCCTTACCACAACAAACTAAGCCCAATAACATTAAAATTACAAAAAAATATACCAGAATCACCTAAATTACTTCGGCTACCGTAAATCACCCCCAACTATCCCTTACTACAACAAGCCAAACCATATCATCTTAAAATTACAAAAAAGGTGTACAAATCATTACAAACTATGCCAGACTCACCTAAATTACTTCGGCTACTCTAAGTCATCACCAACTAACCCTTGCCACAACAAACTAAGCCCAATAACTTTAAAATTACAAAAAAATGCTGAAAATCATAACAAAGTATACCAGAATCACCTAAATTACTTCGGCTACCGTAAATCACCCCCAACTATCCCTTACCACAACAAACGAAACCATATTATCTTAAAATTACAAAAAAAGATGTACAAATCATAACAAACTATGCCAGACTCACCTAAATTACTTCGGCTACTCTAAATCATCACCAACTAACCCTTACCACGACAAACTAAACCCAATCAATTTTAAATTACAAAAAAATGCTACTAACCATAGCAAACTATGCCAAACTCACCTAAATTACTTCGGCTATCAAAAATCACCCCCAACTACACTTTACAGCAACAAACTAAACCCAATCACTTTAAAATTACAAAAAAATGCTAAAAATCATAACAAACTATACCAGAATCACCTAAATTACATCGGCTACCGTAAATCACCCCCAACTCTCCCTTACCACAACAAACCAAACCATATCATCTTAAAATTACAAAAAAGGTGTACAAATCCTTACAAACTATGCCAGACTCACCTAAATTACTTCGGCTACTCTAAGTCATCACCAACTAACCCTTGCCACAACAAACTAAGCCCAATAACTTTAAAATTACAAAAAAATGCTGAAAATCATAACAAAGTATACCAGAATCACCTAAATTACTTCGGCTACCGTAAATCACCCCCAACTATCCCTTACCACAACAAACGAAACCATATCATCTTAAAATTACAAAAAAAGATGTACAAATCATAACAAACTTTGCCAGACTCACCTAAATTACTTCGGCTACTCTAAATCATCACCAACTAACCCTTACCACGACAAACTAAACCCAATCAATTTTAAATTACAAAAAAATGCTACTAACCATAGCAAACTATGCCAAACTCACCTAAATTACTTCGGCTATCAAAAATCACCCCAACTACACTTTACAGCAACAAACTAAGCCCAATCACTTTAAAATTACAGAAAAATTCTAAAAATCATAACAAACTATACCATAATTACCTAAATTACTTCGGCTACCGTAAATCACCCCCAACTATCCATTACTACAACAAACCAAACCATATCATCTTAAAATTACAAAAAAGGTGTACAAATCATTACAAACTATGCCAGACTCACCTAAATTACTTCGGCTACTCTAAGTCATCACCAACTAACCCTTACCACAACAAACTAAGCCCAATAACTTTAAAATTACAAAAAATGCTACTAACCATAGCAAACTATGCCAAACTCACCTAAATTACTTCGGCTATCAAAAATCACCCCCAACTACACTTTACAGCAACAAACTAAACCCAACCACTTTAAAATTACAAAAAAATGCTAAAAATCATAACAAACTATACCAGAATCACCTAAATTACTTCGGCTACCGTAAATCACCCCCAACTATCCCTTACTACAACAAGCCAAACCATATCATCTTAAAATTACAAAAAAGGTGTACAAATCATTACAAACTATGCCAGACTCACCTAAATTACTTCGGCTACTCTAAGTCATCACCAACTAACCCTTGCCACAACAAACTAAGCCCAATAACTTTAAAATTACAAAAAAATGCTGAAAATCATAACAAAGTATACCAGAATCACCTAAATTACTTCGGCTACCGTAAATCACCCCCAACTATCCCTTACCACAACAAACGAAACCATATCATCTTAAAATTACAAAAAAAGATGTACAAATCATAACAAACTATGCCAGACTCACCTAAATTACTTCGGCTACTCTAAATCATCACCAACTAACCCTTACCACGACAAACTAAACCCAATCAATTTTAAATTACAAAAAAATGCTACTAACCATAGCAAACTATGCCAAACTCACCTAAATTACTTCGGCTATCAAAAATCACCCCCAACTACACTTTACAGCAACAAACTAAACCCAATCACTTTAAAATTACAAAAAAATGCTAAAAATCATAACAAACTATACCAGAATCACCTAAATTACTTCGGCTACCGTAAATCACCCCCAACTATCCCTTACTACAACAAACCAAACCATATCATCTTAAAATTACAAAAAAGGTGTACAAATCATTACAAACTATGCCAGACTCACCTAAATTACTTCGGCTACTCTAAGTCATCACCAACTAACCCTTACCACAACAAACTAAGCCCAATAACATTAAAATTACAAAAAAATATACCAGAATCACCTAAATTACTTCGGCTACCGTAAATCACCCCCAACTATCCCTTACTACAACAAGCCAAACCATATCATCTTAAAATTACAAAAAAGGTGTACAAATCATTACAAACTATGCCAGACTCACCTAAATTACTTCGGCTACTCTAAGTCATCACCAACTAACCCTTGCCACAACAAACTAAGCCCAATAACTTTAAAATTACAAAAAAATGCTGAAAATCATAACAAAGTATACCAGAATCACCTAAATTACTTCGGCTACCGTAAATCACCCCCAACTATCCCTTACCACAACAAACGAAACCATATCATCTTAAAATTACAAAAAAAGATGTACAAATCATAACAAACTATGCCAGACTCACCTAAATTACTTCGGCTACTCTAAATCATCACCAACTAACCCTTACCACGACAATCTAAACCCAATCAATTTTAAATTACAAAAAAATGCTACTAACCATAGCAAACTATGCCAAACTCACCTAAATTACTTCGGCTATCAAAAATCACCCCCAACTACACTTTACAGCAACAAACTAAACCCAATCACTTTAAAATTACAAAAAAATGCTAAAAATCATAACAAACTATACCAGAATCACCTAAATTACTTCGGCTACCGTAAATCACCCCCAACTATCCCTTACTACAACAAACCAAACCATATCATCTTAAAATTACAAAAAAGGTGTACAAATCATTACAAACTATGCCAGACTCACCTAAATTACTTCGGCTACTCTAAATCATCACCAACTAACCCTTACCACGACAAACTAAACCCAATCACTTTTAAATTACAAAAAAATGCTACTAACCATAGAAAACTATGCCAAACTCACCTAAATTACTTCGGCTATCAAAAATCACCCCCAACTAAACTTTACAGCAACAAACTAAGCCCAATCACTTTAAAATTACCAACAAATGCTAAATATCATAACAAACTATACCAGAATCACCTAAATTACTTCGGCTACCGTAAATCACCCCCAACTATCCCTTACCAAAGCAAACCAAACCGTATCATCTTAAAATTACAAAAAAGGTGTACAAATCATAACAAACTATGCCAGACTCACCTAAATTACTTCGGCTACTCTAAATCATCACCAACTAACTCTTACCACGACAAACTAAACCCAATCAATTTTAAATTACAAAAAAATGCTACTAACCATAGCAAACTATGCCAAACTCACCTAAATTACTTCGGCTATCAAAAATCACCCCCAACTACACTTTACAGCAACAAACTAAGCCCAATCACTTTAAAATTACAGAAAAATTCTAAAAATCATAACAAACTATACCAGAATTACCTAAATTACTTCGGCTACCGTAAATCACCCCTAACTATCCCTTACTAAAACAAACCAAACCATATTATCTTAAAATTACAAAAAAGGTGTACAAATCATTACAAACTATGCCAGACTCACCTAAATTACTTCGGATACTCTAAGTCATCACCAACTAACCCGTACCCTTACAAAAAAAGTGTACAAATCATTACAAACTATGCCAGACTCACCTAAATTTTTCGGCTACTCTAAGTCATCACCAACTAACCCTTACCACAACAAACTAAGCCCAATCACTTTAAAATTACCAACAAATGCTAAAAATCATAACAAACTATACCAGAATCACCTAAATTACTTCGGCTACCGTAAATCACCCCCAACTATCCCTTACCAAAACAAACCAAACCGTATCATCTTAAAATTACAAAAAAGGTGTACAAATCATAACAAACTATGCCAGACTCACCTAAATTACTTCGGCTACTCTAAATCATCACCAACTAACCCTTACCACAACAAACTAAACCCAATCACTTTTAAATTACAAAAAAATGCTACTAATCATAGCAAACTATGCCAAGCTCACCTAAATTACTTCGGTTATCAAAAATCACCCCCAACTACACTTTACAGCAACAAACTAAGCCCAATCACTTTAAAATTACAGAAAAATTCTAAAAATCATATTAAACTATACCAGAATTACCTAAATTACTTCGGCTACCGTAAATCACCCCCAACTATCCATTACTACAACAAACCAAACCATATCATCTTAAAATTACAAAAAAGGTGTACAAATCATTACAAACTATGCCAGACTCACCTAAATTACTTCGGCTACTCTAAGTCATCACCAACTAACCCTTACCACAACAAACTAAGCCCAATAACTTTAAAATTACAAAAAATGCTACTAACCATAGCAAACTATGCCAAACTCACCTAAATTACTTCGGCTATCAAAAATCACCCCCAACTACACTTTACAGCAACAAACTAAACCCAACCACTTTAAAATTACAAAAAAATGCTAAAAATCATAACAAACTATACCAGAATCACCTAAATTACTTCGGCTACCGTAAATCACCCCCAACTATCCCTTACTACAACAAGCCAAACCATATCATCTTAAAATTACAAAAAAGGTGTACAAATCATTACAAACTATGCCAGACTCACCTAAATTACTTCGGCTACTCTAAGTCATCACCAACTAACCCTTGCCACAACAAACTAAGCCCAATAACTTTAAAATTACAAAAAAATGCAGAAAATCATAACAAAGTATACCAGAATCACCTAAATTACTTCGGCTACCGTAAATCACCCCCAACTACCCCTTACCACAACAAACCAAACCATATCATCTTAAAATTACAAAAAAAGATGTACAAATCATAACAAACTATGCCAGACTCACCTAAATTACTTCGGCTACTCTAAATCATCACCAACTAACCCTTACCACGACAAACTAAACCCAATCAATTTTAAATTACAAAAAAATGCTACTAACCATAGCAAACTATGCCAAACTCACCTAAATTACTTCGGCTATCAAAAATCACCCCCAACTACACTTTACAGCAACAAACTAAACCCAATCACTTTAAAATTACAAAAAAATGCTAAAAATCATAACAAACTATACCAGAATCCCCTAAATTACTTCGGCTACCGTAAATCACCCCCAACTATCCCTTACTACTACAAACCAAACCATATCATCTTAAAATTACAAAAAAGGTGTACAAATCATTACAAACTATGCCAGACTCACCTAAATTACTTCGGCTACTCTAAGTCATCACCAACTAACCCTTACCACAACAAACTAAGCCCAATAACATTAAAATTACAAAAAAATGCTGAAAATCATAACAAACTATACCAGAATCACCTAAATTACTTCGGCTACCGTAAATCACCCCCAACTATCCCTTACCACAACAAACCAAACCATATCATCTTAAAATTACTAAAAAAGGTGTACAAATCATAACAAACTATGCCAGACTCACCTAAATTACTTCGGCTACTCTAAATCATCACCAACTAACCCTTACCACAACAAACTAAACCCAATCACTTTTAGATTACAATAAAATGCTACTAACCATAGCAAACTATGCCAAACTCACCTAAATTACTTCGGTTATCAAAAATCACCCCCAACTACACTTTACAGCAACAAACTAAGCCCAATCACTTTAAAATTACAAAAAAATGCTAAAAATTATAACAAGCTATACCAAAATCACCTAAATTACTTCGGCTACCGTAAATCACCCCAACTATCCCTTACCACAACAAACCAAACCATATTATCTTAAAATTACAAAAAAAGGTGTACAAATCATAACAAACTATGCCAGACTCACCTAAATTACTTCGGCTACTCTAAATCATCACCAACTAACCCTTACCACGACAAACTAAACCCAATCACTTTTAAATTACAAAAAAATGCTACTAACCATAGCAAACTATGCCAAACTCACCTAAATTACTTCGGCTATCAAAAATCACCCCCAACTAAACTTTACAGCAACAAACTAAGCCCAATCACTTTAAAATTACCAACAAATGCTAAATATCATAACAAACTATACCAGAATCACCTAAATTACTTCGGCTACCGTAAATCACCCCCAACTATCCCTTACCAAAACAAACCAAACCGTATCATCTTAAAATTACAAAAAAGGTGTACAAATCATAACAAACTATGCCAGACTCACCTAAATTACTTCGGCTACTCTAAATCATCACCAACTAACTCTTACCACGACAAACTAAACCCAATCAATTTTAAATTACAAAAAAATGCTACTAACCATAGCAAACTATGCCAAACTCACCTAAATTACTTCGGCTATCAAAAATCACCCCCAACTACACTCTACAGCAACAAACTAAGCCCAATCACTTTAAAATTACAGAAAAATTCTAAAAATCATAACAAACTATACCAGAATTACCTAAATTACTTCGGCTACCGTAAATCACCCCTAACTATCCCTTACTAAAACAAACCAAACCATATCATCTTAAAATTACAAAAAAGGTGTACAAATCATTACAAACTATGCCAGACTCACCTAAATTACTTCGGCTACTCTAAGTCATCACCAACTAACCCGTACCCTTACAAAAAAAGTGTACAAATCATTACAAACTATGCCAGACTCACCTAAATTTTTCGGCTACTCTAAGTCATCGCCAACTAACCCTTACCACAACAAACTAAGCCCAATCACTTTAAAATTACCAACAAATGCTAACAAACTATACCAGAATCACCTAAATTACTTCGGCTACCGTAAATCACCCCCAACTATCCCTTACCAAAACAAACCAAACCGTATCATCTTAAAATTACAAAAAAGGTGTACAAATCATAACAAACTATGCCAGACTCACCTAAATTACTTCGGCTACTCTAAATCATCACCAACTAACCCTTACCACAACAAACTAAACCCAATCACTTTTAAATTACAAAAAAATGCTACTAATCATAGCAAACTATTCCAAGCTCATCTAAATTTCTTCGGCTATCAAAAATCACCCCCAACTACACTTTACAGCAACAAACTAAGCCCAATAACTTTAAAATTACAAAAAAATTCTCAAAATCTTAACAAACTATACCAGAATCACCTAAATTACTTCGGCTACCGTAAATCACCCCCAACTATCCCTTACCAAAACAAACCAAACCGTATCATCTTAAAATTACAAAAAAGGTGTACAAATCATAACAAACTATGCCAGACTCACCTAAATTACTTCAGCTACTCTAAATCATCACCAACTAACCCTTACCACAACAAACTAAACCCAATCAATTTTAAATTACAAAAAAATGCTACTAACCATAGCTAACTATGCCAAACTCACCTAAATGACTTCGGCTATCAAAAATCACCCCCAACTACACTTTACAGCAACAAACTAAACCCAATCACTTTAAAATTACAAAAAAATGCTAAAAATCATAACAAACTATACCAGAATCACCTAAATTACTTCGGCTACCGTAAATCACCCCCAACTATCCCTTACTACAACAAACCAAACCATATCATCTTAAAATTACAAAAAAGGTGTACAAATCATTACAAACTATGCCAGACTCACCTAAATTACTTCGGCTACTCTAAGTCATCACCAACTAACCCTTACCACAACAAACTAAGCCCAATAACTTTAAAATTACAAAAAAATGCTGAAAATTATAACAAACTATACCAGAATCACCTAAATTACTTCAGCTACCATAAATCACCCCCAACTACACTTTACAGCAACAAACTAAGCCCAATCACTTTAAAATTACAAAAAAATGCTAAAAATCATAACAAACTATACCAGAATCACCTAAATTACTTCGGCTACAGTAAATCACCCCCAACTATCCCTTACCACAACAAACCAAACCATATCATCTTAAAATTACAAAAAAAGGTGTACAAATCATAACAAACTCTGCCAGACTCACCTAAATTACTTCGGCTACTCTAAATCATCACCAACTAACCCTTACACAACAAACTAAACCCAATCACTTTTAGATTACAATAAAATGCTACTAACCATTGCAAACTATGCCAAACTCACCTAAATTACTTCGGCTATCAAAAATCACCCCCAACTACACTTTACAGCAACAAACTAAACCCAACCACTTTAAAATTACAAAAAAATGTTAAAAATCATAACAAACTATACCAAAATCACCTAAATTACTTCGGCTACCGTAAATCACCCCCAACTATCCCTTACTACAACAAACCAAACCATATCATCTTAAAATTACAAAAAAGGTGTACAAATCATTACAAACTATGCCAGACTCACCTAAATTACTTCGGCTACTCTAAGTCATCACCAACTAACCCTTACCACAACAAACTAAGCCCAATAACTTTAAAATTACAAAAAAATGCTGAAAATCATAACAAACTATACCAGAATCACCTAAATTACTTCGGCTACCGTAACTCACCCCCAACTATCCCTTACCACAACAAACCAAACCATATCATCTTAAAATTACTAAAAAAGCTGTACAAATCATAACAAACTATGCCAGACTCACCTAAATTACTTCGGCTACTCTAAATCATCACCAACTAACCCTTACCACAACAAACTAAACCCAATCACTTTTAGATTACAATAAAATGCTACTAACCATAGCAAACTATGCCAAACTCACCTAAATTACTTCGATTATCAAAAATCACCCCCAACTACACTTTACAGCAACAAACTAAGCCCAATCACTTTAAAATTACAAAAAAATGCTAAAAATTATAACAAGCTATACCAAAATCACCTAAATTACTTCGGCTACCGTAAATCACCCCAACTATCCCTTACCACAACAAACCAAACCATATTATCTTAAAATTACAAAAAAAGGTGTACAAATCATAACAAACTATGCCAGACTCACCTAAATTACTTCGGCTACTCTAAATCATCACCAACTAACCCTTACCACGACAAACTAAACCCAATCACTTTTAAATTACAAAAAAATGCTACTAACCATAGAAAACTATGCCAAACTCACCTAAATTACTTCGGCTATCAAAAATCACCCCCAACTAAACTTTACAGCAACAAACTAAGCCCAATCACTTTAAAATTACCAACAAATGCTAAATATCATAACAAACTATACCAGAATCACCTAAATTACTTCGGCTACCGTAAATCACCCCCAACTATCCCTTACCAAAACAAACCAAACCGTATCATCTTAAAATTACAAAAAAGGTGTACAAATCATAACAAACTATGCCAGACTCACCTAAATTACTTCGGCTACTCTAAATCATCACCAACTAACCCTTACCACGACAAACTAAACCCAATCAATTTTAAATTACAAAAAAATGCTACTAACCATAGCAAACTATGCCAAACTCACCTAAATTACTTCGGCTATCAAAAATCACCCCCAACTACACTTTACAGCAACAAACTAAGCCCAATCACTTTAAAATTACAGAAAAATTCTAAAAATCATAACAAACTATACCAGAATTACCTAAATTACTTCGGCTACCGTAAATCACCCCCAACTATCCCTTACTACAACAAACCAAACCATATCATCTTAAAATTACAAAAAAGGTGTACAAATCATTACAAACTATGCCAGACTCACCTAAATTACTTCGGCTACTCTAAGTCATCACCAACTAACCCGTACCCTTACAAAAAAAGTGTACAAATCATTACAAACTATGCCAGACTCACCTAAATTTTTCGGCTACTCTAAGTCATCACCAACTAACCCTTACCACAACAAACTAAGCCCAATCACTTTAAAATTACCAACAAATGCTAAAAATCATAACAAACTATACCAGAATCACCTAAATTACTTCGGCTACCGTAAATCACCCCCAACTATCCCTTACCAAAACAAACCAAACCGTATCATCTTAAAATTACAAAAAAGGTGTACAAATGATAACAAACTATGCCAGACTCACCTAAATTACTTCGGCTTCTCTAAATCATCACCAACTAACCCTTACCACAACAAACTAAACCCAATCACTTTTAAATTACAAAAAAATGCTACTAACCATAGCAAACTATGCCAAGCTCATCTAAATTTATTCGGCTATCAAAAATCACCCCCAACTACACTTTACAGCAACAAACTAAGCCCAATAACTTTAAAATTACAAAAAAATGCTGAAAATCTTAACAAACTATACCAGAATCACCTAAATTACTTCGGCTACCGTAAATCACCCCCAACTATCTATATATATAAAGCGAAGTGTCCTCACTGACACACTCATTCATCTACACACTGATTCATAATAAACCCACAGCCCAAACCGTGAGGGCTGGAGACTTGAAATTTTAGACACGGGTGTATCATGTGCTGAAACTGAACACTAAGAAGGGATTTTGCGAAATTCGGCCCGGTTCCTTTGTAATTCAATAAAAACCGGCTAAAATAAACAAAAAATGATCGGATCGCGGAGACCGTGTTTATGTTAGAAGCACGTATCTAGCCAAAACAACTTCGACAACGGGCGACCGGTTTACATTAAAAGCACTTATTTAACCTAAACAATTTCAACGTCGAGTTTCTGCTTTCGTGATCATACTTTTGCCGTACCTAGCGAGGCCGCAGATATTTCAATTATAATTTTGATTTCAATTATAATGTCGATCCGTGACTCAATTAAAAATTACCAAACCACTCCAAATTTAATCCGTCAACATTAAACATCCTCAAATATCTCTTACCACTGCAAACTTTACCAAATCAACCCCAAAAAATTCCCGAACTATGCCAAACTGACATAAACTAGATCCGTTATTTTAAATCATCCCTTACCACCCCTTAGCAACCCCAAGTAACTCCAATCAGTTTAAAATAAAACAAAATGACACAAACCATAGCAGACTATTTCGAACTCACACATATTATTTCGTCTACCAAAAATCACCCCCAACTACCCCTTACCACCCCAAAATAAGCCCAATCACTTTAAAATTACAAAAAAATTCTACAAACCGTAGCAAACTATGCCAAACTCATCTAAATTACTTTGACTTCCATAAATCACCCCAAAATAAGCCCAATCACTTTAAAATTACAAAAATGCTACAAACCATAGCAAACTATGCCAAACTCACTTAAATTACTTCGGCTATCATAAATCACCCCCAACTACCCCTTACCACCCCTAACTCATCCCAATCACTTTAAAATTACAAAAAATGCTACAAACCATAGCAAACTATGCCTAACTCACCTAAATTACTTCGGCTAACATAAATCACCCCCAACTACCCCTTACAATACCAAAATAAGCCCAATCACTTTAAAATTACAAAAAAATGCTACAAACCATAGCAAACTATGCCTAACTTACCTAATTTCCTTCGGCTACCTTAAATCACCCCCAACTACCCCTTACCATCCCAAAATAAGCCCAATCACTTTAAAATTACAGAAAATGCTACAAACCATAGCAAACTATGCCGAACCCACTTAAATTACTGCGGCTACCATAAATCACCCCCAACTACCCCTTACCAACCACAAACTAAACCCAATCACTTTAAAATTACAAAAAATACTACAAACAATAGCAAATTATGCCAAACTCACTTAAATTACTTCGGCTATCATAAATCACCCCCAACTACCCCTTACCACCCCAAACTCAGCCCAATCACTTTAAAATTACAAAAAATGTTACAAGCCATATCAAACTATGCCAAACTCATCTAAATTACTTTGGCTTCCATAAATCACCCCCAACTACCCCTTACCAACCCAAAATAGGCTCAATCACTTTAAAATTACAAAAAAATTCTACAAACCGTAGCAAACTATGCCAAACTCCCCTAAATTACTTCGGCTACCATCAATCACCCCAAACTACCCCTTACAACCCCAAAATAAACCCAATCATTTTAAAATTACAAAAAATGCTACAAACCATAGCAAACTATGCCGAACCCACTTAAATTACTGCGGCTACCATAAATCACCCCCAACTACCCCTTACCAACCACAAACTAAACCCAATCACTTTAAAATCACAAAAAATGCTACAAACCATAGCAAATTATGCCAAACTCACTTAAATTACTTCGGCTATCATAAATCACCCCCAACTACCCCTTACCACCCCAAACTCAACCCAATCACTTTAAAATTACAAAAAATGTTACAAGCCATATCAAACTATGCCAAACTCATCTAAATTACTTTGGCTTCCATAAATCACCCCCAACTACCCCTTACCACCCCAAAATAGGCTCAATCACTTTAAAATTACAAAAAAATTCTACAAACCGTAGCAAAATATGCCAAACTCCCCTAAATTACTTCGGCTACCATAAATCACCCCGAACTACCCCTTACAACCCCAAAATAAACCCAATCATTTTAAAATTACAAAATATTCAACAAATCATAGCAAACTATGCCTAACTCACCTAAATTACTTCGGCTACCATAAATCACCCCCAACTTCCCCTTACCACCCCAAAATAAGCCCAATCACTTTAAAATTACAAAAAATGCTACAAACCATAGCAAACTATGCCTAACTCACCTAAATTACTTCGGCTAACATAAATCACCCCCAACTACCCCTTACAATACCAAAATAAGCCCAATCACTTTAAAATTACAAAAAAATGCTACAAACCATAGCAAACTATGCCTAACTTACCTAATTTCCTTCGGCTACCATAAATCACCCCCAACTACCCCTTACCACCCCAAAATAAGCCCAATCACTTTAAAATTACAAAAAATGCTACAAACCATAGCAAACTATGCCAAACTCACTTAAATTACTTCGGCTATCATAAATCACCCCCAACTACCCCGTACCACCCCAAAATAGGCTCAATCACTTTAAAATTACAAAAAAATTCTACAAACCGTAGCAAACTATGCCAAACTCCCCTAAATTACTTCGGCTACCATAAATCACCCCGAACTACCCCTTACAACCCCAAAATAAACCCAATCATTTTAAAATTACAAAATATTCAACAAATCATAGCAAACTATGCCTAACTCACCTAAATTACTTCGGCTACCATAAATCACCCCCAACTACCCCTTACCACCCCAAACTCAGCCCAATCACTTTAAAATTACAAAAAATGTTACAAGCCATATCAAACTATGCCAAACTCATCTAAATTACTTTGGCTTCCATAAATCACCCCCAACAACCCCTTACCACCCCAAAATAGGCTCAATCACATTAAAATTACAAAAAAATTCTACAAACCGTAGCAAACTATGCCAAACTCCCCTAAATTACTTCGGCTACCATAAATCACCCCGAACTACCCCTTACAACCCCAAAATAAACCCAATCATTTTAAAATTACAAAATATTCAACAAATCATAGCAAACTATGCCTAACTCACCTAAATTACTTCGGCTACCATAAATCACCCCCAACTACCCCTTACCACCCCAAAATAAGCCCAATCACTTTAAAATTACAAAAAATGCTACAAACCATAGCAAACTATGCCTAACTTACCTAATTTCCTTCGGCTACCATAAGTCACCCCCAACTACCCCTTACCACCCCAAAATAAGCCCAATCACTTTAAAATTACGAAAAATGCTACAAACCATGGCAAACTATCTCAAACTCACCTGAATTACTTCGGCTACCATAAATCGACTAATAGTCGTTATTCTGAATATTAAATATGCTGATACCTATTTTGATTCTCTTCCACCTTCCAATAAATATTTGTTCCAGTTGAGATGCAAACATAAACGTATTTCTGAATTGCAACACGCTGACGGGGCAAGCCCTACCTTTTCAACATGCGTGCATTTGTATAAACAGCTCTATGGTTTTTAACTTTAAAGAGGTATAAAGGCGGTGTAAGCGCTAGAGTTTCGTAAAAATATCTGAAAAATTCGAAATTCTGCAATTGAATCAGAACTATCTTTGTGTTCGATAGTAAATTTATACTTGGAGTGGCACTGCCAACCCTGCCACCTTTGACGAGGCACCTGCTGACTACTCTCCTTCCAGGGACACTTTATAAATCAACGTCAAAATAATTTAGGGCGCCTGAATGTGAAAATATCACTGTGTAATAAGTTCAGACTGACATGGAACACTTGAAATTTCGATATTTGTTTGTAATTCGTCACAGGTCCATGAAGGAATGCATGTTAATGTAAACAAGTGTTAGTTTGTCGGAGAGACCGAATAAGATTTTTAACATTCCTGTCAAAATATTTATTTACTTTAGAATGTTAATTTCTTAAATTGATTTTGTGAAAATTATGACGGGCCATACGAGTACACCTGTGCGAGTATTATTTGGTACATACAAATTAATCTCTTTTGTTATCCAAATTGTTTTTATACGCACTAGGCACGTGCACCTCATATAATTGTGAAAATTGCTGCTTCAGCGTCTGGAACGCTGGTACTCAACGTCGCCAAGGTCGAGGCGACGCATCGGTATTCAAAGTTCTATCGCTATTAAATAAATTATTTTTATATAATATTCCCGATTTGTTCTTGCCGTTAACCAAAACTCTCCCCAATCGATTTTCGAAAAATTTCCAGCGTCGGACCGGACTTCACTTATTTTCGTACGCTAATTTTTACCGTTCAGTTAATGATAGTGGTGTATTTGTTCTTCACCAAACCTGCTCCGGCCGAAATCCGAAATTTTCACTGACATCATACGCTTAAGTATTGTATGCTTAGACACGATTTATTTACACTATTTATTTTACGTACATTGCGTTCATTATTGTTCTGCATTATTTATAAGATGGAGCAGTTTGAAAATCTAATAGTAAGCGGAGAACAAATACCACCACGTATAATTCCCGTGCAAAGTGATGGAAATAGTCTTTCTTACTATCTTTCCTATTGCATTTTTAATACCGGAAATAGAGCTCAAGAGCGAAGAATAACTTCGACTTTTTTTATACATAATTCCTAAATACTTCGTTTTTATGGTGTAAAATTTTGTATTTATATATTTCAACATTGTCTTTAACGTTGTCAATAATTTGGAATAATTTGGAATAATTTAGCTTCTATGTCAACTCTCCTTCTCTTGGAACTTTTGAAAACAACGACAAAATTCTTTAGGGCGCCTGGATTTGAAAATATAACTCTGTGTAATAAGTTTAGACTGACTAGAGTGAAAATAAAGGAGCTTGCACCCAGAAACGAAATTAGATGGAACACTTGAAGTTGAAATATTTGTTTGTAATTCGTCACAAGTCCATGAGGGAATGCGTGTTAATGTAAACAAATGTGAGTTTATTGGAGAGGCCGAATAAGATTTTTACATTATTGAAGCAGCTGGAGCCTGCCACGTCAAGGGCAAGGTCAGAAACGTGAAAAGGCGATGCTCGATTTAGTTTAATTGAGTGTCTATGCAGAAATTCGCACATACCAAGCGTTGGATAAGCCTTTCTTATCGTTTCTTAGAATTCGAGAATTGCTGGTTCAGCGTGTGGAGCAGTACTCGATCGCGGTGTTTAATTTTAACACAACTACAATTGTGAAAATTGCTGCTCCAGCGTCGGAAACTGTTCGCAAAGTCGCCAAATTCGCTGAGGCGACGCAACAGTGTTCGAAGGTCTACCGCTATCAAATAAAGTATTTTAATTTAACATTTGATCCTCGCGTTAACCAAATCTGCCCCCAATCAATTTTCGAAAAATTATCAGCATCGGACCGGACTCCACTTATATTTGTACGCTAATTTTTACGTTTAGTTAATGATAGTGGTGTATTTGTTTTTCACCAAATTTGCCCCGAAATTTTCACCGTTGTATGTACCAGATATCACTGACATTCATACCAGTGGCGGTGTAAGCGCTAAATTTTCGTGAAAATATCTGAAAAATTCATAATTCTGCAACTGAATTACAGAACTAATTTTGTGTTCGATAGTAAATTTATACTTGGAGTGGCACTGCCAACCCTGCCACCCCTGACGAGCCCCACTGCTGACTACTTTCCTTCCAGAAAAATTTTTGAAATCAGCGGCAAAATAAATTTAGGGCACCTGGATGTGAAAATATCACTATGTAATAAGTTCAGACTGACAAGAGTGAAAAAAACCGCTTGCATCCAAAAACGAAATCAAATGGAACACTTGAAATTTAGATATTTGTTTGTAATTCGTCACAGGTCCATGAAGGCATGCATGTTAATGTAAACAAGTGTTAGTTTGTCGGAGAGGCCGAATAAGATTTTTACACCCACCACATTCCCGTCAAAATATTTATATACTTTAGTATGTTAATTCATTTTGTGCAAATTATGACGGGCCAGTCGAGTACACCTGCGCGAGTATTATTTGGTAATCCAATTTTTTTTAATACGCACTAGGCACGTGCACCTAATATAATTGTTAAAATTGCTGCTTCAGCGTCTGGAACGCTGGTACTCAACGTCGCCAAGGTCGAGGCGACGCATCAGTATTCGAAGTTCTATCGCTATTAAATAAATTTTTTTAATATAATATTCCCGATTTGTTCTTGACGTTAAGTAAATATCTCCCCAATCGATTTTCGAAAAATTACCATCGTCGTACCGGACTCCACTTATATACCGTACGCTAATTTTTACGTTCATTTAATGATAGTGGTGTATTTGATCTTCAGTAAACCTGCTCCGGCCAAAATCCGAAATTTGCAGTTTTACCGGATTTCATTGACATCATAAGTAATGTGTGCTTATACACGATTTACACTATTTATTTTATGTACATTGTGTTCATTATTGTTCTGCATTATTTATAACTAAGATGGAGGAATAGTAAGCGGGGTACAAATACCACCACGTATAATTCCTCTGAAAAGTGATGGAAATAGTCTTTTTTACTATCTTTCCTATTGCATTTTATTACCGAAAATAGAGCTCAAGAGGTTCGCACTATAATTGTTCATTTTAAAATTACCAAATTTTCTGTATATTTTACCTGAATACGTTAAAAACCCCTAAACATAATGTACCATTCCAAACTACTCTCAAAAATCATACACTTGCCATTCCAAACTACCCCACATCAACCTAAAATGTAAAAAAATTACGAATTACAAGCAAACTACGCTAAACTCGCATAAATTACTTCGACTTCCGCTATATCACCCCAACCACTTCTTACCAAGCCAAACTAAACCCAATCGCATTAAAATTACCAAAAGTTTCGTTTAATCCGCCAAAGCTAAACCCCGCCAACCATCAATAACCATTCAAAACAATCCTTAAAAAAAACCTTATCATCCGAAACTACACCAAATACATCGTTTTTATGGTGTGAAATTATTTATTTATATATTTCAACATTCTTCGACGACATTCTTTAACGTTGTTAGAGAACTAAATGGGAATAATTTTGAATAGTTCAGCTTCTCTGTCAACTCTCCTTCTCTTGAAGAGTGAAAAAGAGTGAAAAAAAAGGAGCTTGCACCCAGAAACGAAATTATCGTCATTTTCCAAATCATATTGAAGTACCCGGTCCTGGCAATGCAGGTTAATTTCAGCAAATTTGTTTATTTTGTGATTGGAAAAGTAGAGCATTCCTGTTTAATTGTATTATAATGTCGATTAGTCTACATCACAAATACACCACTTTTGTCAACACTGCGTTTATTTAATCTACGTCCGGGCAACGCCGGGTACATTCAGCTAGTCCCTTACTACAACAAACCAAACCATATCATCTTAAAATTACAAAAAAGGTGTACAAATCATTACAAACTATGCCAGACTCACCTAAATTACTTCGGCTACTCTAAGTCATCACCAACTAACCCTTACCACAACAAACTAAGCCCAATAACTTTAAAATTACAAAAAAATGCTGAAAATCATAACAAACTATACCAGAATCACCTAAATTACTTCGGCTACCGTAAATCACCCCCAACTATCCCTTACCACAACAAACCAAACCATATCATCTTAAGATTACAAAAAAAGGTGTACAAATCATAACAAACTCTGCCAGACTCACCTAAATTACTTCGGCTACTCTAAATCATCACCAACTAACCCTTACCACAACAAACTAAACCCAATCACTTTTAGATTACAATAAAATGCTACTAACCATTGCAAACTATGCCAAACTCACCTAAATTACTTCGGTTATCAAAAATCACCCCCAACTACACTTTACAGCAACAAACTAAGCTCAATCACTTTAAAATTACAAAAAAATGCTAAAAATTATAACAAGCTATACCAAAATCACCTAAATTACTTCGGCTACCGTAAATCACCCCAACTATCCCTTACCACAACAAACCAAACCATATTATCTTAAAATTACAAAAAAAGGTGTACAAATCATAACAAACTATGCCAGACTCACCTAAATTACTTCGGCTACTCTAAATCATCACCAACTAACCCTTACCACGACAAACTAAACCCAATCACTTTTAAATTACAAAAAAATGCTACTAACCATAGCAAACACTGCCAAACTCACCTAAATTACTTCGGCTATCAAAAATCACCCCCAACTAAACTTTACAGCAACAAACTAAGCCCAATCACTTTAAAATTACCAACAAATGCTAAATATCATAACAAACTATACCAGAATCACCTAAATTACTTCGGCTACCGTAAATCACCCCCAACTATCCCTTACCAAAACAAACCAAACCGTATCATCTTAAAATTACAAAAAAGGTGTATAAATCATAACAAACTATGCCAGACTCACCTAAATTACTTCGGCTACTATAAATCATCACCAACTAACCTTTACCACGACAAACTAAACCCAATCAATTTTAAATTACAAAAAAATGCTACTAACCATAGCAAACTATGCCAAACTCACCTAAATTACTTCGGCTATCAAAAATCACCCCCAACTACACTTTACAGCAACAAACTAAGCCCAATCACTTTAAAATTAAAGAAAAATTCTAAAAATCATAACAAACTATACCAGAATTACCTAAATTACTTCGGCTACCGTAAATCACCCCCAACTATCCCTTACTACAACAAACCAAACCATATCATCTTAAAATTACAAAAAAGGTGTACAAATCATTACAAGCTATGCCAGACTCACCTAAATTACTTCGGCTACTCTAAGTCATCACCAACTAACCCGTACCCTTACAAAAAAAGTGTACAAATCATTACAAACTATGCCAGACTCACCTAAATTACTTCGGCTACTCTAAGTCATCACCAACTAACCCTTACCACAACAAACTAAGCCCAATCACTTTAAAATTACCAACAAATGCTAAAAATCATAACAAACTATACCAGAATCACCTAAATTACTTCTGCTACCGTAAGTCACCCCCAACTATCCCTTACCAAAACAAACCAAACCGTATTATCTTAAAATTACAAAAAAGGTGTACAAATCATAACAAACTATGCCAGACTCACCTAAATTACTTCGGCTACTCTAAATCATCACCAACTAACCCTTACCACAACAAACTAAACCCAATCACTTTTAAATTACAAAAAAATGCTACTAACCATAGCAAACTATGCCAAGCTCATCTAAATTTCTTCGGCTATCAAAAATCACCCCCAACTACACTTTACAGCAACAAACTAAGCCCAATAACTTTAAAATTACAAAAAAATGCTGAAAATCTTAACAAACTACACCAGAATCACCTAAATTACTTCGGCTACCGTAAATAACCCCCAATTATCCCTTACCACTACAAACCAAACCATATCATCTTAAAATTACAAAAAAAGGTGTACAAATCATAACAAACTATGCCAGACTCACCTAAATTACTTCGGCTACTCTAAATCATCACCAACTAACCCTTACCAAAACAAACCAAACCGTATCATCTTAAAATTACAAAAAAAGTGTACAAATCATTACAAACTATGCCAGACTCACCTAAATTACTTCGGCTACTCTAAGTCATCACCAACTAACCCTTACCACAACAAACTAAGCCCAATCACTTTAAAATTACCAACAAATGCTAAAAATCATAACAAACTATACCAGAATCACCTAAATTACTTCGGCTACCGTAAATCACCCCCAACTATCCCTTACCAAAACAAACCAAACCGTATTATCTTAAAATTACAAAAAAGGTGTACAAATCATAACAAACTATGCCAGACTCACCTAAATTACTTCGGCTACTCTAAATCATCACCAACTAACCCTTACCACAACAAACTAAACCCAATCACTTTTAAATTACAAAAAAATGCTACTAACCATAGCAAACTATGCCAAGCTCATCTAAATTTCTTCGGCTATCAAAAATCACCCCCAACTACACTTTACAGCAACAAACTAAGCCCAATAACTTTAAAATTACAAAAAAATGCTGAAAATCTTAACAAACTATACCAGAATCACCTAAATTACTTCGGCTACCGTAAATAACCCCCAATTATCCCTTACCACTACAAACCAAACCATATCATCTTAAAATTACAAAAAAAGGTGTACAAATCATAACAAACTATGCCAGACTCACCTAAATTACTTCGGCTACTCTAAATCATCACCAACTAACCCTTACCAAAACAAACCAAACCGTATCATCTTAAAATTACAAAAAAGGTGTACAAATCATAACAAACTATGCCAGACTCACCTAAATTACTTCGGCTACTCTAAATCATCACCAACTAACCCTTACAACAACAAACTAAACCCAATCAATTTTAAATTACAAAAAAATGCTACTAACCATAGCAAACTATGCCAAACTCACCTAAATTACTTCGGCTATCAAAAATCACCCCCAACTAAACTTTACAGCAACAAACTAAGCCCAATCACTTTAAAATTACCAACAAATGCTAAAAATCATAACAAACTATACCAGAATCACCTAAATTACTTCGGCTACCGTAAATCACCCCCAACTATCCCTTACCAAAACAAACCAAACCGTATCATCTTAAAATTACAAAAAAGGTGTACAAATCATAACAAACTATGCCAGACTCACCTAAATTACTTCAGCTACTGTAAATCATCACCAACTAACCCTTACCACAACAAACTAAACCCAATCAATTTTAAATTACAAAAAAATGCTACTAACCATAGCTAACTATGCCAAACTCACCTAAATTACTTCGGCTATCAAAAATCACCCCCAACTACACTTTACAGCAACAAACTAAGCCCAATCACTTTAAAATTACAGAAAAATTCTAAAAATCATAACAAATTATACCAGAATTACCTAAATTACTTCGGCTACCGTAAATCACCCCCAACTATCCCTTACTACAACAAACCAAACCATATCATCTTAAAATTACAAAAAAGGTGTACAAATCATTACAAACTATGCCAGACTCACCTAAATTACTTCGGCTACTCTAAGTCATCACCAACTAACCCTTACCACAACAAACTAAACCCAATCATTTTTAAATTACAAAAAAATGCTACTAACCATAGCAAACTATGCCAAACTCACCTAAATTACTTCGGCTATCAGAAATCACCCCCAACTACACTTTACAGCAACAAACTAAGCCCAATCACTTTAAAATTACAGAAAAATTCTAAAAATCATAACAAACTATACCAGAATCACCTAAATTACTTCGGCTACCGTAAATCACCCCCAACTAGCCCTAACCACAACAAACCAAACCATATCATCTTAAAATTACAAAAAAAGGTGTACAAACCATAACTATGCCAGACTCACCTAAATTACTTCGGCTACTCTAAATCATCACCAACTAACCCTTACCACAACAAACTAAACCCAATCACTTTTAAATTACAAAAAAATGCTACTAACCATAGCAAACTATGCCAAACTCATCTAAATTACTTCGGCTATCAAAAATCACTCCCAACTTAACTTTACAGCAACAAACTAAGCCCAATCACTTTAAAATTACAAAAAAATGCTAAAAATTATAACAAGCTATACCAGAATCACTTAAATTACTTCGGCTACCGTAAATCACCCACAACTATCCCTTACCACAACAAACCAAACCATATTATCTTAAAATTACAAAAAAAAGTGTACAAATCATAACAAACTATGCCAGACTCACCTAAATTACTTCGGCTACTCTAAATCATCACCAACTAACCCTTACCACAACATATTAAACCCAATCACTTTTAAATTACAAAAAAATGCTACTAACCATAGCAAACTATGCCAAACTCACCTAAATTACTGCGGCTATCAAAAATCACCCCCAACTACACTTTACAGCAACAAACTAAGCGCAATCACTTTAAAATTACAATTAAATGCTAAAAATCATAACAAACTACACCAGAATCACCTAAATTACTTCGGCTACCGTAAATCACCCCCAACTATCCCTTACCACAACAAACCAAACCATACCATCTTAAAATTACAAAAAAAGGTGTACAAATCATAACAAACTATGCCAGACTCACCTAAATTACTTCGGCTACTCTAAATCATCACCAACTAACCCTTACCACAACAAACTAAATCCAATCACATTTAAATTACAAAAAAATGCTACTAACCATAGCAAACTATGCCAAACTCACCTAAATTACTTCGGCTATCAAAAATCACCCCCAACTACACTTTACAGCAACAAACTAAGCCCAATCACTTTAAAATTACAAAAAAATGCTGAAAATCATAACAAACTATACCAGAATCACCCAAATTACTTCGGCTACCGTAAATCACCCCCAACTATCCCTTACCACAACAAACCAAACCATATCATCTTAAAATTACAAAAAAAAGGTGTACAAATCATAACAAACTATGCCAGACTCACCTAAATTACTTCGGCTACTCTAAATCATCACCAACTAACCCTTACCACAAGAAAATAAACCTAATCACTTTTAACTTACAAAAAAAATGCTACTAACCATAGCAAACTATGCCAAACTCACCTAAATTACTTCGGCTATCAAAAATCACACCCAACTACACTTTACAGCAACAAACTAAGCCCAATCACTTTAAAATTACAAGAAAATGCTGAAAATCATAACAAACTATACCAGAATCACCTAAATTACTTCGGCTACCGTAAATCACCCCCAACTATCCCTTCCCACAACAAACCAAACCATATCATCTTAAAATTACAAAAAAAAGTGTACAAATCATAACAAACTATGCCAGACTCACCTAAATTACTTCGGCTACTCTAAATCATCACCAACTAACCCTTACCACAACAAACTAAACCCAATCATTTTTAAATTACAAAAAAATGCTACTAACCATAGCAAACTATGCCAAACCCACCTAAATTACTTCGGCTATCAGAAATCACCCCCAACTACACTTTACAGCAACAAACTAAGCCCAATCACTTTAAAATTACAAAAAAATGCTGAAAATCATAACAAACTATACCAGAATCACCTAAATTACTTCGGCTACCGTAAATCACCCCCAACTATCCTTTACCACAACAAACCAAACCATATCATTTTAAAATTACAAAAAAAGGTGTACAAATCATAACAAACTATGCCAGACTCACCTAAATTACTTCGGCTACTCTAAATCATCACCAACTAACCCTTACCACAACTAACTAAACCCAATCATTTTTAAATTACAAAAAAATGCTACTAACCATAGCAAACTATGCCAAACTCACCTAAATTACTTCGACTACCATAAATCATCACCAACTAAACTTTACCACAACAAACTAAACCCAATCACTTTTAAATTACAAAAATATGCTACTAACCATAGCAAATTATGCCAAACTCACCTAAATTACTTCGGCTATCAAAAATCACCCCCAACTACACTTTACAACAACAAACTAAGCCCAATCACTTTAAAATTACAAAAAAATGCTAAAAACCATAACAAACTATACCAGAATCACCTAAATTACTTCGGCTACCGTAAATCACCCCCAACTATCCCTTACCATAACAAACCAAACCATATCATCTTAAAATTACAAAAAAAGGTGTAAAAATCATAACAAACTATGCCAGACTCACATAAATTACTTCGGCTACTCTAAATCATCACCAACTAACCCTTACCACAACAAACTAAACCCAATCACTTTCAAATTACAAAAAAATGCTAGTAACCATAGCAAACTATGCCAAACTCACCTAACTTACTTCGGCTACCACAAATCATCACCAACTAACCCTTACCACAACAAACTAAACCCAATCACTCTTAAATTACAAAAAAATGCTACTAACCATAGCAAACTATGCCAAACTCACCTAAATTACTTCGGCTATCAAAAATCACCCCCAACTACACTTTACAGCAACAAACTAAGCCCAATCACTTTAAAATTACAAAAAAATGCTAAAAATTATAACAAACTAAACCAGAATCACCTAAATTACTTCGGCTAACTTAAATCACCCCCAACTATTCCTTACCACAACAGACCAAACCATATCATCTTAAAATTATAAAAAAAGGTGTACAAATCATAACAAACTATGCCAGACTCACCTAAATTACTTCGGCTACTCTAAATCATCACCAACTAACCCTTACCACAACAAACTAAACCCAATCATTTTTAAATTACAAAAAAATGCTACTAACCATAGCAAACTATGCCAAACTCACCTAAATTACTTCGGCTATCAGAAATCACCCCCAACTACACTTTACAGCAACAAACTAAGCCCAATCACTTTAAAATTACAGAAAAATTCTAAAAATCATAACAAACTATACCAGAATCACCTAAATTACTTCGGCTACCGTAAATCACCCCCAACTAGCCCTTACCACAACAAACCAAACCATATCATCTTAAAATTACAAAAAAAGGTGTACAAACCATAACTATGCCAGACTTACCTAAATTACTTCGGCTACTCTAAATCATCACCAATTAACCCTTACCACAACAAACTAAACCCAATCACTTTTGAATTACAAAAAAATGCTACTAACCATAGAAAACTATGCCAAACTCACCTAAATTACTGCGGCTATCAAAAATCACCCCCAACTACACTTTACAGCAACAAACTAAGCCCAATCACTTTAAAATTACAATTAAATGCTAAAAATCATAACAAACTATACCAGAATCACCTAAATTACTTCGGCTACCGTAATTCACCCCCAACTATCCCTTACCACAACAAACCAAACCATACCATCTTAAAATTACAAAAAAAGGTGTACAAATCATAACAAACTATGCCAGACTCACCTAAATTACTTCAGCTACTCTAAATCATCACCAACTAACCCTTACCACAACAAACTAAACCCAATCACTTTTAAATTACAAAAAAATGCTACTAACCATAGCAAACTATGCCAAACTCACCTAAATTACTTCGGCTATCAAAAATCACCCCCAACTACACTTTACAGCAACAAACTAAGCCCAATCATTTTAAAATTACAAAAAAATACTGAAAATCATAACAAACTATACCAGAATCACCCAAATTACTTCGGCTACCGTAAATCACCCCCAACTATCCCTTACCACAACAAACCAAACCATATCATCTTAAAATTACAAAAAAAGGTGTACAAATCATAACAAACTATGCCAGACTCACCTAAATTACTTCGGCTACTCTAAATCATCACCAACTAACCCTTACCACAAGAAACTAAACCTAATCACTTTTAAATTACAAAAAAAATGCTACTAACCATAGCAAACTATGCCAAACTCACCTTAATTACTTCGGCTATCAAAAATCACCCCCAACTACACTTTACACCAACAAACTAAGCCCAATCACTTTAAAATTACAAAAAAATGCTACTAACCATAGCAAACTATGCCAAACTCACCTAAATTACTTCAACTACCATAAATCATCACCAACTAACCCTTACCACAACAAACTAAACCCATTCACTTTTAAATTACAAGAAAATGCTACTAACCATAGCAAACTAGGCCAAACTCACCTAAATTACTTCGGTTATCAAAAATCACCCCCAACTACACTTTACAGCAACAAACTAAGCCCAATCACTTTAATATTACAAAAAAATGCTAAAAATCATAACAAACTATACCAGAATCACCTAAATTACATCGGCTACCGTAAATCACCCCCAACTCTCCCTTACCACAACAAACCAAACCATATCATCTTAAAATTACAAAAAAAGGTGTACAAATCATAACAAACTATGCCAGACTCACCTAAATTACTTCGGCTACTCTAAATCATCACCAACTAACTCTTACCACAACAAACTAAACCCAATCAGTTTTAAATTACAAAAAAATGCTAGTAACCATAGCAAACTATGCCAAACTCACCTAAATTACTTCGGCTACCATAAATCATCACCAACTAACCCTTACCACAACAAACTAAACCCAATCACTTTTAAATTACAAAAAAATGCTACTAACCATAGCAAACTATGCCAAACCCATCTAAATTACTTCGGCTATCAAAAATCACCCCCAACTACACTTTACAGCAACAAACTAAGCCCAATCACTTTAAAATTACAAAAAAATGCTAAAAATTATAACAAACTATACCAGAATCACCTAAATTACTTCGGCTACCGTAAATCACCCCCAACTATCCCTTACCACAACAAACCAAACCATATCATCTTAAAATTTTAAAAAAAGCTGTACAAATCATAACAAACTATGCCAGACTCACCTAAATTACTTCGGCTACTCTAAATCATCACCAACTAACCCTTACCACAACAAACTAAACCCAATCACTTTTAAATTACAAAAAAATGCTAGTAACCATAGCAAATTATGCCAAACTCACCTAAATTACTTCGGCTACCACAAATCATCACCAACTAACCCTTACCACAACAAACTAAACCCAATCACTTTTAAATTACAAAAAAACGCTACTAACCATAGCAAACTATGCCAAACTCTCCTAAATTACTTCGGCTATCAAAAATCACCCCCAACTACACTTTACAGCAACAAACTAAGCCTAATCACTTTAAAATTACAAAAAAATGCTAAAAATCATAACAAACTATACCAGAATCACCTAAATTACATCGGCTACCGTAAATCACCCCCAACTCTCCCTTACCACAACAAACCAAACCATATCATCTTAAAATTACAAAAAAAGGTGTACAAATCATAACAAACTATGCCAGACTCACCTAAATTACTTCGGCTACTCTAAATCATCACCAACTAACTCTTACCACAACAAACTAAACCCAATCAGTTTTAAATTACAAAAAAATGCTAGTAACCATAGCAAACTATGCCAAACTCACCTAAATTACTTCGGCTACCATAAATCATCACCAACTAACCCTTACCACAACAAACTAAACCCAATTACTTTTAAATTACAAAAAAATGCTACTAACCATAGCAAACTATGCCAAACCCACCTAAATTACTTCGGCTATCAAAAATCACCTCCAACTACACTTTACAGCAACAAACTAAACCCAATCACTTTAAAATTACAAAAAAATGCTAAAAATTATAACAAACTCTACCAGAATCTCCTAAATTACTTCGGCTACCGTAAATCACCCCCAACTATCCCTTACCACAACTAACCAAACCATATTATCTTAAAATTACAAAAAAAGGTGTACAAATCGTAACAAACTATGCCAGACTCACCTAAATTACTTCGGCTACTCTAAATCATCACCAACTAACCCTTACCACAACAAACTAAACCCAATCACTTTTAAATTACAAAAAAATGCTAGTAACCATAGCAAACTATGCCAAACTCACCTAAATTACTTCGGCTACCATAAATCATCACCAACTAACCCTTACCACAACAAACTAAACCCAATCAGTTTTAAATTACAAAAAAATGCTACTAACCCAGCAAACTATGCCAAACTCACCTAAATTACTTCAGCTATAAAAAATCACCCCAAACTACACTTTACAGCAACAAACTAAGCCCAATCACTTTAAAATTAAAAAAAATGCTAAAAATCATAACAAACTATACCAGAATTACCTAAATTACTTCGGCTACTGTAAATCACCCCCAACTATCCCTTACCACAACAAACCAAACCATATCATCTTAGAATTACAAAAAAAGGTGTACAAATCATAATAAACTATGCCAGACTCAACTAAATTACTTCGGCTACTCTAAATTATTACCAACTAACCCTTACCACAACAAACTAAACCCAATCAATTTTAAATTACAAAAAAAATGCTAGTAACCATAGTAAACTATACCAAACTCACCTAAATTATTTCGGCTACCATAAATCATCACCAACTAACCCTTACCACAACAAACAAAACCCAATCAATTTTAAATTACAAAAAAATGCTACTAACCATAGCAAACTATGCCAAACTCACCTAAATTACTTCGGCTATCAAAAATTACCCCCAACTACACTTTACAGCAACAAACTAAGCCCAATCACTTTAAATTACAAAAAAATGCTAAAAATCATAACAATCTATACCAGAATTACCTAAATTACTTCGGCTACCGTAAATCACCCCCAACTATCCCTTACCACAACAAACCAAACCATATCATCTTAAAATTACAAAAAAAGGTGTACAAATCATAACAAACTATGCCAGACTCACCTAAATTACTTCGGCTACTCTAAATCATCACCAACTAAACCTTACCACAACAAACTAAACCCAATCACTTTTGAATTACAAAAAAATGCTAGTAACCATAGCAAACAATGCCAAACTCACCTAAATTACTTCGGCTACCATAAACCATCACCATCTAACCCTTACCACAGCAAACTAAACCCAATCACTTTTAAATTACAAAAAAATGCTATTAACCATAGCAAACTATGCCAAACTCACATAAATTACTTCGGCTATCAAAACTCACCCCCAACTACACTTTACAGCAACAAACTAAGCCCAATCACTTTAAAATTAAAAAAAATGCTAAAAATCATAACAAACTATACCAGAATCACCTAAATTACTTCGGCTACCGTAAATCACCCCCAACTATCCCTTACCACAACAAACCAAACCATATCATCTTAAAATTACAAAAAAAGGTGTACAAATCGTAACAAACTATGCCAGACTCACCTAAATTACTTCGGCTACTCTAAATCATCACCAACTAAACCTTACCACAACAAACTAAACTCAATCACTTTTGAATTACAAAAAAATGCTAGTAACCATAGCAAACAATGCCAAACTCACCTAAATTACTTCGACTACCATAAATCATCACCAACTAACCCTTACCACAACAAACTAAACCCAATCACTTTTAAATTACAAAAAAATGCTACTAACCATAGCAAACTATGCCAAACTCACCTAAATTACTTCGGCTATCAAAAATCACCCCCAACTACACTTTAGAGCAACAAACTAAGCCCAATCTCTATAAAATTACAAAAAAATGCTAAAAATCATAACAAACTATACCAGAATCACCTAAATTACTTCAGCTACCGTAAATCACCCCCAACTATCCCTTACCACAACAAACCAAACCTTATCGTCTTAAAATTACAAAAAAAGGTATACAAATCATAACAAACTATGCCAGACTCACCTAAATTACTTCGGCTACTCTAAATCATTACCAACTAACCCTTACCACAACAAACTAAACCCAATCACTTTTAAATTACAAAAAAATGCTAGTAACCATAGCAAACTATGCCAAACTCACCTAAATTACTTCGGCTACCATAAATCATCACCAACTAACCCTTACCACAACAAACTAAACCCAATCACTTTTAAATTACAAAAAAATGCTACTAACCATAGCAAACTATGCCAAACTCACCTAAATTACTTCGGCTATCAAAAATCACCCCCAACTACACTTTACAGCAACAAACTAAGCCCAATCACTTTAAAATTACAAAAAAAAAGTTAAAAATCATAACAAACTATACCAGAATCACCTAAATTACTTCGGCTACCGTAAATCACCCCCAACTATCCCTTACCACAACAAAGCAAACCATATCATCTTAAAATTACAAAAAAAGGTGTATAAATCATAACAAACTATGCCAGACTCACCTAAATTACTTCGGCTACGCTAAATCATCACCAACTAACCCTTACCACAACAAACTAAACCCAATCACTTTTAAATTACAAAAAAATGCTAGTAACCATAGCAAACTATGCCAAACTCACCTAAATTACTTCGGCTACCATAAATCATCACCAACTAACCCTTACCACAACAAACTAAACCCAATCACTTTTAAATTACAAAAAAATGCTACTAACCATAGCAAACTATGCCAAACTCACCTAAATTACTTCGGCTATCAAAAATCACCCCCAACTACACTTTACAGCAACAAACTATGCCCAATTACTTTAAAATTACAAAAAAATGCTAAAAATCATAACAAACTATACCAGAATCACCTAAATTATTTCGGCTACCGTAAATCACTCACAACTATCCCTTACCACAACAAACCAAACCATATCATCTTAAAATTACAAAAAAAGGTGTACAAATCATAACAAACTATGCCAGACTCACCTAAATTACTTCGGCTACTCTAAATCATCACCAACTAACCCTTACCACAACAAACTAAACCCAATCAGTTTTAAATTACAAAAAAATGCTACTAACCCAGCAAACTATGCCAAACTCACCTAAATTACTTCAGCTATCAAAAATCACCCCAAACTACACTTTACAGCAACAAACTAAGCCCAATCACTTTAAAATTACAAAAAAATGCTAAAAATCATAACAAACTATACCAGAATCACCTAAATTACTTCGGCTACCATAAGTCACCCCCAACTATCCCTTACCACAACAACCCAAACCATATCATCTTAAAATTACAAAAAAAGGTGTACAAATCATAACAAACTATGCCAGACTCACCTAAATTACTTCGGCTACTCTAAATCATCACCAACTAACCCTTACCACAACAAACTAAACCCAATCACTTTTAAATTACAAAAAAATGCTAGTAACCATAGCAAACTATGCCAAACTCACCTAAATTATTTCGGCTACCATAAATCATCACCAACTAACCCTTACCACAACAAACTAAACCCAATCACTTTTAAATTACAAAAAAATGCTACTAACCATAGCAAACTATGCCAAACTCACCTAAATTACTTCGGCTATCAAAAATCACCCCCAACTACACTTTACAGCAACAAACTAAGCCCAATCACTTTAAAATTACAAAAAAATGCTAAAAATCATAACAAACTATACCAGAATCACCTAAATTACTTCGGCTACCGTAAATCACCCCCAACTATCCCTTACCACAACAAACCAAACCATATCATCTTAAAATTACAAAAAAAGGTGTACAAATCATAACAAACTATGCCAGACTCACCAAAATTACTTCGGCTACTCTAAATCATCACCAACTAACCCTTACCACCACAAACTAAACCCAATCACTTTTGAATTACAAAAAAATGCTAGTAACCATAGCAAACTATGCCAAACACACCTAAATTACTTCGGCTACCATAAATCATCACCAACTAACCCTTACCATAACAAACTAAACCCAATCACTTTTAAATTACAAAAAAATGATACTAACCATAGCAAACTATGCCAAACTCACCTAAATTACTTCGGCTATCAAAAATCACCCCCAACTACACTTTACAGCAACAAACTAAGCCCAATTACTTTCAAATTACAAAAAAATGCTAAAAATCATAACAAACTAGTAGTTGCCGAAATAATTTAGGTGATTCTGGTATCACCTAAATTACTTCGGCTACCGTAAACCACCCCCAACTATCCCTTACCACAACAAACCAAACCATATCATATTAAAATTACAAAAAAAGGTGTACAAATCATAACAAACTATGCCAGACTCACCAAAATTACTTCGGCTACTCTAAATCATCACCAACTAACCCTTACCACAACAAACTAAACCCAATCACTTTTGAATTACAAAAAAATGCTAGTAACCATAGCAAACAATGCCAAACTCACCTAAATTACTTCGGTTACCATAAACCATCACCATCTAACCCTTACCACAGCAAACTAAACCCAATCACTTTTAAATTACAAAAAAATGCTATTAACCATAACAAACTATGCCAAACTCACATAAATTACTTCGGCTATCAAAACTCACCCCCAACTACACTTTACAGCAACAAACTAAGCCCAATCACTTTAAAATAAAAAAAAATGCTAAAAATCATAACAAATTATACCAGAATCACCTAAATTACTTCGGCTACCGTAAATCACCCCCAACTATCCCTTACCACAACAAACCAAACCATATCATCTTAAAGTTACAAAAAAAGGTGTACAAATCGTAACAAACTATGCCAGACTCACCTAAATTACTTCGGCTACTCTAAATCATCACCAACTAACCCTTACCACAACAAACTAAACCCAATCACTTTTAAATTACAAAAAAATGCTAGTAACCATAGCAAAGTATGCCAAACTCACAAATTACTTCGGCTACCATAAATCATCACCAACTATCCCTTACCATAACAAACTAAACCCAATCACTTTTAAATTACAAAAAAATGCTACTAACCATAGCAAACTATGCCAAACTCACCTAAATTACTTCGGCTATCAAAAATCACCCTAACTACACTTTACAGCAACAAACTAAGCCCAATCACTTTAAAATTACAAAAAAATGCTAAAAATCATAACAAACTACACCAGAATCACCTAAATTACTTCGGCTACCGTAAATCACCCCCAACTATCCCTTACCACAACAAACCAAACCATATCATCTTAAAATTACAAAAAAAAGTGTACAAATCACAACAAACTATGCCAGACTCACCTAAATTACTTCGGCTACTCTAAATCATCACCAACTTACCCTTACCACAACAAACTAAACCCAATCACTTTTAAATTACAAGAAAATGCTAGTAACCATAGCAAACTATGCCAAACTCACCTAAATTACTTCAACTACCATAAATCATCACCAACTAACCCTTACCACAACAAACTAAACCCAATCACTTTTAAATTACAAAAAAATGCTACTAACCTTAGCAAACTATGCCAAACTCACCTAAATTACTTCGGCTGTCAAAAATCACCCCCAACTACACTTTACAGCAACAAACTAAGCCCAATCACTTTAAAATTACAAAAAAATGCTAAAAATCATAACAAACTATACCAGAATCACCTAAATTACATCGGCTACCGTAAATCACCCCCAACTCTCCCTTACCACAACAAACCAAACCATATCATCTTAAAATTACAAAAAAAGGTGTACAAATCATAACAAACTATGCCAGACTCACCTAAATTACTTCGGCTACTCTAAATCATCACCAACTAACTCTTACCACAACAAACTAAACCCAATCAGTTTTAAATTACAAAAAAATGCTAGTAACCATAGCAAACTATGCCAAACTCACCTAAATTACTTCGGCTACCATAAATCATCACCAACTAACCCTTACCACAACAAACTAAACCCAATCACTTTTAAATTACAAAAAAATGCTACTAACCATAGCAAACTATGCCAAACCCACCTAAATTATTTCGGCTATCAAAAATCACCCCCAACTACACTTTACAGCAACAAACTAAGCCCAATCACTTTAAAATTACAAAAAAATGCTAAAAATTATAACAACCTATACCAGAATCACCTAAATTACTTCGGCTACCGTAAATCACCCCCAACTATCCCTTACCACAACAAACCAAACCATATCATCTTAAAATTTCAAAAACAGCTGTACAAATCATAACAAACTATGCCAGACTTACCTAAATTACTTCTGCTACTCTAAATCATCACCAACTAACCCTTACCACAACAAACTAAACCCAATCACTTTTAAATTACAAAAAAATGCTAGTAACCATAGCAAATTATGCCAAACTCACCTAAATTACTTCGGCTACCACAAATCATCACCAACTAATCCTTACCACAACAAACTAAACCCAATCACTTTTAAATTACAAAAAAACGCTACTAACCATAGCAAACTATGCCAAACTCTCCTAAATTACTTCGGCTATCAAAAATCACCCCCAACTACACTTTACAGCAACAAACTAAGCCCAATCACTTTAAAATTACAAAAAAAATGCTAAAAATTATAACAAACTATACCAGAATCACCTAAATTACTTCGGCTACCGTAAATCACCCCCAACTATCCCTTACCACAACTAACCAAACCATATCATCTTAAAATTACAAAAAAAGGTGTACAAATCGTAACAAACTATGCCAGATTCACCTAAATTACTTCGGCTACTCTAAATCATCACCAACTAACCCTTACCACAACAAACTAAACCCAATCACTTTTAAATTACAAAAAAATGCTAGTAACCATAGAAAACTATGCCAAACTCACCTAAATTACTTCGGCTACTATAAATCATCACCAACTAACCCTTACCACAACAAACTAAACCCAATCAATTTTAAATTACAAAAAAATGCTACTAACCCAGCAAACTATGCCAAACTCACCTAAATTACTTCAGCTATCAAAAATCACCCCAAACTACACTTTACAGCAACAAACTAAGCCCAATCATTTAAAATTAAAAAAAAATGCTAAAAATCATAACAAACTATACCAGAATCACCTAAATTACTTCGGCTACCGTAAATCACCCCCAACTATCCCTTACCACAACAAACCAAACCATATCATCTTAAAATTACAAAAAAAGGTGTACAAATCATAACAAACTATGCCAGACTCAACTAAATTACTTCGGCTACTCTAAATCATCACCAACTAACCCTTACCACAACAAACTAAACCCAATCACTTTTAAATTACAAAAAAATGCTAGTAACCATAGTAAACTATACCAAACTCACCTAAATTATTTCGGCTACCATAAATCATCACCAACTAACCCTTACCACAACAAACAAAACCCAATCACTTTTAAATTACAAAAAAATGCTACTAACCATAGCAAACTATGCCAAACTCACCTAAATTACTTCGGCTATCAAAAATTACCCCCAACTACACTTTACAGCAAGAAACTTAGCCCAATCACTTTAAATTACAAAAAAATGCTAAAAATCATAACAATCTACACCAGAATCACCTAAATTACTTCGGCTACCGTAAATCACCCCCAACTATCCCTTACCACAACAAACCAAACCATATCATCTTAAAATTACAAAAAAAGGTGTACAAATCATAACAAACTATGCCAGACTTACCTAAATTACTTCGGCTACTCTAAATCATCACCAACTAAACCTTACCAGAACAAACTAAACCCAATCACTTTTGAATTACAAAAAAATGCTAGTAACCAAAGCAAACAATGCCAAACTCACCTAAATTACTTCGGCTACCATAAACCATCACCATCTAACCCTTACCACAGCAAACTAAACCCAATCACTTTTAAATTACAAAAAAATGCTATTAACCATAGCAAACTATGCCAAACTCACATAAATTACTTCGGCTATCAAAACTCACCCCCAACTACACTTTACAGCAACAAACTAAGCCCAATCACTTTAAAATTACAACAAAATGCTAAAAATCATAACAAACTATACCAGAATCACCTAAATTACTTCGGCTACCGTAAATCACCCCCAACTATCCCTTACCAAAACAAACCAAACCACATCATCTTAAAATTACAAAAAAAGGTGTACAAATCATATCAAACTATGCCAGACTCACCTAAATTACTTCGGCTACTCTAAATCATCACCAACTAACCCTTACCACAACAAACTAAACCCAATCACGTTTAAATTACAAAAAAATGCTAGTAACCATAGCAAACTATGCCAAACTCACCTAAATTACTTCGGCTATCAAAAATCACTCCCAACTACACTTTACAGCAACAAACTGAGCCCAATCACTATAAAATTACAAAAAAATGCTAAAAATCATAACAAACTATACCAGAATCACCTAAATTACTTCGGCTACCGTAAATCACCCCCAACTATCCCTTACCACAACAAACCAAACCATATCATCTTAAAATTACAAAAAAAGGTGTACAAATCATAACAAACTATGCCAGACTTACCTAAATTACTTCGGCTACCCTAAATCATCACCAACTAACCCTTACCACAACAAACTAAACCCAAACACTTTTAAATTACAAAAAAATGGTAGTAACCATAGCAAACTATGCCAAACTCACCTATATTACTTCGGCTACCATAAATCATAACCAACTAACCCTTACCACAACAAACTAAACCCAATCACTTTTAAATTACAAAAAAATGCTAGTAACCATAGCAAACTATGCCAAACTCACCTAAATTACTTCGGCTACCATTAATCATCACCAACTAATCCTTACCACAACAAACTAAATCCAATCACTTTTAAATTACAAAAAAATGCTACTAACCATAGCAAACTATGTCAAACTCACCTAAATTACTTCGGCTATCAAAAATCACCCCCAACTACACTTTACAGCAACAAACTATGCTTAATCACTTTAAAATTACAAAAAAATGCTAAAAATCATAACAAACTATACCAGAATCACCTAAATTACTTCGGCTACCGTAAATCACCCCCAACTATCCCTTACCACAACACACCAAACCATATCATCTTAAAATTACAAAAAAAGGTGTACAAATCTTAACAAACTATGCCAGACTCACCTAAATTACTTCGGCTACTCTAAATCATCACCAACTAACCCTTACCACAACAAACTAAACCCAATCACTTTTAAATTACAAAAAAATGCTAGTAACCATAGCAAACTATGCCAAACTCACCTAAATTACTTCGGCTACCATTAATCATCACCAACTAAACCTTACCACAACAAACTAAATCCAATCATTTTTAAATTACAAAAAAATGCTACTAACCATAGCAAACTATGTCAAACTCACCTAAATTACTTCGGCTATCAAAAATCACCCCCAACTACACTTTACAGCAACAAACTAAGCCCAATCACTTTAAAATTACAAAAAAATGCTAAAAATTATAACAAACTATACCAGAATCACCTAAATTACTTCGGCTACCGTAAATCACCCCCAACTATCCCTTACCACTACAAACCAAACCATATCATCTTAAAATTTAAAAAAAAGCTGTACAAATCATAACAAACTATGCCAGACTCACCTAAATTACTTCGGCTACTCTAAATCATCACAAACTAACCCTTACCACAACAAACTAAACCCAATCACATTTAAATTACAAAAAAATGCTAGTAACCATAGCAAACTATGCCAAACTCACCTAAATTACTTCGGCTACCATAAATCATCACCAACTAACCCTTACCACAACAAACTAAACCCAATCACTTTAAAATTACAAAAAAATGCTAAAAATCATAACAAACTATACCACAATCACCTAAATTACTTCGGCTACCGTAAGTCACCCCCAATTATCCCTTACCACAACAAACCAAACCATATCATCTTAAAATTACAAAAAAAGTGTACAAATCATAACAAACTATGCCAGACTCACCTAAATTACTTCGGCTACTCTAAATCATCACCAACTAACCCTTACCACAACAAACTAAACCCAATCACTTTTAAATTACAAAAAAATGCTAGTAACCATAGCAAACTATGCCAAACTCACCTAAATTACTTCGGCTACCATAAATCATCACCAACTAACCCTTACCACAACAAATTAAACCCAATCACTTTTAAATTACAACAAAATGCTACTAACCATAGCAAACTATGCCAAACTCACCTAAATTACTTCGGCTATCAAAAATCACCCCAACTTCACTTTACAGCAACAAACTAAGCCCAATGACTTTAAAATTACAAAAAAATGCTAAAAATCATAACAAACTATACCAGAATCACCTAAATTACTTCGGCTACCGTAAATCACCCCCAGCTATCCCTTACCACAACAAACCAAACCATATCATCTTAAAATTACAAAAAAAGGTGTACAAATCATAACAAACTATGCCAGACTCACCTAAATTACTTCGGCTACTCTAAATCATTACCAACTAACCCTTACCACAACAAACTAAACCCAATAACTTTTAAATTAGAAAAAAATGCTAGTAACCATAGCAAACTATGCCAAACTCACCTAAATTACTTCGGCTACCATAAATCATCACCAACTAACCCTTACCACAACAAACTAAACCCAATCACTTTTAAATTACAAAGACATGCTACTAACCATAGCAAACTATGCCAAACTCACCTAAATTACTTCGGCTATCAAAAATCACCCCCAACTACACTTTACAGCAACAAACTAAGCCCAATCATTTTAAAATTACAAAAAAATGCTAAAAATCATAACAAACTATACCAGAATCACCTAAATTACTTCGGCTACCGTAAATCACCCCCAACTATCCCTTACCACAACAAACCAAACCATATCATCTTAAAATTACAAAAAAAGGTGTACAAATCATAACAAACTATGCCAGACTCACCTAAATTACTTCGGCTACTCTAAATCATTACCAACTAACCCTTACCACAACAAACTAAACCCAATAACTTTTAAATTAGAAAAAAATGCTAGTAACCATAGCAAACTATGCCAAACTCACCTAAATTACTTCGGCTACCATTAATCATCACCAACTAATCCTTACCACAACAAACTAAATCCAATCACTTTTAAATTACAAAAAAATGCTACTAACCATAGCAAACTATGTCAAACTCACCTAAATTACTTCGGCTATCAAAAATCACCCCCAACTACACTTTACAGCAACAAACTATGCTTAATCACTTTAAAATTACAAAAAAATGCTAAAAATCATAACAAACTATACCAGAATCACCTAAATTACTTCGGCTACCGTAAATCACCCCCAACTATCCCTTACCACAACACACCAAACCATATCATCTTAAAATTACAAAAAAAGGTGTACAAATCTTAACAAACTATGCCAGACTCACCTAAATTACTTCGGCTACTCTAAATCATCACCAACTAACCCTTACCACAACAAACTAAACCCAATCACTTTTAAATTACAAAAAAATGCTAGTAACCATAGCAAACTATGCCAAACTCACCTAAATTACTTCGGCTACCATTAATCATCACCAACTAAACCTTACCACAACAAACTAAATCCAATCATTTTTAAATTACAAAAAAATGCTACTAACCATAGCAAACTATGTCAAACTCACCTAAATTACTTCGGCTATCAAAAATCACCCCCAACTACACTTTACAGCAACAAACTAAGCCCAATCACTTTAAAATTACAAAAAAATGCTAAAAATTATAACAAACTATACCAGAATCACCTAAATTACTTCGGCTACCGTAAATCACCCCCAACTATCCCTTACCACAACAAACCAAACCATATCATCTTAAAATTTAAAAAAAAGCTGTACAAATCATAACAAACTATGCCAGACTCACCTAAATTACTTCGGCTACTCTAAATCATCACAAACTAACCCTTACCACAACAAACTAAACCCAATCACATTTAAATTACAAAAAAATGCTAGTAACCATAGCAAACTATGCCAAACTCACCTAAATTACTTCGGCTACCATAAATCATCACCAACTAACCCTTACCACAACAAACTAAACCCAATCACTTTTAATTACAAAAAAATGCTACTAACCATAGCAAACTATGCCAAACTCACCTAAATTACTTCGGCTATCAAAAATTACCCCCAACTACACTTTACAGCAACAACCTAAGCCCAATCACTTTAAAATTACAAAAAAATGCTAAAAATCATAACAAACTATACCACAATCACCTAAATTACTTCGGCTACCGTAAGTCACCCCCAATTATCCCTTACCACAACAAACCAAACCATATCATCTTAAAATTACAAAAAAAGTGTACAAATCATAACAAACTATGCCAGACTCACCTAAATTACTTCGGCTACTCTAAATCATCACCAACTAACCCTTACCACAACAAACTAAACCCAATCACTTTTAAATTACAAAAAAATGCTAGTAACCATAGCAAACTATGCCAAACTCACCTAAATTACTTCGGCTACCATAAATCATCACCAACTAACCCTTACCACAACAAATTAAACCCAATCACTTTTAAATTACAACAAAATGCTACTAACCATAGCAAACTATGCCAAACTCACCTAAATTACTTCGGCTATCAAAAATCACCCCAACTTCACTTTACAGCAACAAACTAAGCCCAATGACTTTAAAATTACAAAAAAATTCTAAAAATCATAACAAACTATACCAGAATCACCTAAATTACTTCGGCTACCGTAAATCACCCCCAACTATCCCTTACCACAACAAACCAAACCATATCATCTTAAAATTACAAAAAAAGGTGTACAAATCATAACAAACTATGCCAGACTCACCTAAATTACTTCGGCTACTCTAAATCATTACCAACTAACCCTTACCACAACAAACTAAACCCAATAACTTTTAAATTAGAAAAAAATGCTAGTAACCATAGCAAACTATGCCAAACTCACCTAAATTACTTCGGCTACCATAAATCATCACCAACTAACCCTTACCACAACAAACTAAACCCAATCACTTTTAAATTACAAAGACATGCTACTAACCATAGCAAACTATGCCAAACTCACCTAAATTACTTCGGCTATCAAAAATCACCCCCAACTACACTTTACAGCAACAAACTAAGCCCAATCATTTTAAAATTACAAAAAAATGCTAAAAATCATAACAAACTATACCAGAATCACCTAAATTACTTCGGCTACCGTAAATCACCCCCAACTATCCCTTACCACAACAAACCAAACCATATCATCTTAAAATTACAAAAAAAGGTGTACAAATCATAACAAACTATGCCAGACTCACCTAAATTACTTCGGCTACTCTAAATCATTACCAACTAACCCTTACCACAACAAACTAAACCCAATAACTTTTAAATTAGAAAAAAATGCTAGTAACCATAGCAAACTATGCCAAACTCACCTAAATTACTTCGGCTACCATAAATCATCACCAACTAACCCTTACCACAACAAACTAAACCCAATCACTTTTAAATTACAAAGACATGCTACTAACCATAGCAAACTATGCCAAACTCACCTAAATTACTTCGGCTATCAAAAATCACCCCAAACTACACTTTACAGCAACAAACTAAGCCCAATCATTTTAAAATTACAAAAAAATGCTAAAAATCATAACAAACTATACCAGAATCACCTAAATTACTTCGGCTACCGTAAATCACCCCCAACTATCCCTTACCACTACAAACCAAACCATATCATTGTTTGGTACTAGTCGGTCCCTCTGTCGTAATTAAGCGTAATGTTTTATCCCCCCCATCGATATTTATTTCATCAATGTACTTTGATCGATGGGAGAATCAGTATCGATCCAACATCCTGGGGTGCCGTTACATATTACGGCACATGTGCAAATAAAGTTAAAAATTAAATAAAACCGAGTTTTTGTTTATAAACTTAAAACTTTATTGGGAAACTATGTGGCTTCGCCACAACAACAAAAAACATGGTCCTTCGAACCCGATGAAACCACCGATTTACGAAGAACTTTTGATTGCGACTAATCAAAATCCCATTTTCATTTTTTCACACTGAATTTACGGATCGATACTCAATTTACAATAAACAATTACACAAAGTGAATTATCAAGAAGAATTGTGCTCCAATCTTCCCAAACGCAAGACCAGTTTCGACCGGAAATACCAATTCGACGGCAAATTGTCGGCGCCAGCCAGTCTACCAACACTCGTCCTGTCTGGCCAAGGTGACCAAGGACAACCAGATGTTTCAGGTAGCGAAAACCCGTTTTCTATTCACCTAAATCCTTCTCTTTTCAAACTTACACCTATCTTCATTTACTCCTTTCACATTTCTTTTACATTGATAAATTAATTTAAAATAAAATGGCAGAAGAAGGAGATGAAAATGTTGTCATTAATTTAAGAGCACGACGTGGGGTGATAAAAGCCGGTATTACTCGCATTGCAAACTTTTTCGCAAAAAATTCTGATCTGACTAAAAATCAAATTCAGGAACCGCTCACGCGATGTCGGGAATTAATGCGCGAATTCGAAAACGTACAATCACAAATCGAGATGTCGTCACCGACCGATGTAACCCATGATACAGAGCGTGACGTATTCGAAAATTCATATTTTGACGTGGTTTCTAAAGGACGTGATCTGTTAGAAAACCTCGATTTACACAACGACGTTCCAAATGGACAGCTTACTCCGGGAAGCTCCAATAGTCCTAGGTTTGACTCGCACACACAAAATTCCATAAGATTACCAATCTTATCATTACCTGAATTTAGCGGAGAACTCGACAAATGGGTAAATTTTTATGATACTTTCCAGTCTCTCATAGATAATAATGACTCATTGGCTTTAATTCAAAAATTTCACTACTTAAAGTCTGCACTAAAGGGTGAAGCAAGTCACATTCTTGATGCGATCGAGGTGACAAACGATAATTACCATTTAGCATGGGACTTATTGAAAGAGAGATACGAGAACACAGGTTTGATCGTGGAAAATCATGTACAAGCACTGTTTTCACTTTCAATAGTGAACAAGGAATCACATTTCGCACTTCGTCAACTCTTAGATGGCGTTTTAAAAAATGTACGAGCATTAAAACGTTAAACCAGCCCACGGAACAATGGGACGCAATTGTGATACATCTAATTGTCAGTAAATTAGATCAATCCACGCGTCGCGATTGGCAAGCATGGAAGACCACACACGAGAAAAGCTTTCCTACTACGGCCGAATTAACTACATTCTTGTCAAATCGGTGCAAAATGTTGGAAGCATTACAACTTACAAAATTAAATCACGGACAAAGCACAGGTGAAAGGTCAGTTTTCAATCGTGGACACAATAAAACGACGGTGTCTCATGTAAACGTCAACAAACCCACGTGCAAATTGTGCAAAAACGTGCACAGTATATATCAATGCGATTCATTTCTCAAAATGCCCGTGAATACGCGAATTGCAGAAATCAAAAAACTCAAATTATGCATAAATTGTCTCCGCGGGAACTACCCGACTAGCAACTGCAAGTTCTCTAATTGTCGTAAATGCAATTTAAAGCACAACACATTGCTACACATAGAGACACAAACGGAAGCGGCAAAATCTAATACCAATCTTGAAAAACTAAATTCGGAAACGACTTCGGACGGTTCAAAAGTAGTCACACATTGTAACTATCTTCCAGAAACATGCGTTCTTCTTGCGACTTGTCAAATCAGAATCTTTGATTCAACAGGTTCACCTCAAGAGTGCCGAGCACTATTAGATTCTGCTTCACAGTCAAATTTCATAACTGGCTCTCTTTGCAAGAGACTAAGTTTGCGCACGGAAGCAATTAATATTTCAGTAAGTGGCATAACACAAACCAGCTATAACATCCAATCAAAAACTTTAGCCGCCATAAGCGCTCGCCATAACGATCGTTATAAATCTAAATTAGAATTTCTTGTAACCAACAAGGTCTCGGATAATTTACCAGTTATCAATTTACGGAAATCAGACATAAAAATACCACAAAACATAACGCTTTCTGATCCTACGTTCTATCAGTCCAGTAAAATAGACGTTTTAATAGGAGCTGAAACATTTTGGTCTCTCATGTGCGTAGGACAAATTTCACTAGGACCCCAAAAACCAGTGTTACAGAAAACGAAACTTGGTTGGATCGTTTCGGGTCCTACATTTCCACCATTTAAAAATTCACGCAAAGCCACAATATGTAATTTCTCTTCTATTGATGAACAATTGGCAAAATTTTGGCGCATTGAAGAGTGTGAGTCCACAAGAATTTACACATCGGAAGAACAGGATTGCGAAAACCATTTCAAGCGCACAACGCTGCGAGATGAAAATGGCCGATTCATTGTTTCATTACCATTCAACGAAAAATTAAATGATCTTGGCACATCCCATGGCATGGCCATGAAACGGTTGATCTCTTTGGATAATAAATTTGAAAAACAACCCGATTTAAAAACTCAGTACGTTGAATTCATGCCAGAGTATGAAAACATGGGTCATATGACATTAATAGAAAAATCACAGGAAGAAGAGACCTTAAATTACTTGCCACACCACGCAGTAATGAAAGAAAGTAGTACGACTACAAAACTACGCGTTGTCTTCGACGCATCGGCTCCAACTGATACGGGAATCTCATTAAATGACACTCTAAAAACGGGTCCAGTAATCCAACAGGATTTATTTAACATCGTACTACGATTCAGAACCCATAAAATCGCGTTAACAGCTGACATAGCAAAAATGTACCGACAAGTTAATATTTTGGATGAACAACGAACCAAACAAGTTATTTTGTGGAGAGAGGAAACTTCTCAACCGGTAAGATCATATCGACTTAACACTGTAACTTATGGTATGCGACCATCTTCTTTTCTGGCTACAAGATGCTTAAAGCAAATTTCGATAGACAACGAGTCTTTGCACCCTCGTATCAGCTCGATCATAGCATGCGACTTTTACGTCGACGACCTGTTGACAGGATGTAACAATGAGCGAGACGCGAAAATCTTAAAACATCATTTGATAAAAACTTTCGTGGCGAACGGCGTCTCCACAATTCAACAACTAACAAAACCCAGTGAGTGGCGTCATGTACGTTCTCAAGATAACCCAGCGGATGTCATATCTAGAGGAATATGCCCCAGAAAATTGATCGAAGCAAATATCTGGTGGTATTGACCAGATTGGTTGTTCCAAGATGAATCCACTTGGCCTCGTAGTACACACGTCCATTCGGGAGAATTGATTGAATTACGTCCAATCAAATTATCTACTTCGATATCCACAGCAGACTCTGCATTTTACGATTATCTATTTAATAAATTTTCCACTCTAGAACGAATCGTAAGAGTACTATCATTTTGTTTGCGCTTCATTGACAACTGTCGATCTCTGAAAGAAACGCGAAGAACCGGTCCATTAAAAGTTGCCGAACTCGATAAAGCAACAACTTATCTCGTTAAGCATACACAAGTAGTGTCTTTTGCAGATGATATGAAAAATCTGAAGACTAAACGATTAATATCGTCAAGGTCCAAAATCTTATGTCTAAATCCATTCATTGACAACGAGGGCGTACTCAGAGTTGGCGGACGGCTCAAACATTCAAAATTGCAACCAAGTCAAGCAAGCCAGAAACATAGTGCCCATCATGGGTGACTTACCAGCTGCAAGAGTAACACATGCTCGTCCTTTCACAACTACAGTCGTTGACTACGCAGGACCCTTTCATGTGCGTGAGAGCAAACTAAGGAATCGTAAATTAGTAAAAGCCTATTTATGCCTCTTTGTTTGTTTCAGCACTAAGGCTGTTCATTTGGAGGTTGTTAGTGATCTCACTACGGAATGTTTTTTCGCAGCTTTTAGACGTTTCGTGTCACGGCGCGGCATCTGTAGTGATATTTTTTCTGACAATGCGACAAATTTCGTGAGAGCTAATAAGGAATTGCAAGAATTTTTCAATTTCCTATCCCGTGAGCACGTTTCGATCTATGAATATCTATCCAAGATTTCAATCAATTGGCATTTCATACCGGCCAGATCACCTCACTTCGGTGGTCTGTGGGAGGCCGCTGTAAAGTCAGCTAAGCGTCACTTTAAAAAATTATTTTCTAATTCCACATTCACTTTTGAGGAATTGACTACTATTTTTACACAAATTGAGGCCATCATGAATTTCCGGCCACTAATTCCTTTTTCCACTGATCCAAATGATTTGTGTCCATTGACCCCTGAACATTTCCTTGTGGGTAATTCGCTATTCGCACCGTTGCAACGAGATGTTTCTGATGTATCGTCTAATCGACTGACACGGTTCCAACGCGTGCAGCAGATACAACAACAATTCTGGAGGAAATGGTCACATGACTATTTAACCACTCTACAGCAGCGATGCAAATGGAAGGTGAACACTCCAGCTGTGGAGGTTGGAACCCTCGTCCTTTTGAAGGATCCGAGTCCTCCTACCTGCTGGAAAATGGGTCGCATCACACAACTTCATCCAGGGACTGATGGTGTAGTGCGGGTAGTGGACGTAAAAACTTCTAATGGTGAAGTGCGGCGCGCAGTTAACAAACTCGCCCCATTACATACTGAGTGAACATACCAGTCATCTTGCTGACGATACATTGAATTAATTTATTGTTTCACATACATGTTCTTTCCTTTAATTTTTAGGATGATCATTTCTGTTCTTTTGCATTGATCCAAATCATTTTGTAATCATGTTATTTTATACGAAAATAATGTTCTCTTTATTTTGAAATTTGCATTTCAAGGGGGGCGGCATGTTTGGTACTAGTCGGTCCCTCTGTCGTAATTAAGCGTAATGTTTTATCCCCCCCATCGATATTTATTTCATCAATGTACTTTGATCGATGGGAGAATCAGTATCAAACTATGCCAAACTTACCTAAATTACTTCGGCTATCAAAAATCACCCCCAACTACACATTACAGCAACAAACTAAGCCCAATCACTTTAAAATTACAAAAAAATGCTAAAAATCATAACAAACTATACCAGAATCACCTATATTACTTCGGCTACCGTAAATCACCCCCAACTATCCCTTACCACAACAAACCAAACCATATCATTTTAAAATTACAAAAAAATGTGTACATATCATAACAAACTATGCCAGATTCACCTAAATTACTTCGGCTACTCTAAATCATCACCAACTAACCCTTACCACAACAAACTAAACCCAATCACTTTTAAATTACAAAAAAATGCTAGTAACCATAGCAAACTATGCCAAACTCACCGAAATTACTTCGGCTACCATAAATCATCACCAACTAACCCTTACCACAACAAACTAAACCCAATCACTTATAAATTAAAAAAAAATGCTACTAACCATAGCAAACTATGCCAAACTCACTAAATTACTTCGGCTATCAAAAATCAACCCCAACTACACTTTACAGCAACAAACTAAGCCCAATCACTTTAAAATTACAAAAAATGCTAAAAATCATAACAAACTATACCAGAATCACCTAAATTACTTCGACTACCGTAAATCACCCCCAACTATCCCTTACCACAACAAACCAAACCATATCATCTTAAAATTACAAAAAAAGGTGTACAAATCATAACAAACTATGCTAGAATCACCTAAATTACTTCGGCTACTCTAAATCATCACCAACTAACCCTTACCACAACAAACTAAACGCAATCACTTTTAAATTACAAAAAAATGCTAGTAACCATAGCAAACTATACCAAACTCACCTAAATTACTTCGGCTACCATAAATCATCACAAACTAACCCTTACCACAACAAACTAAACCGAATCACTTTTAAATTACAAAAAAATGCTACTAACCATAGCAAACTATGCCAAACTCACCTAAATTACTTCGGCTATCAAAAATCACCCCCAACTACACTTTACAGCAACAAACTAAGCTCAATCACTTTAAAATTACAAAAAAGTGCTAAAAATCATAACAAACTATACCAGAATCACCTAAATTACTTCGGCAACCGTAAATCACCCCCAACTATCCCTTACCACAACAAACCAAACCATATCATCTTAAAATTACAAAAAAAGGTGTACAAATAATAACAAACTATGCCAGACTCACCTAAATTACTTCGGCTACTCTAAATCATCACCAACTAACCCTTACCACAACAAACTAAACCCAATCACTTTTAAATTACAAAAAAATGCTAGTAACCATAGCAAACTATGCCAAACTAACCTAAATTACTTCGGCTACCATAAATCATCACCAACTAACCCTTACCACAACAAACTAAACCAAATCACTTTTAAATTACAAAAAAATGCTACTAACCATATCAAACTATGCCAAACTCACCTAAATTACTTCGGCTATCAAAAATCACCCCCAACTACAATTTACAGAAACAAACTAAGCCCAATCACTTTAAAATTACAAAAAAATGCTAAAAATCATAACAAACTATACCAGAAACACCTAAATTACTTCGGCTACCGTAAATCACCCCCAACTATCCCTTACCACAACAAACCAAACCATATCATCTTAAAATTACAAAAAAAGGTGTACAAATCATAACAATCTATGCCAGACTCACCTAAATTACTTCGGCTACTCTAAATCATCACCAACTAACCCTTACCACAACAAACTAAACCCAATCACTTTTAAATTACAAAAAAACGCTAGTAACCATAGCAAACTATGCCAAACTCACCTAAATTACTTCGGCTACCATAAATCATCACCAACTAACCCTTAACACAACAAACTAAACCCAATCATTTTTAAATTAAAAAAAAATGCTACTAAGCATAGCAAACTATGCCAAACTCACCTAAATTACTTCGGCTATCAAAAATCACCCCCAACTACACTTTACAGCAACAAACTAAGCCCAATCACTTTAAAATTACAAAAAAATGCTAAAAATCATAACAAACTATACCAGAATCACCTAAATTACTTCGGCTACCGTAAATCACCCCCAACTATCCTTTACTACACAAAACCAAACCATATCATCTTAAAATTACAAAAAAAGGTGTACAAATCATAACAAACTATGCCAGACTCACCTAAATTACTTCGGCTACTCTAAATCATCACCAACTAACCCTTACCACAACAAACTAAACCCAATCACTTTTAAATTACAAAAAAATGCTAGTAACCATAGCAAACTATGCCAAACTCACCTAAATTACTTCGGGTACCATAAATCATCACCAACTAACCCTTACCACAACAAACTAAACCCAATCACTTTTAAATTACAAAAAAATGCTACTAACCATAGCAAACTATGCCAAACTCACCTAAATTACTTCGGCTATCAAAAATCACCCCCAACTACACTTTACAGCAACAAACTAACCCCAATCACTTTAAAATTACGAAAAAATGCTAAAAATCATAACAAACTATACCAGAATCACCTAAATTACTTCGGCTACCGTAAATCACCCCCAACTATCCCTTACCACAACAAACCAAACCATATCATCTTAAAATTACAAAAAAAGGTGTACAAATCATAACAAACTATGCCAGACTCACCTAAATTACTTCGGCTACTCTAAATCATCACCAACTAACCCTTACCACAACAAACTAAACCCAATCACTTTTAAATTACAAAAAAATGCTAGTAACCATAGCAAACTATGCCAAACTCACCTAAATTACTTCGGCTACCATAAATCATCACCAACTAACCCTTACCACAACAAACTAAACCCAATCACTTTTAAATTACAAAAAAATGCTACTAACCATAGAAAACTATGCCAAACTCACCTTAATTACTTCGGCTATCAAAAATCACCCCCAACTACACTTTACAGCAACAAACTAAGCCCAATCACTTTAAAATTACAAAAAAATGCTAAAAATCATAACAAACTATACCAGAATCACCTAAATTACTTCGGCTACCGTATATCACCCCCAACTATCCCTTACCACAACAAACCAAACCATATCATCTTAAAATTACGAAAAAAGGTGTACAAATCAAATCATAACAAACTATGCCAGACTCACCTAAATTCCTTCGGCTACTCTAAATCATCACCAACTAACCCTTACCACAACAAACTAAACCCAATCACTTTTAAATTACAAAAAAATGCTAGTAACCATTGCAAACTATGCCAAACTCACCTAAATTACTTCGGCTACCTTAAATCATCACCAACTAACCCTTAAAACAACAAACTAAACCCAATCACTTATAAATTACAAAAAAATGCTACTAATCATAAAAAACTATGCCAAACTCACCTAAATTACTTCGGCTATCAAAAATCACCCCCAACTACACTTTACAGCAACAGACTAAGCCCAATCACTTTAAAATTACAAAAAAATGCTAAAAATCATAACAAACTATACCAGAATCACCTAAATTACTTCGGCTACCGTAAATCACCCCCAACTATCCCTTACCACAACAAACCAAACCATATCATCTTAAAATTACAAAAAAAGGTGTACAAATCATAACAAACTATGCCAGACTCACCTAAATTACTTCGGCTACTCTAAATCATCACCAACTAAACCTTACCACAACAAGCTAAACCCAATCACTTTTAAATTACAAAAAAATGCTAGTAACCATAGCAAACTATGCCAAACTCACCTAAATTACTTCGGCTACCATAAATCATCACCAACTAACCTTTACCACAACAAACTAAACCCAATCACTTTTAAATTACAAAAAAATGCTACTAACCATAGCAAACTATGCCAAACTCACCTAAATTACTTCGGCTATCAAAAATCACCCCCAACTACACTTTACAGCAACAAACTTAGCCCAATCACTTTAAAATTACAAAAAAATGCTAAAAATCATTAGAAACTATACCAGAATCACCTAAATTACTTCGGCTACCGTAAATCACCCCCAACTATCCCTTACCACAACAAACCAAACCATATCATCTTAAAATTACAAAAAAAGGTGTACCAATCATAACAAACTATGCCAGACTCACCTAAATTACTTCGGCTACTCTAAATCATCACCAACTAACCCTTACCACAACAAACTAAACCCAATCACTTTTAAATTACAAAAAAATGCTACTAGCCATAGCAAACTATGCTAAACTCACCTAAATTACTTCGGCTATCAAAAATCACCCCCAACTACACTTTACAGCAACAAACTAAGCCCAATCACTTTAAAATTACAAAAAAATGCTAAAAATCATAAGAAACTATACCAGAATCACCTAAATTACTTCGGCTACCGTAAATCACCCCCAACTAACCTTTACCTCAACAAACCAAACCATATCATCTTAAAATTACAAAAAAGGAGTACAAATCATAACAAACTATGCCAGACTCACCTAAATTACTTCGGCTACTCTAAATCATCACCAACTAACCCGTACCACAACAAACTAAACCCAATCACTTTTAAATTACAAAAAAATGCTAGTAACCATAGCAAACTATGCCAAACTCACCTAAATTACTTGGGCTACCATAAATCATCACCAACTAAACCTTACCACAACAAACTAAATCCAATCATTTTTAAATTACAAAAAAAGCTATTAACCATAGCAAACTATGCCAAACTCACCTAAATTACTTCGGCTATCAAAAATCACCCCCAACTACACTTTACAGCAACAAACTAAGCCCAATCACTTTAAAATTACAAAAAAATGCTAAAAATCATAACAAACTATACCAGAATCACCTATATTACTTCGGCTACCGTAAATCACCCCCAACTATCCCTTACCACAACAAACCAAACCATATCATTTTAAAATTACAAAAAAATGTGTACATATCATAACAAACTATCCCAGATTCACCTAAATTACTTCGGCTACTCTAAATCATCACCAACTAACCCTTACCACAACAAACTAAACCCAATCACTTTTAAATTACAAAAAAATGCTAGTAACCATAGCAAACTATGCCAAACTCACCGAAATTACTTCGGCTACCATAAATCATCACCAACTAACCCTTACCACAACAAACTAAACCCAATCACTTATAAATTAAAAAAAAATGCTACTAACCATAGCAAACTATGCCAAACTCACCTAAATTACTTCGGCTATCAAAAATCAACCCCAACTACACTTTACAGCAACAAACTAAGCCCAATCACTTTAAAATTACAAAAAATGCTAAAAATCATAACAAACTATACCAGAATCACCTAAATTACTTCGGCTACCGTAAATCACCCCCAACTATCCCTTACCACAACAAACCAAACCATATCATCTTAAAATTACAAAAAAAGGTGTACAAATCATAACAAACTATGCTAGAATCACCTAAATTACTTCGGCTACTCTAAATCATCACCAACTAACCCTTACCACAACAAACTAAACGCAATCACTTTTAAATTACAAAAAAATGCTAGTAACCATAGCAAACTATACCAAACTCACCTAAATTACTTCGGCTACCATAAATCATCACAAACTAACCCTTACCACAACAAACTAAACCGAATCACTTTTAAATTACAAAAAAATGCTACTAACCATAGCAAACTATGCCAAACTCACCTAAATTACTTCGGCTATCAAAAATCACCCCCAACTACACTTTACAGCAACAAACTAAGCTCAATCACTTTAAAATTACAAAAAAGTGCTAAAAATCATAACAAACTATACCAGAATCACCTAAATTACTTCGGCAACCGTAAATCACCCCCAACTATCCCTTACCACAACAAACCAAACCATATCATCTTAAAATTACAAAAAAAGGTGTACAAATAATAACAAACTATGCCAGACTCACCTAAATTACTTCGGCTACTCTAAATCATCACCAACTAACCCTTACCACAACAAACTAAACCCAATCACTTTTAAATTACAAAAAAATGCTAGTAACCATAGCAAACTATGCCAAACTAACCTAAATTACTTCGGCTACCATAAATCATCACCAACTAACCCTTACCACAACAAACTAAACCAAATCACTTTTAAATTACAAAAAAATGCTACTAACCATATCAAACTATGCCAAACTCACCTAAATTACTTCGGCTATCAAAAATCACCCCCAACTACAATTTACAGAAACAAACTAAGCCCAATCACTTTAAAATTACAAAAAAATGCTAAAAATCATAACAAACTATACCAGAAACACCTAAATTACTTCGGCTACCGTAAATCACCCCCAACTATCCCTTACCACAACAAACCAAACCATATCATCTTAAAATTACAAAAAAAGGTGTACAAATCATAACAATCTATGCCAGACTCACCTAAATTACTTCGGCTACTCTAAATCATCACCAACTAACCCTTACCACAACAAACTAAACCCAATCACTTTTAAATTACAAAAAAACGCTAGTAACCATAGCAAACTATGCCAAACTCACCTAAATTACTTCGGCTACCATAAATCATCACCAACTAACCCTTAACACAACAAACTAAACCCAATCATTTTTAAATTAAAAAAAAATGCTACTAAGCATAGCAAACTATGCCAAACTCACCTAAATTACTTCGGCTATCAAAAATCACCCCCAACTACACTTTACAGCAACAAACTAAGCCCAATCACTTTAAAATTACAAAAAAATGCTAAAAATCATAACAAACTATACCAGAATCACCTAAATTACTTCGGCTACCGTAAATCACCCCCAACTATCCTTTACTACAACAAACCAAACCATATCATCTTAAAATTACAAAAAAAGGTGTACAAATCATAACAAACTATGCCAGACTCACCTAAATTACTTCGGCTACTCTAAATCATCACCAACTAACCCTTACCACAACAAACTAAACCCAATCACTTTTAAATTACAAAAAAATGCTACTAACCATAGCAAACTATGCCAAACTCACCTAAATTACTTCGGCTATCAAAAATCACCCCCAACTACACTTTACAGCAACAAACTAACCCCAATCACTTTAAAATTACGAAAAAATGCTAAAAATCATAACAAACTATACCAGAATCACCTAAATTACTTCGGCTACCGTAAATCACCCCCAACTATCCCTTACCACAACAAACCAAACCATATCATCTTAAAATTACAAAAAAAGGTGTACAAATCATAACAAACTATGCCAGACTCACCTAAATTACTTCGGCTACTCTAAATCATCACCAACTAACCCTTACCACAACAAACTAAACCCAATCACTTTTAAATTACAAAAAAATGCTAGTAACCATAGCAAACTATGCCAAACTCACCTAAATTACTTCGGCTACCATAAATCATCACCAACTAACCCTTACCACAACAAACTAAACCCAATCACTTTTAAATTACAAAAAAATGCTACTAACCATAGAAAACTATGCCAAACTCACCTTAATTACTTCGGCTATCAAAAATCACCCCCAACTACACTTTACAGCAACAAACTAAGCCCAATCACTTTAAAATTACAAAAAAATGCTAAAAATCATAACAAACTATACCAGAATCACCTAAATTACTTCGGCTACCGTATATCACCCCCAACTATCCCTTACCACAACAAACCAAACCATATCATCTTAAAATTACGAAAAAAGGTGTACAAATCAAATCATAACAAACTATGCCAGACTCACCTAAATTCCTTCGGCTACTCTAAATCATCACCAACTAACCCTTACCACAACAAACTAAACCCAATCACTTTTAAATTACAAAAAAATGCTAGTAACCATAGCAAACTATGCCAAACTCACCTAAATTACTTCGGCTACCTTAAATCATCACCAACTAACCCTTAAAACAACAAACTAAACCCAATCACTTATAAATTACAAAAAAATGCTACTAACCATAAAAAACTATGCCAAACTCACCTAAATTACTTCGGCTATCAAAAATCACCCCCAACTACACTTTACAGCAACAAACTAAGCCCAATCACTTTAAAATTACAAAAAAATGCTAAAAATCATAACAAACTATACCAGAATCACCTAAATTACTTCGGCTACCGTAAATCACCCCCAACTATCCCTTACCACAACAAACCAAACCATATCATCTTAAAATTACAAAAAAAGGTGTACAAATCATAACAAACTATGCCAGACTCACCTAAATTACTTCGGCTACTCTAAATCATCACCAACTAAACCTTACCACAACAAGCTAAACCCAATCACTTTTAAATTACAAAAAAATGCTAGTAACCATAGCAAACTATGCCAAACTCACCTAAATTACTTCGGCTACCATAAATCATCACCAACTAACCCTTACCACAACAAACTAAACCCAATCACTTTTAAATTACAAAAAAATGCTACTAACCATAGCAAACTATGCCAAACTCACCTAAATTACTTCGGCTATCAAAAATCACCCCCAACTACACTTTACAGAAACAAACTTAGCCCAATCACTTTAAAATTACAAAAAAATGCTAAAAATCATTAGAAACTATACCAGAATCACCTAAATTACTTCGGCTACCGTAAATCACCCCCAACTATCCCTTACCACAACAAACCAAACCATATCATCTTAAAATTACAAAAAAAGGTGTACCAATCATAACAAACTATGCCAGACTCACCTAAATTACTTCGGCTACTCTAAATCATCACCAACTAACCCTTACCACAACAAACTAAACCCAATCACTTTTAAATTACAAAAAAATGCTACTAGCCATAGCAAACTATGCTAAACTCACCTAAATTACTTCGGCTATCAAAAATCACCCCCAACTACACTTTACAGCAACAAACTAAGCCCAATCACTTTAAAATTACAAAAAAATGCTAAAAATCATAAGAAACTATACCAGAATCACCTAAATTACTTCGGCTACCGTAAATCACCCCCAACTAACCTTTACCTCAACAAACCAAACCATATCATCTTAAAATTACAAAAAAGGAGTACAAATCATAACAAACTATGCCAGACTCACCTAAATTACTTCGGCTACTCTAAATCATCACCAACTAACCCTTACCACAACAAACTAAACCCAATCACTTTTAAATTACAAAAAAATGCTAGTAACCATAGCAAACTATGCCAAACTCACCTAAATTACTTCGGCTACCATAAATCATCACCAACTAACCCTTAACACAACAAACTAAACCCAATCATTTTTAAATTAAAAAAAAATGCTACTAAGCATAGCAAACTATGCCAAACTCACCTAAATTACTTCGGCTATCAAAAATCACCCCCAACTACACTTTACAGCAACAAACTAAGCCCAATCACTTTAAAATTACAAAAAAATGCTAAAAATCATAACAAACTATACCAGAATCACCTAAATTACTTCGGCTACCGTAAATCACCCCCAACTATCCTTTACTACAACAAACCAAACCATATCATCTTAAAATTACAAAAAAAGGTGTACAAATCATAACAAACTATGCCAGACTCACCTAAATTACTTCGGCTACTCTAAATCATCACCAACTAACCCTTACCACAACAAACTAAACCCAATCACTTTTAAATTACAAAAAAATGCTAGTAACCATAGCAAACTATGCCAAACTCACCTAAATTACTTCGGGTACCATAAATCATCACCAACTAACCCTTACCACAACAAACTAAACCCAATCACTTTTAAATTACAAAAAAATGCTACTAACCATAGCAAACTATGCCAAACTCACCTAAATTACTTCGGCTATCAAAAATCACCCCCAACTACACTTTACAGCAACAAACTAACCCCAATCACTTTAAAATTACGAAAAAATGCTAAAAATCATAACAAACTATACCAGAATCACCTAAATTACTTCGGCTACCGTAAATCACCCCCAACTATCCCTTACCACAACAAACCAAACCATATCATCTTAAAATTACAAAAAAAGGTGTACAAATCATAACAAACTATGCCAGACTCACCTAAATTACTTCGGCTACTCTAAATCATCACCAACTAACCCTTACCACAACAAACTAAACCCAATCACTTTTAAATTACAAAAAAATGCTAGTAACCATAGCAAACTATGCCAAACTCACCTAAATTACTTCGGCTACCATAAATCATCACCAACTAACCCTTACCACAACAAACTAAACCCAATCACTTTTAAATTACAAAAAAATGCTACTAACCATAGAAAACTATGCCAAACTCACCTTAATTACTTCGGCTATCAAAAATCACCCCCAACTACACTTTACAGCAACAAACTAAGCCCAATCACTTTAAAATTACAAAAAAATGCTAAAAATCATAACAAACTATACCAGAATCACCTAAATTACTTCGGCTACCGTATATCACCCCCAACTATCCCTTACCACAACAAACCAAACCATATCATCTTAAAATTACGAAAAAAGGTGTACAAATCAAATCATAACAAACTATGCCAGACTCACCTAAATTCCTTCGGCTACTCTAAATCATCACCAACTAACCCTTACCACAACAAACTAAACCCAATCACTTTTAAATTACAAAAAAATGCTAGTAACCATAGCAAACTATGCCAAACTCACCTAAATTACTTCGGCTACCTTAAATCATCACCAACTAACCCTTAAAACAACAAACTAAACCCAATCACTTATAAATTACAAAAAAATGCTACTAACCATAAAAAACTATGCCAAACTCACCTAAATTACTTCGGCTATCAAAAATCACCCCCAACTACACTTTACAGCAACAAACTAAGCCCAATCACTTTAAAATTACAAAAAAATGCTAAAAATCATAACAAACTATACCAGAATCACCTAAATTACTTCGGCTACCGTAAATCACCCCCAACTATCCCTTACCACAACAAACCAAACCATATCATCTTAAAATTACAAAAAAAGGTGTACAAATCATAACAAACTATGCCAGACTCACCTAAATTACTTCGGCTACTCTAAATCATCACCAACTAAACCTTACCACAACAAGCTAAACCCAATCACTTTTAAATTACAAAAAAATGCTAGTAACCATAGCAAACTATGCCAAACTCACCTAAATTACTTCGGCTACCATAAATCATCACCAACTAACCCTTACCACAACAAACTAAACCCAATCACTTTTAAATTACAAAAAAATGCTACTAACCATAGCAAACTATGCCAAACTCACCTAAATTACTTCGGCTATCAAAAATCACCCCCAACTACACTTTACAGAAACAAACTTAGCCCAATCACTTTAAAATTACAAAAAAATGCTAAAAATCATTAGAAACTATACCAGAATCACCTAAATTACTTCGGCTACCGTAAATCACCCCCAACTATCCCTTACCACAACAAACCAAACCATATCATCTTAAAATTACAAAAAAAGGTGTACCAATCATAACAAACTATGCCAGACTCACCTAAATTACTTCGGCTACTCTAAATCATCACCAACTAACCCTTACCACAACAAACTAAACCCAATCACTTTTAAATTACAAAAAAATGCTACTAGCCATAGCAAACTATGCTAAACTCACCTAAATTACTTCGGCTATCAAAAATCACCCCCAACTACACTTTACAGCAACAAACTAAGCCCAATCACTTTAAAATTACAAAAAAATGCTAAAAATCATAAGAAACTATACCAGAATCACCTAAATTACTTCGGCTACCGTAAATCACCCCCAACTAACCTTTACCTCAACAAACCAAACCATATCATCTTAAAATTACAAAAAAGGAGTACAAATCATAACAAACTATGCCAGACTCACCTAAATTACTTCGGCTACTCTAAATCATCACCAACTAACCCTTACCACAACAAACTAAACCCAATCACTTTTAAATTACAAAAAAATGCTAGTAACCATAGCAAACTATGCCAAACTCACCTAAATTACTTGGGCTACCATAAATCATCACCAACTAAACCTTACCACAACAAACTAAATCCAATCATTTTTAAATTACAAAAAAAGCTATTAACCATAGCAAACTATGCCAAACTCACCTAAATTACTTCGGCTATCAAAAATCACCCCCAACTACACTTTACAGCAACAAACTAAGCCCAATCACTTTAAAATTACAAAAAAATGCTAAAAATCATAACAAACTATACCAGAATCACCTAAATTACTTTGGCTACCGTAAATCACCCCCAACTATCCCTTACCACAACAAACCAAACCATATCATCTTAAAATTACAAAAAAAGGTGTACAAATCATAACAAACTATGCCAGACTCACCTAAATTACTTCGGCTACTCTAAATCATCACCAACTAACCCTTACCACAACAAGCTAAACCCAATCACTTTTAAATTACAAAAAAATGCTACTAACCATAGCAAACTATGCCAAACTCACCTAAATTACTTCGGCTATCAAAAATCACCCCCAACAACACTTTACAGCAACAAACTAAGCCCAATCACTTTAAAATTACAAAAAAATGCTAAAAATCATAACAAACTATACCAGAAACACCTAAATTACTTCGGCTACCGTAAATCACCCCCAACTATCCCTTACCACAACAAACCAAACCATATCATCTTAAAATTACAAAAAAAGGTGTACAAATCATAACAAACTATGCCAGACTCACCTATATTACTTCGGCTACTCTAAATCATAACCAACTAACCCTTACCACAACAAACTAATCCCAATCACTTTTAAATTACAAAAAAATGCTAGTACCCATAGCAAACTATGCCAAACTCACCTAAATTACTTCGGCTACCATAAATCATCACCAACTAACCCTTAACACAACAAACTAAACCCAATCACTTTTAAATTACAAAAAAATGCTACTAACCATAGCAAACTATGCCAAACTCACTTAAATTACTTCGGCTATCAAAAATCACCCCCAACTACACTTTACAGCAACAAACTAAGCCCAATCACTTTAAAATTACAAAAAAATGCTAAAAATCATAACAAACTATACCAGAATCACCTAAATTACTTCGGCTACCGTAAATCAACCCCAACTATCCCTTATCACAACAAACCAAACCATATCATCTTAAAATTACAAAAAAAGGTGTACAAATCATAACAAACTATGCCTGACTCACCTAAATTACTTCGGCTACTCTAAATCATCACCAACTAACCCTTACCACAACAAGCTAAACCCAATCACTTTTAAATTACAAAAAAATGCTAGTAACCTTAGCAAACTATGCCAAACTCACCTAAATTACTTCGGCTACCATAAATCATCACCAATTAACCCTTACCACAACAAACTAAACCCAATCACTTTTAAATTACAAAAAAATGCTACTAACCATAGCAAACTATACCAAACTCACCTAAATTACTTCGGCTATCAAAAATCACCCCCAACTACACTTTACAGCAACAAACTAAGCCCAATCACTTTAAAATTACGAAAAAATGCTAAAAATTATAACAAACTATACCAGAATCACCTAAATTACTTCGGCTACCGTAAATCACCCCCAACTATCCCTTACCACAACAAACCAAACCATATCATCTTAAAATTACAAAAAAAGGTGTACAAATCTTAACAAACTATGCCAGACTCACCTAAATTACTTCGGCTACTCTAAATCATCACCAACTAACCCTTACCACAACAAACTAAACCCAATCACTTTTAAATTACAAAAAAATGCTAGTAACCATAGGAAACTATGCCAAACTCACCTAAATTACTTCGGCTACCATAAATCATCACCAACTAACCCTTAAAACAACAAACTATACGCAATCACTTTTAAATTACAAAAAAATGCTACTAACCAAAGCAAACTATACCAAACTCACCTAAATTACTTTGGCTATCAAAAATCACCCCCAACTACACTTTACAGCAACAAACTTAGCCCAATCACTTTAAAATTACAAAAAAATGCTAAAAATCATTAGAAACAATACCAGAATCACCTAAATTACTTCGGCTACCGTAAATCACCCCCAACTATCCCTTACCACAACAAACCAAACCATATCATCTTAAAATTACAAAAAAAGGTGTACCAATCATAACAAACTATGCCAGACTCACCTAAATTACTTCGGCTACTCTAAATCATCACCAACTAACCCTTACCACAACAAACTAAACCCAATCACTTTTAAATTACAAAAAAATGCTACTAACCATAGCAAATTATGCTAAACTCACCTAAATTACTTCGGCTATCAAAAATCACCCCCAACTACACTTTACAGCAACAAACTAAGCCCAATCACTTTAAAATTACAAAAAAATGCTAAAAATCATAAGAAACTATACCAGAATCACCTAAATTACTTCGGCTACCGTAAATCACCCCCAACTAACCTTTACCTCTACAAACCAAACCATATCATCTTAAAATTACAAAAAAGGTGTACAAATCATAACAAACTATGCCAGACTCACCTAAATTACTTCGGCTACTCTAAATCATCACCAACTAACCCTTACCACAACAAACTAAACCCAATCACTTTTAAATTACAAAAAAATGCTAGTAACCATAGCAAACTATGCCAAACTCACCTAAATTACTTGGGCTACCATAAATCATCACCAACTAAACCTTACCACAACAAACTAAATCCAATCACTTTTAAATTACAAAAAAAGCTATTAACCATAGCAAACTATGCCAAACTCACCTAAATTACTTCGGCTATCAAAAATCACCCCCAACTACACTTTACAGCAACAAACTAAGCCCAATCACTTTAAAATTACAAAAAAATGCTAAAAATCATAACAAACTATACCAGAAACACCTAAATTACTTCGGCTACCGTAAATCACCCCCAACTATCCCTTACCACAACAAACCAAACCATATCATCTTAAAATTACAAAAAAAGGTGTACAAATCATAACAAACTATGCCAGACTCACCTATATTACTTCGGCTACTCTAAATCATCACCAACTAACCCTTACCACAACAAACTAATCCCAATCACTTTTAAATTACAAAAAAATGCTAGTACCCATAGCAAACTATGCCAAACTCACCTAAATTACTTCGGCTACCATAAATCATCACCAACTAACCCTTAACACAACAAACTAAACCCAATCACTTTTAAATTACAAAAAAATGCTACTAACCATAGCAAACTATGCCAAACTCACTTAAATTACTTCGGCTATCAAAAATCACCCCCAACTACACTTTACAGCAACAAACTAAGCCCAATCACTTTAAAATTACAAAAAAAATGCTAAAAATCATAACAAACTATACCAGAATCACCTAAATTACTTCGGCTACCGTAAATCAACCCCAACTATCCCTTACCACAACAAACCAAACCATATCATCTTAAAATTACAAAAAAAGGTGTACAAATCATAACAAACTATGCCAGACTCACCTAAATTACTTCGGCTACCATAAATCATCACCAACTAACCCTTACCACAACAAACTAAACCCAATCACTTTAAAATTACAAAAAAATGCTAGTAACCATAGCAAACTATGCCAAACTCACCTAAATTATTTCGGCTACCATAAATCATCACCAACTAACCCTTACCACAACAAATTAAACCCAATCACTTTTAAATTACAAAAAAATGCTACTAACCATAGCAAACTATGCCAAACTCACCTAAATTACTTCGGCTATCAAAAATCACCCCCAACTACACTTTACAGCAACAAACTAAGCCCAATCACTTTAAAATTACAAAAAAATGCTAAAAATCATAAGAAACTATACCAGAATCACTTAAATTACTTCGGCTACCGTAAATCACCCCCAACTATCCCTTACCACAACAAACCAAACCATATCATCTTAAAATTACAAAAAAAGGTGTACAAATCATAACAAACTATGCCAGACTCACCTAAATTACTTCGGCTACTCTAAATCATCACCAACTAACCCTTACCACAACAAACTAAACCCAATAACTTTTAAATTACAAAAAAATGCTACTAAACATAGCAAACTAGGCTAAACTCACCTAAATTACTTCGGCTATCAAAAATCACCCCCAACTACACTTTACAGCATCAAACTAAGCTCAATCACTTTAAAATTACAAAAAAATGCTAAAAATCATAACAAACTATACCAGAATCACCTAAATTACTTCGGCTACCGTAAATCACCCCCAACTATCCCTTACCACAACAAACCAAACCATATCATCTTAAAATTACAAAAAAAGGTTTATAAATCATAACAAACTATGCCAGACTCACCTAAATTACTTCGGCTACTCTAAATCATCACCAACTAACCCTTACCACAACAAACTAAACCCAATCACTTTTAAATTACAACAAATGCTACTAACCATAGCAAACTATGCCAAACTCACCTAAATTACTTCGGCTATCAAAATCACCCCCAACTACACTTTACAGCAACAAACTAAGCCCAATCACTTTAAAATTACAAAAAAATGCTAAAAATCATAACACACTATACCAGAATCGCCTAAATTACTTCGGCTACCGTAAATCACCCCCAACTATCCCTTACCACAACAAACCAAACCATATCATCTTAAAATTACAAAAAAAGGAGTACAAATCATAACAAACTATGCCAGACTCACCTAAATTACTTCGGCTACTCTAAATCAACACCAACTAACCCTTACCACGACAAACTAAACCCAATCACTTTTAAATTACAAAAAAATGCTAGTAACCATAGCAAACTATGCCAAACTCACCTAAATTACTTCGGCTACCATAAATCATCACCAACTAAACCTTACCACAACAAACTAAACCCAATCACTTTTAAATTACAAAAAAATGCTACTAACCATAGCAAACAATGCCAAACTCACCTAAATTACTTCGGCTATCAAAAATCACCCCAACTACACTTTACAGCAACAAACTAAGCCCAATCATTTTAAAATTACAAAAAAATGCTAAAAATCATAACAAACTATACCAGAATCACCTAAATTACTTCGGCTACCGTAAATCACCCCCAACTATCCCTTACCACAACAAACCAAACCATATCATCTTAAAATTACAAAAAAAGGTGTACAATCATAACAAACTATGCCAGACTCACCTAAATTACTTCGGCTACTCTAAATCATCACCAACTAACCCTTACCACAACAAACTAAACCCAATCACTTTTAAATTACAAAAAAATGCTAGTAACCATAGCAAACTATGAAAAAACTCACCTAAATTACTGCGGCTACCATAAATCATCACCAACTAACCCTTACCACAACAAACTAAACCCAATCACTTTTAAATTACAAAAAAATGCTACTAACCATAGCAAACTATGCCAAACTCACCTAAATTACTTCGGCTATCAAAAATCACCCCCAACTACACTTTACAGCAACAAACTAAGCCCAATCACTTTAAAATTACAAAAAAATGCCAAAAATCATAACAAACTATACCAGAATCACCTAAATTACTTCGGCTACCGTAAATCACCCCCAACTATTCCTTGCCACAACAAACCAAACCATATCATCTTAAAATTACAAAAAAAGGTGTACAAATCATAACAAACTATGCCAGACTCACCTAAATTACTTCGGCTACTCTAAATCATCACCAACTGACCCTTACCACAACAAACTAAACCCAATCACTTTTAAATTACAAAAAAATGCTAGTAACCATAGCAAACTAAGCCAAACTCACCTAAATTACTTCGGCTACCATAAATCATCACCAACTAACCCTTACCATAACTAACTAAACCCAATCACTTTTAAATTACAAAAAAATGCTACTAACCATAGCAAACTATGCCAAACTCACCTAAATTACTTCGGCTATCAAAAATAACCCCCAACTGCACTTTACCGCAACAAACTAAGCCCAATCACTTTAAAATTACAAAAAAATGCTAAAAATCATAACAAACTATACCAGAATCACCTAAATTACTTCGGCTACGGTAAATCACCCCCAACTATCCCTTACCACAACAAACCAAACCATATCATCTTAAAATTTCAAAAAAAGGTGTACAAATCATAACAAACTATGCCAGACTCACCTAAATTACTTCGGCTACTCTAAATCATCACCAACTAACCCTTACCACAACAAACTAAACCCAATCACTTTTAAATTACAAAAAAATGCTAGTAACTATAGCAAACTATGCCAAACTCACCTAAATTACTTCGGCTACCATAAATCATCACCAACTAACCCTTACCACAACAAACTAAACGCAATCACTTTTAAATTACAAAAAAATGCAACTAACCATAGCAAACTATGCCAAACTCACCTAAATTACTTCGGCTATCAAAAATCACCCCCAACTACACTTTACAGCAACAAACAAAGCCCAATCACTTTAAAATTACAAAAAAATGCTAAAAATCATAGAAATCACTTTTAAATTACAAAAAAATGCTAGTTACCATAGCAAACTATGCCACACTCACCTAAATTACTTCGGCTACCATAAATCATCACCAACTAACCCTTACCACAACAAACTAAACGAAAACACTTTTAAATTACAAAAAAATGCTACTAACCATAGCAAACTATGCCAAACTCACCTAAATTACTTCGGCTATCAAAAATCACCCCCAACTACACTTTACAGCAACAAACTAAGCCCAATCACTTTAAAATTACAAAAAAAATGCTAAAAATCATAACAAACTATACCAGAATCACCTAAATTACTTCGGCTACCGTAAATCACCCCCAACTATCCCTTACCACAACAAACCAAACCATATCATCTTAAAATTACAAAAAAAGTTGTACAAATCATAACAAACTATGCCAGACTCACTTAAATTACTTCGGCTACTTTAAATCATTACCAACTAACCCTTACCACAACAAACTAAACCCTATCACTTTTAAATTACAAAAAAATGCTAGTAACCATAGCAAACTATGCCAAACTCACCTAAATTACTTCGGCTACCATAAATCATCACCAACTAACCCTTACAACAACAAACTGAACCCAATCACTTTTAAATTACAAAAAAATGCTGCTAACCATAGCAAACTATGCCAAACTCACCTAAATTACTTCGGCTATCAAAAATCACCCCCAACTACACTTTACAGCAACAAACTAAGCCCAATCACTTTAAAATTACAAAAAAATGCTAAAAATCATAACAAACTATACCAGAATCACCTAAATTACTTCGGCTACCGTAAATCACCCCCAACTATCCCTTACCACAACAAACCAAACCATATCATCTTATAATTACAAAAAAAGGTGTACAAATCATAACAAACTATGCCAGACTCCCCTAAATTACTTCGGCTACTCTAAATCATCACCAACTAATTCTTACCACAACAAACTAAACCCAATCACTTTTAAATTACAAAAAAATGCTAGTAACCATAGCAAACTATGCCAAACTCACCTAAATTACTTCGGCTACCATAAATCATCACCAACTAACCCTTACGAAAACAAACTATATCCAATCACTTTTAAATTACAAAAAAATGCTACTAACCATAGCAAACTATGCCAAACTCACCTAAATTACTTCGGCTATCAAAAATCACACCCAACTACACTTTACAGCAACAAACTAAGCCCAATCACTTTAAAATTACAAAAAAATGCTAAAAATCATAACAAACTATACCAGAATCACCTAAATTACTTCGGCTACCGTAAATCACCCCCAACTATCCCTTACCACAACAAACCAAACCATATCATCTTAAAATTACAAGAAAAGGTGTACAAATCATAACAAACTATGCCAGACTTACCTAAATTACTTCGGCTACTCTAAATCATCACCAACTAACCCTTACCACAACAAACTAAACCCAATCACTTTTAAATTACAAAAAAATGCTAGTAATCATAGCAAACTATGCCAAACTCACCTAAATTACTTCGGCTACCATAAATCATCACCAACTATCCCTTACCACAACAAACTAAACCCAATCACTTTTAAATTACAAAAAAATGCTACTAACCATAGCAAACTATGCCAAACTCGCATAAATTACTTCGGCTATCAAAAATCACCCCCAACTACACTTTACAGCACCAAACTAAGCCCAATCACTTTAAAATTACAAAAAAATGCTAAAAATCATAACAAACTATACCAGAATCACCTAAATTACTTCGGCTACCGTAAATAACCCCCAACTATCCCTTACCACAACAAACCAAACCATATCATCTTAAAATTACAAAAAAAGGTGTACAAATCATAACAAACTATGCCAGACTCACCTAAATTACTTCGGCTACTCTAAATCATCACCAACTGACCCTTACCACTGTTTCGCCGCTAGCTTTTTAGCAGCGCGTGTCGTGTTATTTAGTAAAATCACCTTTTTTTATAACTATACTATATTGACACATACACTAATAATTACATGGATACACAACGTTTCTCTTGGTAACACAAATATCGTTCTCTTGTTTACAATTATAGTTCTTTGACTACTACTCTCGTTCTCTTCTGTAAGAATTGTCGTTTTATGTACTACCCACCTCATGGTCTGAGGGTTGGTTGGGGGTGACATCCAACATCCTCCGCCCCCTTGGAAAATTGATAATTTTTCAAAGTTAAATAAAAACACAAAAAAAATCACATTAAATTGAACTTATATACATGAATCCTATAACTAACACTGCTTCCGTCACTTCTCCATTGGCAACAAGCACAGCTTAGCTACCGGTCTTTTGAGTTCACCACTCGCGGTTTTCATGGTCACCACTCGCACTTGATTATTTTTCCGGGGTGCACCATTGTGACGCGTCCTAGGCGCCAGGTGAGTGGTGGGCTGTTGTCTTCCTTGATGACAACAAGGTCGAAGACTTCGATGTTGGGACTGGGTTTCCTCCATTTTCCCCGCTGTTCCTACTTCTGGCCATCTTCGCCAGAAGTGCTGTTTCGCCTGGTTCAACAGCGCCCATCGCTTTAGCCGGTTGCATGGGACTTCTGTTAAGTCCGGTTCCGGAATGCTGGTTAGCGGTGTTCCGATCAGGAAATGGCCAGGAGTCAAGGATGTGATATCATTGGGATCGTTTGAAATTGTTGTTAAGGGCCGCGAATTTAGACAAGCTTCGATCTGCATTTCATTAAATGGCAATCGTACTTGAAAGCGACCGTCTGCAGTGCGGCTTGATGTATTTAAAAAATGATTTTCCCAAATCGACTCAGCTTTTGTTAGAGGCTTAGCTTTAGTGTTATACGCCTCGAGGTCCCAGAACTTTTCCACTTGGTACTCGAGATCTTTATTGTCACTGATCGCACAATAAGCATGGATGCTCTTCCCTTGATTGTCATGTGTCGGAATTGAAAGTGGACCAGCAAGAATCCAGCCTAATAGGGTTTTTTGTAAAATGACTTTACTATTTTTTGGCCGTACTTGTCCTACGCATAGTAGGTGCCAAAAAATCTCTGCCCCTATCAGTAAATCGATGGGCCCAGACACATTAAAATCAGGATCGGCTAGCTTGATATTTGATGGAGTTGAAATTCTGTGTTTATTGAACGAAAACACAGGTAAGTTTTCCGTAATTTTTGGTAACACTAGGCAATTGAGATTTGTCAAAAATCCGTTTACCCTTGATGATAGGGTCACATCTATCGCCTGTTTTATTACTGAATGGACGTTGTTTATGGCTGAGACAGAAATGTTTGAAACCTTGGGAATTAGACCTAACCGATTGCAGGCAGATTCTGTAATAAAATTGCATTGTGCTCCACTGTCTAATAAAACCCGGCATGGTTGAGAGAGACCATTGTTGTCCTTTAAATTAACAATTGCTGTCGACAGAAGTGTGTCGTTTTGGATATTTTGGCAGCATGGTTTTACCGTCGTATTGACAACAGATGTTGAGTTTGTAGGTAAATCCCTATGTAACAAAGAATTGTGTCGTCGCTTGCATTTTTTACAACCGCTTGATGGACAATCGACCGCCGCGTGTGACGGTTTTAAACAATTTGTGCAAAGTTTTAATTTTGCAACTTGTGCTTCACGAGATGAAATTGATAACCTTAAAAAGTCTGTGCAATTGTAAATGCTATGATTTTTTCTGCACATATAACAAGTTAAGTTATTATTGATGGCGACGATTGATGACTTTTTCTGCATGGATTTTTGATTTGAATATGAATTGTTAACTTGTGAATTGCTTGGTGTTTGGAATTTGATTTTATTGATTTGTAACGCCTCGAGTTGATGACAACGATTTGTTAAAAAATTGTCTAGTTGTTGTTTTGTTGGGACTTCCGCTGCCTTTAATGACTCTTCCCAAGAGTCGCGGGTTGTGTCATCTAATTTTGACGAAATTATGTGAATTAATACGGCGTCCCACGCTTCTATTGGCGTTCCTAAGGATTTTAATGACTCCAAATTTAAATTTGCTTGATCCAGAAGTTGTCTTAAAGACGTCGGAGAGTCTTTTTCTACATTGTTTAAATTGAACAAGTTATTTACATGATGTTGAATTAATAGTCTTTTATTTTCGAAACGGTCCTTTAGAAGGTTCCACGCTACTTCGTAGTTGTTGCCTGATAATGCAACTGAATTGATCGCGTTCGCGGCATCACCTCGAACAGAGTTTTTTAGATGATGCAATTTTTGAATGTTGCTGAAGCGCGATTCATTATGCACCAGAGCTTGAAATGTGTCGTGAAATGATAACCACTCCGTGTAAAGGCCTGTAAATGGTTTTATGTTGATCGGCGGCAATTGTACATTTGCGAATGATGTGGACAAATTGTTTGATCGCGTACTTTCCGTCGGTGCAGAGAGCGAACTGGTGCTTAATTGTTCAAGCAGTTCATCAAATTGACTGCACAATTGAAAATACGTTTCTTCAAATGTCTCGCGCATGCTATCGTGGTCGAATTGTGACGTAATTTGATCAAGCTTTTCGATTTTTGATTGAACTTGATCAAACTCTTTAATTCGCGGACGCAACTCTTGTAGTCTGTTTTTGAGTTGAAATGGAGAAGCCATGGAACCCTTGTTTGCGAGCCATGCTTCGTTTCGCGAGATAAACCTAATTATCGACTCTCGATTGGTGATTGCCGAATTTAGCTCTGCATTGCATGTCGCAGATTGTTCTACATCGGATAGAATCGGAGCCTCGCTTACTTGAGAACGTGTCAAAGGCATTGTTGATTACGAAAAATGTATCGAATTGAATTTAAAATTGAAACAGATCGAAGCTCATACGTGAAGGAACGATAATGTGAATAGGAAGTGATCGGACCCACTTATCAGTGATGACTTGACGACCGATTGCTGACTTCCTCACGTGCGTGATGATTTTTCCAACTTTTTGGAAAGCGTTGGATGTGGACAGGCGAAGATCTTGCACTAGCACTGTTGCAATTGCGGAATCTGATGATTGACCGATGCAGCAGCCGCAGCTCTTCCGTCTGTGATTGATTGTTGCACAATCCGGCTCGAAGGACCAATGTTTCGCCGCTAGCTTTTTAGCAGCGCGTGTCGTGTTATTTAGTAAAATCACCTTTTTTTATAATTATACTATATTGACACATACACTAATAATTACATGGATACACAACGTTTCTCTTGGTAACACAAATATCGTTCTCTTGTTTACAATTATCGTTCTTTGACTACTACTCTCGTTCTCTTCTGTAAGAATTGTCGTTTTATGTACTACCCACCTCATGGTCTGAGGGTTGGTTGGGGGTGACATCCAACAACCACAACAAACTAAACCCAATCACTTTTAAATTACAAAAAAATGCTAGTAACCATAGCAAACTATGCCAAACTCACCTAAATTACTTCGGCTACCATAAATCATCACCAACTAACCCTTACGATAACAAACTAAACCCAATCACTTTTAAATTACAAAAAAATGCTACTAACCATAGCAAACTATGCTAAACTCACCTAAATTACTTCGGCTATCAAAAATCACCCCCAACTACACTTTACAGCAACAAACTAAGCCCAATCACTTTAAAATTACAAAAAAATGCTAAAAATCATAACAAACTATACTAAAATCACCTAAATTACTTCGGCTACCGTAAATCACCCCCAACTATCCCTTACCACAACAAACCAAACCATATCATCTTAAAATTACAAAAAAAGCTGTACAAATCATAACAAATTATGCCAGACCCACCTAAATTACTTCGGCTACTCTAAATCATCACCAACTAACCCTTACCACAACAAACTAAACCCAATAACTTTTAAATTACAAAAAAATGCTAGTAACCATAGCAAACCTTGCCAAACTCACCTAAATTACTTCGGCTACCATAAATCATCACCAACTAACCCTTACCACAACAAACTAAACGAAATCATTTTTAAATTACAAAAAAATGCTACTAACCATAGCAAACTATGCCAAACTCACCTAAATTACTTCGGCTATCAAAAATCACCCCCAACTACACTTTACAGCAACAAACTAAGCCCAATCACTTTAAAATTACAAAAAAATGCTAAAAATCATAACAAACAATACCGGAATCACCTAAATTACTTCGGCTACCGTAAATCACCCCCAACTATCCCTTACCACAACAAACCAAACCATATCATCTTAAAATTACAAAAAAAGGTGTACAAATCATAACAAGCTATGCCAGAGTCACCTAAATTACTTCGGCTACTCTAAATCATCACCAACTAACCCTTACCACAACAAACTAAACCCAATCACTTTTAAATTACAAAAAAATGCTAGTAACCATAGCAAACTATGCCAAACTTACCTAAATTACTTCGGCTACCATAAATCATCACCAACTAACCCTTACCACAACAAACTAAACCCAATCACTTTTAAATTACAAAAAAATGCTACTAACCATAGCAAACTATGCTAAACTCACCTAAATTACTTCGGCTATCAAAAATCACCCCCAACTACACTTTACAGCAACAAACTAAGCCCAATCACTTTAAAATTACAAATAAATGCTAAAAATCATAACAAACTATACCAGAATCACCTAAATTACTTCGGCTACCGTAAATAACCCTCAACTATCCCTTACCGAAACAAACCAAACCATATCATCTTAAAATTACAAAAAAAGGTGTACAAATCATAACAAACTATGCCAGACTCACCTAAATTACTTCGGCTACTCTAAAGCATCACCAACTAACCCTTACCACAACAAACTAAACCCAATCACTTTTAAATTACAAAAAAATGCTAATAACCATAGCAAACTATGCCAAACTCACCTAAATTACTTCGGCTACCATAAATCATCACCAACTAACCCTTACCACAACAAACTGAACCCAATCACTTTTAAATTACAAAAAAAAGCTACAAACCATAGCAAACTATGCCAAACTCACCTAAATTACTTCGGCTATCAAAAATCACCCCCAACTACACTTTACAGCAACAAACTAAGACCAATCACTTTAAAATTACAAAAAAATGCTAAAAATCATAACAAACTATACCAGAATCACCTAAATTACTTCGGCTACCGTAAATCACCCCCAACTATCCCTTACCACAACACACCAAACCATATCATCTTAAAATTACAAAAAAAGGTGTACAAATCATAACAAACTATGCCAGACTCACCTAAATTACTTCGGCTACTCTAAATCATCACCAACTAACCCTTACCACAACAAACTAAACCCAATCACTTTTAAATTACAAAAAAATGCTAGTAACCATAGCAAACTATGCCAAACTCACCTAAATTACTTCGGCTATCAAAAATCACCCCCAACTACACTTTACAGCACCAACCTAAGCCCAATCACTTTAAAATTACAAAAAAATGCTAAAAATCATAACAAACTATACCAGAATCACCTAAATTACTTCGGCTACCGTAAATAACCCCCAACTATCCCTTACCACAACAAACCAAACCATATCATCTTAAAATTACAAAAAAAGGTGTACAAATCATAACAAACTATGCCAGACTCACCTAAATTACTTCGGCTACTCTAAATCATCACCAACTGACCCTTACCACAACAAACTAAACCCAATCACTTTTAAATTACAAAAAAATGCTAGTAACCATAGCAAACTATGCCAAACTCACCTAAATTACTTCGGCTACCATAAATCATCACCAACTAACCCTTACCACAACAAACTAAACGCAATCACTTTTAAATTACAAAAAAAAGCTACTAACCATAGCAAACTATGCCAAACTCACCTAAATTACTTCGGCTATCAAAAATCACTCCCAACTAGACTTTACAGCAACAAACTAAGCCCAATCACTTTAAAATTACAAAAAAATGCTAATAATCATAACAAACTATACCGGAATCACCTAAATTACTTCGGCTACCGTAAATCACCCCCAACTATCCCTTACCACAACAAACCAAACCATATCATCTTAAAATTACAAAAAAAGGTGTACAAATCATAACAAACTATGCCAGACTCACCTAAATTACTTCGGCTACTCTAAATCATCACCAAGTAACCCTTACCACAACAAACTAAACCCAATCACTTTTTAATTACAAAAAAATGCTAGTAACCATAGCAAACTATGCCAAACTCACCTAAATTACTTCGGCTACCATAAATCATCACCAACTAACCCTTACCACAACAAACTAAACCCAATCACTTTTAAATTACAAAAAAATGCTACTAACCATAGCAAACTATGCCAAACTCATCTAAATTACTTCGGCTATCAAAAATCACCCCCAACTACACTTTACAGCAACAAACTAAGCCCAATCACTTTAAAATTACAAAAAATGCTAAAAATCATAACAAACTATACCAGAATCACCTAAATTACTTCGGCTACCGTAAATCATCCCCAACTATCCCTTACCACAACAAACCAAACCATATCATCTTAAAATTACAAAAAAGGTGTACAAATCATAACAAACTATGCCAGACTCACCTAAATTACTTCGGCTACTCTAAATCATCACCAACTAACCCTTACCACAACAAACTAAACCCAATCACTTTTAAATTACAAAAAAATGCTAGTAACCATAGCAAACTATGCCAAACTCACCTAAATTACTTCGGCTACCATAAATTATCACCAACTAACCCTTACCACAACAAACTGAACCCAATCACTTTTAAACTAAAAAAAAATGCTACTAACCATAGCAAACTAAGCCAAACTCACCTAAATTATTTCGGCTATCAAAAATCGCCCCCAACTACACTTTACAGCAACAAACGAAGCCCAATCACTTTAAAATTAAAAAAAAATTCTAAAAATCATAACAAACTATACCAGAATCACCTAAATTACTTCGGCTACCGTAAATCACCCCCAACTATCCCTTACCACAACAAACCAAACCATATCATCTTAAAATTACAAAAAAAGGTGTACAAATCATAACAAACTATACCAGACTCACCTGTTGCCTAGCGGGCGCGTCCCCGGGTGGTGGATAGGGGCACGACTGGTGGTGCGAACCACTAGCCAACGCTGGCCATACGTTCCGGGACGAGAACTAAAACCCTCGCTTCCCGGAGCTAAAGCCGCGTCGCGAACCAACCCCCCAAGCTAAGGTGTTACGCGATCCGTGCTGAAGGCTGCATGGCACTGGGGGTGCAGTGTCGCGAACGGAGCCTCCGAGATACCGGGCGCCCTTTCGGAGTATTTAGCCTAGCTCTGCCAAACCAGGCTCTGGTGGAGTGGTCGTTCCTTCCTGGGTACTCGTGGGACGAATATGAACACAAACACAAACACAACAGAAAACCACAATTGCGCGGCAAGCGACCAAGTGGGGCGCAGCGGCGTAAAAACGCGCGAGCCAGGGTCGCCGGGACTGTGGGTCTCCCTCCTTTGGAGGGAACCAGTGAACCAGCACCTGGCTCGTCCCAGGCAAGGGAGGGGGGGACCAAGCGGTCCCTGCCTTCCTCCAGCACTCCGTCACCGGCAGGTGATCGGGTGAAGAGGGCTAGGCGGATCGCCATGAGACCCTCTTCCTTTGCTCAAGCGGCGGCATCTGGGCTGAGGGGGGCGATCGTCGGGAAGGGATTCCCGGAGGTACCCCTCACGGAACAGGAGGCGGCCGCAATCGAAGCCGAGTTGGAACGGGTGATCGACGAGCTCCCTGAGGGCTCTCGCTTGCCCGGCTTTGACGATTTTACAAGGTCTGCGCAGGGCGCCATTAAGGTGACCTGTGCAGACGAAGAATCCAAGGCCTGGATAAAAGCCAGCCTTGGTTGCATTAGGGACGTTCCGGCTCTCGTTTGGTTAGAGCAGGAACAGATACCTAAGACGAAAAAGGTGGGTTGCTCATTGAGGACCACTATGGACAAGGTGCCGCAAGCGCTCCAGCGCATGGCACGTCGAATTCCGGACCTCCGTACGGGTACATGGAGGACCTACGATGCCTCAACCGTGGGCAACCAGGTTAGGGTCATCCTAGGGGTGGACGAGGGCTCCTACAAAGCCCTCGCAAATGCAGGATGGACGGCGTACACCGGTGTCCTCAAGGTCCGCTTTTGGGACTTGGGCTCCTGCGGTGGGGCTGCACCATCACATAAGGAGCCCGATAGCTCGGGGACGGGGCGGGGAGACCATCCGGTCCCCCCGGCACCGCCTTCACCCTCGGGCTCTGCTTCACGCAAGGAGCCTTGATGGCCACCGTCGCTAATTCAATAGCGGCGGGGCTATCGTGCCTCCAGATCAACTTGCACCGCAGCTACGAGGCGACTAGTTTGCTTAGTCGTCGCTTGTCTGCGGGGCACACATCTCCCTCATCCAAGAACCCTACTCCATAGGGGACAGGGTGCGCGGAGTAAGCTGTAGTAACATTTGTGTGTTCCAGGGTAAGTCGGAAAGGCCGAGAGCGGCTGTACTGGTCAACAAACAAGTGCAGGCACAGGAGCTACCGAGGTTCTGCCATCGAGACCTGGTGGCTGTCACTATCGATCAGATCGGAGAGAGACGCGTGGTAATGTGCTCAGCGTACCTGCCGTTCGATTCACCGACTCCACCGCCAACACAGGAACTGTGTGACCTAGTGGAGTTCTGTAGGAATAAGTCCTGGTCCCTGATAGTGGGCTGCGATGCGAACTCTCACCACACGGTGTGGGGAAGCAGCGACACCAACAGGAGGGGATCAGCACTGCTCGAATTCATTACTTCTACGGGGCTGGAGGTCGCTAATCGCGGATCCGAACCCACCTTCGTGACTAGTGTACGAAAGGAAGCAATAGACATTACTCTGTGTTCCAACACGGTCGCACAGCGGATCAAGAATTGGAAGGTACTAGATGAGCCGTCGCTCTCGGATCATCGGTACATTCAATTCAAAATAGCGCTCCAAATCGAGGTCTCGACTAGGACGTACAGGAACCCTAAGGCCACTGATTGGAACTCCTACCGGAGGGACTTACAGGCGAAGCTTGGGGACAAACGAATTAGACCACGTACTAGGGCGGATTTGGACCATGAAGTCGACGCTCTTCGTGGGGACATAATTTCCTCCTTCGAGTCGAACTGCCCTTTGAGAACTGGGCAGGATAAACAACCACCATGGTGGAACGGCGAGCTAGAGGCGCTAAGACGGGAGACTAGGAAAAAGTTGAACCGGGCCATGCGCATTAACCGGCAACCGGAGTGGGAATCCTACAAGGACTCCCAAAGACGGTTCAAAGGCCTCATAAAAAAGAGGAAAAGGGACAGCTGGAGGAACTTCTGTGCGAACATGGAAGGTCTTTCAGAAGTTGCTAAGCTAAGGAAAGTTCTGGGGGGGAGCGCCCGCGTGGGGGCGCTGAGGCTGCCGGACGGGTCGTTTACGGACTCCGACGCGGCGGCCTTGGAGCTCCTCGTGGAGACGCACTTTCCCGAACCAACAACGAACAATGACGAGACTGATCGGTGGTCCGGCCCGGCTAGGGACTGGCACACTGCCTCGGAGATCGTTTCCTACGACAAAATAAGATGGGCGATCTCTACGTTCGCACCGTTTAAAGCGGCGGGTCCAGACGGGATCTTCCCGGCTCTCCTTCAGGAGGCGGGGGAGTGTCTCATCGGTCCGTTGTACCACATTATCAGGGCGTCTATCGCCCTGAGCCACATCCCACTTTCTTGGAGACAGGTTAAGGTGGTGTTCATGCCTAAGGCTGGGAAATTGCAACATGACCAGCCGAAAGACTTCCGTCCTATCAGCCTCTCTTCCTTCTTGCTGAAACTCAGTGAGAGATTGGTTGATAGGCACATCAAAGATGGGGCTCTTCACACGTTTCCCATCCATCCCAACCAGCACGCTTATAGAACTGGTCGGTCCACAGAAACGGCGCTCCACCAGCTAGTTGCAAGAGCGGAGGACGCCATTCTGAAGAAGGAATGGGCACTTGCTGCCTTTCTTGACGTCGAAGGCGCCTTCAGCAACCCTTCGTTTGATTCGTTATGCGACGCCGCCTTCGAGCACGGCATTCACCGGACCATTGTTACCTGGATACGGCGCATGCTCGAGGGACGCCGCATTCAGTCATCTCTGAGAGGGGCTTCCACTCAAGCCGTGGTAGCGAGGGGCTGTCCGCAGGGGGGAGTTCTTTCTCCTCTCCTGTGGTCGCTTCTCCTGGACGGCCTTCTGGAGGACCTTAATGAGAATGGGTTCTATGCGCAAGCATATGCGGACGATCTCTGTATAATTATACAGGGAAAGTTTTTGGGACCAATCACGGAGCTCATGCAAAGAGCCCTGGGTATGGTCAATAGGTGGTGTGGTAGTAAGGGCCTTTCGATGAATCCGTCGAAAATGGAACTTATGCTCTTTACCACTAAAAGGAAGGTGGACACGGTCCAGTGGCCATGTATCCAAGGCGTCACACTAAAGTTGGCCGAGAGGGTTAAATATCTAGGGGTAACCTTGGATCCGAAACTCTCTTGGACTGACCATGTGGGAAGCCAAGTGCGGAAGGCGACGACCACCTTTTGGGCGTGCCGTCGGTTCTGGGGCAGCACATGGGGTCTACAACCTCAGGTGTCTTTCTGCCTATACACTACGATAGTCAGACCAATAGTAACTTACGGTGCCTTGGTCTGGTGGCGCTCTACGGAGCGGCAGTCGATCAGGGCGAATTTGGGACGTGTTCAGAGACTGGGATGCCTCATGGTGACCGGAGCTCTGAGAACAACGCCTACCGCGGCGATGGAGGCCCTATTGGGTCTCGAGCCCCTTTACCTCAGGGTTAGGGCCGAGGCCTTCAGGGCGGTGACAAAGCTAAGGATGGAAACGAGGGGGCGACCAGAGGGAGCCTATCATTGGCCCGTATCCATCCCGGGGTGCAATGAATTGTGCTCTGGGATGATCAGGGACGATATGGAACGCATCTGGCGTTTCGATAAACCCTTTAAGATCAGGATCCCATCAAGGGAGGACTGGAGGATAAAAGGAGAAGATATGCTCACGCCGAAAGGACTGGTCTGGTACACAGACGGGTCCAAAACGGGAGAGGGTACTGGCGCGGGCATCTTTGGTAAAACACCCAGAGTGGAAGTTTCCTTTCCGCTGGGGACTTACCCGAGCGTCTTTCAGGCGGAATTGTTCGCTATCCTGAGATGTGCGCAGGAGAATCTCGAGAGAGAATACTCGGGCAGCCACATCTTCATTTGTACGGACAGTCAGGCGGCCATCGGGGCCCTCAACTCAAACGAGGTGAGATCCAGATTGGTGCTGGACTGTAGACATGCGCTGTCAAGATTGGCAGAGGTGAATGCGGTCACGGTCGTATGGGTTCCAGTCCATACGGGCGTGGCAGGTAACGAAAGGGCTGATGAGTTGGCTAGAGAGGCGGCGGAGACGCCGTATCTCGGCCCGCAGCCCTCGTGCGGAGTAAGTAGTGGTTACTTGAGACAGAGGACGCAAAGTGCGCTCAAGTCTCAATTTGACTCCTACTGGAGGAACATCAGCGGGCTGAGGCAGGCCAAATCCCTGATAAAGGGAGTGGCCAGCCCGGCAGCTCGGGGATGGATGCTAAAGCTCAGTCGGACCAGACTGAGGAGGCTGGTGGGTGTCCTAACGGGACACTGCCAGTTGAGGCGACATCTTAACATCATGGGCCTCTCGGAGGAACGTAGATGTCGGCTGTGCAATGAAGACGAGGAAACTCCAATTCATCTGCTGACCAACTGTGGCCCTTTAAGTCACAGTAGGGCAAATTTTCTAGGAGCACATCAGGTCCCTAGTGAAGAGCTCCATACGCTCCCCTGGCCCAAGATACTGAGCTTCATAGAAAGGTCAGGACTTGAGTAGGGTGAGCGGGGAGAGGAGGGCGGGCATAATGGGCCGCAAGGCCTGAATGCAGCGGTCCTACATAGGAACGCACCGCTGCATAGATAGATAGATAGATACCAGACTCACCTAAATAACTTCGGCTACTCTAAATCATCACCAACTAACCCTTACCACAACAAACTAAACTCAATCACTTTTTAATTACAAGAAAATGCTACTAACCATAGCAAACTATGCCAAACTCACCTAAATTACTTCGGCTATCAAAAATCACCCCCAACTACACTTTACAGCAACAAACTAAGCCCAATCACTTTAAAATTACAAAAAAATGCTAAAAATCATCACAAACTATACCAGAATCACCTAAATTACTTCGGCTACCGTAAATCACCCCCAACTATCCCTTACCACAACAAACTAAACCATATCATCTTAAAATTACAAAAAAAGATGTACAAATCATAACAAACTATGCCAGACTCACCTAAATTACTTCGGCTACTCTAAATCATCACCAACTAACCCTTACCACAACAAACTAAACCCAATCACTTTTAAATTACAAAAAAATGCTACTTACCATGGCAAACTATGCCAAACTCACCTAAATTACTTCGGCTATCAAAAATCACCCCCAACTACACTTTACAGAATCAAACTAAGCCCAAACACTTTAAAATTACAAAAAAATTTTAAAAATCATAACAAACTATACCAGAATCACCTAAATTACTTCGGCTACCGTAAATCACCCCCAACTATCCCTTACCACAACAAACCAAACCATATCATCTTAAAATTACAAAAAAAGATGTACAAATCATAACAAACTATGCCAGACTCACCTAAATTACTTCGGCTACTCTAAATCATCACCAACTAACCCTTACCACAACAAACTAAACCCAATCACTTTTAAATTACAAAAAAATGCTACTTACCATGGCAAACTATGCCAAACTCACCTAAATTACTTCGGCTATCAAAAATCACCCCCAACTACACTTTACAGAATCAAACTAAGCCCAATCACTTTAAAATTACAAAAAAATGCTAAAAATCATCACAAACTATACCAGAATCACCTAAATTACTTCGGCTACCGTAAATCACCCCCAACTATCCCTTACCACAACAAACTAAACCATATCATCTTAAAATTACAAAAAAAGATGTACAAATCATAACAAACTATGCCAGACTCACCTAAATTACTTCGGCTACTCTAAATCATCACCAACTAACCCTTACCACAACAAACTAAACCCAATCACATTTAAATTACAAAAAAATGCTACTTACCATGGCAAACTATGCCAAACTCACCTAAATTACTTCGGCTATCAAAAATCACCCCCAACTACACTTTACAGAATCCAACTAAGCCCAATCACTTTAAAATTACAAAAAAATGTTAAAAATCATAACAAACTATACCAGAATCACCTAAATTACTTCGGCTACCGTAAATCACCCCCAACTATCCCTTACCACAACAAACCAAACCATATCATCTTAAAATTACAAAAAAAGGTGTACAAATCATAACAAACTATGCCAGACTCACCTAAATTACTTCGGCTACCCTAAATCATCACCAACTAACCCTTACCACAACAAACTAAACCCAACCACTTTTAAATTACAAAAAAATGCTACTAACCATAGCAAACTATGCCAAACTCACCTAAATTACTTCGGCTATCAAAAATCACCCCCAACTACACTTTACAGAATCAAACTAAGCCCAATCACTTTAAAATTACAAAAAAATGTTAAAAATCATAACAAACTATACCAGAATCACCTAAATTACTTCGGCTACCGTAAATCACCCCCAACTATCCCTTACCACAACAAACCAAACCATATCATTTTAAAATTACAAAAAAGGTGTACAAATCATAACAAACTATGCCAGACTCACTTAAATTACTTCGGCTACTCTAAGTCATCACCAACTAACCCTTACCACAACAAACTAAACCCAATCACTTTTAAATTACAAAAAAATGCTAGTAACCATAGCAAACTATGCCAAACTCACCTAAATTACTTCGGCTACCATAAATCATCACCAACTAACCCTTACCACAACAAACTGAACCCAATCACTTTTAAACTAAAAAAAAATGCTACTAACCATAGCAAACTATGCCAAACTCACCTAAATTACTTCGGCTATCAAAAATCGCCCCCAACTACACTTTACAGCAACAAACTAAGCCCAATCACTTTAAAATTACAAAAAAATTCTAAAAATCATAACAAACTATACCAGAATCACCTAAATTACTTCGGCTACCGTAAATCACCCCCAACTATCCCTTACCACAACAAACCAAACCATATCATCTTAAAATTACAAAAAAAGGTGTACAAATCATAACAAACTATGCCAGACTCACTTAAATTACTTCGGCTACTCTAAATCATTACCAACTAACCCTTACCACAACAAACTAAACCCAATCAATTTTAAATTACAAAAAAATGCTAGTAACCATAGCAAACTATGCCAAACTCACCTAAATTACTTCGGCTACCATAAATCATCACCAACTAACCCTTACCACAACAAACTGAACCCAATCACTTTTAAATTACAAAAAAATGCTACTAACCATAGCAAACTATGCCAAACTCACCTAAATTACTTCGGCTATCAAAAATCACCCCCAACTACACTTTACAGCAACAAACTAAGCCCAATCACTTTAAAATTACTAAAAAATGCTAAAAATCATAACAAACTATACCAGAATCACCTAAATTACTTCGGCTACCGTAAATCACCCCCAACTATCCCTTACCACAACAAACCAAACCATATCATCTTAAAATTACAAAAAAAGGTGTACAAATCATAACAAACTATGCCAGACTCACCTAAATTACTTCGGCTACTCTAAATCATCACCAACTAACCCTTACCACAACAAACTAAACCCAATCACTTTTAAATTACAAAAAAATGCTAATAACCATAGCAAACTATGCCAAACTCACCTAAATTACTTCGGCTACCATAAATCATCACCAACTAACCCTTACCACAACAAACTAAACCCAATCACTTTTAAATTACAAAAAAATGCTACTAACCATAGCAAACTATGCCAAACTCACCTAAATTACTTCGGCTATCAAAAATCACCCCCAACTACACTTTACAGCAACAAACTAAGCCCAATCACTTTAAAATTACAAAAAAATGCTAAAAATCATAACAAACTATACCAGAATCACCTAAATTACTTCGGCTACCGTAAATCACCCCCAACTATCCCTTACCACAACAAACCAAACCATATCATCTTAAAATTACAAAAAAAGGTGTACAAATCATAACAAACTATGCCAGACTCACTTAAATTACTTCGGCTACTCTAAATCATCACCAACTAACCCTTACCACAACAAACTAAACCCAATCACTTTTAAATTACAAAAAAATGCTACTAACCATAGCAAACTATGCCAAACTCACCTAAATTACTTCGGCTACCATAAATCATCACCAACTAACCCTTACCACAACAAACTAAACCCAATCACATTTAAATTACAAAAAAATGCTAGTAACCGTAGCAAACTATGCCAAACTCACCTAAATTACTTCGGCTACCATAAATCATCACCAACTAACCCTTACCACAACAAACTAAACCCAATCACTTTTAAATTACAAAAAAATGCTACTTACCATGGCAAACTATGCCAAACTCACCTAAATTACTTCGGCTATCAAAAATCACCCCCAACTACACTTTACAGAATCAAACTAAGCCCAATCACTTTAAAATTACAAAAAAATGTTAAAAATCATAACAAACTATACCAGAATCACCTAAATTACTTCGGCTACCGTAAATCACCCCCAACTATCCCTTACCACAACAAACTAAACCATATCATCTTAAAATTACAAAAAAAGGTGTACAAATCATAACAAACTATGCCAGACTCACCTATATAACTTCGGCTACTCTAAATCATCACCAGCTAACCCTTACCACAACAAACTAAACCCAATCACTTTTAAATTACAAAAAAATGCTACTAACCATAGAAAACTATGCCAAACTCACCTAAATTACTTCGGCTATCAAAAATCACCCCCAACTACACTTTACAGCAACAAACTAAGCCCAATCACTTTAAAATTACAAAAAAATGCTAAAAATCATAACAAACTATACCAGAATCACCTAAATTACTTTGGCTACCGTAAATCACCCCCAACTATCCCTTACCACAACAAACCAAACCATATCATCTTAAAATTACAAAAAAAAGTGTACAAATCATAACAAACTATGCCAGACTCACCTAAATTACTTCGGCTACCATAGATCATCACCAACTAACCCTTACCACAACAAACTAAACCCAATCACTTTTAAATTACAAAAAAATGCTACTAACCATAGCAAACTATGCCAAACTCACCTAAATTACTTCGGCTATCAAAAATCACCCCCAACTACATTTTACAGAATCAAACTAAGCCCAATCACTTTAAAATTACAAAAAAATGTAAAAATCATAACAAACTATACCAGAATCACCTAAATTACTTCGGCTACCGTAAATCACCCCCAACTATCCCTTACCACAACAAACCAAACCATATCATCTTAAAATTACAAAAAAGGTGTACAAATCATAACAAACTATGCCAGACTCACTTAAATTACTTCGGCTACTCTAAGTCATCACCAACTAACCCTTACCACAACAAACTAAACCCAATCACTTTTAAATTACAAAAAAATGCTAGTAACCATAGCAAACTATGCCAAACTCTCCTAAATTACTTCGGCTACCATAAATCATCACCAACTAACCCTTACCACAACAAACTGAACCCAATCACTTTTAAACTAAAAAAAAATGCTACTAACCATAGCAAACTATGCCAAACTCACCTAAATTACTTCGGCTATCAAAAATCGCCCCCAACTACACTTTACAGCAACAAACTAAGCCCAATCACTTTAAAATTACAAAAAAATTCTAAAAATCATAACAAACTATACCAGAATCACCTAAATTACTTCGGCTACCGTAAATCACCCCCAACTATCCCTTACCACAACAAACCAAACCATATCATCTTAAAATTACAAAAAAAGGTGTACAAATCATAACAAACTATGCCAGACTCACTTAAATTACTTCGGCTACTCTAAATCATTACCAACTAACCCTTACCACAACAAACTAAACCCAATCACTTTTAAATTACAAAAAAATGCTAGTAACCATAGCAAACTATGCCAAACTCACCTAAATTACTTCGGCTACCATAAATCATCACCAACTAACCCTTACCACAACAAACTGAACCCAATCACTTTTAAATTACAAAAAAATGCTACTAACCATAGCAAACTATGCCAAACTCACCTAAATTACTTCGGCTATCAAAAATCACCCCCAACTACACTTTACAGCAACAAACTAAGCCCAATCACTTTAAAATTACAAAAAAATGCTAAAAATCATAACAAACTATACCAGAATCACCTAAATTACTTCGGCTACCGTAAATAACCCCCAACTATCCCTTACCACAATAAACCAAACCATATCATCTTAAAATTACAAAAAAAGGTGTACAAATCATAACAAACTATGCCAGACTCACCTAAATTACTTCGGCTACTCTAAATCATCACCAACTAACCCTTACCACAACAAACTAAACCCAATCACTTTTAAATTACAAAAAAATGCTAATAACCATAGCAAACTATGCCAAACTCACCTAAATTACTTTGGCTACCATAAATCATCACCAACTAACCCTTACCACAACAAACTAAACCCAATCACTTTTAAATTACAAAAAAATGCTACTAACCATAGCAAACTATGCCAAACTCACCTAAATTACTTCGGCTATCAAAAATCACCCCCAACTACACTTTACAGCAACAAACTAAGCCCAATCACTTTAAAATTACAAAAAAATGCTAAAAATCATAACAAACTATACCAGAATCACCTAAATTACTTCGGCTACCGTAAATCACCCCCAACTATCCCTTACCACAACAAACCAAACCATATCATCTTAAAATTACAAAAAAAGGTGTACAAATCATAACAAACTATGCCAGACTCACTTAAATTACTTCGGCTACTCTAAATCATCACCAACTAACCCTTACCACAACAAACTAAACCCAATCACTTTTAAATTACAAAAAAATGCTACTAACCATAGCAAACTATGCCAAACACACCTAAATTACTTCGGCTACCATAAATCATCACCAACTAACCCTTACCACAACAAACTAAACCCAATCACATTTAAATTACAAAAAAATGCTAGTAACCATAGCAAACTATGCCAAACTCACCTAAATTACTTCGGCTACCATAAATCATCACCAACTAAACCTTACCACAACAAACTAAACCCAATCACTTTTAAATTACAAAAAAATGCTACTAACCATAGCAAACTATGCCAAACTCACCTAAATTACTTCGGCTACCATAAATCATCACCAACTAACCCTTACCACAACAAACTAAACCCAATCACTTTTTAATTACAAAAAAATGCTAGTAACCATAGCAAACTATGCCAAACTCACCTAAATTACTTCGGCTACCATAAATCATCACCAACTAACCCTTACCACAACAAACTAAACCCAATCAATTTTAAATTACAAAAAAATGCTACTAACCATAGCAAACTATGCCAAACTCATCTAAATTACTTCGGCTATCAAAAATCACCCCCAACTACACTTTACAGCAACAAACTAAGCCCAATCACTTTAAAATTACAAAAAAATGCTAAAAATCATAACAAACTATACCAGAATCACCTAAATTACTTCGGCTACCGTAAATCACCCCCAACTATCCCTTACCACAACAAACCAAACCATATCATCTTAAAATTACAAAAAAAGGTGTACAAATCATAACAAACTATGCCAGACTCACTTAAATTACTTCGGCTACTCTAAATCATCACCAACTAACCCTTACCACAACAAACTAAACCCAATCACTTTTAAATTACAAAAAAATGCTAGTAACCATAGCAAACTATGCCAAACTCACCTAAATTACTTCGGCTACCATAAATCATCACCAACTAACCCTTACCACAACAAACTGAACCCAATCACTTTTAAACTAAAAAAAAATGCTACTAACCATAGCAAACTATGCCAAACTCACCTAAATTACTTCGGCTATCAAAAATCGCCCCCAACTACACTTTACAGCAACAACTTAAGCCCAATCAATTTAAAATTTAAAAAAAATTCTAAAAATCATAAGAAACTATACCAGAATCACTTAAATTACTTCGGCTACCGTAAATCACCCCCAACTACCCCTTACCACAACAAACCAAACCATATCATCTTAAAATTACAAAAAAAGGTGTACAAATCATAACAAACTATGCCAGACTCACCTAAATAACTTCGGCTACTCTAAATCATCACCAACTAACCCTTACCACAACAAACTAAACCCAATCACTTTTTAATTACAAAAAAATGCTACTAACCATAGCAAACTATGCCAAACTCACCTAAATTACTTCGGCTATCAAAAATCACCCCCAACTACACTTTACAGCAACAAACTAAGCCCAATCACTTTAAAATTACAAAAAAATGCTAAAAATCATCACAAACTATACCAGAATCACCTAAATTACTTCGGCTACCGTAAATCACCCCCAACTATCCCTTACCACAACAAACCAAACCATATCATCTTAAAATTACAAAAAAAGATGTACAAATCATAACAAACTATGCCAGACTCACCTAAATTACTTCGGCTACTCTAAATCATCACCAACTAACCCTTACCACAACAAACTAAACCCAATCACTTTTAAATTACAAAAAAATGCTAATAACCATAGCAAACTATGCCAAACTCACCTAAATTACTTTGGCTACCATAAATCATCACCAACTAACCCTTACCACAACAAACTAAACCCAATCACTTTTAAATTACAAAAAAATGCTACTAACCATAGCAAACTATGCCAAACTCACCTAAATTACTTCGGCTACCATAAATCATCACCAACTAACCCTTACCACAACAAACTAAACCCAATCACTTTTAAATTACAAAAAAATGCTACTAACCATAGCAAACTATGCCAAACTCACCTAAATTACTTCGGCTATCAAAAATCACCCCCAACTACACTTTATAGCAACAAACTAAGCCCAATCACTTTAAAATTACAAAAAAATGCTAAAAATCATAACAAACTATACCAGAATCACCTAAATTACTTCGGCTACCGTAAATCACCCCCAACTATCCCTTACCACAACAAACCAAACCATATCATCTTAAAATTACAAAAAAAGGTGTACAAATCATAACAAACTATGCCAGACTCACTTAAATTACTTCGGCTACTCTAAATCATCACCAACTAACCCTTACCACAACAAACTAAACCCAATCACTTTTAAATTACAAAAAAATGCTAGTAACCATAGCAAACTATGCCAAACTCACCTAAATTACTTCGGCTACCATAAATCATCACCAACTAACCCTTACCACAACAAACTGAACCCAATCACTTTTAAACTAAAAAAAAATGCTACTAACCATAGCAAACTATGCCAAACTCACCTAAATTACTTCGGCTATCAAAAATCGCCCCCAACTACACTTTACAGCAACAACCTAAGCCCAATCAATTTAAAATTTAAAAAAAATTCTAAAAATCATAAGAAACTATACCAGAATCACTTAAATTACTTCGGCTACCGTAAATCACCCCCAACTACCCCTTACCACAACAAACCAAACCATATCATCTTAAAATTACAAAAAAAGGTGTACAAATCATAACAAACTATGCCAGACTCACCTAAATAACTTCGGCTACTCTAAATCATCACCAACTAACCCTTACCACAACAAACTAAACCCAATCACTTTTTAATTACAAAAAAATGCTACTAACCATAGCAAACTATGCCAAACTCACCTAAATTACTTCGGCTATCAAAAATCACCCCCAACTACACTTTACAGCAACAAACTAAGCCCAATCACTTTAAAATTACAAAAAAATGCTAAAAATCATCACAAACTATACCAGAATCACCAAAATTACTTCGGCTACCGTAAATCACCCCCAACTATCCCTTACCACAACAAACCAAACCATATCATCTTAAAATTACAAAAAAAGATGTACAAATCATAACAAACTATGCCAGACTCACCTAAATTACTTCGGCTACTCTAAATCATCACCAACTAACCCTTATCACAACAAACTAAACCCAATCACTTTTAAATTACAAAAAAATGCTACTTACTATAGCAAACTATGCCAAACTCACCTAAATTACTTCGGCTATCAAAAATCACCCCCAACTACTCTTTACAGCAACAAACTAAGCCCAATCACTTTAAAATTACAAAAAAATACTAAAAATCATAACAAACTATACCAGAATCACCTAAATTACTTCGGCTACCGTAAATCACCCCCAACTATCCTTTACCAAAACAAACTAAACCATATCATCTTAAAATTACAAAAAAAGGTGTACAAATCATAACAAACTATGCCAGACTCACCTATATAACTTCGGCTACTCTAAATCATCACCAACTAACCCTTACCACAACAAACTAAACCCAATCACTTTTAAATTACAAAAAAATGCTACTAACCATAGCAAACTATGCCAAACTCACCTAAATTACTTCGGCTATCAAAAATCAACCCAACTACACTTTACAGCAACAAACTAAGCCCAATCACTTTAAAATTACAAAAAAATGCTAAAAAACATAACAAACTATACCAGAATCACCTAAATTACTTTGGCTACCGTAAATCACCCCCAACTATCCCTTACCACAACAAACCAAACCATATCATCTTAAAATTACAAAAAAAGGTGTACAAATCATAACAAACTATGCCAGACTCACCTAAATTACTTCGGCTACCCTAAATCATCACAACTAACCCTTACCACAACAAACTAAACCCAATCACTTTTAAATTACAAAAAAATGCTACTAACCATAGCAAACTATGCCAAACTCACCTAAATTACTTCGGCTATCAAAAATCACCCCCAACTACACTTTACAGAATCAAACTAAGCCCAATCACTTTAAAATTACAAAAAAATGTTAAAAATCATAACAAACTATACCAGAATCACCTAAATTACTTCGGCTACCGTAAATCACCCCCAACTATCCCTTACCACAACAAACCAAACCATATCATCTTAAAATTACAAAAAAGGTGTACAAATCATAACAAACTATGCCAGACTCACTTAAATTACTTCGGCTACTCTAAGTCATCACCAACTAACCCTTACCACAACAAACTAAACCCAATCACTTTTAAATTACAAAAAAATGCTAGTAACCATAGCAAACTATGCCAAACTCACCTAAATTACTTCGGCTACCATAAATCATCACCAACTAACCCTTACCACAACAAACTGAACCCAATAACTTTTAAACTAAAAAAAAATGCTACTAACCATAGCAAACTATGCCAAACTCACCTAAATTACTTCGGCTATCAAAAATCGCCCCCAACTACACTTTACAGCAACAAACTAAGCCCAATCACTTTAAAATTACAAAAAAATTCTAAAAATCATAACAAACTATACCAGAATCACCTAAATTACTTCGGCTACCGTAAATCACCCCCAACTATCCCTTACCACAACAAACCAAACCATATCATCTTAAAATTACAAAAAAAGGTGTACAAATCATAACAAACTATGCCAGACTCACCTATATAACTTCGGCTACTCTAAATCATCACCAACTAACCCTTACCACAACAAACTAAACCCAATCACTTTTTAATTACAAAAAAATGCTACTAACCATAGCAAACTATGCCAAACTCAATTAAATTACTTCGGCTATCAAAAATCACCCCCAACTACACTTTACAGCAACAAACTAAGCCCAATCACTTTAAAATTACAAAAAAATGCTAAAAATCATCACAAACTATACCAGAATCATCTAAATTACTTCGGCTACCGTAAATCACCCCCAACTATCCCTTACCACAACAAACCAAACCATATCATCTTAAAATTACAAAAAAAGATGTACAAATCATAACAAACTTTACCAGACTCACCTAAATTACTTCGGCTACTCTAAATCATCACCAACTAACCCTTATCACAACAAACTAAACCCAATCACTTTTAAATTACAAAAAAATGCTACTTACCATAGCAAACTATGCCAAACTCACCTAAATTACTTCGGCTATCAAAAATCACCCCCAACTACACTTTACAGCAACAAACTAAGCCCAATCACTTTAAAATTACAAAAAAATACTAAAAATCATAACAAGCTATACCAGAATCACCTAAATTACTTCGGCTACCGTAAATCACCCCCAATTATCCTTTACCACAACAAACTAAACCATATCATCTTAAAATTACAAAAAAAGGTGTACAAATCATAACAAACTATGCCAGACTCACCTATATAACTTCGGCTACTCTAAATCATCACCAACTAACCCTTACCACAACAAACTAAACCCAATCACTTTTAAATTACAAAAAAATGCTACTAACCTTAGCAAACTATGCCAAACTCACCTAAATTACTTCGGCTATCAAAAATCACCCCCAACTACACTTTACAGCAACAAACTAAGCCCAATCACTTTAAAATTACAAAAAAATGCTAAAAAACATAACAAACTATACCAGAATCACCTAAATTACTTTGGCTACCGTAAATCACCCCCAACTATCCCTTACTACAACAAACCAAACCATATCATCTTAAAATTACAAAAAAAGGTGTACAAATCATAACAAACTATGCCAGACTCACCTAAATTACTTCGGCTACCCTAAATCATCACCAACTAACCCTTACCACAACAAACTAAACCCAATCACTTTTAAATTACAAAAAAATGCTACTAACCATAGCAAACTATGCCAAACTCACCTAAATTACTTCGGCTATCAAAAATCACCCCCAACTACACTTTACAGAAACAAACTAAGCCCAATCACTTTAAAATTACAAAAAAATGTTAAAAATCATAACAAACTATACCAGAATCACCTAAATTACTTCGGCTACCGTAAATCACCCCCAACAATCCCTTACCACAACAAACCAAACCATATCATCTTAAAATTACAAAAAAAGGTGTACAAATCATAACAAACTATGCCAGACTCACCTAAATTACTTCGGCTACTCTAAATCATCACCAACTAATCCTTACCACAACAAACTAAACCCAATCACTTTTAAATTACAAAAAAATGCTACTAACCATAGCAAATTATGCCAAACTCACCTAAATTACTTCGGCTATCAAAAATCACCCCCAACTACACTTTACAGCAACAAACTAAGCCCAATCACTTTAAAATTACAAAAAAATGCTAAATATCATAACAAACTATACCAGAATCACCTAAATTACTTCGGCTACCGTAAATCACCCCCAACTATCCCTTACCACAACAAACCAAACTATATCATCTTAAAATTACAAAAAAAGGTGTACAAATCATAACAAACTATGCTAGACTCACCTAAATTACTTCGGCTACTCTAAATCATCACCAACTAACCCTTACCACAACAAACTAAACCCAATCACTTTTAAATTACAAAAAAATGCTACTAACCATAGCAAACTATGCCAAACTCACCTAAATTACTTCGGCTATCAAAAATCACCCCCAACTACACTTTACAGCAACAAACTAAGCCCAATCACTTTAAAATTACAAAAAAATGCTAAAAATCATAACAAACTATACCAGAATCACCTAAATTACTTCGGCTACCGTAAATCACCCCCCAATCTTTCAAGGGGAAAAAATTCCAATTTGCAACTCAGTTAAATACCTGGGCGTTACTCTCTCCAAAACCACTAAATTACTTTCCGACGTTGGACAAGTCCTTTCCACAGTTCGCCAACGCACTAATCTTTTAAAAACTATAAAAGGCGGCATCCAGGGTTGTGACTCCAAAACTCTCCTCCACACTTACAAAATGTTCATCCGTCCGTTAATCGAATACCGCGCCCCCATCTATGCTTCACTTTCCGACAGAGCCTTAGAGATCTTGGAAGCAACTGAGCGACTTATCCTGCGCCTAATTTTTCACCTCCACTACCGTTACCCAAGAGATAAAGTTTACGATAGAGCGCATCTAACACCACTCTCTGAAAGATTGAGAATTTTGCAATTCAAATACATCTCCAGAACTTTAAGCAGCTCTAACGAAATTGCGAAAGCCAGCCTCTCCATCACATTTAAATATCCACGCGCTCATCATTCCGTCAACCACATTACACGAACTCCTAAAATAAAAATTAAGCACCGACCGCGCTTCTACAGGTTAATTATTCTGAACTACCTACCTCCCTCCAAGAATTGGTCGAAGAAACCCCACTGACGTTGAGGAAATAATTATTGTATTTCACAAACCCTCCTCTCCCATCACCAACCCTCACTCATTAAGAGAATTTCCCGTTAAGTTCGTAAAAAAATTTTCTTTTCTTTTCTTTATTATCTTTTGCAAATTACCTTCAGTTTTCTTCCACTTCCTTCATAGCTTAACCCCTTTTTTTCTTTCCAACGCTATATCAAAATATTAATAAATTATATCATGCATGTTAAAATAGTTAGATAGCATTGTAATTTTTTTCCCCAAGTTGGGGTTTTTTTTTCATCTAGATAGGTAGTTAAGTACCAATTGTTAAATTTTAACGACTTAGGCCAAAAGCCTAAAACGTCCCGCATTCGCTAAGATTATCCTTAAAAATTGTAGCATCATTTTGAAGGAAATAAATTTATTTTGACTTGACTTGACTTGACTAAAAATTTTGGTTCAGTGTTACGTGCGCCGTTCAGTAACACGTTACTCTGTGACTCTTGGGTTTTGTTTTTTTCTTCTTTTTGGTAATAGTCAACGTAATGGCTAGGACAAAGCAAACTGCGCGTAAATCGACGGGCGGCAAGGCGCCTAGAAAACAGCTCGCCACAAAGCGGCCAGAAAAAGTGTAAAGTGTACCGGCGACGGGCGGTGTTAAAAAGCCTCATCGTTATCGCCCAGGAACGGTTGCGCTCCGTGAAATTCGCCGCTATCAAAAATCGACCGAACTTCTTATTCGTAAGTTACCTTTCCAACGTCTCGTGCGAGAGATAGCCCAGGACTTCAAAACGGATCTGCGTTTTCAAAGTTCGGCGGTTATGGCCCTGCAAGAAGCGAGCGAAGCTTACCTCGTTGGACTTTTCGAGGACACAAACTTGTGTGCCATCCACGCAAAACGCGTTACGATCATGCCAAAAGATATCCAGCTGGCCAGACGGATTCGTGGAGAAAGGGCGTGAATAATTGAAATAATAGAAATAAAAAAAAATCGTTTTTTTTCAGAACCACAATGTATTTCTGGTGACAAATAAGCAAATTGAACGTCCTAGGTAGAAAATAAGCTGCCGATTAATTAGGAAAGGGTTTAGATTATCGTTCGCAGCGGGAAGTAGAATGGTCGACAGGATATTAGGCTAATATTGCTTTGACACATTTTATGATAGCAATTATCATTGTTATTATGTGTTTTTATTGGGGATTAAGTTGTAAAGTTCGGAAACTTCCTATCGAGTCAAAGAAATATTCGCTATATAATCCATCAATTATGTTGCAAGAGAGAATGAAAAAACAAAACAAAAATATATATAAGTGCAAATACATAATAATAATCTGTTCCCACAGTAAATTTTGGCAATTTTTTACTTGTATATGAATGTTTTTGTGGCCCTGACAAGGGCCGATATAAAGAAGCGAAGCGAGAAACAATATATATTTTGCTATTTAAGGCTTCTTTTCCGTCTTTTTCGGCAAAAGAACCGCCTGAATGTTTGGTAGAACCCCGCCTTGTGCGATGGTGACGCCCGAAAGAAGTTTGTTCAATTATTCGTCGTTTCTGATGGCCAATTGGAGATGACGTGGTATGATGCGGGTTTTCTTGTTGTCTCTAGACGCATTTCCGGCGAGTTCCAGAACTTCGGCGGCAAGATATTCCATGACGGCCGCCAAATATACGGGAGCACCGGCACCGACACGTTCCGCGTAATTACCTTTGCGCAAGAGCCGATGTATTCTTCCCACCGGAAATTGCAATCCGGTTCGGTTTGAACGGGACTTTGCCTTTCCCTTCACTTTTCCACCTTTACCTCTTCCTGACATTTTCTTATTGCAAAATTTAATTTACCACCGTGCGTCTACAACGAGAACTCTCGCCTTACTGAAAAAAATTCACCTAAAAACAACGAATTTATGACACATTTCGAGTAATACGGTTTGTCGAAAAGATCCTCCGAATGGGGCTCGTCAACCTCTGTGAGCTCGAACATAAAAAGGCCCCACATGAAGGTTTCGTCGTCGTGTCAGTCGTGTTGTGACAGCTTGTTTGAGCAGCGACTTAGAGCGATTTCGAGCGAATTTTGTGACTTGTGCTGATTGTGCGATTTTGTTGAGAATGCAACAGTGTTGCCGTGGGCCATCACCATTCGAGCGATTACCCAATTAGGTTGGGACATTTTAATTGTTTTTTGTTGCAGTTTCGACAGGCGATTTGGAGGAATCGCTTAAGGAAATTCTGCTTTCCATTCAGCGTGACATCCAGAGCGTCCAGGCGCGCCTGGCAGTCATCGAAGGTGAACGAGCCATCTACACTCCGGAACCAGAACCGGAGATGGAGCTGTGCAGCGCAACACCGGTGCCGTCATGCAGCAGGTCCGCCAAAAGACGGGCCAGCCAATCTCCGCTAGTTGTGCCAACAAGTAACCGGTTCGAAATACTGAGCGAGGTAAGTGCAAGTGATTTGTGTTCCAGCAGTAATGACGACTCGGAAGAAGATGGTCAAACATCGGTTTCCCGTGCACCGACAAAGAAGCGGAAACAAGAAAATAGCCGCAGACGTCCAAAAGCCCCCTCACCTCATATTCCACCAATGGAAATTGTCCACAGACGTCGTAAAACCCCGTCGCCGTCCGTTCCACCAATGGAAAGCGACAGACGTCCGAAAGCCCCATCACCACAATTTCCATCAATGGAAAGTACCCCCAGACATCCGAAAACCCCGTCGCCGTCCATTCCACCAATGGAAAGCGACAGACGTCGGGAAACCCCTTCTCCCTCGGTTACGCCAATGGATGAGCCGGTAAGAACCAATAGGGTGCCACCAGTCATCATGAGGGACGCCAGCAAATGGACAACACTCTCCTCAAAAATGGCTAGACGTGGAATTAATTTCACAAAAGCCAAAAGTTGCCCGGACGGCATCAGAATTACGATGGCAACCGTCGACGACTGCAGGTCGTTGACAAAGCTCCTTGAAGCGGAACGAATCCCGTTTCACTCTTTCGCGCTCCCGGAGGAAAAAACGCTTCGCGCTGTCTTTCGGCACGTCCCCATTGGAATCGATCCAAAGGATGTGCAGGAGGAACTCGCCGTTCGAGGATTTTCTCCGCTAAAAGTGACGCGGATGATGCGCGGTAAGAAGTCTTTTCCTCTGCTTTTTGTTGAGGTGCCGTCATCCAAGAAGGAAGTTTTTGAAATCGACCGAGTGAGCAACTTGGTCATTTCCGTCGAGAAGCCACACCGATCGTCTCAAGTGGCGCAATGTCATCGCTGCCAGCGTTTCCACCACTCCCAGCGAAACTGCCATGCTGAATCACGATGCGTCAAGTGTGGAGGATAGCACGAGTCGCAGGCGTGTAAGAAGCCGGCAAAAGCCGCTCCGAAATGTGCGAATTGCGGGGGCGAACACACGGCGAACTACCGCGGATGCTTGGCTTTTCCCAAGCCAGCTCAAACAACGAGGACCAAATTGGCACCGCAGATGCCAAAGCAATCGCAAGAAGCACCGAAGCCGAAGCCGCAGACAACTTCGTACGCGGCCAAAGTTAAATCTCAGAAGTCTGACTCCCGGAGAGCGCAGATCATCGCCGCCATCGCCGCAGCCAAAGACAACAAATCTTTGGCAGCAGCGCTGCTGTCATTCATCCCGCTGCTAATGGAATGATGACTGACGGGACTTTAAGATCGCTTCAGGTCGCGTTTTGGAACGCCAACGGATTGCGTCAGGGAAGAAATGAACTGGCGCAGTTTGCCGAGGACCACGAAGTGGACATCGTCATGGTCAACGAAACGCGGCTGCGAATGGGGATTTTAGATCCAAAGATCGCCGGCTACGTCCTACATCGAAACGACCGAACAACCGGACCCGGAGGAGGAACCGCGATTTACGTGAGAAATTCGATTCGTCACTCTGTTACAGCTAGGCCAAATCTTCAAAACTTGGAAGCAACCGGCATCCGAGTCGAGACAACAAACTGACCGATTTATTTGTTTTCTGGCTACAACCGTCCGCAACTTCCTATTCTCGAAAACGATCTTTGCGCTCTTCTGGACGCTGACTGTCCCGTCATTGCTGCGGGCGATTTCAACGCCAAGCACAGGAATTGGGGTAGCCGGAGGGCCAATAGAAACGGGAGGATCATCGACAACTTCCTTGACAACCACGAAGCGGTAGTGATCGCGCCGGAACAACCGACGTATCACAATTCCGCCACTGGAGTCCCGGACATTTTGGACATCGCGATTGTGAATGGCGTCGCTCACCAAATTGGGATGAGAGTCGTCAATGAACTCAGCTCCGATCATAGCCCAGTACTGATGCATGTCGGTACAGAAGCTAATGAACCGGAAATAGTTCGATTCAAAACCACGAACTGGACAAAATACACGGAGGAATTGGAACAAAACTTTGGGCCAATTCCTAGGATGAACTCGATAGAGATGATAGACGAAGCGGTGGAGACGCTTGAAAATCGAATAATCGGCGCCATCGAGGTCGCAACAAGGACAATTTCGGAGAATTCACGACGTGGAAGGAACATTCCACCACACATCGTGGATCTCATCCGGAAGAAGAACGCCGCCAGGAGACGAGCTCGTCGTTCAGGACTCGCAATCGATCGCAGACAAGCGAATCGATTGAAGTTTGAGGTAAGAATTGCTTTGTTTGATTTCAGAAGTGAGCAGTGGAACCAAAAACTGTTTGGTGTAGTTTCGGATGATAAGGGTTTTTTTGGGGATTGTTTTGAATGGTTATTAATGGTTGGCGGGGTTTAGCTTTGGCGGATTAAACTAAACTTTTGGTAATTTTAATGTGATTGGGTTTAGTTTGGCTTGGTAAGAAGTGGTTGGGGTGATATAGCGGAAGTGGAAGTAATTTATGCGAGTTTAGCGTAGTTTGCTTGGAATTCGTAATTTTTTTACATTTTAGGTTGATCTGGGGTAGTTTTGAATGGCAAGTGTATGATTTTTGAGGGTAGTTTGGAATGGTACATTATGTTTAGGGGTATTTAACGTATTCTGGTAAAATATACAGAAAATTTGGTGATTATAAAATGAACAATTATAGTGCGAACCTCTTGAGCTCTGTTTTCGGTAATAAAATGCAATAGGAAAGATAGTAAAAAAGACTATTTCCATCACGTTTCAGGGGAATTATACGTGGTGGTATTTGTACCCCGCTTACTATTCCTCCATCTTAGTTATAAATAATGCAGAACAATAATGAACACAATGTACATAAAATAAATAGTGTAAATCGTGTATAAGCACACATTACTTATGATGTCAGTGAAATCCGGTAAAACTGCAAATTTCGAATTTTGGCCGGAGCAGGTTTGGTGAAGATCAAATACACCACTATCATTGAATGAACGTAAAAATTAGCGTACGGTATATAAGTGGAGTCCGGTACGACAATGGTAATTTTTCGAAAATCGATTGGGGAGATATTTACTTAACGTCAAGAACAAATCGGGAATATTATATTAAAAAAATTTATTTAATAGCGATAGAACATCGAATACTGATGCGTCGCCTCGACCTCTGGCGACGTTGAGTACCAGCGTTCCAGACGCTGAAGCAGCAATTTTAACAATTATATTAGGTGCACGTGCCTAGTGCGTATTAAAAGAATTTGGATTACCAAATAATACTCGCGCAGGTGTACTCGTATGGCCGGTCATAATTTGCACAAAATGAATCAACATACTAAAGTAAATAAATATTTTGACGGGAATGTGGTAGATGTAAAAATCTTATTCGGCCTCTCCGACAAACTAACACGTGTTTACATTAACATGCATGCCTTCATGGACCTGTGACGAATTACAAACAAATATCTTAATTTCAAGTGTTCCATTTGATTTCGTTTCTGGATGCAAGCGGTTTTTTTCACTCTTGTTAGTCTGAACTTATTACACAGTGAAATTTTCACATCCAGGTGCCTTAAATTTATTTTGCCGCTGATTTCAAAAATTTTTCTGGAAGGAAAGTAGTCAGCAGTGGGGCTCGTCAGAGGCGGCAGGGTTGGCAGTGCCACTCCAAGTATAAATTTACTATCGAACACAAAATTAGTTCTGTAATTCAGTTGCAGAATTATGAATTTTTCAGATATTTTCACGAAAATCTAGCGCTTACACCGCCACTGGTATGAATTTCAGTGATATCTCGTACATACAACGGTGAAAATTTCGGGGCAAATTTGGTGAAAAACAAATACACCACTATCATTAACTAAACGTAAAAATTAGCGTACAAATATAAGTAGAGTCCGGTCCGACGCTGATAATTTTTCGAAAATTGATTGGGGGAAGATTTGGTTAACGCGAGGATCAAATGTTAAATTAAAATACTTTATTTGATAGCGGTAGACCTTCGAACACTGATGCGTCGCCTCATCGAATTTGGCGACTTTGCGAACAGTTTCCGACGCTGGAGCAGCAATTTTCACAATTGTAGTTGTGTTAAAATTAAACACCGCGATCGAGTACTGCTCCACACGCTGAACCAGCAATTCTCGAATTCTAAGAAACGATAAGAAAAGCTTATCCAACGCTTGGTATGTGCGAATTTCTGCATAGATACTCAATCAAACTAAATCGAGCATCGCCTTTACACGTTTGTGACCTTGCCCTTGACGTGGCAGGCTCCAGCTGCTTCAATAATGTAAAAATCTTATTCGGCCTCTCCAATAAACTCACATTTGTTTACATTAACACGCATTCCCTCATGGACTTGTGACGAATTACAAACAAATATTGCAACTTCAAGTGTTCCATTTAATTTCGTTTCTGGATGCAAGCTCCTTTCTTTTCACTCTAGTCAGTCTAAACTTATTACACAGGGTTATATTTTCAAATCCAGGCGCCCTAAAGAATTTTGTCGTTGTTTTCAAAAGTTTCAAGAGAAGGAGAGTTGACATAGAAGCTAAATTATTCCAAATTATTCCCATTTAGTTCTCTGACAACGTTAAAGACAATGTTGAAATATATAAATACAAAATTTTACACCATAAAAACGTAGTAAAAATGTATTTAGGAATTATGTATAAAAAAAGTCGAAGTTATTCTTCGCTCTTGAGCTCTATTTCCGGTATTAAAAATGCAATAGGAAAGATAGTAAGAAAGACTATTTCCATCACTTTTCACGGGAATTATACGTGGTGGTATTTGTTCTCCGCTTACTATTAGATTTTCAAACTGCTCCATCTTAGTTATAAATAATGCAGAACACTAATGAACGCAATGTACGTAAAATAAATAGTGTAAATAAATCGTGTATAAGCATACAATAGTTAAGCGTATGATGTCAGTGAAAATTTCGGATTTCGGCCGGAGCAGGTATGGTGAAGAACAAATACACCACTATCATTAACTGAACGTAAAAATTAGCGTACGAAAATAAGTGAAGTCCGGTCCGACGCTGGAAATTTTTCGAAAATCGATTGGGGAGAGTTTTGGTTAACGGCAAGAACAAATCGGGAATAGTATATTAAAATAATTTATTTAATAGCGATAGAACTTCGAATACCGATGCGTGGCCTCGACCTTGGCGACGTTGATACCAGCGTTCCAGGCTCTGAAGTAGCAATTTTATCAATTATATTAGGTGCACGTGCCTAGTGCGTATTAAAACAATTTGGATAACAAAAGAGATTAATTTGTATGTACCAAATAATACTCGCACTGGTGTACTCGTATGGCCCGTCATAATTTTCACGAAATGAATTTTAAAAATTAACATTCTTAAGTAAATAAATATTTTGACGGGAATGTTAAAAATCTTATTCGGTCTCTCCAACAAACTAACACTTGTTTACATTAACATGCATTTCTTCATGGACCTGTGACGAATTACAAACAAATATCGAAATTTCAAGTGTTCCATGTCAGTCTGAACTTATTACACAGTGATATTTTCACATTCAGGCGCCCTAAATTATTTTGCCGTTGATTTATAAAGTTTCCCTGGAAGGAGAGTAGTTAGCAGGGGGCTCGTCAGGTGTGGCAGGGTTGGCAGTGCCACTCCAAATATAAATTTACTATCGAACACAAAAATAGTTCTGTAATTCAACTGCAGAATTTCGAATTTTTTAGATATTTTTACGAAAATCTAGCGCTCACACCGCCTTTATACCTCTTTAAAGTTAAAAACCATAGAGCTATTTATACAAATGCACGCATGTTGAAAAGGTAGGGCTTGCCCCGTCAGCGTGTTGCAATTCAGAAATACCTTTATGTTTGCATCTCAACTAGAACAAATATTTATTGGAAGGTGGAAGAGAATCAAAATAGGTATCAGCATATTTAATATTCAGAATAACGTCTATTAGTCGAAACAATATATTTTATGTGCAGATATTTATTAATATTTTATGATTTAATACGATAAGGAATTTATAAATGACAACCAAATAGAAGATTTTGATTGAAAATGATTATTAATTTATGGTAGCCGAAGTAATTTAAGTGAGTTTGGCATAGCTTGGTATGTTTTGTAGCATTTTTTGTAATTTTAAAGTGATTAGGCTAATTTTGGGGCGGTAAGGGGTAGTTGGGGCGATTTATGGTAGCCGAAGTAATTTAGGTGAGTTTGACATAGTTTGCTATGGTTTGTATAATTTTTGTAATTTTAAACTAATTGGGCTTATTTTGGGGTGGTGAGGGGTAGTTGGGGGTGATTTATGGTAGCCGAAGTAATTTAGGTGAGTTTGGCATAGTTTGTAGCATTTTTTGTAATTTTAAAGCGATTGAGCTTATTTTGGGGTGGTAAGGGGTAGTTGGGGGTGATTTATGGTAGCCGAAGTAATTTAAGTGAGTTTAACATAGTTTGCTATGGTTTGTAACATTTTTTCTAATTTTAAAGTGATTGGGGTTATTTTCGGCTGGTAAGGGGTAGTTGGGGGTGATTTATGGTAGCCGAAGTAATCTAGGTGACTTTGGAATAGTTTGCTATGGTTTGTAGCATATTTTGTAATTTTAAAGTGATAGGGCTTAGTTTGGAGTGGTAAGGGGTAGTTGGGGGTGATTTATGGTAGCCGAAGTAATTTAGGTTAGTTTGAGATAGTTTGCTATGGTTTGTAGCATATTTTGTAATTTTAAAGTGATAGGGCTTAGTTTGGGGTGGTAAGGGGTAGTTGGGGGTGATTTATGGTAGCCGAAGTGATTCAGGTGAGTTTGAGATAGTTTGCTATGGTTTGTAGCATTTTTTTGTAATTTTAAAGTGATTGGGCTAATTTTGGGGTCGTAAGGGGTAGTTGGGGGTGATTTATGGGGGCCGAAGTAATTTAGGTGAGTCTGACATAGTTTGCTATGGTTTGCATAATTTTTTGTAATTTTAAAGTAATTGGGTTTAGTTTATGGTTGGTAAAGGGTAGTTGGGGGTGATTTATGGTAGCCGAAGTAATTTAAGTGAGTTTGACATAGTTTGCTATGGTTTGTAAAATTTTTTGTAATTTTAAAGTGATTGGGTTTAGTTTGTGGTTGGTAAGGGGTAGTTAAGGGTGATTTGTGGTAGCCGAAATAATTTATGTGAGTTTGACATAGTTTGTTATGGTATGTAACATTTTTTGTAATTTTAAAGTGATTGGGCTTATTTTGAGGAGGTAAGGGGTAGTTGGGGGTGATTTATGGTAGCCGAAGTAATTTAGGTGAGTTTGGAATAGTTTGCTATGGTTTGTAGCATTTTTTGTAATTTTAAAGTGATTGGGCTTAGTTTGGGGCGGTAAGGGGTAGTTGGGGGTGATTTATGGTAGCCGAAGTAATTTAAGTGAGTTTGACAAAGTTTGCTATGGTATGTAACATTTTTTTGTAATTTTAAAGTGATTGGGCTTATTTTGGGGAGGTAAGGGGTAGTGGGGTTGATTTATGGTGGCCGAAGTAATTTAGGTGAGTTAGGCATAGTTTGCTATGGTTTGTAGCATTTTTTGTAATTTTAAAGTGATTGGGATGAGTTAGGGGTGGTAAGGGGTAGTTGGGGGTGATTTATGATAGCCGAAGTAATTTAAGTGAGTTTGGCATAGTTTGCTATGGTTTGTAGCATTTTTTGTAATTTTAAAGTGATTGGGTTTATTTTGGGGTAGTAAGGGGTTGTTGGGGGTGATTTATGTTAGCCGAAGTAATTTAGGTGAGTTAGGCATAGTTTGCTATGGTTTGTAGCATTTTTTGTAATTTTAAAGTGATTGGGGTTATTTTCGGCTGGTAAGGGGTAGTTGGGGGTGATTTATGGTAGCCGAAGTAATCTAGGTGACTTTGGAATAGTTTGCTATGGTTTGTAGCATATTTTGTAATTTTAAAGTGATAGGGCTTAGTTTGGGGTGGTAAGGGGTAGTTGGCGGTGATTTATGGTAGCCGAAGTAATTTAGGTTAGTTTGAGATAGTTTGCTATAGTTTGTAGCATATTTTGTAATTTTAAAGTGATAGGGCTTAGTTTGGGGTGGTAAGGGGTTGTTGGGGGTGATTTATGGTAGCCGAAGTGATTCAGGTGAGTTTGAGATAGTTTGCTATGGTTTGTAGCATTTTTTTGTAATTTTAAAGTGATTGGGCTAATTTTGGGGTCGTAAGGAGGAGTTGGGGGTGATTTATGGGAGCCGAAGTAATTTAGGTGAGTCTGACATAGTTTGCTATGGTTTGTATAATTTTTTGTAATTTTAAAGTAATTGGGTTTAGTTTATGGTTGGTAAGGGGTAGTTGGGGGTGATTTATGGTAGCCGAAGTAATTTAAGTGAGTTTGACATAGTTTGCTATGGTTTGTAAAATTTTTTTTTATTTTAAAGTGATTGGGTTTAGTTTGTGGTTGGTAAGGGGTAGTTAAGGGTGATTTATGGTAGCCGAAGTAATTTATGTGAGTTTGACATAGTTTGCTATGGTATGTAACATTTTTTGTAATTTTAAAGTGATTGAGCTTATTTTGGGGAGGTAAGGGGTAGTTGGGGGTGATTTATGGGAGCCGAAGTAATTTAGGTGAGTCTGACATAGTTTGCTATGGTTTGTATAATTTGTTGTAATTTTAAAGTAATTGGGTTTAGTTTATGGTTGGTAAGGGGTAGTTGGGGGTGATTTATGGTAGCCGAAGTAATTTAAGTGAGTTTGACATAGTTTGCTATGGTTTGTAAAATTTTTTGTAATTTTAAAGTGATTGGGTTTAGTTTGTGGTTGGTAAGGGGTAGTTAAGGGTGATTTATGGTAGCCGAAGTAATTTATGTGAGTTTGACATAGTTTGCTATGGTATGTAACATTTTTTGTAATTTTAAAGTGATTGGGCTTATTTTGGGGAGGTAAGGGGTAGTTGGGGGTGATTTATGGTAGCCGAAGTAATTTAGGTGAGTTTGGAATAGTTTGCTATGGTTTGTAGCATTTTTTGTAATTTTAAAGTGATTGGGCTTAGTTTGGGGCGGTAAGGGGTAGTTGGGGGTGATTTATGGTAGCCGAAGTAATTTAAGTGAGTTTGACAAAGTTTGCTATGGTATGTAACATTTTTTTGTAATTTTAAAGTGATTGGGCTTATTTTGGGGAGGTAAGGGGTAGTGGGGGGTGATTTATGGTGGCCGAAGTAATTTAGGTGAGTTTGGCATAGTTTGCTATGGTTTGTAGCATTTTTTGTAATTTTAAAGTGATTGGGATGAGTTAGGGGTGGTAAGGGGTAGTTGAGGGTGATTTATGATAGCCGAAGTAATTTAAGTGAGTTTGGCATAGTTTGCTATGGTTTGTAGCATTTTTTGTAATTTTAAAGTGATTGGGTTTATTTTGGGGTAGTAAGGGGTTGTTGGGGGTGATTTATGGTAGCCGAAGTAATCTATTTGACTTTGGAATAGTTTGCTATGGTTTGTAGCATATTTTGTAATTTTAAAGTGATAGGGCTTAGTTTGGGGTGGTAAGGGGTAGTTGGGGGTGATTTATGGTAGCCGAAGTAATTTAGGTTAGTTTGAGATAGTTTGCTATGGTTTGTAGCATATTTTGTAATTTTAAAGTGATAGGGCTTAGTTTGGGGTGGTAAGGGGTAGTTGGGGGTGATTTATGGTAGCCGAAGTGATTCAGGTGAGTTTGAGATAGTTTGCTATGGTTTGTAGCAATTTTTTGTAATTTTAAAGTGATTGGGCAAATTTTGGGGTCGTAAGGGGTAGTTGGGGGTGATTTATGGGAGCCGAAGTAATTTAGGTGAGTCTGACATAGTTTGCTATGGTTTGTATAATTTTTTGTAATTTTAAAGTAATTGGGTTTAGTTTATGGTTGGTAAGGGGTAGTTGGGGGTGATTTATGGTAGCCGAAGTAATTTAAGTGAGTTTGACATAGTTTGCTATGGTTTGTAAAATTTTTTGTAATTTTAAAGTGATTGGGTTTAGTTTGTGGTTGGTAAGGGGTAGTTAAGGGTGATTTATGGTAGCCGAAGTAATTTATGTGAGTTTGACATAGTTTGCTATGGTATGTAACATTTTTTGTAATTTTAAAGTGATTGGGCTTATTTTGGGGAGGTAAGGGGTAGTTGGGGGTGATTTATGGTAGCCGAAGTAATTTAGGTGAGTTTGGAATAGTTTGCTATGGTTTGTAGCATTTTTTGTAATTTTAAAGTGATTGGGCTTAGTTTGGGGCGGTAAGGGGTAGTTGGGGGTGATTTATGGTAGCCGAAGTAATTTAAGTGAGTTTGACAAAGTTTGCTATGGTATGTAACATTTTTTTGTAATTTTAAAGTGATTGGGCTTATTTTGGGGAGGTAAGGGGTAGTGGGGGGTGATTTATGGTGGCCGAAGTAATTTAGGTGAGTTAGGCATAGTTTGCTATGGTTTGTAGCATTTTTTGTAATTTTAAAGTGATTGGGATGAGTTAGGGGTGGTAAGGGGTAGTTGGGGGTGATTTATGATAGCCGAAGTAATTTAAGTGAGTTTGGCATAGTTTGCTATGGTTTGTAGCATTTTTTGTAATTTTAAAGTGATTGGGCTTATTTTGGGGTAGTAAGGGGTTGTTGGGGGTGATTTATGTTAGCCGAAGTAATTTAGGTGAGTTAGGCATAGTTTGCTATGGTTTGTAGCATTTTTTGTAATTTTAAAGTGATTGGGATGAGTTAGGGGTGGTAAGGGGTAGTTGGGGGTGATTTATGATAGCCGAAGTAATTTAAGTGAGTTTGGCATAGTTTGCTATGGTTTGTAGCATTTTTTGTAATTTTAAAGTGATTGGGCTTATTTTGGGGTATTAAGTGGTTGTTGGGGATGATTTATGTTAGCCGAAGTAATTTTGGTGAGTTAGGCATAGTTTGCTATGGTTTGTAGCATTTTTTGTAATATTAAAGTGATTGGGATGAGTTAGGGGTGGTAAGGGATAGTTGGGGGTGATTTATAATAGCCGAAGTAATTTAAGTGAGTTTGGCATAGTTTGCTATGGTTTGTAGTATTTTTTGTAATTTTAAAGTTATTGGGCTTATTTTGGGGTAGTAAGGGGTTGTTGGGGGTGATTTATGTTAGCCGAAGTAATTTAGGTGAGTTAGGCATAGTTTGCTATGGTTTGTAGCATTTTTTATAATTTTAAAGTGATTGGGCTTACTTTGGGGTAGTAAGTGAAGTCCGGTCCGACGCTGGAAATTTTTCGAAAATCGATTGGGGAGAGTTTTGTTAACGGCAAGAACAAATCGGGAATAGTATATTAAAATAATTTATTTAATAGCGATAGAACTTCCAATACCGATGCGTCGCCTTGACCTTGGCGACGTTGATACCAGCGTTCCAGACTCTGAAGTAGCAAGTTTATCAATTATATTAGGTGCACGTGCCTAGTGCGTATTAAAACAATTTGGATAACAAAAGAGCAACAAACTAAGCCCAATCACTTTAAAATTACAAAAAAATGCTAAAAATCATAACAAACTATACCAGAATCACCTAAATTACTTCGGCTACCGTAAATCACCCCCAACTATCCCTTACCACAACAAACCAAACCATATCATCTTAAAATTACAAAAAAAGGTGTACAAATCATAACAAACTATGCCAGACTCATTTAAATTACTTCGGCTACTCTAAATCATCACCAACTAACCCTTACCACAACAAACTAAACCCAATCACTTTTAAATTACAAAAAAATGCTAGTAACCATAGCAAACTATGCCAAACTCACCTAAATTACTGCGGCTACCATAAATCACCCCCAACTACACTTTACAGCAACAAACTAAGCCCAATCACTTTAAAATTACAAAAAAAATGTTAAAAATCATAACAAACTATACCAGAATCACCTAAATTACTTCCGCTACCGTAAATCACCCCCAACTATCCCTTACCACAACAAACCAAACCATATCATCTTAAAATTACAAAAAAAGGTCTACAAATCATAACAAACTATGCCAGACTCACTTAAATTACTTCGGCTACTCTAAATCATTACCAACTAACCCTTACCACAACAAACTAAACCCAATCACTTTAAAATTACAAAAAAATGCTAGTAACCATAGCAAACTATGCCAAACTCACCTAAATTACTTCGGCTACCATAAATCATCACCAACTAACCCTTACCACAACAAACTGAACCCAATCACTTTTAAATTACAAAAAAATGCTACTAACCATAGCAAACTATGCCAAACTCACCTAAATTACTTCGGCTATCAAAAATCACCCCCAACTACACTTTACAGCAACAAACTAAGCCCAATCACTTTAAAATTACAAAAAAATGCTAAAAATCATAACAAACTATACCAGAATCACCTTAATTACTTCGGCTACCGTAAATCACCCCCAACTATCCCTTACCACAACAAACCAAACCATATCATCTTAAAATTACAAAAAAAGGTGTACAAATCATAACAAACGATGCCAGACTCACTTAAATTACTTCGGCTACTCTAAATCATCACCAACTAACCCTTACCACAACAAACTAAACCCAATCACTTTTAAATTACAAAAAAATGCTACTAACCATAGCAAACTATGCCAAACTCACCTAAATTACTTCGGCTACCATAAATCATCACCAACTAACCCTTACCACAACAAACTAAACCCAATCACATTTAAATTACAAAAAAATGCTAGTAACCATAGCAAACTATGCCAAACTCACCTAAATTACTTCGGCTACCATAAATCATCACCAACTAAACCTTACCACAACAAACTAAACCCAATCACTTTTAAATTACAAAAAAATGCTACTAACCATAGCAAACTATGCCAAACTCACCTAAATTACTTCGGCTATCAAAAATCACCCCCAACTACACTTTACAGCACCAAACTAAGCCCAATCACTTTAAAATTACAAAAAAATGCTAAAAATCATAACAAACTATACCAGAATCACCTAAATTACTTCGGCTACCGTAAATAACCCCCAACTATCCCTTACCACAACAAACCAAACCATATCATCTTAAAATTACAAAAAAAGGTGTACAAATCATAACAAACTATGCCAGACTCACCTAAATTACTTCGGCTACTCTAAATCATCACCAACTGACCCTTACCACAACAAACTAAACGCAATCACTTTTAAATTACAAAAAAAAGCTACTAACCATAGCAAACTATGCCAAACTCACCTAAATTACTTCGGCTATCAAAAATCACTCCCAACTACACTTTACAGCAACAAACTAAGCCCAATCACTTTAAAATTACAAAAAAATGCTAATAATCATAACAAACTATACCGAAATCACCTAAATTACTTCGGCTACCGTAAATCACCCCCAACTATCCCTTACCACAACAAACCAAACCATATCATCTTAAAATTACAAAAAAAAGTGTACAAATCATAACAAACTATGCCAGACTCACCTAAATTACTTCGGCTACTCTAAATCATCACCAAGTAACCCTTACCACAACAAACTAAACCCAATCACTTTTTAATTACAAAAAAATGCTAGTAACCATAGCAAACTATGCCAAACTCACCTAAATTACTTCGGCTACCATAAATCATCACCAACTAACCCTTACCACAACAAACTAAACCCAATCACTTTTAAATTACAAAAAAATGCTACTAACCATAGCAAACTATGCCAAACTCATCTAAATTACTTCGGCTATCAAAAATCACCCCCAACTACACTTTACAGCAACAAACTAAGCCCAATCACTTTAAAATTACAAAAAAATGCTAAAAATCATAACAAACTATACCAACCTAAATTACTTCGGCTACCGTAAATAACCCCCAACTATCCCTTACCACAACAAACCAAACCATATCATCTTAAAATTACAAAAAAAGGTGTACAAATCATAACAAACTATGCCAGACTCACCTAAATTACTTCGGCTACTCTAAATCATCACCAACTAACCCTTACCACAACAAACTAAACCCAATCACTTTTAAATTACAAAAAAATGCTAGTAACCATAGCAAACTATGCCAAACTCACCTAAATTACTTCGGCTACCATAAATCATCTCCAACTAACCCTTACCACAACAAACTAAACCCAATCACTTTTAAATTACAAAAAAATGCTACTAACCATAGCAAACTATGCCAAACTCACCTAAATTACTTCGGCTATCAAAAATCACCCCCAACTACACTTTACAGCAACAAACTAAGCCCAATCACTTTAAAATTACAAAAAAATGCTAAAAATCATAACAAACTATACCAGAATCACCTAAATTACTTCGGCTACCGTATATCACCCCCAACTATCCCTTACCACAACAAACCAAACCATATCATCTTAAAATTACAAAAAAAGGTGTACAATTCATAACAAACTATGCCAGACTCACTTAAGTTACTTCGGCTACTCTAAATCATCACCAACTAACCCTTACCACAACAAACTAAACCCAATCACTTTTAAATTACAAAAAAATGCTAGTAACCATAGCAAACTATGCCAAACTCACCTAAATTACTTCGGCTACCATAAATCATCACCAACTAACCCTTACCACAACAAACTGAACCCAATCACTTTTAAACTAAAAAAAAATGCTACTAACCATAGCAAACTATGCCAAACTCACCTAAATTACTTCGGCTATCAAAAATCGCCCCCAACTACACTTTACAGCAACAAACGAAGCCCAATCACTTTAAAATTAAAAAAAAATTCTAAAAATCATAACAAACTATACCAGAATCACCTAAATTACTTCGGCTACCGTAAATCACCCCCAACTATCCCTTACCACAACAAACCAAACCATATGATCTTAAAATTACAAAAAAAGGTGTACAAATCATAACAAACTATGCCAGACTCACCTAAATAACTTCGGCTACTCTCAATCATCACCAACTAACCCTTACCACAACAAACTAAACTCAATCACTTTTTAATTACAAAAAAATGCTACTAACCATAGCAAACTATGCCAAACTCACCTAAATTACTTCGGCTATCAAAAATCACCCCCAACTACACTTTACAGCAACAAACTAAGCCCAATCACTTTAAAATTACAAAAAAATGCTAAAAATCATCACAAACTATACCAGAATCACCTAAATTACTTCGGCTACCGTAAATCACCCCCAACTATCCCTTACCACAACAAACCAAACCATATCATCTTAAAATTACAAAAAAAGATGTACAAATCATAACAAACTATGCCAGACTCACCTAAATTACTTCGGCTACTCTAAATCATCACCAACTAACCCTTACCACAACAAACTAAACCCAATCACTTTTAAATTACAAAAAAATGCTACTTACCATGGCAAACTATGCCAAACTCACCTAAATTACTTCGGCTATCAAAAATCACCCCCAACTACACTTTACAGAATCAAACTAAGCCCAATCACTTTAAAATTACAAAAAAATGTTAAAAATCATAACAAACTATACCAGAATCACCTAAATTACTTCGGCTACCGTAAATCACCCCCAACTATCCCTTACCACAACAAACTAAACCATATCATCTTAAAATTACAAAAAAAGGTGTACAAATCATAACAAACTATGCCAGACTCACCTATATAACTTCGGCTACTCTAAATCATCACCAACTAACCCTTACCACAACAAACTAAACCCAATCACTTTTAAATTACAAAAAAATGCTACTAACCATAGCAAACTATGACAAACTCACCTAAATTACTTCGGCTATCAAAAATCACCCCCAACTACACTTTACAGCAACAAACTAAGCCCAATCACTTTAAAATTACAAAAAAATGCTAAAAAACTTAACAAACTATACCAGAATCACCTAAATTACTTTGGCTACCGTAAATCACCCCCAACTATCCCTTACCACAACAAACCAAACCATATCATCTTAAAATTACAAAAAAAGGTGTACAAATCATAACAAACTATGCCAGACTCACCTAAATTACTTCGGCTACCCTAAATCATCACCAACTAACCCTTACCACAACAAACTAAACCCAATCACTTTTAAATTACAAAAAAATGCTACTAACCATAGCAAACTATGCCAAACTCACCTAAATTACTTCGGATATCAAAAATCACCCCCAACTACACTTTACAGAATCAAACTAAGCCCAATCACTTTAAAATTACAAAAAAATGTTAAAAATAATAACAAACTATACCAGAATCACCTAAATTACTTCGGCTACCGTAAATCACCCCCAACTATCCCTTACCACAACAAACCAAACCATATCATCTTAAAATTACAAAAAAGGTGTACAAATCATAACAAACTATGCCAGACTCACTTCAATTACTTCGGCTACTCTAAGTCATCACCATCTAACCCTTACCACAACAAACTAAACCCAATCACTTTTAAATTACAAAAAAATGCTAGTAACCATAGCAAACTATGCCAAACTCACCTAAATTACTTCGGCTACCATAAATCATCACCAACTAACCCTTACCACAACAAACTGAACCCAATCACTTTTAAACTAAAAAAAAATGCTACTAACCATAGCAAACTATGCCAAACTCACCTAAATTACTTCGGCTATCAAAAATCGCCCCCAACTACACTTTACAGCAACAAACTAAGCCCAATCACTTTAAAATTACAAAAAAATGCTAAAAATCATAACAAACTATACCAGAATTACCTAAATTACATCGGCTACCGTAAATCACCCCCAACTCTCCCTTACCACAACAAACCAAACCATATCATCTTAAAATTACAAAAAAAGGTGTACAAATCATAACAAACTATGCCAGACTCACCTAAATTACTTCGGCTACTCTAAATCATCACCAACTAACTCTTACCACAACAAACTAAACCCAATCAGTTTTAAATTACAAAAAAATGCTAGTAACCATAGCAAACTATGCCAAACTCACCTAAATTACTTCGGCTACCATAAATCATCACCAACTAACCCTTACCACAACAAACTAAACCCAATCACTTTTAAATTACAAAAAAATGCTACTAACCATAGCAAACTATGCCAAACCCATCTAAATTACTTCGGCTATCAAAAATCACCCCCAACTACACTTTACAGCAACAAACTAAGCCCAATCACTTTAAAATTACAAAAAAATGCTAAAAATTATAACAAACTATACCAGAATCACCTAAATTACTTCGGCTACCGTAAATCACCCCCAACTATCCCTTACCACAACAAACCAAACCATATCATCTTAAAATTTTAAAAAAAGCTGTACAAATCATAACAAACTATGCCAGACTCACCTAAATTACTTCGGCTACTCTAAATCATCACCAACTAACCCTTACCACAACAAACTAAACCCAATCACTTTTAAATTACAAAAAAATGCTAGTAACCATAGCAAATTATGCCAAACTCACCTAAATTACTTCGGCTACCACAAATCATCACCAACTAACCCTTACCACAACAAACTAAACCCAATCACTTTTAAATTACAAAAAAACGCTACTAACCATAGCAAACTATGCCAAACTCTCCTAAATTACTTCGGCTATCAAAAATCACCCCCAACTACACTTTACAGCAACAAACTAAGCCTAATCACTTTAAAATTACAAAAAAATGCTAAAAATCATAACAAACTATACCAGAATCACCTAAATTACATCGGCTACCGTAAATCACCCCCAACTCTCCCTTACCACAACAAACCAAACCATATCATCTTAAAATTACAAAAAAAGGTGTACAAATCATAACAAACTATGCCAGACTCACCTAAATTACTTCGGCTACTCTAAATCATCACCAACTAACTCTTACCACAACAAACTAAACCCAATCAGTTTTAAATTACAAAAAAATGCTAGTAACCATAGCAAACTATGCCAAACTCACCTAAATTACTTCGGCTACCATAAATCATCACCAACTAACCCTTACCACAACAAACTAAACCCAATTACTTTTAAATTACAAAAAAATGCTACTAACCATAGCAAACTATGCCAAACCCACCTAAATTACTTCGGCTATCAAAAATCACCCCCAACTACACTTTACAGCAACAAACTAAACCCAATCACTTTAAAATTACAAAAAAATGCTAAAAATTATAACAAACTCTACCAGAATCTCCTAAATTACTTCGGCTACCGTAAATCACCCCCAACTATCCCTTACCACAACTAACCAAACCATATTATCTTAAAATTACAAAAAAAGGGGTACAAATCGTAACAAACTATGCCAGACTCACCTAAATTACTTCGGCTACTCTAAATCATCACCAACTAACCCTTACCACAACAAACTAAACCCAATCACTTTTAAATTACAAAAAAATGCTAGTAACCATAGCAAACTATGCCAAACTCACCTAAATTACTTCGGCTACCATAAATCATCACCAACTAACCCTTACCACAACAAACTAAACCCAATCAGTTTTAAATTACAAAAAAATGCTACTAACCCAGCAAACTATGCCAAACTCACCTAAATTACTTCAGCTATCAAAAATCACCCCAAACTACACTTTACAGCAACAAACTAAGCCCAATCACTTTAAAATTAAAAAAAATGCTAAAAATCATAACAAACTATACCAGAATTACCTAAATTACTTCGGCTACTGTAAATCACCCCCAACTATCCCTTACCACAACAAACCAAACCATATCATCTTAAAATTACAAAAAAAGGTGTACAAATCATAATAAACTATGCCAGACTCAACTAAATTACTTCGGCTACTCTAAATCATTACCAACTAACCCTTACCACAACAAACTAAACCCAATCAATTTTAAATTACAAAAAAAATGCTAGTAACCATAGTAAACTATACCAAACTCACCTAAATTATTTCGGCTACCATAAATCATCACCAACTAACCCTTACCACAACAAACAAAACCCAATCACTTTTAAATTACAAAAAAATGCTACTAACCATAGCAAACTATGCCAAACTCACCTAAATTACTTCGGCTATCAAAAATTACCCCCAACTACACTTTACAGCAACAAACTAAGCCCAATCACTTTAAATTACAAAAAAATGCTAAAAATCATAACAATCTATACCAGAATTACCTAAATTACTTCGGCTACCGTAAATCACCCCCAACTATCCCTTACCACAACAAACCAAACCATATCATCTTAAAATTACAAAAAAAGGTGTACAAATCATAACAAACTATGCCAGACTCACCTAAATTACTTCGGCTACTCTAAATCATCACCAACTAAACCTTACCACAACAAACTAAACCCAATCACTTTTGAATTACAAAAAAATGCTAGTAACCATAGCAAACAATGCCAAACTCACCTAAATTACTTCGGCTACCATAAACCATCACCATCTAACCCTTACCACAGCAAACTAAACCCAATCACTTTTAAATTACAAAAAAATGCTATTAACCATAGCAAACTATGCCAAACTCACATAAATTACTTCGGCTATCAAAACTCACCCCCAACTACACTTTACAGCAACAAACTAAGCCCAATCACTTTAAAATTAAAAAAAATGCTAAAAATCATAACAAACTATACCAGAATCACCTAAATTACTTCGGCTACCGTAAATCACCCCCAACTATCCCTTACCACAACAAACCAAACCATATCATCTTAAAATTACAAAAAAAGGTGTACAAATCGTAACAAACTATGCCAGACTCACCTAAATTACTTCGGCTACTCTAAATCATTACCAACTAACCCTTACCGCACCAAACTAAACCCAATCAATTTTAAATTACAAAAAAATGCTAGTAACCATAGCAAACTATGCCAAACTCACCTAAATTACTTCGGCTACCATAAATCATCACCAACTAACCCTTACCACAACAAACTAAACCCAATCAGTTTTAAATTACAAAAAAATGCTACTAACCCAGCAAACTATGCCAAACTCACCTAAATTACTTCAGCTATCAAAAATCACCCCAAACTACACTTTACAGCAACAAACTAAGCCCAATCACTTTAAAATTAAAAAAAATGCTAAAAATCATAACAAACTATACCAGAATTACCTAAATTACTTCGGCTACTGTAAATCACCCCCAACTATCCCTTACCACAACAAACCAAACCATATCATCTTAAAATTACAAAAAAAGGTGTACAAATCATAATAAACTATGCCAGACTCAACTAAATTACTTCGGCTACTCTAAATCATTACCAACTAACCCTTACCACAACAAACTAAACCCAATCAATTTTAAATTACAAAAAAAATGCTAGTAACCATAGTAAACTATACCAAACTCACCTAAATTATTTCGGCTACCATAAATCATCACCAACTAACCCTTACCACAACAAACAAAACCCAATCACTTTTAAATTACAAAAAAATGCTACTAACCTTAGCAAACTATGCCAAACTCACCTAAATTACTTCGGCTATCAAAAATTACCCCCAACTACACTTTACAGCAACAAACTAAGCCCAATCACTTTAAAATTACGAAAAAATGCTAAAAATTATAACAAACTATACCAGAATCACCTAAATTACTTCGGCTACCGTAAATCACCCCCAACTATCCCTTACCACAACAAACCAAACCATATCATCTTAAAATTACAAAAAAAGTGTACAAATCTTAACAAACTATGCCAGACTCACCTAAATTACTTCGGCTACTCTAAATCATCACCAACTAACCCTTACCACAACAAACTAAACCCAATCACTTTTAAATTACAAAAAAATGCTAGTAACCATAGGAAACTATGCCAAACTCACCTAAATTACTTCGGCTACCATAAATCATCACCAACTAACCCTTAAAACAACAAACTATACCCAATCACTTTTAAATTACAAAAAAATGCTACTAACCAAAGCAAACTATGCCAAACTCACCTAAATTACTTTGGCTATCAAAAATCACCCCCAACTACACTTTACAGCAACAAACTTAGCCCAATCACTTTAAAATTACAAAAAAATGCTAAAAATCATTAGAAACTATACCAGAATCACCTAAATTACTTCGGCTACCGTAAATCACCCCCAACTATCCCTTACCACAACAAACCAAACCATATCATCTTAAAATTACAAAAAAAGGTGTACCAATCATAACAAACTATGCCAGACTCACCTAAATTACTTCGGCTACTCTAAATCATCACCAACTAACCCTTACCACAACAAACTAAACCCAATCACTTTTAAATTACAAAAAAATGCTACTAACCATAGCAAATTATGCTAAACTCACCTAAATTACTTCGGCTATCAAAAATCACCCCCAACTACACTTTACAGCAACAAACTAAGCCCAATCACTTTAAAATTACAAAAAAATGCTAAAAATCATAAGAAACTATACCAGAATCACCTAAATTACTTCGGCTACCGTAAATCACCCCCAACTAACCTTTACCTCTACAAACCAAACCATATCATCTTAAAATTACAAAAAAGGTGTACAAATCATAACAAACTATGCCAGACTCACCTAAATTACTTCGGCTACTCTAAATCATCACCAACTAACCCTTACCACAACAAACTAAACCCAATCACTTTTAAATTACAAAAAAATGCTAGTAACCATAGCAAACTATGCCAAACTCACCTAAATTACTTGGGCTACCATAAATCATCACCAACTAAACCTTACCACAACAAACTAAATCCAATCACTTTTAAATTACAAAAAAAGCTATTAACCATAGCAAACTATGCCAAACTCACCTAAATTACTTCGGCTATCAAAAATCACCCCCAACTACACTTTACAGCAACAAACTAAGCCCAATCACTTAAAAATTACAAAAAAATGCTAAAAATCATAACAAACTATACCAGAATCACCTAAATTACTTCGGCTACCGTAAATCACCCCCAAGTATCCCTTACCACAACAAGCCAAACCATATCATCTTAAAATTACAAAAAAAGGTGTACAAATCATAACAAACTATGCCAGACTCACCTGAATTACTTCGGCTACTCTAAATCATCACCAACTAACCCTTACCACAACAAGCTAAACCCAATCACTTTTAAATTACAAAAAATGCTAGTAACCATAGCAAACTATGCCAAACTCACCTAAATTACTTCGGCTACCATAAATCATCACCAACTAACCCTTACCACAACAAACTAAACCCAATCACTTTTATATTACAAAAAAATGCTACTAACCATAGCAAACTATGCCAAACTCACCTAAATTACTTCGGCAATCAAAAATCACCCCCAACTACACTTTACAGCAACAAACTAAGCCCAATCACTTTAAAATTACAAAAAAATGCTAAAAATCATAACAAACTATACCAGAAACACCTAAATTACTTCGGCTACCGTAAATCACCCCCAACTATCCCTTACCACAACAAACCAAACCATATCATCTTAAAATTACAAAAAAAGGTGTACAAATCATAACAAACTATGCCAGACTCACCTAAATTACTTCGGCTACTCTAAATCATCACCAACTAACCCTTACCACAACAAACTAAACCCAATAACTTTTAAATTACAAAAAAATGCTACTAAACATAGCAAACTAGGCTAAACTCACCTAAATTACTTCGGATATCAAAAATCACCCCCAACTACACTTTACAGCATCAAACTAAGCTCAATCACTTTAAAATTACAAAAAAATGCTAAAAATCATAACAAACTATACCAGAATCACCTAAATTACTTCGGCTACCGTAAATCACCCCCAACTATCCTTTACCTCAACAAACCAAACCATATCATCTTAAAATTACAAAAAATGTGTACAAATCATAACAAACTATGCCAGACTCACCTAAATTACTTCGGCTACTCTAAATCTTCACCAACTAACCCTTACCACAACAAACTAAACCCAATCACTTTTAAATTACAAAAAATGCTAGTAACCATAGCAAACTATGCCAAACTCACCTAAATTACTTGGGCTACCATAAATAATCACCAACTAAACCTTACCACAACAAACTAAATCCAATCACTTTTAAATTACAAAAAAAGCTACTAACCATAGCAAACTATGCCAAACTCACCTAAATTACTCCGGCTATCAAAAATCACCCCCAACTACACTTTACAGCAACAAACTAAGCCCAATCACTTTAAAATTACGAAAAAATGCTAAAAATTATAACAAACTATACCAGAATCACCTAAATTACTTCGGCTACCGTAAATCACCCTCAACTATCCCTTACCACAACAAACCAAACCATATCATCTTAAAATTACAAAAAAAGGTGTACAAATCTTAACAAACTATGCCAGACTCACCTAAATTACTTCGGCTACTCTAAATCATCACCAACTAACCCTTACCACAACAAACTAAACCCAATCACTTTTAAATTACAAAAAAATGCTAGTAACCATAGGAAACTATGCCAAACTCACCTAAATTACTTCGGCTACCATAAATCATCACCAACTAACCCTTAAAACAACAAACTAAACCCAATCACTTTTAAATTACAAAAAAATGCTACTAACCATAGCAAACTATGCCAAACTCACCTAAATTACTTCGGCTATCAAAAATCACCCCCAACTACACTTTACAGCAACAAACTAAGCCCAATCACTTAAAAATTACAAAAAAATGCTAAAAATCATAACAAACTATACCAGAATCACCTAAATTACTTCGGCTACCGTAAATCACCCCCAACTATCCCTTACCACAACAAACCAAACCATATCATCTTAAAATTACAAAAAAAGGTGTACAAATCATAACAAACTATGCCAGACTCACCTGAATTACTTCGGCTACTCTAAATCATCACCAACTAACCCTTACCACAACAAGCTAAACCCAATCACTTTTAAATTACAAAAAATGCTAGTAACCATAGCAAACTATGCCAAACTCACCTAAATTACTTCGGCTACCATAAATCATCACCAACTAACCCTTACCACAACAAACTAAACCCAATCACTTTTATATTACAAAAAAATGCTACTAACCATAGCAAACTATGCCAAACTCACCTAAATTACTTCGGCAATCAAAAATCACCCCCAACTACACTTTATAGCAACAAACTAAGCCCAATCACTTTAAAATTACAAAAAAATGCTAAAAATCATAACAAACTATACCAGAAACACCTAAATTACTTCGGCTACCGTAAATCACCCCCAACTATCCCTTACCACAACAAACCAAACCATATCATCTTAAAATTACAAAAAAAGGTGTACAAATCATAACAAACTATGCAAGACTCACCTAAATTACTTCAGCTACTCTAAATCATCACCAACTAATCCTTACCACAACAAACTAAACCCAATCACTTTTAAATTACAAAAAAATGCTAGTAACCATAGCAAACTATGCCAAACTCACCTAAATTACTTCGGCTACCATAAATCATCACCAACTAACCCTTACCATAACTAACTAAACCCAATCATTTTTAAATTACAAAAAAATGCTACTAACCATAGCAAACTATGCCAAACTCACCTAAATTACTTCGGCTATCAAAAATCACCCCCAACTACACTTTACAGCAACAAACTAAACCCAATCACTTTAAAATTACAAAAAAATGCTAAAAATCATATCAAACTATACCAGAATCACCTAAATTACTTCGGCTACCGTAAATCACCCCCAACTATCCCTTACCACAACAAACCAAACCATATCATCTTAAAATTACAAAAAAAGGTGTACAAATCATAACAAACTATGCCAGACTCACCTAAATTACTTCGGCTAATCTAAATCATCACCAACTGACCCTTACCACAACAAACTAAACCCAATCACTTTTAAATTACAAAAAAATGCTAGTAACCATAGCAAACTATGCCAAACTCACCTAAATTACTTCGGCTACCATAAATCATCACCAACTAACCCTTACCACAACAAACTAAACCCAATCACTTTTAAATTACAAAAAAATGCTACTAACCATAGCAAACTATGCCAAACTCACCTAAATTACTTCGGCTATCAAAAATCACCCCCAACTACACTTTACAGCAACAAACTAAGCCCAATCACTTTAAAATTACAAAAAAATGCTAAAAATCATAACAAACTATACCAGAATCACCTAAATTACTTCGGCTACCGTAAATCACCCCCAACTATCCCTTACCACAACAAACCAAACCATATCATCTTAAAATTACAAAAAAAGGTGTACAAATCATAACAAACTATGCCAGACTCACTTAAATTACTTCGGCTACTCTAAATCATCACCAACTAACCCTTACCACAACAAACTAAACCCAATCACTTTTAAATTACAAAAAAATGCTAGTAACCATAGCAAACTATGCCAAACTCACCTAAATTACTTCGGCTACCATAAATCATCACCAACTAACCCTTACCACAACAAACTAAACCCAATCAATTTTAAATTACAAAAAAATGCTAGTAACCATAGCAAACTATGCCAAACTCACCTAAATTACTTCGGCTACCATAAATCATCACCAACTAACCCTTACCACAACAAACTAAACCCAATCACTTTTAAATTACAAGAAAATGCTACTAACCATAGCAAACTATGCCAAACTCACCTAAATTACTTCGGCTATCAAAAATCACCCCCAACTACACTTTACAGCAACAAACTAAGCCCAATCACTTTAAAATTACAAAAAAATGCTAAAAATCATAACAAACTATACCAGAATCACCTAAATTACTTCGGCTACCGTAAATCACCCCCAACTATCCCTTACCACAAGAAACCAAACCATATCATCTTAAAATTACAAAAAAAGGTGTACAAATCATAACAAACTATGCCAGATTCACTTAAATTACTTCGGCTACTCTAAATCATCACCAACTAACCCTTACCACAACAAACTAAACCCAATCACTTTTAAATTACAAAAAAATGCTAGTAACCATAGCAAACTATGCCAAACTCACCTAAATTACTTCGGCTACCATAAATCATCACCAACTAACCCTTACCACAACAAACTAAACCCAATCACTTTTAAATTACAAAAAAATGCTAGTAACCATAGCAAACTATGCCAAACTCACTTAAATTACTTCGGCTATCAAAAATCACCCCCAACTACACTTTACAGCAACAAACTAAGCCCAATCACTTTAAAATTACAAAAAAATGCTAAAAATCATAACAAACTATACCAGAATCACCTAAATTACTTCGGCTACCGTAAATCAACCCCAACTATCCCTTATCACAACAAACCAAACCATATCATCTTAAAATTACAAAAAAAGGTGTACAAATCATAACAAACTATGCCTGACTCACCTAAATTACTTCGGCTACTCTAAATCATCACCAACTAACCCTTACCACAACAAGCTAAACCCAATCACTTTTAAATTACAAAAAAATGCTAGTAACCTTAGCAAACTATGCCAAACTCACCTAAATTACTTCGGCTACCATAAATCATCACCAATTAACCCTTACCACAACAAACTAAACCCAATCACTTTTAAATTACAAAAAAATGCTACTAACCATAGCAAACTAAACCAAACTCACCTAAATTACTTCGGCTATCAAAAATCACCCCCAACTACACTTTACAGCAACAAACTAAGCCCAATCACTTTAAAATTACGAAAAAATGCTAAAAATTATAACAAACTATACCAGAATCACCTAAATTACTTCGGCTACCGTAAATCACCCCCAACTATCCCTTACCACAACAAACCAAACCATATCATCTTAAAATTACAAAAAAAGTGTACAAATCTTAACAAACTATGCCAGACTCACCTAAATTACTTCGGCTACTCTAAATCATCACCAACTAACCCTTACCACAACAAACTAAACCCAATCACTTTTAAATTACAAAAAAATGCTAGTAACCATAGGAAACTATGCCAAACTCACCTAAATTACTTCGGCTACCATAAATCATCACCAACTAACCCTTAAAACAACAAACTATACCCAATCACTTTTAAATTACAAAAAAATGCTACTAACCAAAGCAAACTATGCCAAACTCACCTAAATTACTTTGGCTATCAAAAATCACCCCCAACTACACTTTACAGCAACAAACTTAGCCCAATCACTTTAAAATTACAAAAAAATGCTAAAAATCATTAGAAACTATACCAGAATCACCTAAATTACTTCGGCTACCGTAAATCACCCCCAACTATCCCTTACCACAACAAACCAAACCATATCATCTTAAAATTACAAAAAAAGGTGTACCAATCATAACAAACTATGCCAGACTCACCTAAATTACTTCGGCTACTCTAAATCATCACCAACTAACCCTTACCACAACAAACTAAACCCAATCACTTTTAAATTACAAAAAAATGCTACTAACCATAGCAAATTATGCTAAACTCACCTAAATTACTTCGGCTATCAAAAATCACCCCCAACTACACTTTACAGCAACAAACTAAGCCCAATCACTTTAAAATTACAAAAAAATGCTAAAAATCATAAGAAACTATACCAGAATCACCTAAATTACTTCGGCTACCGTAAATCACCCCCAACTAACCTTTACCTCTACAAACCAAACCATATCATCTTAAAATTACAAAAAAGGTGTACAAATCATAACAAACTATGCCAGACTCACCTAAATTACTTCGGCTACTCTAAATCATCACCAACTAACCCTTACCACAACAAACTAAACCCAATCACTTTTAAATTACAAAAAAATGCTAGTAACCATAGCAAACTATGCCAAACTCACCTAAATTACTTGGGCTACCATAAATCATCACCAACTAAACCTTACCACAACAAACTAAATCCAATCACTTTTAAATTACAAAAAAAGCTATTAACCATAGCAAACTATGCCAAACTCACCTAAATTACTTCGGCTATCAAAAATCACCCCCAACTACACTTTACAGCAACAAACTAAGCCCAATCACTTAAAAATTACAAAAAAATGCTAAAAATCATAACAAACTATACCAGAATCACCTAAATTACTTCGGCTACCGTAAATCACCCCCAAGTATCCCTTACCACAACAAGCCAAACCATATCATCTTAAAATTACAAAAAAAGGTGTACAAATCATAACAAACTATGCCAGACTCACCTGAATTACTTCGGCTACTCTAAATCATCACCAACTAACCCTTACCACAACAAGCTAAACCCAATCACTTTTAAATTACAAAAAATGCTAGTAACCATAGCAAACTATGCCAAACTCACCTAAATTACTTCGGCTACCATAAATCATCACCAACTAACCCTTACCACAACAAACTAAACCCAATCACTTTTATATTACAAAAAAATGCTACTAACCATAGCAAACTATGCCAAACTCACCTAAATTACTTCGGCAATCAAAAATCACCCCCAACTACACTTTACAGCAACAAACTAAGCCCAATCACTTTAAAATTACAAAAAAATGCTAAAAATCATAACAAACTATACCAGAAACACCTAAATTACTTCGGCTACCGTAAATCACCCCCAACTATCCCTTACCACAACAAACCAAACCATATCATCTTAAAATTACAAAAAAAGGTGTACAAATCATAACAAACTATGCCAGACTCACCTAAATTACTTCGGCTACTCTAAATCATCACCAACTAACCCTTACCACAACAAACTAAACCCAATAACTTTTAAATTACAAAAAAATGCTACTAAACATAGCAAACTAGGCTAAACTCACCTAAATTACTTCGGATATCAAAAATCACCCCCAACTACACTTTACAGCATCAAACTAAGCTCAATCACTTTAAAATTACAAAAAAATGCTAAAAATCATAACAAACTATACCAGAATCACCTAAATTACTTCGGCTACTCTAAATCTTCACCAACTAACCCTTACCACAACAAACTAAACCCAATCACTTTTAAATTACAAAAAATGCTAGTAAGCATAGCAAACTATGCCAAACTCACCTAAATTACTTGGGCTACCATAAATCATCACCAACTAAACCTTACCACAACAAACTAAATCCAATCACTTTTAAATTACAAAAAAAGCTACTAACCATAGCAAACTATGCCAAACTCACCTAAATTACTCCGGCTATCAAAAATCACCCCCAACTACACTTTACAGCAACAAACTAAGCCCAATCACTTTAAAATTACGAAAAAATGCTAAAAATTATAACAAACTATACCAGAATCACCTAAATTACTTCGGCTACCGTAAATCACCCCCAACTATCCCTTACCACAACAAACCAAACCATATCATCTTAAAATTACAAAAAAAGGTGTACAAATCATAACAAACTATGCCAGACTCACCTGAATTACTTCGGCTACTCTAAATCATCACCAACTAACCCTTACCACAACAAACTAAACCCAATCACTTTTAAATTACAAAAAAATGCTAGTAACCATAGGAAACTATGCCAAACTCACCTAAATTACTTCGGCTACCATAAATCATCACCAACTAACCCTTAAAACAACAAACTAAACCCAATCACTTTTAAATTACAAAAAAATGCTACTAACCATAGCAAACTATGCCAAACTCACCTAAATTACTTCGGCTATCAAAAATCACCCCCAACTACACTTTACAGCAACAAACTAAGCCCAATCACTTAAAAATTACAAAAAAATGCTAAAAATCATAACAAACTATACCAGAATCACCTAAATTACTTCGGCTACCGTAAATCACCCCCAACTATCCCTTACCACAACAAACCAAACCATATCATCTTAAAATTACAAAAAAAGGTGTACAAATCATAACAAACTATGCCAGACTCACCTGAATTACTTCGGCTACTCTAAATCATCACCAACTAACCCTTACCACAACAAGCTAAACCCAATCACTTTTAAATTACAAAAAATGCTAGTAACCATAGCAAACTATGCCAAACTCACCTAAATTACTTCGGCTACCATAAATCATCACCAACTAACCCTTACCACAACAAACTAAACCCAATCACTTTTATATTACAAAAAAATGCTACTAACCATAGCAAACTATGCCAAACTCACCTAAATTACTTCGGCAATCAAAAATCACCCCCAACTACACTTTACAGCAACAAACTAAGCCCAATCACTTTAAAATTACAAAAAAATGCTAAAAATCATAACAAACTATACCAGAAACACCTAAATTACTTCGGCTACCGTAAATCACCCCCAACTATCCCTTACCACAACAAACCAAACCATATCATCTTAAAATTAAAAAAAAGGTGCACAAATCATAACAAACTATGCAAGACTCACCTAAATTACTTCAGCTACTCTAAATCATCACCAACTAATCCTTACCACAACAAACTAAACCCAATCACTTTTAAATTACAAAAAAATGCTAGTAACCATAGCAAACTATGCCAAACTCACCTAAATTACTTCGGCTACCATAAATCATCACCAACTAACCCTTACCATAACTAACTAAACCCAATCATTTTTAAATTACAAAAAAATGCTACTAACCATAGCAAACTATGCCAAACTCACCTAAATTACTTCGGCTATCAAAAATCACCCCCAACTACACTTTACAGCAACAAACTAAACCCAATCACTTTAAAATTACAAAAAAATGCTAAAAATCATAACAAACTATACCAGAATCACCTAAATTACTTCGGCTACCGTAAATCACCCCCAACTATCCCTTACCACAACAAACCAAACCATATCATCTTAAAATTACAAAAAAAGGTGTACAAATCATAACAAACTATGCCAGACTCACCTAAATTACTTCGGCTAATCTAAATCATCACCAACTGACCCTTACCACAACAAACTAAACCCAATCACTTTTAAATTACAAAAAAATGCTAGTAACCATAGCAAACTATGCCAAACTCATCTAAATTACTTCGGCTACCATAAATCATCACCAACTAACCCTTACCACAACAAACTAAACCCAATCACTTTTAAATTACAAAAAAATGCTACTAACCATAGCAAACTATGTCAAACTCACCTAAATTACTTCGGCTATCAAAAATCACCCCCAACTACACTTTACAGCAACAAGCTAAGCCCAATCACTTTAAAATTACAAAAAAATGCTAAAAATCATAACAAACTATACCAGAATCACCTAAATTACTTCGGCTACCGTAAATCACCCCCAACTATCCCTTACCACAACAAACCAAACCATATCATCTTAAAATTACAAAAAAAGGTGTACAAATCATAACAAACTATGCCAGACTCACTTAAATTACTTCGGCTACTCTAAATCATCACCAACTAACCCTTACCACAACAAACTAAACCCAATCACTTTTAAATTACAAAAAAATGCTAGTAACCATAGCAAACTATGCCAAACTCACCTAAATTACTTCGGCTACCATAAATCATCACCAACTAACCCTTACCACAACAAACTAAACCCAATCAATTTTAAATTACAAAAAAATGCTAGTAACCATAGCAAACTATGCCAAACTCACCTAAATTACTTCGGCTACCATAAATCATCACCAACTAACCCTTACCACAACAAACTAAACCCAATCACTTTTAAATTACAAAAAAATGCTACTAACCATAGCAAACTATGCCAAACTCACCTAAATTACTGCGGCTATCAAAAATCACCCCCAACTACACTTTACAGCAACAAACTAAGCCCAATCACTTTAAAATTACAAAAAAATGCTAAAAATCATAACAAACTATACCAGAATCACCTAAATTACTTCGGCTACCGTAAATCACCCCCAACTATCCCTTACCACAAGAAACCAAACCATATCATCTTAAAATTACAAAAAAAGGTGTACAAATCATAACAAACTATGCCAGACTCACTTAAATTACTTCGGCTACTCTAAATCATCACCAACTAACCCTTACCACAACAAACTAAACCCAATCACTTTTAAATTACAAAAAAATGCTAGTAACCATAGCAAACTATGCCAAACTCACCTAAATTACTTCGGCTACCATAAATCATCACCAACTAACCCTTACCACAACAAACTAAACCCAATCACTTTTAAATTACAAAAAAATGCTAGTAACCATAGCAAACTATGCCAAACTCACCTAAATTACTTCGGCTACCATAAATCATCACCAACTAACCCTTACCACAACAAACTAAACCCAATCACTTTTAAATTACAAAAAAATGCTAGTAACCATAGCAAACTATGCCAAACTCACCTAAATTACCTCGGCTACCATAAATCATGACCAACTAACCCTTACCACAACAAACTAAACGCAATCACTTTTAAATTACAAAAAAATGCAACTAACCACAGCAAACTATGCCAAACTCACCTAAATTACTTCGGCTATCAAAAATCACCCCCAACTACACTTTACAACAACAAACTAAGCCCAATCACTTTAAAATTACAAAAAAATGCTAAAAATCATAACAAACTATACCGGAATCACCTAAATTACTTCGGCTACCGTAAATCACCCCCAACTATCCCTTACCACAACAAACCAAACCATATCATCTTAAAATTACAAAAAAAGGTGTACAAATCATAACAAACTATGCCAGACTCACCTAAATTACTTCGGCTACTTTAAATTATCACCAACTAACCCTTACCACAACAAACTAAACCCAATCACTTTTAAATTACAAAAAAATGCTAGTAACCATAGCAAACTATGCCAAACTCACCTAAATTACTTCGGCTACCATAAATGATCACCAACTAACCCTTACCACAACAAACTAAACCCAATCACTTTTAAATTACAAAAAAATGTTACTAACCATAGCAAACTATGCCAAACTCACCTAAATTACTTCGGCTATCAAAAATCACCCCCAACTACACTTTACAGCAACAAACTAAGCCGAATCACTTTATAATTACAAAAAAATGCTAAAAATCATAACAAACTATACCAGAATCACCTAAATTACTTCGTCTACCGTAAATCACCCCCAACTATCCCTTACCACAACAAACCAAACCATATCATCTTAAAATTACAAAAAAAGGTGTACAAATCATAACAAATTATGCCAGACTCACCTAAATTACTTCGGCTACTCTAAATCATCACCAACTAACCCTTACCACAACAAACTAAACCCAATCACTTTTAAATTACAAAAAAATGCTAGTAACCATAGCAAACTATGCCAAACTCACCTAAATTACTTCGGCTACCATAAATCATCACCAACTAACCCTTACCACAACAAACTAAACCCAATCACTTTTAAATTACAAAAAAATGCTAGTAACCATAGCAAACTATGCCAAACTCACCTAAATTACTTCGGCTACCATAAATCATCACCAACTAACCCTTACCACAACAAACTAAACCCAATCACTTTTAAATTACAAAAAAATGCTAGTAACCATAGCAAACTATGCCAAACTCACCTAAATTACCTCGGCTACCATAAATCATGACCAACTAACCCTTACCACAACAAACTAAACGCAATCACTTTTAAATTACAAAAAAATGCAACTAACCACAGCAAACTATGCCAAACTCACCTAAATTACTTCGGCTATCAAAAATCACCCCCAACTACACTTTACAACAACAAACTAAGCCCAATCACTTTAAAATTACAAAAAAATGCTAAAAATCATAACAAACTATACCGGAATCACCTAAATTACTTCGGCTACCGTAAATCACCCCCAACTATCCCTTACCACAACAAACCAAACCATATCATCTTAAAATTACAAAAAAAGGTGTACAAATCATAACAAACTATGCCAGACTCACCTAAATTACTTCGGCTACTTTAAATTATCACCAACTAACCCTTACCACAACAAACTAAACCCAATCACTTTTAAATTACAAAAAAATGCTAGTAACCATAGCAAACTATGCCAAACTCACCTAAATTACTTCGGCTACCATAAATGATCACCAACTAACCCTTACCACAACAAACTAAACCCAATCACTTTTAAATTACAAAAAAATGTTACTAACCATAGCAAACTATGCCAAACTCACCTAAATTACTTCGGCTATCAAAAATCACCCCCAACTACACTTTACAGCAACAAACTAAGCCGAATCACTTTATAATTACAAAAAAATGCTAAAAATCATAACAAACTATATCAGAATCACCTAAATTACTTCGTCTACCGTAAATCACCCCCAACTATCCCTTACCACAACAAACCAAACCATATCATCTTAAAATTACAAAAAAAGGTGTACAAATCATAACAAATTATGCCAGACTCACCTAAATTACTTCGGCTACTCTAAATCATCACCAACTAACCCTTACCACAACAAACTAAACCCAATCACTTTTAAATTACAAAAAAATGCTAGTAACCATAGCAAACTATGCCAAACTCACCTAAATTACTTCGGCTACCATAAATCATCACCAACTAACCCTTACCATAACTAACTAAACCCAATCACTTTTAAATTACAAAAAAATGCTACTAACCATAGCAAACTATGCCAAACTTACCTAAATTACTTCGGCTATCAAAAATCACCCCCAACAACTACACTTTACAGCAACAAACAAAGCCCAATCACTTTAAAATTACAAAAAAATGCTAAAAATCATAACAAACTATACCAGAATCACCTAAATTACTTCGGCTACCGTAAATCACCCCCAACTATCCCTTACCACAACAAACCAAACCATATTATCTTAAAATTACAAAAAAAGGTGTACAAATCATAACAAACTATGCCAGACTGACCTAAATTACTTCGGCTATTCTAAATCATCACCAACTGACCCTTACCACAACAAACTAAACCCAATCACTTTTAAATTACAAAAAAATGCTAGTAACCATAGCAAACTATGCCAAACTCACCTAAATTACTTCGGCTACCATAAATCATCACCAACTAACCCTTACCACAACAAACTAAACCCAATCACTTTTAAATTACAAAAAAATGTTACTAACCATAGCAAACTATGCCAAACTCACCTAAATTACTTCGGCTATCAAAAATCACCCCCAACTACACTTTACAGCAACAAACTAAGCCGAATCACTTTATAATTACAAAAAAATGCTAAAAATCATAACAAACTATACCGGAATCACCTAAATTACTTCGGCTACCGTAAATCACCCCCAACTATCCCTTACCACAACAAACCAAACCATATCATCTTAAAATTACAAAAAAAGGTGTACAAATCATAACAAATTATGCCAGACTCACCTAAATTACTTCGGCTACTCTAAATCATCACCAACTAACCCTTACCACAACAAACTAAACCCAATCACTTTTAAATTACAAAAAAATGCTAGTAACCATAGCAAACTATGCCAAACTCACCTAAATTACTTCGGCTACCATAAATCATCACCAACTAACCCTTACCATAACTAACTAAACCCAATCACTTTTAAATTACAAAAAAATGCTACTAACCATAGCAAACTATGCCAAACTCACCTAAATTACTTCGGCTATCAAAAATCACCCCCAACTACACTTTACAGCAACAAACTAAACCCAATCACTTTAAAATTACAAAAAAATGCTAAAAATCATAACAAACTATACCAGAATCACCTAAATTACTTCGGCTACCATAAATCACCCCCAATTATCCCTTACCACAACAAACCAAACCATAACATCTTAAAATTACAAAAAAAGGTGTACAAATCATAACAAACTATGCCAGACTCACCTAAATTACTTCGGCTACTCTAAATCATCACCAACTAACCCTTACCACAACAAACTAAACCCAATCACTTTTAAATTACAAAAAAATGCTAGTAACCATAGCAAACTATGCCAAACTCACCTAAATTACTTCGGCTACTATAAATCATCACCAACTAACCCTTACCACAACAAACTAAACCCAATCATTTTTAAATTACAAAAAAATGCTACTAACCATAGCAAACTATGCCAAACTCACCTAAATTACTTCGGCTATCAAAAATCACCCCCAACTACACTTTACAGCAACAAACTAAGCCCAATCACTTTAAAATTACAAAAAAATGCTAAAAATCATAACAAACTATACCAGAATCACCTAAATTACTTCGGCTACCGTAAATCACCCCCAACTATCCCTTACCACAACAAACCAAACCATATCATCTTAAAATTACAAAAAAAGGTGTACAAATCATAACAAACTATGCCAGACTCACCTAAATTACTTCGGCTAATCTAAATCATCACCAACTGACCCTTACCACAACAAACTAAACCCAATCACTTTTAAATTACAAAAAAATGCTAGTAACCATAGCAAACTATGCCAAACTCACCTAAATTACTTCGGCTACCATAAATCATCACCAACTAACCCTTACCATAACTAACTAAACCCAATCACTTTTAAATTACAAAAAAATGCTACTAACCATAGCAAATTATGCCAAACTCACCTAAATTACTTCGGCTATCAAAAATCACCCCCAACTACACTTTACAGCAACAAACTAAACCCAATCACTTTAAAATTACAAAAAAATGCTAAAAATCATAACAAACTATACCAGAATCACCTAAATTACTTCGGCTACCGTAAATCACCCCCAACTATCCCTTACCACAACAAACCAAACCATATCATCTTAAAATTACAAAAAAAGGTGTACAAATCATAACAAACTATGCCAGACTCACCTAAATTACTTCGGCTAATCTAAATCATCACCAACTGACCCTTACCACAACAAACTAAACCCAATCACTTTTAAATTACAAAAAAATGCTAGTAACCATAGCAAACTATGCCAAACTCACCTAAATTACTTCGGCTACCATAAATCATCACCAACTAACCCTTACCATAACTAACTAAACCCAATCACTTTTAAATTACAAAAAAATGCTACTAACCATAGCAAACTATGCCAAACTCACCTAAATTACTTCGGCTATCAAAAACACCCCCAACTACACTTTACAGCAACAAACTAAACCCAATCACTTTAAAATTACAAAAAAATGCTAAAAATCATAACAAACTATACCAGAATCACCTAAATTACTTCGGCTACCGTAAATCACCCCCAACTATCCCTTACCACAACAAACCAAACCATATCATCTTATAATTACAAAAAAAGGTGTACAAATCATAACAAACTATGCCAGACTCACCTAAATTACTTCGGCTAATCTAAATCATCACCAACTGACCCTTACCACAACAAACTAAACCCAATCACTTTTAAATTACAAAAAAATGCTAGTAACCATAGCAAACTATGCCAAACTCACCTAAATTACTTCGGCTACCATAAATCATCACCAACTAACCCTTACCACAACAAACTAAACCCAATCACTTTTAAATTACAAAAAAATGCTACTAACCATAGCAAACTATGCCAAACTCACCTAAATTACTTCGGCTATCAAAAATCACCCCCAACTACACTTTACAGCAACAAACTAAGCCGAATCACTTTATAATTACAAAAAAATGCTAAAAATCATAACAAACTATACCAGAATCACCTAAATTACTTCGTCTACCGTAAATCACCCCCAACTATCCCTTACCACAACAAACCAAACCATATCATCTTAAAATTACAAAAAAAGGTGTACAAATCATAACAAATTATGCCAGACTCACCTAAATTACTTCGGCTACTCTAAATCATCACCAACTAACCCTTACCACAACAAACTAAACCCAATCACTTTTAAATTACAAAAAAATGCTAGTAACCATAGCAAACTATGCCAAACTCACCTAAATTACTTCGGCTATCAAAAATCACCCCCAACTACACTTTACAGCAACAAACTAAGCCGAATCACTTTATAATTACAAAAAAATGCTAAAAATCATAACAAACTATACCAGAATCACCTAAATTACTTCGTCTACCGTAAATCACCCCCAACTATCCCTTACCACAACAAACCAAACCATATCATCTTAAAATTACAAAAAAAGGTGTACAAATCATAACAAATTATGCCAGACTCACCTAAATTACTTCGGCTACTCTAAATCATCACCAACTAACCCTTACCATAACTAACTAAACCCAATCACTTTTAAATTACAAAAAAATGCTACTAACCATAGCAAACTATGCCAAACTTACCTAAATTACTTCGGCTATCAAAAATCACCCCCAACAACTACACTTTACAGCAACAAACAAAGCCCAATCACTTTAAAATTACAAAAAAATGCTAAAAATCATAACAAACTATACCAGAATCACCTAAACTACTTCGGCTACCGTAAATCACCCCCAACTATCCCTTACCACAACAAACCAAACCATATTATCTTAAAATTACAAAAAAAGGTGTACAAATCATAACAAACTATGCCAGACTGACCTAAATTACTTCGGCTATTCTAAATCATCACCAACTGACCCTTACCACAACAAACTAAACCCAATCACTTTTAAATTACAAAAAAATGCTAGTAACCATAGCAAACTATGCCAAACTCACCTAAATTACTTCGGCTACCATAAATCATCACCAACTAACCCTTACCACAACAAACTAAACCCAATCACTTTTAAATTACAAAAAAATGCTAGTAACCATAGCAAACTATGCCAAACTCACCTAAATTACCTCGGCTACCATAAATCATGACCAACTAACCCTTACCACAACAAACTAAACGCAATCACTTTTAAATTACAAAAAAATGCAACTAACCACAGCAAACTATGCCAAACTCACCTAAATTACTTCGGCTATCAAAAATCACCCCCAACTACACTTTACAACAACAAACTAAGCCCAATCACTTTAAAATTACAAAAAAATGCTAAAAATCATAACAAACTATACCGGAATCACCTAAATTACTTCGGCTACCGTAAATCACCCCCAACTATCCCTTACGACAACAAACCAAACCATATCATCTTAAAATTACAAAAAAAGGTGTACAAATCATAACAAACTATGCCAGACTCACCTAAATTACTTCGGCTACTTTAAATTATCACCAACTAACCCTTACCACAACAAACTAAACCCAATCACTTTTAAATTACAAAAAAATGCTAGTAACCATAGCAAACTATGCCAAACTCACCTAAATTACTTCGGCTACCATAAATGATCACCAACTAACCCTTACCACAACAAACTAAACCCAATCACTTTTAAATTACAAAAAAATGTTACTAACCATAGCAAACTATGCCAAACTCACCTAAATTACTTCGGCTATCAAAAATCACCCCCAACTACACTTTACAGCAACAAACTAAGCCGAATCACTTTATAATTACAAAAAAATGCTAAAAATCATAACAAACTATACCAGAATTACCTAAATTACTTCGTCTACCGTAAATCACCCCCAACTATCCCTTACCACAACAAACCAAACCATATCATCTTAAAATTACAAAAAAAGGTGTACAAATCATAACAAATTATGCCAGACTCACCTAAATTACTTCGGCTACTCTAAATCATCACCAACTAACCCTTACCACAACAAACTAAACCCAATCACTTTTAAATTACAAAAAAATGCTAGTAACCATAGCAAACTATGCCAAACTCACCTAAATTACTTCGGCTACCATAAATCATCACCAACTAACCCTTACCATAACTAACTAAACCCAATCACTTTTAAATTACAAAAAAATGCTACTAACCATAGCAAACTATGCCAAACTCACCTAAATTACTTCGGCTATCAAAAATCACCCCCAACTACACTTTACAGCAACAAACTAAACCCAATCACTTTAAAATTACAAAAAAATGCTAAAAATCATAACAAACTATACCAGAATCACCTAAATTACTTCGGCTACCATAAATCACCCCCAATTATCCCTTACCACAACAAACCAAACCATAACATCTTAAAATTACAAAAAAAGGTGTACAAATCATAACAAACTATGCCAGACTCACCTAAATTACTTCGGCAACTCTAAATCATCACCAACTAACCCTTACCACAACAAACTAAACCCAATCACTTTTAAATTACAAAAAAATGCTAGTAACCATAGCAAACTATGCCAAACTCACCTAAATTACTTCGGCTACCATAAATCATCACCAACTAACCCTTACCACAACAAACTAAACCCAATCATTTTTAAATTACAAAAAAATGCTACTAACCATAGCAAACTATGCCAAACTCACCTAAATTACTTCGGCTATCAAAAATCACCCCCAACTACACTTTACAGCAACAAACTAAGCCCAATCACTTTAAAATTACAAAAAAATGCTAAAAATCATAACAAACTATACCAGAATCACCTAAATTACTTCGGCTACCGTAAATCACCCCCAACTATCCCTTACCACAACAAACCAAACCATATCATCTTAAAATTACAAAAAAAGGTGTACAAATCATAACAAACTATGCCAGACTCACCTAAATTACTTCGGCTAATCTAAATCATCACCAACTGACCCTTACCACAACAAACTAAACCCAATCACTTTTAAATTACAAAAAAATGCTAGTAACCATAGCAAACTATGCCAAACTCACCTAAATTACTTCGGCTACCATAAATCATCACCAACTAACCCTTACCATAACTAACTAAACCCAATCACTTTTAAATTACAAAAAAATGCTACTAACCATAGCAAACTATGCCAAACTCACCTAAATTACTTCGGCTATCAAAAATCACCCCCAACTACACTTTACAGCAACAAACTAAACCCAATCACTTTAAAATTACAAAAAAATGCTAAAAATCATAACAAACTATACCAGAATCACCTAAATTACTTCGGCTACCGTAAATCACCCCCAACTATCCCTTACCACAACAAACCAAACCATATCATCTTATAATTACAAAAAAAGGTGTACAAATCATAACAAACTATGCCAGACTCACCTAAATTACTTCGGCTAATCTAAATCATCACCAACTGACACTTACCACAACAAACTAAACCCAATCACTTTTAAATTACAAAAAAATGCTAGTAACCATAGCAAACTATGCCAAACTCACCTAAATTACTTCGGCTACCATAAATGATCACCAACTAACCCTTACCACAACAAACTAAACCCAATCACTTTTAAATTACAAAAAAATGTTACTAACCATAGCAAACTATGCCAAACTCACCTAAATTACTTCGGCTATCAAAAATCACCCCCAACTACACTTTACGGCAACAAACTAAGCCGAATCACTTTATAATTACAAAAAAATGCTAAAAATCATAACAAACTATACCAGAATCACCTAAATTACTTCGTCTACCGTAAATCACCCCCAACTATCCCTTACCACAACAAACCAAACCATATCATCTTAAAATTACAAAAAAAGGTGTACAAATCATAACAAATTATGCCAGACTCACCTAAATTACTTCGGCTACTCTAAATCATCACCAACTAACCCTTACCACAACAAACTAAACCCAATCACTTTTAAATTACAAAAAAATGCTAGTAACCATAGCAAACTATGCCAAACTCACCTAAATTACTTCGGCTACCATAAATCATCACCAACTAACCCTTACCATAACTAACTAAACCCAATCACTTTTAAATTACAAAAAAATGCTACTAACCATAGCAAACTATGCCAAACTCACCTAAATTACTTCGGCTATCAAAAATCACCCCCAACTACACTTTACAGCAACAAACTAAACCCAATCACTTTAAAATTACAAAAAAATGCTAAAAATCATAACAAACTATACCAGAATCACCTAAATTACTTCGGCTACCATAAATCACCCCCAATTATCCCTTACCACAACAAACCAAACCATAACATCTTAAAATTACAAAAAAAGGTGTACAAATCATAACAAACTATGCCAGACTCACCTAAATTACTTCGGCTACTCTAAATCATCACCAACTAACCCTTACCACAACAAACTAAACCCAATCACTTTTAAATTACAAAAAAATGCTAGTAACCATAGCAAACTATGCCAAACTCACCTAAATTACTTCGGCTACCATAAATCATCACCAACTAACCCTTACCACAACAAACTAAACCCAATCATTTTTAAATTACAAAAAAATGCTACTAACCATAGCAAACTATGCCAAACTCACCTAAATTACTTCGGCTATCAAAAATCACCCCCAACTACACTTTACAGCAACAAACTAAGCCCAATCACTTTAAAATTACAAAAAAATGCTAAAAATCATAACAAACTATACCAGAATCACCTAAATTACTTCGGCTACCGTAAATCACCCCCAACTATCCCTTACCACAACAAACCAAACCATATCATCTTAAAATTACAAAAAAAGGTGTACAAATCATAACAAACTATGCCAGACTCACCTAAATTACTTCGGCTAATCTAAATCATCACCAACTGACCCTTACCACAACAAACTAAACCCAATCACTTTTAAATTACAAAAAAATGCTAGTAACCATAGCAAACTATGCCAAACTCACCTAAATTACTTCGGCTACCATAAATCATCACCAACTAACCCTTACCATAACTAACTAAACCCAATCACTTTTAAATTACAAAAAAATGCTACTAACCATAGCAAACTATGCCAAACTCACCTAAATTACTTCGGCTATCAAAAATCACCCCCAACTACACTTTACAGCAACAAACTAAACCCAATCACTTTAAAATTACAAAAAAATGCTAAAAATCATAACAAACTATACCAGAATCACCTAAATTACTTCGGCTACCGTAAATCACCCCCAACTATCCCTTACCACAACAAACCAAACTATATCATCTTAAAATTACAAAAAAAGGTGTACAAATCATAACAAACTATGCCAGACTCACCTAAATTACTTCGGCTAATCTAAATCATCACCAACTGACCCTTACCACAACAAACTAAACCCAATCACTTTTAAATTACAAAAAAATGCTAGTAACCATAGCAAACTATGCCAAACTCACCTAAATTACTTCGGCTACCATAAATCATCACCAACTAACCCTTACCATAACTAACTAAACCCAATCACTTTTAAATTACAAAAAAATACTACTAACCATAGCAAACTATGCCAAACTCACCTAAATTACTTCGGCTATCAAAAATCACCCCCAACTACACTTTACAGCAACAAACTAAACCCAATCACTTTAAAATTACAAAAAAATGCTAAAAATCATAACAAACTATACCAGAATCAACTAAATTACTTCGGCTACCGTAAATCACCCCCAACTATCCCTTACCACAACAAACCAAACCATATCATCTTATAATTACAAAAAAAGGTGGACAAATCATAACAAACTATGCCAGACTCACCTAAATTACTTCGGCTAATCTAAATCATCACCAACTGACCCTTACCACAACAAACTAAACCCAATCACTTTTAAATTACAAAAAAATGCTAGTAACCATAGCAAACTATGCCAAACTCACCTAAATTACTTCGGCTACCATAAATCATCACCAACTAACCCTTACCACAACAAACTAAACCCAATCACTTTTAAATTACAAAAAAATGCTACTAACCATAGCAAACTATGCCAAACTCACCTAAATTACTTCGGCTATCAAAAATCACCCCCAACTACACTTTACAGCAACAAACTAAGCCCAATCACTTTAAAATTACAAAAAAATGCTAAAAATCATAACAAACTACACCAGAATCACCTAAATTACTTCGGCTACCGTAAATCACCCCCAACTATCCCTTACCACAACAAACCAAACCATATCATCTTAAAATTACAAAAAAAGGTGTACAAATCATAACAAACTATGCCAGACTCACTTAAATTACTTCGGCTACTCTAAATCATCACCAACTAACCCTTACCACAACAAACTAAACCCAATCACTTTTAAATTACAAAAAAATGCTAGTAACCATAGCAAACTATGCCAAACTCACCTAAATTACTTCGGCTACCATAAATCATCACCAACTAACCCTTACCACAACAAACTAAACCCAATCACTTTTAAATTACAAAAAAATGCTAGTAACCATAGCAAACTATGCCAAACTCACCTAAATTACTTCGGCTACCAAAAATCATCACCAACTAACCCTTACCACAACAAACTAAACCCAATCACTTTTAAATTACAAAAAAATGCTACTAACCATAGCAAACTATGCCAAACTCACCTAAATTACTTCGGCTATCAAAAATCACCCCCAACTACACTTTACAGCAACAAACAAAGCCCAATCACTTTAAAATTACAAAAAAATGCTAAAAATCATAACAAACTATACCAGAATCACCTAAATTACTTCGGCTATCGTAAATCACCCCCAACTATCCCTTACCACAACAAACCAAACCATATTATCTTAAAATTACAAAAAAAGGTGTACAAATCATAACAAACTATGCCAGACTGACCTAAATTACTTCGGCTATTCTAAATCATCACCAACTGACCCTTACCACAACAAACTAAACCCAATCACTTTTAAATTACAAAAAAATGCTAGTAACCATAGCAAACTATGCCAAACTCACCTAAATTACTTCGGCTACCATAAATCATCACCAACTAACCCTTACCACAACAAACTAAACCCAATCACTTTTAAATTACAAAAAAATGCTAGTAACCATAGCAAACTATGCCAAACTCACCTAAATTACCTCGGCTACCATAAATCATGACCAACTAACCCTTACCACAACAAACTAAACGCAATCACTTTTAAATTACAAAAAAATGCAACTAACCACAGCAAACTATGCCAAACTCACCTAAATTACTTCGGCTATCAAAAATCACCCCCAACTACACTTTACAACAACAAACTAAGCCCAATCACTTTAAAATTACAAAAAAATGCTAAAAATCATAACAAACTATACCGGAATCACCTAAATTACTTCGGCTACCGTAAATCACCCCCAACTATCCCTTACCACAACAAACCAAACCATATCATCTTAAAATTACAAAAAAAGGTGTACAAATCATAACAAACTATGCCAGACTCACCTAAATTACTTCGGCTACTTTAAATTATCACCAACTAACCCTTACCACAACAAACTAAACCCAATCACTTTTAAATTACAAAAAAATGCTAGTAACCATAGCAAACTATGCCAAACTCACCTAAATTACTTCGGCTACCATAAATGATCACCAACTAACCCTTACCACAACAAACTAAACCCAATCACTTTTAAATTACAAAAAAATATTACTAACCATAGCAAACTATGCCAAACTCACCTAAATTACTTCGGCTATCAAAAATCACCCCCAACTACACTTTACAGCAACAAACTAAGCCGAATCACTTTATAATTACAAAAAAATGCTAAAAATCATAACAAACTATACCAGAATCACCTAAATTACTTCGTCTACCGTAAATCACCCCCAACTATCCCTTACCACAACAAACCAAACCATATCATCTTAAAATTACAAAAAAAGGTGTACAAATCATAACAAATTATGCCAGACTCACCTAAATTACTTCGGCTACTCTAAATCATCACCAACTAACCCTTACCACAACAAACTAAACCCAATCACTTTTAAATTACAAAAAAATGCTAGTAACCATAGCAAACTATGCCAAACTCACCTAAATTACTTCGGCTACCATAAATCATCACCAACTAACCCTTACCATAACTAACTAAACCCAATCACTTTTAAATTACAAAAAAATGCTACTAACCATAGCAAACTATGCCAAACTCACCTAAATTACTTCGGCTATCAAAAATCACCCCCAACTACACTTTACAGCAACAAACAAAGCCCAATCACTTTAAAATTACAAAAAAATGCTAAAAATCATAACAAACTATACCAGAATCACCTAAATTACTTCGGCTACCGTAAATCACCCCCAACTATCCCTTACCACAACAAACCAAACCATATTATCTTAAAATTACAAAAAAAGGTGTACAAATCATAACAAACTATGCCAGACTGACCTAAATTACTTCGGCTATTCTAAATCATCACCAACTGAACCTTACCACAACAAACTAAACCCAATCACTTTTAAATTACAAAAAAATGCTAGTAACCATAGCAAACTATGCCAAACTCACCTAAATTACTTCGGCTACCATAAATCATCACCAACTAACCCTTACCACAACAAACTAAACCCAATCACTTTTAAATTACAAAAAAATGCTAGTAACCATAGCAAACTATGCCAAACTCACCTAAATTACCTCGGCTACCATAAATCATGACCAACTAACCCTTACCACAACAAACTAACCCCAATCACTTTTAAATTACAAAAAAATGCAACTAACCACAGCAAACTATGCCAAACTCACCTAAATTACTTCGGCTATCAAAAATCACCCCCAACTACACTTTACAACAACAAACTAAGCCCAATCACTTTAAAATTACAAAAAAATGCTAAAAATCATAACAAACTATACCGGAATCACCTAAATTACTTCGGCTACCGTAAATCACCCCCAACTATCCCTTACCACAACAAACCAAACCATATCATCTTAAAATTACAAAAAAAGGTGTACAAATCATAACAAACTATGCCAGACTCACCTAAATTACTTCGGCTACTTTAAATTATCACCAACTAACCCTTACCACAACAAACTAAACCCAATCACTTTTAAATTACAAAAAATTGTTACTAAGCATAGCAAACTATGCCAAACTCACCTAAATTACTTCGGCTATCAAAAATCACCCCCAACTACACTTTACAGCAACAAACTAAGCCGAATCACTTTATAATTACAAAAAAATTCTAAAAATCATAACAAACTATACCAGAATCACCTAAATTACTTCGTCTACCGTAAATCACCCCCAACTATCCCTTACCACAACAAACCAAACCATATCATCTTAAAATTACAAAAAAAGGTGTACAAATCATAACAAATTATGCCAGACTCACCTAAATTACTTCGGCTACTCTAAATCATCACCAACTAACCCTTACCACAACAAACTAAACCCAATCACTTTTAAATTACAAAAAAATGCTAGTAACCATAGCAAACTATGCCAAACTCACCTAAATTACTTCGGCTACCATAAATCATCACCAACTAACCCTTACCATAACTAACTAAACCCAATCACTTTTAAATTACAAAAAAATGCTACTAACCATAGCAAACTATGCCAAACTCACCTAAATTACTTCGGCTATCAAAAATCACCCCCAACTACACTTTACAGCAACAAACTAAACCCAATCACTTTAAAATTACAAAAAAATGCTAAAAATCATAACAAACTATACCAGAATCACCTAAATTACTTCGGCTAACATAAATCACCCCAAATTATCCCTTACCACAACAAACCAAACCATAACATCTTAAAATTACAAAAAAAGGTGTACAAATCATATCAAACTATGCCAGACTCACCTAAATTACTTCGGCTACTCTAAATCATCACCAACTAACCCTTACCACAACAAACTAAACCCAATCACTTTTAAATTACAAAAAAATGCTAGTAACCATAGCAAACTATGCCAAACTCACCTAAATTACTTCGGCTACCATAAATCATCACCAACTAACCCTTACCACAACAAACTAAACCCAATCATTTTTAAATTACAAAAAAATGCTACTAACCATAGCAAACTATGCCAAACTCACCTAAATTACTTCGGCTATCAAAAATCACCCCCAACTACACTTTACAGCAACAAACTAAGCCCAATCACTTTAAAATTACAAAAAAATGCTAAAAATCATAACAAACTATACCAGAATCACCTAAATTACTTCGGCTACCGTAAATCACCCCCAACTATCCCTTACCACAACAAACCAAACCATATCATCTTAAAATTACAAAAAAAGGTGTACAAATCATAACAAACTATGCCAGACTTACCTAAATTACTTCGGCTATTCTAAATCATCACCAACTGACCCTTACAACAACAAACTAAACCCAATCACTTTTAAATTACAAAAAAATGCTAGTAACCATACCAAACTATGCCAAACTCACCTAAATTACTTCGGCTACCATAAATCGTCACCAACTAACCCTTACCACAACAAACTAAACCCAATCACTTTTCAATTACAAAAAAATGCTAGTAACCATAGCAAACTATGCCAAACTCACCTAAATTATTTCGGCTACCATAAATCATCACCAACTAACCCTTACTACAACAAACTAAACGCAATCACTTTTAAATTACAAAAAAATGCAACTAACCATAGCAAACTATGCCAAACTCACCTAAATTACTTCGGATATCAAAAATCACCTCCAACTACACTTTACAACAACAAACTAAGCCCAATCACTTTAAAATTACAAAAAAATGCTAAAAATCATAACAAACTATACCGGAATCACCTAAATTACTTCGGCTACCGTAAATCACCCCCAACTATCCCTTACCACAACAAACCAAACCATATCATCTAAAAATTAAAAAAAAAGGTGTGCAAATCATAACAAACTATGCCAGACTCACCTAAATTACTTCGGCTACTCTAAATCATCAGCAACTAACCCTTACCACAACAAACTAAACCCAATCACTTTTAAATTACAAAAAAATGCTAGGAACCATAGCAAACTATGCCAAACTCACCTAAATTACTTCGGCTACCATAAATGATCACCAACTAACCCTTACCACAACAAACTAAACCCAATCACTTTTAAATTACAAAAAAATGCTACTAACCATAGCAAACTATGCCAAACTCACCTAAATTACTTCGGCTATCAAAAATCACCCCCAACTACACTTTACAGCAACAAACTAAGCCCAATCACTTTATAATTACAAAAAAATGCTAAAAATCATAACAAACTATACCAGAATCACCTAAATTACTTCGGCTACTCTAAATCATCACCAACTAACCCTTACCACAACAAACTAAACCCAATCACTTTTAAATTACAAAAAAATGCTAGTAACCATAGCAAACTATGCCAAACTCACCTAAATTACTTCGGCTACCATAAATCATCACCAACTAACCCTTACCATAAAAATGCTAAAAATCATAACAAACTATACCAGAATCACCTAAATTACTTCGGCTACCGTAAATCACCCCCAACTATCCCTTACCACAACAAACCAAACCATATCATCTTAAAATTACAAAAAAAGGTGTACAAATCATAACAAAATTTGCCAGACTCACCTAAATTACTTCGGCTAATCTAAATCATCACCAACTGACCCTTAGCACAACAAACTATACCCAATCACTTTTAAATTACAAAAAAATGCTAGTAACCATAGCAAACTATGCCAAACTCACCTAAATTACTTCGGCTACCATAAATCATCACCAACTAACCCTTACCACAACAAACTAAACCCAATCACTTTTAAATTACAAAAAAATGCTACTAAACATAGCAAACTATGCCAAACTCACCTAAATTACTTCGGCTATCAAAAATCACCCCCAACTACACTTTACAGCAACAAACTAAGCCCAATCACTTTAAAATTACAAAAAAATACTAAAAATCATAACAAACTATACCAGAATCACCTAAATTACTTCGGCTACCGTAAATCACCCCCAACTATCCCTTACCACAACAAACCAAACCATATCATCTTAAAATTACAAAAAAAGGTGTACAAATCATAACAAACTATGCCAGACTGACCTAAATTACTTCGGCTATTCTAAATCATCACCAACTGACCCTTACCACAACAAACTATACCCAATCACTTTTAAATTACAAAAAAATGCTAGTAACCATAGCAAACTATGCCAAACTCACCTAAATTACTTCGGCTACCATAAATCATCACCAACTGACCCTTACCACAACAAACTAAACCCAATCACTTTTAAATTACAAAAAAATATGTACTAACCATAGCAAACTATGCCAAACTCACCTAAATTACTTCGGCTATCAAAAATCACCCCCAACTACACTTTACAGCAACAAACAAAGCCCAATCACTTTAAAATTACAAAAAAATGCTAAAAATCATAACAAACTATACCAGAATCACCTAAATAACTTCGGCTACCGTAAATCACCCCCAACTATCCCTTACCACAACAAACCAAACCATATCATCTTAAAATTACAAAAAATGGTGTACAAATTATAACAAACTATGCCAGACTCACCTAAATTACTTCGGCTAATCTAAATCATCACCAACTGACCCTTACCACAACAAACTAAACCCAATCACTTTTAAATTACAAAAAAATGCTAGTAACCATAGCAAACTATGCCAAACTCACCTAAATTACTTCGGCTACCATAAATCATCACAAACTAACCCTTACCACAACAAACTAAACCCAATCACTTTTAAATTACAAAAAAACGCTACTAACCATAGCAAACTATGCTAAACTCACCTAAATTACTTCGGCTATCAAAAATCACCCCCAACTACACTTTACAGCAACAAACTAAGCCCAATCACTTTATAATTACAAAAAAATGCTAAAAATCATAACAAACTATACCAGAATCACCTAAATTACTTCGGCTACTCTAAATCATCACCAACTAACCCTTACCACAACAAACTAAACCCAATCACTTTTAAATTACAAAAAAATGCTAGTAACCATAGCAAACTATGCCAAACTCACCTAAATTACTTCGGCTACCATAAATCATCACCAACTAACCCTTACCATAAAAATGCTAAAAATCATAACAAACTATACCAGAATCACCTAAATTACTTCGGCTACCGTAAATCACCCCCAACTATCCCTTACCACAACAAACCAAACCATATCATCTTAAAATTACAAAAAAAGGTGTACAAATCATAACAAAATTTGCCAGACTCACCTAAATTACTTTGGCTAATCTAAATCATCACCAACTGACCCTTACCACAACAAACTAAACCCAATCACTTTTAAATTACAAAAAAATGCTAGTAACCATAGCAAACTATGCCAAACTCACCTAAATTACTTCGGCTACCATAAATCATCACAAACTAACCCTTACCACAACAAACTAAACCCAATCACTTTTAAATTACAAAAAAACGCTACTAACCATAGCAAACTATGCTAAACTCACCTAAATTACTTCGGCTATCAAAAATCACCCCCAACTACACTTTACAGCAACAAACTAAGCCCAATCACTTTAAAATTACAAAAAAATGCTAAAAATCATAACAAACTATACCAGAATCACCTAAATTACTTCGGCTACCGTAAATCAACCCCAACTATCCCTTACCACAACAAACCAAACCATATCATCTTAAAATTACAAAAAAAGGTGTACAAATCATAACAAACTATGCCAGACTTACCTAAATTACTTCGGCTAATCTAAATCATCACCAACTGACCCTTACCACAACAAACTAAACCCAATCTCTTTTAAATTACAAAAAAATGCTAGTAACCATAGCAAACTATGCCAAACTCACCTAAATTACTTCGGCTACCATAAATCATCACCAACTAACCCTTACCATAACTAACTAAACCCAATCACTTTTAAATTACAAAAAAATGCTACTAACCATAGCAAACTATGCCAAACTCACCTAAATTACTTCGGCTATCAAAAATCACCCCCAACTACACTTTACAGCAACAAACTAAGCCCAATCACTTTAAAATTACAAAAAAAAATGCTAAAAATCATAACAAACTATATCACAATCACCTAAATTACTTCGGCTATCGTAAATCACCCCCAACTATCCCTTACCACAACAAACCAAACCATATCATCTTAAAATTACAAAAAAAGGTTTACAAATCATAACAAACTATGCCAGACTCACCTAAATTACTTCGGCTACTCTAAATCATCACCAACTAACCCTTACCACAACAAACTAAACCCAATAACTTTTAAATTACAAAAAAATGCTACTAACCATAGCAAACTATGCCAAACTCACCTAAATTACTTCGGCTATCAAAAATCACCCCCAACTAAACTTTACAGCAACAAACTAAGCCCAATCACTTTAAAATTACAAAAAAAAATGCTAAGAATCATAACAAACTATACCACAATCACCTAAATTACTTCGGCTACCGTAAATCACCCCCAACTATCCCTTACCACAACAAACCAAACCATATCATCTTAAAATTACAAAAAAAGGTTTATAAATCATAACAAACTATGCCAGACTCACCTAAATTACTTCGGCTACTCTAAATCATCACCAACTAACCCTTACCACAACAAACTAAACCCAATCACTTTTAAATTACAACAAATGCTACTAACCATAGCAAACTATGCCAAACTCACCTAAATTACTTCGGCTATCAAAATCACCCCCAACTACACTTTACAGCAACAAACTAAGCCCAATCACTTTAAAATTACAAAAAATAGCTAAAAATCATAACAAACTATACCAGAATCGCCTAAATTACTTCGGCTACCGTAAATCACCCCCAACTATCCCTTACCACAACAAACCAAACCATATCATCTTAAAATTACAAAAAAAGGAGTACAAATCATAACAAACTATGCCAGACTCACCTAAATTACTTCGGCTACTCTAAATCAACACCAACTAACCCTTACCACGACAAACTAAACCCAATCACTTTTAAATTACAAAAAAATGCTAGTAACCATAGCAAACTATGCCAAACTCACCTAAATTACTTCGGCTACCATAAATCATCACCAACTAAACCTTACCACAACAAACTAAACCCAATCACTTTTAAATTACAAAAAAATGCTACTAACCATAGCAAAAAATGCCAAACTCACCTAAATTACTTCGGCTATCAAAAATCACCCCAACTACACTTTACAGCAACAAACTAAGCCCAATCATTTTAAAATTACAAAAAAATGCTAAAAATCATAACAAACTATACCAGAATCACCTAAATTACTTCGGCTACCGTAAATCACCCCCAACTATCCCTTACCACAACAAACCAAACCATATCATCTTAAAATTACAAAAAAAGGTGTACAATCATAACAAACTATGCCAGACTCACCTAAATTACTTCGGCTACTCTAAATCATCACCAACTAACCCTTACCACAACAAACTAAACCCAATCACTTTTAAATTACAAAAAAATGCTAGTAACCATAGCAAACTATGAAAAAACTCACCTAAATTACTGCGGCTACCATAAATCATCACCAACTAACCCTTACCACAACAAACTAAACCCAATCACTTTTAAATTACAAAAAAATGCTACTAACCATAGCAAACTATGCCAAACTCACCTAAATTACTTCGGCTATCAAAAATCACCCCCAACTACACTTTACAGCAACAAACTAAGCCCAATCACTTTAAAATTACAAAAAAATGCCAAAAATCATAACAAACTATACCAGAATCACCTAAATTACTTCGGCTACCGTAAATCACCCCCAACTATTCCTTGCCACAACAAACCAAACCATATCATCTTAAAATTACAAAAAAAGGTGTACAAATCATAACAAACTATGCCAGACTCACCTAAATTACTTCGGCTACTCTAAATCATCACCAACTGACCCTTACCACAACAAACTAAACCCAATCACTTTTAAATTACAAAAAAATGCTAGTAACCATAGCAAACTAAGCCAAACTCACCTAAATTACTTCGGCTACCATAAATCATCACCAACTAACCCTTACCATAACTAACTAAACCCAATCACTTTTAAATTACAAAAAAATGCTACTAACCATAGCAAACTATGCCAAACTCACCTAAATTACTTCGGCTATCAAAAATAACCCCCAACTGCACTTTACCGCAACAAACTAAGCCCAATCACTTTAAAATTACAAAAAAATGCTAAAAATCATAACAAACTATACCAGAATCACCTAAATTACTTCGGCTACGGTAAATCACCCCCAACTATCCCTTACCACAACAAACCAAACCATATCATCTTAAAATTTCAAAAAAAGGTGTACAAATCATAACAAACTATGCCAGACTCACCTAAATTACTTCGGCTACTCTAAATCATCACCAACTAACCCTTACCACAACAAACTAAACCCAATCACTTTTAAATTACAAAAAAATGCTAGTAACTATAGCAAACTATGCCAAACTCACCTAAATTACTTCGGCTACCATAAATCATCACCAACTAACCCTTACCACAACAAACTAAACGCAATCACTTTTAAATTACAAAAAAATGCAACTAACCATAGCAAACTATGCCAAACTCACCTAAATTACTTCGGCTATCAAAAATCACCCCCAACTACACTTTACAGCAACAAACTAAGCCCAATCACTTTAAAATTACAAAAAAATGCTAAAAATCATAGCAATCACTTTTAAATTACAAAAAAATGCTAGTTACCATAGCAAACTATGCCAAACTCACCTAAATTACTTCGGCTACCATAAATCATCACCAACTAACCCTTACCACAACAAACTAAACGAAATCACTTTTAAATTACAAAAAAATGCTACTAACCATAGCAAACTATGCCAAACTCACCTAAATTACTTCGGCTATCAAAAATCACCCCCAACTACACTTTACAGCAACAAACTAAGCCCAATCACTTTAAAATTACAAAAAAAATGCTAAAAATCATAACAAACTATACCAGAATCACCTAAATTACTTCGGCTACCGTAAATCACCCCCAACTATCCCTTACCACAACAAACCAAACCATATCATCTTAAAATTACAAAAAAAGTTGTACAAATCATAACAAACTATGCCAGACTCACTTAAATTACTTCGGCTACTTTAAATCATTACCAACTAACCCTTACCACAACAAACTAAACCCAATCACTTTTAAATTACAAAAAAATGCTAGTAACCATAGCAAACTATGCCAAACTCACCTAAATTACTTCGGCTACCATAAATCATCACCAACTAACCCTTACAACAACAAACTGAACCCAATCACTTTTAAATTACAAAAAAATGCTACTAACCATAGCAAACTATGCCAAACTCACCTAAATTACTTCGGCTATCAAAAATCACCCCCAACTACACTTTACAGCAACAAACTAAGCCCAATCACTTTAAAATTACAAAAAAATGCTAAAAATCATAACAAACTATACCAGAATCACCTAAATTACTTCGGCTACCGTAAATCACCCCCAACTATCCCTTACCACAACAAACCAAACCATATCATCTTATAATTACAAAAAAAGGTGTACAAATCATAACAAACTATGCCAGACTCCCCTAAATTACTTCGGCTACTCTAAATCATCACCAACTAATTCTTACCACAACAAACTAAACCCAATCACTTTTAAATTACAAAAAAATGCTAGTAACCATAGCAAACTATGCCAAACTCACCTAAATTACTTCGGCTACCATAAATCATCACCAACTAACCCTTACGAAAACAAACTATATCCAATCACTTTTAAATTACAAAAAAATGCTACTAACCATAGCAAACTATGCCAAACTCACCTAAATTACTTCGGCTATCAAAAATCACACCCAACTACACTTTACAGCAACAAACTAAGCCCAATCACTTTAAAATTACAAAAAAATTCTAAAAATCATAACAAACTATACCAGAATCACCTTAATTACTTCGGCTACCGTAAATCACCCCCAACTATCCCTTACCACAACAAACCAAACCATATCATCTTAAAATTACAAGAAAAGGTGTACAAATCATAACAAACTATGCCAGACTTACCTAAATTACTTCGGCTACTCTAAATCATCACCAACTAACCCTTACCACAACAAACTAAACCCAATCATTTTTAAATTACAAAAAAATGCTAGTAATCATAGCAAACTATGCCAAACTCACCTAAATTACTTCGGCTACCATAAATCATCACCAACTATCCCTTACCACAACAAACTAAACCCAATCACTTTTAAATTACAAAAAAATGCTACTAACCATAGCAAACTATGCCAAACTCGCATAAATTACTTCGGCTATCAAAAATCACCCCCAACTACACTTTACAGCACCAAACTAAGCCCAATCACTTTAAAATTACAAAAAAATGCTAAAAATCATAACAAACTATACCAGAATCACCTAAATTACTTCGGCTACCGTAAATAACCCCCAACTATCCCTTACCACAACAAACCAAACCATATCATCTTAAAATTACAAAAAAAGGAGTACAAATCATAACAAACTATGCCAGACTCACCTAAATTATTTCGGCTATCAAAATCACCCCCAACTACACTTTACAGCAACAAACTAAGCCCAATCACTTTAAAATTACAAAAAAATGCTAAAAATCATAACAAACTATACCAGAATCGCCTAAATTACTTCGGCTACCGTAAATCACCCCCAACTATCCCTTACCACAACAAACCAAACCATATCATCTTAAAATTACAAAAAAAGGAGTACAAATCATAACAAACTATGCCAGACTCACCTAAATTACTTCGGCTACTCTAAATCAACACCAACTAACCCTTACCACGACAAACTAAACCCAATCACTTTTAAATTACAAAAAAATGCTAGTAACCATAGCAAACTATGCCAAACTCACCTAAATTACTTCGGCTACCATAAATCATCACCAACTAAACCTTACCACAACAAACTAAACCCAATCACTTTTAAATTACAAAAAAATGCTACTAACCATAGCAAACAATGCCAAACTCACCTAAATTACTTCGGCTATCAAAAATCACCCCAACTACACTTTACAGCAACAAACTAAGCCCAATCATTTTAAAATTACAAAAAAATGCTAAAAATCATAACAAACTATACCAGAATCACCTAAATTACTTCGGCTACCGTAAATCACCCCCAACTATCCCTTACCACAACAAACCAAACCATATCATCTTAAAATTACAAAAAAAGGTGTACAATCATAACAAACTATGCCAGACTCACCTAAATTACTTCGGCTACTCTAAATCATCACCAACTAACCCTTACCACAACAAACTAAACCCAATCACTTTTAAATTACAAAAAAATGCTAGTAACCATAGCAAACTATGAAAAAACTCACCTAAATTACTGCGGCTACCATAAATCATCACCAACTAACCCTTACCACAATAAAAACAAAACCCAATCACTTTTAAATTACAAAAAAATGCTACTAACCATAGCAAACTATGCCAAACTCACCTAAATTACTTCGGCTATCAAAAATCACCCCCAACTACACTTTACAGCAACAAACTAAGCCCAATCACTTTAAAATTACAAAAAAATGCCAAAAATCATAACAAACTATACCAGAATCACCTAAATTACTTCGGCTACCGTAAATCACCCCCAACTATTCCTTGCCACAACAAACCAAACCATATCATCTTAAAATTACAAAAAAAGGTGTACAAATCATAACAAACTATGCCAGACTCACCTAAATTACTTCGGCTACTCTAAATCATCACCAACTGACCCTTACCACAACAAACTAAACCCAATCACTTTTAAATTACAAAAAAATGCTAGTAACCATAGCAAACTAAGCCAAACTCACCTAAATTACTTCGGCTACCATAAATCATCACCAACTAACCCTTACCATAACTAACTAAACCCAATCACTTTTAAATTACAAAAAAATGCTACTAACCATAGCAAACTATGCCAAACTCACCTAAATTACTTCGGCTATCAAAAATAACCCCCAACTGCACTTTACCGCAACAAACTAAGCCCAATCACTTTAAAATTACAAAAAAATACTAAAAATCATAACAAACTATACCAGAATCACCTAAATTACTTCGGCTACGGTAAATCACCCCCAACTATCCCTTACCACAACAAACCAAACCATATCATCTTAAAATTTCAAAAAAAGGTGTACAAATCATAACAAACTATGCCAGACTCACCTAAATTACTTCGGCTACTCTAAATCATCACCAACTGACCCTTACCACTGTTTCGCCGCTAGCTTTTTAGCAGCGCGTGTCGTGTTATTTAGTAAAATCACCTTTTTTTATAATTATACTATATTGACACATACACTAATAATTACATGGATACACAACGTTTCTCTTGGTAACACAAATATCGTTCTCTTGTTTACAATTATCGTTCTTTGACTACTACTCTCGTTCTCTTCTGTAAGAATTGTCGTTTTATGTACTACCCACCTCATGGTCTGAGGGTTGGTTGGGGGTGACATCCAACATCCTCCGCCCCCTTGGAAAATTGATAATTTTTCAAAGTTAAATAAAAACACAAAAAAAATCACATTAAATTGAACTTATATACATGAATCCTATAACTAACACTGCTTCCGTCACTTCTCCATTGGCAACAAGCACAGCTTAGCTACCGGTCTTTTGAGTTCACCACTCGCGGTTTTCATGGTCACCACTCGCACTTGATTGTCTTTTCCGGGGTGCACCATTGTGACGCGTCCTAGGCGCCAGGTGAGTGGTGGGCTGTTGTCTTCCTTGATGACAACAAGGTCGGAGACTTCGATGTTGGGACTGGGTTTCCTCCATTTTCCCCGCTGTTCCTACTTCTGGCCATCTTCGCCAGAAGTGCTGTTTCGCCTGGTTCAACAGCGCCCATCGCTTTAGCCGGTTGCATGTCCGGTTCCGGTTCCGGAATGCTGGTTAGCGGTGTTCCGATCAGGAAATGGCCAGGAGTCAAGGATGTGATATCATTGGGATCGTTTGAAATTGTTGTTAAGGGCCGCGAATTTAGACAAGCTTCGATCTGCATTTCATTAAATGGCAATCGTACTTGAAAGCGACCGTCTGCAGTGCGGCTTGATGTATTTAAAAAATGATTTTCCCAAATCGACTCAGCTTTTGTTAGAGGCTTAGCTTTAGTGTTATACGCCTCGAGGTCCCAGAACTTTTCCACTTGGTACTCGAGATCTTTATTGTCACTGATCGCACAATAAGCATGGATGCTCTTCCCTTGATTGTCATGTGTCGGAATTGAAAGTGGACCAGCAAGAATCCAGCCTAATAGGGTTTTTTGTAAAATGACTTTACTATTTTTTGGCCGTACTTGTCCTACGCATAGTAGGTGCCAAAAAATCTCTGCCCCTATCAGTAAATCGATTGGCCCAGACACATTAAAATCAGGATCGGCTAGCTTGATATTTGATGGAATTGAAATTCTGTGTTTATTGAACGAAAACACAGGTAAGTTTTCCGTAATTTTTGGTAACACTAGGCAATTGAGATTTGTCAAAAATCCGTTTACCCTTGATGATAGGGTCACATCTATCGCCTGTTTTATTACTGAATGGACGTTGTTTATGGCTGAGACAGAAATGTTTGCAACCTTGGGAATTAGACCTAACCGATTGCAGGCAGATTCTGTAATAAAATTGCATTGTGCTCCACTGTCTAATAAAACCCGGCATGGTTGAGAGAGACCATTGTTGTCCTTTAAATTAACAATTGCTGTCGATAGAAGTGTGTCGTTTTGGATATTTTGGCAGCATGGTTTTACCGTCGTATTGACAACAGATGTTGAGTTTGTAGGTAAATCCCTATGTAACAAAGAATTGTGTCGTCGCTTGCATTTTTTACAACCGCTTGATGGACAATCGACCGCCGCGTGTGACGGTTTTAAACAATTTGTGCAAAGTTTTAATTTTGCAACTTGTGCTTCACGAGATGAAATTGATAACCTTAAAAAGTCTGTGCAATTGTAAATGCTATGATTTTTTCTGCACATATAACAAGTTAAGTTATTATTGATGGCGACGATTGATGACTTTTTCTGCATGGATTTTTGATTTGAATATGAATTGTAAACTTGTGAATTGCTTGGTGTTTGGAATTTGATTTTATTGATTTGTAACGCCTCGAGTTGATGACAACGATTTGTTAAAAAATTGTCTAGTTGTTGTTTTGTTGGGACTTCCGCTGCCTTTAATGACTCTTCCCAAGAGTCGCGGGTTGTGTCATCTAATTTTGACGAAATTATGTGAATTAATACGGCGTCCCACGCTTCTATTGGCGTTCCTAAGGATTTTAATGACTCCAAATTTAAATTTGCTTGATCCAGAAGTTGTCTTAAAGACGTCGGAGAGTCTTTTTCTACATTGTTTAAATTGAACAAGTTATTTACATGATGTTGAATTAATAGTCTTTTATTTTCGAAACGGTCCTTTAGAAGGTTCCACGCTACTTCGTAGTTGTTGCCTGATAATGCAACTGAATTGATCGCGTTCGCGGCATCACCTCGAACAGAGTTTTTTAGATGATGCAATTTTTGAATGTTGCTGAAGCGCGATTCATTATGCACCAGAGCTTGAAATGTGTCGTGAAATGATAACCACTCCGTGTAAAGGCCTGTAAATGGTTTTATGTTGATCGGCGGCAATTGTACATTTGCGAATGATGTGGACAAATTGTTTGATCGCGTACTTTCCGTCGGTGCAGAGAGCGAACTGGTGCTTAATTGTTCAAGCAGTTCATCAAATTGACTGCACAATTGAAAATACGTTTCTTCAAATGTCTCGCGCATGCTATCGTGGTCGAATTGTGACGTAATTTGATCAAGCTTTTCGATTTTTGATTGAACTTGATCAAACTCTTTCATTCGCGGACGCAACTCTTGTAGTCTGTTTTTGAGTTGAAATGGAGAAGCCATGGAACCCTTGTTTGCGAGCCATGCTTCGTTTCGCGAGATAAACCTAATTATCGACTCTCGATTGGTGATTGCCGAATTTAGCTCTGCATTGCATGTCGCAGATTGTTCTACATCGGATAGAATCGGAGCCTCGCTTACTTGAGAACGTGTCAAAGGCATTGTTGATTACGAAAAATGTATCGAATTGAATTTAAAATTGAAACAGATCGAAGCTCATACGTGAAGGAACGATAATGTGAATAGGAAGTGATCGGACCCACTTATCAGTGATGACTTGACGACCGATTGCTGACTTCCTCACGTGCGTGATGATTTTTCCAACTTTTTGGAAAGCGTTGGATGTGGACAGGCGAAGATCTTGCACTAGCACTGTTGCAATTGCGGAATCTGATGATTGACCGATGCAGCAGCCGCAGCTCTTCCGTCTGTGATTGATTGTTGCACAATCCGGCTCGAAGGACCAATGTTTCGCCGCTAGCTTTTTAGCAGCGCGTGTCGTGTTATTTAGTAAAATCACCTTTTTTATAATTATACTATATTGACACATACACTAATAATTACATGGATACACAACGTTTCTCTTGGTAACACAAATATCGTTCTCTTGTTTACAATTATCGTTCTTTGACTACTACTCTCGTTCTCTTCTGTAAGAATTGTCGTTTTATGTACTACCCACCTCATGGTCTGAGGGTTGGTTGGGGGTGACATCCAACAACCACAACAAACTAAACCCAATCACTTTTAAATTACAAAAAAATGCTAGTAACCATAGCAAATTATGCCAAACTCACCTAAATTACTTCGGCTACCATAAATCATCACCAACTAACCCTTACGATAACAAACTAAACCCAATCACTTTTAAATTACAAAAAAATGCTACTAACCATAGCAAACTATGCTAAACTCACCTAAATTACTTCGGCTATCAAAAATCACCCCCAACTACACTTTACAGCAACAAACTAAGCCCAATCACTTTAAAATTACAAAAAAATGCTAAAAATCATAACAAACTATACTAAAATCACCTAAATTACTTCGGCTACCGTAAATCACCCCCAACTATCCCTTACCACAACAAACCAAACCATATCATCTTAAAATTACAAAAAAAGCTGTACAAATCATAACAAACTATGCCAGACCCACCTAAATTACTTCGGCTACTCTAAATCATCACCAACTAACCCTTACCACAACAAACTAAACCCAATCACTTTTAAATTACAAAAAAATGCTAGTAACCATAGCAAACCTTGCCAAACTCACCTAAATTACTTCGGCTACCATAAATCATCACCAACTAACCCTTACCACAACAAACTAAACGAAATCATTTTTAAATTACAAAAAAATGCTACTAACCATAGCAAACTATGCCAAACTCACCTAAATTACTTCGGCTATCAAAAATCACCCCCAACTACACTATACAGCAACAAACTAAGCCCAATCACTTTAAAATTACAAAAAAATGCTAAAAATCATAACAAACAATACCGGAATCACCTAAATTACTTCGGCTACCGTAAATCACCCCCAACTATCCCTTACCACAACAAACCAAACCATATCATCTTAAAATTACAAAAAAAGGTGTACAAATCATAACAAGCTATGCCAGACTCACCTAAATTACTTCGGCTACTCTAAATCATCACCAACTAACCCTTACCACAACAAACTAAACCCAATCACTTTTAAATTACAAAAAAATGCTAGTAACCATAGCAAACTATGCCAAACTTACCTAAATTACTTCGGCTACCATAAATCATCACCAACTAACCCTTACCACAACAAACTAAACCCCATCACTTTTAAATTACAAAAAAATGCTACTAACCATAGCAAACTATGCTAAACTCACCTAAATTACTTCGGCTATCAAAAATCACCCCCAACTACACTTTACAGCAACAAACTAAGCCCAATCACTTTAAAATTACAAAAAAATGCTAAAAATCATAACAAACTATACCAGAATCACCTAAATTACTTCGGCTACCGTAAATAACCCTCAACTATCCCTTACCGAAACAAACCAAACCATATTATCTTAAAATTACAAAAAAAGGTGTACAAATCATAACAAACTATGCCAGACTCACCTAAATTACTTCGGCTACTCTAAAGCATCACCAACTAACCCTTACCACAACAAACTAAACCCAATCACTTTTAAATTACAAAAAAATGCTAATAACCATAGCAAACTATGCCAAACTCACCTAAATTACTTCGGCTACCATAAATCATCACCAACTAACCCTTACCACAACAAACTGAACCCAATCACTTTTAAATTACAAAAAAAAGCTACAAACCATAGCAAACTATGCCAAACTCACCTAAATTACTTCGGCTATCAAAAATCACCCCCAACTACACTTTACAGCAACAAACTAAGACCAATCACTTTAAAATTACAAAAAAATGCTAAAAATCATAACAAACTATACCAGAATCACCTAAATTACTTCGGCTACCGTAAATCACCCCCAACTATCCCTTACCACAACAAACCAAACCATATCATCTTAAAATTACAAAAAAAGGTGTACAAATCATAACAAACTATGCCAGACTCACCTAAATTACTTCGGCTACTCTAAATCATCACCAACTAACCCTTACCACAACAAACTAAACCCAATCACTTTTAAATTACAAAAAAATGCTAGTAACCATAGCAAATTATGCCAAACTCACCTAAATTACTTCGGCTACCATAAATCATCACCAACTAAACCTTACCACAACAAACTAAACCCAATCACTTTTAAATTACAAAAAAATGCTACTAACCATAGCAAACTATGCTAAACTCACCTAAATTACTTCGGCTATCAAAAATCACCCCCAACTACACTTTACAGCAACAAACTAAGCCCAATCACTTTAAAATTACAAAAAAATGCTAAAAATCATAACAAACTATACCAGAATCACCTAAATTACTTCGGCTACCGTAAATAACCCTCAACTATCCCTTACCGAAACAAACCAAACCATATCATCTTAAAATTACAAAAAAAGGTGTACAAATCATAACAAACTATGCCAGACTCACCTAAATTACTTCGGCTACTCTAAAGCATCACCAACTAACCCTTACCACAACAAACTAAACCCAATCACTTTTAAATTACAAAAAAATGCTAATAACCATAGCAAACTATGCCAAACTCACCTAAATTACTTCGGCTACCATAAATCATCACCAACTAACCCTTACCACAACAAACTGAACCCAATCACTTTTAAATTACAAAAAAAAGCTACAAACCATAGCAAACTATGCCAAACTCACCTAAATTACTTCGGCTATCAAAAATCACCCCCAACTACACCTTACAGCAACAAACTAAGACCAATCACTTTAAAATTACAAAAAAATGCTAAAAATCATAACAAACTATACCAGAATCACCTAAATTACTTCGGCTACCGTAAATCACCCCCAACTATCCCTTACCACAACAAACCAAACCATATCATCTTAAAATTACAAAAAAAGGTGTACAAATCATAACAAACTATGCCAGACTCACCTAAATTACTTCGGCTACTCTAAATCATCACCAACTAACCCTTACCACAACAAACTAAACCCAATCACTTTTAAATTACAAAAAAATGCTAGTAACAATAGCAAACTATGCCAAACTCACCTAAATTACTTCGGCTATCAAAAATCACCCCCAACTACACTTTACAGCACCAACCTAAGCCCAATCACTTTAAAATTACAAAAAAATGCTAAAAATCATAACAAACTATACCAGAATCACCTAAATTACTTCGGCTACCGTAAATAACCCCCAACTATCCCTTACCACAACAAACCAAACCATATCATCTTAAAATTACAAAAAAAGGTGTACAAATCATAACAAACTATGCCAGACTCACCTAAATTACTTCGGCTACTCTAAATCATCACCAACTGACCCTTACCACAACAAATTAAACCCAATCACTTTTAAATTACAAAAAAATGCTAGTAACCATAGCAAACTATGCCAAACTCACCTAAATTACTTCGGCTACCATAAATCATCACCAACTAACCCTTACCACAACAAACTAAACGCAATCACTTTTAAATTACAAAAAAAAGCTACTAACCATAGCAAACTATGCCAAACTCACCTAAATTACTTCGGCTATCAAAAATCACTCCCAACTACACTTTACAGCAACAAACTAAGCCCAATCACTTTAAAATTACAAAAAAATGCTAATAATCATAACAAACTATACCGGAATCACCTAAATTACTTCGGCTACCGTAAATCACCCCCAACTATCCCTTACCACAACAAACCAAACCATATCATCTTAAAATTACAAAAAAAGGTGTACAAATCATAACAAACTCTGCCAGACTCACCTAAATTACTTCGGCTACTCTAAATCATCACCAAGTAACCCTTACCACAACAAACTAAACCCAATCATTTTTTAATTACAAAAAAATGCTAGTAACCATAGCAAACTATGCCAAACTCACCTAAATTACTTCGGCTACCATAAATCATCACCAACTAACCCTTACCACAACAAACTAAACCCAATCACTTTTAAATTACAAAAAAATGCTACTAACCATAGCAAACTATGCCAAACTCATCTAAATTACTTCGGCTATCAAAAATCACCCCCAACTACACTTTACAGCAACAAACTAAGCCCAATCACTTTAAAATTACAAAAAATGCTAAAAATCATAACAAACTATACCAGAATCACCTAAATTACTTCGGCTACCGTAAATCATCCCCAACTATCCCTTACCACAACAAACCAAACCATATCATCTTAAAATTACAAAAAAGGTGTACAAATCATAACAAACTATGCCAGACTCACCTAAATTACTTCGGCTACTCTAAATCATCACCAACTAACCCTTACCACAACAAACTAAACCCAATCACTTTTAAATTACAAAAAAATGCTAGTAACCATAGCAAACTATGCCAAACTCACCTAAATTACTTCGGCTATCAAAAATCACCCCCAACTACACTTTACAGCACCAACCTAAGCCCAATCACTTTAAAATTACAAAAAAATGCTAAAAATCATAACAAACTATACCAGAATCACCTAAATTACTTCGGCTACCGTAAATAACCCCCAACTATCCCTTACCACAACAAACCAAACCATATCATCTTAAAATTACAAAAAAAGGTGTACAAATCATAACAAACTATGCCAGACTCACCTAAATTACTTCGGCTACTCTAAATCATCACCAACTGACCCTTACCACAACAAACTAAACCCAATCACTTTTAAATTACAAAAAAATGCTAGTAACCATAGCAAACTATGCCAAACTCACCTAAATTACTTCGGCTACCATAAATCATCACCAACTAACCCTTACCACAACAAACTAAACCCAATCACTTTTAAATTACAAAAAAATGCTACTAACCATAGCAAACTATGCCAAACTCATCTAAATTACTTCGGCTATCAAAAATCACCCCCAACTACACTTTACAGCAACAAACTAAGCCCAATCACTTTAAAATTACAAAAAATGCTAAAAATCATAACAAACTATACCAGAATCACCTAAATTACTTCGGCTACCGTAAATAACCCCCAACTATCCCTTACCACAACAAACCAAACCATATCATCTTAAAATTACAAAAAAACGTGTACAAATCATAACAAACTATGCCAGACTCACCTAAATTACTTCGGCTACTCTAAATCATCACCAACTGACCCTTACCACAACAAACTAAACCCAATCACTTTTAAATTACAAAAAAATGCTAGTAACCATAGCAAACTATGCCAAACTCACCTAAATTACTTCGGCTACCATAAATCATCACCAACTAACCCTTACCACAACAAACTAAACCCAATCACTTTTAAATTACAAAAAAAAGCTACTAACCATAGCAAACTATGCCAAACTCACCTAAATTACTTCGGCTATCAAAAATCACTCCCAACTACACTTTACAGCAACAAACTAAGCCCAATCACTTTAAAATTACAAAAAAATGCTAATAATCATAACAAACTATACCGGAATCATCTAAATTACTTCGGCTACCGTAAATCACCCCCAACTATCCCTTACCACAACAAACCAAACCATATCATCTTAAAATTACAAAAAAAGGTGTACAAATCATAACAAACTATGCCAGACTCACCTAAATTACTTCGGCTACTCTAAATCATCACCAAGTAACCCTTACCACAACAAACTAAACCCAATCACTTTTTAATTACAAAAAAATGCTAGTAACCATAGCAAACTATGCCAAACTCACCTAAATTACTTCGGCTACCATAAATCATCACCAACTAACCCTTACCACAACAAACTAAACCCAATCACTTTTAAATTACAAAAAAATGCTACTAACCATAGCAAACTATGCCAAACTCATCTAAATTACTTCGGCTATCAAAAATCACCCCCAACTACACTTTACAGCAACAAACTAAGCCCAATCACTTTAAAATTACAAAAAATGCTAAAAATCATAACAAACTATACCAGAATCACCTAAATTACTTCGGCTACCGTAAATCATCCCCAACTATCCCTTACCACAACAAACCAAACCATATCATCTTAAAATTACAAAAAAGGTGTACAAATCATAACAAACTATGCCAGACTCACCTAAATTACTTCGGCTACTCTAAATCATCACCAACTAACCCTTACCACAACAAACTAAACCCAATCACTTTTAAATTACAAAAAAATGCTAGTAACCATAGCAAACTATGCCAAACTCACCTAAATTACTTCGGCTATCAAAAATCACCCCCAACTACACTTTACAGCACCAACCTAAGCCCAATCACTTTAAAATTACAAAAAAATGCTAAAAATCATAACAAACTATACCAGAATCACCTAAATTACTTCGGCTACCGTAAATAACCCCCAACTATCCCTTACCACAACAAACCAAACCATATCATCTTAAAATTACAAAAAAAGGTGTACAAATCATAACAAACTATGCCAGACTCACCTAAATTACTTCGGCTATCAAAAATCACCCCCAACTACACTTTACAGCAACAAACTAAGCCCAATCACTTTAAAATTACAAAAAAATGCTAAAAAACTTAACAAACTATACCAGAATCACCTAAATTACTTCGGCTACCGTAAATCACCCCCAACTATCCCTTACCACAACAAACCAAACCATATCATCTTAAAATTACAAAAAAAGATGTACAAATCATAACAAACTATGCCAGACTCACCTAAATTACTTCGGCTACTCTAAATCATCACCAACTAACCCTTACCACAACAAACTAAACCCAATCACTTTTAAATTACAAAAAAATGCTACTTACCATGGCAAACTATGCCAAACTCACCTAAATTACTTCGGCTATCAAAAATCACCCCCAACTACACTTTACAGAATCAAACTAAGCCCAATCACTTTAAAATTACAAAAAAATGTTAAAAATCATAACAAACTATACCAGAATCACCTAAATTACTTCGGCTACCGTAAATCACCCCCAACTATCCCTTACCACAACAAACTAAACCATATCATCTTAAAATTACAAAAAAAGGTGTACAAATCATAACAAACTATGCCAGACTCACCTATATAACTTCGGCTACTCTAAATCGTCACCAACTAACCCTTACCACAACAAACTAAACCCAATCACTTTTAAATTACAAAAAAATGCTACTAACCATAGCAAACTATGCCAAACTCACCTAAATTACTTCGGCTATCAAAAATCACCCCCAACTACACTTTACAGCAACAAACTAAGCCCAATCACTTTAAAATTACAAAAAAATGCTAAAAAACATAACAAACTATACCAGAATCACCTAAATTACTTTGGCTACCGTAAATCACCCCCAACTATCCCTTACCACAACAAACCAAACCATATCATCTTAAAATTACAAAAAAAGGTGTACAAATCATAACAAACTATGCCAGACTCACCTAAATTACTTCGGCTACCCTAAATCATCACCAACTAACCCTTACCACAACAAACTAAACCCAATCACTTTAAATTACAAAAAAATGCTACTAACCATAGCAAACTATGCCAAACTCACCTAAATTACTTCGGCTATCAAAAATCACCCCCAACTACACTTTACAGAATCAAACTAAGCCCAATCACTTTAAAATTACAAAAAAATGTTAAAAATCATAACAAACTATACCAGAATCACCTAAATTACTTCGGCTACCGTAAATCACCCCCAACTATCCCTTACCACAACAAACCAAACCATATCATTTTAAAATTACAAAAAAGGTGTACAAATCATAACAAACTATGCCAGACTCACTTAAATTACTTCGGCTACTCTAAGTCATCACCAACTAACCCTTACCACAACAAACTAAACCTAATCACTTTTAAATTACAAAAAAATGCTAGTAACCATAGCAAACTATGCCAAACTCACCTAAATTACTTCGGCTACCATAAATCACCCCCAACTATCCCTTACCACAACAAACTAAACCATATCATCTTAAAATTACAAAAAAAGGTGTACAAATCATAACAAACTATGCCAGACTCACCTATATAACTTCGGCTACTCTAAATCGTCACCAACTAACCCTTACCACAACAAACTAAACCCAATCACTTTTAAATTACAAAAAAATGCTACTAACCATAGCAAACTATGCCAAACTCACCTAAATTACTTCAGCTATCAAAAATCACCCCCAACTACACTTTACAGCAACAAACTAAGCCCAATCACTTTAAAATTACAAAAAAATGCTAAAAAACATAACAAACTATACCAGAATCACCTAAATTACTTTGGCTACCGTAAATCACCCCCAACTATCCCTTACCACAACAAACCAAACCATATCATCTTAAAATTACAAAAAAAGGTGTACAAATCATAACAAACTATGCCAGACTCACCTAAATTACTTCGGCTACCCTAAATCATTACCAACTAACCCTTACCACAACAAACTAAACCCAATCACTTTTAAATTACAAAAAAATGCTACTAACCATAGCAAACTATGCCAAACTCACCTAAATTACTTCGGCTATCAAAAATCACCCCCAACTACACTTTACAGAATCAAACTAAGCCCAATCACTTTAAAATTACAAAAAAATGTTAAAAATCATAACAAACTATACCAGAATCACCTAAATTACTTCGGCTACCGTAAATCACCCCCAACTATCCCTTACCACAACAAACCAAACCATATCATTTTAAAATTACAAAAAAGGTGTACAAATCATAACAAACTATGCCAGACTCACTTAAATTACTTCGGCTACTCTAAGTCATCACCAACTAACCCTTACCACAACAAACTAAACCCAATCACTTTTAAATTACAAAAAAATGCTAGTAACCATAGCAAACTATGCCAAACTCACCTAAATTACTTCGGCTACCATAAATCATCACCAACTAACCCTTACCACAACAAACTGAACCCAATCACTTTTAAACTAAAAAAAAATGCTACTAACCATAGCAAACTATGCCAAACTCACCTAAATTACTTCGGCTATCAAAAATCGCCCCCAACTACACTTTACAGCAACAAACTAAGCCCAATCACTTTAAAATTACAAAAAAATTATAAAAATCATAACAAACTATACCAGAATCACCTAAATTACTTCGGCTACCGTAAATCACCCCCAACTATCCCTTACCAAAACAAACCAAACCATATCATCTTAAAATTACAAAAAAAGGTGTACAAATCATAACAAACTATGCCAGACTCACTTAAATTACTTCGGCTACTCTAAATCATTACCAACTAACCCTTACCACAACAAACTAAACCCAATCAATTTTAAATTACAAAAAAATGCTAGTAACCATAGCAAACTATGCCAAACTCACCTAAATTACTTCGGCTACCATAAATCATCACCAACTAACCCTTACCACAACAAACTGAACCCAATCACTTTTAAATTACAAAAAAATGCTACTAACCATAGCAAACTATGCCAAACTCACCTAAATTACTTCGGCTATCAAAAATCACCCCCAACTACACTTTACAGCAACAAACTAAGCCCAATCACTTTAAAATTACTAAGAAATGCTAAAAATCATAACAAACTATACCAGAATCACCTAAATTACTTCGGCTACCGTAAATCACCCCCAACTATCCCTTACCACAACAAACCAAACCATATCATCTTAAAATTACAAAAAAAGGTGTACAAATCATAACAAACTATGCCAGACTCACCTAAATTACTTCGGCTACTCTAAATCATCACCAACTAACCCTTACCACAACAAACTAAACCCAATCACTTTTAAATTACAAAAAAATGCTAATAACCATAGCAAACTATGCCAAACTCACCTAAATTACTTCGGCTACCATAAATCATCACCAACTAACCCTTACCACAACAAACTAAACCCAATCACTTTTAAATTACAAAAAAATGCTACTAACCATAGCAAACTATGCCAAACTCACCTAAATTACTTCGGCTATCAAAAATCACCCCCAACTACACTTTACAGCAACAAACTAAGCCCAATCACTTTAAAATTACAAAAAAATGCTAAAAATCATAACAAACTATACCAGAATCACCTAAATTACTTCGGCTACCGTAAATCACCCCCAACTATCCCTTACCACAACAAACCAAACCATATCATCTTAAAATTACAAAAAAAGGTGTACAAATCATAACAAACTATGCCAGACTCACTTAAATTACTTCGGCTACTCTAAATCATCACCAACTAACCCTTACCACAACAAACTAAACCCAATCACTTTTAAATTACAAAAAAATGCTACTAACCATAGCAAACTATGCCAAACTCACCTAAATTACTTCGGCTACCATAAATCATCACCAACTAACCCTTACCACAACAAACTAAACCCAATCACATTTAAATTACAAAAAAATGCTAGTAACCATAGCAAACTATGCCAAACTCACCTAAATTACTTCGGCTACCATAAATCATCACCAACTAACCCTTACCACAACAAACTAAACCCAATCACTTTTAAATTACAAAAAAATGCTACTTACCATGGCAAACTATGCCAAACTCACCTAAATTACTTCGGCTATCAAAAATCACCCCCAACTACACTTTACAGAATCAAACTAAGCCCAATCACTTTAAAATTACAAAAAAATGTTAAAAATCATAACAAACTATACCAGAATCACCTAAATTACTTCGGCTACCGTAAATCACCTCCAACTATCCCTTACCACAACAAACCAAACCATATCATCTTAAAATTACAAAAAAAGGTGTACAAATCATAACAAACTATGCCAGACTCACCTATATAACTTCGGCTACTCTAAATCATCACCAACTAACCCTTACCACAACAAACTAAACCCAATCACTTTTAAATTACAAAAAAATGCTACTAACCATAGCAAACTATGCCAAACTCACCTAAATTACTTCGGCTATCAAAAATCACCCCCAACTACACTTTACAGCAACAAACTAAGCCCAATCACTTTAAAATTACAAAAAAATGCTAAAAATCATAACAAACTATACCAGAATCACCTAAATTACTTTGGCTACCGTAAATCACCCCCAACTATCCCTTACCACAACAAACCAAACCATATCATCTTAAAATTACAAAAAAAAGTGTACAAATCATAACAAACTATGCCAGACTCACCTAAATTACTTCGGCTACCCTAGATCATCACCAACTAACCCTTACCACAACAAACTAAACCCAATCACTTTTAAATTACAAAAAAATGCTACTAACCATAGCAAACTATGCCAAACTCACCTAAATTACTTCGGCTATCAAAAATCACCCCCAACTACATTTTACAGAATCAAACTAATCCCAATCACTTTAAAATTACAAAAAAATGTAAAAATCATAACAAACTATACCAGAATCACCTAAATTACTTCGGCTACCGTAAATCACCCCCAACTATCCCTTACCACAACAAACCAAACCATATCATCTTAAAATTACAAAAAAGGTGTACAAATCATAACAAACTATGCCAGACTCACTTAAATTACTTCGGCTACTCTAAGTCATCACCAACTAACCCTTACCACAACAAACTAAACCCAATCACTTTTAAATTACAAAAAAATGCTAGTAACCATAGCAAACTATGCCAAACTCACCTAAATTACTTCGGCTACCATAAATCATCACCAACTAACCCTTACCACAACAAACTGAACCCAATCACTTTTAAACTAAAAAAAAATGCTACTAACCATAGCAAACTATGCCAAACTCACCTAAATTACTTCGGCTATCAAAAATCGCCCCCAACTACACTTTACAGCAACAAACTAAGCCCAATCACTTTAAAATTACAAAAAAATTCTAAAAATCATAACAAACTATACCAGAATCACCTAAATTACTTCGGCTACCGTAAATCACCCCCAACTATCCCTTACCACAACAAACCAAACCATATCATCTTAAAATTACAAAAAAAGGTGTACAAATCATAACAAACTATGCCAGACTCACTTAAATTACTTCGGCTACTCTAAATCATTACCAACTAACCCTTACCACAACAAACTAAACCCAATCACTTTTAAATTACAAAAAAATGCTAGTAACCATAGCAAACTATGCCAAACTCACCTAAATTACTTCGGCTACCATAAATCATCACCAACTAACCCTTACCACAACAAACTGAACCCAATCACTTTTAAATTACAAAAAAATGCTACTAACCATAGCAAACTATGCCAAACTCACCTAAATTACTTCGGCTATCAAAAATCACCCCCAACTACACTTTACAGCAACAAACTAAGCCCAATCACTTTAAAATTACAAAAAAATGCTAAAAATCATAACAAACTATACCAGAATCACCTAAATTACTTCGGCTACCGTAAATAACCCCCAACTATCCCTTACCACAATAAACCAAACCATATCATCTTAAAATTACAAAAAAAGGTGTACAAATCATAACAAACTATGCCAGACTCACCTAAATTACTTCGGCTACTCTAAATCATCACCAACTAACCCTTACCACAACAAACTAAACCCAATCACTTTTAAATTACAAAAAAATGCTAATAACCATAGCAAACTATGCCAAACTCACCTAAATTACTTTGGCTACCATAAATCATCACCAACTAACCCTTACCACAACAAACTAAACCCAATCACTTTTAAATTACAAAAAAATGCTACTAACCATAGCAAACTATGCCAAACTCACCTAAATTACTTCGGCTATCAAAAATCACCCCCAACTACACTTTACAGCAACAAACTAAGCCCAATCATTTTAAAATTACAAAAAAATGCTAAAAATCATAACAAACTATACCAGAATCACCTAAATTACTTCGGCTACCGTAAATAACCCCCAACTATCCCTTACCACAACAAACCAAACCATATCATCTTAAAATTACAAAAAAAGGTGTACAAATCATAACAAACTATGCCAGACTCACCTAAATTACTTCGGCTACTCTAAATCATCACCAACTAACCCTTACCACAACAAACTAAACCCAATCACTATTAAATTACAAAAAAATGCTAGTAACCATAGCAAACTATGCCAAACTCACCTAAATTACTTCGGCTACCATAAATCATCACCAACTAACCCTTACCACAACAAACTAAACCCAATCACTTTTAAATTACAAAAAAATGCTACTAACCATAGCAAACTATGCCAAACTCACCTAAATTACTTCGGCTATCAAAAATCACCCCCAACTACACTTTATAGCAACAAACTAAGCCCAATCACTTTAAAATTACAAAAAAATGCTAAAAATCATAACAAACTATACCAGAATCACCTAAATTACTTCGGCTACCGTAAATCACCCCCAACTATCCCTTACCACAACAAACCAAACCATATCATCTTAAAATTACAAAAAAAGGTGTACAAATCATAACAAACTATGCCAGACTCACTTAAATTACTTCGGCTACTCTAAATCATCACCAACTAACCCTTACCACAACAAACTAAACCCAATCACTTTTAAATTACAAAAAAATGCTAGTAACCATAGCAAACTATGCCAAACTCACCTAAATTACTTCGGCTACCATAAATCATCACCAACTAACCCTTACCACAACAAACTGAACCCAATCACTTTTAAACTAAAAAAAAATGCTACTAACCATAGCAAACTATGCCAAACTCACCTAAATTACTTCGGCTATCAAAAATCGCCCCCAACTACACTTTACAGCAACAACCTAAGCCCAATCAATTTAAAATTTAAAAAAAATTCTAAAAATCATAAGAAACTATACCAGAATCACTTAAATTACTTCGGCTACCGTAAATCACCCCCAACTACCCCTTACCACAACAAACCAAACCATATCATCTTAAAATTACAAAAAAAGGTGTACAAATCATAACAAACTATGCCAGACTCACCTAAATAACTTCGGCTACTCTAAATCATCACCAACTAACCCTTACCACAACAAACTAAACCCAATCACTTTTTAATTACAAAAAAATGCTACTAACCATAGCAAACTATGCCAAACTCACCTAAATTACTTCGGCTATCAAAAATCACCCCCAACTACACTTTACAGCAACAAACTAAGCCCAATCACTTTAAAATTACAAAAAAATGCTAAAAATCATCACAAACTATACCAGAATCACCTAAATTACTTCGGCTACCGTAAATCACCCCCAACTATCCCTTACCACAACAAACCAAACCATATCATCTTAAAATTACAAAAAAAGATGTACAAATCATAACAAACTATGCCAGACTCACCTAAATTACTTCGGCTACTCTAAATCATCACCAACTAACCCTTATCACAACAAACTAAACCCAATCACTTTTAAATTACAAAAAAATGCTACTTACTATAGCAAACTATGCCAAACTCACCTAAATTACTTCGGCTATCAAAAATCACCCCCAACTACTCTTTACAGCAACAAACTAAGCCCAATCACTTTAAAATTACAAAAAAATACTAAAAATCATAACAAACTATACCAGAATCACCTAAATTACTTCGGCTACCGTAAATCACCCCCAACTATCCTTTACCACAACAAACTAAACCATATCATCTTAAAATTACAAAAAAAGGTGTACAAATCATAACAAACTATGCCAGACTCACCTATATAACTTCGGCTACTCTAAATCATCACCAACTAACCCTTACCACAACAAACTAAACCCAATCACTTTTAAATTACAAAAAAATGCTACTAACCATAGCAAACTATGCCAAACTCACCTAAATTACTTCGGCTATCAAAAATCACCCCCAACTACACTTTACAGCAACAAACTAAGCCCAATCACTTTAAAATTACAAAAAAATGCTAAAAAACATAACAAACTATACCAGAATCACCTAAATTACTTTGGCTACCGTAAATCACCCCCAACTATCCCTTACCACAACAAACCAAACCATATCATCTTAAAATTACAAAAAAAGGTGTACAAATCATAACAAACTATGCCAGACTCACCTAAATTACTTCGGCTACCCTAAATCATCACCAACTAACCCTTACCACAACAAACTAAACCCAATCACTTTTAAATTACAAAAAAATGCTACTAACCATAGCAAACTATGCCAAACTCACCTAAATTACTTCGGCTATCAAAAATCACCCCCAACTACACTTTACAGAATCAAACTAAGCCCAATCACTTTAAAATTACAAAAAAATGTTAAAAATCATAACAAACTATACCAGAATCACCTAAATTACTTCGGCTACCGTAAATCACCCCCAACTATCCCTTACCACAACAAACCAAACCATATCATCTTAAAATTACAAAAAAGGTGTACAAATCATAACAAACTATGCCAGACTCACTTAAATTACTTCGGCTACTCTAAGTCATCACCAACTAACCCTTACCACAACAAACTAAACCCAATCACTTTTAAATTACAAAAAAATGCTAGTAACCATAGCAAACTATGCCAAACTCACCTAAATTACTTCGGCTACCATAAATCATCACCAACTAACCCTTACCACAACAAACTGAACCCAATCACTTTTAAACTAAAAAAAAATGCTACTAACCATAGCAAACTATGCCAAACTCACCTAAATTACTTCGGCTATCAAAAATCGCCCCCAACTACACTTTACAGCAACAAACTAAGCCCAATCACTTTAAAATTACAAAAAAATTCTAAAAATCATAACAAACTATACCAGAATCACCTAAATTACTTCGGCTACCGTAAATCACCCCCAACTATCCCTTACCACAACAAACCAAACCATATCATATTAAAATTACAAAAAAAGGTGTACAAATCATAACAAACTATGCCAGACTCACCTATATAACTTCGGCTACTCTAAATCATCACCAACTAACCCTTACCACAACAAACTAAACCCAATCACTTTTTAATTACAAAAAAATGCTACTAACCATAGCAAACTATGCCAAACTCAATTAAATTACTTCGGCTATCAAAAATCACCCCCAACTACACTTTACAGCAACAAACTAAGCCCAATCACTTTAAAATTACAAAAAAATGCTAAAAATCATCACAAACTATACCAGAATCACCTAAATTACTTCGGCTACCGTAAATCACCCCCAACTATCCCTTACCACAACAAACCAAACCATATCATCTTAAAATTACAAAAAAAGATGTACAAATCATAACAAACTATGCCAGACTCACCTAAATTACTTCGGCTACTCTAAATCATCACCAACTAACCCTTATCACAACAAACTAAACCCAATCACTTTTAAATTACAAAAAAATGCTACTTACCATAGCAAACTATGCCAAACTCACCTAAATTACTTCGGCTATCAAAAATCACCCCCAACTACACTTTACAGCAACAAACTAAGCCCAATCACTTTAAAATTACAAAAAAATACTAAAAATCATAACAAGCTATACCAGAATCACCTAAATTACTTCGGCTACCGTAAATCACCCCCAACTATCCTTTACCACAACAAACTAAACCATATCATCTTAAAATTACAAAAAAAGGTGTACAAATCATAACAAACTATGCCAGACTCACCTATATAACTTCGGCTACTCTAAATCATCACCAACTAACCCTTACCACAACAAACTAAACCCAATCACTTTTAAATTACAAAAAAATGCTACTAACCTTAGCAAACTATACCAGAATCACCTAAATTACTTTGGCTACCGTAAATCACCCCCAACTATCCCTTACCACAACAAACCAAACCATATCATCTTAAAATTACAAAAAAAGGTGTACAAATCATAACAAACTATGCCAGACTCACCTAAATTACTTCGGCTACCCTAAATCATCACCAACTAACCCTTACCACAACAAACTAAACCCAATCACTTTTAAATTACAAAAAAATGCTACTAACCATAGCAAACTATGCCAAACTCACCTAAATTACTTCGGCTATCAAAAATCACCCCCAACTACACTTTACAGAAACAAACTAAGCCCAATCACTTTAAAATTACAAAAAAATGTTAAAAATCATAACAAACTATACCAGAATCACCTAAATTACTTCGGCTACCGTAAATCACCCCCAACAATCCCTTACCACAACAAACCAAACCATATCATCTTAAAATTACAAAAAAAGGTGTACAAATCATAACAAACTATGCCAGACTCACCTAAATTACTTCGGCTACTCTAAATCATCACCAACTAATCCTTACCACAACAAACTAAACCCAATCACTTTTAAATTACAAAAAAATGCTACTAACCATAGCAAATTATGCCAAACTCACCTAAATTACTTCGGCTATCAAAAATCACCCCCAACTACACTTTACAGCAACAAACTAAGCCCAATCACTTTAAAATTACAAAAAAATGCTAGATATCATAACAAACTATACCAGAATCACCTAAGTTACTTCGGCTACCGTAAATCACCCCCAACTATCCCTTACCACAACAAACCAAACCATATCATCTTTAAATTACAAAAAAAGGTGTACAAATCATAACAAACTATGCCAGACTCACCTAAATTACTTCGGCTACCCTAAATCATCACCAACTAACCCTTACCACAACAAACTAAACCCAATCACTTTTAAATTACAAAAAAATGCTACTAACCATAGCAAACTATGCCAAACTCACCTAAATTACTTCGGCTATCAAAAATCACCCCCAACTACACTTTACAGAAACAAACTAAGCCCAATCACTTTAAAATTACAAAAAAAAGTTAAAAATCATAACAAACTATACCAGAATCACCTAAATTACTTCGGCTACCGTAAATCACCCCCAACAATCCCTTACCACTACAAACCAAACCATACCATCTTAAAATTACAAAAAAAGGTGTACAAATCATAACAAACTATGCCAGACTCACCTAAATTACTTCGGCTACTCTAAATCATCACCAACTAATCCTTACCACAACAAACTAAACCCAATCACTTTTAAATTACAAAAAAATGCTACTAACCATAGCAAATTATGCCAAACTCACCTAAATTACTTCGGCTATCAAAAATCACCCCCAACTACACTTTACAGCAACAAACTAAGCCCAATCACTTTAAAATTACAAAAAAATGCTAAATATCATAACAAACTATACCAGAATCACCTAAATTACTTCGGCTACCGTAAATCACCCCCAACTATCCCTTACCACAACAAACCAAACTATATCATCTTAAAATTACAAAAAAAGGTGTACAAATCATAACAAACTATGCCAGACTCACCTAAATTACTTCGGCTACTCTAAATCATCACCAACTAACCCTTACCACAACAAACTAAACCCAATCACTTTCAAATTACAAAAAAATGCTACTAACCATAGCAAACTATGCCAAACTCACCTAAATTACTTCGGCTATCAAAAATCACCCCCAACTACACTTTACAGCAACAAACTAAGCCCAATCACTTTAAAATTACAAAAAAATGCTAAAAATCATAACAAACTATACCAGAATCACCTAAATTACTTCGGCTACCGTAAATCACCCCCCAATCTTTCAAGGGGAAAAAATTCCAATTTGCAACTCAGTTAAATACCTGCGCGTTACTCTCTCCAAAACCACTAAATTACTTTCCGACGTTGGACAAGTCCTTTCCACAGTTCGCCAACGCACTAATCTTTTAAAAACTATAAAAGGCGGCATCCAGGGTTGTGACTCCAAAACTCTCCTCCACACTTACAAAATGTTCATCCGTCCGTTAATCGAATACTGCGCCCCCATCTATGCTTCACTTTCCGACAGAGCCTTAGACATCTTGGAAGCAACTGAGCGACTTATCCTGCGCCTAATTTTTCACCTCCACTACCGTTACCCAAGAGATAAAGTTTACGATAGAGCGCATCTAACACCACTCTCTGAAAGATTGAGAATTTTGCAATTCAAATACATCTCCAGAACTTTAAGCAGCTCTAACGAAATTGCGAAAGCCAGCCTCTCCATCACATTTAAATATCCACGCGCTCATCATTCCGTCAACCACATTACACGAACTCCTAAAATAAAAATTAAGCACCGACCGCGCTTCTACAGGTTAATTATTCTGAACTACCTACCTCCCTCCAAGAATTGGTCGAAGAAACCCCACTGACGTTGAGGAAATAATTATTGTATTTCACAAACCCTCCTCTCCCATCACCAACCCTCACTCATTAAGAGAATTTCCCGTTAAGTTCGTAAAAAAATTTTCTTTTCTTTTCTTTATTATCTTTTGCAAATTACCTTCAGTTTTCTTCCACTTCCTTCATAGCTTAACCCCTTTTTTTCTTTCCAGCGCTATATCAAAATATTAATAAATTATATCATGCATGTTAAAATAGTTAGATAGCATTGTAATTTTTTTCCCCAAGTTGGGGTTTTTTTTTCATCTAGATAGGTAGTTAAGTACCAATTGTTAAATTTTAACGACTTAGGCCAAAAGCCTAAAACGTCCCGCATTCGCTAAGATTATCCTTAAAAATTGTAGCATCATTTTGAAGGAAATAAATTTATTTTGACTTGACTTGACTTGACTAAAAATTTTGGTTCAGTGTTACGTGCGCCGTTCATTAACACGTTACTCTGTGACTCTTGGGTTTTGTTTTTTTCTTCTTTTTGGTAATAGTCAGCGTAATGGCTAGGACAAAGCAAACTGCGCGTAAATCGACGGGCGGCAAGGCGCCTAGAAAACAGCTCGCCACAAAGCGGCCAGAAAAAGTGTACCGGCGACGGGCGGTGTTAAAAAGCCTCATCGTTATCGCCCAGGAACGGTTGCGCTCCGTGAAATTCGCCGCTATCAAAAATCGACCGAACTTCTTATTCGTAAGTTACCTTTCCAACGTCTCGTGCGAGAGATAGCCCAGGACTTCAAAACGGATCTGCGTTTTCAAAGTTCGGCGGTTATGGCCCTGCAAGAAGCGAGCGAAGCTTACCTCGTTGGACTTTTCGAGGACACAAACTTGTGTGCCATCCACGCAAAACGCGTTACGATCATGCCAAAAGATATCCAGCTGGCCAGACGGATTCGTGGAGAAAGGGCGTGAATAATTGAAATAATAGAAATAAAAAAAAAATCGGTTCTTTTCAGAACCACAATGTATTTCTGGTGACAAATAAGCAAATTGAACGTCCTAGGTAGAAAATAAGCTGCCGATTAATTAGGAAAGGGTTTAGATTATCGTTCGCAGCGGGAAGTAGAATGGTCGACAGGATATTAGGCTAATATTGCTTTGACACATTTTATGATAGCAATTATCATTGTTATTATGTGTGTTTATTGGGGATTAAGTTGTAAAGTTCGGAAACTTCCTATCGAGTCAAAGAAATATTCGCTATATAATCCATCAATTATGTTGCAAGAGAGAATGAAAAAAACAAAACAAAAATATATATAAGTGCAAATACATAATAATAATCTATTCCCACAGTAAATTTTGGCAATTTTTTACTTGTATATGAATGTTTTTGTGGCCCTGACAAGGGCCGAAATAAAGAAGCGAAGCGAGAAACAATATATATTTTGCTATTTAAGGCTTCTTTTCCGTCTTTTTCGGCAAAAGAACCGCCTGAATGTTTGGTAGAACCCCGCCTTGTGCGATGGTGACGCCCGAAAGAAGTTTGTTCAATTATTCGTCGTTTCTGATGGCCAATTGGAGATGACGTGGTATGATGCGGGTTTTCTTGTTGTCTCTAGACGCATTTCCGGCGAGTTCCAGAACTTCGGCGGCAAGATATTCCATGACGGCCGCCAAATATACGGGAGCACCGGCACCGACACGTTCCGCGTAATTACCTTTGCGCAAGAGCCGATGTATTCTTCCCACCGGAAATTGCAATCCGGTTCGGTTTGAACGGGACTTTGCCTTTCCCTTCACTTTTCCACCTTTACCTCTTCCTGACATTTTCTTATTGCAAAATTTAATTTACCACCGTGCGTCTACAACGAGAACTCTCGCCTTACTGAAAAAAATTCACCTAAAAACAACGAATTTATGACACATTTCGAGTAATACGGTTGGTTGAAAAGATCCTCCGAATGGGGCTCGTCAACCTCTGTGAGCTCGAACATAAAAAGGCCCCACATGAAGGTTTCGTCGTCGTGTCAGTCGTGTTGTGACAGCTTGTTTGAGCAGCGACTTAGAGCGATTTCGAGCGAATTTTGTGACTTGTGCTGATTGTGCGATTTTGTTGAGAATGCAACAGTGTTGCCGTGGGCCATCACCATTCGAGCGATTACCCAATTAGGTTGGGACATTTTAATTGTTTTTTGTTGCAGTTTCGACAGGCGATTTGGAGGAATCGCTTAAGGAAATTCTGCTTTCCATTCAGCGTGACATCCAGAGCGTCCAGGCGCGCCTGGCAGTCATCGAAGGTGAACGAGCCATCTACACTCCGGAACCAGAACCGGAGATGGAGCTGTGCAGCGCAACACCGGTGCCGTCATGCAGCAGGTCCGCCAATCTCCGCTAGTTGTGCCAACAAGTAACCGGTTCGAAATACTGAGCGAGGTAAGTGCAAGTGATTTGTGTTCCAGCAGTAATGACGACTCGGAAGAAGATGGTCAAACATCGGTTTCCCGTGCACCGACAAAGAAGCGGAAACAAGAAAATAGCCGCAGACGTCCAAAAGCCCCCTCACCTCATATTCCACCAATGGAAATTGTCCACAGACGTCGTAAAACCCCGTCGCCGTCCGTTCCACCAATGGAAAGCGACAGACGTCCGAAAGCCCCATCACCACAATTTCCATCAATGGAAAGTACCCCCAGACATCCGAAAACCCCGTCGCCGTCCATTCCACCAATGGAAAGCGACAGACGTCGGGAAACCCCTTCTCCCTCGGTTACGCCAATGGATGAGCCGGTAAGAACCAATAGGGTGCCACCAGTCATCATGAGGGACGCCAGCAAATGGACAACACTCTCCTCAAAAATGGCTAGACGTGGAATTAATTTCGCAAAAGCCAAAAGTTGCCCGGACGGCATCAGAATTACGATGGCAACCGTCGACGACTGCAGGTCGTTGACAAAGCTCCTTGAAGCGGAACGAATCCCGTTTCACTCTTTCGCGCTCCCGGAGGAAAAAACGCTTCGCGCTGTCTTTCGGCACGTCCCCATTGGAATTGATCCAAAGGATGTGCAGGAGGAACTCGCCGTTCGAGGATTTTCTCCGCTAAAAGTGACGCGGATGATGCGCGGTAAGAAGTCTTTTCCTCTGCTTTTTGTTGAGGTGCCGTCATCCAAGAAGGAAGTTTTTGAAATCGACCGAGTGAGCAACTTGGTCATTTCCGTCGAGAAGCCACACCGATCGTCTCAAGTGGCGCAATGTCATCGCTGCCAGCGTTTCCACCACTCCCAGCGAAACTGCCATGCTGAATCACGATGCGTCAAGTGTGGAGGATAGCACGAGTCGCAGGCGTGTAAGAAGCCGGCAAAAGCCGCTCCGAAATGTGCGAATTGCGGGGGCGAACACACGGCGAACTACCGCGGATGCTTGGCTTTTCCCAAGCCAGCTCAAACAACGAGGACCAAATTGGCACCGCAGATGCCAAAGCAATCGCAAGAAGCACCGAAGCCGAAGCCGCAGACAACTTCGTACGCGGCCAAAGTTAAATCTCAGAAGTCTGACTCCCGGAGAGCGCAGATCATCGCCGCCATCGCCGCAGCCAAAGACAACAAATCTTTGGCAGCAGCGCTGCTGTCATTCATCCCGCTGCTAATGGAATGATGACTGACGGGACTTTAAGATCGCTTCAGGTCGCGTTTTGGAACGCCAACGGATTGCGTCAGGGAAGAAATGAACTGGCGCAGTTTGCCGAGGACCACGAAGTGGACATCGTCATGGTCAACGAAACGCGGCTGCGAATGGGGATTTTAGATCCAAAGATCGCCGGCTACGTCCTACATCGGAACGACCGAACAACCGGACCCGGAGGAGGAACCGCGATTTACGTGAGAAATTCGATTAGTCACTCTGTTACAGCTAGGCCAAATCTTCAAAACTTGGAAGCAACCGGCATCCGAGTCGAGACAACAAACTGACCGATTTATTTGTTTTCTTGCTACAACCGTCCGCAAATTCCTATTCTCGAAAACGATCTTTGCGCTCTTCTGGACGCTGACTGTCCCGTCATTGCTGCGGGCGATTTCAACGCCAAGCACAGGAATTGCGGTAGCCGGAGGGCCAATAGAAACGGGAGGATCATCGACAACTTCCTTGACAACCACGAAGCGGTAGTGATCGCGCCGGAACAACCGACGTATCACAATTCCGCCACTGGAGTCCCGGACATTTTGGACATCGCGATTGTGAATGGCGTCGCTCACCAAATTGGGATGAGAGTCGTCAATGAACTCAGCTCCGATCATAGCCCAGTACTGATGCATGTCGGTACAGAAGCTAATGAACCGGAAATAGTTCGATTCAAAACCACGAACTGGACAAAATACACGGAGGAATTAGAACAAAACTTTGGGCCAATTCCTAGGATGAACTCGATAGAGATGATAGACGAAGCGGTGGAGACGCTTGAAAATCGAATAATCGGCGCCATCGAGGTCGCAACAAGGACAATTTCGGAGAATTCACGACGTGGAAGGAACATTCCACCACACATCGTGGATCTCATCCGGAAGAAGAACGCCGCCAGGAGACGAGCTCGTCGTTCAGGACTCGCAATCGATCGCAGACAAGCGAATCGATTGAAGTTTGAGGTAAGAATTGCTCTGTTTGATTTCAGAAGTGAGCAGTGGAACCAAAAACTGTTTGGTGTAGTTTCGGATGATAAGGGTTTTTTTGGGGATTGTTTTGAATGGTTATTAATGGTTGGCGGGGTTAAGCTTTGGCGGATTAAACTAAACTTTTGGTAATTTTAATGTGATTGGGTTTAGTTTGGCTTGGTAAGAAGTGGTTGGGGTGATATAGCGGAAGTGGAAGTAATTTATGCGAGTTTAGCGTAGTTTGCTTGGAATTCGTAATTTTTTTACATTTTAGGTTGATCTGGGGTAGTTTTGAATGGCAAGTGTATGATTTTTGAGGGTAGTTTGGAATGGTACATTATGTTTAGGGGTATTTAACGTATTCTGGTAAAATATACAGAAAATTTGGTGATTATAAAATGAACAATTATAGTGCGAACCTCTTGAGCTCTGTTTTCGGTAATAAAATGCAATAGGAAAGATAGTAAAAAAGACTATTTCCATCACGTTTCAGGGGAATTATACGTGGTCGTATTTGTACCCCGCTTACTATTCCTCCATCTTAGTTATAAATAATGCAGAACAATAATGAACACAATGTACATAAAATAAATAGTGTAAATCGTGTATAAGCACACATTACTTATGATGTCAGTGAAATCCGGTAAAACTGCAAATTTCGAATTTTGGCCGGAGCAGGTTTGGTGAAGATCAAATACACCACTATCATTGAATGAACGTAAAAATTAGCGTACGGTATATAAGTGGAGTCCGGTACGACAATGATAATTTTTCGAAAATCGATTGGGGAGATATTTACTTAACGTCAAGAACAAATCGGGAATATTATATTAAAAAAATTTATTTAATAGCGATAGAACATCGAATACTGATGCGTCGCCTCGACCTCTGGCGACGTTGAGTACCAGCGTTCCAGACGCTGAAGCAGCAATTTTAACAATTATATTAGGTGCACGTGCCTAGTGCGTATTAAAAGAATTTGGATTACCAAATAATACTCGCGCAGGTGTACTCGTATGGCCGGTCATAATTTGCACAAAATGAATCAACATACTAAAGTAAATAAATATTTTGACGGGAATGTGGTGGATGTAAAAATCTTATTCGGCCTCTCCGACAAACTAACACGTGTTTACATTAACATGCATGCCTTCATGGACCTGTGACGAATTACAAACAAATATCTAAATTTCAAGTGTTCCATTTGATTTCGTTTCTGGATGCAAGCGGTTTTTTTCACTCTTGTTAGTCTGAACTTATTACACAGTGACATTTTCACATCCAGGTGCCTTAAATTTATTTTGCCGCTGATTTCAAAAATTTTTCTGGAAGGAAAGTAGTCAGCAGTGGGGCTCGTCAGAGGCGGCAGGGTTGGCAGTGCCACTCCAAGTATAAATTTACTATCGAACACAAAATTAGTTCTGTAATTCAGTTGCAGAATTATGAATTTTTCAGATATTTTCACGAAAATCTAGCGCTTACACCGCCACTGGTATGAATTTCAGTGATATAAATAATAAATTTGGTGAAAAACAAATACACCACTATCATTAACTAAACGTAAAAATTAGCGTACAAATATAAGTAGAGTCCGGTCCGACGCTGATAATTTTTCGAAAATTGATTGGGGGAAGATTTGGTTAACGCGAGGATCAAATGTTAAATTAAAATACTTTATTTGATAGCGGTAGACCTTCGAACACTGATGCGTCGCCTCATCGAATTTGGCGACTTTGCGAACAGTTTCCGACGCTGGAGCAGCAATTTTCACAATTGTAGTTGTGTTAAAATTAAACACCGCGATCGAGTACTGCTCCACACGCTGAACCAGCAATTCTCGAATTCTAAGAAACGATAAGAAAAGCTTATCCAACGCTTGGTATGTGCGAATTTCTGCATAGATACTCAATCAAACTAAATCGAGCATCGCCTTTTCACGTTTGTAACCTTGCCCTTGACGTGGCAGGCTCCAGCTGCTTCAATAATGTAAAAATCTTATTCGGCCTCTCCAATAAACTCACATTTGTTTACATTAACACGCATTCCCTCATGGACTTGTGACGAATTACAAACAAATATTGCAACTTCAAGTGTTCCATTTAATTTCGTTTCTGGATGCAAGCTCCTTTCTTTTCACTCTAGTCAGTCTAAACTTATTACACAGGGTTATATTTTCAAATCCAGGCGCCCTAAAGAATTTTGTCGTTGTTTTCAAAAGTTTCAAGAGAAGGAGAGTTGACATAGAAGCTAAATTATTCCAAATTATTCCCATTTAGTTCTCTGACAACGTTAAAGACAATGTTGAAATATATAAATACAAAATTTTACACCATAAAAACGTAGTAAAAATGTATTTAGGAATTATGTATAAAAAAAGTCGAAGTTATTCTTCGCTCTTGAGCTCTATTTCCGGTATTAAAAATGCAATAGGAAAGATAGTAAGAAAGACTATTTCCATCACTTTTCACGGGAATTATACGTGGTGGTATTTGTTCTCCGCTTACTATTAGATTTTCAAACTGCTCCATCTTAGTTATAAATAATGCAGAACACTAATGAACGCAATGTACGTAAAATAAATAGTGTAAATAAATCGTGTATAAGCATACAATAGTTAAGCGTATGATGTCAGTGAAAATTTCGGATTTCGGCCGGAGCAGGTATGGTGAAGAACAAATACACCACTATCATTAACTGAACGTAAAAATTAGCGTACGAAAATAAGTGAAGTCCGGTCCGACGCTGGAAATTTTTCGAAAATCGATTGGGGAGAGTTTTGGTTAACGGCAAGAACAAATCGGGAATAGTATATTAAAATAATTTATTTAATAGCGATAGAACTTCGAATACCGATGCGTCGCCTCGACCTTGGCGACGTTGATACCAGCGTTCCAGGCTCTGAAGTAGCAATTTTATCAATTATATTAGGTGCACGTGCCTAGTGCGTATTAATACAATTTGGATAACAAAAGAGATTAATTTGTATGTACCAAATAATACTCGCACTGGTGTACTCGTATGGCCCGTCATAATTTTCACGAAATGAATTTTAAAAATTAACATTCTTAAGTAAATAAATATTTTGACGGGAATGTTAAAAATCTTATTCGGTCTCTCCAACAAACTAACACTTGTTTACATTAACATGCATTTCTTCATGGACCTGTGACGAATTACAAACAAATATCGAAATTTCAAGTGTTCCATATCAGTCTGAACTTATTACACAGTGATATTTTCACATTCAGGCGCCCTAAATTATTTTGCCGTTGATTTATAAAGTTTCCCTGGAAGGAGAGTAGTTAGCAGGGGGCTCGTCAGGTGTGGCAGGGTTGGCAGTGCCACTCCAAATATAAATTTACTATCGAACACAAAAATAGTTCTGTAATTCAACTGCAGAATTTCGAATTTTTTAGATATTTTTACGAAAATCTAGCGCTCACACCGCCTTTATACCTCTTTAAAGTTAAAAACCATAGAGCTATTTATACAAATGCACGCATGTTGAAAAGGTAGGGCTTGCCCCGTCAGCGTGTTGCAATTCAGAAATACCTTTATGTTTGCATCTCAACTGGAACAAATATTTATTGGAAGGTGGAAGAGAATCAAAATAGGTATCAGCATATTTAATATTCAGAATAACGTCTATTAGTCGAAACAATATATTTTATGTGCAGATATTTATTAATATTTTATGATTTAATACGATAAGGAATTTATAAATGACAACCAAATAGAAGATTTTGATTGAAAATGATTATTAATTTATGGTAGCCGAAGTAATTTAAGTGAGTTTGGCATAGCTTGGTATGTTTTGTAGCATTTTTTGTAATTTTAAAGTGATTAGGCTAATTTTGGGGCGGTAAGGGGTAGTTGGGGCGATTTATGGTAGCCGAAGTAATTTAGGTGAGTTTGACATAGTTTGCTATGGTTTGTATAATTTTTGTAATTTTAAACTAATTGGGCTTATTTTGGGGTGGTGAGGGGTAGTTGGGGGTGATTTATGGTAGCCGAAGTAATTTAGGTGAGTTTGGCATAGTTTGTAGCATTTTTTGTAATTTTAAAGCGATTGAGCTTATTTTGGGGTGGTAAGGGGTAGTTGGGGGTGATTTATGGTAGCCGAAGTAATTTAAGTGAGTTTAACATAGTTTGCTATGGTTTGTAACATTTTTTCTAATTTTAAAGTGATTGGGGTTATTTTCGGCTGGTAAGGGGTAGTTGGGGGTGATTTATGGTAGCCGAAGTAATCTAGGTGACTTTGGAATAGTTTGCTATGGTTTGTAGCATATTTTGTAATTTTAAAGTGATAGGGCTTAGTTTGGAGTGGTAAGGGGTAGTTGGGGGTGATTTATGGTAGCCGAAGTAATTCAGGTTAGTTTGAGATAGTTTGCTATGGTTTGTAGCATATTTTGTAATTTTAAAGTGATAGGGCTTAGTTTGGGGTGGTAAGGGGTAGTTGGGGGTGATTTATGGTAGCCGAAGTGATTCAGGTGAGTTTGAGGTAGTTTGCTATGGTTTGTAGCATTTTTTTGTAATTTTAAAGTGATTGGGCTAATTTTGGGGTCGTAAGGGGTAGTTGGGGGTGATTTATGGGGGCCGAAGTAATTTAGGTGAGTCTAACATAGTTTGCTATGGTTTGCATAATTTTTTGTAATTTTAAAGTAATTGGGTTTAGTTTATGGTTGGTATAGGGTAGTTGGGGGTGATTTATGGTAGCCGAAGTAATTTAAGTGAGTTTGACATAGTTTGCTATGGTTTGTAAAAATTTTTGTAATTTTAAAGTGATTGGGTTTAGTTTGTGGTTGGTAAGGGGTAGTTAAGGGTGATTTGTGGTAGCCGAAGTAATTTATGTGAGTTTAACATAGTTTGTTATGGTATGTAACATTTTTTGTAATTTTAAAGTGATTGGGCTTATTTTGAGGAGGTAAGGGGTAGTTGGGGGTGATTTATGGTAGCCGAAGTAATTTAGGTGAGTTTGGAATAGTTTGCTATGGTTTGTAGCATTTTTTGTAATTTTAAAGTGATTGGGCTTAGTTTGGGGCGGTAAGGGGTAGTTGGGGGTGATTTATGGTAGCCGAAGTAATTTAAGTGAGTTTGACAAAGTTTGCTATGGTATGTAACATTTTTTTGTAATTTTAAAGTGATTGGGCTTATTTTGGGGAGGTAAGGGGTAGTGGGGTTGATTTATGGTGGCCGAAGTAATTTAGGTGAGTTAGGCATAGTTTGCTATGGTTTGTAGCATTTTTTGTAATTTTAAAGTGATTGGGATGAGTTAGGGGTGGTAAGGGGTAGTTGGGGGTGATTTATGATAGCCGAAGTAATTTAAGTGAGTTTGGCATAGTTTGCTATGGTTTGTAGCATTTTTTGTAATTTTAAAGTGATTGGGTTTATTTTGGGGTAGTAAGGGGTTGTTGGGGGTGATTTATGTTAGCCGAAGTAATTTAGGTGAGTTAGGCATAGTTTGCTATGGTTTGTAGCATTTTTTGTAATTTTAAAGTGATTGGGGTTATTTTCGGCTGGTAAGGGGTAGTTGGGGGTGATTTATGGTAGCCGAAGTAATCTAGGTGACTTTGGAATAGTTTGCTATGGTTTGTAGCATATTTTGTAATTTTAAAGTGATAGGGCTTAGTTTGGGGTGGTAAGGGGTAGTTGGGGGTGATTTATGGTAGCCGAAGTAATTTAGGTTAGTTTGAGATAGTTTGCTATGGTTTGTAGCATATTTTGTAATTTTAAAGTGATAGGGCTTAGTTTGGGGTGGTAAGGGGTAGTTGGGAGTGATTTATGTTAGCCGAAGTGATTTAGGTGAGTTTGAGATAGTTTGCTATGGTTTGTAGCATTTTTTTGTAATTTTAAAGTGATTGGGCTAATTTTGGGGTCGTAAGGGGTAGTTGGGGGTGATTTATGGGAGCCGAAGTAATTTAGGTGAGTCTGACATAATTTGCTATGGTTTGTATAATTTTTTGTAATTTTAAAGTGATTGGGTTTAGTTTGTGGTTGGTAAGGGGTAGTTAAGGGTGATTTATGGTAGCCGAAGTAATTTATGTAAGTTTGACATAGTTTGCTATGGTATGTAAATTTTTTTAATTTTAAAGTGATTGAGCTTATTTTGGGGAGGTAAGGGGTAGTTGGGGGTGATTTATGGGAGCCGAAGTAATTTAGGTGAGTCTGACATAGTTTGCTATGGTTTGTATAATTTTTTGTAATTTTAAAGTAATTGGGTTTAGTTTATGGTTGGTAAGGGGTAGTTGGGGGTGATTTATGGTAGCCGAAGTAATTTAAGTGAGTTTGACATAGTTTGCTATGGTTTGTAAAATTTTTTGTAATTTTAAAGTGATTGGGTTTAGTTTGTGGTTGGTAAGGGGTAGTTAAGGGTGATTTATGGTAGCCGAAGTAATTTATGTGAGTTTGACATAGTTTGCTATGGTATGTAACATTTTTTGTAATTTTAAAGTGATTGGGCTTATTTTGGGGAGGTAAGGGGTAGTTGGGGATGATTTATGGTAGCCGAAGTAATTTAGGTGAGTTTGGAATAGTTTGCTATGGTTTGTAGCATTTTTTGTAATTTTAAAGTGATTGGGCTTAGTTTGGGGCGGTAAGGGGTAGTTGGGGGTGATTTATGGTAGCCGAAGTAATTTAAGTGAGTTTGACAAAGTTTGCTATGGTATGTAACATTTTTTTGTAATTTTAAAGTGATTGGGCTTATTTTGGGGAGGTAAGGGGTAGTGGGGGGTGATTTATGGTGGCCGAAGTAATTTAGGTGAGTTAGGCATAGTTTGCTATGGTTTGTAGCATTTTTTGTAATTTTAAAGTGATTGGGATGAGTTAGGGGTGGTAAGGGGTAGTTGGGGGTGATTTATTATAGCCGAAGTAATTTAAGTGAGTTTGGCATAGTTTGCTATGGTTTGTAGCATTTTTTGTAATTTTAAAGTGATTGGGTTTATTTTGGGGTAGTAAGGGGTTGTTGGGGGTGATTTATGTTAGCCGAAGTAATTTAGGTGAATTAGGCATAGTTTGCTATGGTTTGTAGCATTTTTTGTAATTTTAAAGTGATTGGGGTTATTTTCGGCTGGTAAGGGGTAGTTGGGGGTGATTTATGGTAGCCGAAGTAATCTAGGTGACTTTGGAATAGTTTGCTATGGTTTGTAGCATATTTTGTAATTTTAAAGTGATAGGGCTTAGTTTGGGGTGGTAAGGGGTAGTTGGCGGTGATTTATGGTAGCCGAAGTAATTTAGGTTAGTTTGAGATAGTTTGCTATGGTTTGTAGCATATTTTGTAATTTTAAAGTGATAGGGCTTAGTTTGGGGTGGTAAGGGGTAGTTGGGGGTGATTTATGGTAGCCGAAGTGATTCAGGTGAGTTTGAGATAGTTTGCTATGGTTTGTAGCATTTTTTTGTAATTTTAAAGTGATTGGGCTAATTTTGGGGTCGTAAGGGGTAGTTGGGGGTGATTTATGGGAGCCGAAGTAATTTAGGTGAGTCTGACATAGTTTGCTATGGTTTGTATAATTTTTTGTAATTTTAAAGTAATTGGGTTTAGTTTATGGTTGGTAAGGGGTAGTTGGGGGTGATTTATGGTAGCCGAAGTAATTTAAGTGAGTTTGACATAGTTTGCTATGGTTTGTAAAATTTTTTGTAATTTTAAAGTGATTGGGTTTAGTTTGTGGTTGGTAAGGGGTAGTTAAGGGTGATTTATGGTAGCCGAAGTAATTTATGTGAGTTTGACATAGTTTGCTATGGTATGTAACATTTTTTGTAATTTTAAAGTGATTGAGCTTATTTTGGGGAGGTAAGGGGTAGTTGGGGGTGATTTATGGGAGCCGAAGTAATTTAGGTGAGTCTGACATAGTTTGCTATGGTTTGTATAATTTGTTGTAATTTTAAAGTAATTGGGTTTAGTTTATGGTTGGTAAGGGGTAGTTGGGGGTGATTTATGGTAGCCGAAGTAATTTAAGTGAGTTTGACATAGTTTGCTATGGTTTGTAAAATTTTTTGTAATTTTAAAGTGATTGGGTTTAGTTTGTGGTTGGTAAGGGGTAGTTAAGGGTGATTTATGGTAGCCGAAGTAATTTATGTGAGTTTGACATAGTTTGCTATGGTATGTAACATTTTTTGTAATTTTAAAGTGATTGGGCTTATTTTGGGGAGGTAAGGGGTAGTTGGGGGTGATTTATGGTAGCCGAAGTAATTTAGGTGAGTTTGGAATAGTTTGCTATGGTTTGTAGCATTTTTTGTAATTTTAAAGTGATTGGGCTTAGTTTGGGGCGGTAAGGGGTAGTTGGGGGTGATTTATGGTAGCCGAAGTAATTTAAGTGAGTTTGACAAAGTTTGCTATGGTATGTAACATTTTTTTGTAATTTTAAAGTGATTGGGCTTATTTTGGGGAGGTAAGGGGTAGTGGGGGGTGATTTATGGTGGCCGAAGTAATTTAGGTGAGTTAGGCATAGTTTGCTATGGTTTGTAGCATTTTTTGTAATTTTAAAGTGATTGGGATGAGTTAGGGGTGGTAAGGGGTAGTTGAGGGTGATTTATGATAGCCGAAGTAATTTAAGTGAGTTTGGCATAGTTTGCTATGGTTTGTAGCATTTTTTGTAATTTTAAAGTGATTGGGTTTATTTTGGGGTAGTAAGGGGTTGTTGGGGGTGATTTATGGTAGCCGAAGTAATCTATTTGACTTTGGAATAGTTTGCTATGGTTTGTAGCATATTTTGTAATTTTAAAGTGATAGGGCTTAGTTTGGGGTGGTAAGGGGTAGTTGGGGGTGATTTATGGTAGCCGAAGTGATTCAGGTGAGTTTGAGATAGTTTGCTATGGTTTGTAGCAATTTTTTGTAATTTTAAAGTGATTGGGCTAATTTTGGGGTCGTAAGGGGTAGTTGGGGGTGATTTATGGGAGCCGAAGTAATTTAGGTGAGTCTGACATAGTTTGCTATGGTTTGTATAATTTTTTGTAATTTTAAAGTAATTGGGTTTAGTTTATGGTTGGTAAGGGGTAGTTGGGGGTGATTTATGGTAGCCGAAGTAATTTAAGTGAGTTTGACATAGTTTGCTATGGTTTGTAAAATTTATTGTAATTTTAAAGTGATTGGGTTTAGTTTGTGGTTGGTAAGGGGTAGTTAAGGGTGATGTATGGTAGCCGAAGTAATTTATGTGAGTTTGACATAGTTTGCTATGGTATGTAACATTTTTTGTAATTTTAAAGTGATTGGGCTTATTTTGGGGAGGTAAGGGGTAGTTGGGGGTGATTTATGATAGCCGAAGTAATTTAGGTGAGTTTGGAATAGTTTGCTATGGTTTGTAGCATTTTTTGTAATTTTAAAGTGATTGGGCTTAGTTTGGGGCGGTAAGGGGTAGTTGGGGGTGATTTATGGTAGCCGAAGTAATTTAAGTGAGTTTGACAAAGTTTGCTATGGTATGTAACATTTTTTTGTAATTTTAAAGTGATTGGGCTTATTTTGGGGAGGTAAGGGGTAGTGGGGGGTGATTTATGGTGGCCGAAGTAATTTAGGTGAGTTAGGCATAGTTTGCTATGGTTTGTAGCATTTTTTGTAATTTTAAAGTGATTGGGATGAGTTAGGGGTGGTAAGGGGTAGTTGGGGGTGATTTATGATAGCCGAAGTAATTTAAGTGAGTTTGGCATAGTTTGCTATGGTTTGTAGCATTTTTTGTAATTTTAAAGTGATTGGGCTTATTTTGGGGTAGTAAGGGGTTGTTGGGGGTGATTTATGTTAGCCGAAGTAATTTAGGTGAGTTAGGCATAGTTTGCTATGGTTTGTAGCATTTTTTGTAATTTTAAAGTGATTGGGATGAGTTAGGGGTGGTAAGGGGTAGTTGGGGGTGATTTATGATAGCCGAAGTAATTTAAGTGAGTTTGGCATAGTTTGCTATGGTTTGTAGCATTTTTTGTAATTTTAAAGTGATTGGGCTTATTTTGGGGTATTAAGTGGTTGTTGGGGGTGATTTATGTTAGCCGAAGTAATTTAGGTGAGTTAGGCATAGTTTGCTATGGTTTGTAGCATTTTTTGTAATATTAAAGTGATTGGGATGAGTTAGGGGTGGTAAGGGATAGTTGGGGGTGATTTATAATAGCCGAAGTAATTTAAGTGAGTTTGGCATAGTTTGCTATGGTTTGTAGTATTTTTTGTAATTTTAAAGTTATTGGGCTTATTTTGGGGTAGTAAGGGGTTGTTGGGGGTGATTTATGTTAGCCGAAGTAATTTAGGTGAGTTAGGCATAGTTTGCTATGGTTTGTAGCATTTTTTATAATTTTAAAGTGATTGGGCTTATTTTGGGGTAGTAAGTGAAGTCCGGTCCGACGCTGGAAATTTTTCGAAAATCGATTGGGGAGAGTTTTGTTAACGGCAAGAACAAATCGGGAATAGTATATTAAAATAATTTATTTAATAGCGATAGAACTTCCAATACCGATGCGTCGCCTCGACCTTGGCGACGTTGATACCAGCGTTCCAGACTCTGAAGTAGCAATTTTATCAATTATATTAGGTGCACGTGCCTAGTGCGTATTAAAACAATTTGGATAACAAAAGAGCAACAAACTAAGCCCAATCACTTTAAAATTACAAAAAAATGCTAAAAATCATAACAAACTATACCAGAATCACCTAAATTACTTCGGCTACCGTAAATCACCCCCAACTATCCCTTACCACAACAAACCAAACCATATCATCTTAAAATTACAAAAAAAGGTGTACAAATCATAACAAACTATGCCAGACTCATTTAAATTACTTCGGCTACTCTAAATCATCACCAACTAACCCTTACCACAACAAACTAAACCCAATCACTTTTAAATTACAAAAAAATGCTAGTAACCATAGCAAACTATGCCAAACTCACCTAAATTACTTCGGCTACCATAAATCACCCCCAACTACACTTTACAGCAACAAACTAAGCCCAATCACTTTAAAATTACAAAAAAAATGTTAAAAATCATAACAAACTATACCAGAATCACCTAAATTACTTCCGCTACCGTAAATCACCCCCAACTATCCCTTACCACAACAAACCAAACCATATCATCTTAAAATTACAAAAAAAGGTCTACAAATCATAACAAACTATGCCAGACTCACTTAAATTACTTCGGCTACTCTAAATCATTACCAACTAACCCTTACCACAACAAACTAAACCCAATCACTTTAAAATTACAAAAAAATGCTAGTAACCATAGCAAACTATGCCAAACTCACCTAAATTACTTCGGCTACCATAAATCATCACCAACTAACCCTTACCACAACAAACTGAACCCAATCACTTTTAAATTACAAAAAAATGCTACTAACCATAGCAAACTATGCCAAACTCACCTAAATTACTTCGGCTATCAAAAATCACCCCCAACTACACTTTACAGCAACAAACTAAGCCCAATCACTTTAAAATTACAAAAAAATGCTAAAAATCATAACAAACTATACCAGAATCACCTTAATTACTTCGGCTACCGTAAATCACCCCCAACTATCCCTTACCACAACAAACCAAACCATATCATCTTAAAATTACAAAAAAAGGTGTACAAATCATAACAAACTATGCCAGACTCACTTAAATTACTTCGGCTACTCTAAATCATCACCAACTAACCCTTACCACAACAAACTAAACCCAATCACTTTTAAATTACAAAAAAATGCTACTAACCATAGCAAACTATGCCAAACTCACCTAAATTACTTCGGCTACCATAAATCATCACCAACTAACCCTTACCACAACAAACTAAACCCAATCACATTTAAATTACAAAAAAATGCTAGTAACCATAGCAAACCATGCCAAACTCACCTAAATTACTTCGGCTACCATAAATCATCACCAACTAAACCTTACCACAACAAACTAAACCCAATCACTTTTAAATTACAAAAAAATGCTACTAACCATAGCAAACTATGCCAAACTCACCTAAATTACTTCGGCTATCAAAAATCACCCCCAACTACACTTTACAGCACCAAACTAAGCCCAATCACTTTAAAATTACAAAAAAATGCTAAAAATCATAACAAACTATACCAGAATCACCTAAATTACTTCGGCTACCGTAAATAACCCCCAACTATCCCTTACCACAACAAACCAAACCATATCATCTTAAAATTACAAAAAAAGGTGTACAAATCATAACAAACTATGCCAGACTCACCTAAATTACTTCGGCTACTCTAAATCATCACCAACTGACCCTTACCACAACAAACTAAACGCAATCACTTTTAAATTACAAAAAAAAGCTACTAACCATAGCAAACTATGCCAAACTCACCTAAATTACTTCGGCTATCAAAAATCACTCCCAACTACACTTTACAGCAACAAACTAAGCCCAATCACTTTAAAATTACAAAAAAATGCTAATAATCATAACAAACTATACCGAAATCACCTAAATTACTTCGGCTACCGTAAATCACCCCCAACTATCCCTTACCACAACAAACCAAACCATATCATCTTAAAATTACAAAAAAAAGTGTACAAATCATAACAAACTATGCCAGACTCACCTAAATTACTTCGGCTACTCTAAATCATCACCAAGTAACCCTTACCACAACAAACTAAACACAATCACTTTTTAATTACAAAAAAATGCTAGTAACCATAGCAAACTATGCCAAACTCACCTAAATTACTTCGGCTACCATAAATCATCACCAACTAACCCTTACCACAACAAACTAAACCCAATCACTTTTAAATTACAAAAAAATGCTACTAACCATAGCAAACTATGCCAAACTCATCTAAATTACTTCGGCTATCAAAAATCACCCCCAACTACACTTTACAGCAACAAACTAAGCCCAATCACTTTAAAATTACAAAAAAATGCTAAAAATCATAACAAACTATACCAACCTAAATTACTTCGGCTACCGTAAATAACCCCCAACTATCCCTTACCACAACAAACCAAACCATATCATCTTAAAATTACAAAAAAAGGTGTACAAATCATAACAAACTATGCCAGACTCACCTAAATTACTTCGGCTACTCTAAATCATCACCAACTAACCCTTACCACAACAAACTAAACCCAATCACTTTTAAATTACAAAAAAATGCTAGTAACCATAGCAAACTATGCCAAACTCACCTAAATTACTTCGGCTACCATAAATCATCTCCAACTAACCCTTACCACAACAAACTAAACCCAATCACTTTTAAATTACAAAAAAATGCTACTAACCATAGCAAACTATGCCAAACTCACCAAAATTACTTCGGCTATCAAAAATCACCCCCAACTACACCTTACAGCAACAAACTAAGCCCAATCACTTTAAAATTACAAAAAAATGCTAAAAATCATAACAAACTATACCAGAATCACCTAAATTACTTCGGCTACCGTATATCACCCCCAACTATCCCTTACCACAACAAACCAAACCATATCATCTTAAAATTACAAAAAAAGGTGTACAATTCATAACAAACTATGCCAGACTCACTTAAATTACTTCGGCTACTCTAAATCATCACCAACTAACCCTTACCACAACAAACTAAACCCAATCACTTTTAAATTACAAAAAAATGCTAGTAACCATAGCAAACTATGCCAAACTCACCTAAATTACTTCGGCTACCATAAATCATCACCAACTAACCCTTACCACAACAAACTGAACCCAATCACTTTTAAACTAAAAAAAAATGCTACTAACCATAGCAAACTATGCCAAACTCACCTAAATTACTTCGGCTATCAAAAATCGCCCCCAACTACACTTTACAGCAACAAACGAAGCCCAATCACTTTAAAATTAAAAAAAAATTCTAAAAATCATAACAAACTATACCAGAATCAACTAAATTACTTCGGCTACCGTAAATCACCCCCAACTATCCCTTACCACAACAAACCAAACCATATGATCTTAAAATTACAAAAAAAGGTGTACAAATCATAACAAACTATGCCAGACTCACCTAAATAACTTCGGCTACTCTAAATCATCACCAACTAACCCTTACCACAACAAACTAAACTCAATCACTTTTTAATTACAAAAAAATGCTACTAACCATAGCAAACTATGCCAAACTCACCTAAATTACTTCGGCTATCAAAAATCACCCCCAACTACACTTTACAGCAACAAACTAAGCCCAATCACTTTAAAATTACAAAAAAATGCTAAAAATCATCACAAACTATACCAGAATCACCTAAATTACTTCGGCTACCGTAAATCACCCCCAACTATCCCTTACCACAACAAACCAAACCATATCATCTTAAAATTACAAAAAAAGATGTACAAATCATAACAAACTATGCCAGACTCACCTAAATTACTTCGGCTACTCTAAATCATCACCAACTAACCCTTACCACAACAAACTAAACCCAATCACTTTTAAATTACAAAAAAATGCTACTTACCATGGCAAACTATGCCAAACTCACCTAAATTACTTCGGCTATCAAAAATCACCCCCAACTACACTTTACAGAATCAAACTAAGCCCAATCACTTTAAAATTACAAAAAAATGTTAAAAATCATAACAAACTATACCAGAATCACCTAAATTACTTCGGCTACCGTAAATCACCCCCAACTATCCCTTACCACAACAAACTAAACCATATCATCTTAAAATTACAAAAAAAGGTGTACAAATCATAACAAACTATGCCAGACTCACCTATATAACTTCGGCTACTCTAAATCATCACCAACTAACCCTTACCACAACAAACTAAACCCAATCACTTTTAAATTACAAAAAAATGCTACTAACCATAGCAAACTATGCCAAACTCACCTAAATTACTTCGGCTATCAAAAATCACCCCCAACTACACTTTACAGCAACAAACTAAGCCCAATCACTTTAAAATTACAAAAAAATGCTAAAAAACTTAACAAACTATACCAGAATCACCTAAATTACTTTGGCTACCGTAAATCACCCCCAACTATCCCTTACCACAACAAACCAAACCATATCATCTTAAAATTACAAAAAAAGGTGTACAAATCATAACAAACTATGCCAGACTCACCTAAATTACTTCGGCTACCCTAAATCATCACCAACTAACCCTTACCACAACAAACTAAACCCAATCACTTTTAAATTACAAAAAAATGCTACTAACCATAGCAAACTATGCCAAACTCACCTAAATTACTTCGGATATCAAAAATCACCCCCAACTACACTTTACAGAATCAAACTAAGCCCAATCACTTTAAAATTACAAAAAAATGTTAAAAATAATAACAAACTATACCAGAATCACCTAAATTACTTCGGCTACCGTAAATCACCCCCAACTATCCCTTACCACAACAAACCAAACCATATCATCTTAAAATTACAAAAAAGGTGTACAAATCATAACAAACTATGCCAGACTCACTTAAATTACTTCGGCTACTCTAAGTCATCACCAACTAACCCTTACCACAACAAACTAAACCCAATCACTTTTAAATTACAAAAAAATGCTAGTAACCATAGCAAACTATGCCAAACTCACCTAAATTACTTCGGCTACCATAAATCATCACCAACTAACCCTTACCACAACAAACTGAACCCAATCACTTTTAAACTAAAAAAAAATGCTACTAACCATAGCAAACTATGCCAAACTCACCTAAATTTCTTCGGCTATCAAAAATCGCCCCCAACTACACTTTACAGCAACAAACTAAGCCCAATCACTTTAAAATTACAAAAAAATTCTAAAAATCATAACAAACTATACCAGAATCACCTAAATTACTTCGGCTACCGTAAATCACCCCCAACTATCCCTTACCACAACAAACCAAACCATATCATCCTAAAATTACAAAAAAAGGTGTACAAATCATAACAAACTATGCCAGACTCACTTAAATTACTTCGGCTACTCTAAATCATTACCAACTAACCCTTACCACAACAAACTAAACCCAATCACTTTTAAATTACAAAAAAATGCTAGTAACCATAGCAAACTATGCCAAACTCACCTAAATTACTTCGGCTACCATAAATCATCACCAACTAACCCTTACCACAACAAACTGAACCCAATCACTTTTAAATTACAAAAAAATGCTACTAACCATAGCAAACTATGCCAAACTCACCTAAATTACTTCGGCTATCAAAAATCACCCCCAACTACACTTTACAGCAACAAACTAAGCCCAATCACTTTAAAATTACAAAAAAATGCTAAAAATCATAACAAACTATACCAGAATCACCTAAATTACTTCGGCTACCGTAAATCACCCCCAACTATCCCTTACCACAACAAACCAAACCATATCATCTTAAAATTACAAAAAAAGGTGTACAAATCATAACAAACTATGCCAGACTCACCTAAATTACTTCGGCTACTCTAAATCATCACCAACTAACCCTTACCACAACAAACTAAACCCAATCACTTTTAAATTACAAAAAAATGCTAATAACCATAGCAAACTATGCCAAACTCACCTAAATTACTTCGGCTACCATAAATCATCACCAACTAACCCTTACCACAACAAACTAAACCCAATCACTTTTAAATTACAAAAAAATGCTACTAACCATAGCAAACTATGCCAAACTCACCTAAATTACTTCGGCTATCAAAAATCACCCCCAACTACACTTTACAGCAACAAACTAAGCCCAATCACTTTAAAATTACAAAAAAATGCTAAAAATCATAACAAACTATACCAAAATCACCTAAATTACTTCGGCTACCGTAAATCACCCCCAACTATCCCTTACCACAACAAACCAAACCATATCATCTTAAAATTACAAAAAAAGGTGTACAAATCATAACAAACTATGCCAGACTCACTTAAATTACTTCGGCTACTCTAAATCATCACCAACTAACCCTTACCACAACAAACTAAACCCAATCACTTTTAAATTACAAAAAAATGCTACTAACCATAGCAAACTATGCCAAACTCACCTAAATTACTTCGGCTACCATAAATCATCACCAACTAACCCTTACCACAACAAACTAAACCCAATCACATTTAAATTACAAAAAAATGCTAGTAACCATAGCAAACTATGCCAAACTCACCTAAATTACTTCGGCTACCATAAATCATCACCAACTAAACCTTACCACAACAAACTAAACCCAATCACTTTTAAATTACAAAAAAATGCTACTAACCATAGCAAACTATGCCAAACTCACCTAAATTACTTCGGCTATCAAAAATCACCCCCAACTACACTTTACAGCACCAAACTAAGCCCAATCACTTTAAAATTACAAAAAAATGCTAAAAATCATAACAAACTATACCAGAATCACCTAAATTACTTCGGCTACCGTAAATAACCTCCAACTATCCCTTACCACAACAAACCAAACCATATCATCTTAAAATTACAAAAAAAGGTGTACAAATCATAACAAACTATGCCAGACTCACCTAAATTACTTCGGCTACTCTAAATCATCACCAACTGACCCTTACCACAACAAACTAAACGCAATCACTTTTAAATTACAAAAAAAAGCTACTAACCATAGCAAACTATGCCAAACTCACCTAAATTACTTCGGCTATCAAAAATCACTCCCAACTACACTTTACAGCAACAAACTAAGCCCAATCACTTTAAAATTACAAAAAAATGCTAATAATCATAACAAACTATACCGGAATCACCTAAATTACTTCGGCTACCGTAAATCACCCCCAACTATCCCTTACCACAACAAACCAAACCATATCATCTTAAAATTACAAAAAAAGGTGTACAAATCATAACAAACTATGCCAGACTCACCTAAATTACTTCGGCTACTCTAAATCATCACCAAGTAACCCTTACCACAACAAACTAAACCCAATCACTTTTTAATTACAAAAAAATGCTAGTAACCATAGCAAACTATGCCAAACTCACCTAAATTACTTCGGCTACCATAAATCATCACCAACTAACCCTTACCACAACAAACTAAACCCAATCACTTTTAAATTACAAAAAAATGCTACTAACCATAGCAAACTATGCCAAACTCATCTAAATTACTTCGGCTATCAAAAATCAACCCCAACTACACTTTACAGCAACAAACTAAGCCCAATCACTTTAAAATTACAAAAAAATGCTAAAAATCATAACAAACTATACCAGAATCACCTAAATTACTTCGGCTACCGTAAATAACCCCCAACTATCCCTTACCACAACAAACCAAACCATATCATCTTAAAATTACAAAAAAAGGTGTACAAATCATAACAAACTATGCCAGACTCACCTAAATTACTTCGGCTACTCTAAATCATCACCAACTAACCCTTACCACAACAAACTAAACCCAATCACTTTTAAATTACAAAAAAATGCTAGTAACCATAGCAAACTATGCCAAACTCACCTAAATTACTTCGGCTACCATAAATCATCACCAACTAACCCTTACCACAACAAACTAAACCCAATCACTTTTAAATTACAAAAAAATGCTACTAACCATAGCAAACTATGCCAAACTCACCTAAATTACTTCGGCTATCAAAAATCACCCCCAACTACACTTTACAGCAACAAACTAAGCCCAATCACTTTAAAATTACAAAAAAATGCTAAAAATCATAAAAAACTATACCAGAATCACCTAAATTACTTCGGCTACCGTAAGTCACCCCCAACTATCCCTTACCACAACAAACCAAACCATATCATCTTAAAATTACAAAAAAAGGTGTACAAATCATAACAAACTATGCCAGACTCACTTAAATTACTTCGGCTACTCTAAATCATCACCAACTAACCCTTACCACAACAAACTAAACCCAATCACTTTTAAATTACAAAAAAATGCTAGTAAGCATAGCAAACTATGCCAAACTCACCTAAATTACTTCGGCTACCATAAATCATCACCAACTAACCCTTACCACAACAAACTGAACCCAATCACTTTTAAACTAAAAAAAAATGCTACTAACCATAGCAAACTATGCCAAACTCACCTAAATTACTTCGGCTATCAAAAATCGCCCCCAACTACACTTTACAGCAACAACCTAAGCCCAATCAATTTAAAATTTAAAAAAAATTCTAAAAATCATAACAAACTATACCAGAATCACCTAAATTACTTCGGCTACCGTAAGTCACCCCCAACTATCCCTTACCACAACAAACCAAACCATATCATCTTAAAATTACAAAAAAAGGTGTACAAATCATAACAAACTATGCCAGACTCACCTAAATAACTTCGGCTACTCTAAATCATCACCAACTAACCCTTACCACAACAAACTAAACCCAATCACTTTTTAATTACAAAAAAATGCTACTAACCATAGCAAACTATGCCAAACTCACCTAAATTACTTCGGCTATCAAAAATCACCCCCAACTACACTTTACAGCAACAAACTAAGCCCAATCACTTTAAAATTACAAAAAAATGCTAAAAATCATCACAAACTATACCAGAATCACCTAAATTACTTCGGCTACCGTAAATCACCCCCAACTATCCCTTACCACAACAAACCAAACCATATCATCTTAAAATTACAAAAAAAGATGTACAAATCATAACAAACTATGCCAGACTCACCTAAATTACTTCGGCTACTCTAAATCATCACCAACTAACCCTTATCACAACAAACTAAACCCAATCACTTTTAAATTACAAAAAAATGCTACTTACAATAGCAAACTATGCCAAACTCACCTAAATTACTTCGGCTATCAAAAATCACCCCCAACTACTCTTTACAGCAACAAACTAAGCCCAATCACTTTAAAATTACAAAAAAATACTAAAAATCATAACAAACTATACCAGAATCACCTAAATTACTTCGGCTACCGTAAATCACCCCCAACTATCCCTTACCACAACAAACCAAACCATATCATCTTAAAATTACAAAAAAAAGTGTACAAATCATAACAAACTATGCCAGACTCACCTAAATTACTTCGGCTACTCTAAATCATCACCAAGTAACCCTTACCACAACAAACTAAACCCAATCACTTTTTAATTACAAAAAAATGCTAGTAACCATAGCAAACTATGCCAAACTCACCTAAATTACTTCGGCTACCATAAATCATCACCAACTAACCCTTACCACAACAAACTAAACCCAATCACTTTTAAATTACAAAAAAATGCTACTAACCATAGCAAACTATGCCAAACTCATCTAAATTACTTCGGCTATCAAAAATCACCCCCAACTACACTTTACAGCAACAAACTAAGCCCAATCACTTTAAAATTACAAAAAAATGCTAAAAATCATAACAAACTATACCAACCTAAATTACTTCGGCTACCGTAAATAACCCCCAACTATCCCTTACCACAACAAACCAAACCATATCATCTTAAAATTACAAAAAAAGGTGTACAAATCATAACAAACTATGCCAGACTCACCTAAATTACTTCGGCTACTCTAAATCATCACCAACTAACCCTTACCACAACAAACTAAACCCAATCACTTTTAAATTACAAAAAAATGCTAGTAACCATAGCAAACTATGCCAAACTCACCTAAATTACTTCGGCTACCATAAATCATCTCCAACTAACCCTTACCACAACAAACTAAACCCAATCACTTTTAAATTGCAAAAAAATGCTACTAACCATAGCAAACTATGCCAAACTCACCTAAATTACTTCGGCTATCAAAAATCACCCCCAACTACACCTTACAGCAACAAACTAAGCCCAATCACTTTAAAATTACAAAAAAATGCTAAAAATCATAACAAACTATACCAGAATCACCTAAATTACTTCGGCTACCGTATATCACCCCCAACTATCCCTTACCACAACAAACCAAACCATATCATCTTAAAATTACAAAAAAAGGTGTACAATTCATAACAAACTATGCCAGACTCACTTAAATTACTTCGGCTACTCTAAATCATCACCAACTAACCCTTACCACAACAAACTAAACCCAATCACTTTTAAATTACAAAAAAATGCTAGTAACCATAGCAAACTATGCCAAACTCACCTAAATTACTTCGGCTACCATAAATCATCACCAACTAACCCTTACCACAACAAACTGAACCCAATCACTTTTAAACTAAAAAAAAATGCTACTAACCATAGCAAACTATGCCAAACTCACCTAAATTACTTCGGCTATCAAAAATCGCCCCCAACTACACTTTACAGCAACAAACGAAGCCCAATCACTTTAAAATTAAAAAAAAATTCTAAAAATCATAACAAACTATACCAGAATCACCTAAATTACTTCGGCTACCGTAAATCACCCCCAACTATCCCTTACCACAACAAACCAAACCATATGATCTTAAAATTACAAAAAAAGGTGTACAAATCAAAACAAACTATGCCAGACTCACCTAAATAACTTCGGCTACTCTAAATCATCACCAACTAACCCTTACCACAACAAACTAAACTCAATCACTTTTTAATTACAAAAAAATGCTACTAACCATAGCAAACTATGCCAAACTCACCTAAATTACTTCGGTTATCAAAAATCACCCCCAACTACACTTTACAGCAACAAACTAAGCCCAATCACTTTAAAATTACAAAAAAATGCTAAAAATCATCACAAACTATACCAGAATCACCTAAATTACTTCGGCTACCGTAAATCACCCCCAACTATCCCTTACCACAACAAACCAAACCATATCATCTTAAAATTACAAAAAAAGATGTACAAATCATAACAAACTATGCCAGACTCACCTAAATTACTTCGGCTACTCTAAATCATCACCAACTAACCCTTACCACAACAAACTAAACCCAATCACTTTTAAATTACAAAAAAATGCTACTTACCATGGCAAACTATGCCAAACTCACCTAAATTACTTCGGCTATCAAAAATCACCCCCAACTACACTTTACAGAATCAAACTAAGCCCAATCACTTTAAAATTACAAAAAAATGTTAAAAATCATAACAAACTATACCAGAATCACCTAAATTACTTCGGCTACCGTAAATCACCCCCAACTATCCCTTACCACAACAAACTAAACCATATCATCTTAAAATTACAAAAAAAGGTGTACAAATCATAACAAACTATGCCAGACTCACCTATATAACTTCGGCTACTCTAAATCATCACCAACTAACCCTTACCACAACAAACTAAACCCAATCACTTTTAAATTACAAAAAAATGCTACTAACCATAGCAAACTATGCCAAACTCACCTAAATTACTTCGGCTATCAAAAATCACCCCCAACTACACTTTACAGCAACAAACTAAGCCCAATCACTTTAAAATTACAAAAAAATGCTAAAAAACTTAACAAACTATACCAGAATCACCTAAATTACTTTGGCTACCGTAAATCACCCCCAACTATCCCTTACCACAACAAACCAAACCATATCATCTTAAAATTACAAAAAAAGGTGTACAAATCATAACAAACTATGCCAGACTCACCTAAATTACTTCGGCTACCCTAAATCATCACCAACTAACCCTTACCACAACAAACTAAACCCAATCACTTTTAAATTACAAAAAAATGCTACTAACCATAGCAAACTATGCCAAACTCACCTAAATTACTTCGGATATCAAAAATCACCCCCAACTACACTTTACAGAATCAAACTAAGCCCAATCACTTTAAAATTACAAAAAAATGTTAAAAATAATAACAAACTATACCAGAATCACCTAAATTACTTCGGCTACCGTAAATCACCCCCAACTATCCCTTACCACAACAAACCAAACCATATCATCTTAAAATTACAAAAAAGGTGTACAAATCATAACAAACTATGCCAGACTCACTTAAATTACTTCGGCTACTCTAAGTCATCACCAACTAACCCTTACCACAACAAACTAAACCCAATCACTTTTAAATTACAAAAAAATGCTAGTAACCATAGCAAACTATGCCAAACTCACCTAAATTACTTCGGCTACCATAAATCATCACCAACTAACCCTTACCACAACAAACTGAACCCAATCACTTTTAAACTAAAAAAAAATGCTACTAACCATAGCAAACTATGCCAAACTCACCTAAATTTCTTCGGCTATCAAAAATCGCCCCCAACTACACTTTACAGCAACAAACTAAGCCCAATCACTTTAAAATTACAAAAAAATTCTAAAAATCATAACAAACTATACCAGAATCACCTAAATTACTTCGGCTACCGTAAATCACCCCCAACTATCCCTTACCACAACAAACCAAACCATATCATCCTAAAATTACAAAAAAAGGTGTACAAATCATAACAAACTATGCCAGACTCACTTAAATTACTTCGGCTACTCTAAATCATTACCAACTAACCCTTACCACAACAAACTAAACCCAATCACTTTTAAATTACAAAAAAATGCTAGTAACCATAGCAAACTATGCCAAACTCACCTAAATTACTTCGGCTACCATAAATCATCACCAACTAACCCTTACCACAACAAACTGAACCCAATCACTTTTAAATTACAAAAAAATGCTACTAACCATAGCAAACTATGCCAAACTCACCTAAATTACTTCGGCTATCAAAAATCACCCCCAACTACACTTTACAGCAACAAACTAAGCCCAATCACTTTAAAATTACAAAAAAATGCTAAAAATCATAACAAACTATACCAGAATCACCTAAATTACTTCGGCTACCGTAAATCACCCCCAACCATCCCTTACCACAACAAACCAAACCATATCATCTTAAAATTACAAAAAAAGGTGTACAAATCATAACAAACTATGCCAGACTCACCTAAATTACTTCGGCTACTCTAAATCATCACCAACTAACCCTTACCACAACAAACTAAACCCAATCACTTTTAAATTACAAAAAAATGCTAATAACCATAGCAAACTATGCCAAACTCACCTAAATTACTTCGGCTACCATAAATCATCACCAACTAACCCTTACCACAACAAACTAAACCCAATCACTTTTAAATTACAAAAAAATGCTACTAACCATAGCAAACTATGCCAAACTCACCTAAATTACTTCGGCTATCAAAAATCACCCCCAACTACACTTTACAGCAACAAACTAAGCCCAATCACTTTAAAATTACAAAAAAATGCTAAAAATCATAACAAACTATACCAAAATCACCTAAATTACTTCGGCTACCGTAAATCACCCCCAACTATCCCTTACCACAACAAACCAAACCATATCATCTTAAAATTACAAAAAAAGGTGTACAAATCATAACAAACTATGCCAGACTCACTTAAATTACTTCGGCTACTCTAAATCATCACCAACTAACCCTTACCACAACAAACTAAACCCAATCACTTTTAAATTACAAAAAAATGCTACTAACCATAGCAAACTATGCCAAACTCACCTAAATTACTTCGGCTACCATAAATCATCACCAACTAACCCTTGCCACAACAAACTAAACCCAATCACATTTAAATTACAAAAAAATGCTAGTAACCATAGCAAACTATGCCAAACTCACCTAAATTACTTCGGCTACCATAAATCATCACCAACTAAACCTTACCACAACAAACTTAACCCAATCACTTTTAAATTACAAAAAAATGCTACTAACCATAGCAAACTATGCCAAACTCACCTAAATTACTTCGGCTATCAAAAATCACCCCCAACTACACTTTACAGCACCAAACTAAGCCCAATCACTTTAAAATTACAAAAAAATGCTAAAAATCATAACAAACTATACCAGAATCACCTAAATTACTTCGGCTACCGTAAATAACCTCCAACTATCCCTTACCACAACAAACCAAACCATATCATCTTAAAATTACAAAAAAAGGTGTACAAATCATAACAAACTATGCCAGACTCACCTAAATTACTTCGGCTACTCTAAATCATCACCAACTGACCCTTACCACAACAAACTAAACGCAATCACTTTTAAATTACAAAAAAAAGCTACTAACCATAGCAAACTATGCCAAACTCACCTAAATTACTTCGGCTATCAAAAATCACTCCCAACTACACTTTACAGCAACAAACTAAGCCCAATCACTTTAAAATTACAAAAAAATGCTAATAATCATAACAAACTATACCGGAATCACCTAAATTACTTCGGCTACCGTAAATCACCCCCAACTATCCCTTACCACAACAAACCAAACCATATCATCTTAAAATTACAAAAAAAGGTGTACAAATCATAACAAACTATGCCAGACTCACCTAAATTACTTCGGCTACTCTAAATCATCACCAAGTAACCCTTACCACAACAAACTAAACCCAATCACTTTTTAATTACAAAAAAATGCTAGTAACCATAGCAAACTATGCCAAACTCACCTAAATTACTTCGGCTACCATAAATCATCACCAACTAACCCTTACCACAACAAACTAAACCCAATCACTTTTAAATTACAAAAAAATGCTACTAACCATAGCAAACTATGCCAAACTCATCTAAATTACTTCGGCTATCAAAAATCAACCCCAACTACACTTTACAGCAACAAACTAAGCCCAATCACTTTAAAATTACAAAAAAATGCTAAAAATCATAACAAACTATACCAGAATCACCTAAATTACTTCGGCTACCGTAAATAACCCCCAACTATCCCTTACCACAACAAACCAAACCATATCATTTTAAAATTACAAAAAAAGGTGTACAAATCATAACAAACTATGCCAGACTCACCTAAATTACTTCGGCTACTCTAAATCATCACCAACTAAGCCTTACCACAACAAACTAAACCCAATCACTTTTAAATTACAAAAAAATGCTAATAACCATAGCAAACTATGCCAAACTCACCTAAATTACTTCGGCTACCATAAATCATCACCAACTAACCCTTACCACAACAAACTAAACCCAATCACTTTTAAATTACAAAAAAATGCTACTAACCATAGCAAACTATGCCAAACTCACCTAAATTACTTCGGCTATCAAAAATCACCCCCAACTACACTTTACAGCAACAAACTAAGCCCAATCACTTTAAAATTACAAAAAAATGCTAAAAATCATAACAAACTATACCAAAATCACCTAAATTACTTCGGCTACCGTAAATCACCCCCAACTATCCCTTACCACAACAAACCAAACCATATCATCTTAAAATTACAAAAAAAGGTGTACAAATCATAACAAACTATGCCAGACTCACTTAAATTACTTCGGCTACTCTAAATCATCACCAACTAACCCTTACCACAACAAACTAAACCCAATCACTTTTAAATTACAAAAAAATGCTACTAACCATAGCAAACTATGCCAAACTCACCTAAATTACTTCGGCTACCATAAATCATCACCAACTAACCCTTACCACAACAAACTAAACCCAATCACATTTAAATTACAAAAAAATGCTAGTAACCATAGCAAACTATGCCAAACTCACCTAAATTACTTCGGCTACCATAAATCATCACCAACTAAACCTTACCACAACAAACTAAACCCAATCACTTTTAAATTACAAAAAAATGCTACTAACCATAGCAAACTATGCCAAACTCACCTAAATTACTTCGGCTATCAAAAATCACCCCCAGCTACACTTTACAGCACCAAACTAAGCCCAATCACTTTAAAATTACAAAAAAATGCTAAAAATCATAACAAACTATACCAGAATCACCTAAATTACTTCGGCTACCGTAAATAACCTCCAACTATCCCTTACCACAACAAACCAAACCATATCATCTTAAAATTACAAAAAAAGGTGTACAAATCATAACAAACTATGCCAGACTCACCTAAATTACTTCGGCTACTCTAAATCATCACCAACTGACCCTTACCACAACAAACTAAACGCAATCACTTTTAAATTACAAAAAAAACTACTAACCATAGCAAACTATGCCAAACTCACCTAAATTACTTCGGCTATCAAAAATCACTCCCAACTACACTTTACAGCAACAAACTAAGCCCAATCACTTTAAAATTACAAAAAAATGCTAATAATCATAACAAACTATACCGGAATCACCTAAATTACTTCGGCTACCGTAAATCACCCCCAACTATCCCTTACCACAACAAACCAAACCATATCATCTTAAAATTACAAAAAAAGGTGTACAAATCATAACAAACTATGCCAGACTCACCTAAATTACTTCGGCTACTCTAAATCATCACCAAGTAACCCTTACCACAACAAACTAAACCCAATCACTTTTTAATTACAAAAAAATGCTAGTAACCATAGCAAACTATGCCAAACTCACCTAAATTACTTCGGCTACCATAAATCATCACCAACTAACCCTTACCACAACAAACTAAACCCAATCACTTTTAAATTACAAAAAAATGCTACTAACCATAGCAAACTATGCCAAACTCATCTAAATTACTTCGGCTATCAAAAATCAACCCCAACTACACTTTACAGCAACAAACTAAGCCCAATCACTTTAAAATTACAAAAAAAATGCTAAAAATCATAACAAACTATACCAGAATCACCTAAATTACTTCGGCTACCGTAAATAACCCCCAACTATCCCTTACCACAACAAACCAAACCATATCATCTTAAAATTACAAAAAAAGGTGTACAAATCATAACAAACTATGCCAGACTCACCTAAATTACTTCGGCTACTCTAAATCATCACCAACTAACCCTTACCACAACAAACTAAACCCAATCACTTTTAAATTACAAAAAAATGCTAGTAACCATAGCAAACTATGCCAAACTCACCTAAATTACTTCGGCTACCATAAATCATCACCAACTAACCCTTACCACAACAAACTAAACCCAATCACTTTTAAATTACAAAAAAATGCTACTAACCATAGCAAACTATGCCAAACTCACCTAAATTACTTCGGCTATCAAAAATCACCCCCAACTACACTTTACAGCAACAAACTAAGCCCAATCACTTTAAAATTACAAAAAAATGCTAAAAATCATAAAAAACTATACCAGAATCACCTAAATTACTTCGGCTACCGTAAGTCACCCCCAACTATCCCTTACCACAACAAACCAAACCATATCATCTTAAAATTACAAAAAAAGGTGTACAAATCATAACAAACTATGCCAGACTCACTTAAATTACTTCGGCTACTCTAAATCATCACCAACTAACCCTTACCACAACAAACTAAACCCAATCACTTTTAAATTACAAAAAAATGCTAGTAAGCATAGCAAACTATGCCAAACTCACCTAAATTACTTCGGCTACCATAAATCATCACCAACTAACCCTTACCACAACAAACTGAACCCAATCACTTTTAAACTAAAAAAAAATGCTACTAACCATAGCAAACTATGCCAAACTCACCTAAATTACTTCGGCTATCAAAAATCGCCCCCAACTACACTTTACAGCAACAACCTAAGCCCAATCAATTTAAAATTTAAAAAAAATTCTAAAAATCATAACAAACTATACCAGAATCACCTAAATTACTTCGGCTACCGTAAGTCACCCCCAACTATCCCTTACCACAACAAACCAAACCATATCATCTTAAAATTACAAAAAAAGGTGTACAAATCATAACAAACTATGCCAGACTCACCTAAATAACTTCGGCTACTCTAAATCATCACCAACTAACCCTTACCACAACAAACTAAACCCAATCACTTTTTAATTACAAAAAAATGCTACTAACCATAGCAAACTATGCCAAACTCACCTAAATTACTTCGGCTATCAAAAATCACCCCCAACTACACTCTACAGCAACAAACTAAGCCCAATCACTTTAAAATTACAAAAAAATGCTAAAAATCATCACAAACTATACCAGAATCACCTAAATTACTTCGGCTACCGTAAATCACCCCCAACTATCCCTTACCACAACAAACCAAACCATATCATCTTAAAATTACAAAAAAAGATGTACAAATCATAACAAACTATGCCAGGCTCACCTAAATTACTTCGGCTACTCTAAATCATCACCAACTAACCCTTATCACAACAAACTAAACCCAGTCACTTTTAAATTACAAAAAAATGCTACTTACAATAGCAAACTATGCCAAACTCACCTAAATTACTTCGGCTATCAAAAATCACCCCCAACTACTCTTTACAGCAACAAACTAAGCCCAATCACTTTAAAATTACAAAAAAATACTAAAAATCATAACAAACTATACCAGAATCACCTAAATTACTTCGGCTACCGTAAATCACCCCCAACTATCCTTTACCACAACAAACTAAACCATATCATCTTAAAATTACAAAAAAAGGTGTACAAATCATAACAAACTATGCCAGACTCACCTATATAACTTCGGCTACTCTAAATCATCACCAACTAACCCTTACCACAACAAACTAAACCCAATCACTTTTAAATTACAAAAAAATGCTACTAACCATAGCAAACTATGCCAAACTCACCTAAATTACTTCGGCTATCAAAAATTACCCCCAGCTACACTTTACAGCAACAAACTAAGCCCAATCACTTTAAAATTACAAAAAAATGCTAAAAAACATAACAAACTATACCAGAATCACCTAAATTACTTTGGCTACCGTAAATCACCCCCAACTATCCCTTACCACAACAAACCAAACCATATCATCTTAAAATTACAAAAAAAGGTGTACAAATCATAACAAACTATGCCAGACTCACCTAAATTACTTCGGCTACCCTAAATCATCACCAACTAACCCTTACCACAACAAACTAAACCCAATCACTTTTAAATTACAAAAAAATGCTACTAACCATAGCAAACTATGCCAAACTCACCTAAATTACTTCGGCTATCAAAAATCACCCCCAACTACACTTTACAGAAACAAACTAAGCCCAATCACTTTAAAATTACAAAAAAATGTTAAAAATTATAACAAACTATACCAGAATCACCTAAATTACTTCGGCTACCGTAAATCACCCCCAACAATCCCTTACAACAACAAACCAAACCATATCATCTTAAAATTACAAAAAAAGGTGTACAAATCATAACAAACTATGCCAGACTCACCTAAATTACTTCGGCTACTCTAAATCATCACCAACTAATCCTTACCACAACAAACTAAACCCAATCACTTTTAAATTACAAAAAAATGCTACTAACCATAGAAAATTATGCCAAACTCACCTAAATTACTTCGGCTATCAAAAATCACCCCCAACTACACTTTACAGCAACAAACTAAGCCCAATCACTTTAAAATTACAAAAAAATGCTAAATATCATAACAAACTATACCAGAATCACCTAAATTACTTCGGCTACCGTAAATCACCCCCAACTATCCCTTACCACAACAAACCAAACTATATCATCTTAAAATTACAAAAAAAGGTGTACAAATCATAACAAACTATGCCAGACTCACCTAAATTACATCGGCTACTCTAAATTATCACCAACTAACCCTTACCACAACAAACTAAACCCAATCACTTTTAAATTACAAAAAAATACTACTAACCATAGCAAACTATGCCAAACTCACCTAAATTACTTCGGATATCAAAAATCACCCCCAACTACACTTTACAGCAACAAACTAAGCCCAATCACTTTAAAATTACAAAAAAATGCTAAAAATCATAACAAACTATACCAGAATCACCTAAATTACTTCGGCTACCGTAAATCACCCCCCAATCTTTCAAGGGGAAAAAATTCCAATTTGCAACTCAGTTAAATACCTGGGCGTTACTCTCTCCAAAACCACTAAATTACTTTCCGACGTTGGACAAGTCCTTTCCACAGTTCGCCAACGCACTAATCTTTTAAAAACCATAAAAGGCGGCATCCAGGGTTGTGACTCCAAAACTCTCCTCCACACTTACAAAATGTTCATCCGTCCGTTAATCGAATACCGCGCCCCCATCTATGCTTCACTTTCCGACAGAGCCTTAGAGATCTTAGAAGCAACTGAGCGACGTATCCTGCGCCTAATTTTTCACCTCCACTACCGTTACCCAAGAGATAAAGTTTACGATAGAGCGCATCTAACACCACTCTCTGAAAGATTGAGAATTTTGCAATCCAAATACATCTCCAGAACTTTAAGCAGCTCTAACGAAATTGCGAAAGCCAGCCTCTCCATCACATTTAAATATCCACGCGCTCATCATTCCGTCAACCACATTACACGAACTACTAAAATAAAAATTAAGCACCGACCGCGCTTCTACAGGTTAATTATTCTGAACTACCTACCTCCCTCCAAGAATTGGTCGAAGAAACCCCACTGACGTTGAGGAAATAATTATTGTATTTCACAAACCCTCCTCTCCCATCACCAACCCTCACTCATTAAGAGAATTTCCCGTTAAGTTCGTAAAAAAATTTTCTTTTCTTTTCTTTATTATCTTTTGCAAATTACCTTCAGTTTTCTTCCACTTCCTTCATAGCTTAACCCCTTTTTTTCTTTCCAGCGCTATATCAAAATATTAATAAATTATATCATGCATGTTAAAATAGTTAGATAGCATTGTAATTTTTTTCCCCAAGTTGGGTTTTTTTTTTCATCTAGATAGGTAGTTAAGTACCAATTGTTAAATTTTAACGACTTAGGCCAAAAGCCTAAAACGTCCCGCATTCGCTAAGATTATCCTTAAAAATTGTAGCATCATTTTGAAGGAAATAAATTTATTTTGACTTGACTTGACTTGACTAAAAATTTTGGTTCAGTGTTACGTGCGCCGTTCAGTAACACGTTACTCTGTGACTCTTGGGTTTTGTTTTTTTCTTCTTTTTGGTAATAGTCAGCGTAATGGCTAGGACAAAGCAAACTGCGCGTAAATCGACGGGCGGCAAGGCGCCTAGAAAACAGCTCGCCACAAAAGCGGCCAGAAAAAGTGTACCGGCGACGGGCGGTGTTAAAAAGCCTCATCGTTATCGCCCAGGAACGGTTGCGCTCCGTGAAATTCGCCGCTATCAAAAATCGACCGAACTTCTTATTCGTAAGTTACCTTTCCAACGTCTCGTGCGAGAGATAGCCCAGGACTTCAAAACGGATCTGCGTTTTCAAAGTTCGGCGGTTATGGCCCTGCAAGAAGCGAGCGAAGCTTACCTCGTTGGACTTTTCGAGGACACAAACTTGTGTGCCATCCACGCAAAACGCGTTACGATCATGCCAAAAGATATCCAGCTGGCCAGACGGATTCGTGGAGAAAGGGCGTGAATAATTGAAATATTAGAAATAAAAAAAAAATCGGTTCTTTTCAGAACCACAATGTATTTCTGGTGACAAATAAGCAAATTGAACGTCCTAGGTAGAAAATAAGCTGCCGATTAATTAGGAAAGGGTTTAGATTATCGTTCGCAGCGGGAAGTAGAATGTCGACAGGATATTAGGCTAATATTGCTTTGACACATTTTATGATAGCAATTATCATTGTTATTATGTGTGTTTATTGGGGATTAAGTTGTAAAGTTCGGAAACTTCCTATCGAGTCAAAGAAATATTCGCTATATAATCCATCAATTATGTTGCAAGAGAGAATGAAAAAACAAAAAAAATATATATATAAGTGCAAATACATAATAATAATCTGTTCCCACAGTAAATTTTGGCAATTTTTTACTTGTATATGAATGTTTTTGTGGCCCTGACAAGGGCCGATATAAAGAAGCGAAGCGAGAAACAATATATATTTTGCTATTTAAGGCTTCTTTTCCGTCTTTTTCGGCAAAAGAACCGCCTTAATGTTTGGTAGAACCCCGCCTTGTGCGATGGTGACGCCCGAAATAAGTTTGTTCAATTATTCGTCGTTTCTGATGGCCAATTGGAGATGACGTGGTATGATGCGGGTTTTCTTGTTGTCTCTAGACGCATTTCCGGCGAGTTCCAGAACTTCGGCGGCAAGATATTCCATGACGGCCGCCAAATATACGGGAGCACCGGCACCGACACGTTCCGCGTAATTACCTTTGCGCAAGAGCCGATGTATTCTTCCCACCGGAAATTGCAATCCGGTTCGGTTTGAACGGGACTTTGCCTTTCCCTTCACTTTTCCACCTTTACCTCTTCCTGACATTTTCTTATTGCAAAATTTAATTTACCACCGTGCGTCTACAACGAGAACTCTCGCCTTACTGAAAAAAATTCACCTAAAAACAACGAATTTATGACACATTTCGAGTAATACGGTTTGTCGAAAAGATCCTCCGAATGGGGCTCGTCAACGTCTGTGAGCTCGAACATAAAAAGGCCCCACATGAAGGTTTCGTCGTCGTGTCAGTCGTGTTGTGACAGCGGTGCAGTGTAGACGTGTCTGCCTGTGCTTGTTTGAGCAGCGACTTAGAGCGATTTCGAGCGAATTTTGTGACTTGTGCTGATTGTGCGATTTTGTTGAGAATGCAACAGTGTTGCCGTGGGCCATCACCATTCGAGCGATTACCCAATTAGGTTGGGACATTTTAATTGTTTTTTGTTGCAGTTTCGACAGGCGATTTGGAGGAATCGCTTAAGGAAATTCTGCTTTCCATTCAGCGTGACATCCAGAGCGTCCAGGCGCGCCTGGCAGTCATCGAAGGTGAACGAGCCATCTACACTCCGGAACCAGAACCGGAGATGGAGCTGTGCAGCGCAACACCGGTGCCGTCATGCAGCAGGTCCGCCAAAAGACGGGCCAGCCAATCTCCGCTAGTTGTGCCAACAAGTAACCGGTTCGAAATACTGAGCGAGGTAAGTGCAAGTGATTTGTGTTCCAGCAGTAATGACGACTCGGAAGAAGATGGTCAAACATCGGTTTCCCGTGCACCGACAAAGAAGCGGAAACAAGAAAATAGCCGCAGACGTCCAAAAGCCCCCTCACCTCATATTCCACCAATGGAAATTGTCCACAGACGTCGTAAAACCCCGTCGCCGTCCGTTCCACCAATGGAAAGCGACAGACGTCCGAAAGCCCCATCACCACAATTTCCATCAATGGAAAGTACCCCCAGACATCCGAAAACCCCGTCGCCGTCCATTCCACCAATGGAAAGCGACAGACGTCGGGAAACCCCTTCTCCCTCGGTTACGCCAATGGATGAGCCGGTAAGAACCAATAGGGTGCCACCAGTCATCATGAGGGACGCCAGCAAATGGACAACACTCTCCTCAAAAATGGCTAGACGTGGAATTAATTTCACAAAAGCCAAAAGTTGCCCGGACGGCATCAGAATTACGATGGCAACCGTCGACGACTGCAGGTCGTTGACAAAGCTCCTTGAAGCGGAACGAATCCCGTTTCACTCTTTCGCGCTCCCGGAGGAAAAAACGCTTCGCGCTGTCTTTCGGCACGTCCCCATTGGAATTGATCCAAAGGATGTGCAGGAGGAACTCGCCGTTCGAGGATTTTCTCCGCTAAAAGTGACGCGGATGATGCGCGGTAAGAAGTCTTTTCCTCTGCTTTTTGTTGAGGTGCCGTCATCCAAGAAGGAAGTTTTTGAAATCGACCGAGTGAGCAACTTGGTCATTTCCGTCGAGAAGCCACACCGATCGTCTCAAGTGGCGCAATGTCATCGCTGCCAGCGTTTCCACCACTCCCAGCGAAACTGCCATGCTGAATCACGATGCGTCAAGTGTGGAGGATAGCACGAGTCGCAGGCGTGTAAGAAGCCGGCAAAAGCCGCTCCGAAATGTGCGAATTGCGGGGGCGAACACACGGCGAACTACCGCGGATGCTTGGCTTTTCCCAAGCCAGCTCAAACAACGAGGACCAAATTGGCACCGCAGATGCCAAAGCAATCGCAAGAAGCACCGAAGCCGAAGCCGCAGACAACTTCGTACGCGGCCAAAGTTAAATCTCAGAAGTCTGACTCCCGGAGAGCGCAGATCATCGCCGCCATCGCCGCAGCCAAAGACAACAAATCTTTGGCAGCAGCGCTGCTGTCATTCATCCCGCTGCTAATGGAATGATGTCTGACGGGACTTTAAGATCGCTTCAGGTCGCGTTTTGGAACGCCAACGGATTGCGTCAGGGAAGAAATGAACTGGCGCAGTTTGCCGAGGACCACGAAGTGGACATCGTCATGGTCAACGAAACGCGGCTGCGAATGGGGATTTTAGATCCAAAGATCGCCGGCTACGTCCTACATCGGAACGACCGAACAACCGGACCCGGAGGAGGAACCGCGATTTACGTGAGAAATTCGATTAGTCACTCTGTTACAGCTAGGCCAAATCTTCAAAACTTGGAAGCAACCGGCATCCGAGTCGAGACAACAAACGGACCGATTTATTTGTTTTCTTGCTACAACCGTCCGCAACTTCCTATTCTCGAAAACGATCTTTGCGCTCTTCTGGACGCTGACTGTCCCGTCATTGCTGCGGGCGATTTCAACGCCAAGCACAGGAATTGGGGTAGCCGGAGGGCCAATAGAAACGGGAGGATCATCGACAACTTCCTTGACAACCACGAAGCGGTAGTGATCGCGCCGGAACAACCGACGTATCGCAATTCCGCCACTGGAGTCCCGGACATTTTGGACATCGCGATTGTGAATGGCGTCGCTCACCAAATTGGGATGAGAGTCGTCAATGAACTCAGCTCCGATCATAGCCCAGTACTGATGCATGTCGGTACAGAAGCTAATGAACCGGAAATAGTTCGATTCAAAACCACGAACTGGACAAAATACACGGAGGAATTGGAACAAAACTTTGGGCCAATTCCTAGGATGAACTCGATAGAGATGATAGACGAAGCGGTGGAGACGCTTGAAAATCGAATAATCGGCGCCATCGAGGTCGCAACAAGGACAATTTCGGAGAATTCACGACGTGGAAGGAACATTCCACCACACATCGTGGATCTCTTCCGGAAGAAGAACGCCGCCAGGAGACGAGCTCGTCGTTCAGGACTCGCAATCGATCGCAGACAAGCGAATCGATTGAAGTTTGAGGTAAGAATTGCTCTGTTTGATTTCAGAAGTGAGCAGTGGAACCAAAAACTGTTTGGTGTAGTTTCGGATGATAAGGGTTTTTTTGGGGATTGTTTTGAATGGTTATTGATGGTTGGCGGGGTTTAGCTTTGGCGGATTAAACTAAACTTTTGGTAATTTTAATGTGATTGGGTTTAGTTTGGCTTGGTAAGAAGTGGTTGGGGTGATATAGCGGAAGTGGAAGTAATTTATGCGAGTTTAGCGTAGTTTGCTTGGAATTCGTAATTTTTTTACATTTTAGGTTGATCTGGGGTAGTTTTGAATGGCAATTGTATGATTTTTGAGGGTAGTTTGGAATGGTACATTATGTTTAGGGGTATTTAACGTATTCTGGTAAAATATACAGAAAATTTGGTGATTATAAAATGAACAATTATAGTGCGAACCTCTTGAGCTCTGTTTTCGGTAATAATATGCAATAGGAAAGATAGTAAAAAAGACTATTTCCATCACGTTTCAGGGGAATTATACGTAGTGGTATTTGTACCCCGCTTACTATTCCTCCATCTTAGTTATAAATAATGCAGAACAATAATGAACACAATGTACATAAAATAAATAGTGTAAATCGTGTATAAGCACACATTACTTATGATGTCAGTGAAATCCGGTAAAACTGCAAATTTCGAATTTTGGCCGGAGCAGGTTTGGTGAAGATCAAATACACCACTATCATTGAATGAACGTAAAAATTAGCGTACGGTATATAAGTGGAGTCCGGTACGACGATGGTAATTTTTCGAAAATCGATTGGGGAGATATTTACTTAACGTCAAGAACAAATCGGGAATATTATATTAAAAAAATTTATTTAATAGCGATAGAACATCGAATACTGATGCGTCGCCTCGACCTCTGGCGACGTTGAGTACCAGCGTTCCAGACGCTGAAGCAGCAATTTTAACAATTATATTAGGTGCACGTGCCTAGTGCGTATTAAAAGAATTTGGATTACCAAATAATACTCGCGCAGGTGTACTCGTATGGCCGGTCATAATTTGCACAAAATGAATCAACATACTAAAGTAAATAAATATTTTGACGGGAATGTGGTGGATGTAAAAATCTTATTCGGCCTCTCCGACAAACTAACACGTGTTTACATTAACATGCATGCCTTCATGGACCTGTGACGAATTACAAACAAATATCTAAATTTCAAGTGTTCCATTTGATTTCGTTTCTGGATGCAAGCGGTTTTTTTCACTCTTGTTAGTCTGAACTTATTACACAGTGATATTTTCACATCCAGGTGCCTTAAATTTATTTTGCCGCTGATTTCAAAAATTTTTCTGGAAGGAAAGTAGTCAGCAGTGGGGCTCGTCAGAGGCGGCAGGGTTGGCAGTGCCACTCCAAGTATAAATTTACTATCGAACACAAAATTACTTCTGTAATTCAGTTGCAGAATTTCTGAATTTTTCAGATATTTTCACGAAAATCTAGCGCTTACACCGCCACTGGTATGAATTTCAGTGATATCTGGTACATACAACGGTGAAAATTTCGGGGCAAATTTGGTGAAAAACAAATACAACACTATCATTAACTAAACGTAAAAATTAGCGTACAAATATAAGTAGAGTCCGGTCCGATGCTGATAATTTTTCGAAAATTGATTGGGGGAAGATTTGGTTAACGCGAGGATCAAATGTTAAATTAAAATACTTTATTTGATAGCGGTAGACCTTCGAACACTGATGCGTCGCCTCATCGAATTTGGCGACTTTGCGAACAGTTTCCGACGCTGGAGCAGCAATTTTCACAATTGTAGTTGTGTTAAAATTAAACACCGCGATCGAGTACTGCTCCACACGCTGAACCAGCAATTCTCGAATTCTAAGAAACGATAAGAAAAGCTTATCCAACGCTTGGTATGTGCGAATTTCTGCATAGATACTCAATCAAACTAAATCGAGCATCGCCTTTTCACGTTTGTGACCTTGCCCTTGACGTGGCAGGCTCCAGCTGCTTCAATAATGTAAAAATCTTATTCGGCCTCTCCAATAAACTCACATTTGTTTACATTAACACGCATTCCCTCATGGACTTGTGACGAATTACAAACAAATATTGCAACTTCAAGTGTTCCATTTAATTTCGTTTCTGGATGCAAGCTCCTTTCTTTTCACTCTAGTCAGTCTAAACTTATTACACAGAGTTATATTTTCAAATCCAGGCGCCCTAAAGAATTTTGTCGTTGTTTTCAAAAGTTTCAAGAGAAGGAGAGTTGACATAGAAGCTAAATTATTCCAAATTATTCCCATTTAGTTCTCTGACAACGTTAAAGACAATGTTGAAATATATAAATACAAAATTTTACACCATAAAAACGTAGTAAAAAAGTATTTAGGAATTATGTATAAAAAAAGTCGAAGTTATTCTTCGCTCTTGAGCTCTATTTCCGGTATTAAAAATGCAATAGGAAAGATAGTAAGAAAGACTATTTCCATCACTTTTCACGGGAATTATACGTGGTGGTATTTGTTCTCCGCTTACTATTAGATTTTCAAACTGCTCCATCTTAGTTATAAATAATGCAGAACACTAATGAACGCAATGTACGTAAAATAAATAGTGTAAATAAATCGTGTATAAGCACTCGTATGGCCCGTCATAATTTTCACGAAATGAATTTTAAAAATTAACATTCTTAAGTAAATAAATATTTTGACGGGAATGTTAAAAATCTTATTCGGTCTCTCCAACAAACTAACACTTGTTTACATTAACATGCATTCCTTCATGGACCTGTGACGAATTACAAACAAATATCGAAATTTCAAGTGTTCCATGTCAGTCTGAACTTATTACACAGTGATATTTTCACATTCAGGCGCCCTAAATTATTTTGCCGTTGATTTATAAAGTTTCCCTGGAAGGAGAGTAGTTAGCAGGGGGCTCGTCAGGTGTGGCAGGGTTGGCAGTGCCACTCCAAATATAAATTTACTATCGAACACAAAAATAGTTCTGTAATTCAACTGCAGAATTTCGAATTTTTTAGATATTTTTACGAAAATCTAGCGCTCACACCGCCTTTATACCTCTTTAAAGTTAAAAACCATAGAGCTATTTATACAAATGCACGCATGTTGAAAAGGTAGGGCTTGCCCCGTCAGCGTGTTGCAATTCAGAAATACCTTTATGTTTGCATCTCAACTGGAACAAATATTTATTGGAAGGTGGAAGAGAATCAAAATAGGTATCAGCATATTTAATATTCAGAATAACGTCTATTAGTCGAAACAATATATTTTATGTGCAGATATTTATTAATATTTTATGATTTAATACGATAAGGAATTTATAAATGACAACCAAATAGAAGATTTTGATTGAAAATGATTATTAATTTATGGTAGCCGAAGTAATTTAAGTGAGTTTGGCATAGCTTGCTATGTTTTGTAGCATTTTTTGTAATTTAAAAGTGATTAGGCTAATTTTGGGGCGGTAAGGGGTAGTTGGGGCGATTTATGGTAGCCGAAGTAATTTAGGTGAGTTTGACATAGTTTGCTATGGTTTGTATAATTTTTGTAATTTTAAACTAATTGGGCTTATTTTGGGGTGGTGAGGGGTAGTTGGGGGTGATTTATGGTAGCCGAAGTAATTTAGGTGAGTTTGGCATAGTTTGTAGCATTTTTTGTAATTTTAAAGCGATTGAGCTTATTTTGGGGTGGTAAGGGGTAGTTGGGGGTGATTTATGGTAGCCGAAGTAATTTAAGTGAGTTTAACATAGTTTGCTATGGCTTGTAACATTTTTTCTAATTTTAAAGTGATTGGGGTTATTTTCGGCTGGTAAGTGGTAGTTGGGGGTGATTTATGGTAGCCGAAGTAATCTAGGTGACTTTGGAATAGTTTGCTATGGTTTGTAGCATATTTTGTAATTTTAAAGTGATAGGGCTTAGTTTGGAGTGGTAAGGGGTAGTTGGGGGTGATTTATGGTAGCCGAAGTAATTTAGGTTAGTTTGAGATAGTTTGCTATGGTTTGTAGCATATTTTGTAATTTTAAAGTGATAGGGCTTAGTTTGGGGTGGTAAGGGGTAGTTGGGGGTGATTTATGGTAGCCGAAGTGATTCAGGTGAGTTTGAGATAGTTTGCTATGGTTTGTAGCATTTTTTTGTAATTTTAAAGTGATTGGGCTAATTTTGGGGTCGTAAGGGGTAGTTGGGGGTGATTTATGGGAGCCGAAGTAATTTAGGTGAGTCTGACATAGTTTGCTATGGTTTGCATAATTTTTTGTAATTTTAAAGTAATTGGGTTTAGTTTATGGTTGGTAAAGGGTAGTTGGGGGTGATTTATGGTAGCCGAAGTAATTTAAGTGAGTTTGACATAGTTTGCTATGGTTTGTAAAATTTTTTGTAATTTTAAAGTGATTGGGTTTAGTTTGTGGTTGGTAAGGGGTAGTTAAGGGTGATTTGTGGTAGCCGAAGTAATTTATGTGAGTTTGACATAGTTTGTTATGGTATGTAACATTTTTTGTAATTTTAAAGTGATTGGGCTTATTTTGAGGAGGTAAGGGGTAGTTGGGGGTGATTTATGGTAGCCGAAGTAATTTAGGTGAGTTTGGAATAGTTTGCTAGGGTTTGTAGCATTTTTTGTAATTTTAAAGTGATTGGGCTTAGTTTGGGGCGGTAAGGGGTAGTTGGGGGTGATTTATGGTAGCCGAAGTAATTTAAGTGAGTTTGACAAAGTTTGCTATGGTATGTAACATTTTTTTGTAATTTTAAAGTGATTGGGCTTATTTTGGGGAGGTAAGGGGTAGTGGGGTTGATTTATGGTGGCCGAAGTAATTTAGGTGAGTTAGGCATAGTTTACTATGGTTTGTAGCATTTTTTGTAATTTTAAAGTGATTGGGGTTATTTTCGGCTGGTAAGGGGTAGTTGGGGGTGATTTATGGTAGCCGAAGTAATCTAGGTGACTTTGGAATAGTTTGCTATGGTTTGTAGCATATTTTGTAATTTTAAAGTGATAGGGCTTAGTTTGGGGTGGTAAGGGGTAGTTGGGGGTGATTTATGGGAGCCGAAGTAATTTAGGTGAGTCTGACATAGTTTGCTATGGTTTGTATAATTTTTTGTAATTTTAAAGTAATTGGGTTTAGTTTATGGTTGGTAAGGGGTAGTTGGGGGTGATTTATGGTAGCCGAAGTAATTTAAGTGAGTCTGAGATAGTTTGCTATGGTTTGTATAATTTTTTGTAATTTTAAAGTAATTGGGTTTAGTTTATGGTTGGTAAGGGGTAGTTGGGGGTGATTTCTGGTAGCCGAAGTAATTTAAGTGAGTTTGACATAGTTTGCTATGGTTTGTAAAATTTTTTGTAATTTTAAAGTGATTGGGTTTAGTTTGTGGTTGGTAAGGGGTAGTTAAGGGTGATTTATGGTAGCCGAAATAATTTATGTGAGTTTGACATAGTTTGCTATGGTATGTAACATTTTTTGTAATTTTAAAGTGATTGAGCTTATTTTGGGGAGGTAAGGGGTAGTTGGGGGTGATTTATGGGAGCCGAAGTAATTTAGGTGAGTCTGACATAGTTTGCTATGGTTTGTATAATTTTTTGTAATTTTAAAGTAATTGGGTTTAGTTTATGGTTGGTAAGGGGTAGTTGGGAGTGATTTATGGTAGCCGAAGTAATTTAAGTGAGTTTGACATAGTTTGCTATGGTTTGTAAAATTTTTTGTAATTTTAAAGTGATTGGGTTTAGTTTGTGGTTGGTAAGGGGTAGTTAAGGGTGATTTATGGTAGCCGAAGTAATTTATGTGAGTTTGACATAGTTTGCTATGGTATGTAACATTTTTTGTAATTTTAAAGTGATTGGGCTTATTTTGGGGAGGTAAGGGGTAGTTGGGGGTGATTTATGGTAGCCGAAGTGATTCAGGTGAGTTTGAGATAGTTTGCTATGGTTTGTAGCATTTTTTTGTAATTTTAAAGTGATTGGGCTAATTTTGGGGTCGTAAGGGGTAGTTGGGGGTGATTTATGGGAGCCGAAGTAATTTAGGTGAGTCTGACATAGTTTGCTATGGTTTGTATAATTTTTTGTAATTTTAAAGTAATTGGGTTTAGTTTGTGGTTGGTAAGGGGTAGTTAAGGGTGATTTATGGTAGCCGAAGTAATTTATGTGAGTTTGACATAGTTTGCTATGGTATGTAACATTTTTTGTAATTTTAAAGTGATTGAGCTTATTTTGGGGAGGTAAGGGGTAGTTGGGGGTGATTTATGGGAGCCGAAGTAATTTAGGTGAGTCTGACATAGTTTGCTATGGTTTGTATAATTTTTTGTAATTTTAAAGTAATTGGGTTTAGTTTATGGTTGGTAAGGGGTAGTTGGGGGTGATTTATGGTAGCCGAAGTAATTTAAGTGAGTTTGACATAGTTTGCTATGGTTTGTAAAATTTTTTGTAATTTTAAAGTGATTGGGTTTAGTTTGTGGTTGGTAAGGGGTAGTTAAGGGTGATTTATGGTAGCCGAAGTAATTTATGTGAGTTTGACATAGTTTGCTATGGTTTGTAAAATTTTTTGTAATTTTAAAGTGATTGGGTTTAGTTTGTGGTTGGTAAGGGGTAGTTAAGGGTGATTTATGGTAGCCGAAGTAATTTATGTGAGTTTGACATAGTTTGCTATGGTATGTAACATTTTTTGTAATTTTAAAGTGATTGGGCTTATTTTGGGGAGGTAAGGGGTAGTTGGGGGTGATTTATGGTAGCCGAAGTAATTTAGGTGAGTTTGGAATAGTTTGCTATGGTTTGTAGCATTTTTTGTAATTTTAAAGTGATTGGGCTTAGTTTGGGGCGGTAAGGGGTAGTTGGGGGTGATTTATGGTAGCCGAAGTAATTTAAGTGAGTTTGACAAAGTTTGCTATGGTATGTAACATTTTTTTGTAATTTTAAAGTGATTGGGCTTATTTTGGGGAGGTAAGGGGTAGTGGGGGGTGATTTATGGTGGCCGAAGTAATTTAGGTGAGTTAGGCATAGTTTGCTATGGTTTGTAGCATTTTTTGTAATTTTAAAGTGATTGGGATGAGTTAGGGGTGGTAAGGGGTAGTTGGGGGTGATTTATGATAGCCGAAGTAATTTAAGTGAGATTGGCATAGTTTGCTATGGTTTGTAGCATTTTTTGTAATTTTAAAGTGATTGGGCTTATTTTGGGGTAGTAAGGGGTTGTTGGGAGTGATTTATGTTAGCCGAAGTAATTTAGGTGAGTTAGGCATAGTTTGCTATGGTTTGTAGCATTTTTTGTAATTTTAAAGTGATTGGGATGAGTTAGGGGTGTTAAGGGGTAGTTGGGGGTGATTTATGATAGCCGAAGTAATTTAAGTGAGTTTGGCATAGTTTGCTATGGTTTGTAGCATTTTTTGTAATTTTAAAGTGATTGGGCTTATTTTGGGGTATTAAGTGGTTGTTGGGGGTGATTTATGTTAGCCGAAGTAATTTAGGTGAGTTAGGCATAGTTTGCTATGGTTTGTAGCATTTTTTGTAATATTAAAATGATTGGGATGAGTTAGGGGTGGTAAGGGATAGTTGGGGGTGATTTATAATAGCCGAAGTAATTTAAGTGAGTTTGGCATAATTTGCTATGGTTTGTAGTATTTTTTGTAATTTTAAAGTTATTGGGCTTATTTTGGGGTAGCAAGGGGTTGTTGGGAGTGATTTATGTTAGCCGAAGTAATTTAGGTGAGTTAGGCATAGTTTGCTATGGTTTGTAGCATTTTTTATAATTTTAAAGTGATTGGGCTTATTTTGGGGTAGTAAGTGAAGTCCGGTCCGACGCTGCAAATTTTTCGAAAATCGATTGGGGAGAGTTTTGGTTAACGGCAAGAACAAATCGGGAATAGTATATTAAAATAATTTATTTAATAGCGATAGAACTTCCAATACCGATGCGTCGCCTCGACCTTGGCGACGTTGATACCAGCGTTCCAGACTCTGAAGTAGCAATTTTATCAATTATATTAGGTGCACGTGCCTAGTGCGTATTAAAACAATTTGGATAACAAAAGAGATTAATTTGTATGTACCAAATAATACTCGCACTGGTGTACTCGTATGGCCCGTCATAATTTTCACGAAATGAATTTTAAAAATTAACATTCTTAAGTAAATAAATATTTTGACGGGAATGTTAAAAATCTTATTCGGTCTCTCCAACAAACTAACACTTGTTTACATTAACATGCATTCCTTCATGGACCTGTGACGAATTACAAACAAATATCGAAATTTCAAGTGTTCCATGTCAGTCTGAACTTATTACACAGTGATATTTTCACATTCAGGCGCCCTAAATTATTTTGCCGTTGATTTATAAAGTTTCCCTGGAGGGAGAGTAGTTAGCAGGGGGCTCGTCAGGTGTGGCAGGGTTGGCAGTGCCACTCCAAATATAAATTTACTATCGAACACAAAAATAGTTCTGTAATTCAACTGCAGAATTTCGAATTTTTTAGATATTTTTACGAAAATCTAGCGCTCACACCGCCTTTATACCTCTTTAAAGTTAAAAACCATTTCGGCTGGTAAGGGGTAGTTGGGGGTGATTTATGGTAGCCGAAGTAATCTATTTGACTTTGGAATAGTTTGCTATGGTTTGTAGCATATTTTGTAATTTTAAAGTGATAGGGCTTAGTTTGGGGTGGTAAGGGGTAGTTGGGGGTGATTTATGGTAGCCGAAGTAATTTAGGTGAGTTTGGAATAGTTTGCTATGGTTTGTAGCATTTTTTGTAATTTTAAAGTGATTGGGCTTAGTTTGGGTCGGTAAGGGGTAGTTGGGTGTGATTTATGGTAGCCGAAGTAATTTAAGTGAGTTTGACAAAGTTTGCTATGGTATGTAACATTTTTTTGTAATTTTAAAGTGATTGGGCTTATTTTGGGGAGGTAAGGGGTAGTGGGGGGTGATTTATGGTGGCCGAAGTAATTTAGGTGAGTTAGGCATAGTTTGCTATGGTTTGTAGCATTTTTTGTAATTTTAAAGTGATTGGGATGAGTTAGGGGTGGTAAGGGGTAGTTGGGGGTGATTTATGATAGCCGAAGTAATTTAAGTGAGTTTGGCATAGTTTGCTATGGTTTGTAGCATTTTTTGTAATTTTAAAGTGATTGGGTTTATTTTGGGGTAGTAAGGGGTTGTTGGGGGTGATTTATGGTAGCCGAAGTAATCTATTTGACTTTGGAATAGTTTGCTATGGTTTGTAGCATATTTTGTAATTTTAAAGTGATAGGGCTTAGTTTGGGGTGGTAAGGGGTAGTTGGGGGTGATTTATGGTAGCCGAAGTAATTTAGGTTAGTTTGAGATAGTTTGCTATGGTTTGTAGCATATTTTGTAATTTTAAAGTGATAGGGCTTAGTTTGGTGTGGTAAGGGGTAGTTGGGGGTGATTTATGGTAGCCGAAGTGATTCAGGTGAGTTTGAGATAGTTTGCTATGGTTTGTAGCATTTTTTTGTAATTTTAAAGTGATTGGGCTAATTTTGGGGTCGTAAGGGGTAGTTGGGGGTGATTTATGGGAGCCGAAGTAATTTAGGTGAGTCTGACATAGTTTGCTATGGTTTGTATAATTTTTTGTAATTTTAAAGTAATTGGGTTTAGTTTATGGTTGGTAAGGGGTAGTTGGGGGTGATTTATGGTAGCCGAAGTAATTTAAGTGAGTTTGACATAGTTTGCTATGGTTTGTAAAATTTTTTGTAATTTTAAAGTGATTGGGTTTAGTTTGTGGTTGGTAAGGGGTAGTTAAGGGTGATTTATGGTAGCCGAAGTAATTTATGTGAGTTTGCCATAGTTTGCTATGGTATGTAACATTTTTTGTAATTTTAAAGTGATTGGGCTTATTTTGGGGAGGTAAGGGGTAGTTGGGGGTGATTTATGGTAGCCGAAGTAATTTAGGTGAGTTTGGAATAGTTTGCTATGGTTTGTAGCATTTTTTGTAATTTTAAAGTGATTGGGCTTAGTTTGGGGCGGTAAGGGGTAGTTGGGGGTGATTTATGGTAGCCGAAGTAATTTAAGTGAGTTTGACAAAGTTTGCTATGGTATGTAACATTTTTTTGTAATTTTAAAGTGATTGGGCTTATTTTGGGGAGGTAAGGGGTAGTGGGGGGTGATTTATGGTGGCCGAAGTAATTTAGGTGAGTTAGGCATAGTTTGCTATGGTTTGTAGAATTTTTTGTAATTTTAAAGTTATTGGGCTTATTTTGGGGTATTAAGTGGTTGTTGGGGGTGATTTATGTTAGCCGAAGTAATTTAGGTGAGTTAGGCATAGTTTGCTATGGTTTGTAGCATTTTTTGTAATATTAAAATGATTGGGATGAGTTAGGGGTGGTAAGGGATAGTTGGGGGTGATTTATAATAGCCGAAGTAATTTAAGTGAGTTTGGCATAGTTTGCTATGGTTTGTAGTATTTTTTGTAATTTTAAAGTGATTGGGATGAGTTAGGGGTGGTAAGGGGTAGTTGGGGGTGATTTATGATAGCCGAAGTAATTTAAGTGAGTTTGGCATAGTTTGCTATGGTTTGTAGCATTTTTTGTAATTTTAAAGTGATTGGGCTTATTTTGGGGTATTAAGTGGTTGTTGGGGGTGATTTATGTTAGCCGAAGTAATTTAGGTGAGTTAGGCATAGTTTGCTATGGTTTGTAGCATTTTTTGTAATATTAAAATGATTGGGATGAGTTAGGGGTGGTAAGGGATAGTTGGGGGTGATTTATAATAGCCGAAGTAATTTAAGTGAGTTTGGCATAGTTTGCTATGGTTTGTAGAATTTTTTGTAATTTTAAAGTTATTGGGCTTATTTTGGGGTAGTAAGGGGTTGTTGGGGGTGATTTATGTTAGCCGAAGTAATTTAGGTGAGTTAGGCATAGTTTGCTATGGTTTGTAGCATTTTTTATAATTTTAAAGTGATTGGGATGAGTTAGGGGTGGTAAGGGGTAGTTGGGGGTGATTTATGATAGCCGAAGTAATTTAAGTGAGTTTGGCATAGTTTGCTATGGTTTGTAGCATTTTTTGTAATTTTAAAGTGATTGGGCTTATTTTGGGGTATTAAGTGGTTGTTGGGGGTGATTTATGTTAGCCGAAGTAATTTAGGTGAGTTAGGCATAGTTTGCTATGGTTTGTAGCATTTTTTGTAATATTAAAATGATTGGGATGAGTTAGGGGTGGTAAGGGATAGTTGGGGGTGATTTATAATAGCCGAAGTAATTTAAGTGAGTTTGGCATAGTTTGCTATGGTTTGTAGTATTTTTTGTAATTTTAAAGTTATTGGGCTTATTTTGGCGTAGTAAGGGGTTGTTGGGGGTGATTTATGTTAGCCGAAGTAATTTAGGTGAGTTAGGCATAGTTTGCTATGGTTTGTAGCATTTTTTATAATTTTAAAGTAATTGGGCTTATTTTGGGGTAGTAAGTGAAGTCCGGTCCGACGCTGCAAATTTTTCGAAAATCGATTGGGGAGAGTTTTGGTTAACGGCAAGAACAAATCGGGAATAGTATATTAAAATAATTTATTTAATAGCGATAGAACTTCCAATACCGATGCGTCGCCTCGACCTTGGCGACGTTGATACCAGCGTTCCAGACTCTGAAGTAGCAATTTTATCAATTATATTAGGTGCACGTGCCTAGTGCGTATTAAAACAATTTGGATAACAAAAGAGATTAATTTGTATGTACCAAATAATACTCGCACTGGTGTACTCGTATGGCCCGTCATAATTTTCACGAAATGAATTTTAAAAATTAACATTCTTAAGTAAATAAATATTTTGACGGGAATGTTAAAAATCTTATTCGGTCTCTCCAACAAACTAACACTTGTTTACATTAACATGCATTCCTTCATGGACCTGTGACGAATTACAAACAAATATCGAAATTTCAAGTGTTCCATGTCAGTCTGAACTTATTACACAGTGATATTTTCACATTCAGGCGCCCTAAATTATTTTGCCGTTGATTTATAAAGTTTCCCTGGAGGGAGAGTAGTTAGCAGGGGGCTCGTCAGGTGTGGCAGGGTTGGCAGTGCCACTCCAAATATAAATTTACTATCGAACACAAAAATAGTTCTGTAATTCAACTGCAGAATTTCGAATTTTTTAGATATTTTTACGAAAATCTAGCGCTCACACCGCCTTTATACCTCTTTAAAGTTAAAAACCATAGAGCTATTTATACAAATGCACGCATGTTGAAAAGTTAGGGCTTGCCCCGTCAGCGTGTTGCAATTCAGAAATACCTTTATGTTTGCATCTCAACTGGAACAAATATTTATTGGAAGGTGGAAGAGAATCAAAATAGGTATCAGCATATTTAATATTCAGAATAACGTCTATTAGTCGAAACAATATATTTTATGTGCAGATATTTATTAATATTTTATGATTTAATACGATAAGGAATTTATAAATGACAACCAAATAGAAGATTTTGATTGAAAATGATTATTAATTTATGGTAGCCGAAGTAATTTAAGTGAGTTTGGCATAGCTTGCTATGTTTTGTAGCATTTTTTGTAATTTTAAAGTGATTAGGCTAATTTTGGGGCGGTAAGGGGTAGTTGGGGCGATTTATGGTAGCCGAAGTAATTTAGGTGAGTTTGACATAGTTTGCTATGGTTTGTATAATTTTTGTAATTTTAAACTAATTGGGCTTATTTTGGGGTGGTGAGGGGTAGTTGGGGGTGATTTATGGTAGCCGAAGTAATTTAGGTGAGTTTGGCATAGTTTGTAGCATTTTTTGTAATTTTAAAGGGATTGAGCTTATTTTGGGGTGGTAAGGGGTAGTTGGGGGTGATTTATGGTAGCCGAAGTAATTTAAGTGAGTTTAACATAGTTTGCTATGGTTTGTAACATTTTTTCTAATTTTAAAGTGATTGGGGTTATTTTCGGCTGGTAAGGGGTAGTTGGGGGTGATTTATGGTAGCCGAAGTAATCTAGGTGACTTTGGAATAGTTTGCTATGGTTTGTAGCATATTTTGTAATTTTAAAGTGATAGGGCTTAGTTTGGAGTGGTAAGGGGTAGTTGGGGGTGATTTATGGTAGCCGAAGTAATTTAGGTTAGTTTGAGATAGTTTGCTATGGTTTGTAGCATATTTTGTAATTTTAAAGTGATAGGGCTTAGTTTGGGGTGGTAAGGGGTAGTTGGGGGTGATTTATGGTAGCCGAAGTGATTCAGGTGAGTTTGAGATAGTTTGCTATGGTTTGTAGCATTTTTTTGTAATTTTAAAGTGATTGGGCTAATTTTGGGGTCGTAAGGGGTAGTTGGGGGTGATTTATGGGAGCCGAAGTAATTTAGGTGAGTCTGACATAGCTTGCTATGGTTTGTATAATTTTTTGTAATTTTAAAGTAATTGGGTTTAGTTTATGGTTGGTAAGGGGTAGTTGGGGGTGATTTATGGTAGCCGAAGTAATTTAAGTGAGTTTGACATAGTTTGCTATGGTTTGTAAAATTTTTTGTAATTTTAAAGTGATTGGGTTTAGTTTGTGGTTGGTAAGGGGTAGTTAAGGGTGATTTATGGTAGCCGAAGTAATTTATGTGAGTTTGACATAGTTTGCTATGGTATGTAACATTTTTTGTAATTTTAAAGTGATTGAGCTTATTTTGGGGAGGTAAGGGGTAGTTGGGGGTGATTTATGGGAGCCGAAGTAATTTAGGTGAGTCTGACATAGTTTGCTATGGTTTGTATAATTTTTTGTAATTTTAAAGTAATTGGGTTTAGTTTATGGTTGGTAAGGGGTAGTTGGGGGTGATTTATGGTAGCCGAAGTAATTTAAGTGAGTTTGACATAGTTTGCTATGGTTTGTAAAATTTTTTGTAATTTTAAAGTGATTGGGTTTAGTTTGTAGTTGGTAAGGGGTAGTTAAGGGTGATTTATGGTAGCCGAAGTAATTTATGTGAGTTTGACATAGTTTGCTATGGTATGTAACATTTTTTGTAATTTTAAAGTGATTGGGCTTATTTTGGGAAGGTAAGGGGTAGTTGGGGGTGATTTATGGTAGCCGAAGTAATTTAGGTGAGTTTGGAATAGTTTGCTATGGTTTGTAGCATTTTTTGTAATTTTAAAGTGATTGGGCTTAGTTTGGGGCGGTAAGGGGTAGTTGGGGGTGATTTATGGTAGCCGAAGTAATTTAAGTGAGTTTGACAAAGTTTGCTATGGTATGTAACATTTTTTTGTAATTTTAAAGTGATTGGGCTTATTTTGGGGAGGTAAGGGGTAGTGGGGGGTGATTTATGGTGGCCGAAGTAATTTAGGTGAGTTACGCATAGTTTGCTATGGTTTGTAGAATTTTTTGTAATTTTAAAGTGACTGGGATGAGTTAGGGGTGGTAAGGGGTAGTTGGGGGTGATTTATGATAGCCGAAGTAATTTAAGTGAGTTTGGCATAGTTTGATATGGTTTGTAGCATTTTTTGTAATTTTAAAGTGATTGGGTTTATTTTGGGGTAGTAAGGGTTTGTTGGGGGTGATTTATGTTAGCCGAAGTAATTTAGGTGAGTTAGTCATAGTTTGCTATGGTTTGTAGCATTTTTTGTAATTTTAAAGTGATTGGGGTTATTTTCGGCTGGTAAGGGGTAGTTGGGGGTGATTTATGGTAGCCGAAGTAATCTAGGTGACTTTGGAATAGTTTGCTATCGTTTGTAGCATATTTTGTAATTTTAAAGTGATATGGCTTAGTTTGGGGTGGTAAGGGGGAGTTGGGGGTGATTTATGGTAGCCGAAGTAATTTAGGTTAGTTTGAGATAGTTTGCTATGGGTTGTAGCATATTTTGTAATTTTAAAGTGATAGGGCTTAGTTTGGGGTGGTAAGGGGTAGTTGGGGGTGATTTATGGTAGCCGAAGTGATTCAGGTGAGTTTGAGATAGTTTGCTATGGTTTGTAGCATTTTTTTGTAATTTTAAAGTGATTGGGCTAATTTTGGGGTCGTAAGGGGTAGTTGGGGGTGATTTATGGGAGCCGAAGTAATTTAGGTGAGTCTGACATAGTTTGCTATGGTTTGTATAATTTTTTGTAATTTTAAAGTAATTGGGTTTAGTTTATGGTTGGTAAGGGGTAGTTGGGGGTGATTTATGGTAGCCGAAGTAATTTAAGTGAGTTTGACATAGTTTGCTATGGTTTGTAAAATTTTTTGTAATTTTAAAGTGATTGGGTTTAGTTTGTGGTTGGTAAGGGGTAGTTAAGGGTGATTTATGGTAGCCGAAGTAATTTATGTGAGTTTGACATAGTTTGCTATGGTATGTAACATTTTTTGTAATTTTAAAGTGATTGAGATTATTTTGGGGAGGTAAGGGGTAGTTGGGGGTGATTTATGGGAGCCGAAGTAATTTAGGTGAGTCTGACATAGTTTGCTATGGTTTGTATAATTTTTTGTAATTTTAAAGTAATTGGGTTTAGTTTATGGTTGGTAAGGGGTAGTTGGGGGTGATTTATGGTAGCCGAAGTAATTTAAGTGAGTTTGACATAGTTTGCTATGGTTTGTAAAATTTTTTGTAATTTTAAAGTGATTGGGTTTAGTTTGTGGTTGGTAAGGGGTAGTTAAGGGTGATTTATGGTAGCCGAAGTAATTTATGTGAGTTTGACATAGTTTGCTATGGTATGTAACATTTTTTGTAATTTTAAAGTGATTGGGCTTATTTTGGGGAGGTAAGGGGTAGTTGGGGGTGATTTATGGTAGCCGAAGTAATTTAGGTGAGTTTGGAATAGTTTGCTATGGTTTGTAGCATTTTTTGTAATTTTAAAGTGATTGGGCTTAGCTTGGGGCGGTAAAGGGTAGTTGGGGGTGATTTATGGTAGCCGAAGTAATTTAAGTGAGTTTGACAAAGTTTGCTATGGTATGTAACATTTTTTTGTAATTTTAAAGTGATTGGGCTTATTTTGGGGAGGTAAGGGGTAGTGGGGGGTGATTTATGGTGGCCGAAGTAATTTAGGTGAGTTAGGCATAGTTTGCTATGGTTTGTAGCATTTTTTGTAATTTTAAAGTGATTGGGATGAGTTAGGGGTGGTAAGGGGTAGTTGGGGGTGATTTATGATAGCCGAAGTAATTTAAGTGAGTTTGGCATAGTTTGCTATGGTTTGTAGCATTTTTTGTAATTTTAAAGTGATTGGGTTTATTTTGGGGTAGTAAGGGGTTGTTGGGGGTGATTTATGTTAGCCGAAGTAATTTAGGTGAGTTAGGCATAGTTTGCTATGGTTTGTAATTTTAAAGTGATTGGGGTTATTTTCGGCTGGTAAGGGGTAGTTGGGGGTGATTTATGGTAGCCGAAGTAATCTATTTGACTTTGGAATAGTTTGCTATGGTTTGTAGCATATTTTGTAATTTTAAAGTGATAGGGCTTAGTTTGGGGTGGTAAGGGGTAGTTGGGGGTGATTTATGGTAGCCGAAGTAATTTAGGTTAGTTTGAGATAGTTTGCTATGGTTTGTAGCATATTTTGTAATTTTAAAGTGATAGGGCTTAGTTTGGGGTGGTAAGGGGTAGTTGGGGGTGATTTATGGTAGCCGAAGTGATTCAGGTGAGTTTGAGATAGTTTGCTATGGTTTGTAGCATTTTTTTGTAATTTTAAAGTGATTGGGCTAATTTTGGGGTCGTAAGGGGTAGTTGGGGGTGATTTATGGGAGCCGAAGTAATTTAGGTGAGTCTGACATAGTTTGCTATGGTTTGTATAATTTTTTGTAATTTTAAAGTAATTGGGTTTAGTTTATGGTTGGTAAGGGTTAGTTGGGGGTGATTTATGGTAGCCGAAGTAATTTAAGTGAGTTTGACATAGTTTGCTATGGTTTGTAAAATTTTTTGTAATTTTAAAGTGATTGGGTTTAGTTTGTGGTTGGTAAGGGGTAGTTAAGGGTGATTTATGGTAGCCGAAGTAATTTATGTGAGTTTGACATAGTTTGCTATGGTATGTAACATTTTTTGTAATTTTAAAGTGATTGGGCTTATTTTGGGGAGGTAAGGGGTAGTTGGGGGTGATTTATGGTAGCCGAAGTAATTTAGGAAAGTTTGGAATAGTTTGCTATGGTTTGTAGCATTTTTTGTAATTTTAAAGTGATTGGGCTTAGTTTGGGGCGGTAAGGGGTAGTTGGGGGTGATTTATGGTAGCCGAAGTAATTTAAGTGAGTTTGACAAAGTTTGCTATGGTATGTAACATTTTTTTGTAATTTTAAAGTGATTGGGCTTATTTTGGGGAGGTAAGGGGTAGTGGGGGGTGATTTATGGTGGCCGAAGTAATTTAGGTGAGTTAGGCATAGTTTGCTATGGTTTGTAGCATTTTTTGTAATTTTAAAGTGATTGGGATGAGTTAGGGGAGGTAAGGGGTAGTTGGGGGTGATTTATGATAGCCGAAGTAATTTAAGTGAGTTTGGCATAGTTTGCTATGGTTTGTAGCATTTTTTGTAATTTTAAAGTTATTGGGCTTATTTTGGGGTAGTAAGGGGTTGTTGGGGGTGATTTATGTTAGCCGAAGTAATTTAGGTGAGTTAGGCATAGTTTGCTATGGTTTGTAGCATTTTTTAAAATTTTAAAGTGATTGGGCTTATTTTGGGGTAGTAAGTGAAGTCCGGTCCGACGCTGGAAATTTTTCGAAAATCGATTGGGGAGAGTTTTGGTTAACGGCAAGAACAAATCGGGAATAGTATATTAAAATAATTTATTTAATAGCGATAGAACTTCGAATACCGATGCGTCGCCTCGACCTTGGCGACGTTGATACCAGCGTTCCAGACTCTGAAGTAGCAATTTTATCAATTATATTAGGTGCACGTGCCTAGTGCGTATTAAAACAATTTGGATAACAAAAGAGATTAATTTGTATGTACCAAATAATACTCGCACTGGTGTACTCGTATGGCCCGTCATAATTTTCACGAAATGAATTTTAAAAATTAACATTCTTAAGTAAATAAATATTTTGACGGGAATGTTAAAAATCTTATTCGGTCTCTCCAACAAACTAACACTTGTTTACATTAACATGCATTCCTTCTTGGACCTGTGACGAATTACAAACAAATATCGAAATTTCAAGTGTTCCATGTCAGTCTGAACTTATTACACAGTGATATTTTCACATTCAGGCGCCCTAAATTATTTTGCCGTTGATTTATAAAGTTTCCCTGGAAGGAGAGTAGTTAGCAGGGGGCTCGTCAGGTGTGGCAGGGTTGGCAGTGCCACTCCAAATATAATTTTACTATCGAACACAAAAATAGTTCTGTAATTCAACTGCAGAATTTCGAATTTTTTAGATATTTTTACGAAAATCTAGCGCTCACACCGCCTTTATACCTCTTTAAAGTTAAAAACTACCGCGGATGCTTGGCTTTTCCCAAGCCAGCTCAAACAACAAGGACCAAATTGGCACCGCAGATGCCAAAGCAATCGCAAGAAGCACCGAAGCCGAAGCCGCAGACAACTTCGTACGCGGCCAAAGTTAAATCTCAGAAGTCTGACTCCCGGAGAGCGCAGGTCATCGCCGCCATCGCCGCAGCCAAAGACAACAAATCTTTGGCAGCAGCGCTACTGTCAATCATCCCGCTGCTAATGGAATGATGACTGACGGGACTTTAAGATCGCTTCAGGTCGCGTTTTGGAACGCCAACGGATTGCGTCAGGGAAGAAATGAACTGGCGCAGTTTGCCGAGGACCACGAAGTGGACATCGTCATGGTCAACGAAACGCGGCTGCGAATGGGGATTTTAGATCCAAAGATCGCCGGCTACGTCCTACATCGGAACGACCGAACAACCGGACCCGGAGGAGGAACCGCGATTTACGTGAGAAATTCGATTAGTCACTCTGTTACAGCTAGGCCAAATCTTCAAAACTTGGAAGCAACCGGCATCCGAGTCGAGACAACAAACGGACCGATTTATTTGTTTTCTTGCTACAACCGTCCGCAACTTCCTATTCTCGAAAACGATCTTTGCGCTCTTCTGGACGCTGACTGTCCCGTCATTGCTGCGGGCGATTTCAACGCCAAGCACAGGAATTGGGGTAGCCGGAGGGCCAATAGAAACGAGAGGATCATCGACAATTTCCTTGACAACCACGAAGCGGTAGTGATCGCGCCGGAACAACCGACGTATCACAATTCCGCCACTGGAGTCCCGGACATTTTGGACATCGCGATTGTGAATGGCGTCGCTCACCAAATTGGGATGAGAGTCGTCAATGAACTCAGCTCCGATCATAGCCCAGTACTGATGCATGTCGGTACAGAAGCTAATGAACCGGAAATAGTTCGATTCAAAACCACGAACTGGACAAAATACACGGAGGAATTGGAACAAAACTTTGGGCCAATTCCTAGGATGAACTCGATAGAGATGATAGACGAAGCGGTGGAGACGCTTGAAAATCGAATAATCGGCGCCATCGAGGTCGCAACAAGGACAATTTCGGAGAATTCACGACGTGGAAGGAACATTCCACCACACATCGTGGATCTCATCCGGAAGAAGAACGCCGCCAGGAGACGAGCTCGTCGTTCAGGACTCGCAATCGATCGCAGACAAGCGAATCGATTGAAGTTTGAGGTAAGAATTGCTCTGTTTGATTTCAGAAGTGAGCAGTGGAACCAAAAACTGTTTGGTGTAGTTTCGGATGATAAGGGTTTTTTTGGGGATTGTTTTGAATGGTTATTGATGGTTGGCGGGGTTTAGCTTTGGCGGATTAAACTAAACTTTTGGTAATTTTAATGTGATTGGGTTTAGTTTGGCTTGGTAAGAAGTGGTTGGGGTGATATAGCGGAAGTGGAAGTAATTTATGCGAGTTTAGCGTAGTTTGCTTGGAATTCGTAATTTTTTTACATTTTAGGTTGATCTGGGGTAGTTTTGAATGGCAAGTGTATGATTTTTGAGGGTAGTTTGGAATGGTACATTATGTTTAGAGGTATTTAACGTATTCTGGTAAAATATACAGAAAATTTGGTGATTATAAAATGAACAATTATAGTGCGAACCTCTTGAGCTCTGTTTTCGGTAATAAAATGCAATAGGAAAGATAGTAAAAAAGACTATTTCCATCACGTTTCAGGGGAATTATACGTGGTGGTATTTGTACCCCGCTTACTATTCCTCCATCTTAGTTATAAATAATGCAGAACAATAATGAACACAATGTACATAAAATAAATAGTGTAAATCGTGTATAAGCACACATTACTTATGATGTCAGTGAAATCCGGTAAAACTGTAAATTTCGAATTTTGGCCGGAGCAGGTTTGGTGAAGATCAAATACACCACTATCATTGAATGAACGTAAAAATTAGCGTACGGTATATAAGTGGAGTCCGGTACGACGATGGTAATTTTTCGAAAATCGATTGGGGAGATATTTACTTAACGTCAAGAACAAATCGGGAATATTATATTAAAAAAATTTATTTAATAGCGATAGAACATCGAATACTGATGCGTCGCCTCGACCTCTGGCGACGTTGAGTACCAGCGTTCCAGACGCTGAAGCAGCAATTTTAACAATTATATTAGGTGCACGTGCCTAGTGCGTATTAAAAGAATTTGGATTACCAAATAATACTCGCGCAGGTGTACTCGTATGGCCGGTCATAATTTGCACAAAATGAATCAACATACTAAAGTAAATAAATATTTTGACGGGAATGTGGTGGATGTAAAAATCTTATTCGGCCTCTCCGACAAACTAACACGTGTTTACATTAACTTGCATGCCTTCATGGACCTGTGACGAATTACAAACAAATATCTAAATTTCAAGTGTTCCATTTGATTTCGTTTCTGGATGCAAGCGGTTTTTTTCACTCTTGTTAGTCTGAACTTATTACACAGTGATATTTTCACATCCAGGTGCCTTAAATTTATTTTGCCGCTGATTTCAAAAATTTTTCTGGAAGGAAAGTAGTCAGCAGTGGGGCTCGTCAGAGGCGGCAGGGTTGGCAGTGCCACTCCAAGTATAAATTTACTATCGAACACAAAATTAGTTCTGTAATTCAGTTGCAGAATTATAAATTTTTCAGATATTTTCACGAAAATCTAGCGCTTACACCGCCACTGGTATGAATTTCAGTGATATCTGGTACATACAACGGTGAAAATTTCGGCGCAAATTTGGTGAAAAACAAATACACCACTATCATTAACTAAACGTAAAAATTAGCGTACAAATATAAGTAGAGTCCGGTCCGATGCTGATAATTTTTCGAAAATTTATTGGGGGAAGATTTGGTTAACGCGAGGATCAAATGTTAAATTAAAATACTTTATTTGATAGCGGTAGACCTTCGAACACTGATGCGTCGCCTCATCGAATTTGGCGACTTTGCGAACAGTTTCCGACGCTGGAGCAGCAATTTTCACAATTGTAGTTGTGTTAAAATTAAACACCGCGATCGAGTACTGCTCCACACGCTGAACCAGCAATTCTCGAATTCTAAGAAACGATAAGAAAAGCTTATCCAACGCTTGGTATGTGCGAATTTCTGCATAGATACTCAATCAAACTAAATCGAGCATCGCCTTTTCACGTTTGTGACCTTGCCCTTGACGTGGCAGGCTCCAGCTGCTTCAATAATGTAAAAATCTTATTCGGCCTCTCCAATAAACTCACATTTGTTTACATTAACACGCATTCCCTCATGGACTTGTGACGAATTACAAACAAATATTGCAACTTCAAGTGTTCCATTTAATTTCGTTTCTGGATGCAAGCTCCTTTCTTTTCACTTTAGTCAGTCTAAACTTATTACACAGAGTTATATTTTCAAATCCAGGCGCCCTAAAGAATTTTGTCGTTGTTTTCAAAAGTTTCAAGAGAAGGAGAGTTGACATAGAAGCTAAATTATTCCAAATTATTCCCATTTAGTTCTCTGACAACGTTAAAGACAATGTTGAAATATATAAATACAAAATTTTACACCATAAAAACGTAGTAAAAAAGTATTTAGGAATTATGTATAAAAAAAGTCGAAGTTATTCTTCGCTCTTGAGCTCTATTTCCGGTATTAAAAATGCAATAGGAAAGATAGTAAGAAAGACTATTTCCATCACTTTTCACGGGAATTATACGTGGTGGTATTTGTTCTCCGCTTACTATTAGATTTTCAAACTGCTCCATCTTAGTTATAAATAATGCAGAACACTAATGAACGCAATGTACGTAAAATAAATAGTGTAAATAAATCGTGTATAAGCATACAATAGTTAAGCGTATGATGTCAGTGAAAATTTCGGATTTCGGCCGGAGCAGGTTTGGTGAAGAACAAATACACCACTATCATTAACTGAACGTAAAAATTAGCGTACGAAAATAAGTGAAGTCCGGTCCGACGCTGGAAATTTTTCGAAAATCGATTGGGGAGAGTTTTGGTTAACGGCAAGAACAAATCGGGAATAGTATATTAAAATAATTTATTTAATAGCGATAGAACTTCGAATACCGATGCGTCGCCTCGACCTTGGCGACGTTGATACCAGCGTTCCAGGCTCTGAAGTAGCAATTTTATCAATTATATTAGGTGCACGTGCCTAGTGCGTATTAAAACAATTTGGATAACAAAAGAGATTAATTTGTATGTACCAAATAATACTCGCACTGGTGTACTCGTATGGCCCGTCATAATTTTCACGAAATGAATTTTAAAAATTAACATTCTTAAGTAAATAAATATTTTGACGGGAATGTTAAAAATCTTATTCGGTCTCTCCAACAAACTAACACTTGTTTACATTAACATGCATTCCTTCATGGACCTGAGACGAATTACAAACAAATATCGAAATTTCAAGTGTTCCATGTCAGTCTGAACTTATTACACAGTGATATTTTCACATTCAGGAGCCCTAAATTATTTTGCCGTTGATTTATAAAGTTTCCCTGGAAGGAGAGTAGTTAGCAGGAGGCTCGTCAGGTGTGGCAGGGTTGGCAGTGCCACTCCAAATATAAATTTACTATCGAACACAAAAATAGTTCTGTAATTCAACTGCAGAATTTCGAATTTTTTAGATATTTTTACGAAAATCTAGCGCTCACACCGCCTTTATACCTCTTTAAAGTTAAAAACCATAGAGCTATTTATACAAATGCACGCATGTTGAAAAGGTAGGGCTTGCCCCGTCAGCGTGTTGCAATTCAGAAATACCTTTATGTTTGCATCTCAACTGGAACAAATATTTATTGGAAGGTGGAAGAGAATCAAAATAAATATCAGCATATTTAATATTCAGAATAACGTCTATTAGTCGAAACAATATATTTTATGTGCAGATATTTATTAATATTTTATGATTTAATACGATAAGGAATTTATAAATGACAACCAAATAGAAAATTTTGATTGAAAATGATTATTAATTTATGGTAGCCGAAGTAATTTAAGTGAGTTTGGCATAGCTTGCTATGTTTTGTAGCATTTTTTGTAATTTTAAAGTGATTAGGCTAATTTTGGGGCGGTAAGGGGTAGTTGGGGCGATTTATGGTAGCCGAAGTAATTTAGGTGAGTTTGACATAGTTTGCTATGGTTTGTATAATTTTTGTAATTTTAAACTAATTGGGCTTATTTTGGGGTGGTGAGGGGTAGTTGGGGGTGATTTATGGTAGCCGAAGTAATTTAGGTGAGTTTGGCATAGTTTGTAGCATTTTTTGTAATTTTAAAGGGATTGAGCTTATTTTGGGGTGGTAAGGGGTAGTTGGGGGTGATTTATGGTAGCCGAAGTAATTTAAGTGAGTTTAACATAGTTTGCTATGGTTTGTAACATTTTTTCTAATTTTAAAGTGATTGGGGTTATTTTCGGCTGGTAAGGGATAGTTGGGGGTGATTTATGGTAGCCGAAGTAATCTAGGTGACTTTGGAATAGTTTGCTATGGTTTGTAGCATATTTTGTAATTTTAAAGTGATAGGGCTTAGTTTGGAGTGGTAAGGGGTAGTTGGGGGTGATTTATGGTAGCCGAAGTAATTTAGGTTAGTTTGAGATAGTTTGCTATGGTTTGTAGCATATTTTGTAATTTTAAAGTGATAGGGCTTAGTTTGGGGTGGTAAGGGGTAGTTGGGGGTGATTTATGGTAGCCGAAGTGATTCAGGTGAGTTTGAGATAGTTTGCTATGGTTTGTAGCATTTTTTTGTAATTTTAAAGTGATTGGGCTAATTTTGGAATCGTAAGGGGTAGTTGGGGGTGATTTATGGGAGCCGAAGTAATTTAGGTGAGTCTGACATAGTTTGCTATGGTTTGTATAATTTTTTGTAATTTTAAAGTAATTGGGTTTAGTTTATGGTTGGTAAAGGGTAGTTGGGGGTGATTTATGGTAGCCGAAGTAATTTAAGTGAGTTTGACATAGTTTGCTATGGTTTGTAAAATTTTTTGTAATTTTAAAGTGATTGGGTTTAGTTTGTGGTTGGTAAGGGGTAGTTAAGGGTGATTTATGGTAGCCGAAGTAATTTATGTGAGTTTGACATAGTTTGTTATGGTATGTAACATTTTTTGTAATTTTAAAGTGATTGGGCTTATTTTGGGGAGGTAAGGGGTAGTTGGGGGTGATTTATGGTAGCCGAAGTAATTTAGGTGAGTTTGGAATAGTTTGCTATGGTTTGTAGCATTTTTTGTAATTTTAAAGTGATTGGGCTTAGTTTGGGGCGGTAAGGGGTAGTTGGGGGTGATTTATGGTAGCCGAAGTAATTTAAGTGAGTTTGACAAAGTTTGCTATGGTATGTAACATTTTTTTGTAATTTTAAAGTGATTGGGCTTATTTTGGGGAGGTAAGGGTTAGTGGGGGGTGATTTATGGTGGCCGAAGTAATTTAGGTGAGTTAGGCATAGTTTGCTATGGTTTGTAGCATTTTTTGTAATTTTAGAGTGATTGGGATGAGTTAGGGGTGGTAAGGGGTAGTTGGGGGTGATTTATGATAGCCGAAGTAATTTAAGTGAGTTTGGCATAGTTTGCTATGGTTTGTAGCATTTTTTGTAATTTTAAAGTGATTGGGTTTATTTTGGGGTAGTAAGGGGTTGTTGGGGGTGATTTATGTTAGCCGAAGTAATTTAGGTGAGTTAGGCATAGTTTGCTATGGTTTGTAGCATTTTTTGTAATTTTAAAGTGATTGGGGTTATTTTCGGCTGGTAAGGGGTAGTTGGGGGTGATTTATGGTAGCCGAAGTAATCTTGGTGACTTTGGAATAGTTTGCTATGGTTTGTAGCATATTTTGTAATTTTAAAGTGATAGGGCTTAGTTTGGGGTGGTAAGGGGTAGTTGGGGGTGATTTATGGTAGCCGAAGTAATTTAGGTTAGTTTGAGATAGTTTGCTATGGTTTGTAGCATATTTTGTAATTTTAAAGTGACAGGGCTTAGTTTGGGGTGGTAAGGGGTAGTTGGGGGTGATTTATGGTAGCCAAAGTGATTCAGGTGAGTTTGAGATAGTTTGCTATGGTTTGTAGCATTTTTTTGTAATTTTAAAGTGATTGGGCTAATTTTGGGGTCGTAAGGGGTAGTTGGGGGTGATTTATGGGAGCCGAAGTAATTTAGGTGAGTCTGACATAGCTTGCTATGGTTTGTATAATTTTTTGTAATTTTAAAGTAATTGGGTTTAGTTTATGGTTGGTAAGGGGTAGTTGGGGGTGATTTATGGTAGCCGAAGTAATTTAAGTGAGTTTGACATAGTTTGCTATGGTTTGTAAAATTTTTTGTAATTTTAAAGTGATTGGGTTTAGTTTGTGGTTGGTAAGGGGTAGTTAAGGGTGATTTATGGTAGCCGAAGTAATTTATGTGAGTTTGACATAGTTTGCTATGGTATGTAACATTTTTTGTAATTTTAAACTGATTGAGCTTATTTTGGGGAGGTAAGGGGTAGTTGGGGGTGATTTATGGGAGCCGAAGTAATTTAGGTGAGTCTGACATAGTTTGCTACGGTTTGTATAATTTTTTGTAATTTTAAAGTAATTGGGTTTAGTTTATGGTTGGTAAGGGGTAGTTGGGGGTGATTTATGGTAGCCGAAGTAATTTAAGTGAGTTTGACATAGTTTGCTATGGTTTGTAAAATTTTTTGTAATTTTAAAGTGATTGGGTTTAGTTTGTGGTTGGTAAGGGGTAGTTAAGGGTGATTTATGGTAGCCGAAGTAATTTATGTGAGTTTGACATAGTTTGCTATGGTATGTAACATTTTTTGTAATTTTAAAGTGATTGGGCTTATTTTGGGGAGGTAAGGGGTAGTTGGGGGTGATTTATGGTAGCCGAAGTAATTTAGGTGAGTTTGGAATAGTTTGCTATGGTTTGTAGCATTTTTTGTAATTTTAAAGTGATTGGGCTTAGTTTGGGGCGGTAAGGGGTAGTTGGGGGTGATTTATGGTAGCCGAAGTAATTTAAGTGAGTTTGACAAAGTTTGCTATGGTATGTAACATTTTTTTGTAATTTTAAAGTGATTGGGCTTATTTTGGAGAGGTAAGGGGTAGTGGGGGGTGATTTATGGTGGCCGAAGTAATTTAGGTGAGTTACGCATAGTTTGCTATGGTTTGTAGCATTTTTTGTAATTTTAAAGTGATTGGGATGAGTTAGGGGTGGTAAGGGGTAGTTGGGGGTGATTTATGATAGCCGAAGTAATTTAAGTGAGTTTGGCATAGTTTGCTATGGTTTGTAGCATTTTTTGTAATTTTAAAGTGATTGGGTTTATTTTGGGGTAGTAAGGGGTTGTTGGGGGTGATTTATGTTAGCCGAAGTAATTTAGGTGAGTTAGTCATAGTTTGCTATGGTTTGTAGCATTTTTTGTAATTTTAAAGTGATTGGGGTTATTTTCGGCTGGTAAGGGGTAGTTGGGGGTGATTTATGGTAGCCGAAGTAATCTAGGTGACTTTGGAATAGTTTGCTATGGTTTGTAGCATATTTTGTAATTTTAAAGTGATAGGGCTTAGTTTGGGGTGGTAAGGGGTAGTTGGGGGTGATTTATGGTAGCCGAAGTAATTTAGGTTAGTTTGAGATAGTTTGCTATGGTTTGTAGCATATTTTGTAATTTTAAAGTGATAGGGCTTAGTTTGGGGTGGTAAGGGGTAGTTGGGGGTGATTTATGGTAGCCGAAGTGATTCAGGTGAGTTTGAGATAGTTTGCTATGGTTTGTAGCATTTTTTTGTAATTTTAAAGTGATTGGGCTAATTTTGGGGTCGTAAGGGGTAGTTGGGGGTGATTTATGGGAGCCGAAGTAATTTAGGTGAGTCTGACATAGTTTGCTATGGTTTGTATAATTTTTTGTAATTTTAAAGTAATTGGGTTTAGTTTATGGTTGGTAAGGGGTAGTTGGGGGTGATTTATGGTAGCCGAAGTTATTTAAGTGAGTTTGACATAGTTTGCTATGGTTTGTAAAATTTTTTGTAATTTTAAAGTGATTGGGTTTAGTTTGTGGTTGGTAAGGGGTAGTTAAGGGTGATTTATGGTAGCCGAAGTAATTTATGTGAGTTTGACATAGTTTGCTATGGTATGTAACATTTTTTGTAATTTTAAAGTGATTGAGATTATTTTGGGGAGGTAAGGGGTAGTTGGGGGTGATTTATGGGAGCCGAAGTAATTTAGGTGAGTCTGACATAGTTTGCTATGGTTTGTATAATTTTTTGTAATTTTAAAGTAATTGGGTTTAGTTTATGGTTGGTAAGGGGTAGTTGGGGGTGATTTATGGTAGCCGAAGTAATTTAAGTGAGTTTGACATAGTTTGCTATGGTTTGTAAAATTTTTTGTAATTTTAAAGTGATTGGGTTTAGTTTGTGGTTGGTAAGGGGTAGTTAAGGGTGATTTATGGTAGCCGAAGTAATTTATGTGAGTTTGACATAGTTTGCTATGGTATGTAACATTTTTTGTAATTTTAAAGTGATTGGGCTTATTTTGGGGAGGTAAGGGGTAGTTGGGGGTGATTTATGGTAGCCGAAGTAATTTAGGTGAGTTTGGAATAGTTTGTATGGTTTGTAGCATTTTTTGTAATTTTAAAGTGATTGGGCTTAGTTTGGGGCGGTAAGGGGTAGTTGGGGGTGATTTATGGTAGCCGAAGTAATTTAAGTGAGTTTGACAAAGTTTGCTATGGTATGTAACATTTTTTTGTAATTTTAAAGTGATTGGGCTTATTTTGGGGAGGTAAGGGGTAGTGGGGGGTGATTTATGGTGGCCGAAGTAATTTAGGTGAGTTAGGCATAGTTTGCTATGGTTTGTAGCATTTTTTGTAATTTTAAAGTGATTGGGATGAGTTAGGGGTGGTAAGGGGTAGTTGGGGGTGATTTATGATAGCCGAAGTAATTTAAGTGAGTTTGGCATAGTTTGCTATGGTTTGTAGCATTTTTTGTAATTTTAAAGTGATTGGGTTTATTTTGGGGTAGTAAGGGGTTGTTGGGGGTGATTTATGTTAGCCGAAGTAATTTAGGTGAGTTAGGCATAGTTTGCTATGGTTTGTAGCATTTTTTGTAATTTTAAAGTGATTGGGGTTATTTTCGGCTGGTAAGGGGTAGTTGGGGGTGATTTATGGTAGCCGAAGTAATCTATTTGACTTTGGAATAGTTTGCTATGGTTTGTAGCATATTTTGTAATTTTAAAGTGATGGGGCTTAGTTTGGGGTGGTAAGGGGTAGTTGGGGGTGATTTATGGTAGCCGAAGTAATTTAGGTTAGTTTGAGATAGTTTGCTATGGTTTGTAGCATATTTTGTAATTTTAAAGTGATAGGGCTTAGTTTGGGGTGGTAAGGGGTAGTTGGGGGTGATTTATGGTAGCCGAAGTGATTCAGGTGAGTTTGAGATAGTTTGCTATGGTTTGTAGCATTTTTTTGTAATTTTAAAGTGATTGGGCTAATTTTGGGGTCGTAAGGGGTAGTTGGGGGTGATTTATGGGAGCCGAAGTAATATAGGTGAGTCTGACATAGTTTGCTATGGTTTGTATAATTTTTTGTAATTTTAAAGTAATTGGGTTTAGTTTATGGTTGGTAAGGGGTAGTTGGGGGTGATTTATGGTAGCCGAAGTAATTTAAGTGAGTTTGACATAGTTTGCTATGGTTTGTAAAATTTTTTGTAATTTTAAAGTGATTGGGTTTAGTTTGTGGTTGGTAAGGGGTAGTTAAGGGTGATTTATGGTAGCCGAAGTAATTTATGTGAGTTTGACATAGTTTGCTATGGTATGTAACATTTTTTGTAATTTTAAAGTGATTGGGCTTATTTTGGGGAGGTAAGGGGTAGTTGGGGGTGATTTATGGTAGCCGAAGTAATTTAGGTGAGTTTGGAATAGTTTGCTATGGTTTGTAGCATTTTTTGTAATTTTAAAGTGATTGGGCTTAGTTTGGGGCGGTAAGGGGTAGTTGGGGGTGATTTATGGTAGCCGAAGTAATTTAAGTGAGTTTGACAAAGTTTGCTATGGTATGTAACATTTTTTTGTAATTTTAAAGTGATTGGGCTTATTTTGGGGAGGTAAGGGGTAGTGGGGGGTGATTTATGGTGGCCGAAGTAATTTAGGTGAGTTAGGCATAGTTTGCTATGGTTTGTAGCATTTTTTGTAATTTTAAAGTGATTGGGATGAGTTAGGGGTGGTAAGGGGTAGTTGGGGGTGATTTATGATAGCCGAAGTAATTTAAGTGAGTTTGGCATAGTTTGCTATGGTTTGTAGCATTTTTTGTAATTTTAAAGTGATTGGGCTTATTTTGGGGTAGTAAGGGGTTGTTGGGGGTGATTTATGTTAGCCGAAGTAATTTAGGTGAGTTAGGCATAGTTTGCTATGGTTTGTAGCATTTTTTGTAATTTTAAAGTGATTGGGATGAGTTAGGGGTGGTAAGGGGTAGTTGGGGGTGATTTATGATAGCCGAAGTAATTTAAGTGAGTTTGGCATAGTTTGCTATGGTTTGTAGCATTTTTTGTAATTTTAAAGTGATTGGGCTTATTTTGGGGTATTAAGTGGTTGTTGGGGGTGATTTATGTTAGCCGAAGTAATTTAGGTGAGTTAGGCATAGTTTGCTATGGTTTGTAGCATTTTTTGTAATATTAAAGTGATTGGGATGAGTTAGGGGTGGTAAGGGATAGTTGGGGGTGATTTATAATAGCCGAAGTAATTTAAGTGAGTTTGGCATAGTTTGCTATGGTTTGTAGTATTTTTTGTAATTTTAAAGTTATTGGGCTTATTTTGGGGTAGTAAGGGGTTGTTGGGGGTGATTTATGTTAGCCGAAGTAATTTAGGTGAGTTAGGCATAGTTTGCTATGGTTTGTAGCATTTTTTATAATTTTAAAGTGATTGGGCTTATTTTGGGGTAGTAAGTGAAGTCCGGTCCGACGCTGGAAATTTTTCGAAAATCGATTGGGGAGAGTTTTGGTTAACGGCAAGAACAAATCGGGAATAGTATATTAAAATAATTTATTTAATAGCGATAGAACTTCCAATACCGATGCGTCGCCTCGACCTTGGCGACGTTGATACCAGCGTTCCAGACTCTGAAGTAGCAATTTTATCAATTATATTAGGTGCACGTGCCTAGTGCGTATTAAAACAATTTGGATAACAAAAGAGATTAATTTGTATGTACCAAATAATACTCGCACTGGTGTACTCGTATGGCCCGTCATAATTTTCACGAAATGAATTTTAAAAATTAACATTCTTAAGTAAATAAATATTTTGACGGGAATGTTAAAAATCTTATTCGGTCTCTCCAACAAACTAACACTTGTTTACATTAACATGCATTCCTTCATGGACCTGTGACGAATTACAAACAAATATCGAAATTTCAAGTGTTCCATGTCAGTCTGAACTTATTACACAGTGATATTTTCACATTCAGGCGCCCTAAATTATTTTGCCGTTGATTTATAAAGTTTCCCTGGAAGGAGAGTAGTTAGCAGGGGGCTCGTCAGGTGTGGCAGGGTTGGCAGTGCCACTCCAAATATAAATTTACTATCGAACACAAAAATAGTTCTGTAATTCAACTGCAGAATTTCGAATTTTTTAGATATTTTTACGAAAATCTAGCGCTCACACCGCCTTTATACCTCTTTAAAGTTAAAAACCATTTCGGCTGGTAAGGGGTAGTTGGGGGTGATTTATGGTAGCCGAAGTAATCTATTTGACTTTGGAATAGTTTGCTATGGTTTGTAGCATATTTTGTAATTTTAAAGTGATAGGGCTTAGTTTGGGGTGGTAAGGGGTAGTTGGGGGTGATTTATGGTAGCCGAAGTAATTTAGGTGAGTTTGGAATAGTTTGCTATGGTTTGTAGCATTTTTTGTAATTTTAAAGTGATTGGGCTTAGTTTGGGTCGGTAAGGGGTAGTTGGGTGTGATTTATGGTAGCCGAAGTAATTTAAGTGAGTTTGACAAAGTTTGCTATGGTATGTAACATTTTTTTGTAATTTTAAAGTGATTGGGCTTATTTTGGGGAGGTAAGGGGTAGTGGGGGGTGATTTATGGTGGCCGAAGTAATTTAGGTGAGTTAGGCATAGTTTGCTATGGTTTGTAGCATTTTTTGTAATTTTAAAGTGATTGGGATGAGTTAGGGGTGGTAAGGGGTAGTTGGGGGTGATTTATGATAGCCGAAGTAATTTAAGTGAGTTTGGCATAGTTTGCTATGGTTTGTAGCATTTTTTGTAATTTTAAAGTGATTGGGTTTATTTTGGGGTAGTAAGGGGTTGTTGGGGGTGATTTATGATAGCCGAAGTAATTTAAGTGAGTTTGGCATAGTTTGCTATGGTTTGTAGCATTTTTTGTAATTTTAAAGTGATTGGGCTTATTTTGGGGTAGTAAGGGGTTGTTGGGGGTGATTTATGTTAGCCGAAGTAATTTAGGTGAGTTAGGCATAGTTTGCTATGGTTTGTAGCATTTTTTGTAATTTTAAAGTGATTGGGATGAGTTAGGGGTGGTAAGGGGTAGTTGGGGGTGATTTATGGTAGCCGAAGTAATCTAGGTGACTTTGGAATAGTTTGCTATGGTTTGTAGCATATTTTGTAATTTTAAAGTGATAGGGCTTAGTTTGGGGTGGTAAGGGGTAGTTGGGGGTGATTTATGGTAGCCGAAGTAATTTAGGTTAGTTTGAGATAGTTTGCTATGGTTTGTAGCATATTTTGATTTTTTAAAGTGATAGGGCTTAGTTTGGGGTGGTAAGGGGTAGTTGGGGGTGATTTATGGTAGCCGAAGTGATTCAGGTGAGTTTGAGATAGTTTGCTATGGTTTGTAGCATTTTTTTGTAATTTTAAAGTGATTGGGCTAATGTTGGGGTTGTAAGGGGTAGTTGGGGGTGATTTATGGGAGCCGAAGTAATTTAGGTGAGTCTGACATAGTTTGCTATGGTTTGTATAATTTTTTGTAATTTTAAAGTAATTGGGTTTAGTTTATGGTTGGTAAGGGGTAGTTGGGGGTGATTTATGGTAGCTGAAGTAATTTAAGTGAGTTTGACATAGTTTGCTATGGTTTGTAAAATTTTTTGTAATTTTAAAGTGATTGGGTTTAGTTTGTGGTTGGTAAGGGGTAGTTAAGGGTGATTTATGGTAGCCGAAGTAATTTATGTGAGTTTGACATAGTTTGCTATGGTATGTAACATTTTTTGTAATTTTAAAGTGATTGGGTTTATTTTGGGGAGGTAAGGGGTAGTTGGGGGTGATTTATGGTAGCCGAAGTAATTTAGGTGAGTTTGGAATAGTTTGCTATCATTTGTAGCATTTTTTGTAATTTTAAAGTGATTGGGCTTAGTTTGGGGCGGTAAGGGGTAGTTGGGGGTGATTTATGGTAGCCGAAGTAATTTAAGTGAGTTTGACAAAGTTTGCTATGGTATGTAACATTTTTTTGTAATTTTAAAGTGATTGGGCTTATTTTGGGGAGGTAAGGGGTAGTGGGGGGTGATTTATGGTGGCCGAAGTAATTTAGGTGAGTTAGGCATAGTTTGCTATGGTTTGTAGCATTTTTTGTAATTTTAAAATGATTGGGATGAGTTAGGGGTGGTAAGGCGTAGTTGGGGGTGATTTATGATAGCCGAAGTAATTTAAGTGAGTTTGGCATAGTTTGCTATGGTTTGTAGCATTTTTTGTAATTTTAAAGTGATTGGGCTTATTTTGGGGTATTAAGTGGTTGTTTGGGTGATTTATGTTAGCCGAAGTAATTTAGGTGAGTTAGGCATAGTTTGCTATGGTTTGTAGCATTTTTTGTAATATTAAAGTGATTGGGATGAGTTAGGGGTGGTAAGGGATAGTTGGGGGTGATTTATAATAGCCGAAGTAATTTAAGTGAGTTTGGCATAGTTTGCTATGGTTTGTAGCATTTTTTGTAATTTTAAAGTTATTGGGCTTATTTTGGGGCAGTAAGGGGTTGTTGGGGGTGATTTATGTTAGCCGAAGTAATTTAGGTGAGTTAGGCATAGTTTGCTATGGTTTGTAGCATTTTTTATAATTTTAAAGTGATTGGGCTTATTTTGGGGTAGTAAGGGGTAGTTGGGGGTGATTTATGTTAGCCGAAGTAATGTAGGTGAGTTAGGCATAGTTTGCTATGGTTTGTGGTATTTTTTGTAATGTTAAAGTGATTGGGATGAGTAAGGGTTGGTAAGGGGTAGTTGGGGGTGATTTATGATAGCCGAAGTAATTTAAGTGAGTTTGGCATAGTTTGGTATGGTTTGTAGCATTTTTTGTAATTTTAAAGTGATTGGGCTTATTTTGGGGAGGTAAGGGGTAGTTGGGGGTGATTTATGGTAGCCGAAGTAATTTAGGTGAGTTAGGCTTAGTTTGCTATGGTTTGTGGCATTTTTTGTAATTTTAAAGTGATTGGGCTTATTTTGGGGTGGTAAGGGGTAGTTTGGGGTGATTTATGGAAGTCAAAGTAATTTAGATGAGTTTGGCATAGTTTGATATGGCTTGTAACATTTTTTATAATTTTAAAGTGATTGGGCTGTGTTTTGGGTGGTAAGGGGTAGTTGGGGGTGATTCATGATAGCCGAAGTAATTTAGGGGAGTTTGGCATAGTTTGCTACGGTTTGTAGAATTTTTTTGTAATTTTAAAGTGATTGGGCTTATTTTGGGGTGGTAAGGGGTAGTTGGGGGTCATTTTTGGTAGACGAAATAATATGTGTGAGTTCGACATAATCTGCCATGATTTGTGTCATTTTCTTTTATTTTAAAGTGATTGGAGTTACTTGGGGTTGCTAAGGGGTGGTAAGGGATGATTTAAAATAACGGATCTAGTTTATGTCAGTTTGGCATAGTTCGGGAATTTTTTGGGGTTGATTTGGTAAAGTTTGCAGTGGTAAGAGATATTTGAGGATGTTTAATGTTGACGGATTAAATTTGGAGTGATTGGGTAATTTTTAATTGAGTCACGGATCGACATTATAATTGAAATCAAAATTATAATTGAAATATCTGCGGCCTCGCTAGGTACGGCAAAAGTATGATCACGAAAGCAGAAACTCGACGTTGAAATTGTTTAGGTTAAATAAGTGCTTTTAATGTAAACCGGTCGCCCGTCGTCGAAGTTGTTTTGGCTAGATACGTGCTTCTAACATAAACACGGTCTCCGCGATCCGATCATTTTTTGTTTATTTTAGCCGGTTTTTATTGAATTACAAAGGAACCGGGACGAATTTCGCAAAATCCCTTCTTAGTGTTCAGTTTCGGCACATGATACACCCGTGTCTAAAATTTCAAGTCTCCAGCCCTCACGGTTTGGGCTGTGGGTTGATTATGAATCAGTGTGTAGATGAATGAGTGAATGAATGAGTGTGTCAGTGAGGACACTTCGCTTTATATATATAGACTAGCTGAATGTACCCGGCGTTGCCCGGACGTAGATTAAATAAACTCAGTGTTGACTAAAGTGGTGATGTTGACTAATCGACATTATAATACAATTAAACAGGAATGCTCTACTTTTCCAATAACAAAATAAACAAATATGCTGAAATTAACCTGCGTTGCCAGGACCGGGTACTTCAATATGATTTGGACAAAGAGGATACCTTGGTTGATATCTGAGATGAAACATTTTTAATAGACTCTTTAGGCAGTTGTTCTATAAGCGATTCCAGGAAATCGAAATTAACTTTATATAATTTTCGGGGAAATCGAAGTTTACAAATTAGCTGATCATGTTATGATAAAATTGAAAACACAATGGAACGATTCCTCTTGCTGCAGTCAACTCACAAAAAGAACAGTATGTAGATGATTTTGACTTATCTTCAAAATATACAAACACTTCAGCATAATTATCTCCTTCTAAACTGCATAAAAATTATTAAAACCTGCCCGCAACTGGTTGGACAATTAAAGTGCGAACCTTTTGAGCTCCCTTTCCAGTATTAAAATTTTGGTATGTGGTAAAATGTGGTATTTTATGGTATTTGTGCATCGCTAGATTTTCAAACTTGTCCATCTTAGTTATAAATGATGTAAAGCAATAATGAACACAATGTATTTACGTAAAATAAACAGTGTAAAACGCGTATCAATGTCAGTAATGTCTGGTCCAACGCTGTAAATTTTGGATTTCAGCCGAGGCAGATTTTGTGAAAAATAAATACACCATTATCATTAACTGAACGGTCGTCCGGTACGACGAAGGTGATTGGGAACAAATTTTGTTAACGGCAAAATTAACATTCTAAAATAAATAAATATTTTGACGGGAATATGGTGGATGTAAAAATCTTATTCGGTCTCTCCGACGGACTCACACCCTTTTACATTAACACACTCTTGAGCTTCCGTTCCAGTACTAAAATATCAATACCAATACCATAGATATAAAAAAAGACAATTTCCATCACCTTTCATAATACGGTGTGGTATTTGTACATCGCTAGATTTTCAAACTTCTCCATCTTAGTTATAAATGATGTAAAGCAATAATAAACACAGTGTACGTAAAATAAATAGTGTAAAACGTGATTAAGCACATAATTATTAAGGGTATAAATGATCTCTGGTACATACAACGGTGAAAATTTCGGATTTCAGCCGGGGCAAATTTGGTGAAAAACAAATACACCACTACCATTAACTGAAAATAAAAATTAGCGTACAAATATAAGTGGAGTCCGGTTCGACGCTGGTAATTTTTCGAAAATTGATTGGGGGCAGATTTGGTTAACGCGAGGATCAAATGTTAAATTAAAATACTTTATTTGATAGCGGTAGACCTTCGAACACTGATGCGTCGCCTCATCGAATTTGGCTATTTTGCGAACAGTTTCCGACGCTGGAGCAGCAATTTTCACAATTGTAGTTGTGTTAAAATTAAACACCGCGATCGAGTACTGCTCCACACGCTGAACCAGCAATTCTAGAATTCTAAGAAACGATAAGAAAGGCTTAACCAACGCTTGGTATGTGCGAATTTCAGCATAGATACTCAATCAAACTAAATCGAGCATCGCCTTTTCACGTTTGTGACCTTGCCCTTGACGTGGCAGGCTCCAGCTGCTTCAATAATGTAAAAATCTTATTCGGCCTCTCCAATAAACTCACATTTGTTTACATTAACACGCATTCCTTCATAGACTTGTGACGAATTACAAACAAATATTGCAACTTCAAGTGTTCCATTTAATTTCGTTTCTGGGTGCAAGCTCCTTTCTTTTCACTCTAGTCAGTCTAAACTTATTACAAAGAGTTATATTTTCAAATCCAGGCGCCCTAAAGAATTTTGTCGTTGTTTTCCAAAGTTTCAAATAATACTCGCACAGGTGTACTCGTATGGCCCGTCATAATTTTCAAGAAATGAATTTAAAAAATTAACACTCTAAAGTAAATAAATATTTTCACGGGAATGTTAAAAATCTTATTCGGTCTCTCCAACAAACTAACACTTGTTTACATTAACATGCATTCCTTCATGGACCTGTGACGAAATACAAACAAATATCGAAATTTCAAGTGTTCCATGTCAGTCTGAACTTATTACACAGTGATATTTTCACATTCAAGCGCCCTAAATTATTTTGCCGTTGATTTATAAAGTTTCCCTGGAAGGGAAACCACTCCAAGTATAAATTTACTATCGAACACAAAGATAGTTCTGTAATTCTATTGCAGAATTTCGAATTTTTCAGATATTTTTACGAAAATCTAGCGCTTACACCGCCTTTATACCTCTTTAAAGTTAAAAACCATAGAGCTGTTTATACAAATGCACGCATGTTGAAAAGGTAGGGCTTGCCCCGTCAGCGTGTTGCAATTCAGAAATACGTTTATATTTGCATCTCAACTGGAACAAATATTTATTGGAAGGTGGAAGAGAATCAAAATAGATATCAGCCTATTTAATATGCAGAATAACGTCTATTAATCGAAACAATATATTTTATGTGCAGATATTTATTAATATTTTATGATTTAATACGATAAGGCATTTATAAATGACCCAACTAAATAGAAGATTTTGATTGAAAATTATTATTAATTTATGGTAGCCGAAGTAATTTAAGTGAGTTTGGCATAGCTTGCTATGTTTTGTAGCATTTTTTGTAATTTTAAAGTGATTAGGCTAATTTTGGGGCGGTAAGGGGTAGTTGGGGGTGATTTATGGTAGCCGAAGTAATTTAGGTAAGTTTGACATAGTTTGCTATGGCTTGTATAATTTTTGTAATTTTAAAGTAATTGGGCTTATTTTGGGGTGGTAAGGGGTAGTTGGGGGTGATTTATGATAGCCGAAGCAATTTAAGTGAGTTTGGCATAGTTTGCTATGGTTTGCAGCATTTTTTGTAATTTTAAAGTGATTGGGTTTAGTTGGTGGTTGGTAAGGGGTAGTTGGGGGTGATTTATGGTAGCCGAAGTAATTTAAGTGAGTTTGGCATAGTTTGCTATGGTTTGTAGCATTTTTTGTAATTTTAAAGTGATTGGGCTTAGTTTGTGGTTGGTAAGGGGTAGTTGGGGGTGATTTATGGTAGCCGAAGTAATTTAAGTGAGCTTGGCATAGTTTGCTATGGCTTGTAGCATTTTTTGTAATTTTAAAGTGATTGGGCTTATTTTGGGGTGGTAAGGGGTAGTTGGGGGTGATTTATGGTAGCCGAAGTAATTTAGGTGAGTTAGGCATAGTTTGCTATGGTTTGTAAATTTTTTGTAATTTTAAAGTGATTGGGCTTATTTTGGGGTGGTAAGGGGTAGTTGGGCTTTGATTTATGGTAGCCGAAGTAATTTAGGTGAGTTTGACATAGTTTGCTATGGTTTGTAAATTTTTTTGTAATTTTAAAGTAATTGGGCTTATTTTGGGGTGGTAAGGGGTAGTTGGGGGTGATTTATGATAGCCGAAGCAATTTAAGTGAGTTTGGCATAGTTTGCTATGGTTTGCAGCATTTTTTGTAATTTTAAAGTGATTGGGTTTAGTTGGTGGTTGGTAAGGGGTAGTTGGGGGTGATTTATGGTAGCCGAAGTAATTTAAGTGAGTTTGGCATAGTTTGCTATGGTTTGTAGCATTTTTTGTAATTTTAAAGTGATTGGGCTTAGTTTGTGGTTGGTAAGGGGTAGTTGGGGGTGATTTATGGTAGCCGAAGTAATTTAAGTGAGCTTGGCATAGTTTGCTATGGCTTGTAGCATTTTTTGTAATTTTAAAGTGATTGGGCTTATTTTGGGGTGGTAAGGGGTAGTTGGGGGTGATTTATGGTAGCCGAAGTAATTTAGGTGAGTTAGGCATAGTTTGCTATGATTTGTAGAATATTTTGTAATTTTAAAGTGATTGGGCTTATTTTGGGGTTGTATGGGGTAGTTCGGGGTGATTTATGGTAGCCGAAGAAATTTAGGGGAGTTTGGCATAGTTTGCTACGGTTTGTAGATTTTTTTTGTAATTTCAAAGTGATTGAGCTTATTTTGGGGTGGTAAGGGGTAGTTGGGGGTGATTTATGGAAGCCGAAGTAATTTAGATGAGTTTGGCATAGTTTGATATGGCTTGTAACATTTTTTGTAATTTTAAAGTGATTGGGCTTATTTTGGGGTTGTAAGGGGTAGTTGGGGGTGATTTATGGTAGCCGAAGTAATTTAGGTGAGTTTGACATAGTTTGCTATGGTTTGTAGCATTTTTTGTAATTTTATAGTGATTGGGTTTAGTTTGTGGTTGGTAAGGGGTAGTTGGGGTGATTTATGGTAGCCGAAGTAATTTAAGTGAGTTTGGCATAGTTTGCTATAGTATGTAGCATTTTTTGTAATTTTAAAGTGATTGGTCTTATTTTGGGGTTGTAAGGGATAGTTGGGGGTGATTTATGGTTGCCGAAGTAATTTAGGGGAGTTTGGCATAGTTTGTTATGGTTTGTAGAATTTTTTGTAATTTTAAAGTAATTGGGCATATTTTGGGGTGGTAGGGGGTAGTTGGGGGTGATTTATGGTAGCCGAAGTAATTTAGGTGACTTTGGAATAGTTTGTTATGGTTTGTAGCATTTTTTGTAATTTTAAAGTGATTGGGCTTATTTTGGGGAGGTAAGGGGTAGTTGGGAGTGATTTATGGGAGCCGAAGTAATTTAGGTGAGTTTGGAATAGTTTGCTATGGTTTGTAGCATTTTTTGTAATTTTAAAGTGATTGGGCTTAGTTTGGGGTGGTAAGGGGTAGTTGGGGGTGATTTATGGTAGCCGAAGTAATTCAGGTGAGTTTGAGATAGTTTGCTATTGTTTGTAACATTTTCCGTAATTTTAAAGTGATTGGGCTAATTTTAGGGTCGTAAGGGGTAGTTGGGGGTGATTTATGGTAGCCGAAGTAATTTAGGTGAGTTTGACATAATTTGCTATGGTTTGTATAATTTTTTGTAATTTTAAAGTAATTGGGCTTATTTAGGGGTGGTAAGGGGAGTTGGGGGTGATTTATGATAGCCGAAGTAATTTAAGTGAGTTTGGCATAGTTTGCTATGGTTTGCAGCATTTTTTGTAATTTTAAAATGATTGGGTTTAGTTTGTGGTTGGTAAGGGGTAGTTGGGGGTGATTTATGGTAGCCGAAGTAATTTAAGTGAGTTCGGCACAGTTTGCTATGGTTTGTAGCATTTTTTGTAATTTTAAAGTGATTGGTCTTATTTTGGGGTTGTAAGGGGTAGTTGGGGGTGATTTATGGTAGCCGAAGTAATTTGGGTGAGTTTGGCATAGTTTGCTATGGTTTGTATCATTTTTTGTAATTTTAAAGTGATTGGGCTTAGTTTAGGGTGGTAAGGGGTAATTGGGGGTGATTTATGGTAGCCGAAGTAATTTAGATGAGTTTGGCATAGTTTGATATTGCTTGTAACATTTTTTGTAATTTTAAAGTGATTGGCCTGAGTTTGGGGTGGTAAGGGGTAGTTGGGGATGATTTATGATAGCCGAAGTAATTTAGGTGACTTTGGAATAGTTTGCTATGGTTTGTAGCATTTTTTGTAATTTTAAAGTGATTGGGCTTATATTGGGGTGGTAAGGGGTAGTTCGGGGTGATTTATGGTAGCCGAAGTAATTTAGGGGAGTTTGGCATAGTTTGCTACGGTTTGTAGATTTTTTTTGTAATTTTAAAGTGATTGAGCCTATTTTGGGGTGGTAAGGGGTAGTTGGGGGTGATTTATGGAAGCCGAAGTAATTTAGATGAGTTTGGCATAGTTTGATATGGCTTGTAACATTTTTTGTAATTTTAAAGTGATTGGGCTTATTTTGGGGTTGTAAGGGGTAGTTGGGGGTGATTTATGGTAGCCGAAGTAATTTAGGTGAGTTAGGCATAGTTTGCTATGATTTGTGTCATTTTGTTTTATTTTAAAGTGATTGGAGTTACTTGGGGTTGCTAAAGGGTGGTAAGGGCTGATTTAAGATAACGGCGGATCTAATTTATGTCAGTTTGGCGTAGTTCGGGAATTTTTTGGGGTTGATTTGGTAAAGTTTGCAGTGGTAAGAGATATTTGAGGATGTTTAATGTTGACGGATTAAATTTGGAGTTGTTTGGTAATTTTTAATTGAGTCACGGATCGACATTATAATTGAAATCAAAATTATAATTGAAATATCTGCGTCCTCGCTAGGTACGGCAAAAGTATGATCACGAAAGCTGAAACTCGACGTTGAAATTGTTTAGGTTAAATAAGTGCTTTTAATGTAAACCGGTCGCCCGTCGTCGAAGTTGTTTTGGCTAGATACGTGCTTCTAACATAAACACGGTCCCCGCGATCCGATCATTTTTTGTTTATTTTAGCCGGTTTTTATTGAATTACAAAGGAACCGGGCCGAATTTCGCAAAATCCCTTCTTAGTGTTCACTTTCGGCACATGATACACCCGTGTCTAAAATTTCAAGTCTCCAGCCCTCACGGTTTGGGCTGTGGGTTGATTATGAATCAGTGTGTAGATGAATGAGTGTGTCAGTGAGGACACTTCGCTTTATATATACAGATTAAGTTGTAAAGTTCGGAAACTTCCTATCGAGTCAAAGAAATATTCGCTATATAATCCATCAATTATGTTGCAAGAGAGAATGAAAAAACAAAAAAAATATATATATATATATATATATATATATATATGTGCAAATACATAATAATAATCTGTTCCCACAGTAAATTTTGGCAATTTTTTACTTGTATATGAATGTTTTTGTGGCCCTGAGAAGGGCCGATATAAAGAAGCGAAGCGAGAAACAATATATATTTTGCTATTTAAGGCTTCTTTTCCGTCTTTTTCGGCAAAAGAAACGCCTGTTTGGTAGAACCCCGCTTTGTGCGATGGTGACGCCCGAAAGAAGTTTGTTCAATTCTTCGTCGTTTCTGATGGCCAATTGGAGATGACGTGGTATGATGCGGGTTTTCTTGTTGTCTCTAGCCGTCTAGTTGTCTCCCACCGGAAATTGCAATCCGGCTCGGTTCGAATGGGACTTTGCCTTTCCCTTCACTTTTCCACCTTTACCTCTTCCTGACATTTTCTTATTGCAAAATTTAATTTACCACCGTGCGTCTACAACGAGAACTCTCGCCTTACTGAAAAAAATTGACCTAAAAACAACGAATTTATGACGCATTTCGAGTAATACGGTTTGTCGAAAAGATCCTCCGAATGAGGCTCGTCAACGTCTGTGAGCCCGAACATAAAAAGGCCCCACATGAAGGTTTCGTCGCTCGTCGTGTGTGTTGTGACAGCGGTGCAGTGTAGACGTGTCTGCCTGTGCTTGTTTGAGCAGCGATTTAGTGCGATTTTAAGCGATCTTGCGTTTTGTGGCGTATGTGCGACAACGTTGTGAATGCAACAGTGTTGCCGTGGGCCCTTGAGCGATTATCCAACCAGGTTAGGACGTTTTAATTTTATTAAGTTTCAGGTACGTTAGGCGACATGGAGGAGTCGCTTCAGAATATTCTTCTGGCTATTCAGGCATTGAGCCAGAAATTGCAGAGCCTGAATCAGAGCGCCCAGAGTCTTGAGGCGCGCATGGCTGTGATCGAAGGTGAGCGGGCGATTTTCACTCCTGAACCGGAGAGCGAAGCGAGTTCGCCTTCACCATCATTTTCAAGTTGCAAGACAGCAAAAAGACGTGCCAGCAAGTCACCACCAGTACCAAGGGTGCCGGTCGTAAACCAATTTCAAACTCTAAACGAGTTAAGTGAGTCCAGCAGCAGCAAGGACGAAAAAGACAAGCCCCAGTTGGTTTCCCGTGCGTCGACAAAAAAGCGGAAACAAGAAAAGTCGCCCGTTATCGTCAAAGAAAATTTGGCGCCAAAACCCCCAACAAGTGTCCAGGGACATCCAAAAGCCCCACAATCGTCGGTTCCAACTCCAATGGAAGAACCAGTAAAAGACAAGCGCGTACCACCAATAATCCTAAGAGACACGACAAAATGGACCGAAATCTCCAAAACGATGTCCGGAATGAAGATAAACTTCACAAAGGCGAAAAGTTGTTCAGAAGGAGTGAGAATAACTATGGCGACGGTCAGCGAATTCAAGGCGCTGACAAAACTTCTTAAGACAAAACACATCCCGTTTCACTCTTTTGCGCTCGCAGAGGAGAAAACGATTCGCGCGGTTTTTCGACACGTTCCTATCGGGATCGAGGCAAAAGAAGTTCAGAAAGAACTGACGGATCGCGGTTTTTCACCGATTAAAGTGACGCGAATGATGAGAGGCAAGACGTCTCTCCCTCTTCTATTTGTTGAAGTTCCTTCAACAAAAAAAGACGTTTTCGAAATTAACAGAATGTGCAATTTGTGCATCTCCGTTGAAAAACCACGCCGTTCAAAACAAGTGGCGCAGTGTCATCGCTGCCAAAGCTTTTACCACTCCCAGCGGAACTGCCACGCAGAGGCCCGCTGCGTAAAGTGCGGAGAAACCCATGAGACAATGGCTTGCAAGCGGTCGGCCAAATTAACTCCAAAATGCGCCAATTGCGGTGGAGAACACACTGCAAATTTCCGGGGCTGCCCAGCATTCCCAAAACCGTCGAAGCCGTCTCCTGGAAAGCAGGACACGCCAAAGCATCAAGAAGAAGACAAGAGGAACGCAAATTCCGAAACTCCGACGTATGCGTCCAAGTTGAAAGAAACAAGCTCGCAGAGAAATCAAATTCTCACAGCCATCACGACCTCCAAAGACAACAAGTCCTTGCTGGCGCTCCTCCTTTCATTTATTCTATCCCTTACCACAACAAACCAAACCATATCATCTTAAAATTACAAAAAAGGTGTACAAATCATAACAAATTAAGCCAGACTCACCTAAATTACTTCGGTTACTCTAAATCATCACCAACAAACCCTTACCACAACAAACTAAACCCAATCACTTTTAAATTACAAAAAAATGCTACTAACCATAGCAAACTATGCCAAACTCACCTAAATTACTTTGGCTACCATAAATCATCACCAACTAACCCTTACCACAACAAACTAAACCCAATCACTTTTAAATTACAAAAAAATGCTAAAAATCATAACAAACTATACCAGAATCACCTAAATTACTTCGGCTATCGTAAATCAACCCCAACTATCCCTTACCACAACAAACCAAACCATATCATCTTAAAATTACAAAAAAAGGTGTACAAATCATAACAAACTATGCCAGACTCACCTAAATTACTTCGGCTACTCTAAATCATCACCAACTAACCCTTACCACAACAAACTAAACCCAATCAATTTTAAATTACAAAAAAATGCTACTAACCATAGCAAACTATGCCAAACTCACCTAAATTACTTCGGCTATCAAAAATCACCCCCAACTACACTTTACAGCAACAAACTTAGCCCAATCACTTTAAAATTACAAAAAAATGCTAAAAATCATAACAAACTATACCAGAATCACCTAAATTACTTCGGCTACCGTAAATCACCCCCAACTATCCTTTACCACAACAAACCAAACCATATCATCTTAAAATTACAAAAAAAGGTGTACAAATCATAACAAACTATGCCAGACTCACCTAAATTACTTCGGCTACTCTAAATCATCACCAACTAATCCTTACCACAACAAACTAAACCCAAACACTTTTAAATTACAAAAAAATGCTACTAACCATAGCAAACTATGCCAAACTCACCTAAATTACTTCGGCTATCAAAGATCACCCACAACTACACTTTACAGCAACAAACTAAGCCCAATCACTTTAAAATTACAAAAAAATGCTAAATATCATAACAAACTATACCAGAATCACCTAAATTACTTCGGCTACCGTAAATCACCCCCAACTATCCCTTACCACAACAAACCAAACCATATCATCTTAAAATTACAAAAAAAGGTGTACAAATCATAACAAACTATGCCAGACTCACCTAAATTACTTCGGCTACTCTAAATCATCACCAACTAACCCTTACCACAACAAACTAAACCCAATCAATTTTAAATTACAAAAAAATGCTACTAACCATAGCAAACTATGCCAAACTCACCTAAATTACTTCGGCTATCAAAAATCACCCCCAACTACACTTTACAGCAACAAACTTAGCCCAATCACTTTAAAATTACAAAAAAATGCTAAAAATCATAACAAACTATACCAGAATCACCTAAATTACTTCGGCTACCGTAAATCACCCCCAACTATCCCTTACCACAACAAACCAAACCATATCATCTTAAAATTACAAAAAAAGGTGTACAAATCATAACAAACTATGCCAGACTCACCTAAATTACTTCGGCTACTCTAAATCATCACCAACTAACCCTTACCACAACAAACTAAACCCAATCACTTTTAAATTACAAAAAAATGCTACTAACCATAGCAAACTATGCCAAACTCACCTAAATTACTTCGGCTATTAAAAATCACCCCCAACTACACTTTACAGCAACAAACTAAGCCCAATCACTTTAAAATTACAAAAAAATGCTAAAAATCATAACAAACTATACCAGAATCACCTAAATTACTTCGGCTACCGTAAATCACCCCCAACTATCCCTTACCACAACAAACCAAACCATATCATCTTAAAATTACAAAAAAAGGTGTACAAATCATAACAAACTATGCCAGACTCACCTAAATTACTTCGGCTACTCTAAATCATCACCAACTAACCCTTACCACAACAAACTAAACCCAATCACTTTTAAATTACAAAAAAATGCTACTAACCATAGCAAACTATGCCAAACTCACCTAAATTACTTCGGCTATCAAAAATCACCCCCAACTACACTTTACAGCAACAAACTAAGCCCAATCACTTTAAAATTACAAAAAAATGCTAAAAATCATAACAAACTACACCAGAATCACCTAAATTACTTCGGCTACCGTAAATCACCCCCAACTATCCCTTACCACAACAAACCAAACCATATCATCTTAAAATTACAAAAAAGGTGTACAAATCATAACAAACTATGCCAGACTCACCTAAATTACTTCGGCTACTCTAAATCATCACCAACTAACCCTTACCACAACAAACTAAACCCAATCACTTTTAAATTACAAAAAAATGCTACTAACCATAGCAAACTATGCCAAACTCACCTAAATTACTTCGGCTATCAAAAATCACCCCCAACTACACTTTACAGCAACAAACTAAGCCCAACCACTTTAAAATTACAAAAAAATGCTAAAAATCATAACAAACTATACCAGAATCACCTAAATTACTTCGGCTACCGTAAATCACCCCCAACTATCCCTTACCACAACAAACCAAACCATATCATCTTAAAATTACAAAAAAAGGTGTACAAATCATAACCAACTATGCCAGACTCACCTAAATTACTTCGGCTACTCTAAATCATCACCAACTAACCCTTACCACAACAAACTAAACCCAATCACTTTTAAATTACAAAAAAATGCTACTAACCATAGCAAACTATGCCAAACTCACCTAAATTACTTCGGCTATCAAAAATCACCCCCAACTACACTTTACAGCAACAAACTAAGCCCAATCACTTTAAAATTACAAAAAAATGCTAAAAATCATCACAAACTATACCAGAATCACCTAAATTACTTCGGCTACCGTAAATCACCCCCAACTATCCCTTACCACAACAAACCAAACCATATCATCTTAAAATTACAAAAAAAGGTGTACAAATTATAACAAACTATGCCAGACTCACCTAAATTACTTCGGCTACTCTAAATCATCATCAACTAACCCTTACCACAACAAACTAAACCCAATCACTTTTAAATTACAAAAAAATGCTACTAACCATAGCAAACTATGCCAAACTCACCTAAATTACTTCGGCTATCAAAAATCACCCCCAACTACACTTTACAGCAACAAACTAAGCCCAATCACTTTAAAATTATAAAAAAATGCTAAAAATCATAACAAACTATACCAGAATAACCTAAATTACTTCGGCTACCGTAAATCACCCCCAACTATTCCTTACCACAACAAACCAAACCATATCATCTTAAAATTACAAAAAAAGGTGTACAAATCATAACAAACGATGCCAGACTCACCTAAATTACTTCGGCTACTTTAAATAATCACCAACTAACCCTTACCACAACAAACTACGCAAACTAGGCCAAACTCACCTAATTTACTTCGGCTATCAAAAATCACCCCCAACTACACTTTACATCACCAAACTAAGCCCAATCACTTTAAAATTACAAAAAAATGCTAAAAATCATAACAAACTATACCAGATTCACCTAAATTACTTCGGCTACCGTAAATCACCCCCAACTATTCCTTACCACAACAAACCAAACCATATCATCTTAAAATTACAAAAAAAGGTGTACAAATCATAACAAACGATGCCAGTCTCACCTAAATTACTTCGGCTACTTTAAATAATCACCAACTAACCCTTACCACAACAAACTACGCAAACTACGCCAAACTCACCTAATTTACTTCGGCTATCAAAAATCACCCCCAACTACACTTTACAGCACCAAACTAAGCCCAATCACGTTAAAATTACAAAAAAATGCTAAAAATCATAACAAACTATACCAGAATCACCTAAATTACTTCGGTTACCGTAAATCACCCCCAACTATCCCTTACCACAACGAACCAAACCATATCATCTTAAAATTACAAAAAAAGGTGTACAAATCATAACAAACTATGCCAGACTCACCTAAATTACTTCGGCTACACTAAATCATCACCAACTAACCCTTACCACAACAAACTAAACCCAATCACTTTTAAATTACAAAAAAATGCTACTAACCATAGCAAACTATGCCAAACTCACCTAAATTACTTCGGCTATCAAAAATCACCCCAAACTACACTTTACAGCAACAAACTAAGTCCAATCACTTTAAAATTACAAAAAGATGCTAAAAATCATAACAAACTATACCAGAATCACCTAAATTACTTCGGCTACCGTAAATCACCCCCAACTATCCCTTACCACAACAAACCAAACCATATTATCTTAAAATTACAAAAAAAGGTGTACAAATCATAACAAACTATGCCAGACTCACCTAAATTACTTCTTCTACTCTAAATCATCACTAACTAACCCTTACCACCACAAACTAAACCCAATCACTTTTAAATTACAAAAAAATGATCCTAACCATAGCAAACTATGCCAAACTCACATAAATTACTTCGGCTATCAAAAATGATTCCCAACTACACTTTACAGCAACAAACTAAGCCCAATCACTTTAAAATTACAAAAAAATGCTAAAAATTATAACAAACTATACCAGAAACACCTAAATTACTTCGGCTACCGTAAATCACCCCCAACTATCCCTTACCGCAACACACCAAACCATATCATCTTAAAATTACAAAAAAAGGTGTACAAATCATAACAAACTATGCCAGACTCACCTAAATTACTTCGGCTACTCTAAATCATCACCAACTAACCCTTACCACAACAAACTAAACCCAATCAGTTTTAAATTACAAAAAAATGCTACTAACTATAGCAAACTATGCCAAACTCACATAAATTACTTCGGCTATCAAAAATCACCCCTAACTACATTTTACAGCAACAAACTAATCCGAATCACTTTAAAATTACAAAAAAATGCTAAAAATCATAACAAACTATACCAGAATCTCCTAAATTACTTCGGCTACCGTAAATCACCCCCAACTATCCCTTACCACAACAAACCAAACCATATCATTTTAAAATTACAAAAAAAGGTGTACAAATCATAACAAACTATTCCAGACTCACCTAAATTACTTCGGCTACTCTAAATCATCACCAACTAACCCTTACCACAACAAACTAAACCCAATCACTTTTAAATTACAAAAAAATTCTACTAACCATAGCAAACTATGCCAAACTCACCTAAATTACTTCGGCTATCAAAAATCACTCCCAACTACACTTTACAGCAACAAACTATGCCCAATCACTTTAAAATTACAAAAAAATGCTAAAAATCATAACAAACTATACCAGAATCACCTAAATTACTTCGGCTACTGTAAATCACCCCCAACTATCCCTTACTACAACAAACCAAACCATATCATCTTAAAATTACAAAAAAAGGTGTACATATCATAACAAACTATGCCAGACTCACCTAAATTACTTCGGCTACTCTAAATCATCACCAACTAACCCTTACCACAACAAACTTAACCCAATCACTTTTAAATTACAAAAAAATGCTACTAACCATAGCAAACTATGCCAAACTCACCTAAATTACTTCGGCTATCAAAAATCACCCCCAACTACACTTTACAGCAACAAACTAAGCCCAATCACTTTAAAATTATAAAAAAATGCTAAAAATCATAACAAACTATACCAGAATAACCTAAATTACTTCGGCTACCGTAAATCACCCCCAACTATTCCTTACCACAACAAACCAAACCATATCATCTTAAAATTACAAAAAAAGGTGTACAAATCATAACAAACGATGCCAGACTCACCTAAATTACTTCGGCTACTTTAAATAATCACCAACTAACCCTTACCACAACAAACTACGCAAACTAGGCCAAACTCACCTAATTTACTTCGGCTATCAAAAATCACCCCCAACTACACTTTACATCACCAAACTAAGCCCAATCACTTTAAAATTACAAAAAAATGCTAAAAATCATAACAAACTATACCAGGTTCACCTAAATTACTTCGGCTACCGTAAATCACCCCCAACTATTCCTTACCACAACAAACCAAACCATATCATCTTAAAATTACAAAAAAAGGTGTACAAATCATAACAAACGATGCCAGTCTCACCTAAATTACTTCGGCTACTTTAAATAATCACCGACTAACCCTTACCACAACAAACTACGCAAACTACGCCAAACTCACCTAATTTACTTCGGCTATCAAAAATCACCCCCAACTACACTTTACAGCACCAAACTAAGCCCAATCACGTTAAAATTACAAAAAAATGCTAAAAATCATAACAAACTATACCAGAATCACCTAAATTACTTCGGTTACCGTAAATCACCCCCAACTATCCCTTACCACAACGAACCAAACCATATCATCTTAAAATTACAAAAAAAGGTGTACAAATCATAACAAACTATGCCAGACTCACCTAAATTACTTCGGCTACACTAAATCATCACCAACTAACCCTTACCACAACAAACTAAACCCAATCACTTTTAAATTACAAAAAAATGCTACTAACCATAGCAAACTATGCCAAACTCACCTAAATTACTTCGGCTATCAAAAATCACCCCAAACTACACTTTACAGCAACAAACTAAGTCCAATCACTTTAAAATTACAAAAAGATGCTAAAAATCATAACAAACTATACCAGAATCACCTAAATTACTTCGGCTACCGTAAATCACCCCCAACTATCCCTTACCACAACAAACCAAACCATATTATCTTAAAATTACAAAAAAAGGTGTACAAATCATAACAAACTATGCCAGACTCACCTAAATTACTTCTTCTACTCTAAATCATCACTAACTAACCCTTACCACCACAAACTAAACCCAATCACTTTTAAATTACAAAAAAATTATCCTAACCATAGCAAACTATGCCAAACTCACCTAAATTACTTCGGCTATCAAAAATGATTCCCAACTACACTTTAGAGCAACAAACTAAGCCCAATCACTTTAAAATTACAAAAAAATGCTAAAAATTATAACAAACTATACCAGAAACACCTAAATTACTTCGGCTACCGTAAATCACCCCCAACTATCCCTTACCGCAACACACCAAACCATATCATCTTAAAATTACAAAAAAAGGTGTACAAATCATAACAAACTATGCCAGACTCACCTAAATTACTTCGGCTACTCTAAATCATCACCAACTAACCCTTACCACAACAAACTAAACCCAATCAGATTTAAATTACAAAAAAATGCTACTAACTATAGCAAACTATGCCAAACTCACATAAATTACTTCGGCTATCAAAAATCACCCCTAACTACATTTTACAGCAACAAACTAATCCGAATCACTTTAAAATTACAAAAAAATGCTAAAAATCATAACAAACTATACCAGAATCTCCTAAATTACTTCGGCTACCGTAAATCACCCCCAACTATCCCTTACCACAACAAACCAAACCATATCATTTTAAAATTACAAAAAAAGGTGTACAAATCATAACAAACTATTCCAGACTCACCTAAATTACTTCGGCTACTCTAAATCATCACCAACTAACCCTTACCACAACAAACTAAACCCAATCACTTTTAAATTACAAAAAAATGCTACTAACCATAGCAAACTATGCCAAACTCACCTAAATTACTTCGGCTATCAAAAATCACCCCCAACTACACTTTACAGCAACAAACTAAGCCCAATCACTTTAAAATTAAAAAAAATGCTAAAAATCATAACAAACTATACCAGAATCACCTAAATTACTTCGGCTACCGTAAATCACCCCCAACTATCCCTTACCACAACAAACCAAACCATATCATCTTAAAATTACAAAAAAAGGTGTACAAATCATAACAAACTATTCCAGACTCACCTAAATTACTTCGGCTACTCTAAATCATCACCAACTAACCCTTACCACAACAAACTAAACCCAATCACTTTTAAATTACAAAAAAATTCTACTAACCATAGCAAACTATGCCAAACTCACCTAAATTACTTCGGCTATCAAAAATCACTCCCAACTACACTTTAAAGCAACAAACTATGCCCAATCACTTTAAAATTACAAAAAAATGCTAAAAATCATAACAAACTATACCAGAATCACCTAAATTACTTCGGCTACTGTAAATCACCCCCAACTATCCCTTACCACAACAAACCAAACCATATCATCTTAAAATTACAAAAAAAGGTGTACATATCATAACAAACTATGCCAGACTCACCTAAATTACTTCGGCTACTCTAAATCATCACCAACTAACCCTTACCACAACAAACTTAACCCAATCACTTTTAAATTACAAAAAAATGCTACTAACCATAGCAAACAATGCCAAACACACCTAAATTACTTCGGCTATCAAAAATCACCCCCAACTACACTTTACAGCAACAAACTAAGCCCAATCACTTTAAAATTACAAAAAAATGCAAAAAATCATAACAAACTATATCAGAATCACCTAAATTACTTCGGCTACCGTAAATCACCCCCAACTATCCCTTACCACAACAAACCAAACCATATCATCTTAAAATTACAAAAAAAGGTGTACAAATCATAACAAACTATGCCAGACTCACCTAAATTACTTCGGCTACTCTAAATCATCACCAACTAACCCTTACCACAACAAACTATGCCCAATAACTTTAAAATTACAAAAAAATGCTAAAAATCATAACAAACTATACCAGAATCACCTAAATTACTTCGGCTACCGTAAATCACCCCCAACTATCCTTTACCACAACAAACCAAACCATATCATCTTAAAATTACAAAAAAAGGTGTACATATCATAACAAACTATGCCAGACTCACCTAAATTACTTCGGCTACTCTAAATCATCACCAACTAACCCTTACCACAACAAACTTAACCCAATCACTTTTAAATTACAAAAAAATGCTACTAACCATAGCAAACTATGCCAAACTCACCTAAATTACTTCGGCTATCAAAAATCACCCCCAACTACACTTTACAGCAACAAACTAAGCCCAATCACTTTAAAATTACAGAAAATGCTAAAAATCATAACAAACTATATCAGAAATACCTAAATTACTTCGGCTAACGTAAATCACCCCCAACTATCCCTTACCACAACACACCAAACCATATCATCTTAAAATTACAAAAAAAGGTGTACAAATCATAACAAACTATGCCAGACTCACCGAAATTACTTCGGCTACTCTAAATCATCACCAACTAACCCTTACCACAACTAACTAAACCCAATCACTTTTAAATTGCAAAAAAATGCTACTAACCATAGCAAACTATGCCAAACTCACCTAAATTACTTCGGCTATCAAAAATCACCCCCAACTACACTTTACAGCAACAAACTAAGCCCAATCACTTTAAAATTACAATAAAATGCTAAAAGTCATAACAAACTATACCAGAATCACCTAAATTACTTCGGCTACCGTAAATCACCCCCAACTATTCCTTACCACATCAAACCAAACCATATCATCTTAAAATTACAAAAAAAGGTGTACAAATCATAACAAACGATGCCAGACTCACCTAAATTACTTCGGCTACTTTAAATAATCACCAACTAACCCTTACCACAACAAACTACGCAAACTAGGCCAAACTCACCTAATTTACTTCGGCTATCAAAAATCACCCCCAACTACACTTTACAGCACCAAACTAAGCCCAATCACGTTAAAATTACAAAAAAATGCTAAAAATCATAACAAACTATACCAGAATCACCTAAATTACTTCGGTTACCGTAAATCACCCCCAACTATCCCTTACCACAACGAATCAAACCATATCATCTTAAAATTACAAAAAAAGGTGTACAAATCATAACAAACTATGCCAGACTCACCTAAATTACTTCGGCTACACTAAATCATCACCAACTAACCCTTACCACAACAAACTAAACCCAATCACTTTTAAATTACAAAAAAATGCTACTAACCATAGCAAACTATGCCAAACTCACCTAAATTACTTCGGCTATCAAAAATCACCCCAAACTACACTTTACAGCAACAAACTAAGTCCAATCACTTTAAAATTAAAAAAAGATGCTAAAAATCATAACAAACTATACCAGAATCACCTAAATTACTTCGGCTACCGTAAATCACCCCCAACTATCCCTTACCACAACAAACCAAACCATATTATCTTAAAATTACAAAAAAAGGTGTACAAATCATAACAAACTATGCCAGACTCACCTAAATTACTTCTTCTACTCTAAATCATCACTAACTAACCCTTACCACCACAAACTAAACCCAATCACTTTTAAATTACAAAAAAATGATCCTAACCATAGCAAACTATGCCAAACTCACCTAAATTACTTCGGCTATCAAAAATGATTCCCAACTACACTTTACAGCAACAAACTAAGCCCAATCACTTTAAAATTACAAAAAAATGCTAAAAATTATAACAAACTATACCAGAAACACCTAAATTACTTCGGCTACCGTAAATCACCCCCAACTATCCCTTACCACAACACACCAAACCATATCATCTTAAAATTACAAAAAAAGGTGTACAAATCATAACAAACTATGCCAGACTCACCTAAATTACTTCGGCTACTCTAAATCATCACCAACTAACCCTTACCACAACAAACTAAACCCAATCAGTTTTAAATTACAAAAAAATGCTACTAACTATAGCAAACTATGCCAAACTCACATAAATTACTTCGGCTATCAAAAATCACCCCTAACTACATTTTACAGCAACAAACTAATCCCAATCACTTTAAAATTCCAAAAAAATGCTAAAAATCATAACAAACTATACCAGAATCTCCTAAATTACTTCGGCTACCGTAAATCACCCCCAACTATCCCTTACCACAACAAACCAAACCATATCATTTTAAAATTACAAAAAAAGGTGTACAAATCATAACAAACTATTCCAGACTCACCTAAATTACTTCGGCTACTCTAAATCATCACCAACTAACCCTTACCACAACAAACTAAACCCAATCACTTTTAAATTACAAAAAAATGCTACTAACCATAGCAAACTATGCCAAACTCACCTAAATTACTTCGGCTATCAAAAATCACCCCCAACTACACTTTACAGCAACAAACTAAGCCCAATCACTTTAAAATTACAAAAAAATGCTAAAAATCATAACAAACTATACCAGAATCACCTAAATTACTTCGGCTACCGTAAATCACCCCCAACTATCCCTTACCACAACAAACCAAACCATATCATCTTAAAATTACAAAAAAAGGTGCACAAATCATAACAAACTATTCCAGACTCACCTAAATTACTTCGGCTACTCTAAATCATCACCAACTAACCCTTACCACAACAAACTAAACCCAATCACTTTTAAATTACAAAAAAATTCTACTAACCATAGCAAACTATGCCAAACTCACCTAAATTACTTCGGCTATCAAAAATCACTCCCAACTACACTTTACAGCAACAAACTATGCCCAATCACTTTAAAATTACAAAAAAATGCTAAAAATCATAACAAACTATACCAGAATCACCTAAATTACTTCGGCTACCGTAAATCACCCCCAACTATCCCTTACCACAACAAACCAAACCATATCATCTTAAAATTACAAAAAAAGGTGTACATATCATAACAAACTATGCCAGACTCACCTAAATTACTTCGGCTACTCTAAATCATCACCAACTAACCCTTACCACAACAAACTTAACCCAATCACTTTTAAATTACAAAAAAATGCTACTAACCATAGCAAACTATGCCAAACACACCTAAATTACTTCGGCTATCAAAAATCACCCCCAACTACACTTTACAGCAACAAACTAAGCCCAATCACTTTAAAATTACAAAAAAATGCAAAAAATCATAACAAACTATACCAGAAATACCTAAATTACTTCGGCTAACGTAAATCACCCCCAACGATCCCTTACCACAACACCAAACCATATCATCTTAAAATTACAAAAAAAGGTGTACAAATCATAACAAACTATGCCAGACTCACCTAAATTACTTCGGCTACTCTAAATCATCACCAACTAACCCTTACCACAACAAACTATGCCCAATCACTTTAAAATTACAAAAAAATGCTAAAAATCATAACAAACTATACCAGAATCACCTAAATTACTTCGGCTACCGTAAATCACCCCCAACTATCCTTTACCACAACAAACCAAACCATATCATCTTAAAATTACAAAAAAAGGTGTACATATCATAACAAACTATGCCAGACTCACCTAAATTACTTCGGCTACTCTAAATCATCACCAACTAACCCTTACCACAACAAACTTAACCCAATCACTTTTAAATTACAAAAAAATGCTACTAACCATAGCAAACTATGCCAAACTCACCTAAATTACTTCGGCTATCAAAAATCACCCCCAACTACACTTTACAGCAACAAACTAAGCCCAATCACTTTAAAATTACAAAAAAATGCTAAAAATCATAACAAACTATATCAGAAATACCTAAATTACTTCGGCTAACGTAAATCACCCCCAACTATCCCTTACCACAACACACCAAACCATATCATCTTAAAATTACAAAAAAAGGTGTACAAATCATAACAAACTATGCCAGACTCACCTAAATTACTTCGGCTACTCTAAATTATCACCAACTAACCCTTACCACAACTAACTAAACCCAATCACTTTTAAATTGCAAAAAAATGCTACTAACCATAGCAAACTATGCCAAACTCACCTAAATTACTTCGGCTATCAAAAATCACCCCCAACTACACTTTACAGCAACAAACTAAGCCCAATCACTTTAAAATTACAAAAAAATGCTAAAAATCATAACAAACTATATCAGAAATACCTAAATTACTTCGGCTAACGTAAATCACCCCCAACGATCCCTTACCACAACACACCAGACCATATCATCTTAAAATTACAAAAAAAGGTGTACAAATCATAACAAACTATGCCAGACTCACCTAAATTACTTCGGCTACTCTAAATCATCACCAACTAACCCTTACCACAACAAACTACACCCAATCACTTTTAAATTACAAAAAAATGCTACTAACCATAGCAAACTATGCCAAACTCACCTAAATTACTTCGGCTATCAAAAATCACCCCCAACTACACTTTACAGCAACAAACTAAGTCCAATCACTTTAAAATTACAAAAAGATGCTAAAAATCATAACAAACTATACCAGAATCACCTAAATTACTTCGGCTACCGTAAATCACCCCCAACTATCCCTTACCACAACAAACCAAACCATATCATCTTAAAATTACAAAAAAAGGTGTACAAATCATAACAAACTATGCCAGACTCACCTAAATTACTTCGGCTACTCTAAATCATCACCAAATATACCTTACTACAACAAAATAAACCCAATCACTTTTAAATTACAAAAAAATGCTACTAACTATAGCAAACTATGCCAAACTCACCTAAATTACTTCGGCTATCAAAAATCACCCTTTACAGCAACAAACTAAGTCCAATCACTTTAAAATTACAAAAAGATGCTAAAAATCATAACAAACTATACCAGAATCACCTAAATTACTTCGGCTACCGTAAATCACCCCCAACTATCCCTTACCACAACAAACCAAACCATATCATCTTAAAATTACAAAAAAAGGTGTACAAATCAGAACAAACTATGCCAGACTCATCTAAATTACTTCGGCTACTCTAAATCATCACCAACTAACCCTTACAACCACAAACTAAACCCAATCACTTTTAAATTACAAAAAAATGCTACTAACCATAGCAAACTATGCCAAACTCACCTAAATTACTTCGGCTATCAAAAATCACCCCCAACTACACTTTACAGCAACAAACTAAGCCCAATCACTTTAAAATTACAAAAAAATGCTAAAAGTCATAACAAACTATACCAGAATCACCTCAATTACTTCGGTTACCGTAAATCGCCCCTAACTATCTCTTACCAGAACAAACTAAACCATATCATCTTAAAATTACAAAAAAAGGTGTACAAATCATAACAAACTATGCCAGACTCACCTAAATTACTTCGACTACTCTAAATCATCACAAACTAACCCTTACCACAACAAACTATACCCAATCACTTTTAAATTCCAAAAAAATGCTACTAACCATAGCAAACTATGCCAAACTCACCTAAATTACTTCGGCTATCAAAAATCACCCCCAACTACACTTTACAGCAACAAACTAAGCCCAATCACTTTAAAATTACAAAAAAATGCTAAAAGTCATAACAAACTATACCAGAATCACCTAAATTACTTCGGTTACCGTAAATCGCCCCTAACTATCTCTTACCACAACAAACCAAACCATATCATCTTAAAATTACAAAAAAAGGTGTACAAATCATAACAAACTATGCCAGACTCACCTAAATTACTTTGGCTACTCTAAATCATCACCAACTAACCCTTACCACAACAAAGTATACCCAATCACTTTTAAATTACAAAAAAATGCTACTAACCATAGCAAACTAAGCCAAACTTACCTAAATTACTTTGGCTATCAAAAATCACCCCCAACTACACTAGACAGCCGCAAACTAAGCCCAATCACTTTAAGATTACAAAAAAATGCTAAAAACCATAACAAACTATTCCAGAATCACCTAAATTACTTTGGCTACCGTGAATCACCCCCAACTATCCCTTACAACAACAAACCAAAATATATCATCTTAAAATTACAAAAAAAGGTGTACAAATCATAACAAACTATGCCAGACTCACCGAAATTACTTCGGCTACACTAAATCATCACCAACTAACCCTTACCACAACAAACTAAACCTAATCACTTTTAAATTAAAAAAAAATGCTACTAACCATAGCAAACTATGCCAAACTCACCTAAATTACTTCGGCTATCAAAAATCACCCCTAACTACACTTTACAGCAACAAACTAAGCCCAATCACTTTAAAATTACAAAAAGATGCTTAAAATCATAACAAACTATACCAGAATCACCTAAATTACTTCGGCTACCGTAAATCACCCCCAACTATCCCTTACCACAACAAACCAAACCATATCATCTAAAAATTACAAAAAAAGGTGTACAAATCATAACAAACTATGCTAGACTCACCTAAATTACTTCGGCTACTCTAAATCATCACCAACTAACCCTTACCACAACAAACTAAACCGATTCGCTTTTAAATTACAAAAAAATGCTACTAACCATAGCAAACTATGCTAAACTCACCTAAATTACTTCGGCTATCAAAAATCACCCCCAACTACACTTTACAGCAACAAACTAAGCCCAATCACTTTAAAATTACAAAAAAATGCTAAAAATTATAACAAACTATACCAGAAACACCTAAATTACTTCGGCTACCGTAAATCACCCCCAACTATCCCTTACCACAACACACCAAACCATATCATCTTAAAATTACAAAAAAAGGTGTAAAAATCATAACAAACTATGCCAGACTCACCTAAATTACTTCGGCTACTCTAAATCATCACCAACTAACCCTTACCACAACAAACTAAACCCAATCATTTTTAAATTACAAAAAAATGCTACTAACCATAGCAAACTATGCCAAACTCACCTAAATTACTTCGGCTATCGAAAATCACCCCCAACTACACTTTACAGCAACAAACTAAGCCCAATCACTTTAAAATTACAAAACAATGCTAAAAATCATAAACTATATCAGAATCATCTAAATTACTTCGGCTACCGTAAATCACCCCCAACTATCCCTTACCACAACAAACCAAACCATATCATCGTAAAATTACAAAAAAAGGTGTACAAATCATAACAAACTATGCCAGACTCACCTAAATTACTTCGGCTACTCTAAATCATGACCAACTAACCCTTACCACAACAAACTAAACCCAATCACTTTTAAATTACAAAAAAATGCTACTAACCATAGCAAACTATGCCAAACTCACCTAAATTACTTCGGCTATCAAAAATCACCCCCAACTACACTTTACAGCAACAAACTAAGCCCAATCACTTTAAAATTACAAAAAAATGCTAAAAGTCATAACAAACTATACCAGAATCACCTAAATTACTTCGGCTACCGTAAATCACCCCCAACTATCTCTTACCACAACAAACCAAACCATATCATCTTAAATTTACAAAAAAAAGTGTACAAATCATAACAAACTATGCCAGACTCACCTAAATTACTTCGGCTACTCTAAATCATCACCAAATAACCTTTACCACAACAAACTAAACCCAATCACTTTTAAATTACAAAAAAATGCTACTAACCATAGCAAACTATGCGAGACTCACCTAAATTACTTCGGCTATCGAAAATCACCCCCAACTACACTTTACAGCAACAAACTAAGCCCAATCACTTTAAAATTACAAAAAAATGCTAAAAATCATAAACTATACCAGAATCATCTAAATTACTTCGGCTACCGTAAATCACCCCCAAATATCCCTTACCACAACAAACCAAACCATATCATCTTAAAATTACAAAAAAAGGTGTACAAGTCATAACAAACTATGCCAGACTCACCTAAATTACTTCGGCTACTCTAAATCATCACCAACTAACCCTTACCACAACAAACTAAACCCAATCACTTTTAAATTACAAAAAAATGCTACTAACCACAGCAAACTAAGCCAAACTCACCTAAATTACTTCGGCTCTCAAAAATCACCCCCAACTACACTTTACAGCAACAAACTAAGCCCAATCACTTTAAAATTACAAAAAAATGCTTAAAATCATAACAAACTATACCAGAATCACCTAAATTACTTCGGCTACCGTAAATCACCCCCAACTATCCCTTACCACAACAAACCAAACCATATCATCTTAAAATTACAAAAAAAGGTGTACAAATCATAACAAACTATGCCAGACCCACCTAAATTACTTCGGCTACTATAAATCATCACCAAGTAACCCTTACCACAACAAACTAAACCCAATCCCTTTTAAATTACAAAAAAATGCTACTAACCATAGCAAACTATGCCAAACTCACCTAAATTACTTCCGCTATCAAAAATCACCCCCAACTACACTTTACAGCAACAAACTAAACCTAATCACTTTAAAATTACAAAAAAATGCTAAAAATCATAACAAACTATACCAGAATCACCTAAATTACTTCGGCTACCGTAAATCACCCCCAACTATCCCTTACCACAACAAACCAAACCATATCATCTTAAAATTACAAAAAAAGGTGTACAAATCATAACAAACTATGCCAGACTCACCTAAATTACTTCGGCTACTCTAAATCATCACCAACTAACCCTTACCACAACAAACTAAACCCAGTCACTTTTAAATTACAAAAAAATGCTACTAATCATAGCAAACTATGCCAAACTCACCTAAATTACTTCGGCTATCAAAAATCACCCCCACCTACACTTTACAGCAACAAACTAAGCCCAATCACTTTAAAATTACAATAAAATGCTATAAATCAGAACAAACTATACCAGAATCACCTAAATTACTTCGACTAAAGTAAATCACCCCCAACTATCCCTTACCACAACAAACCAAACCATATCATCTTAAAATTACAAAAAAGGTGTACAAATAATAACAAACTATGCCAGACTCACCTAAATTACTTCGGCTACTCTAAATCATCACCAACTAACCCCTACCACGACAAACTAAACCCAATCACTTTTAAATTACAAAAAAATGCTACTAACCATAGCAAACTATGCCAAACTCACCTAAATTACTTCGGCTATCAAAAATCACCCCCAACTACACTTTACAGCAACAAACTAAGCCCAATTACTTTAATATTACAAAAAAATGCTAAAAATCATAACAAACTATACCAGAATCACCTAAATTACTTCGGCTACCGTAAATCACCCCCAACTATCCCTTACCACAACAAACCAAACCATATTATCTTAATATTAAAAAAAAAGGTGTACAAATCATAACAAACTATGCCAGACTCACCTAAATTACTTCGGCTACTCTAAATCATCACCAACTAACCCTTACCACAACAAACTAAACCCAATCACTTTTAAATTACAAAAAAATGCTACTAACCATAGCAAACTATGCCAAACTCACCTAAATTACATCGGCTATCATAATCACCCCCAACTACACTTTACAGCAACAAACTAAGCCCAATCACTTTAAAATTACAAAAAAATGCTAAAAATCATAACAAACTATACCAGAATCACCTAAATTACTTCGGCTACCGTAAATCACCACCAACTCTTCCTTACCACAACAAACCAAACCATATCATCTTAAAATTACACAAAAAGGTGTACAAATCATAACAAACTATGCCAGACTCACCTAAATTACTTCGGCTACTCTAAATCATCACCAACTAACCCTTACCACAACAAACTAAACCCAATCACTTTTAAATTACAAAAAAATGCTACTAACCATAGCTAACTATGCCAAACTCGCCTAAATTACTTCGGCTATCAAAAATCACCCCCAACTACACTTTACAGCAACAAACTAAGCCCAATCACTTTAATATTACAAAAAAATGCTAAAAATCATAACTAACTATACCAGAATCACCTAAATTACTTCGGCTACCGTAAATCACCCCCAAATATCCCTTACCACAACAAACCAAACCATATTATCTTAAAATTACAAAAAAAGGTGTACAAATCATAACAAACTATGCCAGACTTACCTAAATTACTTCGGCAACTCTAAATCATCACCAACTAACCCTTACCACAACAAACTAAACCCAATCACTTTTAAATTACAAAAAAATGCTACTAACCATAGCAAACTATGCCAAACTCACCTAAATTACTTCGGCTATCAAAAATCACCCCCAACTACACTTTACAGCAACAAACTAAGCCCAATCACTTTATAATTACAAAAAAATGCTAAAAATCATAACAAACTATACCAGAATCACCTAAATGGCTTCGGCTACCGTAAATCACCCCCAACTATCCCTTACAATAACAAACCAAACCATATCATCTTAAAATTAAAAAAAAGGTGTACAAATCATAACAAACTATGCCAGACTCACCTAAATTACTTCGGCTACTCTAAATCATCACCAACTAACCCTTACCACAACAAACTAAACCCAATCACTTTTAAATTACAAAAAAATGCTACTAACCATAGCAAACTATGCCAAACTCACCTAAATTACATCGGCTATCAAAAATCACCCCCAACTAAACTTTACAGCAACAAACTAATCCCAATCACTTTAAAATTACAAAAAAATGCTAAAAATCATAACAAACTATACCAAAATCACCTAAATTACTTGGGCTACCGTAAATCACCCCCAACTATCCCTTACCACAACAAACCAAACCATATCATCTTAAAATTACAAAAAAAGGTGTACAAATCATAACAAACTATGCCAGACCCACCTAAATTACTTCGGCTAATATAAATCATCACCAACTAACCCTTACCACAACAAACTAAACCCAATCCCTTTTAAATTACAAAAAAATGCTACTAACCATAGCAAACTATGCCAAACTCACCTAAAGTACTTCCGCTATCAAAAATCACCCCCAACTACACTTTACAGCAACAAACTAAGCCCAATCACTTTAAAATTACAAAAAAATGCTAAAAATTATAACAAACTATACCAGAATCACCTAAATTACTTCGGCTATAGTAAATCACCCCCAACTATCCCTTACCACAACAAACCAAACCATATCATCTTAAAATTACAAAAAAAGGTGTACAAATCATAACAAACTATGCCAGACTCACCTAAATTACTTCGGCTACTCTAAATCATCACCAACTAACCCTTACCACAACAAACTAAACCCAATCACTTTTAAATTACAAAAAAATGCTACTAACCATAGCAAACTATGCCGAACTCACCTAAATTACTTCGGCTATCAAAAATCACCCCCAACTACACTTTACAGCAACAAACTAAGCCCAATCATTTTAAAATTACAAAAAAATGCTAAAAATCATAACAAACTATACCAGAATCACCTAAATTACTTCGGCTACCGTAAATCACCCCCAACTATCCCTTACCACAACAAACCAAACCATATCACCTTAAAATTACAAAAAAAGGCGTACAAATCATAACAAACTATGCCAGACTCACCTAAATTTCTTCGGCTACTCTAAATCATCACCAACTAACCCTTACCACAACAAACTAAACCCAATCACTTTTAAATTACCAAAAAATGCTACTAACCATAGCAAACTATGCCAAACTCACCTAAATTACTTCGGCTATCAAAAATCACCCCCAACTACACTTTACAGCAACAAACTAAGCCCAATCACGTTAAAATTACAAAAAAATGCTAAAAATCATAACAAACTATACCAGAATCACCTAAATTACTTCGGCTACCGTAAATCACCCCCAACTTTCCCTTACCACAACAAACCAAACCATATCATCTTAAAATTACAAAAAAAAGGTGTACAAATCATAACAAACTTTGCCAGACTCACCTAAATTACTTCGGCTACTCTAAATCATCACCAACTAACCCTTACCACAACAAACTAAACCCAATCACTTTTAAATTACAAAAAAATGCTACTAACCATAGCAAACTATGCCGAACTTACCTAAATTACTTCGGCTATCAAAAATCACCCCCAACTACACTTTACAGCAACAAACTAAGCCCAATCACTTTAAAATTACAAAAAAATGCTAAAAATCATAACAAACTATACCAGAATCACCTAAATTACTTCGCTACCGTAAATCACCCCCAACTATCCCTTACCACAACAAACCAAACCATATCATCTTAAAATTACAAAAAAAGGTGTACAAATCATAACAAACTATGCCCGACTCACCTAAATTACTTCGGCTACTCTAAATCATCACCAACTAACCCTTACCACAACAAACTAAACCCAATCACTTTTAAATTACAAAAAAATGCTACTAACCATAACAATCTATGCCAAACTCACCTAAATTACTTCGGCTATCAAAAATCACCCCCAACTACACTTAACAGCAACAAACTAAGCCCAATCACTTTAAAATTACAAAAAAATGCTAAAAATCATAACAAACTATACCAGAATCACCTAAATTACTTCGGCTACCGTAAATCACCCCCAACTATCCCTTACCACAACAAACCAAACCATATCATCTTAAAATTACTAAAAAAAGTGTACAAATCATAACAAACTATGCCAGACTCACCTAAATTACTTCGGCTACTCTAAATCATTACCAACTAACCCTTACCACAACAAACTAAACCCAATCACTTTTAAATTACAAAAAAATGCTACTAACCATAGCAAACTATGCCAAACTCACCTAAATTACTTCGGCTATCAAAAATCACCCCCAATTACACTTTACAGCAACAAACTAAGCCCAATCACTTTAAAATTACAAAAAAATGCTAAAAATCATAACAAACTATACCAGAATTACCTAAATTACTTCGGCTACCGTAAATCACCCCCAACTATCCCTTACCACAACAAACCAAACCATATCATCTTAAAATTACAAAAAAAGGTGTACAAATCATAACAAACTATGCCAGACTCACCTAAATTACTTCGGCTACTCTAAATCATCACCAACTAACCCTTACCACAACAAACTAAACCCAATCACTTTTAAATTACAAAAAAATGCTACTAACCATAGCAAACTATGCCAAACTCACCTAAATTACTTCGGCTATCAAAAATCACCCCCAACTACACTTTACAGCAACAAACTAAGCCCAATCACTTTAAAATTTCAAAAAAATGCTAAAAATCATAACAAACTATACCAGAATGACCTAAATTACTTCGGCTACCGTAAATCACCCCCAACTATCCCTTACCACAACAAACCTAACCATATCATCTTAAAATTAAAAAAAAGGTGTACAAATCATAACAAACTATGCCAGACTCACCTAAATTACTTCGGCTACTCTAAATCATCACCAACTAACCCTTACCACAACAAACTAAACCCAATCACTTTTAAATTACAAAAAAAATCTACTAACCATAGCAAACTATGCCAAACTCACCTAAATTACATCGGCTATCAAAAATCACCCCCAACTACACTTTACAGCAACAAACTAAGCCCAATCACTTTAAAATTACAAAAAGATGCTTAAAATCATAACAAACTATACCAGAATCACCTAAATTACTTCGGCTACCGTAAATCACCCCCAACTATCCCTTACCACAACAAACCAAACCATATCATCTTAAAATTACAAAAAAGGTGTACAAATCATAACAAACTATGCCAGACTCACCTAAATTACTTCGGCTACTATAAATCATCCCCAACTAACCCTTACCACAACAAACTAAACCCAATCCATTTTAAATTACAAAAAAATGCTACTAACCATAGCAAACTATGCCAAACACACCTAAATTACTTCCGCTATCAAAAATCTCCCCCAACTACACTTTACAGCAACAAACTAAGCCCAATCACTTTAAAATTACAAAAAATCATAACAAACTATACCAGAATCACCTAAATTACTTCGGCTATAATAAATCACCCCCAACTATCCCTTACCACAACAAACCAAACCATATCATCTTAAAATTACAAAAAAAGGTGTACAAATCATAACAAACTATGCCAGACTCACCTAAATTACTTCGGCTACTCTAAATCATCACCAGCTAACCCTTACCACAACAAACTAAACCCAATCACTTTTAAATTACAAAAAAATGCTACTAACCATATCAAACTATGCCAAACTCACCTAAATTACTTCGGCTATCAAAAATCACCCCCAACTACATTTTACAGCAACAAACTAAGCATAATCACTTTAAAATTACAAAAAATGCTAAAAATTATATCAAACTATACCAGAATCACCTAAATTACTTCGGCAACCGTAAATCACCCCCAACTATCCCTTACCACAACAAACCAAACCATATCATCTTAAAATTACAAAAAAAGGTGTACAAATCATAACAAACTATGCCCGACTCACCTAAATTACTTCGGCTACTCTAAATCATCACCAACTAACCCTTACCACAACAAACTAAACCCAATCACTTTTAAATTACAAAAAAATGCTACTAACCATAACAAACTATGCCAAACTCACCTAAATTACTTCGGCTATCAAAAATCACCCCCAGCTACACTTTACAGCAACAAACTAAGCCCAATCAATTTAAAATTACAAAAAAATGCTAAAAATCATAACAAACTATACCAGAATCACCTAAATTACTTCGGCTACCGTAAATCACCCCCAACTATCCCTTACCACAACAAACCAAACCATATCATCTTACAATTACAAAAAAAGGTGTACAAATCATAACAAACTATGCCAGACTCACCTTAATTACTTCGGCTACTCTAAATCATCACCAATTAACCCTTACCACAACAAACTAAACCCAATCACTTTTAAATTACAAAAAAATGCTACTAACTATAGCAAATTATGCCAAACTCACCTAAATTACTTCGGCTATAAAAAATCACCCCCAGCTACACTTTACAGCAACAAACTAAGCCCAATCAATTTAAAATTACAAAAAAATGCTAAAAATCATAACAAACTATACCAGAATCACCTAAATTACTTCGGCTACCGTAAATCACCCCCAACTATCCCTTACCACAACAAACCAAACCATATTATCTTAAAATTACAAAAAAAGGTGTACAAATCATAACAAACTATGCCAGACTCACCTAAATTACTTCGGCTACTATAACTCATCACCAACTAACCCTTACCACAACAAACTAAACCCAATCCATTTTAAATTACAAAAAAATGCTACTAACCATAGCAAACTATGCCAAACACACCTAAATTACTTCCGCTATCAAAAATCTCCCCCAACTACACTTTACAGCAACAAACTAAGCCCAATCACTTTAAAATTACAAAAAATCATAACAAACTATACCAGAATCACTTAAATTACTTCGGCTATAGTAAATCACCCCCAACTATCCCTTACCACAACAAACCAAACCATATCATCTTAAAATTACAAAAAAAGGTGTACAAATCATAACAAACTATGCCAGACTCACCTAAATTACTTCGGCTACTCTAAATCATCACCAACTAACCCTTACCACAACAAACTAAACCCAATCACTTTTAAATTACAAAAAAATGCTACTAACCATATCAAACTATGCCAAACTCACCTAAATTACTTCGGCTATCAAAAATCACCCCCAACTACATTTTACAGCAACAAACTAAGCATAATCACTTTAAAATTACAAAAAAATGCTAAAAATTATATCAAACTATACCAGAATCACCTAAATTACTTCGGCAACCGTAAATCACCCCCAACTATCCCTTACCACAACAAACCAAACCATATCATCTTAAAATTACAAAAAAAGGTGTACAAATCATAACAAACTATGCCCGACTCACCTAAATTACTTCGGCTACTCTAAATCATCACCAACTAACCCTTACCACAACAAACTAAACCCAATCACTTTTAAATTACAATAAAATGCTACTAACTATAGCAAACTATGCCAAACTCACCTAAATTACTTCGGCTATCAAAAATCACCCCCAACTACACTTTACAGCAACAAACTAAGCCCAATCACTTTAAAATTACAAAAAATGCTAAAAATCATAACAAACTATACCAGAATCACCTAAATTACTTCGGCTACCGTAAATCACCCCCAACTATCCCTTACCACAACAAACCAAACCATATCATCTTAAAATTACCAAAAAAGGTGTACAAATCATAACAAACTATGCCAGACTCACCTAAATTACTTCGGCTACTATAAATCATCACCAACTAACCCTTACCACAACAAACTAAACTCAATCCCTTTTAAATTACAAAAAAATGCTACTAACCATAGCAAACTATGCCAAACTCACCTAAATTACTTCCGCTATCAAAAATCACCCCCAACCACACTTTACAGCAACAAACTAAGCCCAATCACTTTAAAATTACAAAAAAATGCTAAAAATTATAACAAACTATACCAGAATCACCTAAATTACTTCGGCTATAGTAAATCACCCCCAACTGTCCCTTACCACAACAAACCAAACCATATTATCTTAATATTACAAAAAAAGGTGTACAAATCATAACGAACTATGCCAGACTCATCTAAATTACTTCGGCAACTCTAAATCATCACCAACTAACCCTTACCACAACAAACTAAACCCAATCACTTTTAAATTACAAAAAAATGCTACTAACCATAGCAAACTATGCCAAACTCACCTAAATTACTTCGGCTATCAAAAATCACCCCCAACTACACTTTACAGCAACAAACTAAGCCCAATCACTTTAAAATTACAAAAAAATGGTAAAAATCATAACAAACTATACCAGAATCACCTAAATTACTTCGTCTACCGTAATTCACCCCCAACTATCCCTTACCACAACAAACCAAACCATATCATCTTAAAATTACAAAAAAAAGTGTACAAATCATAACAAACTATGCCAGACTCACCTAAATTACTTCGGCTACTCTAAATCATCACCAACTAACCCTTACCACAACAAACTAAACCCAATCACTTTTAAATTACAAAAAAATGCTACTAACCATAGCAAACTATGCCAAACTAACCTAAATTACTTCGGCTATTAAAAATCACCCCCAACTACACTTTACAGCAACAAACTAAGCCCGATCACATTAAAATTAGAAAAAAATGCTAAAAATTATAACAAACTATACCAGAATCACCTAAATTACTTCGGCTACCGTAAATCACCCCCACCTATCCCTTACCACAACAAACCAAACCATATCATCTTAAAATTACAAAAAAAGGTGTACAAATCATAACAAACTATGCCAGACTCACCTAAATTACTTCCGCTATCAAAAATCACCCCCAACTACACTTTACAGCAACAAACTAAGCCCAATCACTTTAAAATTACAAAAATATGCTAAAAATTATAACAAACTATACCAGATTCACCTAAATTACTTCGGCTATAGTAAATCACCCCCAACTATCCCTTACCACAACAAACCAAACCATATCATCTTAAAATTACAAAAAAAGGTATACAAATCATAACAAACTATGCCAGACACACCTAAATTACTTCGGCTACTATAAATCATCACCAACTAACCCTTACCACAACAAACTAAACCCAATCCATTTTAAATTACAAAAAAATGCTACTAACCATAGCAAACTATGCCAAACACACCTAAATTACTTCCGCTATCAAAAATCTCCCCCAACTACACTTTACAGCAACAAACTAAGCCCATTCACTTTAAAATTACAAAATATCATAACAAACTATACCAGAATCACCTAAATTACTTCGGCTATAGTAAATCACCCCTAACTATCCCTTACCACAACAAACCAAACCATATCATCTTAAAATTACAAAAAAAGGTGTACAAATCATAACAAACTATGCCAGACTCACCTAAATTACTTCGGCTACTCTAAATCATCACCAACTAACCCTTACCACAACAAACTAAACCCAATCACTTTTAAATTACAAAAAAATGCTACTAACCATAGCAAACTATGCCAAACTCGCCTAAATTACTTCGGCTATCAAAAATCACCCCCAACTACACTTTACAGCAACAAACTAAACCCAATCACTTTAATATTACAAAAAAATGCTAAAAATCATAACAAACTATACCAGAATCACCTAAATTACTTCGGCTACCGTAAATCACCCCCAACTATCCCTTACCACAACAAACCAAACCATATCATCTTAAAATTACAAAAAAAGTTGTACAAATCATAACAAACTATGCCAGACTCACCTAAATTACTTCGGCTACTCTAAATCATCACCAACTAACCCTTACCACAACAAACTAAACCCAATCACTTTTAAATTACAAAAAAATGCTACTAAACATATGAAACTATGCCAAACTCACCTAAATTACTTTGGCTAACAAAAATCACCCCCAACTACACTTTACAGCAACAAACTAAGCCCAATCACTTTAAAATTACAAAAAAATGCTAAAAATCATAACAAACTATACCAGAATCACCTAAATTACTTCGGCTACCGTAAATCACCCCCAACTATCCCTTACCACAACAAACCAAACCATATCATCTTAAAATTACAAAAAAAGGTGTACAAATCATAACAAACTATGCCAGACTCACCTAAATTACTTCGGCTACTCTAAATCATCACCAAGTAACCCTTACCACAACAAACTAAACCCAATCACTTTTAAATTACGAAAAAATGCTACTAACCATAGCAAACTATGCCAAACTCACCTAAATTACTTCGGCTTTCAAAAATCACCCCCAACTACACTTTACAGCAACAAACTAAGCCCAATCACTTTAAAATTACAAAAAAATGCTAAAAATCATAACAAACTAAACCAGAATAACCTAAATTACTTCGGTTACCGTAAATCACCCCCAACTATCCCTTACCACAACAAACCAAACCATATCATCTTAAAATTACAAAAAAAGGTGTACAAATCATAACAAACTATGCCAGACTCACCTAAATTACTTCGGCTACTCTAAATCATCACCAACTAACCCTTACCACAACAAACTAAACCCAATCACTTTTAAATTACAAAAAAATGCTACTAACCATAGCAAACTATGCCAAACTCAAGTAAATTACTTCCGCTATCAAAAATCACCCCCAACTACACTTTACAGCAACAAACTAAGCCCAATCACTTTAAAATTACAAAAAAATGCTAAAAATTATAACAAACTATACCAGAATCACCTAAATTACTTCGGCTATAGTAAATCACCCCCAACTATCCCTTACCACAACAATCCAAACCATATCATCTTAAAATTACAAAAAAAGGTATACAAATCATAACAAACTATGCCAGACTCACCTAAATTACTTCGGCTACTCTAAATCATCACCAACTACCCTTTACCACAACAAACTAAACCCAATCACTTTTAAATTACAAAAAAATGCTACTAACCATAGCAAACTATGCCAAACTCGCCTAAATTACTTCGGCTATCAAAAATCACCCCCAACTACACTTTACAGCAACAAACTAAGCCCAATCACTTTAATATTACAAAAAAATGCTAAAAATCATAACAAACTATACCAGAATCACCTAAATTAATTCGGCTACCGTAAATCACCCCCAACTATCCCTTACCACAACAAACCAAACCATATCATCTTAAAATTACAAAAAATGGTGTACAAATCAAAACAAACCATGCCAGACTCACCTAAATTACTTCGGCTACTCTAAATCATCACCAAGTAACCCTTACCACAACAAACTAAACCCAATCACTTTTAAATTACAAAAAAATGCTACTAACCATAGCAAACTATGCCAAACTCACCTAAATTACTTCGGCTATCAAAAATCACCCCCAACTACACTTTACAGCAACAAACTAAGCCCAATCACTATAAAATTACAAAAAAATGCTAAAAATCATAACAAACTATACCAGAATCACCTAAATTACTTCGGCTACCGTAAATCACCCCCAACTATCCCTTACCACAACAAACCAAACCATATCATCATAAAATTACAAAAAAGGTGTACAAATCATAACAAACTATGCCAGACTCACCTAAATTACTTCGGCTACGCTAAATCATCACCAACTAACCCTTACCACAACAAACTAAACCCAATCACTTTTAAATTACAAAAAAATGCTACTAACCATAGCAAACTATGCCGAACTCACCTAAATTACTTCGGCTATCAAAAATCACCCCCAACTACACTTTACAGCAACAAACTAAGCCCAATCACTTTAAAATTACAAAAAAATGCTAAAAATCATAACAAACTATACCAGAATCACCTAAATTACTTCGGCTACCGTAAATCATCCCCAACTATCCCTTACCACAACAAACCAAACCATATCATCTTAAAATTACAAAAAAAGGCGTACAAATCATTACAAACTATGCCAGACTCACCTAAATTACTTCGGCTACTCCAAATCATCACCAACTAACCCTTACCACAACAAACTAAACCCAATCACTTTTAAATTACAAAAAAATGCTACTAACCATAGCAAACTATGCCAAACTCACCTAAATTACTTCGGCTATCAAAAATCACCCCCAACTACACTTTACAGCAACAAACTAAGCCCAATCACGTTAAAATTACAAAAAAATGCTAAAAATTATAACAAACTACCAGAATCACCTAAATTACTTCGGCTACCGTAAATCACCCCCAACTATCCCTTACCACAACAAACCAAACCATATCATCTTAAAATTACAAAAAAAGGTGTACAAATCATAACAAACTATGCCAGACTCACCTAAATTACTTCGGCTACTCTAAATCATCACCAACTAACCCTTACCACAACAAACTAAACCCAATCACTTTTAAATTACAAAAAAATGCTACTAACCATAGCAAACTATGCCAAAGTCACCTAAATTACTTCGGCTATCAAAAATCACCCCCAACTACCCTTTACAGCAACAAACTAAGCCCAATCACTTTAAAATTACAAAAAAATGTTAAAAATCATAACAAACTATACCAGAATCACCTAAATTACTTCGGCTACTCTAAATCATCACCAACAAACCCTTACCACAACAAACTAAACCCAATCACTTTTAAATTACAAAAAAATGCTACTAACCATAGCAAACTATGCCAAACTCACCTAAATTACTTCGGCTATCAAAAATCACCCCCAACTACACTTTACAGCAACAAACTAAGCCCAATCACTTTAAAATTACAAAAAAATGCTAAAAATCATAACAAACTATACCAGAATCACCTAAATTACTTCGGCTACCGTAAATCACCCCCAACTATCCCTTACCACAACAAACCAAACCATATCATCTTAAAATTTCAAAAAAAGGTGTACAAATCATAACAAACTATGCCAGACTCACCTAAATTACTTCGGCTACTCTAAATCATCACCAACTAACCCTTACCACAACAAACTAAACACAATCACTTTTAAATTACAAAAAAATGCTACTAACCATAGCAAACTATGCCGAACTCACCTAAATTACTTCGGCTATCAAAAATCACCCCAACTACACTTTACAGCAACAAACTAAGCCCAATCACTTTAAAATTACAAAAACATTTTAGAAATCATAACAAACTATACCAGAATCACCTAAATTACTTCGGCTACCGTAAATCACCCCCAACTATCCCTTACCACAACAAACCAAACCATATCATCTTAAAATTACAAAAAAAGGTGTACAAATCATAACAAACTATGCCAGACTCACCTAAATTACTTCGGCTACTCTAAATCATCACCAACTAACCCTTACCACAACAAACTAAACCCAATCCCTTCTAAATTACAAAAAAATGTTACTAACCATAGCAAACTATGCCAAACTCACCTAAATTACTTCGGCTATTAAAAATCACCCCCAACTACACTTTACAGCAACAAACTAAGCCCGATCACATTAAAATTACAAAAAAATGCTAAAAATCATAACAAACTATACCAGAATTACCTAAATTACTTCGGCTACCGTAAATCACCCCCAACTATCCCTTACCACAACAAACCAAACCATATCATCTTAAAATTACAAAAAAAGGTGTACAAATCATAACAAACTATGCCAGACTCACCTAAATTACTTCGGCTACTCTAAATCATGACCAAATAACCCTTACCACAACAAACTAAACCCATTCACTTTTAAATTACAAAAAAATGCTACTAACCATAGCAAACTATGCCAAACTCACCTAAATTACTTCGGCTATCAAATATCACCCCCAACTACACTTTACAGCAACAAACTAAGCCCAATCACTTTAAAATTACAAAAAAATGCTAAAAATCATAACAAATTACACCAGAATCACCTAAATTACTTCGGCTACCGTAAATCACCTCCAACTATCCCTTACCACAATAAACCAAATCATATCATCTTAAAATTAAAAAAAAAGGTGTACAAATCATAACAAACTATGCCAGACTCACCTAAATTACTTCGGCTACTCTAAATCATCACCAACTAACCCTTACCACAACAAACTAAACCCAATCACTTTTAAATAACAAAAAAATGCTACTAACCATAGGAAACTATGCCGAACTCACCTAAATTACTTCGGCTATCAAAAATCACCCCCAACTACACTTTACAGCAACAAACTAAGCCCAATCACTTTAAAATTACAAAAAAAATGCTAAAAATCATAACAAACTATACCAGAATCACCTAAATTACTTCGGCTACCGTAAATCACCCCCAACTATCCCTTACCACAACAAACCAAATCATATCATCTTAAAATTACAAAAAAAGGTGTACAAATCATAACAAACTATTCCAAACTCACCTAAATTACTTCGGCTACTCTAAATCATCACCAACTAACCCTTACCACAACAAACTAAACCCAATCACTTTTAAATTACAAAAAAATGTTACTAACCATAGCAAACTATGCCAAACTCACCTAAATTATTTCGGCTATCAAAAATCACCCCCAACTTCACTTTACAGCAACAAACTAAGCCCAATCACTTGAAAATTACAAAAAAATGCTAAAAGTCATAACAAACTATACCAGAATCACCTAAATTACTTCGGCTACCGTAAATCACCCCCAACTATCCCTTACCACAACAAACCAAACCATATCATCTTAAAATTACAAAAAAGGTGTACAAATCATAACAAAATATGCCAGACTCACCTAAATTTATTCGGCTACTCTAAATCATCACCAACTAACCCTTACCACAACAAACTAAACCCAATCACTTTTAAATTACAAAAAAATGCTACTAACCATAGCAAACTATGCCAAACTCACCTAAATTACTTCGGCTATCAAAAATCACCCCCAACTACACTTTACAGCAACAAACTAAGCCCAATCACTTTCAAATTACAAAAAAATGCTAAAAATCATAACAAACTATACCAGAATCACCTAAATTACTTCGGCTACCGTAAATCACCCCCAACTATCCCTTACCACAACAAACCAAACTATATCATCTTAAAATTACAAAAAAGGTGTACAAATCATAACAAACTATGCCAGACTCACCTAAATTACTTCGGCTACTCTAAATCATCACCAACTAACCCTTACCACAACAAACTAAACCCAATCACTTTTAAAGTACAAAAAAATGCTACTAACCTTAGCAAACTATGCCAAACTCACCTAAATTACTTCGGCTATCAAAAATCACCCCCAACTACACTTTACAGCAACAAACTAAGCCCAATCACTTTCAAATTACAAAAAGAAGCTAAAAATCATAACAAACTATACCAGAATCACCTAAATTACTTCGGCTACCGTAAATCACCCCCAACTATCCCTTACCACAACAAACCAAACCATATCATCTTAAAATTACAAAAAAAGGTGTACAAATCATAACAAACTATGCCAGACTCACCTAAATTACTTCGGCTACTCTAAATCATCACCAACTAACCCTTACCACAACAAACTAAACCCAATCACTTTTAAATTACAAAAAAATTCTACTAACCATAGCAAACTATGCCAAACTCACCTAAATTACTTCGGCTATCAAAAATCACTCCCAACTACACTTTACAGCAACAAACTAAGCCCAATCACTTTAAAATTACAAAAAAATGCTAAAAATCATAACAAATTACACCAGAATCACCTAAATTACTTCGGCTACCGTAAATCACCCCCAACTATCCCTTACCACAATAAACCAAATCATATCATCTTAAAATTAAAAAAAAAGGTGTACAAATTATAACAAACTATGCCAAACTCACCTAAATTACTTCGGCTATCAAAAATCACCCCCAACTACACTTTACAGCAACAAACTAAGCCCAATCACTTTCAAATTACAAAAAGAAGCTAAAAATCATAACAAACTATACCAGAATCACCTAAATTACTTCGGCTACCGTAAATCACCCCCAACTATCCCTTACCACAACAAACCAAACCATATCATCTTAAAATTACAAAAAAAGGTGTACAAATCATAACAAACTATGCCAGACTCACCTAAATTACTTCGGCTACTCTAAATCATCACCAACTAACCCTTACCACAACAAACTAAACCCAATCACTTTTAAATTACAAAAAAATGTTACTAACCATAGCAAACTATGCCAAACTCACCTAAATTATTTCGGCTATCAAAAATCACCCCCAACTTCACTTTACAGCAACAAACTAAGCCCAATCACTTGAAAATTACAAAAAAATGCTAAAAGTCATAACAAACTATACCAGAATCACCTAAATTACTTCGGCTACCGTAAATCACCCCCAACTATCCCTTACCACAATAAACCAAACCATATCATCTTAAAATTACAAAAAAGGTGTACAAATCATAACAAAATATGCCAGACTCACCTAAATTTATTCGGCTACTCTAAATCATCACCAACTAACCCTTACCACAACAAACTAAACCCAATCACTTTTAAATTACAAAAAAATGCTACTAACCATAGCAAACTATGCCAAACTCACCTAAATTACTTCGGCTATCAAAAATCACCCCCAACTACACTTTACAGCAACAAACTAAGCCCAATCACTTTCAAATTACAAAAAAATGCTAAAAATCATAACAAACTATACCAGAATCACCTAAATTACTTCGGCTACCGTAAATCACCCCCAACTATCCCTTACCACAACAAACCAAACTATATCATCTTAAAATTACAAAAAAGGTGTACAAATCATAACAAACTATGCCAGACTCACCTAAATTACTTCGGCTACTCTAAATCATCACCAACTAACCCTTACCACAACAAACTAAACCCAATCACTTTTAAAGTACAAAAAAATGCTACTAACCTTAGCAAACTATGCCAAACTCACCTAAATTACTTCGGCTATCAAAAATCACCCCCAACTACACTTTACAGCAACAAACTAAGCCCAATCACTTTCAAATTACAAAAAGAAGCTAAAAATCATAACAAACTATACCAGAATCACCTAAATTACTTCGGCTACCGTAAATCACCCCCAACTATCCCTTACCACAACAAACCAAACCATATCATCTTAAAATTACAAAAAAAGGTGTACAAATCATAACAAACTATGCCAGACTCACCTAAATTACTTCGGCTACTCTAAATCATCACCAACTAACCCTTACCACAACAAACTAAACCCAATCACTTTTAAATTACAAAAAAATTCTACTAACCATAGCAAACTATGCCAAACTCACCTAAATTACTTCGGCTATCAAAAATCACTCCCAACTACACTTTACAGCAACAAACTAAGCCCAATCACTTTAAAATTACAAAAAAATGCTAAAAATCATAACAAATTACACCAGAATCACCTAAATTACTTCGGCTACCGTAAATCACCCCCAACTATCCCTTACCACAATAAACCAAATCATATCATCTTAAAATTAAAAAAAAAGGTGTACAAATTATAACAAACTATGCCAGACTCACCTAAATTACTTCGGCTACTCTAAATCATCACCAACTAACCCTTACCACAACAAACTAAACCCAATCACTTTTAAATAACAAAAAAATGCTACTAACCATAGGAAACTATGCCGAACTCACCTAAATTACTTCGGCTATCAAAAATCACCCCCAACTACACTTTACAGCAACAAACTAAGCCCAATCACTTTAAAATTACAAAAAAAAGCTAAAAATCATAACAAACTATACCAGAATCACCTAAATTACTTCGGCTACCGTAAATCACCCCCAACTATCCCTTACCACAACAAACCAAATCATATCATCTTAAAATTACAAAAAAAGGTGTACAAATCATAACAAACTATTCCAAACTCACCTAAATTACTTCGGCTACTCTAAATCATCACCAACTAACCCTTACCACAACAAACTAAACCCAATCACTTTTAAATTACAAAAAAATGTTACTAACCATAGCAAACTATGCCAAACTCACCTAAATTATTTCGGCTATCAAAAATCACCCCCAACTTCACTTTACAGCAACAAACTAAGCCCAATCACTTGAAAATTACAAAAAAATGCTAAAAGTCATAACAAACTATACCAGAATCACCTAAATTACTTCGGCTACCGTAAATCACCCCCAACTATCCCTTACCACAACAAACCAAACCATATCATCTTAAAATTACAAAAAAGGTGTACAAATCATAACAAAATATGCCAGACTCACCTAAATTTATTCGGCTACTCTAAATCATCACCAACTAACCCTTACCACAACAAACTAAACCCAATCACTTTTAAATTACAAAAAAATGCTACTAACCATAGCAAACTATGCCAAACTCACCTAAATTACTTCGGCTATCAAAAATCACCCCCAACTACACTTTACAGCAACAAACTAAGCCCAATCACTTTCAAATTACAAAAAAATGCTAAAAATCATAACAAACTATACCAGAATCACCTAAATTACTTCGGCTACCGTAAATCACCCCCAACTATCCCTTACCACAACAAACCAAACCATATCATCTTAAAATCTATATATATAAATCGAAGTGTCCTCACTGACACACTCATTCATCTACACACTGATTCATAATCAACCCACAGCCCAAACCGTGAGGGCTGGAGACTTGAAAATTTAGACACGGGTGTATCATGTGCCGAAAGTGAACACTAAGAAGGGATTTTGCGAAATTCGGCCCGGTTCCTTTGTAATTCAATAAAAACCGGCTAAAATAAACAAAAAATGATCGGATCGCGGAGACCGTGTTTATGTTAGAAGCACGTATCTAGCCAAAACAACTTCGACGACGGGCGACCTGTTTACATTAAAAGCACTTATTTAACCTAAACAATTTCAACGTCGAGTTTCTGCTTTTGTGATCAAATTTTTACCGTACCTAGCGAGGCCGCGGATATATCAATTATAATCTTGATTTCAATTATAATGTCGATCCGTGACTCAATTAAAAATTACAAAACCACTGCAAATTTAATCCGTCTACATTAAACATCCTCAAATATCTCTTACAATTGCAAACTTTACCAAATCAACCCCAAAAAATTCCCGAACTACGCCAAACTGACATAAATTAGATCCGTTATCTTAAATCAGCCCTTACCACCCTTTAGCAACCCCAAGTAACTCCAATCACTTTAAAATAAAACAAAATGACACAAATCATAGCAAACTATGCCTAACTCACCTAAATTAATTCGGCTACCATAAATCACCCCCAACTACCCCAAACTCAGCCCAATCACTTTAAAATTACAAAAAATGTTACAAGCAATATCAAACTATGCCAAAATCATCTAAATTACTTCGGCTACCATAAATCACCCCCAACTACCCCTTACCGCCCCAAAATAAGCCCAATCACTTTAAAATTACAAAAAATGCTACAAACCATAGCAAACTATGCCAAACTCACTTAAATTACTTCGGCTACCATAAATCACCCCCAACTACCCCTTACCACCCCAAAATAAGCCCAATTACTTTTAAATTACAAAAAATTATACAAACCATAGCAAACTATGTCAAACTCACCTAAATTACTTCGGCTACCATAAATCACCCCCAACTACCTCTTACGACCCCAAAATTAGCCCAATCACTTTAAAATTACGAAAAATGCTACAAACCATAGCAAACTATCTCAAACTCACCTAAATTACTTCGACTACCATAAATCACCCCCAACTACCCCTTACCAACCACAAACTAAACCCAATCACATTAAAATCACAAAAAATGCTAAAAACCATAGTAAACTATGCCAAACTCACTTAAATTACTTCGGCTATCATAAATCACCCCCAACTACCCCAAACTAAGCCCAATTACTTTAAAATTACAAAAAATTATACAAACCATAGCAAACTATGTCAAACTCACCCAAATTACTTCGGCTACCATAAATCACCCCCAACTACCCCTTACAACCCCAAAATAAGCCCAATCACTTTAAAATTACAAAAAATGTTACAAGCCATATCAAGCTATGCCAAACTCATCTAAATTACTTCGGCTTCCATAAATCACCCCCAACTACCCCTTACCACCCCAAAATAGGCTCAATCACTTTAAAATTACAAAAAAATTCTACAAACCGTATCAAACTATGCCAAACTCCCCTAAATTACTTCGGCTACCATAAATCACCCCAACTACCCCTTACAACCCCAAAATAAGCCCAATCACTTTAAAATTACAAAATATTCAACAAATCATAGCAAACTATGCCTAACTCACCTAAATTACTTCGGCTACCATAAATCACCTCCAACTACCCCTTACCGCCCCAAAATAAGCCCAATCACTTTAAAATTACAAAAAATGCTACAAACCATAGCAAACTATGCCAAACTCACTTAAATTACTTCGGCTACCATAAATCACCCCCAACTACCCCTTACCAACCACAAACTAAACCCAATCACTTTAAAATTACAAAAAATGCTACAAACCATAGCAAACTATGCCAAACTCACTTAAATTACTTCGGCTACCATAAATCACCTCCAACTACCCCTTACCGCCCCAAAATAAGCCAAATCACTTTAAAATTACAAAAAATGCTACAAACCATAGCAAACTCTGCCAAACTCACTTAAATTACTTCGGCTACCATAAATCACCCCCAACTACCCCTTACCAACCACAAACTAAACCCAATCACTTTAAAATTACAAAAAATGCTACAAACCACAGCAAACTATGCCAAACTCACTTAAATTACTTCGGCTATCATAAATCACCCCCAACTACCCCTTACCACCCCAAAATAAGCCCAATTACTTTAAAATTACAAAAAATTATACAAACCATAGCAAACTATGTCAAACTCACCTAAATTACTTCGGCTACCATAAATCACCCCCAACTATCCCTTACGACCCCAAAATTAGCCCAATCACTTTAAAATTACGAAAAATGCTACAAACCATCGCAAACTATCTCAATCTCACCTGAATTACTTCGGCTACCATAAATCACCCCCAACTACCCCTTACCACCCCAAACTAAGCCCAATCACTTTAAAATTACAAAAAATGCTACAAACCATAGCAAACTATTCCAAACTCACCTAAATTACTTCGGCTACCATAAATCACCCCCAACTACCCCTTACCTCCCCAAAATAAGCCCAATCACTTTAAAATTACAAAAAATGCTACAAACCATAGCAAACTATTCCAAAGTCACCTAAATTACTTCGGCTACCATAAATCACCCCCAACTACCCCTTATCACCCCAAAATAAGCCCAATCACTTTAAAATTACAAAAAATGCTCCAAACCATAGCAAACTATCTCAAACTCACCTAAATTATTTCGACTACCATAAATCACCCCCAACTACCCCTTACCTCTCCAAACTAAGCCCAATCACTTTAAAATTACAAAAAATCCTACAAACCATAGCAAACTTATCCAAAGTCACCTAAATTACTTCGGCTACCATAAATCACCCCCAACTACCCCTTACCACCCCAAAATAAGCCCAATCACTTTAAAATTACAGAAAATGTTACAAACCATAGCAAACTATGTCAAACTCACTTAAATTACTTCGGCTACCATAAATCACCCCCAACTACCCCTTACCACCCCAAAATAAGCCCAATCGCTTTAAAATTACAAAAAATGCTACAAACCATAGCAAACCATGTCAAACTCACCTAAATGACTTCGGCTACCATAAATCACCCCCAACTACCCCTTTCCACCCCAAAATAAGCCCAATTACTTTAAAATTACAAAAATTATACAAACCATAGCAAACTATGTCAAACTCACCTAAATTACTTCGGCTACCATAAATCACCCCCAACTACCCCTTACCGCCCCAAAATTAGCCTAATCAGTTTAAAATTACAAAAAATGCTACAAAACATAGCAAGCTAAGGCAAACTCACTTAAATTACTTCGGCTACCATAAATTAATAATCATTTTCAATCAAAATTTTCTATTTGGTTGTGTCATTTATAAATGCCTTATCGTATTAAATCATAAAATATTAATAAATATCTGCACATAAAATATATTGTTTCGACTAATAGACGTTATTCTGAATATTAAATATGCTGATAACTATTTTGATTCTCTTCCACGTTCCAATAAATATTTGTTCCAGTTGAGATGCAAACATAAACTTATTTCTGAATTGCAACACGCTAACGGGGCAAGCCCTACCTTTTCAACATGCGTGCATTTGTATAAACAGCTCTATGGTTTTTAACTTTAAAGAGGTATAAAGGCGGTGTAAGCGCTAGATTTTCGTAAAAATATCTGAAAAATTCGAAATTTTGCAATTGAATTACAGAACTATCTTTGTGTTCGATAGTAAGTTTATACTTGGTGTGGCACTGCCAACCCTGCCACCCCTGACGAGGCCCCTGCTGACTACTCTCCTTCCAGGGAAACTTTATAAATCAACGGCAAAATAATTTAGGGCGCCTGAATGTGAAAATATCACTGTGTAATAAGTTCAGACTGACATGGAACACTTGAAATTTCGATATTTGTTTGTAATTAGTCACAGGTCCATGAAGGAATGCATGTTAATGTAAACAAGTGTTAGTTTGTTGGAGAGACCGAATAAGATTTTTAACATTCCCGTTAAAATATTTATTTACTTTATAATGTTAATTTTTTTCATTTCGTGAAAATTATGACGGGCCATACGAGTACACCTGTGCGAGTATTATTTGGTACATACAATTTAATCTCTTTTGTTATCCAAATTGTTTTCATACGCACCAGGCACGTGCACCTCATATAATTGTGAAAATTGCTGCTTCAGCGTCTGAAACGCTGGTACTCAACGTCGCCAAGGTCGAGGCGACGCATCGGTATTCGAAGTTCTATCGCTATTAAATAAATTATTTTAATATAATATTCCCGATTTGTTCTTGCCGTTAACCAAAACTCTCCCCAATCGATTTTCGAAAAATTTCCAGCGTCGGACCGGACTTCACTTATTTTCGTACGCTAATTTTTAGGTTCAGTTAATGAGTGTATTTGTTCTTCACCAAACCTGCTCCGAACGAAATCTGAAATTTTCACTGACATCATACGCTTAAGTATTGTATGCTTATACACGATTTACACTATTTATTTTACGTACATTGCGTTCATTATTGTTCTGCATTATTTATAACTAAGATGGAGCAGTTTGAAAATCTAATAGTAAGCGGAGAACAAATACCACCACGTATAATTCCCGTGAAAAGTGATGGAAATAGTCTTTCTTACTATCTTTCCTATTGCATTTTTAATACCGGAAATAGAGCTCAAGAGCGAAGAATAACTTCGACTTTTTTTATACATAATTCCTAAATACTTCGTTTTTATGGTGTAAAATTTTGTATCTATATATTTCAACATTGTCTTTAACGTTGTCAGAGAACTAAATGGGAATAATTTGGATTAATGTCAACTCTCCTTCTCTTGAAACTTTGGAAAACAACGACAAAATTCTTTAGGGCGCCTGGATTTGAAAATATAACTCTGTGCAATAAGTTTAGACTGACTAGAGTGAAAAGAAAGGAGCTTGCACCCAGAAACGAAATTAAATGGAACACTTGAAGTTGCAATATTTGTTTGTAATTCGTCACAAGTCCATGAGGGAATGCGTGTTAATGTAAACAAATGTGAGTTTATTGGAGAGGCCGAATAAGATTTTTACATTATTGAAGCAGCTGGAGCCTGCCACGTCAAGGGCAAGGTCACAAACGTGAAAAGGCGATGCTCGATTTAGTTTGATTGAGTGTCTATGCAGAAATTCGCACATACCAAGCGTTGGATAAGCCTTTCTTATCGTTTCTTAGAATTCGAGAATTGCTGGTTCAGCGTGTGGAGCAGTACTCGATCGCGGTGTTTAATTTTAACACAACTACAATTGTGAAAATTGCTGCTCCAGCGTCGGAAACTGTTCGCAAAGTCGCCAAATTCGATGAGGCGACACATCAGTGTTCGAAGGTCTACCGCTATCAAATAAAGTATTTTAATTTAACATTTGATCCTCGCGTTAACCAAATCTGCCCCCAATCAATTTTCCAAAAATTACCAGCGTCGAACCGGACTCCACTTATATTTGTACGCTAATTTTTACTTTCAGTTAATGGTAGTGGTGTATTTGTTTTTCACCAAATTTGCCCCGGCTGAAATCCGAAATTTTCACCATTGTATGTGCCAGAGATCACTGACATTCATACCCTTAATAATTATGTGCTTATACACGTTTTACACTACTTATTTTACGTACACTGTGTTTATTATTGCTTTACATCATTTATAACTAAGATGGAGAAGTTTGAAAATCTAGCGATGTACAAATACCACACCGTATTATGAAAGGTGATGGAAATTGTCTTTTTTTGTATCTATGGTATTGGTATTAATATTTTAATACTGGAACGGAAGCTCAAGAGGTTGGCACTTTAATTGTTCAACAAGTGTGTGTTAATGTAAACAGGTGTGAGTCCGTCGGAGAGACCGAATAAGATTTTTACATCCACCATATTCCCGTCAAAATATTTATTTATTTTAGAATGTTAATTTTGCCGTTAACAAAATTTGTTCCCAATCACCATCGTCGTACCGGACGACCGTTCAGTTAATGATAATGCTGTATTTATTTTTCACCAAATCTGCCTCGGCTAAAATCCAAAATTTACAGCGTTGGACCAGACATTACTGACATTGATACGCGTTTTACACTGTTTATTTTACGTAAATACATTGTGTTCATTATTGCTTTACATCATTTATAACTAAGATGGACAAGTTTGAAAATCTAGCGATGCACAAATACCATAAAATACCACATTTTACCACATACCAAAATTTTAATACTGGATAGGGAGCTCAAAAGGTTCACACTTTAATTGTCCAACCAGTTAGGGCCAGGTTTTAATAATTTTTGTGCAGTTCAGAAGGAGATAAGTGTTTGTTTATTCCGGAGATAAGTCAAAATCATCTACATACTGTTCTGTTTGTGAGTTGACTGCAGCAAGAGGAATCGTTCCATTGTGTTTTCAATTTTATCATAACATGATCAGCTAATTTGTAAACTTCGATTTCCCCGAAAATTATATAAAGTTAATTTCGATTTCCTGGAATCGCTTATAGAACAACTGCCTAAAGAGTCTATTCAAAAATTTTCATCTCAGATATCAACCAAGGTATCCTCTTTGTCCAAATCATATTGAAGTACCTGGTTCTGGCAACGCAGGTTAATTTCAGCATATTTGTTTATTTTGTGATTGGAAAAGTAGAGCATTCCTGTTTAATTGTATTATAATGTCGATTAGTCAACATCACCACTTTAGTCAACACTGAGTTTATTTAATCTACGTCCGGGCAACGCCGGGTACATTCAGCTAGTTACAAAAAAAGGTGTACAAATCATAACAAACTATGCCAGACTCACCTAAATTACTTCGGCTACTCTAAATCATCACCAACTAACCCTTACCACAACAAACTAAACCCAATCACTTTTAAATTACAAAAAAATGGTACTAACCATAGCAAACTATGCCAAACTCACCTAATTTACTTCGGCTATCAAAAATCACCCCCAACTACACTTTACAGCAACAAACTAAGCCCAATCACTTTAAAATTACAAAAAAATGCTAAAAATCATAACAAACTATACCAGAATCACCTAAATTACTTCGGCTACCGTAAATCACCCCCAACTATCCCTTACCACAATAAACCAAACCATATCATCTTAAAATTACAAAAAAGGTGTACAAATCATAACAAAATATGCCAGACTCACCTAAATTTATTCGGCTACTCTAAATCATCACCAACTAACCCTCACCACAACAAACTAAACCCAATCACTTTTAAATTACAAAAAAATGATACTAACCATAGCAAACTATGCCAAACTCACCTAAATTACTTCGGCTATCAAAAATCACCCCCAACTACACTTTACAGCAACAAACTAAGCCCAATCACTTTCAAATTAAAAAAAATGCTAAAAATCATAACAAACTATACCAGAATCACCTAAATTATTTCGGCTACCGTAAATCACCCCCAACTATCCCTTACCACAACAAACCAAACCATATCATCTTAAAATTACAAAAAAGGTGTACAAATCATAACAAACTATGCCAGACTCACCTAAATTACTTCGGCTACTCTAAATCATCACCAACTAACCCTTACCACAACAAACTAAACCCAATCACTTTTAAATTACAAAAAAATGCTACTAACCTTAGCAAACTATGCCAAACTCACCTAAATTACTTCGGCTATCAAAAATCACCCCCAACTACACTTTACAGCAGCAAGCTAAGCCCAATCACTTTAAAATTACAAAAAAATGCTAAAAATCATAACAAACTATACCAGAATCACCTAAATTACTTCGGCTACCGTAAAGCACCACCAACTATCTCTTACCACAACAAACCAAACCATATCATCTTAAAATTACAAAAAAAGGTGTACAAATCATAACAAACTATGCCAGACTCACCTAAATTACTTCGGCTACTCTAAATCATCACCAACTAACCCTTACCACTACAAACTAAAGCCAATCACTTTTAAATTACAAAAAAATGGTACTAACCATAGCAAACTATGCCAAACTCACCTAATTTACTTCGGCTATCAAAAATCACCCCCAACTACACTTTACAGCAACAAACTAAGCCCAATCACTTTAAAATTACAAAAAAATGCTAAAAATCATAACAAACTATACCCGAATCACCTAAATTACTTCGGCTACCGTAAATCACCCCCAACTATACCTTACCACAACAAACCAAACCATATCATCTTAAAATTACAAAAAAGGTGTACAAATCATAACAAATTATGCCACACTCACCTAAATTATTTCGGCAACTCTAAATCATCACCAACTAACCCTTACCACAACAAGCTAAACCCAATCACTTTTAAATTACAAAAAAATGCTACTTACCATAGCAAACTATGCCAAACTCACCTAAATTACTTCGGCTATCAAAAATCACCCCCAACTACACTTTACAGCAACAAACTAAGCCCAATCACTTTAAAATTATAAAAAAAATGCTAAAAATCATAACAAACTATACCAGACTCACCTAAATTACTTCGGCTACTCTAAATCATCACCAACTAACCCTTACCACAACAAACTAAACCCAATCACTTTTAAATTACAAAAAAATGCTACTAACCATAGCAAACTATGCCAAACTCACCTAAATTACTTCGGCTATCAAAAATCACCCCCAACTACACTTTACAGCAACAAACTAAGCCCAATCATTTTCAAATTACAAAAAAATGCTAAAAATCATAACAAACTATACCAGAATCACCTCAATTACTTCGGCTACCGTAAATCACCCCCAACTATCCCTTACCACAACAAACCAAACCATATCATCTTAAAATTACAAAAAAAGGTGTACAAATCATACCAAACTATGCCAGACTCACCTAAATTACTTCGGCTACTCTAAATCATCACCAACTAACCCTTACTACAACAAACTAAACCCAATCACTTTTAAATTACAAAAAAATGCTACTAACCCTAGCAAACTATGCCAAACTCACCTAAATTACTTCGGCTATCAAAAATCACCCCCAACTACACTTTACAGCAACAAACTAAGCCCAATCACTTTAAAATTTCAAAAAAATGCTAAAAATCATAACAAACTATACCAGACTCACCTAAATTACTTCGGCTACTCTAAATCATCACCAAATAACCCTTACCACAACAAACTAAACCCAATCACTTTTAAATTACAAAAAAATGCTACTAACCATAGCAAACTATGCCAAACTCACCTAAATTACTTTGGCTATCAAAAATCACCCCCAACTACACTTTACAGCAACAAACTAAGCCCAATCACTTTCAAATTACAAAAAAATGCTAAAAATCATAACAAACTATACCAGAATCACCTAAATTACTTCGGCTACCGTAAATCACCCCCAACTATCCCTTACCACAACAAACCAAACCATATCATCTTAAAATTACAAAAAAAGGTGTACAAATCATGCCAGACTCACCTAAATTACTTCGGCTACTCTAAATCATCACCAACTAACCCTTACTACAACAAACTAAACCCAATCACTTTTAAATTACAAAAAAATGCTACTAACCATAGCAAACTATGCCAAACTCACCTAAATTACTTCGGCTATCAAAAATCACCCCCAACTACACTTTACAGCAACAAACTAAGCCCAATCACTTTCAAATTACAAAAAAAAAGCTAAAAATCATAATAAACTATACCAGAATCACCTAAATTACTTCGGCTACCGTAAATCACCCCCAACTATCCCTTACCACAACAAACCAAACCGTATCATCTTAAAATTACAAAAAAAGGTGTACAAATCATAACAAACTATGCCAGACTCACCTAAATTACTTCGGCTACTCTAAATCATCACCAACTAACCCTAACCACAACAAACTAAACCCAATCACTTTTATATTACTAAAAAATGCTACTAACCGTAGCAAACTATGCCAAACTCACCTAATTTACTTCGGCTATCAAAAATCACCCATAACTACACTTTACAGCAACAAACTAAGCCCAATCACTTTAAAATTACAAAAAAATGCTAAAAATCATAACAAACTATACCAGAATCACCTAAATTACTTCGGCTACCGTAAATCACCCCCAACTATCCCTTACCACAACAAACCAAACCATATCACCTTAAAATTACAAAAAAGGTGTACAAACCATACCAAACTATGCCACACTCACCTAAATTATTTCGGCTACTCTAAATCATCACCAACTAACCCTTACCACAACAAGCTAAACCCAATCACTTTTAAATTACAAAGAAATGCTACTAACCATAGCAAACTATGCCAAACTCACCTAAATTACTTCGGCTATCAAAAATCACCCCCAACTACACTTTACAGCAACAAACTAAGCCCAATCACTTTCAAATTACAAAAAAAGCTAAAAATCATAACAAACTATACCAGAATCACCTAAATTACTTCGGCTACCGTAAAGCACCACCAACTATCCCTTACCACAACAAACCAAACCATAGCGTCTTAAAATTACAAAAAAAGGTGTACAAATCATAACAAACTATGCCAGACTCACCTAAATTACTTCGGCTACTCTAAATCATCACCAACTAACCCTTACCACAACAAACTAAACCCAATCACTTTTAAATTACAAAAAAATGCTACTAACTATAGCAAACTATGCCAAACTCACCTAAATTACTTCGGCTATCAAAAATCATCCCCAACTACATTTTACAGCAACAAACTAAGCCCAATCACTTTAAAATAACAAAAAAATGCTAAAAATCATAACAAACTATACCAGAATCACCTAAATTACTTCGGCTACCGTAAATCACCCCCAACTATCCCTTACCACAACAAACCAAACCATATCATCTTAAAATTACAAAAAAAGGTGTACAAATCATAACAAACTATGCCAGACTCACCTAAATTACTTCGGCTACTCTAAATCATCACCAACTAACCCTTACCACAACAAACTAAACCCAATCATTTTTAAATTACAAAAAAATGCTACTAACCATAGCAAACTATGCCAAACTCACCTAAATTACTTCGGCTATCAAAAATCACCCCCAACTACACTTTACAGCAACAAACTAAGCCCAATCAGTTTAAAATTACAAAAAAATGCTACTAACCATAGCAAACTATGCCAAACTCACCTAAATTACTTCGGCTATCAAAAATCACTCCCAACTACACTTTACAGCAACAAACTAAGCCCAATCACTTTAAAATTACAAAAAAATGCTAAAAATCATAACAAACTATACCAGAATCACCTAAATTACTTCGGCTACCGTAAATCACCCCCAACTATCCCTTACCACAACAAACCAAACCATATTACCTTAAAATTACAAAAAAAGGTGTACAAATCATAACAAACTATGCCAGACACACCTAAATTACTTCGGCTATCAAAAATCACCCCCAACTACACTTTACAGCAACAAACTAAGCCCAATCACTTTCAAATTACAAAAAAATGCTAAAAATCATAACAAACTATACCAGAATCACCTAAATTACTTCGGCTACCCTAAATCACCCCCAACTATCCCTTACCACAACAAACCAAACCATATCATCTTAAAATTACAAAAAAGGTGTACAAATCATAACAAAATATGCCAGACTCACCTAAATTTCTTCGGCTACTCTAAATCATCACCAACTAACCCTTACCACAACAAACTAAACCCAATCACTTTTAAATTACAAAAAAATGCTACTAACCATAGCAAACTATGCCAAACTCACCCAAATTACTTCGGCTATCAAAAATCACCCCCAACTACACTTTACAGCAACAAACTAAGCCCAATCACTTTAAAATTACAAAAAAATGCTAAAAATCATAACAAACTATACCAGAAGCACCTAAATTACTTCGGCTACCGTAAATCACCCCCAACTATCCCTTACCTCAACAAACCAAACAATATCATCTTAAAATTACAAAAAAAGGTGTACAAATCATAACAAATTATGATAGACTCACCTAAATTACTTCGGCTACGCTAAATCATCACCAACTAACCCTTACCACAACAAACTAAACCCAATCACTTTTAAATTACAAAAAAATGCTACTAACCATTGCAAACTATGCCAAACTAACCTAAATCACTTCGGCTAACAAAAATCACCCCCAATTACACTCTACAGCAACAAACTAAGCCCAATCACTTTAAAATTACAAAAAAATGCTAAAAATCATAATAAACTATTCCAGAATCACCTAAATTACTTCGGCTACCGTAAATCACCCCCAACTATCCCTTACCACAACAAACCAAACCATATCATCTTAAAATTACAAAGAAAGGTGTACAAATCATAACAAATTATGATAGACTCACCTAAATTACTTCGGCTACTCTAAATCATCACCAACTAACCCTTACCACAACAAACTAAACCCAATCACTTTTAAATTACAAAAAAATGCTACTAACTATAGCAAACTATGCCAAACTCCCCTAAATTACTTCGGCTATCAAAATTCACCCCAACTACACTTTACAACAACAAACTAAGCCCAATCACTTTAAAATTACAAAAAAATGCTAAAAATCATAATAAACTATTCCAGAATCACCTAAATTACTACGGCTACCGTAAATCACCCCCAACTATCCCTTACCACAACAAACCAAACCATATCATCTTAAAATTACAAAAAAAGGTGTACAAATCATAACAAACTATGCCAGACTCACCTAAATTACTTCGGCTACTCTAAATCATCACCAACTAACCCTTACCACAACAAACTAAACCCAATCACTTTTAAATTACAAAAAAATGCTACTAACCATTGCAAACTATGCCAAACTCACCTAAATCACTTCGGCTAACAAAAATCACCCCCAACTACACTCTACAGCAACAAACTAAGCCCAATCACTTTAAAATTACAAAAAAATGCTAAAAACCATAACAAACTATACCAGTATCACCTAAATTAATTCGGCTACCGTAAATCACCCCCAACTATCCCTTACCACAACAAACCAAACCATATCATCTTAAAATTACAAAAAAAGGTGTACAAATCATAACAAACTATGCCAGACTCACCTAAATTACTTCGGCTACTCTAAATCATCACCAACTAACCCTTACCACAACAAACTAAACCCAATCACTTTTAAATTACAAAAAAATGCTACTAATTATAGGATACCATGCCAAACTCACCTAAATTACTTCGGCTATTAAAAATCACCCCCAACTACACTTTACAGCAAGAAATTAAGCCCAATCACTTTAACATTACAAAAAATGCTAAAAATCATAACAAACTATACCAGAATCACCTAAATTACTTCGGCTACCGTAAATGACCCCCAACTATCCCTTACCACAACAAACCAAACCATATCATCTTAAAATTACAAAGAAAGGTGTACAAATCATAACAAATTATGATAGACTCACCTAAATTACTTCGGCTACTCTAAATCATCACCAACTAACCCTTACCACAACAAACTAAACGCATTCACGTTTAAATTACAAAAAAATGCTACTATCCATAGCAAACTATGCCAAACTCACCTAAATTACTTCGGCTATCAAAAATCACCCCCAACTACACTTTACAGCAACAAACTAAGCCCAGTCACTTTAAAATTACAAAAAAATGCTAAAAATCATAATAAACTATTCCAGAATCACCTAAATTACTACGGCTACCGTAAATCACCCCCAACTATCCCTTACCACAACAAACCAAACCATATCATCTTAAAATTACAAAAAAAGGTGTACAAATCATAACAAACTATGTCAGACTCACCTAAATTACTTCGGCTACTCTAAATCATCACCAACTAACCCTTACCACAACAAACTAAAGCCAATCACTTTTAAATTACAAAAAAATGCTACTAACCATAGCAAACTATGCCAAACTCACCTAAATTACTTCGGCTACCATAAATCATCACCAACTAACCCTTACCACAACAAACTAAACCCAATCACTTTTAAATTACAAAAAATTGTTACTAACCATAGCAAACTATGCCAAACTCACCTAAATTACTTCTGCTATCAAAAATCACCCCCAACTACACTTTACAGCAACAAACTAAGCCCAATCACTTTAAAATTACAAAAAAATGCTAAAAATCATAACAAACTATACCAGAATCACCTAAACTACTTCGGCTACCGTAAATTACCCTTAACTATCTCTTACCACAACAAACCAAACCATATCATCTTAAAATTACAAAAAAAGGTGTAAAAATCATAACAAACTATGCCAGACTCACCTAAATTACTTCGGCTACCGTAAATCACCCCCAACTATCCCTTACCACAACAAACCAAACCATATCATCTTAACATTACAAAAAAAGGTGTACAAATCATAACAAACTATGCCAGACTCACCTAAATTACTTCGGCTACTCTAAATCATCTCCAACTAACCCTTATCACAACAAACTAAACCCAATCACTTTTAAATTACAAAAAAATGCTAGTAACCATAGCAAACTATGCCAAACTCACCTAAATTACTTCGGCTACCATAAATCATCACCAACTAACCCTTACCACAACATACTAAACCCAATCACTTTTAAATTACAAAAAAATGCTACTAACCATAGCAAACTATGCCAAACTCACCTAAATTACTTCGGCTATCAAAAATCACCCCCAACTACACTTTACAGCCACAAACTAAGCCCAATCACTTTAAAATTACAAAAAAATGCTAAAAATCATAACAAACTATACCAGAATCACCTAAATTACTTCGGCTACCGTAAATCACCCCCAACTATCCCTTACCACAACAAACCAAACCATATCATCTTAACATTACAAAAAAAGGTGTACAAATCATAACAAACTATGCCAGACTCACCTAAATTACTTCGGCTACTCTAAATCATCACCAACTAACCCTTACCACAACAAACTAAACCCAAACACTTTTAAATTACAAAAAAATGCTAGTAACCATAGCAAACTATGCCAAACTCACCTAAATTACTTCGGCTACCATAAATCATCACCAACTAATCCTTACCACAACAAACTAAACCCAATCACTTTTAAATTACAAAAAAATGCTACTAACCATAGCAAACTATGCCAAACGCACCTAAATTACTTCTGCTATCAAAAATCACCCCCAACTACACTTTACAACAACAAACTAAGCCCAATCACTTTAAAATTACAAAAAAATGCTAAAAATCATAACAAACTATACCAGAATCACCTAAATTACTTCGGCTACCGTAAATCACCCCCAACTATCCCTTATCACAACAAACCAAACCATATCATCTTAAAATTACAAAAAAAGGTGTAAAAATCATAACAAACTATGCCAGACTCACCTAAATTACTTCGGCTACTCCAAATCATCACCAACTAACCCTTACCACAACAAACTAAAGCCAATCACTTTTAAATTACAAAAAAATGCTACTAACCATAGCAAACTATGCCAAACTCACCTAAATTACTTCGGCTACCATAAATCATCACCAACTCACCCTTACCACAACAAACTAAACCCAATCTTTTTTAAATTACAAAAAAATGCTAATAACCATAGCAAACTATGCCAAACTCACCTAAATTACTTCGGCTATCAAAAATCGCACCCAACTACACTTTACAGCAACAACCTAAGCCCAATCACTTTAAAATTACAAAAAAATGCCAAAAACCATAACAAGCTATACCAGAATCACCTAAATTACTTCGGCTACCGTAAATCACCCCCAACTATCCCTTACCACAACAAACTAAACCATATCATCTTAAAATTACAAAAAAAGGTGTACAAATCATAACAAACTATGCCAGACTCACCTAAATTACTTCGGCTACTCTAAATCATCTCCAACTAACCCTTACCACAACAAACTAAACCCAATCACTTTTAAATTACAAAAAAATGCTAGTAACCATAGCAAACTATGCCAAACTCACCTAAATTACTTCGGCTACCATAAATCATCACCAACTAACCCTTACCACAACAAACTAAACCCAATCACTTTTAAATTACAAAAAAAAGCTACTAACCGTAGCAAACTATGCCAAACTCACCTAAATTACTTCGGCTATCAAAAATCACCCCCAACTACACTTTACAGCAACAAACTAAGCCCAATCACTTTAAAATTACAAAAAAATGCTAAAAATCATAACAAACTAAACCAGAATCACCTAAATTACTTCGGCTACCGTAAATCACCCCCAACTATCCCTTACCACAACAAACCAAACCATATCATCTTAAAATTACAAAAAAAGGTGTACAAATCATAACAAACTATGCCAGACTCACCTAAATTACTTCGGCTACTCTAAATCATCACCAACTAACCCTTACTACAACAAACTAAACCCAATCACTTTTAAATTACAAAAAAATGCTAGTAACCATAGCAAACTATGCCAAACTCACCTAAATTACTTCGGCTACCATAAATCATCAATAACTAACCCTTACCACAACAAACTAAACCCAATCACTTTTAAATTACAAAAAAATGCTACTAACTATAGCAAACTATGCCAAACTCACCTAAATTACTTCGGCTATCAAAAATCACCCCCAACTACACTTTACAGCAACAAACTAAGCCCAATCACTTTAAAATTACAAAAAAATGCTAAAAATCATAACAAACTATACCAGAATCACCTAAATTACTTCGGCTACCGTAAATCACCCCCAACTATCCGTTACCACAACAAACCAAACCATATCATCTTAAAATTACAAAAAAGGTGTACAAATCATAACAAACTATGCCAGACTCACCTAATTTACTTCGGCTACTCTAAATCATCACCAACTAACACTTACCACAACAAACTAAACCCAATCACATTTAAATTACAAAAAAATGCTAGTAACCATAGCAAACTTAGCCAAACTTATCTAAATTACTTCGGCTACCATAAATCATCACCAACTAACCCTTACCACAACAAACTAAACCCAATCACTTTTAAATTACAAAAAATTGCTTCTAACCATAGCAAACTATGCCAAACTCACCTAAATTACTTCTGCTATCAAAAATCACCCCCAACTACACTTTACACTAACAAACTAAGCCCAATCACTTTAAAATTACAAAAAAATGCTAAAAATCATAACAAACTATACCAGAATCACCTAAATTACTTCGGCTACCGTAAATCACCCCTAACTATCCCTTACCACAACAAACCAAACCATATCATCTTAAACTTACAAAAAAAGGTGTAAAAATCATAACAAACTATGCCAGACTCACCTAAATTACTTCGGCTACTCTAAAACAACACCAACTAACCCTTACCACAACAAACTAAACCCAATCACTTTTAAATTACAAAAAAATGCTAAAAATCATAACAAACTATACCAGAATCACCTAAATTACTTCGGCTACCGTAAATCACCCCCAACTATCCCTTACCACAACAAACCAAACCATATCATCTTAAAATTACAAATAAAGGTGTACAAATCATAACAAACTATAGCAGAATCACCTAAATTACTTCGGCTACCGTAAATCACACCCAACTATCCCTTACCACAACAAACCAAACCATATCATCTGAAAATTACAAAAAAAGGTGTAGAAATCATAACAAACTATGCCAGACTCACCTAAATTACTTGGGCTACTCTAAATCATCACCAACTAACCCTTACCACAACAAACTAAACCCAATCACTTTTAAATTACAAAAAAATGCTAGTAACCATAGCAAACTATGCCAAACTCACCTAAATTACTTCGGCTACCATAAATCATCACCAACTAACCCTTACCACAACAAACTTAACCCAATCCCTTTTAAATTACAAAAAAATGCTACTAACCATAGCAAACTATGCCAAACTCACCTAAATTACTTCGGCTATCAAAAATTACCCCAACTACACTTTACAGCAACAAACTAAGCCCAGTCACTTTAAAATTACAAAAAAATGCTAAAAATCATAACAAACTATACCAGAATCACCTAAATTATTTCGGCTACCGTAAATCACCCCCAACTACACTTTACAGCAACAAACTAAGCCCAATCACTTTAAAATTACAAAAAAATGCTAAAAATCATAACAAACTAAACCAGAATCACCTAAATTACTTCGGCTACCGTAAATCACCCCCAACTATCCCTTATCACAACAAACCAAACCATATCATCTTAAAATTACAAAAAAAGGTGTACAAATCATAACAAACTATGCCAGACTCACCTAAATTACTTCGGCTACTCTAAATCATCACCAACTAACCCTTACCACAACAAACTAAACCCAATCACTTTTAAATTACAAAAAAATGCTAGTAACCATAGCAAACTATGCCAAACTCACCTAAATTACTTCGGCTACCATAAATCATCAATAACTAACCCTTACCACAACAAACTAAACCCAATCACTTTTAAATTACAAAAAAATGCTACTAACTATAGCAAACTATGCCAAACTCACCTAAATTACTTCGGCTATCAAAAATCACCCCCAACTACACTTTACAGCAACAAACTAAGCCCAATCACTTTAAAATTACAAAAAAATGCTAAAAATCATAACAAACTATACCAGAATCACCTAAATTACTTCGGCTACCGTAAATCACCCCCAACTATCCGTTACCACAACAAACCAAACCATATCATCTTAAAATTACAAAAAAGGTGTACAAATCATAACAAACTATGCCAGACTCACCTAATTTACTTCGGCTACTCTAAATCATCACCAACTAACACTTACCACAACAAACTAAACCCAATCACATTTAAATTACAAAAAAATGCTAGTAACCATAGGAAACTTAGCCAAACTTATCTAAATTACTTCGGCTACCATAAATCATCACCAACTAACCCTTACCACAACAAACTAAACCCAATCACTTTTAAATTACAAAAAAATGCTTCTAACCATAGCAAACTATGCCAAACTCACCTAAATTACTTCTGCTATCAAAAATCACCCCCAACTACACTTTACACTAACAAACTAAGCCCAATCACTTTAAAATTACAAAAAAATGCTAAAAATCATAACAAACTATACCAGAATCACCTAAATTACTTCGGCTACCGTAAATCACCCCTAACTATCCCTTACCACAACAAACCAAACCATATCATCTTAAACTTACAAAAAAAGGTGTAAAAATCATAACAAACTATGCCAGACTCACCTAAATTACTTCGGCTACTCTAAAACAACACCAACTAACCCTTACCACAACAAACTAAACCCAATCACTTTTAAATTACAAAAAAATGCTAAAAATCATAACAAACTATACCAGAATCACCTAAATTACTTCGGCTACCGTAAATCACCCCCAACTATCCCTTACCACAACAAACCAAACCATATCATCTTAAAATTACAAATAAAGGTGTACAAATCATAACAAACTATAGCAGAATCACCTAAATTACTTCGGCTACCGTAAATCACACCCAACTATCCCTTACCACAACAAACCAAACCATATCATCTGAAAATTACAAAAAAAGGTGTAGAAATCATAACAAACTATGCCAGACTCACCTAAATTACTTGGGCTACTCTAAATCATCACCAACTAACCCTTACCACAACAAACTAAACCCAATCACTTTTAAATTACAAAAAAATGCTAGTAACCATAGCAAACTATGCCAAACTCACCTAAATTACTTCGGCTACCATAAATCATCACCAACTAACCCTTACCACAACAAACTTAACCCAATCCCTTTTAAATTACAAAAAAATGCTACTAACCATAGCAAACTATGCCAAACTCACCTAAATTACTTCGGCTATCAAAAATCACCCCAACTACACTTTACAGCAACAAACTAAGCCCAGTCACTTTAAAATTACAAAAAAATGCTAAAAATCATAACAAACTATACCAGAATCACCTAAATTATTTCGGCTACCGTAAATCACCCCCAACTATCCCTTACCACAACAAACCAAACCATATCATCTTAAGATTACAAAAAAAGGTGTACAAATCATAACAAACTATGCCAGACTCACCTAAATTACTTCCGCTACTCTAAATCATCACCAACTAACCCTTACTACAACACACTAAACCCAATCACTTTTAAATTACAAAAAAAATGCTACTAACCATAGCAAATTATGCCAAACTCACCTAAATTACTTCGGCTATCAAAAATCACCCCCAACTACACTTTACAGCAACAAACTAAGCCCAATCACTTTAAAATTACAAAAAAATGCTAAAAATCATAACAAACTATACCAGAATCACCTAAATTACTTCGGCTAACGTAAATCACCCCCAACTATCCCTTACCACAACAAACCAAACCATATCATCTTAAAATTACAAAAAAAGGTGTACAAATCATAACAAACTATGCCAGATTCACCTAAATTACTTCGGCTACTCTAAATCATCACCAACTAACCCTTACCACAACAAACTAAACCCAATCACTTTTAAATTACAAAAAAATGCTACTAACCATAGCAAACTATGCCAAACTCACCTAAATTACTTCCGCTATCAAAAATCACACCTAACTACACTTTACAACAACAAACTAAGCCCAATCACTTTAAAATTACAAAAAAATGCTAAAAATCATAACAAACTATACCAGAATAACCTAAATTACTTCGGCTACCGTAAATTACTCCTAACTATCCCTTACCACAACAAACCAAACCATATCATCTTAAAATTACAAAAAAAGGTGTAAAAATGATAACAAACTATGCGAGACTCACCTAAATTACTTCGGCTACTCTAAATCATCACCAACTAACCCTTACCACAACAAACTAAACCCAATCCCTTTTAAATTACAAAAAAATGCTAGTAACCATAGCAAACTATGCCAAACTCACCTAAATTACTTCGGCAACCATAAATCATCACCAACTAACCCTTACCACAACAAACTAAACCCAATCACTTTTAAATTAAAAAAAAATGCTACTAACTATAGCAAACTATGCCAAACTCACCTAAATTACTTCGGCTATCAAAAATCACCCCCAACTACACTTTACAGCAACAAACTAAGCCCAATCACTTTAAAATTACAAAAAAATGCTAAAAATCATAACAAACTAAACCAGAATCACCTAAATTACTTCGGCTACCGTAAATCACCCCCAACTATTCATTACCACAACAAACCAAACCATATCATCTTAAAATTACAAAAAAAAGTGTACAAATCATAACAAACTATGCCAGACTCACCTAAATTACTTCGGCTACTCTAAATCATCACCAACTAACCCTTACCACAACAAACTAAACCCAATCACTTTTAAATTACAAAAAAATGCTAGTAACCATATCAAACTATGCCAAACTCACCTAAATTACTTCGGCTACCATAAATCATCACCAACTAACCCTTACCACAACAAACTAAACCCAATCACTTTTAAATTACAAAAAAATGCTACTAACCATAGCAAACTATGCCAAACTCACCTAAATTACTTCTGCTATCAAAAATCACACCTAACTACACTTTACAGCAACAAACTAAGCCTAATCACTTTAAAATTACAAAAAAATGCTAAAAATCATAACAAACTATACCAGAATCACCTAAATTACTTCGGCTACCGTAAATCACCCCTAACTATCCCTTACCACAACAAACCAAACCATATCATCTTAAAATTACAAAAAAAGGTGTAAAAATGATAACAAACTATGCCAGACTCACCTAAATTACTTCGGCTACTCTAAATCATCACCAACTAACCCTTACCACAACAAACTAAACCCAATCACTTTTAAATTACAAAAAAATGCTAGTAAGCATAGCAAACTATGCCAAACTCACCTAAATTACTTCGGCAACCATAAATCATCACCAACTAACCCTTACCACAACAAATTAAACCCAATCACTTTTAAATTACAAAAAAATGCTACTAACTATAGCAAACTATGCCAAACTCACCTAAATTACTTCGGCTATCAAAAATCACCCCCAAATACACTTTACAGCAACAAACTAAGCCCAATCACTTTAAAATTACAAAAAAATGCTAAAAATCATAACAAACTAAACCAGAATCACCTAAATTACTTCGGCTACCGTAAATCACCCCCAACTATCCCTTACCACAACAAACCAAACCATATCATCTTAAAATTACAAAAAAAGGTGTACAAATCATAACAAACTATGCCAGACTCACCTAAATTACTTCGGCTACTCTAAATCATCACGAACTAACCCTTACCACAACAAACTAAACCCAATCACTTTTAAATTACAAAAAAATGCTAGTAACCATAGCAAACTATGCCAAACTCTCTTAAATTACTTCGGCTACCATAAATCATCACCAACTAACCCTTACCACAACAAACTAAACCCAATCACTTTTAAATTACAAAAAAATGCTACTAACCATAGCAAACTATGCCAAACTCACCTAAATTACTTCGGCTATCAAAAATCACCCCCAACTACACTTTACAGCAACAAACTAAGCCCAATCACTTTAAAATTACAAAAAAATGCTAAAAATTATAACAAACTATACCAGAATCACCTAAATTACTTCGGCTACCGTAAATCACCCCTAACTATCCCTTACCACAACAAACCAAACCATATCATCTTAAAATTACAAAAAAAGGTGTAACAATGATAACAAACTATGCGAGACTCACCTAAATTACTTCGGCTACTCTAAATCATCACCAACTAACCCTTACCACAACAAACTAAACCCAATCACTTTTAAATTACAAAAAAATGCTAGTAACCATAGCAAACTATGCCAAACTCACCTAAATTACTTCGGCAACCATAAATCATCACCAACTAACCCTTACCACAACAAACTAAACCCAATCACTTTTAAATTACAAAAAAATGCTACTAACTATAGCAAACTATGCCAAACTCACCTAAATTACTTCGGCTATCAAAAATCACCCCCAACTACACTTTACAGCAACAAACTAAGCCCAATCACTTTAAAATTACAAAAAAATGCAAAAAATCATAACAAACTAAACCAGAATCACCTAAATTACTTCGGCTACCGTAAATCACCCCCAACTATTCATTACCACAACAAACCAAACCATATCATCTTAAAATTACAAAAAAAAGTGTACAAATCATAACAAACTATGCCAGACTCACCTAAATTACTTCGGCTACTCTAAATCATCACCAACTAACCCTTACCACAACAAACTAAACCCAATCACTTTTAAATTACAAAAAAATGCTAGTAACCATATCAAACTATGCCAAACTCACCTAAATTACTTCGGCTACCATAAATCATCACCAACTAACCCTTACCACAACAAACTAAACCCAATCACTTTTAAATTACAAAAAAATGCTACTAACCATAGCAAACTATGCCAAACTCACCTAAATTACTGCTGCTATCAAAAATCACACCTAACTACACTTTACAGCAACAAACTAAGCCTAATCACTTTAAAATTACACAAAAATGCTAAAAATCATAACAAACTATACCAGAATCACCTAAATTACTTCGGCTACCGTAAATCATCCCTAACTATCCCTTACCACAACAAACCAAACCATATCATCTTAAAATTACAAAAAAAGGTGTAAAAATGATAACAAACTATGCCAGACTCACCTAAATTACTTCGGCTACTCTAAATCATCACCAACTAACCCTTACCACAACAAACTAAACCCAATCACTTTTAAATTACAAAAAAATGCTAGTAAGCATAGCAAACTATGCCAAACTCACCTAAATTACTTCGGCAACCATAAATCATCACCAACTAACCCTTACCACAACAAATTAAACCCAATCACTTTTAAATTACAAAAAAATGCTACTAACTATAGCAAACTATGCCAAACTCACCTAAATTACTTCGGCTATCAAAAATCACCCCCAAATACACTTTACAGCAACAAACTAAGCCCAATCACTTTAAAATTACAAAAAAATGCTAAAAATCATAACAAACTAAACCAGAATCACCTAAATTACTTCGGCTACCGTAAATCACACCCAACTATCCCTTACCACAACAAACCAAACCATATCATCTTAAAATTACAAAAAAAGGTGTACAAATCATAACAAACTATGCCAGACTCACCTAAATTACTTGGGCTACTCTAAATCATCACCAACTAACCCTTACCACAACAAACTAAACCCAATCACTTTTAAATTACAAAAAAATGCTAGTAACCATAGCAAACTATGCCAAACTCACCTAAATTACTTCGGCTACCATAAATCATCACCAACTAACCCTTACCACAACAAACTTAACCCAATCCCTTTTAAATTACAAAAAAATGCTACTAACCATAGCAAACTATGCCAAACTCACCTAAATTACTTCGGCTATCAAAAATTACCCCAACTACACTTTACAGCAACAAACTAAGCCCAGTCACTTTAAAATTACAAAAAAATGCTAAAAATCATAACAAACTATACCAGAATCACCTAAATTATTTCGGCTACCGTAAATCACCCCCAACTACACTTTACAGCAACAAACTAAGCCCAATCACTTTAAAATTACAAAAAAATGCTAAAAATCATAACAAACTAAACCAGAATCACCTAAATTACTTCGGCTACCGTAAATCACCCCCAACTATCCCTTACCACAACAAACCAAACCATATCATCTTAAAATTACAAAAAAAGGTGTACAAATCATAACAAACTATGCCAGACTCACCTAAATTACTTCGGCTACTCTAAATCATCACCAACTAACCCTTACCACAACAAACTAAACCCAATCACTTTTAAATTACAAAAAAATGCTAGTAACCATAGCAAACTATGCCAAACTCACCTAAATTACTTCGGCTACCATAAATCATCAATAACTAACCCTTACCACAACAAACTAAACCCAATCACTTTTAAATTACAAAAAAATGCTACTAACTATAGCAAACTATGCCAAACTCACCTAAATTACTTCGGCTATCAAAAATCACCCCCAACTACACTTTACAGCAACAAACTAAGCCCAATCACTTTAAAATTACAAAAAAATGCTAAAAATCATAACAAACTATACCAGAATCACCTAAATTACTTCGGCTACCGTAAATCACCCCCAACTATCCGTTACCACAACAAACCAAACCATATCATCTTAAAATTACAAAAAAGGTGTACAAATCATAACAAACTATGCCAGACTCACCTAATTTACTTCGGCTACTCTAAATCATCACCAACTAACACTTACCACAACAAACTAAACCCAATCACATTTAAATTACAAAAAAATGCTAGTAACCATAGGAAACTTAGCCAAACTTATCTAAATTACTTCGGCTACCATAAATCATCACCAACTAACCCTTACCACAACAAACTAAACCCAATCACTTTTAAATTACAAAAAAATGCTTCTAACCATAGCAAACTATGCCAAACTCACCTAAATTACTTCTGCTATCAAAAATCACCCCCAACTACACTTTACACTAACAAACTAAGCCCAATCACTTTAAAATTACAAAAAAATGCTAAAAATCATAACAAACTATACCAGAATCACCTAAATTACTTCGGCTACCGTAAATCACCCCTAACTATCCCTTACCACAACAAACCAAACCATATCATCTTAAACTTACAAAAAAAGGTGTAAAAATCATAACAAACTATGCCAGACTCACCTAAATTACTTCGGCTACTCTAAAACAACACCAACTAACCCTTACCACAACAAACTAAACCCAATCACTTTTAAATTACAAAAAAATGCTAAAAATCATAACAAACTATACCAGAATCACCTAAATTACTTCGGCTACCGTAAATCACCCCCAACTATCCCTTACCACAACAAACCAAACCATATCATCTTAAAATTACAAATAAAGGTGTACAAATCATAACAAACTATAGCAGAATCACCTAAATTACTTCGGCTACCGTAAATCACACCCAACTATCCCTTACCACAACAAACCAAACCATATCATCTGAAAATTACAAAAAAAGGTGTAGAAATCATAACAAACTATGCCAGACTCACCTAAATTACTTGGGCTACTCTAAATCATCACCAACTAACCCTTACCACAACAAACTAAACCCAATCACTTTTAAATTACAAAAAAATGCTAGTAACCATAGCAAACTATGCCAAACTCACCTAAATTACTTCGGCTACCATAAATCATCACCAACTAACCCTTACCACAACAAACTTAACCCAATCCCTTTTAAATTACAAAAAAATGCTACTAACCATAGCAAACTATGCCAAACTCACCTAAATTACTTCGGCTATCAAAAATCACCCCAACTACACTTTACAGCAACAAACTAAGCCCAGTCACTTTAAAATTACAAAAAAATGCTAAAAATCATAACAAACTATACCAGAATCACCTAAATTATTTCGGCTACCGTAAATCACCCCCAACTATCCCTTACCACAACAAACCAAACCATATCATCTTAAGATTACAAAAAAAGGTGTACAAATCATAACAAACTATGCCAGACTCACCTAAATTACTTCCGCTACTCTAAATCATCACCAACTAACCCTTACTACAACACACTAAACCCAATCACTTTTAAATTACAAAAAAAATGCTACTAACCATAGCAAATTATGCCAAACTCACCTAAATTACTTCGGCTATCAAAAATCACCCCCAACTACACTTTACAGCAACAAACTAAGCCCAATCACTTTAAAATTACAAAAAAATGCTAAAAATCATAACAAACTATACCAGAATCACCTAAATTACTTCGGCTAACGTAAATCACCCCCAACTATCCCTTACCACAACAAACCAAACCATATCATCTTAAAATTACAAAAAAAGGTGTACAAATCATAACAAACTATGCCAGATTCACCTAAATTACTTCGGCTACTCTAAATCATCACCAACTAACCCTTACCACAACAAACTAAACCCAATCACTTTTAAATTACAAAAAAATGCTACTAACCATAGCAAACTATGCCAAACTCACCTAAATTACTTCCGCTATCAAAAATCACACCTAACTACACTTTACAACAACAAACTAAGCCCAATCACTTTAAAATTACAAAAAAATGCTAAAAATCATAACAAACTATACCAGAATAACCTAAATTACTTCGGCTACCGTAAATTACTCCTAACTATCCCTTACCACAACAAACCAAACCATATCATCTTAAAATTACAAAAAAAGGTGTAAAAATGATAACAAACTATGCGAGACTCACCTAAATTACTTCGGCTACTCTAAATCATCACCAACTAACCCTTACCACAACAAACTAAACCCAATCCCTTTTAAATTACAAAAAAATGCTAGTAACCATAGCAAACTATGCCAAACTCACCTAAATTACTTCGGCAACCATAAATCATCACCAACTAACCCTTATCACAACAAACTAAACCCAATCACTTTTAAATTAAAAAAAAATGCTACTAACTATAGCAAACTATGCCAAACTCACCTAAATTACTTCGGCTATCAAAAATCACCCCCAACTACACTTTACAGCAACAAACTAAGCCCAATCACTTTAAAATTACAAAAAAATGCTAAAAATCATAACAAACTAAACCAGAATCACCTAAATTACTTCGGCTACCGTAAATCACCCCCAACTATTCATTACCACAACAAACCAAACCATATCATCTTAAAATTACAAAAAAAAGTGTACAAATCATAACAAACTATGCCAGACTCACCTAAATTACTTCGGCTACTCTAAATCATCACCAACTAACCCTTACCACAACAAACTAAACCCAATCACTTTTAAATTACAAAAAAATGCTAGTAACCATATCAAACTATGCCAAACTCACCTAAATTACTTCGGCTACCATAAATCATCACCAACTAACCCTTACCACAACAAACTAAACCCAATCACTTTTAAATTACAAAAAAATGCTACTAACCATAGCAAACTATGCCAAACTCACCTAAATTACTTCTGCTATCAAAAATCACACCTAACTACACTTTACAGCAACAAACTAAGCCTAATCACTTTAAAATTACAAAAAAATGCTAAAAATCATAACAAACTATACCAGAATCACCTAAATTACTTCGGCTACCGTAAATCACCCCTAACTATCCCTTACCACAACAAACCAAACCATATCATCTTAAAATTACAAAAAAAGGTGTAAAAATGATAACAAACTATGCCAGACTCACCTAAATTACTTCGGCTACTCTAAATCATCACCAACTAACCCTTACCACAACAAACTAAACCCAATCACTTTTAAATTACAAAAAAATGCTAGTAAGCATAGCAAACTATGCCAAACTCACCTAAATTACTTCGGCAACCATAAATCATCACCAACTAACCCTTACCACAACAAATTAAACCCAATCACTTTTAAATTACAAAAAAATGCTACTAACTATAGCAAACTATGCCAAACTCACCTAAATTACTTCGGCTATCAAAAATCACCCCCAAATACACTTTACAGCAACAAACTAAGCCCAATCACTTTAAAATTACAAAAAAATGCTAAAAATCATAACAAACTAAACCAGAATCACCTAAATTACTTCGGCTACCGTAAATCACCCCCAACTATCCCTTACCACAACAAACCAAACCATATCATCTTAAAATTACAAAAAAAGGTGTACAAATCATAACAAACTATGCCAGACTCACCTAAATTACTTCGGCTACTCTAAATCATCACGAACTAACCCTTACCACAACAAACTAAACCCAATCACTTTTAAATTACAAAAAAATGCTAGTAACCATAGCAAACTATGCCAAACTCTCTTAAATTACTTCGGCTACCATAAATCATCACCAACTAACCCTTACCACAACAAACTAAACCCAATCACTTTTAAATTACAAAAAAATGCTACTAACCATAGCAAACTATGCCAAACTCACCTAAATTACTTCGGCTATCAAAAATCACCCCCAACTACACTTTACAGCAACAAACTAAGCCCAATCACTTTAAAATTACAAAAAAATGCTAAAAATTATAACAAACTATACCAGAATCACCTAAATTACTTCGGCTACCGTAAATCACCCCTAACTATCCCTTACCACAACAAACCAAACCATATCATCTTAAAATTACAAAAAAAGGTGTAACAATGATAACAAACTATGCGAGACTCACCTAAATTACTTCGGCTACTCTAAATCATCACCAACTAACCCTTACCACAACAAACTAAACCCAATCACTTTTAAATTACAAAAAAATGCTAGTAACCATAGCAAACTATGCCAAACTCACCTAAATTACTTCGGCAACCATAAATCATCACCAACTAACCCTTACCACAACAAACTAAACCCAATCACTTTTAAATTACAAAAAAATGCTACTAACTATAGCAAACTATGCCAAACTCACCTAAATTACTTCGGCTATCAAAAATCACCCCCAACTACACTTTACAGCAACAAACTAAGCCCAATCACTTTAAAATTACAAAAAAATGCTAAAAATCATAACAAACTAAACCAGAATCACCTAAATTACTTCGGCTACCGTAAATCACCCCCAACTATTCATTACCACAACAAACCAAACCATATCATCTTAAAATTACAAAAAAAAGTGTACAAATCATAACAAACTATGCCAGACTCACCTAAATTACTTCGGCTACTCTAAATCATCACCAACTAACCCTTACCACAACAAACTAAACCCAATCACTTTTAAATTACAAAAAAATGCTAGTAACCATATCAAACTATGCCAAACTCACCTAAATTACTTCGGCTACCATAAATCATCACCAACTAACCCTTACCACAACAAACTAAACCCAATCACTTTTAAATTACAAAAAAATGCTACTAACCATAGCAAACTATGCCAAACTCACCTAAATTACTTCTGCTATCAAAAATCACACCTAACTACACTTTACAGCAACAAACTAAGCCTAATCACTTTAAAATTACACAAAAATGCTAAAAATCATAACAAACTATACCAGAATCACCTAAATTACTTCGGCTACCGTAAATCATCCCTAACTATCCCTTACCACAACAAACCAAACCATATCATCTTAAAATTACAAAAAAAGGTGTAAAAATGATAACAAACTATGCCAGACTCACCTAAATTACTTCGGCTACTCTAAATCATCACCAACTAACCCTTACCACAACAAACTAAACCCAATCACTTTTAAATTACAAAAAAATGCTAGTAAGCATAGCAAACTATGCCAAACTCACCTAAATTACTTCGGCAACCATAAATCATCACCAACTAACCCTTACCACAACAAATTAAACCCAATCACTTTTAAATTACAAAAAAATGCTACTAACTATAGCAAACTATGCCAAACTCACCTAAATTACTTCGGCTATCAAAAATCACCCCCAAATACACTTTACAGCAACAAACTAAGCCCAATCACTTTAAAATTACAAAAAAATGCTAAAAATCATAACAAACTAAACCAGAATCACCTAAATTACTTCGGCTACCGTAAATCACCCCCAACTATCCCTTACCACAACAAACCAAACCATATCATCTTAAAATTACAAAAAAAGGTGTACAAATCATAACAAACTATGCCAGACTCACCTAAATTACTTCGGCTACTCTAAATCATCACCAACTAACCCTTACCACAACAAACTAAACCCAATCACTTTTAAATTACAAAAAAATGCTAGTAACCATAGCAAACTATGCCAAACTCACTTAAATTACTTCGGCTACCATAAATCATCACCAACTAACCCTTACCACAACAAACTAAACCCAATCACTTTTAAATTACAAAAAAATGCTACTAACCATAGCAAACTATGCCAAACTCACCTAAATTACTTCGGCTATCAAAAATCACCCCCAACTACACTTTACAGCAACAAACTAAGCCCAATCACTTTAAAATTACAAAAAAATGCTAAAAATTATAACAAACTATACCAGAATCACCTAATTTACTTCGGCTACCGTAAATCACCCCTAACTATCCCTTACCACAACAAACCAAACCATATCATCTTAAAATTACAAAAAAAGGTGTACAAATCATAACAAACTATGCCAGACTCACCTAAATTACTTCGGCTACTCTAAATCATCACCAACTAACCGTTACCACAACAAACTAAACCCAATCACTTTTAAATAACAAAAAAATGCTACTAACCATAACAAACTATGCCAAACTCACCTAAATTACTTCGGCTATCAAAAATCACCCCCCACTACACTTTACAGCAACAAACTAATCCCAATAACTTTAAACTTACAAAAAAATGCTAAAAATCATAACAAACTATAGCAGAATCACCTAAATTACTTCGGCTACCGTAAATCACCCCCAACTATCCCTTACCACAACAAACCAAACCATATCATCTTAAAATTACAAAAAAAGGTGTACAAATCATAACAAACTATGCCAGACTCACCTAAATTACTTCGGCTACTCTAAATCATCACCAACTAACCCTTACCACAACAAACTAAACCCAATCACTTTTAAATTACAAAAAAATGCTAGTGACCATAGCAAACTATGCCAAACTCACCTAAATTACTTCGGCTACCATAAATCATCACCAACTAACCCTTACCACAACAAACTAAACCCAATCACTTTTAAATTACAAAAAAATGCTACTAACCATAGCAAACTATGCCAAACTCACCTAAATTACTTCGGCTATCAAAAATCACCCCAACTACACTTTACAGCAACAAAATAAGCCCAGTCACTTTAAAATTACAAAAAAATGCTAAAAATCATAACAAACTATACCAGAATCACCTAAATTACTTCGGCTACCGTAAATCACCCCCAACTATCCCTTACCACAACAAACCAAACCATATCATCATAAAATTACAAAAAAAGGTGTACAAATTATAACAAACTATGCCAGACTCACCTAAATTACTTCGGCTACTCTAAATCATCACCAACTAACCCTTACTACAACAAACTAAACCCAATCACTTTTAAATTACAAAAAAATGCTACTAACCATAGCAAACTATGCCAAACTCACCTAAATTACTTCGGCTACCATAAATCATCACCAACTAACCCTTACCACAACAAACTAACCCCAATCACTTTTAAATTACAATAAAAATGCTACTAACCATAGCAAACTATGCCAAACTCACCTAAATTACTTCGGCTATCAAAAATCACCCCCAACTACACTTTACAGCAACAAACTAAGCCCAGTTACTTTAAAATTACCAAAAAATGTTAAAAATCATAACAAACTATAACATAATCACCTAACTTACTTCGGCTACCGTAAATCACCCCCAACTATCCCTTACCACAACAAACCAAACCATATCATATTAAAATTACAAAAAAAGGTGTACAAATCATAACAAACTATGCCAGACTCACCTAAATTACTTCGTCTACTCTAAATCATCACCAACTAACCCTTACTACAACAAACTAAACCCAATCACTTTTAAATTACAAAAAAATGCTACTAACCATAGCAAACTATGCCAAACTCACCTAAATTACTTCGGCTATCAAAAATCACCCCGAACTACACTTTACAGCAACAAACTAAGCCCAATCACTTTAAAATTACAAAAAAATGCTAAAAATCATAACAAACTATACCAGAATCACCTAAATTACTTCGGCTACCGTAAATCACCCCCAACTATCCCTTACCACAACAAACCAAACCATATCATCTTAAAATTACAAAAAAAGGTGTACAAATCATAACAAACTATGCCAGACTCACCTAAATTACTTCCCCTAATCTTAATCATCACCAACTAACCCTTACCACAACAAACTAAACCCAATCACTTTTAAATTACAAAAAAAATGCTAGTAACCATATCAAACTATGCCAAACTCACCTAAATTACTTGGGCTACCATAAATCATCACCAACTAACCCTTACCACAACAAACTAACCCCAATCACTTTTAAATTACAATAAAAATGCTACTAACCATAGCAAACTATGCCAAACTCACCTAAATTACTTCGGCTATCAAAAATCACCCCCAACTACACTTTACAGCAACAAACTAAGCCCAATTACTTTAAAATTACCAAAAAATGTTAAAAATCATAACAAACTATAACATAATCACCTAACTTACTTTGGCTACCGTAAATCACCCCCAACTATCCCTTACCAAAACAAACCAAACCATATCATCTTAAAATTACAAAAAAGGTGTACAAATCATAACAAACTATGCCAGACTCACCTAAATTACTTCGGCTATTCTAAATCATCACCAACTAACCCTTACTACAACAAACTAAACCCAATCACTTTTAAATTACAAAAAAATGCTACTAACCATAGCAAACTATGCCAAACTCACCTAAATTACTTTGGCTACCGTAAATCACCCCCAACTATCCCTTACCACAACAAACCAAACCATATCATCTTAAAATTACAAAAAAAGGTGTAAAAATCATAACAAACTATGCCAGACTCACTTAAATTACTTCGGCTACTCTAAGTCATCACCAACTAACCCTTACCACAACAAACTAAACCCAATCACTTTTAAATTACAAAAAAATGCTACTAACCATAGCAAACTATGCCAAACTCACCTAAATTACTTCGGCTACCATAAATCATCACCAACTAACCCTTACCACAACAAACTAAACCCAATCACTTTTAAGTTACAAAAAAATGCTACTAACCATAGCAAACTATGCCAAACTCACCTAAATTACTTCGGCTATCAAAAATCACCCCCAACTACACTTTACAGCAACAAACTAAGCCCAATCACTTTAAAATTACAAAAAAATGCTAAAAATTATAACAAACTATACCAGAATCACCTAAATTACTTCGGCTACCGTAAATCACCCCTAACTATCCCTTACCACAACAAACCAAACCATATCATCTTAAAATTACAAAAAAAGGTGTACAAATCATAACAAACTATGCCAGACTCACCTAAATTACTTCGGCTACTCTAAATCATCACCAACTAACCCTTACCACAACAAACTAAACCCAATCACTTTTAAATTACAAAAAAATGCTAGTAACCATAGCAAACTATGCCAAACTCACCTAAATTACTTCGGCTATCAAAAATCACCCCCAACTACACTTTACAGCAACAAACTAATCCCAATCACTTTAAAATTACAAAAAAATGCTAAAAATCATAACAAACTATAGCAGAATCACCTAAATTACTTCGGCTACCGTAAATCACCCCCAACTATCCCTTACCACAACAAACCAAACCATATCATCTTAAAATTACAAAAAAAGGTGTACAAATCATAACAAACTATGCCAGACTCACCTAAATTACTTCGGCTACTCTAAATCATCACCAACTAACCCTTACCACAACAAACTAAACCCAATCACTTTTAAATTACAAAAAAATGCTAGTAACCATAGCAAACTATGCCAAACTCACCTAAATTACTTCGGCTACCATAAATCATCACCAACTAACCCTTACCACAACAAACTAAACCCAATCACTTTTAAATTACAAAAAAATGCTACTAACCATAGCAAACTATGCCAAACTCACCTAAATTACTTCGGCTATCAAAAATCACCCCAACTACACTTTACAGCAACAAACTATGCCCAATCACTTTAAAATTACAAAAAAATGCTAAAAATCATAACAAACTATACCAGAATCACCTAAATTACTTCGGCTACAGTAAATCACCCCCAACTATCCTTTACCACAACAAACCAAACCATATCATCTTAAAATTACAAAAAAAGGTGTACAAATCATAACAAACTATGCCAGACTCACCTAAATTACTTCGGCTACTCTAAATCATCACCAACTAACCCTTACTACAACAAACTAAACCCAATCACTTTTAAATTACAAAAAAATGCTACTAACCATAGCAAACTATGCCAAACTCACCTAAATTACTTCGGCTACCATAAATCATCACCAACTAACCCTTACCACAACAAACTAAACCCAATCACTTTTAAATTACAAAAAAATGCTACTAACCATAGCAAACAATGCCAAACTCACCTAAATTACTTCGGCTATCAAAAATCACCCCCAACTACACTTTACAGCAACAAACTAAGCCCAATCACTTTAAAATTACAAAAAAATGCTAAAAATCATAACAAACTATACCAGAATCACCTAAATTACTTCGGCTACCGTAAATCACCCCCAACTATCCCTTACCACAACAAACCAAACCATATCATCTTAAAATTACAAAAAAGGTGTACAAATCATAACAAACTATGCCAGACTCACCTAAATTACTTAGGCTACTCTAAATCATCACCAACTAACCCTTACCACAACAAACTAAACCCAATCACTTTTAAATTACAAAAAAATTCTAGTAACCATAGCAAACTATGCCAAACTCACCTAAATTACTTCGGCTACCATAAATCATCACCAACTCACCCTTACCACAACAAACTAAACCCAATCACTTTTAAATTTCAAAAAAATGCTACTAACCATAGCAAACAATGCCAAACTCACCTAAATTACTTCGGCTATCAAAAATCACCCCCAACTACACTTTACAGCAACAAACTAAGCCCAATCACTTTAAAATTACAAAAAAATGCTAAAAATCATAACAAACTATACCAGAATCACCTAAATTACTTCGGCTACCGTAAATCACCCCCAACTATCCCTTACCACAACAAACCAAACCATATCATCTTAAAATTACAAAAAAAGGTGTACAAATCATAACAAATTATGATAGACTCACCTAAATTACTTCGGCTACTCTAAATCATCACCAACTAACCCTTACCACAAGAAACTAAACCCAATCACTTTTAAATTACAAAAAAATGCTACTAACCATAGCAAACTATGCCAAACTCACCTAAATTACTTCGGCTAACAAAAATCACCCCCAACTACACTCTACAGCAACAAACTAAGCCCAATCACTTTAAAATTACAAAAAAATGTTAAAAATCATAATAAACTATACCAGAATCACCTAAATTACTTCGGCTACCGTAAATCACCCCCAACTATCCCTTACCACCACAAACCAAACCTAATCATCCTAAAATTACAAAGAAAAATGTACAAATCATAACAAACTATGCCAGACTCACCTAAATTACTTCGGCTACTCTAAATCATCACCAACTAACTCTTACCACAACAAACTAAACCCAATCACTTTTAAATTACAAAAAAATGCTAGTAACCATAGCAAACTGTGCCAAACTCACCTAAATTACTTCGGCTACCATAAATCATCACCAACTAACCCTTACCACAACAAACTAAACCCAATCACTTTTAAATTACAAAAAAATGCTACTAACTATAGCAAACTATGCCAAACTCTCCTAAATTACTTCGGCTATCAAAAATCACCCCCAACTACACTTTACAGCAACAAACTAAGCCCAATCACTTTAAAATTACAAAAAAATGCTAAAAATCATAACAAACTATACCAGAATCACCTAAATTACTTCGGCTACCGTAAATCACCCCCAACTATCCCTTACCACAACAAACCAAACAATATCATTTTAAAATTACAAAAAAAGGTGTACAAATCATAACAAATTATGATAGACTCACCTAAATTACTTCGGCTACTCTAAATCATCACCAACTAACCCTTACCACAACAAACTAAACCCAATCACTTTTAAATTACAAAAAAATGCTACTAACCATAGCAAACTATGCCAAACTCACCTAAATTACTTCGGCTATCAAAAATCACCCCAACTACACTTTACAGCAACAAACTAAGCCCAATCACTTTAAAATTACAAAAAAATGCTAAAAATCATAACAAACTATACCAGAATCACCTAAATTAATTCGGCTACCGTAAATCACCCCCAACTATCCCTTACCACAACAAACCAAACCATATCATCTTAAAATTACAAAAAAAGGTGTACAAATCATAACAAACTATGCCAGACTCACCTAAATTACTTCGGCTACTCTAAATCATCACCAACTAACCCTTACCACAACAAACTAAACCCAATCACTTTTAAATTACAAAAAAATGCTACTAACCATAGCATACCATGCCAAACTCACCTAAATTACTTCGGCTATTAAAAATTACCCCCAACTACACTTTACAGCAACAAACTAAGCCCAATCACTTTAAAATTACAAAAAATGCTAAAAATCATAACAAACTATACCAGAATCACCTAAATTACTTCGGCTACCGTAAATCCCCCCAACTATCCCTTACCACAACAAACCAAACCATATCATCTTAAAATTACAAAAAAAGGTGTACAAATTATAACAAACTATGCCAGACTCACCTAAATTACTTCGGCTACTCTAAATCATCACCAACTAACCCTTACCACAACAAACTAAAGCCAATCACTTTTAAATTACAAAAAAATGCTACTAACCATAGCAAACTATGCCAAACTCACCTAAATTACTTTGGCTACCATAAATCATCACCAACTAACCCTTTCACAACAAACTAAACCCAATCATTTTTAAATTACAAAAAAATGCTACTAACCATAGCAAACTATGCCAAACTCACCTAAATTACTTCGGCTATCAAAAATCACCCCCAACTACACTTTACAGCAACAAACTGAGCCCAATCAGTTTAAAATTACAAAAAAGTGCTAAAAATCATAAAAAAATTATACCAGAATCACCTAAATTACTTCGGCTACCGTAAATCACCCCCAAATATCCTTTACCACAACAAACCAAACCATATAATCTTAAAATTACAAAAAAGGTGTACAAATCATAACAAACTATGCCAGACTCACCTAAATTACTTCGGCTACTCTAAATCATCACCAACTAACCCTTACCACAACAAGCTAAACCCAATCACTTTTAAATTACAAAAAAATGCTAGTAACCATAGCAAACTATGCCAAACTCACCTAAATTACTTCGGCTACCATAAATCATCACCAACTAACCCTTACCACAACAAACTAATCCCAATCACTTTTAAATTACAAAAAAATGCTGCTAACCATAGCAAACTATGCCAAACTCACCTAAATTACTTCGGCTATCAAAAATTACCCCCAACTAAACTTTACAGCAACAAACTAAGCCCAATCACTTTAAAATTACAAAAAATGCTAAAAATCATAACAAACTATACCAGAATCACCTAAATTACTTCGGCTACCGTAAATCACCCCCAACTATCCCTTACCACAACAAACCAAACCATATCATCTTAAAATTACAAAAAAAGGTGTACAAATCATAACAAATTATGATAGACTCACCTAAATTACTTCGGCTACTCTAAATCATCACCAACTAACCCTTACCACAACAAACTAAACCCAATCACGTTTAAATTACAAAAAAATGCTACTAATCATAGCAAACTATGCCAAACTCACCTAAATTACTTCGGCTATCAAAAATCACCCCAACTACACTTTACAGCAACAAACTAAGCCCAATCACTTTAAAATTACAAAAAAATGCTAAAAACCATAACAAACTAAACCAGAATCACCTAAATTAATTCGGCTACCGTAAATCACCCCCAACTATCCCTTACCACAACAAACCAAACCATATCATCTTAAAATTACAAAAAAAGGTGTACAAATCATAACAAACTATGCCAGACTCACCTAAATTACTTCGGCTACTCTAAATCATCACCAACTAACTCTTACCACAACAAACTATACCCAATCACTTTTAAATTACAAAAAAATGCTAGTAACCATAGCAAACTATGCCAAACTCACCTAAATTACTTCGGCTACCATAAATCATCACCAACTAACCCTTACCACAACAAACTAAACCCAATCACTTTTAAATTACAAAAAAATGCTAGTAACCATAGCAAACTATGCCAAACTCACCTAAATTACTTCGGCTACCATAAATCATCACCAACTAACCCTTACCACAACAAACTAAAACCAATCACTTTTAAATTACAAAAAAATGCTACTAACCATAGCAAACTATGCCAAACTCACCTAAATTACTTCGGCTAACAAAAATCACACCCAACTACACTCTACAGCAACAAACTAAGCCCAATCATTTTAAAATTACAAAAAAATGCTAAAAATTATAATAAACTATACCAGAATCACCTAAATTACTTCGGCTACCGTAAATCACCCCCAACTATCCCTTACCACAACAAACCAAACCATATGATCTTAAAATTACAAAGAAAGGTGTACAAATCATAACAAATTATGATACACTCACCTAAATTACTTCGGCTACTTTAAATCATCACCAACTAACCCTTACCACAACAAACTAAACCCAATCACGTTTAAATTACAAAAAAATGCTACTAATCATAGCAAACTATGCCAAACTCACCTAAATTACTTCGGCTATCAAAAATCACCCCAACTACACTTTACAGCAACAAACTAAGCCCAATCACTTTAAAATTACAAAAAAATGCTAAAAACCATAACAAACTAAACCAGAATCACCTAAATTAATTCGGCTACCGTAAATCACCCCCAACTATCCCTTACCACAACAAACCAAACCATATCATCTTAAAATTACAAAAAAAGGTGTACAAATCATAACAAACTATGCCAGACTCACCTAAATTACTTCGGCTACTCTAAATCATCACCAACTAACTCTTACCACAACAAACTATACCCAATCACTTTTAAATTACAAAAAAATGCTAGTAACCATAGCAAACTATGCCAAACTCACCTAAATTACTTCGGCTACCATAAATCATCACCAACTAACCCTTACCACAACAAACTAAACCCAATCACTTTTAAATTACAAAAAAATGCTAGTAACCATAGCAAACTATGCCAAACTCACCTAAATTACTTCGGCTACCATAAATCATCACCAACTAACCCTTACCACAACAAACTAAAACCAATCACTTTTAAATTACAAAAAAATGCTACTAACCATAGCAAACTATGCCAAACTCAACTAAATTACTTCGGCTATCAAAAATCACCCCAACTACACTTTACAGCAACAAACTAAGCCCAGTCACTTTAAAATTACAAAAAAATGCTAAAAACATAACAAACTATACCAGAATCACCTAAATTACTTCGGCTACCGTAAATCACCCCCAACTATCCCTTACCACAACAAATCAAACTATATCATCTTAAAATTACAAAAAAAGGTGTACAAATCATAACAAACTATGCCAGACTCACCTAAATTACTTCGGCTACTCTAAATCATCACCAACTAACCCTTACCACAAAAAACTAAACCCAATCACTTTTAAATTACAAAAAAATGCTAGTAACCATAGCAAACTATGCCAAACTCACCTAAATTACTTCGGCTACCATAAATCATCACCAACTAACCCTTACCACAACAAACTAAAACCAATCACTTTTAAATTACAAAAAAATGCCACTAACCATAGCAAACTATGCCAAACTCACCTAAATTACTTCGGCTATCAAAAATCACCCCTACTACACTTTACAGCAACAAACTAAGCCCAGTCACTTTAAAATTACAAAAAAATGCTAAAAATCATAACAAACTATACCAGAATTACCTAAATTACTTCGGCTACCGTAAATCACCCCCAACTATCCCTTACCACAACAAACCAAACCATATCATCTTAACATTACAAAAAAAGGTGTACAAATCATAACAAACTATGCCAGACTCACCTAAATTACTTCGGCTACTCTAAATCATTACCAACTAACCCTTACAACAACAAACTAAACCCGAACACTTTTAAATTACAAAAAAATGCTAGTAACCATAGCAAACTATGCCAAACTCACCTAAATTACTTCGGCTACCATAAATCATCACCAACTCACCCTTACCACAACAAACTAAACCCAATCTTTTTTAAATTACAAAAAAACGCTACTAACCATAGCAAACTATGCCAAACTCACCTAAATTACTTCGGCTATCAAAAATCACCCCCAACTACACTTTACAGCAACAAACTAAGCCCAATCACTTTAAAACTACAAAAAAATGCTAAAAATCATAACAAACTATAGCAGAATCACCTAAATTACTTCGGCTACCGTAAATCACCCCCAACTATCCCTTACCACAACAAACCAAACTATATCATCTTAAAATTACAAAAAAAGGTGTACAAATCATAACAAACTATGCCAGACTCACCTAAATTACTTCGGCTACTCTAAATCATCACCAACTAACCCTTACCACAACAAACTAAACCCAATCACTTTTAAATTACAAAAAAATGCTAGTAACCATAGCAAACTATGCCAAACTCACCTAAATTACTTCGGCTATCAAAAATGACCCCAACTACACTTTACAGCAACAAACTAAGCCCAATACTTTAAAATTACAAAAAAATGCTAAAAATCATAACAAACTATACCAGAATCACCTAAATTACTTCGGCTACCGTAAATCACCCCTAACTATCCCTTACCACAACAAACCAAACCATATCATCTTAAAATTACAAAAAAAGGTGTAAAAATCATAACAAACTATGCCAGACTCACCTAAATTACTTCGGCTACTCTAAATCATCACCAACTAACCCTTACCACAACAAACTAAAGCCAATCACTTTTAAATTACAAAAAAATGCTACTAACCATAGCAAACTATGCCAAACTCACCTAAATTACTTCGGCTACCATAAATCATCACCAACTCACCCTTACCACAACAAACTAAACCCAATCTTTTTTAAATTACAAAAAAACGCTACTAACCATAGCAAACTATGCCAAACTCACCTAAATTACTTCGGATATCAAAAATCACACCCAACTACACTTTACAGAAACAACCTAAGCCCAATCACTTTAAAATTACAAAAAAATGCTAAAAATCATAACAAGCTATACCAGAATCACCTAAATTACTTCGGCAAACGTAAATCACCCCTAACTATCCCTTACCACAACAAACCAAACCATAGCATCTTAAAATTACAAAAAAAGGTGTAAAAATCATAACAAACTATGCCAGACTCACCTAAATTACTTCGGCTACTCTAAATCATCACCAACTAACCCTTACCACAACAAACTAAAGCCAATCACTTTTAAATTACAAAAAAATGCTACTAACCATAGCAAACTATGCCAAACTCACCTAAATTACTTCGGCTACTCTAAATCATCACCAACTAACCCTTACCACAACAAACTAAACCCAATCACTTTTAAATTACAAAAAAATGCTACTAACCATAGCAAACTATGCCAAACTCACCTAAATTACTTCGGCTACCATAAATCATCACCAACTAACCCTTACTACAACAAACTAAACCCAATCACTTTTAAATTACAAAAAAATGCTACTAACAATAGCAAACTATGCCAAACTCACCTAAATTACTTCTGCTATCAAAAATCACCCCCAACTACACTTTACAGCAACAAACTAAGCCCAATCACTTTAAAATTACAAAAAAATGCTAAAAATCATAACAAACTATACCAGAATCACCTAATTTACTTCGGCTACCGTAAATCACCCCTAACTATCCCTTACCACAACAAACCAAACCATATCATCTTAAAATTACAAAAAAAGGTGTAAAAATCAAAACAAACTATGCCAGACTCACCTAAATTACTTCGGCTACTCTAAATCATCACCAACTAACCCTTACCACAACAAACTAAAGCCAATCACTTTTAAATTACAAAAAAATGCTACTAACCATAGCAAACTATGCCAAACTCACCTAAATTACTTCGGCTACCATAAATCATCACCAACTCACCCTTACCACAACAAACTAAACCCAATCTTTTTTAAATTACAAAAAAATGCTACTAACCATAGCAAACTATGCCAAACTCACCTAAATTACTTCGGCTATCAAAAATCACACCCAACTACACTTTACAGCAACAACCTAAGCCCAATCACTTTAAAATTACAAAAAAATGCTAAAAATCATAACAAGCTATACCAGAATCACCTAAATTACTTCGGCTACCGTAAATCACCCCTAACTATCCCTTACCACAACAAACCAAACCATATCATCTTAAAATTACAAAAAAAAATTTAAAAATCATAACAAACTATGCCAGACTCACCTAAATTACTTCGGCTACTCTAAATCATCACCAACTAACCCTTACCACAACAAACTAAACCCAATCACTTTTAAATTACAAAAAAATGCTACTAACCATAGCAAACTATGCCAAACTCAACTAAATTACTTCGGCTATCAAAAATCACCCCAACTACACTTTACAGCAACAAACTAAGCCCAGTCTCTTTAAAATTACAAAAAAATGCTAAAAACATAACAAACTATACCAGAATCACCTAAATTACTTCGGCTACCGTAAATCACCCCCAACTATCCCTTACCACAACAAATCAAACTATATCATCTTAAAATTACAAAAAAAGGTGTACAAATCATAACAAACTATGCCAGACTCACCTAAATTACTTCGGCTACTCTAAATCATCACCAACTAACCCTTACCACAACAAACTAAACCCAATCACTTTTAAATTACAAAAAAATGCTAGTAACCATAGCAAACTATGCCAAACTCACCTAAATTACTTCGGCTACCATAAATCATCACCAACTAACCCTTACCACAACAAACTAAATCCAATCACTTTTAAATTACAAAAAAATGCCACTAACCATAGCAAACTATGCCAAACTCACCTAAATTACTTCGGCTATCAAAAATCACCCCTACTACACTTTACAGCAACAAACTAAGCCCAGTCACTTTAAAATTACAAAAAAATGCTAAAAATCATAACAAACTATACCAGAATTACCTAAATTACTTCGGCTACCGTAAATCACCCCCAACTATCCCTTACCACAACAAACCAAACCATATCATCTTAACATTACAAAAAAAGGTGTACAAATCATAACAAACTATGCCAGACTCACCTAAATTACTTCGGCTACTCTAAATCATTACCAACTAACCCTTACAACAACAAACTAAACCCGAACACTTTTAAATTACAAAAAAATGCTAGTAACCATAGCAAACTATGCCAAACTCACCTAAATTACTTCGGCTACCATAAATCATCACCAACTCACCCTTACCACAACAAACTAAACCCAATCTTTTTTAAATTACAAAAAAACGCTACTAACCATAGCAAACTATGCCAAACTCACCTAAATTACTTCGGCTATCAAAAATCACCCCCAACTACACTTTACAGCAACAAACTAAGCCCAATCACTTTAAAACTACAAAAAAATGCTAAAAATCATAACAAACTATAGCAGAATCACCTAAATTACTTCGGCTACCGTAAATCACCCCCAACTATCCCTTACCACAACAAACCAAACTATATCATCTTAAAATTACAAAAAAAGGTGTACAAATCATAACAAACTATGCCAGACTCACCTAAATTACTTCGGCTACTCTAAATCATCACCAACTAACCCTTACCACAACAAACTAAACCCAATCACTTTTAAATTACAAAAAAATGCTAGTAACCATAGCAAACTATGCCAAACTCACCTAAATTACTTCGGCTACCATAAATCATCACCAACTAACCCTTACCACAACAAACTAAACCCAATCACTTTTAAATTACAAAAAAATGCTACTAACCATAGCAAACTATGCCAAACTCACCTAAATTACTTCGGCTATCAAAAATGACCCCAACTACACTTTACAGCAACAAACTAAGCCCAATACTTTAAAATTACAAAAAAATGCTAAAAATCATAACAAACTATACCAGAATCACCTAAATTACTTCGGCTACCGTAAATCACCCCTAACTATCCCTTACCACAACAAACCAAACCATATCATCTTAAAATTACAAAAAAAGGTGTAAAAATCATAACAAACTATGCCAGACTCACCTAAATTACTTCGGCTACTCTAAATCATCACCAACTAACCCTTACCACAACAAACTAAAGCCAATCACTTTTAAATTACAAAAAAATGCTACTAACCATAGCAAACTATGCCAAACTCACCTAAATTACTTCGGCTACCATAAATCATCACCAACTCACCCTTACCACAACAAACTAAACCCAATCTTTTTTAAATTACAAAAAAACGCTACTAACCATAGCAAACTATGCCAAACTCACCTAAATTACTTCGGATATCAAAAATCACACCCAACTACACTTTACAGAAACAACCTAAGCCCAATCACTTTAAAATTACAAAAAAATGCTAAAAATCATAACAAGCTATACCAGAATCACCTAAATTACTTCGGCAAACGTAAATCACCCCTAACTATCCCTTACCACAACAAACCAAACCATAGCATCTTAAAATTACAAAAAAAGGTGTAAAAATCATAACAAACTATGCCAGACTCACCTAAATTACTTCGGCTACTCTAAATCATCACCAACTAACCCTTACCACAACAAACTAAAGCCAATCACTTTTAAATTACAAAAAAATGCTACTAACCATAGCAAACTATGCCAAACTCACCTAAATTACTTCGGCTACTCTAAATCATCACCAACTAACCCTTACCACAACAAACTAAACCCAATCACTTTTAAATTACAAAAAAATGCTACTAACCATAGCAAACTATGCCAAACTCACCTAAATTTCTTCGGCTACCATAAATCATCACCAACTAACCCTTACTACAACAAACTAAACCCAATCACTTTTAAATTACAAAAAAATGCTACTAACAATAGCAAACTATGCCAAACTCACCTAAATTACTTCTGCTATCAAAAATCACCCCCAACTACACTTTACAGCAACAAACTAAGCCCAATCACTTTAAAATTACAAAAAAATGCTAAAAATCATAACAAACTATACCAGAATCACCTAATTTACTTCGGCTACCGTAAATCACCCCTAACTATCCCTTACCACAACAAACCAAACCATATCATCTTAAAATTACAAAAAAAGGTGTAAAAATCAAAACAAACTATGCCAGACTCACCTAAATTACTTCGGCTACTCTAAATCATCACCAACTAACCCTTACCACAACAAACTAAAGCCAATCACTTTTAAATTACAAAAAAATGCTACTAACCATAGCAAACTATGCCAAACTCACCTAAATTACTTCGGCTACCATAAATCATCACCAACTCACCCTTACCACAACAAACTAAACCCAATCTTTTTTAAATTACAAAAAAATGCTACTAACCATAGCAAACTATGCCAAACTCACCTAAATTACTTCGGCTATCAAAAATCACACCCAACTACACTTTACAGCAACAACCTAAGCCCAATCACTTTAAAATTACAAAAAAATGCTAAAAATCATAACAAGCTACACCAGAATCACCTAAATTACTTCGGCTACCGTAAATCACCCCTAACTATCCCTTACCACAACAAACCAAACCATATCATCTTAAATTTACAAAAAAAAATTTAAAAATCATAACAAACTATGCCAGACTCACCTAAATTACTTCGGCTACTCTAAATCATCACCAACTAACCCTTACCACAACAAACTAAACCCAATCACTTTTAAATTACAAAAAAATGCTACTAACCATAGCAAACTATGCCAAACTCACCTAAATTACTTCGGCTATCAAAAATCACACCCAACTACACTTTACAGCAACAACCTAAGCCCAATCACTTTAAAATTACAAAAAAATGCTAAAAATCATAACAAGCTATACCAGAATCATCTAAATTACTTCGGCTACCGTAAATCACCCCCAGCTATCCCTTACCACAACAAACCAAACCATATCATCTTAAAATTACAAAAAAAGGTGTACAAATCATAACAAACTATGCCAGACTCACCTAAATTACTTCGGCTACTCTAAATCATCACCAACTAACCCTTACCACAACAAACTAAACCCAATCACTTTTAAATTACAAAAAAATGCTAGTAACCATAGCAACCTATGCCAAACTCACCTAAATTACTTCGGCTACCATAAATCATCACCAACTAACCCTTACCACAACAAACTAAACCCAATCACTTTTAAATTACAAAAAAATGCTACTAAAAATAGCAAATTATGCCAAACTCACCTAAATTACTTCGGCTATTAAAAATCACCCCCAACTACACTTTACAGCAACAAACTAAACCCAATCACTTTAAAATTACAAAAAAATGCTAAAAATCATAACAAACTATAGCAGAATCACCTAAATTACTTCGGCTACCGTAAATCACCCCCAACTATCCCTTACCACAACAAACCAAACCATATCATCTAAAAATTACAAAAAAAGGTGTAGAAATCATAACAAATTATGCCAGACTTACCTAAATTACTTGGGCTACTCTAAATCATCACCAACTAACCCTTACCACAACAAACTAAACCCAATCACTTTTAAATTACAAAAAAATGCTAGTAACCATAGCAAACTATGCCAAACTCACCTAAATTACTTCGGCTACCATAATTCATCACCAACTAACCCTTACCACAACAAACTAAACCCAATCCCTTTTAAATTACAAAAAAATGCTACTAACCATAGCAAACTATGCCAAACTCACCTAAATTACTTCGGCTATCAAAAATCACCCCAACTACACTTTACAGCAACAAACTAAGCCCAGTCACTTTAAAATTACAAAAAAATGCTAAAAATCATAACAAACTATACCAGAATCACCTAAATTACTTCGGCTACCGTAAATCACCCCCAACTATCCCTTACCACAACAAACCAAACCATATCATCTTAAAATTACAAAAAAAGGTGTACAAATCATAACAAACTATGCCAGACTCACCTAAATTACTTCGGCTACTCTAAATCATCACCAACTAACCCTTACCACAACAAACTAAACCCAATCACTTTTTAATTACAAAAAAATGCTAGTAACCATAGCAAACTATGCCAAACTCACCTAAATTACTTCGGCTACCATAAATCATCACCAACTAACCCTTACCACAACAAACTAAACCCAATCACTTCTAAATTACAAAAAAATGCTACTAACCATAGCAAACTATGCCAAACTCACCTAAATTACTTCAGCTATCAAAAATCACCCCCAACTACACTTTACAGCAACAAACTAAGCCCAATCACTTTAAAATTACAAAAAAATGCTAAAAATCATAACAAACTATAGCAGAATCACCTAAATTACTTCGGCTACCGTAAATCACCCCCAACTATCCCTTACCACAACAAACCAAACCATATCATCTTAAAATTACAAAAAAAGGTGTACAAATCATAACAAACTATGCCAGACTCACCTAAATTACTTCGGCTACTCTAAATCATCACCAACTAACACTTACCACAATAAACTAAACCCAATCACTTTTAAATTACAAAAAAATGCTAGTAACCATAGCAAACTATGCCAAACTCACCTAAATTACTTCGGCTGCCATAAGTCATCACCAACTAACCCTTACCACAACAAACTAAACCCAATCACTTTTAAATTACAAAACAATCCTACTAACCATAGCAAACTATGCCAAACTCACCTAAATTACTTCGGCTATCAAAAATCACCCCAACTACACTTTACAGCAACAAACTAAGCCCAGTCACTTTAAAATTACAAAAAAATGCTAAAAATCATAACAAACTATACCAGAATCACCTAAATTACTTCGGCTACCGTAAATCACCCCCAACTATCCCTTACCACAACAAACCAAACCATATCATCTTAAAATTACAAAAAAAGGTGTACAAATCATAACAAACTGTGCCAGACTCACCTAAATTACTTCGGCTACTCTAAATCATCACCAACTAACCCTTACTACAACAAACTAAACCCAATCACTTTTAAATTACAAAAAAATGCTAGTAACCATAGCAAACTATGCCAAACTCACCTAAATTACTTCGGCTACCATAAATCATCAGCAACTAACCCTTACCACAACAAACTAAACCCAATCACTTTTAAATTACAAAAAAATGCTACTAACCATAGCAAACTATGCCAAACTCACCTAAATTACTTCGGCTATCAAAAATCACCCCCAACTACACTTTACAGCAACAAACTAAGCCCAATCACTTTAAAATTACAAAAAAATGCTAAAAATTATAACAAACTATACCAGAATCACCTAAATTACTTCGGCTACCGTAAATCACCCCCAACTATCCCTTACCACAACAAACCAAACCATATCATCTTAAAATTACAAAAAAAGGTGTACAAATCATAACAAGCTATGCCAGACTTACCTAAATTACATCGGCTACTCTAAATCATCACCAACTAACCCTTACCACAACAAACTAAACCCAATCACTTTTAAATTACAAAAAAATGCTACTAACCATAGCAAACTATGCCAAACTCACCTAAATTACTTCGGCTACCATAAATCATCACCAACTAACCCTTACCACAACAAACTAAACCCAATCACTTTTAAATTACAAAAAAATGCTACTAACCATAGCAAACTATGCCAAACTCACCTAAATCACTTCGGCTATCAAAAATCACCCCCAACTACACTTTACAGCAACAAACTAAGCCTAATCACCTTAAAATTACAAAAAATGCTAAAAATCATAACAAATTATACCAGAATCACCTAAATTACTTCGGCTACCGTAAATCACCCCCAAGTATCCCTTACCACAACAAACCAAACCATATCATCTTAATATTACAAAAAAAGGTGTACAAATCATAACAAACTATGCCAGACTCACCTAAATGACTTCGGCTACTCTAAATCATCACCAACTAACCCTTACCACAATAAACTAAACCCAATCACTTTTAAATTACAAAAAAATGCTACTAACCATAGCAAACTATGCCAAACTTACCTAAATTACTTCGGCTACCATAAATCATCACCAACTAACCCTTACCACAACAAACTAAACCCAATCACTTTTAAATTACAAAAAAATATTACTAACCATAGCAAACTATGCCAAACTCACCTAAATTACTTCGGCTATCAAAAATCACCCACAACTACACTTTACAGCAACAAACTAAGCCCAATCACTTTAAAATTACAAAAAAATGCTAAAAATCATAACAAACTAAACCAGAATCACCTAAATTACTTCGGCTACCGTAAATCACCCCCAGCTATCCCTTACCACAACAAACCAAACCATATCATCTTAAAATTACAAAAAAAGGTGTACAAATCATAACAAACTATGCCAGACTCACCTAAATTACTTCGGCTACCCTAAATCATCACCAACTAACCCTTACCACAACAAACTAAACCCAATCACTTTTTAATTACAAAAAAATGCTAGTAACCATAGCAAACTATGCCAAACTCACCTAAATTACTTCGGCTACCATAAAGCATCACCAACTAACCCTTACCACAACAAACTAAACCCAATCACTTTTAAATTACAAAAAAATGCTACTAACCATAGCAAACTATGCCAAACTCACCTAAATTACTTCGGCTATCAAAAATCACCCCCAACTACACTTTACAGCAACAAACTAAGCCCAATCACTTTAAAATTACAAAAAATGCTAAAAATCATAACAAATTATACCAGAATCACCTAAATTACTTCGGCTACCGTAAATCACCCCCAACTATCCCTTACCACAACAAACCAAACCATATCATCTTAAAATTACAAAAAAAGGAGTACAAATCATAACAAACTATGCCAGACTCAAATAAATTACTTCGGCTACTCTAAATCATCACCAACTAACCCTTACCACAATAAACTAAACCCAATCACTTTTAAATTACAAAAAAATGCTACTAACCATAGCAAACTATGCCAAACTCACTTAAATTACTTCGGCTACCATAAATCATCACCAACTAACCCTTACCACAACAAACTAAACCCAATCACTTTTAAATTACAAAAAAATGCTACTAACCATAGCAAACTATGCCAAACTCACCTAAATTACTTCGGCTATCAAAAATCACCCCCAACTACACTTTACAGCAACAAACTAAGCCCAATCACTTTAAAATTACAAAAAATGCTAAAAATCATAACAAATTATACCAGAATCACCTAAATTACTTCGGCTACCGTAAATCACCCCCAACTATCCCTTACCACAACAAACCAAACCATATCATCTTAAAATTACAAAAAAAGGAGTACAAATCATAACAAACTATGCCAGACTCACCTAAATTACTTCGGCTACTCTAAATCATCACCAACTAACCCTTACCACAACAAACTAAACCCAATCACTTTTAAATTACAAAAAAATGCTACTAACCATAGCAAACTATGCCAAACTCACCTAAATTACTTCGGCTATCAAAAATCACCCCCAACTACACTTTACAGCAACAAACTAAGCCCAATTACTTTAAAATTACAAAAAAATGCTAAAAATCATAACAAACTATACCAGAATCACCTAAATTACTTCGGCTACCGTAAATCACCCCCAACTATCCCTTACCACAACAAACCAAACCATATCATCTTAAAATTACAAAAAAAGGTGTACAAATCATAACAAACTATGCCAGACTCACCTAAATTACATCGGCTACTCTAAATCATCACCAACTAACCCTTACCACAACAAACTAAACCCAATCACTTTTAAATTACAAAGAAATGTTACTAACCATAGAAAACTATGCCAAACTCTCCTAAATTACTTCGGCTACCATAAATCATCACCAACTAACCCTTACCACAACAAACTAAACCCAATCACTTTTAAATTACAAAAAAATGCTACTAACCATAGCAAACTATGCCAAACTCACCTTAATTACTTCGGCTATCAAAAATCACCCCCAACTACACTTTACAGCAACAAACTAAGCCCAATCACTTTAAAATTACAAAAAATGCTAAAAATCATAACAAATTATACCAGAATCACCTAAATTACTTCGGCTACCGTAAATCACCCCAAACTATCCCTTACCACAACAAACCAAACCATATCATCTTAAAATTACAAAAAAAGGAGTACAAATCATAACAAACTATGCCAGACTCACTTAAATTACTTCGGCTACTCTAAATCATCACCAACTAATCCTTACCACAACAAACTAAACCCAATCACTTTTAAATTGCAAAAAAATGCTACTAACCATAGCAAACTATGCCAAAGTCACCTAAAGTATTTCGGTTACCATAAATCATTACCAACTAACCCTTACCACAACAAACTAAACCCAATCACTTTTAAATTACAAAAAAATGCTACTAACCATAGCAAACAATGCCAAACTCACCTAAATTACTTCGGCTACCATAAATCATCACCAACTATCCCTTACCACAACAAACCAAACCATATTATCTTAAAATTACAAAAAAAGGTGTACAAATCATAACAAACTATGCCAGACTCACCTAAATTACTTCGGCTACTCTAAATCATCACCAACTAACATTTACCACAACAAACTAAACCCAATCACTTTTAAATTACAAAAAAATGCTACTAGCCATAGCAAACTATGCCAAACTCACCTAAATTACTTCGGCTACCATAAATCATCACCAACTAACCCTTACCACAACAAACTAAACCCAATCACAAATAAATTACAAAAAAATGCTACTAACCATAGCAAACTATGCCAAACTCACCTAAATTACTTCGGCTATCAAAAATCACCCCCAACTACACTTTACAGCAACAAACTAAGCCCTATCACTTTAAAATTACAAAAAAATGCTAAAAAACATAACAAACTATACCAGAATCACCTAAATTACTTCGGCTACCGTAAATCACCCCCAACTATCCCTTACCACAACAAACCAAACCATATCATCTTAAAATTACAAAAAAAGGTGTACAAATCATAACAAACTATGCCAGACTCACTTAAATTACTTCGGCTACTCTAAATCATCACCAACTAATCCTTACCACAGCAAACTAAACCCTATCACTTTTAAATTACAAAAAAATGCTACTAACCATAGCAAACTATGCCAAAGTCACCTAAAGTATTTCGGTTACCATAAATCATTACCAACTAACCCTTACCACAACAAACTAAACCCAATCACTTTTAAATTACAAAAAAATGCTACTAACCATAGCAAACTATGCCAAACTCATCTAAATTACTTCGGCTATCAAAAATCACCCCCAACTACACTTTACAGCAACAAACTAAGCCCAATCACTTTAAAATTACAAAAAAATGCTAAAAATCATAACAAACTATACCAGAATCACCTAAATTACTTCGGCTACCGTAAATCACCCCCAACTATCCCTTACCACAACAAACCAAATCATATCATCTTAAAATTACAAAAAAAGGTGTACAAATCATAACAAACTATGCCAGACTCACCTAAATTACTTCGGCTACTCTAAATCATCCCCAACTAACGCTTACCACAACAAACTAAACCCAATCACTTTTAAATTACAAAAAAATGCTACTAACCATAGCAAACTATGCCAAACTCACCTAAATTACTTCGGCTATCAAAAATCACCCCCAACTACACTTTACAGCAACAAACTAAGCCCAATTATTTTAAAATTACAAAAAAATGCTAAAAATCGTAACAAACTATACCAGAATCACCTAAATTACTTCGGCTACCGTAAATCACCCCCAACTATCCCTTACCACAACAAACTAAACCCAATCACTTTTAAATTACAAAAAAATGCTACTAACCATAGCAAACTATGCCAAACTCACCTAAATTACTTCGGCTACCATAAATCATCACCAACTAACCCTTACCACAACAAACTAAACCCAATCACTTTTAAATTACAAAAAAATGCTACTAACCATAGCAAACTATGCCAAACTCACCTAAATTACTTCGGCTACCATAAATCATCACCAACTAACCCTTACCACAACAAACTAAACCCAATCACTTTTAAATTACAAAAAAATGCTACTAACCATAGCAAACTATGCCAAACTCACCTAAATTACTTCGGCTATCAAAAATCACCCACAACTACACTTTACAGCAACAAACTAAGCCCAATCACTTCAAAATTACAAAAAAATGCTAAAAATCATAACAAACTATACCAGAATCACCTAAATTACTCCGGCTACCGTAAATCACCCCCAACTATCCCTTACCACAACAAACCAAACCATATCATATTAAAATTACAAAAAAAGGTGTACAAATCATAACAAACTATGCCAGACTCACCTAAATTACTTCGGCTACTCTAAATCATCACCAACTAACCCTTACCACAACAAACTAAACCCAATCACTTTTAACTTACAAAAAAATGCTACTAACCATAGCAAACTATACCAAACTCACATAAATTACTTCGGCTACCATAAATCATCACCAACTAACCCTTACCACAACAAACTAAACCCAATCACTTTTAAATTACAAAAAAATGCTACTAACCATAGCAAACTATGCCAAACTCACCTAAATTACTTCGGCTATCAAAAATCACCCCCAACTACACTTTACAGCAACAAACTAAGCCCAATCACTTTAAAATTACAAAAAAATGCTAAAAATCATAACAAACTATACCAGAATTACTTCGGCTACCGTAAATCACCCCCAACTATCCCTTACCACAACAAACCAAATCATATCACCTTAAAATTACAAAAAAAGGTGTACAAATTATAACAAACTATGCCAAACTCTCCTAAATTACTTCGGCTACCATAAATCATCACCAACTAACCCTTACCACAACAAACTAAACCCAATCACTTTTAAATTACAAAAAAATGCTACTAACCATAGCAAACTATGCCAAACTCACCTTAATTACTTCGGCTATCAAAAATCACCCCCAACTACACTTTACAGCAACAAACTAAGCCCAATCACTTTAAAATTACAAAAAATGCTAAAAATCATAACAAATTATACCAGAATCACCTAAATTACTTCGGCTACCGTAAATCACCCCAAACTATACCTTACCACAACAAACCAAACCATATCATCTTAAAATTACAAAAAAAGGAGTACAAATCATAACAAACTATGCCAGACTCACTTAAATTACTTCGGCTACTCTAAATCATCACCAACTAATCCTTACCACAACAAACTAAACCCAATCACTTTTAAATTGCAAAAAAATGCTACTAACCATAGCAAACAATGCCAAACTCACCTAAATTACTTCGGCTACCATAAATCATCACCAACTATCCCTTACCACAACAAACCAAACCATATCATCTTAAAATTACAAAAAAAGGTGTACAAATCATAACAAACTATGCCAGACTCACCTAAATTACTTCGGCTACTCTAAATCATCACCAACTAACATTTACCACAACAAACTAAACCCAATCACTTTTAAATTACAAAAAAATGCTACTAGCCATAGCAAACTATGCCAAACTCACCTAAATTACTTCGGCTACCATAAATCATCACCAACTAACCCTTACCACAACAAACTAAACCCAATCACATTTAAATTACAAAAAAATGCTACTAACCATAGCAAACTATGCCAAACTCACCTAAATTACTTCGGCTATCAAAAATCACCCCCAACTACACTTTACAGCAACAAACTAAGCCCTATCACTTTAAAATTACAAAAAAATGCTAAAAAACATAACAAACTATACCAGAATCACCTAAATTACTTCGGCTACCGTAAATCACCCCCAACTATCCCTTACCACAACAAACCAAACCATATCATCTTAAAATTACAAAAAAAGGTGTACAAATCATAACAAACTATGCCAGACTCACTTAAATTACTTCGGCTACTCTAAATCATCACCAACTAATCCTTACCACAGCAAACTAAACCCTATCACTTTTAAATTACAAAAAAATGCTACTAACCATAGCAAACTATGCCAAAGTCACCTAAAGTATTTCGGTTACCATAAATCATTACCAACTAACCCTTACCACAACAAACTAAACCCAATCACTTTTAAATTACAAAAAAATGCTACTAACCATAGCAAACTATGCCAAACTCATCTAAATTACTTCGGCTATCAAAAATCACCCCCAACTACACTTTACAGCAACAAACTAAGCCCAATCACTTTAAAATTACAAAAAAATGCTAAAAATCATAACAAACTATACCAGAATCACCTAAATTACTTCGGCTACCGTAAATCACCCCCAACTATCCCTTACCACAACAAACCAAATCATATCATCTTAAAATTACAAAAAAAGGTGTACAAATCATAACAAACTATGCCAGACTCACCTAAATTACTTCGGCTACTCTAAATCATCCCCAACTAACGCTTACCACAACAAACTAAACCCAATCACTTTTAAATTACAAAAAAATGCTACTAACCATAGCAAACTATGCCAAACTCACCTAAATTACTTCGGCTATCAAAAATCACCCCCAACTACACTTTACAGCAACAAACTAAGCCCAATTATTTTAAAATTACAAAAAAATGCTAAAAATCGTAACAAACTATACCAGAATCACCTAAATTACTTCGGCTACCGTAAATCACCCCCAACTATCCCTTACCACAACAAACCAAACCATATCATCTTAAAATTACAAAAAAAGATGTACAAATCAAAACAAACTATGCCAGACTCACCTAAATTACATCGGTTACTCTAAATCATCATCAACTAACCCTTACCACAACAAACTAAACCCAATCACTTTTAAATTACAAAAAAATGCTACTAACCATAGCAAACTATGCCAAACTCACCTAAATTACTTCGGCTACCATAAATCATCACCAACTAACCCTTACCACAACAAACTAAACCCAATCACTTTTAAATTACAAAAAAATGCTACTAACCATAGCAAACTATGCCAAACTCACCTAAATTACTTCGGCTATCAAAAATCACCCACAACTACACTTTACAGCAACAAACTAAGCCCAATCACTTCAAAATTACAAAAAAATGCTAAAAATCATAACAAACTATACCAGAATCACCTAAATTACTCCGGCTACCGTAAATCACCCCCAACTATCCCTTACCACAACAAACCAAACCATATCATATTAAAATTACAAAAAAAGGTGTACAAATCATAACAAACTATGCCAGACTCACCTAAATTACTTCGGCTACTCTAAATCATCACCAACTAACCCTTACCACAACAAACTAAACCCAATCACTTTTAACTTACAAAAAAATGCTACTAACCATAGCAAACTATACCAAACTCACATAAATTACTTCGGCTACCAAAAATCATCACCAACTAACCCTTACCACAACAAACTAAACCCAGTCACTTTTAAATTACAAAAAAATGCTACTAACCATAGCAAACTATGCCAAACTCACCTAAATTACTTCGGCTATCAAAAATCACCCCCAACTACACTTTACAGCAACAAACTAAGCCCAATCACTTTAAAATTACAAAAAAATGCTAAAAATCATAACAAACTATACCAGAATTACTTCGGCTACCGTAAATCACCCCCAACTATCCCTTACCACAACAAACCAAATCATATCACCTTAAAATTACAAAAAAAGGTGTACAAATTATAACAAACTATGCCAGACTCACCTAAATTACTTCGGCTACTCTGAATCATCACCAACTAACCCTTACCACAACAAACTAAACCCAATCACTTTTAAATTACAAAAAAATGCTAGTAACCATAGCAAACTATGCCAAACTCACCTAAATTACTTCGGCTACCATAAATCATCACCAACTAACCCTTACCACAACAAACTAAACCCAATCACTTTTAAATTACAAAAAAATGCTACTAGCCATAACAAACTATGCCAAACTCACCTAAATTACTTCGGCTATCAAAAATCACCCCCAACTACACTTTACAGCAACAAACTAAGCCCCATCACTTTAAAATTACAAAAAAATGCTAAAAATCATAACAAACTATACCAGAATCACCTAAATTACTTCGGCTACCGTAAATCATCCCCAACTATCCCTTACCACAACAAACCAAACCATATCATCTTAAAATTACAAAAAAAGGTGTACAAATCATAACAAACTATGCCAGACTCACCTAAATTACTTCGGCTACTCTAAATCATCACCAACTAACCCTTACCACAACAAACTAAACCCAATCACTTTTAAATTGCAAAAAAATGCTACTAACCATAGCAAACTATGCCAAACTCACCTAAATTACTTCGGCTACCATAAATCATCACCAACTATCCCTTACCACAACAAACCAAACCATATCATCTTAAAATTACAAAAAAAGGTGTACAAATCATAACAAACTATGCCAGACTCACCTAAATTACTTCGGCTACTCTAAATCATCACCAACTAACCCTTACCACAACAAACTAAACCCAGTCACTGTTAAATTACAAAAAAATGCTACTAACCATAGCAAACTATGCCAAACTCACCTAAATTACTTCGGCTACCATAAATCATCACCAACTAACCTTTACCACAACAAACTAAACCCAATCACATTTAAATTACAAAAAAATGCTAGTAAACATAGCAAACTATGCCAAACTCACCTAAATTACTTCGGCTATCAAAAATCACCCCCAACTACACTTTACAGCAACAAACTAAACCCTATCACTTTAAAATTACAAAAAAATGCTACAAATCATAACAAACTATACCAGAATCACCTAAATTACTTCGGCTACCGTAAATCACCCCCAACTATCCCTTACCACAACAAACCAAACCATATCATCTTAAAATTACAAAACTACTTCGGCTAACTAACCAACTAACCCTTACCACAACAAACTAAACCCAATCGCTTTTAAATTACAAAAAAATGCTACTAACCATAGCAAACTATGCCAAACTCACCTAAATTACTTCGGCTACCATAAATCATCACCAACTAACCCTTACCACAACAAACTTAACCCAATCACTTTTAAATTACAAAAAAATGCTACTAACCATAGCAAACTATGCCAAACTCACCTAAATTACTTCGGCTATCAAAAATCACCCACAACTACACTTTACAGCAACAAACTAAGCCCAATCACTTCAAAATTACAAAAAAATGCTAAAAATCATAACAAACTATACCAGAATCACCTACATTACTCCGGCTACCGTAAATCACCCCCAACTATCCCTTACCACAACAAACCAAACCATATCATATTAAAATTACAAAAAAAGGTGTACAAATCATAACAAACTATGCCAGACTCACCTAAATTACTTCGGCTACTCTAAATCATCACCAACTAACCCTTACCACAACAAACTAAACCCAATCACTTTTAACTTACAAAAAAATGCTACTAACCATAGCAAACTATACCAAACTCACATAAATTACTTCGGCTACCATAAATCATCACCAACTAACCCTTACCACAACAAACTAAACCCAATCACTTTTAAATTACAAAAAAATGCTACTAACCATAGCAAACTATGCCAAACTCATCTAAATTACTTCGGCTATCAAAAATCACCCCCAACTACACTTTACAGCAACAAACTAAGCCCAATCACTTTAAAATTACAAAAAAATGCTAAAAATCATAACAAACTATACCAGAATCACCTAAATTACTTCGGCTACCGTAAATCACCCCCAACTATCCCTTACCACAACAAACCAAATCATATCATCTTAAAATTACAAAAAAAGGTGTACAAATCATAACAAACTATGCCAGACTCACCTAAATTACTTCGGCTACTCTAAATCATCCCCAACTAACGCTTACCACAACAAACTAAACCCAATCACTTTTAAATTACAAAAAAATGCTACTAACCATAGCAAACTATGCCAAACTCACCTAAATTACTTCGGCTATCAAAAATCACCCCCAACTACACTTTACAGCAACAAACTAAGCCCAATTATTTTAAAATTACAAAAAAATGCTAAAAATCGTAACAAACTATACCAGAATCACCTAAATTACTTCGGCTACCGTAAATCACCCCCAACTATCCCTTACCACAACAAACCAAACCATATCATCTTAAAATTACAAAAAAAGATGTACAAATCAAAACAAACTATGCCAGACTCACCTAAATTACATCGGTTACTCTAAATCATCACCAACTAACCCTTACCACAACAAACTAAACCCAATCACTTTTAAATTACAAAAAAATGCTACTAACCATAGCAAACTATGCCAAACTCACCTAAATTACTTCGGCTACCATAAATCATCACCAACTAACCCATACCACAACAAACTAAACCCAATCACTTTTAAATTACAAAAAAATGCTACTAACCATAGCAAACTATGCCAAACTCACCTAAATTACTTCGGCTATCAAAAATCACCCACAACTACACTTTACAGCAACAAACTAAGCCCAATCACTTCAAAATTACAAAAAAATGCTAAAAATCATAACAAACTATACCAGAATCACCTAAATTACTCCGGCTACCGTAAATCACCCCCAACTATCCCTTACCACAACAAACCAAACCATATCATATTAAAATTACAAAAAAAGGTGTACAAATCATAACAAACTATGCCAGACTCACCTAAATTACTTCGGCTACTCTAAATCATCACCAACTAACCCTTACCACAACAAACTAAACCCAATCACTTTTAACTTACAAAAAAATGCTACTAACCATAGCAAACTATACCAAACTCACATAAATTACTTCGGCTACCATAAATCATCACCAACTAACCCTTACCACAACAAACTAAACCCAATCACTTTTAAATTACAAAAAAATGCTACTAACCATAGCAAACTATGCCAAACTCACCTAAATTACTTCGGCTATCAAAAATCACCCCCAACTACACTTTACAGCAACAAACTAAGCCCAATCACTTTAAAATTACAAAAAAATGCTAAAAATCATAACAAACTATACCAGAATTACTTCGGCTACCGTAAATCACCCCCAACTATCCCTTACCACAACAAACCAAATCATATCACCTTAAAATTACAAAAAAAGGTGTACAAATTATAACAAACTATGCCAGACTCACCTAAATTACTTCGGCTACTCTAAATCATCACCAACTAACCCTTACCACAACAAACTAAACCCAATCACTTTTAAATTACAAAAAAATGCTAGTAACCATAGCAAACTATGCCAAACTCACCTAAATTACTTCGGCTACCATAAATCATCACCAACTAACCCTTACCACAACAAACTAAACCCAATCACTTTTAAATTACAAAAAAATGCTACTAGCCATAACAAACTATGCCAAACTCACCTAAATTACTTCGGCTATCAAAAATCACCCCCAACTACACTTTACAGCAACAAACTAAGCCCCATCACTTTAAAATTACAAAAAAATGCTAAAAATCATAACAAACTATACCAGAATCACCTAAATTACTTCGGCTACCGTAAATCATCCCCAACTATCCCTTACCACAACAAACCAAACCATATCATCTTAAAATTTCAAAAAAAGGTGTACAAATCATAACAAACTATGCCAGACTCACCTAAATTACTTCGGCTACTCTAAATCATCACCAACTAACCCTTACCACAACAAACTAAACCCAATCACTTTTAAATTGCAAAAAAATGCTACTAACCATAGCAAACTATGCCAAACTCACCTAAATTACTTCGGCTACCATAAATCATCACCAACTAACCTTTACCACAACAAACTAAACCCAATCACATTTAAATTACAAAAAAATGCTAGTAAACATAGCAAACTATGCCAAACTCACCTAAATTACTTCGGCTATCAAAAATCACCCCCAACTACACTTTACAGCAACAAACTAAACCCTATCACTTTAAAATTACAAAAAAATGCTACAAATCATAACAAACTATACCAGAATCACCTAAATTACTTCGGCTACCGTAAATCACCCCCAACTATCCCTTACCACAACAAACCAAACCATATCATCTTAAAATTACAAAACTACTTCGGCTAACTAACCAACTAACCCTTACCACAACAAACTAAACCCAATCACTTTTAAATTACAAAAAAATGCTACTAACCATAGCAAACTATGCCAAACTCACCTAAATTACTTCGGCTACCATAAATCATCACCAACTAACCCTTACCACAACAAACTAAACCCAATCACTTTTAAATTACAAAAAAATGCTACTAACCATAGCAAACTATGCCAAACTCACCTAAATTACTTCGGCTATCAAAAATCACCCACAACTACACTTTACAGCAACAAACTAAGCCCAATCACTTCAAAATTACAAAAAAATGCTAAAAATCATAACAAACTATACCAGAATCACCTAAATTACTCCGGCTACCGTAAATCACCCCCAACTATCCCTTACCACAACAAACCAAACCATATCATATTAAAATTACAAAAAAAGGTGTACAAATCATAACAAACTATGCCAGACTCACCTAAATTACTTCGGCTACTCTAAATCATCACCAACTAACCCTTACCACAACAAACTAAACCCAATCACTTTTAACTTACAAAAAAATGCTACTAACCATAGCAAACTATACCAAACTCACATAAATTACTTCGGCTACCATAAATCATCACCAACTAACCCTTACCACAACAAACTAAACCCAATCACTTTTAAATTACAAAAAAATGCTACTAACCATAGCAAACTATGCCAAACTCACCTAAATTACTTCGGCTATCAAAAATCACCCCCAACTACACTTTACAGCAACAAACTAAGCCCAATCACTTTAAAATTACAAAAAAATGCTAAAAATCATAACAAACTATACCAGAATTACTTCGGCTACCGTAAATCACCCCCAACTATCCCTTACCACAACAAACCAAATCATATCACCTTAAAATTACAAAAAAAGGTGTACAAATTATAACAAACTATGCCAGACTCACCTAAATTACTTCGGCTACTCTAAATCATCACCAACTAACCCTTACCACAACAAACTAAACCCAATCACTTTTAAATTACAAAAAAATGCTAGTAACCATAGCAAACTATGCCAAACTCACCTAAATTACTTCGGCTACCATAAATCATCACCAACTAACCCTTACCACAACAAACTAAACCCAATCACTTTTAAATTACAAAAAAATGCTACTAGCCATAACAAACTATGCCAAACTCACCTAAATTACTTCGGCTATCAAAAATCACCCCCAACTACACTTTACAGCAAAAAACTAAACCCTATCACTTTAAAATTACAAAAAAATGCTAAAAATCATAACAAACTATACCAGAATCACCTAAATTACTTCGGCTACCGTAAATCATCCCCAACTATCCCTTACCACAACAAACCAAACCATATCATCTTAAAATTACAAAAAAAGGTGTACAAATCATAACAAACTATGCCAGACTCACCTAAATTACTTCGGCTACTCTAAATCATCACCAACTAACCCTTACCACAACAAACTAAACCCAATCACTTTTAAATTGCAAAAAAATGCTACTAACCATAGCAAACTATGCCAAACTCACCTAAATTCCTTCGGCTACCATAAATCATCACCAACTATCCCTTACCACAACAAACCAAACCATATCATCTTAAAATTACAAAAAAAGGTGTACAAATCATAACAAACTATGCCAGACTCACCTAAATTACTTCGGCTACTCTAAATCATCACCAACTAACCCTTACCACAACAAACTAAACCCAGTCACTGTTAAATTACAAAAAAATGCTACTAACCATAGCAAACTATGCCAAACTCACCTAAATTACTTCGGCTACCATAAATCATCACCAACTAACCTTTACCACAACAAACTAAACCCAATCACATTTAAATTACAAAAAAATGCTAGTAAACATAGCAAACTATGCCAAACTCACCTAAATTACTTCGGCTATCAAAAATCACCCCCAACTACACTTTACAGCAACAAACTAAACCCTATCACTTTAAAATTACAAAAAAATGCTACAAATCATAACAAACTATACCAGAATCACCTAAATTACTTCGGCTACCGTAAATCACCCCCAACTATCCCTTACCACAACAAACCAAACCATATCATCTTAAAATTACAAAACTACTTCCGCTAACTAACCAACTAACCCTTACCACAACAAACTAAACCCAATCACTTTTAAATTACAAAAAAATGCTACTAACCATAGCAAACTATGCCAAACTCACCTAAATTACTTCGGCTATCAAAAATCACCCCCAACTACACTTTACAGCAACAAACTAAGCCCAATCACTTTAAAATTACAAAAAAATGCTAAAAATCATAACGAACTATACCAAAATCACCTAAATTACTTCGGCTACCGTAATCACCCCCAACTATTCCTTACCACAACAAACCAAACCCAATCACTTTTAAATTACAAAAAAAGGTGTACAAATCATAACAAACTATGCCAGACTCACCTAAATTACTTCGGCTACTCTAAATCATCACCAACTAACCCTTACCACAACAAAATAAACCCAATCACTTTTAAATTACAAAAAAATGCTACTAACCATAGCAAACTATGCCAAACTCACCTAAGTTACTTTGGCTACCATAAATCATCACCAACTAACCCTTACTACAACAAACTAAACCCAATGACTTTTAAATTACAATAAATGCTACTAACCATAGAAAACTATGCCAAACTCACCTAAATTACTTCAGCTATCAAAAATCACCCCCAACTACACTTTACAGCAACAAACTAAGCCCAATCACTTCAAAATTACAAAAAAATGCTTAAAATCATAACAAACTATACCAGAATCACCTAAATTACTTCGGCTACCGTAAATCATCCCCAACTATCCCTTATTACAACAAACCAAACCATATCATCTTAAAATTACAAAAAAAGGTGTACAAATCATAACAAACTATGCCAGACTCACCTAAATTACTTCGGCTACTCTAAATCATCACCAACTAACCCTTACCACAACAAACTAAACCCAATCACTTTTAAATTGCAAAAAAATGCTACTAACCATAGCAAACAATGCCAAACTCACCTAAATTACTTCGGCTACCATAAATCATCACTAACTATCCCTTACCACAACAAACCAAACCATATCATCTTAAAATTACAAAAAAAAGGTGTACAAATCATAACAAATTATGCCAGACTCACCTAAATTACTTCGGCTACTCTAAATCATCACCAACTAACCCTTACCACAACAAACTAAACCCAATCACTTTTAAATTACAAAAAAATGCTACTAACCATTGCAAACTATGCCAAACTCACCTAAATTACTTCGGCTACCATAAATCATCACCAACTAACCCTTACCACAACAAACTAAACCCAATCACATTTAAATTACAAAAAAATGCTACTAACCATAGCAAACTATGCCAAACTCACCTAAATTACTTCGGCTATCAAAAATCACCCCCAACTACACTTTACAGCAACAAACTAAGCCCTATCACTTTAAAATTACAAAAAAATGCTAAAAATCATAACAAACTATACCAGAATCACCTAAATTACTTCGGCTACCGTAAATCACCCCCAACTATCCCTTACCACAACAAACCAAACCATATCATCTTAAAATTACAAAAAAAGGTGTACAAATTATAACAAACTATGCCAGACTCACTTAAATTACTTCGGCTACTCTAAATCATCACCAACTAACCCTTACCACAGCAAACTAAACCCAATCACTTTTAAATTACAAAAAAATGCTACTAACCATAGCAAACTATGCCAAACTCACCTAAAGTATTTTGGCTACCATAAATCATTACCAACTAACCCTTACCACAACAAACTAAACCCAATCACTTTTAAATTACAAAAAAATGCTACTAACCATAGCAAACTATGCCAAACTCATCTAAATTACTTCGGCTATCAAAAATCACCCCCAACTACACTTTACAGCAACAAACTAAGCCCAATCACTTTAAAATTACAAAAAAATGCTAAAAATCATAACAAACTATACCAGAATCACTTAAATTACTTCGGCTACCGTAAATCACCCCCAACTATCCCTTACCACAACAAACCAAACCATATCATCTTAAAATTACAAAAAAAGGTGTACAAATCATAACAAACTATGCCAGACTCACCTAAATTACTTCGGCTACTCTAAATCATCACCAACTAACGCTTACCACAACAAACTAAACCCAATCACTTTTAAATTACAAAAAAATGCTACTAACCATAGCAAACTATGTTAAACTCACCTAAATTACTTCGGCTATCAAAAATCACCCCCAACTACACTTTACAGCAACAAACTAAGCCCAATTACTTTAAAATTACAAAAAAATGCTAAAAATCATAACAAACTATACCAGAATCACCTAAATTACTTCGGCTACCGTAAATCACCCCCAACTATCCCTTACCACAACAAACCAAACCATATCATCTTAAAATTACAAAAAAAGGTGTACAAATCATAACAAACTATGCCAGACTCACCTAAATTACATCGGTTACTCTAAATCATCACCAACTAACCCTTACCACAACAAACTAAACCCAATCACTTTTAAATTACAAAGAAATGCTACTAACCATAGCAAACTATGCCAAACTCACCTAAATTACTTCGGCTACCATAAATCATCTCCAACTAACCCTTACCACAACAAACTAAACCCAATCACTTTTAAATTACAAAAAAATGCTACTAACCATAGCAAACTATGCCAAACTCACCTAAATTACTTCGGCTATCAAAAATCACCCCCAACTACACTTTACAGCAACAAACTAAGCCCAATCACTTTAAAATTACAAAAAATGCTAAAAATCATAACAAATTATACCAGAATCACCTAAATTACTTCGGCTACCGTAAATCACCCCCAACTATCCCTTACCACAACAAACCAAACCATATCATCTTAAAATTACAAAAAAAGGTGTTCAAATCATAACAAACTATGCCAGACTCACCTAAATTACTTCGGCAACTCTAAATCATCACCAACTAACCCTTACCACAATAAACTAAACCCAATCACTTTTAAATTACAAAAAAATGCTATTAACCATAGCAAACTATGCCAAACTCACCTAAATTACTTCGGCTACCATAAATCATCACCAACTAACCCTTACCACAACAAACTAAACCCAATCACTTTTAAATTACAAAAAAATGCTACTAACCATAACAAACTATGCCAAACTCACCTAAATTACTTCGGCTATCAAAAATCACCCACAACTACACTTTACAGCAACAAACTAAGCCCAATCACTTTAAAATTACAAAAAAATGCTAAAAATCATAACAAACTATACCAGAATCACCTAAATTACTTCGGCTACCGTAAATCACCCCCAACTATCCCTTACCACAACAAACCAAACAATATAATCTTAAAATTACAAAAAAAGGTGTACAAATCATAACAAACTATGCCAGACTCACCTAAATTACTTCGGCTACTCTAAATCATCACCAGCTAACCCTTACCACAACAAACTAAACCCAATCAATTTTAAATTACAAAAAAATGCTACTAACCATAGCAAACTATGCCAAACTCACCTAAATTACTTCGGCTACTCTAAATCATCACCAACTAACCCTTACCACAACAAACTAAACTCAATCACTTTTAAATTCCAAAAAAATTCTACTAACCATAGCAAATTATGCCAAACTCACCTAAATTACTTCGGCTACTCTAAATCATCACCAACTAACCCTTACCACAACAAACTAAACCCAATCACTTTTAAATTACAAAAAAATGCTACAAACCATAGCAAACTATGCCAAACTCACCTAAATTACTTCGGCTATCAAAAATCACACCCAACTACACTTTACAGCAACAAACTAAGCCCAATCACTTTAAAATTACAAAAAAATGCTAAAAATCATAACAAACTATACCAGAATTACTTCGGCTACCGTAAATCACCCCCAACTATCCCTTACCACAACAAACCAAATCATATCAACTTAAAATTACAAAAAAAGGTGTACAAATTATAACAAACTATGCCAGACTCACCTAAATTACTTCGGCTACCGTAAATCACCCCCAACTATCCCTTACCACAACAAACCAAACCATATCATCTTAAAATTACAAAAAAAGATGTACAAATCAAAACAAACTATGCCAGACTCACCTAAATTACATCGGTTACTCTAAATCATCACCAACTAACCCTTACCACAACAAACTAAACCCAATCACTTTTAAATTACAAAAAAATGCTACTAACCATAGCAAACTATGCCAAACTCACCTAAATTACTTCGGCTACCATAAATCATCACCAACTAACCCTTACCACAACAAACTAAACCCAATCACTTTTAAATTACAAAAAAATGCTACTAACCATAGCAAACTATGCCAAACTCACCTAAATTACTTCGGCTATCAAAAATCACCCACAACTACACTTTACAGCAACAAACTAAGCCCAATCACTTCAAAATTACAAAAAAATGCTAAAAATCATAACAAACTATACCAGAATCACCTAAATTACTCCGGCTACCGTAAATCACCCCCAACTATCCCTTACCACAACAAACCAAACCATATCATATTAAAATTACAAAAAAAGGTGTACAAATCATAACAAACTATGCCAGACTCACCTAAATTACTTCGGCTACTCTAAATCATCACCAACTAACCCTTACCACAACAAACTAAACCCAATCACTTTTAACTTACAAAAAAATGCTACTAACCATAGCAAACTATACCAAATTCACATAAATTACTTCGGCTACCATAAATCATCACCAACTAACCCTTACCACAACAAACTAAACCCAATCACTTTTAAATTACAAAAAAATGCTACTAACCATAGCAAACTATGCCAAACTCACCTAAATTACTTCGGCTATCAAAAATCACCCCCAACTACACTTTACAGCAACAAACTAAGCCCAATCACTTTAAAATTACAAAAAAATGCTAAAAATCATAACAAACTATACCAGAATTTCTTCGGCTACCGTAAATCACCCCCAACTCTCCCAAACCACAACAAACCAAATCATATCATCTTAAAATTACAAAAAAAGATGTACAAATCATAACAAACTATGCCAGACTCACCTTAATTACTTCGGCTACTCTAAATCATCACCAACTAACCCTTACCACAACAAACTAAACTCAATCACTTTTAAATTCCAAAAAAATTCTACTAACCATAGCAAACTATGCCAAACTCACCTAAATTACTTCGGCTACTCTAAATCATCACCAACTAACCCTTACCACAACAAACTAAACCCAATCACTTTTAAATTACAAAAAAATGCTACAAACCATAGCAAACTATGCCAAACTCACATAAATTACTTCGGCTATCAAAAATCACACCCAACTACACTTTACAGCAACAAACTAAGCCCAATCACTTTAAAATTACAAAAAAATGCTAAAAATCATAACAAACTATACCAGAATTACTTCGGCTACCATAAATCACCCCCAACTATCCCTTACCACAACAAACCAAATCATATCACCTTAAAATTACAAAAAAAGGTGTACAAATTATAACAAACTATGCCAGACTCACCTAAATTACTTCGGCTACTCTAAATCATCACCAACTAACCCTTACCACAACAAACTAAACCCAATCACTTTTAAATTACAAAAAAATGCTAGTAACCATAGCAAACTATGCCAAACCCACCTAAATTACTTCGGCTACCATAAATCATCACCAACTAACCCTTACCACAACAAACTAAACCCAATCACTTTTAAATTACAAAAAAATGCTACTAGCCATAACAAACTATGCCAAACTCACCTAAATTACTTCGGCTATCAAAAATCACCCCCAACTACACTTTACAGCAACAAACTAAGCCCCATCACTTTAAAATTACAAAAAAATGATAAAAATCATAACAAACTATACCAGAAACACCTAAATTACTTCGGCTACCGTAAATCATCCCCAACTATCCCTTACCACAACAAACCAAACCATATCATCTTAAAATTACAAAAAAAGGTGTACAAATCATAACAAACTATGCCAGACTCACCTAAATTACTTCGGCTACTCTAAATCATCACCAACTAACCCTTACCACAACAAACTAAACCCAATCACTTTTAAATTACAAAAAAATGCTACTAACCATAGCAAACTAAGCCAAACTCACCTAAATTACTTCGGCTATCAAAAATCACCCCCAACTACACTTTACAGCAACAAACTAAGCCCAATCACATTAAAATTACAAAAAAATGCTAAAAATCATAACAAACTATACCAGAATTACTTCGGCTACCGTAAATCACCCCCAACTATCCCTAACCACAACACACCAAATCATATCATCTTAAAATTACAACAAAAGATGTACAAATCATAACAAACTATGCCAGAATCACCTAAATTACTTCGGCTACTCTAAATCATCACCAACTAACCCTTACCACAACAAACTAAACTCAATCACTTTTAAATTCCAAAAAAATTCTACTAACCATAGCAAACTATGCCAAACTCACCTAAATTACTTCGGCTACTCTAAATCATCACCAACTAACCCTTACCACAACAAACTAAACCCAATCACTTTTAAATTACAAAAAAATGCTACAAACCATAGCAAACTATGCCAAACTCACCTAAATTACTTCGGCTATCAAAAATCACACCCAACTACACTTTACAGCAACAAACTAAGCCCAATCACTTTAAAATTACAAAAAAATGCTAAAAATCATAACAAACTATACCAGAATTACTTCGGCTACCGTAAATCACCCCCAACTATCCCTTACCACAACAAACCAAATCATATCACCTTAAAATTACAAAAAAAGGTGTACAAATTATAGCAAACTATGCCAGACTCACCTAAATTACTTCGGCTACTCTAAATCATCACCAACTAACCCTTACCACAACAAACTAAACCCAATCACTTTTAAATTACAAAAAAATTCTACTAACCATAGCAAACTATGCCAAACTCACCTAAATTACTTCGGCTACTCTAAATCATCACCAACTAACCCTTACCACAACAAACTAAACCCAATCACTTTTAAATTACAAAAAAATGCTACTAGCCATAACAAACTATGCCAAACTCACCTAAATTACTTCGGCTATCAAAAATCACCCCCAACTACACTTTACAGCAACAAACTAAGCCCAATCACTTTAAAATTACAAAAAAATGCTAAAAATCATAACAAACTATACCAGAATCACCTAAATTACTTCGGCTACCGTAAATCATCCCCAATTATCCCTTACCACAACAAACCAAACCATATCATCTTAAAATTACAAAAAAAGGTGTACAAATCATAACAAACTATGCCAGACTCACCTAAATTACTTCGGCTACTCTAAATCATCACCAACTAACCCTTACCACAACAAACTAAACCCAATCACTTTTAAATTGCAAAAAAATGCTACTAACTATAGCAAACTATGCCAAACTCACCTAAATTACTTCGGCTACCATAAATCATCACCAACTATCCCTTACCACAACCAACCAAACCATATCATCTTAAAATTACAAAAAAAGGTGTACAAATCATAACAAACTATGCCAGACTCACCTAAATTACTTCGGCTACTCTAAATCATCTCCAACTAACCCTTACCACAACAAACTAAACCCAGTCACTTTTAAATTACAAAAAAATGCTACTAACCATAGCAAACTATGCCAAACCCACCTAAATTACTTCGGCTACCATAAATCATCACCAACTAACCCTTACTACAACAAACTAAACCCAATCACTTTTAAATTACAAAGAAACGCTACTAACCTTAGCAAACTATGCCAAACTCACCTAAATTACTTCGGCTATCAAAAATCACCACCAACTACACTTTCAGCAACAAACTAAGCCCAATCACTTTAAAATTACAAAAAAATGCTAAAAATCATAACAAACTATACCAGAATCACCTAAATTACTTCGGCTACCGTAAATCATCCCCAACTATCCCTTACCCCAACAAACCAAACCATATCATCTTAAAATTACAAAACTACTTCGGCTAACTAACCAACTAACCCTTACCACAACAAACTAAACCCAATCACATTTAAATTACAAAAAAATGCTACTAACCATAGCAAACTATGCCAAACTCACCTAAATTACTTCGGCTATCAAAAATCACCCCCAACTACACTTTACAGCAACAAACTAAGCCCAATCACTTTAAAATTACAAAAAAATGCTAAAAATCATAACGAACTATACCAAAATCACCTAAATTACTTCGGCTACCGTAAATCACCCCCAACTATCCCTTACCACAACAAACCAAACCCAATCACTTTTAAATTACAAAAAAAGGTGTACAAATCATAACAAACTATGCCAGACTCACCTAAATTACTTCGGCTACTCTAAATCATCACCAACTAACCCTTACCACAACAAACTAAACCCAATCACTTTTAAATTACAAAAAAATGCTACTAACCATAGCAAACTATGCCAAACTCACCTAAATTACTTTGGCTACCATAAATCATCACCAACTAACCCTTACCACAACAAACTAAACCCAATGACTTTTAAATTACAAAAAAATGCTACTAACCATAGCAAACTATGCCAAACTCACCTAAATTACTTCAGCTATCAAAAATCACCCCCAACTACACTTTACAGCAACAAACTAAGCCCAATCACTTTAAAATTACAAAAAAATGCTTAAAATCATAACAAACTATACCAGAATCACCTAAATTACTTCGGCTACCGTAAATCACCCCCAACTATCCCTTACCACAACAAACCAAACCATATCATCTTAAAATTACAAAAAAAGGTGTACAAATCATAACAAATTATGCCAGACTAACCTAAATTACTTCGCCTACTCTAAATCATCACCAACTAACCCTTACCACAACAAACTAAACCCAATCACTTTTAAATTACAAAAAAATGCTACTAACCATAGCAAACTATGCCAAACTCACCTAAATTACTTCGGCTACCATAAATCATCACCAACTAACCCTTACCACAACAAACTAAACCCAATCACTTTTAAATTACAAAAAAATGCTACTAACCATAGCAAACTATGCCAAACTCACCTAAATTACTTTGGCTATCAAAAATCACCCCCAACTACACTTTACAGCAACAAACTAAGCCCAATCACTTTTGAATTACAAAAAAATGCTAAAAATCATAACAAACTATACCAGAATCACCTAAATTACTTCGGCTACCGTAAATCACCCCCAACTATCCCTTACCACAACAAACCAAACCATATCATCTTAAAATTACAAAAAAAGGTGTACAAATCATAACAAACTATGCCAGACTAACTTAAATTTCTTCGGCTACTCTAAATCATCACCAACTAACCCTTACCACAACAAACTAAACCCAATCACTTTTAAATTACAAAAAAATGCTACTAACCATAGCAAACTATGCCAAACTCACCTAAATTACTTCGGCTACCATAAATCATCACCAACTAACCCTTACCACAACAAACTAAACCCAATCACTTTTAAATTACAAAAAAATGCTACTAACCATAGCAAACTATGCCAAACTCACCTAAATTACTTTGGCTATCAAAAATCACCCCCAACTACACTTTAAAGCAACAAACTAAGCCCAATCACTTTAAAATTACAAAAAATGCTAAAAATCATAACAAACTATACCAGAATCACCTAAATTACTTCGGCTACCGTAAATCACCCCCAACTATCCCTTACCACAACAAACCAAACCATATCATCTTAAAATTACAAAAAAAAAGTGTACAAATCATAACAAACTATGCCAGACTCACCTAAATTACTTCGACTACTCTAAATCATCACCAACTAACCCTTACCACAACAAACTAAACCCAATCACTTTTAAATTACAAAAAAATGCTACTAACCATAGCAAACTATGCCAAACTCACCTAAATTACTTCGGCTACCATAAATCATCACCAACTAACCCTTACCACAACAAACTAAACCCAATCACTTTTAAATTACAAAAAAATGCTACTAACCATAGCAAACTATGCCAAACTCACCTAAATTACTTCGGCTATCAAAAATCACCCCCAACTACACTTTACAGCAACAAACTAAGCCCAATCACTTTAAAATTACAAAAAAATGCTAAAAATCAAAACAAACTATACTAGAATCACCTAAATTACTTCGGCTACCGTAAATCACCCCCAACTATCCCTTACCACAACAAACCAAACCATATCATCTTAAAATTACAAAAAAAGGTGTACAAATCATAACAAACTATGCCAGACTCACCTAAATTACTTCGGCTACTCTAAATCATCACCAACTAACCCTTACCACAACAAACTAAACCCAATCACTTTTAAATTACAAAAAAATGCTACTAACCATAGCAAACTATGCCAAACTCACCTAAATTACTTCGGCTACAATAAATCATCACCAACTAACCCTTACCACAACAAATTAAACCCAATCAATTTTAAATTACAAAAAAATGCTACTAACCATAGCAAACTATGCCAAACTCACCTAAATTACTTCGGCTATAAAAAATCACCCCCAACTAAACTTTACAGCAACAAACTAAACCCAATCACTTTAAAATTACAAAAAAATGCTAAAAATCATAACAAACTATACCAGAATTACTTCGGCTACCGTAAATCACCCCCAACTATCCCTTACCACAACAAACCAAATCATATCATCTTAAAATTACAAAAAAAGGTGTACATATCATAACAAACTATGCCAGACTCACCTAAATTACTTCGGCTACTCTAAATCATCACCAACTAACACTTACCACAACAAACTATACCCAATCACTTTTAAATTACAAAAAAATGCTACTAACCATAGCAAACTATGCCAAACTCACCTAAATTACTTCGGCTACCATAAATCATCACCAACTAACCCTTACCACAACAAACTAAACCCAATCATTTTTAAATTACAAAAAAATGCTACTAACCATAGCAAACTATGCCAAACTCACCTAAATTACTTTGGCTATCAAAAATCACCCCCAACTACACTTTACAGCAACAAACTAAACCCAATCACTTTTAAATTACAAAAAAATGCTACTAACCATAGCAAACTATGCCAAACTCACCTAAATTACTTCGGCTACCATAAATCATCACCAACTAACCCTTACCACAACAAACTAAACCAAATCACTTTTAAATTACAAAAAAATGCTACTAACCATAGCAGCCTATGCCAAACTCACCTAAACTACTTCGGCTATCAAAAATCACCCCCAACTACACTTTACAGCAACAAACTAAGCCCAATCACTTTAAAATTACAAAAAATTCTAAAAATCATAACAAACTATACCAGAATCACATAAATTACTTCGGCTACCGTAAATCACCCCCAACTATCCCTTACCACAACAAACCAAACCATATCATCTTAAAATTACAAAAAAAAGGTGTACAAATCATAACAAACTATGCCAGACTCACCTAAATTTCTTCGGCTACTCTAAATCATCACCAACTAACCCTTACCACAACAAACTAAACCCAATCACTTTTAAATTACAAAAAAATGGTACTAACCATAGCAAACTATGCCAAACTCACCTAAATTACTTCGGCTACCATAAATCATCACCAACTAACCCTTACCACAACAAACTAAACCCAATCACTTTTAAATTACAAAAAAATGCTACTAACCATAGCAAACTATGCCAAACTTACCTAAATTACTTCGGCTATCAAAAATTACCCCCAACTACACATTACAGCAACAAACTAAGCCCAATCACTTTAAAATTACAAAAAAATGCTAAAAATCATAACAAACTATACCAGAATCACCTAAATTACTTCGGCTACCGTAAATCACCCCCAACTATCCCTTACCACAACAAACCAAACCATATCATCTTAAAATTACAAAAAAAGGTGTACAAATCATAACAAACTATGCCAGACTCACCTAAATTACTTCGGCTACTCTAAATAATCACCAACTAACGCTTACCACAACAAACTAAACCCAATCAATTTTAAATTACAAAAAAATGCTGCTAACCATAGCAAACTATGCCAAACTCACCTAAATTACTTCGGCTATCAAAAATCACCCCCAACTACACTTTACAGCAACAAACTAAGCCCAATCACTTTAAAATTACAAAAAAATGCTTCGGCTACCATAAATCATCACCAACTAACCCTTACCACAACAAACTAAACCCAATCACTTTTAAATTACAAAAAAATGCTACTAACCATGGCAAACTATGCCAAACTCACCTAAATAAGTACGGCTATCAAAAATCACCCCCAACTACACTTTACAGCAACAAACTAAGCGCAATCACTTTAAAATTACAAAAATATGCTAAAAATCATAACAAACTATACCAGAATCACCTAAATTACTTCGGCTACCGTAAATCACCCCCAACTATCCCTTACCACAACAAACCAAACCATATCATCTTAAAATTACAAAAAAAGGTGTACAAATCATAACAAACTATGCCAGACTCACCTAAATTTCTTCGGCTACTCTAAATCATCACCAACTAATCCTTACCACAACAAACTAAACCCAATCACTTTTAAATTACAAAAAAATGCTACTAACTATAGCAAACTATGCCAAACTCACCTAAATTACTTCGGCTACCATAAATCATCACCAACTAACCCTTACCACAACAAACTAAACCCAATCACTTTTAAATTACAAAAAAATGCTACTAACCATAGCAAACTATGCCGAACTCACCTAAATTACTTTGGCTATCAAAAATCACCCCCAACTACACTTTACAGCAACAAACTAAACCCAATCACTTTTAAATTACAAAAAAATGCTACTAACCATAGCAAACTATGCCAAACTCACCTAAATTACTTCGGCTACCATAAATCATCACCAACTAACCCTTACCACAACAAACTAAACCAAATCACTTTTAAATTACAAAAAAATGCTACTAACCATAGCAAACTATGCCAAACTCACCTAAATTACTTCGGCTATCAAAAATCACCCCCAACTACACTTTACAGCAACAAACTAAGCCCAATCACTTTAAAATTACAAAAAATTCTAAAAATCATAACAAACTATACCAGAATCACATAAATTACTTCGGCTACCGTAAATCACCCCCAACTATCCCTTACCACAACAAACCAAACCATATCATCTTAAAATTACAAAAAAAAGGTGTACAAATCATAACAAACTATGCCAGACTCACCTAAATTTCTTCGGCTACTCTAAATCATCACCAACTAACCCTTACCACAACAAACTAAACCCAATCACTTTTAAATTACAAAAAAATGCTACTAACCATAGCAAACTATGCCAAACTCACCTAAATTACTTCGGCTACCATAAATCATCACCAACTAACCCTTACCACAACAAACTAAACCCAATCATTTTTAAATTACAAAAAAATGATACTAACCATAGCAAACTATGCCAAACTCACCTAAATTACTTTGGCTATCAAAAATCACCCCCAACTACACTTTACAGCAACAAACTAAACCCAATCACTTTTAAATTACAAAAAAATGCTACTAACCATAGCAAACTATGCCAAACTCACCTAAATTACTTCGGCTACCATAAATCATCACCAACTAACCCTTACCACAACAAACTAAACCAAATCACTTTTAAATTACAAAAAAATGCTACTAACCATAGCAGCCTATGCCAAACTCACCTAAACTACTTCGGCTATCAAAAATCACCCCCAACTACACTTTACAGCAACAAACTAAGCCCAATCACTTTAAAATTACAAAAAATTCTAAAAATCATAACAAACTATACCAGAATCACATAAATTACTTCGGCTACCGTAAATCACCCCCAACTATCCCTTACCACAACAAACCAAACCATATCATCTTAAAATTACAAAAAAAAGGTGTACAAATCATAACAAACTATGCCAGACTCACCTAAATTTCTTCGGCTACTCTAAATCATCACCAACTAACCCTTACCACAACAAACTAAACCCAATCACTTTTAAATTACAAAAAAATGGTACTAACCATAGCAAACTATGCCAAACTCACCTAAATTACTTCGGCTACCATAAATCATCACCAACTAACCCTTACCACAACAAACTAAACCCAATCACTTTTAAATTACAAAAAAATGCTACTAACCATAGCAAACTATGCCAAACTTACCTAAATTACTTCGGCTATCAAAAATTACCCCCAACTACACTTTACAGCAACAAACTAAGCCCAATCACTTTAAAATTACAAAAAAATGCTAAAAATCATAACAAACTATACCAGAATCACCTAAATTACTTCGGCTACCGTAAATCACCCCCAACTATCCCTTACCACAACAAACCAAACCATATCATCTTAAAATTACAAAAAAAGGTGTACAAATCATAACAAACTATGCCAGACTCACCTAAATTACTTCGGCTACTCTAAATCATCACCAACTAACGCTTACCACAACAAACTAAACCCAATCAATTTTAAATTACAAAAAAATGCTGCTAACCATAGCAAACTATGCCAAACTCACCTAAATTACTTCGGCTATCAAAAATCACCCCCAACTACACTTTACAGCAACAAACTAAGCCCAATCACTTTAAAATTACAAAAAAATGCAAAAAATCATAACAAACTATACCAGAATCACCTAAATTACTTCGGCTACCGTAAATCACCCCCAACTATACCTTACCACAACAAACCAGACCATATCATCTTAAAATTACAAAAAAAGGTGTACAAATCATAACAAACAATGCCAGACTCACCTAAATTACTTCGGCTACTCTAAATCATCACCAACTAACCCTTACCACAACAAACTAAACCCAATCACTTTTAAATTACAAAAAAATGCTACTAACCATAGCAAACTATGCCAAACTCACCTAAATTACTTCGGCTATCAAAAATCACCACCAACTACACTTTACAGCAACAAACTAAACCCAATCACTTTAAAATTACAAAAAATGCTAAAAATCATAACAAACTATACCAGAATCACATAAATTACTTCGGCTACCGTAAATCACCCCCAACTATCCCTTACCACAACAAACCAAACCATATCATCTTAAAATTACAAAAAAAAGGTGTACAAATCATAACAAACTACGCCAGACTCACCTAAATTACTTCGGCTACTCTAAATCATCACCAACTAACCCTTACCACAACAAACTAAACCCAATCACTTTTAAATTACAAAAAAATGCTACTAACCATAGCAAACTATGCCAAACTCACCTAAATTACTTCGGCTATCAAAAATCACCCCCAACCACACTTTACAGCAACAGACTAAGCCCTACCACTTTAAAATTACAAAAAATTCTAAAAATCATAACAAACTATACCAGAATCACCTAAATTACTTCGGCTACCGTAAATCACCCCCAACTATTCCTTATCACAACAAACCAAACCATATCATCTTAAAATTACAAAAAAAGGTGTACAAATCATAACAAACTATGCCAGACTCACCTAAATTACTTCGGCTACTCTAAATCATCACCAACTAACCCTTACCACAACAAACTAAACCCAATCACTTTTAAATTATGAGAAAATGCTACTAACCATAGCAAACTATGCCAAACTCACCTAAATTACTTCGGCTACCATAAATCATCACCAACTAACCCTTACCACAACAAATTAAACCCAATCACTTTTAAATTACAAAAAAATGCTACTAACCATAGCAAACTATGCCAAACTCACCTAAATTACTTCGGCTATCAAAAATCACCCCCAACTACACTTTACATCAACAAACTAAGCCCAATCACTTTAAAATTACAAAAAATGCTAAAAATCATAACAAACTATACCAGAATCACATAAATTACTTCGGCTACCGTAAATCACCCCCAACTATCCCTTACCACAACAAACCAAACCATATCATCTTAAAATTACAGAAAAAAGGTGTACAAATCATAACAAACTATGCCAGACTCACCTAAATTACTTCGGCTACTCTAAATCATCACCAACTAACCCTTACCACAACAAACTAAACCCAATTACTTTTAAATTACAAAAAAATGCTACTAACCATAGCAAACTATGCCAAACTCACCTAAATTACTTCGGCTACCATAAATCATCACCAACTAACCCTTACAACAACAAACTAAACCCAATCACTTTTAAATTACAAAAAAATGCTACTAACCATGGCAAACTATGCCAAACTCACCTAAATTACTTCGGCTATCAAAAATCACCCCCAACCACACTTTACAGCAACAGACTAAGCCCTACCACTTTAAAATTACAAAAAATTCTAAAAATCATAACAAACTATACCAGAATCACCTAAATTACTTCGGCTACCGTAAATCACCCCCAACTATTCCTTACCACAACAAACCAAACCATATCATCTTAAAATTACAAAAAAGGTGTACAAATCATAACAAACTATTCCAGACTCACCTAAATTACTTCGGCTACTCTAAATCATCACCAACTAACCCTTACCACAACAAACTAAACCCAATCACTTTTAAATTACAAAAAAATGCTACTAACCATAGCAAACTATGCCAAACTCACATAAATTACTTCGGCTACCATAAATCATCACCAACTAACCCTTACCACAACAAACTAAACCCAATCACTTTTAAATTACAAAAAAATGCTACTAACCATAGCAAACTATGCCAAACTCACCTAAATTACTTCGGCTATCAAAAATCACCCCCAACCACACTTTACAGCAACAAACTAAGCCCAATCACTTTAAAATTACAAAAAAATGTTAAAAATCATAACAAACTATACCAGAATCACCTAAATTACTTCGGCTACCGTAAATCACCCCCAACTATCCCTTATCACAACAAACCAAACCATATCATCTTAACATTACTAAAAAAAGGTGTACAAATCATAACAAACTATGCCACACTCACCTAAATTACTTCGGCTACTCTAAATCATCACCAACTAACCCTTACCACAACAAACTAAACCCAATCACTTTTAAATTACAAAAAAATGCTACTAACCATAGCAAACTATGCCAAACTCACCTAAATTACTTCGGCTACCATAAATCATCACCAACTAACCCTTAACACAACAAACTAAACCCAATCACTTTTAAATTACAAAAAAATGCTACTAACCATAGCAAACTCTGCCAAACTCACCTAAATGACTTCGGCTATCAAAAATCACCCCCAACTACACTTTACAGCAACAAACTAAGCCCAATCACTTTAAAATTACAAAAAAATGTTAAAAATCATAACAAACTATACCAGAATCACCTAAATTAGTTCGGCTACCGTAAATCACCCCCAACTATCCCTTACCACAACAAGCCAAACCGTATCATCTTAAAATTACAAAAAAAGGTGTACAAATCATAAAAAACTATGCCAGACTCACCTAAATTACTTCGGCTACTCTAAATCATCACCAACTAACCCTTACCACAACAAACTAAACCCAATCACTTTTAAATTACAAAAAAATGCTACTAACCATAGCAAACTATGCCAAACTCACCTAAATTACTTCGGCTACCATAAATCATCACCAACTAACCCTTACCACAACAAACTAAACCCAATCACTTTTAAATTACAAAAAAATGCTACTAACCATGGCAAACTATGCCAAACTCACCTAAATTACTTCGGCTATCAAAAATCACCCCCAACTACACTTTACAGCAACAAACTAAGCCCAATCACTTTAAAATTACAAAAAATGCTAAAAATCATAACAAACTATACCAGAATCACCTAAATTACTTCGGCTACCGTAAATCACCCCCAACTATCCTTTACCACAACAAACCAAACCTTATCATCTTAAAATTACAAAAAAAGGTGTACAAATCATAACAAACTATGCCAGACTCACCTAAATTACTTCGGCTACTCTAAATCATCACCAACTAACCCTTACCACAACAAACTAAACCCAATCACTTTTAAATTACAAAAAAATGCTACTAACCATAGCAAACTATGCCAAACTCACCTAAATTACTTCGGCTACCATAAATCATTACCAACTAACCCTTACCACAACAAACTAAACCCAATCACTTTTAAATTACAAAAAAATGCTACTAACCATAGCAAACTATGCCAAACTCACCTAAATTACTTCGGCTATCAAAAATCACCCCCAACTACACTTTACAGCAGCAAACTAAGCCCAATCACTTTAAAATTACAAAAAAATGCTAAAAATCATAACAAACTATACCAGAATCACCTAAATTACTTCGGCTACCGTAAATCACCCCCAACTATCCCTTACCACAACAAACCAGACCATATCATCTTAAAATTACAGAAAGAAGGTGTACAAATCATAACAAACTATGCCAGACTCACCTAAATTACTTCGGCTACTCTAAATCATCACCAACTAACCCTTACCACAACAAACTAAACCCAATCACTTTTAAATTACAAAAAAATGCTACTAACCACAGCAAACTATGCCAAACTCACCTAAATTACTTCGGCTACCATAAATCATCACCAACTAACCCTTACCACAACAAACTAAACCCAATCACTTTTAAATTACAAAAAAATGCTACTAACCATGGCAAACTATGCCAAACTCACCTAAATTACTTCGGCTATCAAAAATCACCCCCAACCACACTTTACAGCAACAAACTAAGCCCTACCACTTTAAAATTACAAAAAATGCTAAAAATCATAACAAACTATACCAGAATCACCTAAATTACTTCGGCTACCGTAAATCACCCCCAACTATCCTTTACCACAACAAACCAAACCTTATCATCTTAAAATTACAAAAAAAGGTGTACAAATCATAACAAACTATTCCAGACTCACCTAAATTACTTCGGCTACTCTAAATCATCACCAACTAACCCTTACCACAACAAACTAAACCCAATCACTTTTAAATTACAAAAAAATGCTACTAACCATAGCAAACTATGCCAAACTCACCTAAATTACTTCGGCTACCATAAATCATCACCAACTAACCCTTACCACAACAAACTAAACCCAATCACTTTTAAATTACAAAAAAATGCTACTAACCATAGCAAACTATTCCAAACTCACCTAAATTACTTCGGCTATCAAAAATCACCCCCAACTACACTTTACAGCAACAAACTAAGCCCAATCACTTTAAAATTAAAAAAAATGCTAAAAATCATAACAAACTATACCAGAATTACTTCGGCTACCGTAAATCACCCCCAACTATCCCTTACCACAACAAACCAAATCATATCATCTTAAAATTACAAAAAAAGGTGTACAAATCATAACAAACTATGCCAGACTCACCTAAATTACTTCGGCTACTCTAAATCATCACCAACTAACCCTTACCACAACAAACTAAACCCAATCACTTTTAAATTACAAAAAAATGCTACTAACCATAACAAACTATGCCAAACTCACCTAAATTACTTCGGCTACCATAAATCATTACCAACTAACCCTTACCACAACAAACTAAACCCAATCACTTTTAAATTACAAAAAAATGCTACTAACCATAGCAAACTATGCCAAACTCATCTAAATTACTTCGGCTATCAAAAATCACCCCCAACTACACTTTACAGCACAAACTAAGATCAATCACTTTAAAATTACAAAAAAATGCTAAAAATCATAACAAACTATACCAGAATCACCTAAATTACTACGGCTACTGTAAATCACCCCCAACTATCCCTTACCACAACAAACCAAACCATATCATCTTAAAATTACAAAAAAAGGTGTACAAATCATAACAAACCATGCCAAACTCACCTAAATTACTTCGGCTACTCTAAATCATCACCAACTAACCCTTACCACAACAAACTAAACCCAATCACTTTTATATTACAAAAAAATGCTACTAACCATAGCAAACTATGCCAAACTCACCTAAATTACTTCGGCTACCATAAATCATCACCAACTAACCCTTACCACAACAAACTAAACCCAATCACTTATAAATTACAAAAAAATGCTACTAACCATTGCAAACTATGCCAAACTCACCTAAATAACTTCGGCTATCAAAAATCACCCCCAACTACACTTTACAGCAACAAACTAAGCGCAATCACTTTAAAATTACAAAAAAATTCTAAAAATCATAACAAACTATACCAGAATCACCTAAATTACTTCGGCTACCGTAAATCACCCCCAACTATCCCTTACCACAACAAACCAAACCATATCATCTTAAAATTACAAAAAAAGGTGTACAAATCATAACAAACTATGCCAGACTCACCTAAATTACTTCGGCTACTCTAAATCATCACCAACTAACCCTTACCACAACAAACTAAACCCAATCACTTTTAAATTACAAAAAAATGCTACTAGCCATAGCAAACTATGCCAAACTCACCTAAATTACTTCGGCTACCATAAATCATCACCAACTAACCCTTACCACAACAAACTAAACCCAATCACTTTTAAATTACAAAAAAATGCTACTAACCATGGCAAACTTTGCCAAACTCACCTAAATTACTTCAACTATCAAAAATTACCCCCAACTACACTTTACAGCAACAAACTAAGCCCAATCACTTTAAAATTACAAAAAAAATGTTAAAAATCATAACAAACTATACCAGAATCACCTAAATTACTTCGGCTACCGTAAATCACCCCCAACTATCCCTTACCACAACAAACCAAACCATATCATCTTAAAATTACAAAAAAAGGTGTACAAATCATAACAAACTATGCCAGACTCACCTAAATTACTTCGGCTACTCTAAATCATCACCAACTAACCCTTACCACAACAAACTAAACCCAATCACTTTTAAATTACAAAAAAATGCTACTAACCATAGCAAACTCTGCCAAACTCACCTAAATTACTTCGGCTACCATAAATCATCACCAACTAACCCTTACCACAACAAACTAAACCCAATCACTTTTAAATTACAAAAAAATCTACTAACCGTAGCAAACTATGCCAAACTCACCTAAATTACTTCGGCTATCAAAAATCACCCCCAACTACACTTTACAGCAACAAACTTAGCCCAATCACTTTTAAATTACAAAAAAAAGCTACTAATCATAGCAAACTATGCCAAACTCACCTAAATTACTTCGGCTATCATTAATCATCACCAACTAACCCTTACCACAACAAACTAAACCCAATCACTTTTAAATTACAAAAAAATGCTACTAACCATAGCAAACTCTGCCAAACTCACCTAAATTACTTCGGCTATCAAAAATCACCCCCAACTACACTTTACAGCAACAAACTAAGCCCAATCACTTTAAAATTACAAAAAAATGCTAAAAATCATAACAAACAATACCAGAATCACCTAAATTACTTCGGCTACCGTAAGTCACCCCCAACTATCCCTTACCACTACAAACCAAACCATATCATCTTAAAATTACAAAAAAAGGAGTACAAATCATAACAAACTATGCCAGACTCACCTAAATTACTTCGGCTACTCTAAATCATCACCAACTACCCCTTACCACAACAAACTAAACCCAATCAATTTTAAATTACAAAAAAATGCTATTAACCATAGCAAACTATGCCAAACTCACCTAAATTACTTCGGCTACCATAAATCATCACCAACTGACCCTTACCACAACAAACTAACCCAATCACTTTTAAATTACAAAAAAATGCTACTAACCGTAGCAAACTATGCCAAACTCACCTAAATTACTTCGGCTATCAAAAATCACCCCCAACTACACTTTACAGCAACAAACTTAGCCCAATCACTTTAAAATTACAAAAAAATGCTAAAAATCATAACAAACTATACCAGAATCACCTAAATTACTTCGGCTACCGTAAATCACCCCCAACTATCCCTTACCACAACAAACCAAACCATATGATCTTAAAATTACAAAAAAAGGTGTACAAATCATAACAAACTATGCCAGACTCACCTAAATTACTTCGGCTACTCTAAATCATCACCAACTAACCCTTACCACAACAAACTAAACCCAATCATTTTTTAATTACAAAAAAATGCTACTAACCATAGCAAACCATGCCAAACTCACCTAAATTACTTCGGCTACCATAAATCATCACCAACTAACCCTTACCACAACAAACTAAACCCAATCACTTTTAAATTACAAAAAAATCTACTAACCGTAGCAAACTATGACAAACTCACCTAAATTACTTCGGCTATCAAAAATCACCCCCAACTACACTTTACAGCAACAAACTTAGCCCAATCACTTTAAAATTACAAAAAAATGCTACTAACCATAGCAAACTATGCCAAACTCACCTAAATTACTTTGGCTACCATAAATCATCACCAACTAACCCTTACCACAACAAACTAAACCCAATCACTTTTAAATTACAAAAAAATGCTACTAACCATAGCAAACTCTGCCAAACTCACCTAAATTACTTCGGCTATCAAAAATTACCCCCAACTACACTTTACAGCAACAAACTAAGCCCAATCACTTTAAAATTACAAAAAAATGCTAAAAATCATAACAAACTATACCAGAATCACCTAAATTACTTCGACTACCGTAAATCACCCCCAACTATCCCTTACCACTACAAACCAAACCATATCATCTTAAAATTACAAAAAAAGGTGTACAAATCATAACAAACTATGCCAGACTCACCTAAATTACTTCGGCTACTCTAAATCATCACCAACTAACCCTTACCACAACAAACTAAACCCAATCACTTTTAAATTACAAAAAAATGCTACTAACCATAGCAAACTCTGCCAAACTCACCTAAATTACTTCGGCAATCAAAAATCACCCCCAACTACACTTTACAGCAACAAACTTAGCCCAATCACTTTAAAATTACAAAAAAATGCTAAAAATCATAACAAACTATACCAGAATCACCTAAACTACTTCGGCTACCGTAAATCACCCCCAACTATCCCTTACCACAACAAACCAAACCATATCATCTTAAAATTACAAAAAAAGGTGTACAAATCATAACAAACTATGCCAGACTCACCTAAATTTCTTCGGCTTCTCTAAATCATTTCCAACTAACCCTTACCACAACAAACTAAACCCAATCACTTTTAAATTACAAAAAAAAGCTACTAATCATGGCAAACTATGCCAGACTCACCTAAATTACTTCGGATACTCTAAATCATCACCAACTAACCCTTTCCACAACAAACTAAACCCAATCACTTTTAAATTACAAAAAAATACTACTAACCATAGCAAACTATGCCAAACTCACCTAAATTACTTCGGCTACCATAAATCATCACCAACTAACCCTTACCACAACAAACTAAACCCAATCACTTTTAAATTACAAAAAAATGCTACTAACCATAGCAAACTCTGCCAAACTCACCTAAATTACTTCGGCAATCAAAAATCACCCCCAACTACACTTTACAGCAACAAACTTAGCCCAATCACTTTAAAATTACAAAAAAATGCTAAAAATCATAACAAACTATACCAGAATCACCTAAACTACTTCGGCTACCGTAAATCACCCCCAACTATCCCTTACCACAACAAACCAAACCATATCATCTTAAAATTACAAAAAAAGGTGTACAAATCATAACAAACTATGCCAGACTCACCTAAATTTCTTCGGCTTCTCTAAATCATTTCCAACTAACCCTTACCGCAACAAACTAAACCCAATCACTTTTAAATTACAAAAAAATGCTACTAACCATAGCAAATTATGCCAAACTCACCTAAATTACTTCGGCTATCAAAAATCACCCCCAACTACACTTTACAGCAACAAACTTAGCCCAATCACTTTAAAATTACAAAAAAATGCTACTAACCATAGCAAACTATGCCAAACTCACCTAAATTACTTCGGCTACCATAGATCATCACCAACTAACCCTTACCACAACAAACTAAACCCAATCACTTTTAAATTACAAAAAAATGCTACTAACCATAGCAAACTCTGCCAAACTCACCTAAATTACTTCGGCTATGAAAAATTACCCCCAACTACACTTTACAGCAACAAACTAAGCCCAATCACTTTAAAATTACAAAAAAATGCTAAAAATCATAAAAAACTATACCAGAATCACCTAAATTACTTCGGCTACCGTAAATCACCCCCAACTATCTCTTACCACTACAAACCAAACCATATCATCTTAAAATTACAAAAAAAGGTGTACAAATCATAACAAACTAAGCCAGACTCACCTAAATTACTTCGGCTACTCTAAATCATCACCAACTAACCCTTACCACAACAAACTAAACCCAATGATTTTTAAATTATAAAAAAATGCTACTAACCATAGCAAACTCTGCCAAACTCACCTAAATTACTTCGGCAATCAAAAATCACCCCCAACTACACTTTACAGCAACAAACTTAGCCCAATCACTTTAAAATTACAAAAAAATGCTAAAAATCATAACAAACTATACCAGAATCACCTAAACTACTTCGGCTACCGTAAATCACCCCCAACTATCCCTTACCACAACAAACCAAACCATATCATCTTAAAATTACAAAAAAAGGTGTACAAATCATAACAAACTATGCCAGACTCACCTAAATTACTTCGGCTACTCTAAATCATCACCAACTAACCCTTTCCACAACAAACTAAACCCAATCATTTTTAAATTACAAAAAAATGCTACTAACCATAGCAAACTATGCCAAACTCACCTAAATTACTTCGGCTACCATAAATCATCACCAACTAACCCTTACCACAACAAACTAAACCCAATCACTTTTAAATTACAAAAAAATCTACTAACCGTAGCAAACTATGCCAAACTCACCTAAATTACTTCGGCTATCAAAAATCACCCCCAACTACACTTTACAGCAACAAACTTAGCCCAATCACTTTAAAATTACAAAAAAATGCTACTAACCATAGCAAACTATGCCAAACTCACCTAAATTACTTCGGCTACCATAAATCATCACCAACTAACCCTTACCACAACAAACTAAACCCAATCACTTTTAAATTACAAAAAAATGCTACTAACCATAGCAAACTCTGCCAAACTCACCTAAATTACTTCGGCTATCAAAAATTACCCCCAACTACACTTTACAGCAACAAACTAAGCCCTATCACTTTAAAATTACAAAAAAATGCTAAAAATCATAAAAAACTATACCAGAATCACCTAAATTACTTCGGCTACCGTAAATCACCCCCAACTATCTCTTACCACTACAAACCAAACCATATCATCTTAAAATTACAAAAAAAGGTGTACAAATCATAACAAACTATGCCAGACTCACCTAAATTACTTCGGCTTCTCTAAATCATCACCAACTAACCCTTACCACAACAAACTAAACCCAATCAATTTTAAATTACAAAAAAATGCTATTAACCATAGCAAACTATGCCAAACTCACCTAAATTACTTCGGCTACCATAAATCATCACCAACTAACCCTTACCACAACAAACTAAACCCAATCACTTTTAAATTACAAAAAAAGCTACTAATCATAGCAAACTATGCCAAACTCACCTAAATTACTTCGGCTACCATAAATCATCACCAACTAACCCTTACCACAACAAACTAAACCCAATCACTTTTAAATTACAAAAAAATGCTACTAACCATAGCAAACTATGCCAAACTCACCCAAATTACTTCGGCTATCACAAATCACCCCCAACTACACTTTACAGCAACAAACTAAGCAAAATCGCTTTAAAATTACAAAAAAATGCTAAAAATCATAACAAACTATACCAGAATCACCTAAATTACTTCGGCTACCGTAAATAACCCCCAACTATCCCTTTCCACAATAAACCAAACCATATCATCTTAAAATTACAAAAAAAGGTGTACAAATCATAACAAACTATGCCAGACTCACCTAAATTACTTCGGCTACCGTAAATCACCCCCAACTATCTCTTACCACTACAAACCAAACCATATCATCTTAAAATTACAAAAAAAGGTGTACAAATCATAACAAACTATGCCAGACTCACCTAAATTACTTCGGCTTCTCTAAATCATCACCAACTAACCCTTACCACAACAAACTAAACCCAATCATTTTTAAATTATAAAAAAATGCTACTAACCATAGCAAACTCTGCCAAACTCACCTAAATTACTTCGGCAATCAAAAATCACCCCCAACTACACTTTACAGCAACAAACTTAGCCCAATCACTTTAAAATTACAAAAAAATGCTAAAAATCATAACAAACTATACCAGAATCACCTAAACTACTTCGGCTACCGTAAATCACCCCCAACTATCCCTTACCACAACAAACCAAACCATATCATCTTAAAATTACAAAAAAAGGTGTACAAATCATAACAAACTATGCCAGACTCACCTAAATTACTTCGGTTACTCTAAATCATCACCAACTAACCCTTACCACAACAAACTAAACCCAATCATTTTTAAATTACAAAAAAATGCTACTAACCATAGCAAACTATGCCAAACTCACCTAAATTACTTCGGCTACCATAAATCATCACCAACTAACCCTTACCACAACAAACTAAACCCAATCACTTTTAAATTACAAAAAAATCTACTAACCGTAGCAAACTATGCCAAACTCACCTAAATTACTTCGGCTATCAAAAATCACCCCCAACTACACTTTACAGCAACAAACTTAGCCCAATCACTTTAAAATTACAAAAAAATGCTACTAACCATAGCAAACTATGCCAAACTCACCTAAATTACTTCGGCTACCATAAATCATCACCAACTAACCCTTACCACAACAAACTAAACCCAATCACTTTTAAATTACAAAAAAATGCTACTAACCATAGCAAACTCTGCCAAACTCACCTAAATTACTTCGGCTATCAAAAATTACCCCCAACTACACTTTACAGCAACAAACTAAGCCCAATCACTTTAAAATTACAAAAAAATGCTAAAAATCATAAAAAACTATACCAGAATCACCTAAATTACTTCGGCTACCGTAAATCACCCCCAACTATCTCTTACCACTACAAACCAAACCATATCATCTTAAAATTACAAAAAAAGGTGTACAAATCATAACAAACTATGCCAGACTCACCTAAATTACTTCGGCTTCTCTAAATCATCACCAACTAACCCTTACCACAACAAACTAAACCCAATCAATTTTAAATTACAAAAAAATGCTATTAACCATAGCAAACTATGCCAAACTCACCTAAATTACTTCGGCTACCATAAATCATCACCAACTGACCCTTACCACAACAAACTAAACCCAATCACTTTTAAATTACAAAAAAATGCTACTAACCGTAGCAAACTATGCCGAGCTCACCTAAATTACTTCGGCTATCAAAAATCACTCCCAACTACTCTTTACAGTAACAAACTTAGCCCAATCACTTTAAAATTACAAAAAAATGCTAAAAATCATAACAAACTATACCAGAATCACCTAAATTACTTCGGCTACCGTAAATCACCCCCAACTATCCCTTACCACAACAAACCAAACCATATCATCTTAAAATTACAAAAAAAGGTGTACAAATCATAGCAAACTATGCCAGACTCACCTAAATTACTTCGGCTACTCTAAATCATCACCAACTAACCCTTTCCACAACAAACTAAACCCAATCATTTTTAAATTACAAAAAAATGCTACTAACCATAGCAAACTATGCCAAACTCACCTAAATTACTTCGGCTACCATAAATCATCACCAACTAACCCTTACCACAACAAACTAAACCCAATCACTTTTAAATTACAAAAAAATGCTACTAACCATAGCAAGCTCTGCCAAACTCACCTAAATTACTTCGGTTATCAAAAATCACCCCCAACTACACTTTACAGCAACAAACTAAGCCCAATCACTTTAAAATTACAAAAAAATGCTAAAAATCATAACAAACTATACCAGAATCACCTAAATTACTTCGGCTACCGTAAATCAACCCCAACTATCCCTTACCACTACAAACCAAACCATATCATCTTAAAATTACAAAAAAAGGTGTACAAATCAGAACAAACTATGCCAGACTCACCTAAATTACTTCGGCTACTCTAAATCATCACCAAATAACCCTTACCACAACAAACTAAACCCAATCAATTTTAAATTACAAAAAAATGCTATTAACCATAGCAAACTATGCCAAACTCACCTAAATTACTTCGGCTACCATAAATCATCACCAACTGACCCTTACCACAACAAACTAAACCCAATCACTTTTAAATTAAAAAAAAATGCTACAAACCGTAGCAAACTATGCCAAACTCACCTAAATTACTTCGGCTATCAAAAATCACCCCCAACTACACTTTACAGCAACAAACTTAGCCCAATCACTTTAAAATTACAAAAAAATGCTAAAAATCATAACAAACTATACCAGAATCACCTAAATTACTTCGGCTACCGTAAATCACCCCCAACTATCCCTTACCACAACAAACCAAACCATATCATCTTAAAATTACAAAAAAAGGTGTACAAATCATAACAAACTATGCCAGACTCACCTAAATTACTTCGGCTACTCTAAATCATCACCAACTAACCCTTACCACAACAAACTAAACCCAATCATTTTTAAATTTCAAAAAAATGCTACTAACCATAGCAAACTATGCCAAACTCACCTACATTACTTCGGCTACCATAAATTATCACCAACTATCCCTTACCACAACAAACTAAACCCAATCACTTTTAAATTACAAAAAAATGCTACTAACCATAGCAAACTCTGCCAAACTCACCTAAATTACTTCGGCTATCAAAAATCACCCCCAACCACACTATACAGCAACAAACTAAGCCCAATCACTTTAAAATTACAAAAAAATGCTAAAAATCATAACAAATTATACCAGAATCACCTAAATTACTTCGGCTACCGTAAATCAACCCCAACTATCCCTTACCACTACAAACCAAACCATATCATCTTAAAATTACAAAAAAAGGTGTACAAATCATAACAAACTATGCCAGACTCACCTAAATTACTTCGGCTACTCTAAATCATCACCAACTAACCCTTACCACAACAAACTAAACCCAATCAATTTTAAATTACAAAAAAATGCTATTAACCATAGCAAACTATGCCAAACTCACCTAAATTACTTCGGCTACCATAAATCATCACCAACTGACCCTTACCACAACAAACTAAACCCAATCACTTTTAAATTACAAAAAAATGCTACAAACCGTAGCAAACTATGCCAAACTCACCTAAATTACTTCTGCTATCAAAAATCACCCCCAACTACACTTTACAGCAACAAACTTAGCCCAATCACTTTAAAATTACAAAAAAATGCTAAAAATCATAACAAACTATACCAGAATCACCTAAATTACTTCGGCTACCGTAAATCACCCCCAACTATCCCTTACCACAACAAACCAAACCATATCATCTTAAAATTACAAAAAAAGGTGTACAAATCATAACAAACTATGCCAGACTCACCTAAATTACTTCGGCTACTCTAAATCATCACCAATTAACCCTTACCACAACAAACTAAACCCAATCATTTTTAAATTACAAAAAAATGCTACTAACCATAGCAAACTATGCCAAACTCACCTAAATTACTTCGGCTACCATAAATCATCACCAACTATCCCTTACCACAACAAACTAAACCCAATCACTTTTAAATTACAAAAAAATGCTACTAACCATAGCAAACTCTGCCAAACTCACCTAAATTACTTCGGCTATCAAAAATTTCCCCCAACTACACTTTACAGCAACAAACTAAGCCCAATCACTTTAAAATTACAAAAAAATGCTAAAAATCATAAAAAACTATACCAGAATCACCTAAATTACTTCGGCTACCGTAAATCACCCCCAACTATATCTTACCACTACAAACCAAACCATATCATCTTAAAATTACAAAAAAAGGTGTACAAATCATAACAAACTATGCCAGACTCACCTAAATTACTTCGGCTACTCTAAATCATCACCAACTAACCCTTACCACAACAAACTAAACCCAATCAATTTTAAATTACAAAAAAATGCTATTAACCATAGGAAACTATGCCAAACTCACCTAAATTACTTCGGCTACCATAAATCATTACCAACTGACCCTTACCACAACAAACTAAACCCAATCACTTTTAAATTACAAAAAAATGCTACTAACCGTAGCAAACTATGCCAAACTCACCTAAATTACTTCGGCTATCAAAAATCACCCCCAACTACACTTTACAGCAACAAACTTAGCCCAATCACTTTAAAATTACAAAAAAATGCTAAAAATCATAACAAACTATACCAGAATCACCTAAATTACTTCGGCTACCGTAAATCACCCCCAACTATCCCTTACCACAACAAACCAAACCATATCATCTTAAAATTACAAAAAAAGGTGTACAAATCCTAACAAACTATGCCAGACTCACCTAAATTACTTCGGCTACTCTAAATCATCACCAACTAACCCTTACCACAACAAACTAAACCCAATCATTTTTAAATTACAAAAAAATGCTACTAACCATAGCAAACTATGCCAAACTCATCTAAATTACTTCGGCTATCAAAAATCACCCCCAACTACACTTTACAGCACAAACTAAGATCAATCACTTTAAAATTACAAAAAAATGCTAAAAATCATAACAAACTATACCAGAATCACCTAAATTACTACGGCTACTGTAAATCACCCCCAACTATCCCTTACCACTACAAACCAAACCATATCATCTTAAAATTACAAAAAAAGGTGTACAAATCATAACAAACTATGCCAGACTCACCTAAATTACTTCGGCTACCATAAATCATTACCAAATAACCCTTACCACAACAAACTAAACCCAATCACTTTTAAATTACAAAAAAATGCTACTAACCATAGCAAACTATGCCAAACTCATCTAAATTACTTCGGCTATCAAAAATCACCCCCAACTACACTTTACAGCACAAACTAAGATCAATCACTTTAAAATTACAAAAAAATGCTAAAAATCATAACAAACTATACCAGAATCACCTAAATTACTACGGCTACTGTAAATCACCCCCAACTATCCCTTACCACAACAAACCAAACCATATCATCTTAAAATTACAAAAAAAGGTGTACAAATCATAACAAACCATGCCAAACTCACCTAAATTACTTCGGCTACTCTAAATCATCACCAACTAACCCTTACCACAACAAACTAAACCCAATCACTTTTATATTACAAAAAAATGCTACTAACCAATACAAACTATGCCAAACTCACCTAAATTACTTCGGCTACCATAAATCATCACCAACTAACCCTTACCACAACAAACTAAACCCAATCACTTATAAATTACAAAAAAATGCTACTAACCATTGCAAACTATGCCAAACTCACCTAAATAACTTCGGCTATCAAAAATCACCCCCAACTACACTTTACAGCAACAAACTAAGCGCAATCACTTTAAAATTACAAAAAAATTCTAAAAATCATAACAAACTATACCAGAATCACCTAAATTACTTCGGCTACCGTAAATCACCCCCAACTATCCCTTACCACAACAAACCAAACCATATCATCTTAAAATTACAAAAAAAGGTGTACAAATCATAACAAACTATGCCAGACTCACCTAAATTACTTCGGCTACTCTAAATCATCACCAACTAACCCTTACCACAACAAACTAAACCCAATCACTTTTAAATTACAAAAAAATGCTACTAGCCATAGCAAACTATGCCAAACTCACCTAAATTACTTCGGCTACCATAAATCATCACCAACTAACCCTTACCACAACAAACTAAACCCAATCACTTTTAAATTACAAAAAAATGCTACTAACCATGGCAAACTTTGCCAAACTCACCTAAATTACTTCAACTATCAAAAATTACCCCCAACTACACTTTACAGCAACAAACTAAGCCCAATCACTTTAAAATTACAAAAAAAATGTTAAAAATCATAACAAACTATACCAGAATCACCTAAATTACTACGGCTACTGTAAATCACCCCCAACTATCCCTTACCACAACAAACCAAACCATATCATCTTAAAATTACAAAAAAAGGTGTACAAATCATAACAAACCATGCCAAACTCACCTAAATTACTTCGGCTACTCTAAATCATCACCAACTAACCCTTACCACAACAAACTAAACCCAATCACTTTTATATTACAAAAAAATGCTACTAACCAATACAAACTATGCCAAACTCACCTAAATTACTTCGGCTACCATAAATCATCACCAACTAACCCTTACCACAACAAACTAAACCCAATCACTTATAAATTACAAAAAAATGCTACTAACCATTGCAAACTATGCCAAACTCACCTAAATAACTTCGGCTATCAAAAATCACCCCCAACTACACTTTACAGCAACAAACTAAGCGCAATCACTTTAAAATTACAAAAAAATTCTAAAAATCATAACAAACTATACCAGAATCACCTAAATTACTTCGGCTACCGTAAATCACCCCCAACTATCCCTTACCACAACAAACCAAACCATATCATCTTAAAATTACAAAAAAAGGTGTACAAATCATAACAAACTATACCAGACTCACCTAAATTACTTCGGCTACTCTAAATCATCACCAACTAACCCTTACCACAACAAACTAAACCCAATCACTTTTAAATTACAAAAAAATGCTACTAGCCATAGCAAACTATGCCAAACTCACCTAAATTACTTCGGCTACCATAAATCATCACCAACTAACCCTTACCACCACAAACTAAACCCAATCACTTTTAAATTACAAAAAAATGCTACTAACCATGGCAAACTTTGCCAAACTCACCTAAATTACTTCAACTATCAAAAATTACCCCCAACTACACTTTACAGCAACAAACTAAGCCCAATCACTTTAAAATTACAAAAAAAATGTTAAAAATCATAACAAACTATACCAGAATCACCTAAATTACTTCGGCTACCGTAAATCACCCCCAACTATCCCTTACCACAACAAACCAAACCATATCATCTTAAAATTACAAAAAAAGGTGTACAAATCATAACAAACTATGCCAGACTCACCTAAATTACTTCGGCTACTCTAAATCATCACCAACTAACCCTTACCACAACAAACTAAACCCAATCACTTTTAAATTACAAAAAAATGCTACTAACCATAGCAATCTCTGCCAAACTCACCTAAATTACTTCGGCTACCATAAATCATCACCAACTAACCCTTACCACAACAAACTAAACCCAATCACTTTTAAATTACAAAAAAATCTACTAACCGTAGCAAACTATGCCAAACTCACCTAAATTACTTCGGCTATCAAAAATCACCCCCAACTACACTTTACAGCAACAAACTTAGCCCAATCACTTTTAAATTACAAAAAAAAGCTACTAATCATAGCAAACTATGCCAAACTCACCTAAATTACTTCGGCTATCATTAATCATCACCAACTAACCCTTACCACAACAAACTAAACCCAATCACTTTTAAATTACAAAAAAATGCTACTAACCATAGCAAACTCTGCCAAACTCACCTAAATTACTTCGGCTATCAAAAATCACCCCCAACTACACTTTACAGCAACAAACTAAGCCCAATCACTTTAAAATTACAAAAAAATGCTAAAAATCATAACAAACAATACCAGAATCACCTAAATTACTTCGGCTACCGTAAGTCACCCCCAACTATCCCTTACCACTACAAACTAAACCATATCATCTTAAAATTACAAAAAAAGGTGTACAAATCATAACAAACTATGCCAGACTCACCTAAATTACTTCGGCTACTCTAAATCATCACCAACTAACCCTTACCACAACAAACTAAACCCAATCAATTTTAAATTACAAAAAAATGCTATTAACCATAGCAAACTATGCCAAACTCACCTAAATTACTTCGGCTACCATAAATCATCACCAACTGACCCTTACCACAACAAACTAACCCAATCACTTTTAAATTACAAAAAAATGCTACTAACCGTAGCAAACTATGCCAAACTCACCTAAATTACTTCGGCTATCAAAAATCACCCCCAACTACACTTTACAGCAACAAACTTAGCCCAATCACTTTAAAATTACAAAAAAATGCTAAAAATCATAACAAACTATACCAGAATCACCTAAATTACTTCGGCTACCGTAAATCACCCCCAACTATCCCTTACCACAACAAACCAAACCATATCATCTTAAAATTACAAAAAAAGGTGTACAAATCATAACAAACTATGCCAGACTCACCTAAATTACTTCGGCTACTCAAAATCATCACCAACTAACCCTTACCACAACAAACTAAACCCAATCATTTTTTAATTACAAAAAAATGCTACTAACCATAGCAAACTATGCCAAACTCACCTAAATTACTTCGGCTACCATAAATCATCACCAACTAACCCTTACCACAACAAACTAAACCCAATCACTTTTAAATTACAAAAAAATGCTACTAACCATAGCAAACTATGCCAAACTCACCTAAATTACTTCGGCTACCATAAATCATCACCAACTAACCCTTACCACAACAAACTAAACCCAATCACTTTTAAATTACAAAAAAATGCTACTAACCATAGCAAACTCTGCCAAACTCACCTAAATTACTTCGGCTATCAAAAATTACCCCCAACTACACTTTACAGCAACAAACTAAGCCCAATCACTTTAAAATTACAAAAAAATGCTAAAAATCATAACAAACTATACCAGAATCACCTAAATTACTTCGACTACCGTAAATCACCCCCAACTATCCCTTACCACTACAAACCAAACCATATCATCTTAAAATTACAAAAAAAGGTGTACAAATCATAACAAACTATGCCAGAATCACCTAAATTACTTCGGCTACTCTAAATCATCACCAACTAACCCTTACCACAACAAACTAAACCCAATCACTTTTAAATTACAAAAAAATGCTACTAACCATAGCAAACTCTGCCAAACTCACCTAAATTACTTCGGCAATCAAAAATCACCCCCAACTACACTTTACAGCAACAAACTTAGCCCAATCACTTTAAAATTACAAAAAAATGCTAAAAATCATAACAAACTATACCAGAATCACCTAAACTACTTCGGCTACCGTAAATCACCCCCAACTATCCCTTACCACAACAAACCAAACCATATCATCTTAAAATTACAAAAAAAGGTGTACAAATCATAACAAACTATGCCAGACTCACCTAAATTTCTTCGGCTTCTCTAAATCATTTCCAACTAACCCTTACCACAACAAACTAAACCCAATCACTTTTAAATTACAAAAAAAAGCTACTAATCATAGCAAACTATGCCAGACTCACCTAAATTACTTCGGATACTCTAAATCATCACCAACTAACCCTTTCCACAACAAACTAAACCCAATCACTTTTAAATTACAAAAAAATGCTACTAACCATAGCAAACTATGCCAAACTCACCTAAATTACTTCGGCTACCATAAATCATCACCAACTAACCCTTACCACAACAAACTAAACCCAATCACTTTTAAATTACAAAAAAATGCTACTAACCATAGCAAACTCTGCCAAACTCACCTAAATTACTTCGGCAATCAAAAATCACCCCCAACTACACTTTACAGCAACAAACTTAGCCCAATCACTTTAAAATTACAAAAAAATGCTAAAAATCATAACAAACTATACCAGAATCACCTAAACTACTTCGGCTACCGTAAATCACCCCCAACTATCCCTTACCACAACAAACCAAACCATATCATCTTAAAATTACAAAAAAAGGTGTACAAATCATAACAAACTATGCCAGACTCACCTAAATTTCTTCGGCTTCTCTAAATCATTTCCAACTAACCCTTACCGCAACAAACTAAACCCAGTCACTTTTAAATTACAAAAAAATGCTACTAACCATAGCAAACTATGCCAAACTCACCTAAATTACTTCGGCTATCAAAAATCACCCCCAACTACACTTTACAGCAACAAACTTAGCCCAATCACTTTAAAATTACAAAAAAATGCTACTAACCATAGCAAACTATGCCAAACTCACCTAAATTACTTCGGCTACCATAGATCATCACCAACTAACCCTTACCACAACAAACTAAACCCAATCAATTTTAAATTACAAAAAAATGCTACTAACCATAGCAAACTCTGCCAAACTCACCTAAATTACTTCTGCTATGAAAAATTACCCCCAACTACACTTTACAGCAACAAACTAAGCCCAATCACTTTAAAATTACAAAAAAATGCTAAAAATCATAAAAAACTATACCAGAATCACCTAAATTACTTCGGCTACCGTAAATCACCCCCAACTATCTCTTACCACTACAAACCAAACCATATCATCTTAAAATTACAAAAAAAGGTGTACAAATCATAACAAACTATGCCAAACTCACCTAAATTACTTCGGCTACTCTAAATCATCACCAACTAACCCTTACCACAACAAACTAAACCCAATCATTTTTAAATTATAAAAAAATGCTACTAACCATAGCAAACTCTGCCAAACTCACCTAAATTACTTCGGCAATCAAAAATCACCCCCAACTACACTTTACAGCAACAAACTTAGCCCAATCACTTTAAAATTACAAAAAAATGCTAAAAATCATAACAAACTATACCAGAATCACCTAAACTACTTCGGCTACCGTAAATCACCCCCAACTATCCCTTACCACAACAAACCAAACCATATCATCTTAAAATTACAAAAAAAGGTGTACAAATCATAACAAACTATGCCAGACTCACCTAAATTACTTCGGCTACTCTAAATCATCACCAACTAACCCTTACCACAACAAACTAAACCCAATCATTTTTAAATTACAAAAAAATGCTACTAACCATAGCAAACTATGCCAAACTCGCCTAAATTACTTCGGCTACCATAAATCATCACCAACTAACCCTTACCACAACAAACTAAACCCAATCACTTTTAAATTACAAAAAAATCTACTAACCGTAGCAAACTATGCCAAACTCACCTAAATTACTTCGGCTATCAAAAATCACCCCCAACTACACTTTACAGCAACAAACTTAGCCCAATCACTTTAAAATTACAAAAAAATGCTACTAACCATAGCAAACTATGCCAAACTCACCTAAATTACTTCGGCTACCATAAATCATCACCAACTAACCCTTACCACAACAAACTAAACCCAATCACTTTTAAATTACAAAAAAATGCTACTAACCATAGCAAACTCTGCCAAACTCACCTAAATTACTTCGGCTATCAAAAATTACCCCCAACTACACTTTACAGCAACAAACTAAGCCCTATCACTTTAAAATTACAAAAAAATGCTAAAAATCATAAAAAACTATACCAGAATCACCTAAATTACTTCGGCTACCGTAAATCACCCCCAACTATCTCTTACCACTACAAACCAAACCATATCATCTTAAAATTACAAAAAAAGGTGTACAAATCATAACAAACTATGCCAGACTCACCTAAATTACTTCGGCTTCTCTAAATCATCACCAACTAACCCTTACCACAACAAAGTAAACCCAATCAATTTTAAATTACAAAAAAATGCTATTAACCATAGCAAACTATGCCAAACTCACCTAAATTACTTCGGCTACCATAAATCATCACCAACTGACCCTTACCACAACAAACTAAACCCAATCACTTTTAAATTACAAAAAAATGCCACTAACCGTAGCAAACTATGCCGAGCTCACCTAAATTACTTCGGCTATCAAAAATCACCCCCAACTACCCTTTACAGTAACAAACTTAGCCCAATCACTTTAAAATTACAAAAAAATGCTAAAAATCATAACAAACTATACCAGAATCACCTAAATTACTTCGGCTACCGTAAATCACCCCCAACTATCCCTTACCACAACAAACCAAACCATATCATCTTAAAATTACAAAAAAAGGTGTACAAATCATAACAAACTATGCCAGACTCACCTAAATTACTTCGGCTACTCTAAATCATCACCAACTAACCCTTACCACAACAAACTAAACCCAATCAATTTTAAATTACAAAAAAATGCTATTAACCATAGCAAACTATGCCAAACTCACCTAAATTACTTCGGCTACCATAAATCATCACCAACTGACCCTTACCACAACAAACTAAACCCAATCACTTTTAAATTACAAAAAAATGCTACTAACCATAGCAAACTCTGCCAAACTCACCTAAATTACTTCGGCTATCAAAAATCACCCCCAACCACACTACACAGCAACAAACTAAGCCCAATCACTTTAAAATTACAAAAAAATGCTAAAAATCATAACAAATTATACCAGAATCACCTAAATTACTTCGGCTACCGTAAATCAACCCCAACTATCCCTTACCACTACAAACCAAACCATATCATCTTAAAATTACAAAAAAAGGTGTACAAATCATAACAAACTATGCCAGACTCACCTAAATTACTTCGGCTACTCTAAATCATCACCAACTAACCCTTACCACAACAAACTAAACCCAATCAATTTTAAATTACAAAAAAATGCTATTAACCATAGCAAACTATGCCAAACTCACCTAAATTACTTCGGCTACCATAAATCATCACCAACTGACCCTTACCACAACAAACTAAACCCAATCACTTTTAAATTACAAAAAAATGCTACAAACCGTAGCAAACTATGCCAAACTCACCTAAATTACTTCTGCTATCAAAAATCACCCCCAACTACACTTTACAGCAACAAACTTAGCCCAATCACTTTAAAATTACAAAAAAATGCTAAAAATCATAACAAACTATACCAGAATCACCTAAATTACTTCGGCTACCGTAAATCACCCCCAACTATCCCTTACCACAACAAACCAAACCATATCATCTTAAAATTACAAAAAAAGGTGTACAAATCATAACAAACTATGCCAGACTCACCTAAATTACTTCGGCTACTCTAAATCATCACCAATTAACCCTTACCACAACAAACTAAACCCAATCATTTTTAAATTACAAAAAAATGCTACTAACCATAGCAAACTATGCCAAACTCACCTAAATTACTTCGGCTACCATAAATCATCACCAACTATCCCTTACCACAACAAACTAAACCCAATCACTTTTAAATTACAAAAAAATGCTACTAACCATAGCAAACTCTGCCAAACTCACCTAAATTACTTCGGCTATCAAAAATTTCCCCCAACTACACTTTACAGCAACAAACTAAGCCCAATCACTTTAAAATTACAAAAAAATGCTAAAAATCATAAAAAACTATACCAGAATCACCTAAATTACTTCGGCTACCGTAAATCACCCCCAACTATATCTTGCCACTACAAACCAAACCATATCATCTTAAAATTACAAAAAAAGGTGTACAAATCATAACAAACTATGCCAGACTCACCTAAATTACTTCGGCTACTCTAAATCATCACCAACTAACCCTTACCACAACAAACTAAACCCAATCAATTTTAAAATACAAAAAAATGCTATTAACCATAGGAAACTATGCCAAACTCACCTAAATTACTTCGGCTACCATAAATCATCACCAACTGACCCTTACCACAACAAACTAAACCCAATCACTTTTAAATTACAAAAAAATGCTACTAACCGTAGCAAACTATGCCAAACTCACCTAAATTACTTCGGCTATCAAAAATCACCCCCAACTACACTTTACAGCAACAAACTTAGCCCAATCACTTTAAAATTACAAAAAAATGCTAAAAATCATAACAAACTATACCAGAATCACCTAAATTACTTCGGCTACCGTAAATCACCCCCAACTATCCCTTACCACAACAAACCAAACCATATCATCTTAAAATTACAAAAAAAGGTGTACAAATCCTAACAAACTCTGCCAGACTCACCTAAATTACTTCGGCTACTCTAAATCATCACCAACTAACCCTTACCACAACAAACTAAACCCAATCATTTTTAAATTACAAAAAAATGCTACTAACCATAGCAAACTATGCCAAAGTCACCTAAATTACTTCGGCTACCATAAATCATCACCAACTAACCCTTACCACAACAAACTAAACCCAATCACTTTTAAATTACAAAAAAATGCTACTAACCATAGCAAACTATGCCAAACTCACCTAAATTACTTTGGCTATCAAAAATCACCCCCAACTACACTTTACAGCAACAAACTAAACCCAATCACTTTTAAATTACAAAAAAATGCTACTAACCATAGCAAACTATGCCAAACTCACCTAAATTACTTCGGCTACCATAAATCATCACCAACTAACCCTTACCACAACAAACTAAACCAAATCACTTTTAAATTACAAAAAAATGCTACTAACCATAGCAGCCTATGCCAAACTCACCTAAACTACTTCGGCTATCAAAAATCACCCCCAACTACACTTTACAGCAACAAACTAAGCCCAATCACTTTAAAATTACAAAAAATTCTAAAAATCATAACAAACTATACCAGAATCACATAAATTACTTCGGCTACCGTAAATCACCCCCAACTATCCCTTACCACAACAAACCAAACCATATCATCTTAAAATTACAAAAAAAAGGTGTACAAATCATAACAAACTATGCCAGACTCACCTAAATTTCTTCGGCTACTCTAAATCATCACCAACTAACCCTTACCACAACAAACTAAACCCAATCACTTTTAAATTACAAAAAAATGGTACTAACCATAGCAAACTATGCCAAACTCACCTAAATTACTTCGGCTACCATAAATCATCACCAACTAACCCTTACCACAACAAACTAAACCCAATCACTTTTAAATTACAAAAAAATGCTACTAACCATAGCAAACTCTGCCAAACTCACCTAAATTACTTCGGCTACTCTAAATCATCACCAACTAACCCTTACCACAACAAACTAAACCCAATCAATTTTAAAATACAAAAAAATGCTATTAACCATAGGAAACTATGCCAAACTCACCTAAATTACTTCGGCTACCATAAATCATCACCAACTGACCCTTACCACAACAAACTAAACCCAATCACTTTTAAATTACAAAAAAATGCTACTAACCGTAGCAAACTATGCCAAACTCACCTAAATTACTTCGGCTATCAAAAATCACCCCCAACTACACTTTACAGCAACAAACTTAGCCCAATCACTTTAAAATTACAAAAAAATGCTAAAAATCATAACAAACTATACCAGAATCACCTAAATTACTTCGGCTACCGTAAATCACCCCCAACTATCCCTTACCACAACAAACCAAACCATATCATCTTAAAATTACAAAAAAAGGTGTACAAATCCTAACAAACTCTGCCAGACTCACCTAAATTACTTCGGCTACTCTAAATCATCACCAACTAACCCTTACCACAACAAACTAAACCCAATCATTTTTAAATTACAAAAAAATGCTACTAACCATAGCAAACTATGCCAAAGTCACCTAAATTACTTCGGCTACCATAAATCATCACCAACTAACCCTTACCACAACAAACTAAACCCAATCACTTTTAAATTACAAAAAAATGCTACTAACCATAGCAAACTATGCCAAACTCACCTAAATTACTTTGGCTATCAAAAATCACCCCCAACTACACTTTACAGCAACAAACTAAACCCAATCACTTTTAAATTACAAAAAAATGCTACTAACCATAGCAAACTATGCCAAACTCACCTAAATTACTTCGGCTACCATAAATCATCACCAACTAACCCTTACCACAACAAACTAAACCAAATCACTTTTAAATTACAAAAAAATGCTACTAACCATAGCAGCCTATGCCAAACTCACCTAAACTACTTCGGCTATCAAAAATCACCCCCAACTACACTTTACAGCAACAAACTAAGCCCAATCACTTTAAAATTACAAAAAATTCTAAAAATCATAACAAACTATACCAGAATCACATAAATTACTTCGGCTACCGTAAATCACCCCCAACTATCCCTTACCACAACAAACCAAACCATATCATCTTAAAATTACAAAAAAAAGGTGTACAAATCATAACAAACTATGCCAGACTCACCTAAATTTCTTCGGCTACTCTAAATCATCACCAACTAACCCTTACCACAACAAACTAAACCCAATCACTTTTAAATTACAAAAAAATGGTACTAACCATAGCAAACTATGCCAAACTCACCTAAATTACTTCGGCTACCATAAATCATCACCAACTAACCCTTACCACAACAAACTAAACCCAATCACTTTTAAATTACAAAAAAATGCTACTAACCATAGCAAACTCTGCCAAACTCACCTAAATTACTTCGGCTATCAAAAATTACCCCCAACTACACTTTACAGCAACAAACTAAGCCCAATCACTTTAAAATTACAAAAAAATGCTAAAAATCATAAAAAACTATACCAGAATCACCTAAATTACTTCGGCTACCGTAAATCACCCCCAACTATCTCTTACCACTACAAACCAAACCATATCATCTTAAAATTACAAAAAAAGGTGTACAAATCATAACAAACTATGCCAGACTCACCTAAATTACTTCGGCTACTCTAAATCATCACCAACTAACCCTTACCACAACAAACTAAACCCAATCAATTTTAAATTACAAAAAAATGCTATTAACCATAGCAAACTATGCCAAACTCACCTAAATTACTTCGGCTACCATAAATCATCACCAACTGACCCTTACCACAACAAACTAAACCCAATCACTTTTAAATTACAAAAAAATGCTACTAACCGTAGCAAACTATGCCAAACTCACCTAAATTACTTCGGCTATCAAAAATCACCCCCAACTACACTTTACAGCAACAAACTTAGCCCAATCACTTTAAAATTACAAAAAAATGCTAAAAATCATAACAAACTATACCAGAAACACCTAAATTACTTCGGCTACCGTAAATCACCCCCAACTATCCCTTACCACAACAAACCAAACCATATCATCTTAAAATTACAAAGAAAGGTGTACAAATCATAGCAAACTATGCCAGACTCACCTAAATTACTTCGGCTACTCTAAATCATCACCAACTAACCCTTTCCACAACAAACTAAACCCAATCACTTTTAAATTACAAAAAAATGCTACTAACCATAGCAAACTATGCCAAACTCACCTAAATTACTTCGGCTAACATAAATCATCACCAACTAACCCTTACCACAACAAACTAAACCCAATCACTTTTAAATTACAAAAAAATGCTACTAACCATAGCAAACTCTGCCAAACTCACCTAAATTACTTCGGCAATCAAAAATCACCCCCAACTACACTTTACAGCAACAAACTTAGCCCAATCACTTTAAAATTACAAAAAATGCTAAAAATCATAACAAACTATACCAGAATCACCTAAATTACTTCGGCTACCGTAAATCACCCCCAACTATCCCTTACCACAACAAACCAAACCATATCATCTTAAAATTACAAAAAAAGGTGTACAAATCATAACAAACTATGCCAGACTCACCTAAATTTCTTCGGCTTCTCTAAATCATCACCAACTAACCCTTACCACAACAAACTAAACCCAATCACTTTTAAATTACAAAAAAAAGCTACTAATCATAGCAAACTATGCCAAACTCACCTAAATTACTTCGGCTACCATAAATCATCACCAACTAACCCTTACCACAACAAACTAAACCCAATCACTTTTAAATTACAAAAAAATGCTACTAACCATAGCAAACTATGCCAAACTCACCTAAATTACTTCGGCTATAAAAAATCACCCCCAACTACACTTTACAGCAACAAACTAAGCCCAATCGCTTTAAAATTACAAAAAAATGCTAAAAATCATAACAAACTATACCAGAATCACCTAAATTACTTCGGCTACCGTAAATAACCCCCAACTATCCCTTACCACAATAAACCAAACCATATCATCTTAAAATTACAAAAAAAGGTGTACAAATCATAACAAACTATGCCAGACTCACCTAAATTACTTCGGCTACTCTAAATCATCACCAACTAACCCTTACCACAACAAACTAAACCCAATCACTTTTAAATTACAAAAAAATGCTACTAACCATAGCAAACTCTGCCAAACTCACCTAAATTACTTCGGCTATCAAAAATCACCCCCAACTACACTTTACAGCAACAAACTTAGCCCAATCACTTTAAAATTACAAAAAAATGCTAAAAATCATAACAAACTATACCAGAAACACCTAAATTACTTCGGCTACCGTAAATCACCCCCAACTATCCCTTACCACAACAAACCAAACCATATCATCTTAAAATTACAAAGAAAGGTGTACAAATCATAGCAAACTATGCCAGACTCACCTAAATTACTTCGGCTACTCTAAATCATCACCAACTAACCCTTTCCACAACAAACTAAACCCAATCACTTTTAAATTACAAAAAAATGCTACTAACCATAGCAAACTATGCCAAACTCACCTAAATTACTTCGGCTACCATAAATCATCACCAACTAACCCTTACCACAACAAACTAAACCCAATCACTTTTAAATTACAAAAAAATGCTACTAACCATAGCAAACTCTGCCAAACTCACCTAAATTACTTCGGCAATCAAAAATCACCCCCAACTACACTTTACAGCAACAAACTTAGCCCAATCACTTTAAAATTACAAAAAATGCTAAAAATCATAACAAACTATACAAGAATCACCTAAATTACTTCGGCTACCGTAAATCACCCCCAACTATCCCTTACCACAACAAACCAAACCATATCATCTTAAAATTACAAAAAAAGGTGTACAAATCATAACAAACTATGCCAGACTCACCTAAATTTCTTCGGCTTCTCTAAATCATCACCAACTAACCCTTACCACAACAAACTAAACCCAATCACTTTTAAATTACAAAAAAAAGCTACTAATCATAGCAAACTATGCCAAACTCACCTAAATTACTTCGGCTACCATAAATCATCACCAACTAACCCTTACCACAACAAACTAAACCCAATCACTTTTAAATTACAAAAAAATGCTACTAACCATAGCAAACTATGCCAAACTCACCTAAATTACTTCGGCTATAAAAAATCACCCCCAACTACACTTTACAGCAACAAACTAAGCCCAATCGCTTTAAAATTACAAAAAAATGCTAAAAATCATAACAAACTATACCAGAATCACCTAAATTACTTCGGCTACCGTAAATAACCCCCAACTATCCCTTACCACAATAAACCAAACCATATCATCTTAAAATTACAAAAAAAGGTGTACAAATCATAACAAACTATGCCAGACTCACCTAAATTACTTCGGCTACTCTAAATCATCACCAACTAACCCTTACCACAACAAACTAAACCCAATCACTTTTAAATTACAAAAAAATGCTACTAACCATAGCAAACTCTGCCAAACTCACCTAAATTACTTCGGCTATCAAAAATCACCCCCAACTACACTTTACAGCAACAAACTAAGCCCAATCACTTTAAAATTACAAAAAAATGCTAAAAATCATAACAAACTATACCAGAATCACCTATATTACTTCGGCTACCGTAAATCACCCCCAACTATCCCTTACCACTACAAACCAAACCATATCATCTTAAAATTACAAAAAAAGGTGTACAAATCATAACAAACTATGCCAGACTCACCTAAATTACTTCGGCTACTCTAAATCATCACCAACTAACCCTTACCACAACAAACTAAACCCAATCAATTTTAAATTACAAAAAAATGCTATTAACCATAGCAAACTATGCCAAACTCACCTAAATTACTTCGGCTACCATAAATCATCACCAACTGACCCTTACCACAACAAACTAAACCCAATCACTTTTAAATTACAAAAAAATGCTACAAACCGTAGCAAACTAAGCCAAACTCACCTAAATTACTTCGGCTATCAAAAATCACCCCCAACTACACTTTACAGCAACAAACATAGCCCAATCACTTTAAAATTACAAAAAAATGCTAAAAATCATAACAAACTATACCAGAATCACCTAAATTACTTCGGCTACCGTAAATCACCCCCAACTATCCCTTACCACAACAAACCAAACCATATCATCTTAAAATTACAAAAAAAGGTGTACAAATCATAACTAATTATGCCAGACTCACCTAAATTACTTCGGCTACTCTAAATCATCACCAACTAACCCTTACCACAACAAACTAAACCCAATCATTTTTAAATTACAAAAAAATGCTACTAACCATAGCAAACTATGCCAAACTCACCTAAATTACTTCGGCTACCATAAATCATCACCAACTATCCCTTACCACAACAAACTAAACCCAATCAATTTTAAATTACAAAAAAATGCTACTAACCGTAGCAAACTATGCCAAACTCACCTAAATTACTTCGGCTATCAAAAATCACCCCCAACTACACTTTACAGCAACAAACTTAGCCCAATCACTTTAAAATTACAAAAAAATGCTAAAAATCATAACAAACTATACCAGAATCACCTAAATTACTTCGGCTACCGTAAATCACCCCCAACTATCCCTTACCACAACAAACCAAACCATATCATCTTAAAATTACAAAAAAAGGTGTACAAATCATAACAAACTATGCCAGACTCACCTAAATTACTTCGGCTACTCTAAATCATCACCAACTAACGCTTACCACAACAAACTAAACCCAATCATTTTTAAATTACAAAAAAATGCTACTAACCATAGCAAACTATGCCAAACTCACCTAAATTACTTCGGCTACCATAAATCATCACCAACTAACCCTTACCACAACAAACTAAACCCAATCACTTTTAAATTACAAAAAAATGCTACTAACCATAGCAAACTCTGCCAAACTCACGTAAATTACTTCGGCTATCAAAAATCACCCCCAACCACACTATACAGCAACAAACTAAGCCCAATCACTTTAAAATTACAAAAAAATGCTAAAAATCATAACAAACTATACCAGAATCACCTAAATTACTTCGGCTACCGTAAATTACCCCCAACTATCTCTTACCACAATAAACCAAACCATATCATCTTAAAATTACAAAAAAAGGTGTACAAATCATAACAAACTATGCCAGACTCACCTAAATTACTTCGGCTACTCTAAATCATCACCAACTAACCCTTACCACAACAAACTAAACCCAATCACTTTTAAATTACAAAAAATGCTAAAAATCATAACAAACTATACCAGAATCACCTAAATTACTTCGGCTACCGTAAATCACCCCCAACTATCCCTTACCACAACAAACCAAACCATATCATCTTAAAATTACAAAAAAAGGTGTACAAATCATAACAAACTATGCCAGACTCACCTAAATTACTTCGGCTACTCTAAATCATCACCAACTAACCCTTACCACAACAAACAAAACCCAATCATTTTTAAATTACAAAAAAATGCTACTAACCATAGCAAACTATGCCAAACTCACCTACATTACTTCGGCTACCATAAATTATCACCAACTATCCCTTACCACAACAAACTAAACCCAATCACTTTTAAATTACAAAAAAATGCTACTAACCATAGCAAACTCTGCCAAACTCACGTAAATTACTTCGGCTATCAAAAATCACCCCCAACCACACTATACAGCAACAAACTAAGCCCAATCACTTTTAAATTACAAAAAAATGCTACTAACCATAGCAGCCTATGCCAAACTCACCTAAACTACTTCGGCTATCAAAAATCACCCCCAACTACACTTTACAGCAACAAACTAAGCCCAATCACTTTAAAATTACAAAAAATTCTAAAAATCATAACAAACTATACCAGAATCACATAAATTACTTCGGCTACCGTAAATCACCCCCAACTATCCCTTACCACAACAAACCAAACCATATCATCTTATAATTACAAAAAAAAGGTGTACAAATCATAACAAACTATGCGAGACTCACCTAAATTACTTCGGCTACTCTAAATCATCACCAACTAACCCTTACCACAACAAACTAAACCCAATCCCTTTTAAATTACAAAAAAATGCTAGTAACCATAGCAAACTATGCCAAACTCACCTAAATTACTTCGGCAACCATAAATCATCACCAACTAACCCTTACCACAACAAACTAAACCCAATCACTTTTAAATTAAAAAAAAATGCTACTAACTATAGCAAACTATGCCAAACTCACCTAAATTACTTCGGCTATCAAAAATCACCCCCAACTACACTTTACAGCAACAAACTAAGCCCAATCACTTTAAAATTACAAAAAAATGCTAAAAATCATAAAAAACTATACCAGAATCACCTAAATTACTTCGGCTACCGTAAATCACCCCCAACTATCTCTTACCACTACAAACCAAACCATATCATCTTAAAATTACAAAAAAAGGTGTACAAATCATAACAAACTATGCCAGACTCACCTAAATTACTTCGGCTACTCTAAATCATCACCAACTAACCCTTACCACAACAAACTAAACCCAATCATTTTTAAATTACAAAAAAATGCTACTAACCATAGCAAACTATGCCAAACTCACCTAAATTACTTCGGCTATCAAAAATTACCCCCAACTACACTTTACAGCAACAAACTAAGCCCAATCACTTTAAAATTACAAAAAAATGCTAAAAATCATAAAAAACTATACCAGAATCACCTAAATTACTTCGGCTACCGTAAATCACCCCCAACTATCTCTTACCACTACAAACCAAACCATATCATCTTAAAATTACAAAAAAAGGTGTACAAATCATAACAAACTATGCCAGACTCACCTAAATTACTTCGGCTACTCTAAATCATCACCAACTAACCCTTACCACAACAAACTAAACCCAATCATTTTTAAATTACAAAAAAATGCTACTAACCATAGCAAACTATGCCAAACTCACCTACATTACTTCGGCTACCATAAATTATCACCAACTATCCCTTACCACAACAAACCAAACCATATCATCTTATAATTACAAAAAAAAGTTGTACAAATCATAACAAACTATGCCAGACTCACCTAAATTTCTTCGGCTACTCTAAATCATCACCAACTAACCCTTACCACAACAAACTAAACCCAATCACTTTTAAATTACAAAAAAATTGTACTAACCATAGCAAACTATGCCAAACTCACCTAAATTACTTCGGCTATAAAAAATCACCCCCAACTACACTTTACAGCAACAAACTAAGCCCAATCGCTTTAAAATTACAAAAAAATGCTAAAAATCATAACAAACTATACCAGAATCACCTAAATTACTTCGGCTACCGTAAATAACCCCCAACTATCCCTTACCACAATAAACCAAACCATATCATCTTAAAATTACAAAAAAAGGTGTACAAATCATAACAAACTATGCCAGACTCACCTAAATTACTTCGGCTACTCTAAATCATCACCAACTAACCATTACCACAACAAACTAAACCCAATCACTTTTAAATTACAAAAAAATGCTACTAACCATAGCAAACTCTGCCAAACTCACCTAAATTACTTCGGCTATCAAAAATCACCTCCAACTACACTTTACAGCAACAAACTAAGCCCAATCACTTTAAAATTACAAAAAAATGCTAAAAATCATAACAAACTATACCAGAATCACCTATATTACTTCGGCTACCGTAAATCACCCCCAACTATCCCTTACCACTACAAACCAAACCATATCATCTTAAAATTACAAAAAAAGGTGTACAAATCATAACAAACTATGCCAGACTCACCTAAATTACTTCGGCTACTCTAAATCATCACCAACTAACCCTTACCACAACAAACTAAACCCAATCAATTTTAAATTACAAAAAAATGCTATTAACCATAGCAAACTATGCCAAACTCACCTAAATTACTTCGGCTACCATAAATCATCACCAACTGACCCTTACCACAACAAACTAAACCCAATCACTTTTAAATTACAAAAAAATGCTACAAACCGTAGCAAACTAAGCCAAACTCACCTAAATTACTTCGGCTATCAAAAATCACCCCCAACTACACTTTACAGCAACAAACATAGCCCAATCACTTTAAAATTACAAAAAAATGCTAAAAATCATAACAAACTATACCAGAATCACCTAAATTACTTCGGCTACCGTAAATCACCCCCAACTATCCCTTACCACAACAAACCAAACCATATCATCTTAAAATTACAAAAAAAGGTGTACAAATCATAACTAACTATGCCAGACTCACCTAAATTACTTCGGCTACTCTAAATCATCACCAACTAACCCTTACCACAACAAACTAAACCCAATCATTTTTAAATTACAAAAAAATGCTACTAACCATAGCAAACTATGCCAAACTCACCTAAATTACTTCGGCTACCATAAATCATCACCAACTATCCCTTACCACAACAAACTAAACCCAATCAATTTTAAATTACAAAAAAATGCTACTAACCGTAGCAAACTATGCCAAACTCACCTAAATTACTTCGGCTATCAAAAATCACCCCCAACTACACTTTACAGCAACAAACTTAGCCCAATCACTTTAAAATTACAAAAAAATGCTAAAAATCATAACAAACTATACCAGAATCACCTAAATTACTTCGGCTACCGTAAATCACCCCCAACTATCCCTTACCACAACAAACCAAACCATATCATCTTAAAATTACAAAAAAAGGTGTACAAATCATAACAAACTATGCCAGACTCACCTAAATTACTTCGGCTACTCTAAATCATCACCAACTAACGCTTACCACAACAAACTAAACCCAATCATTTTTAAATTACAAAAAAATGCTACTAACCATAGCAAACTATGCCAAACTCACCTAAATTACTTCGGCTACCATAAATCATCACCAACTAACCCTTACCACAACAAACTAAACCCAATCACTTTTAAATTACAAAAAAATGCTACTAACCATAGCAAACTATGCCAAACTCACCTAAATTACTTCGGCTATCAAAAATCACCCCCAACTAAACTTTACAGCAACAAACTAAGCCCAATCACTTTAAAATTACAAAAAAATGCTAAAAATCATAACAAACTATACCAGAATCACCTAAATTACTTCGGCTACCGTAAATTACCCCCAACTATCTCTTACCACAATAAACCAAACCATATCATCTTAAAATTACAAAAAAAGGTGTACAAATCATAACAAACTATGCCAGACTCACCTAAATTACTTCGGCTACTCTAAATCATCACCAACTAACCCTTACCACAACAAACTAAACCCAATCACTTTTAAATTACAAAAAATGCTAAAAATCATAACAAACTATACCAGAATCACCTAAATTACTTCGGCTACCGTAAATCACCCCCAACTATCCCTTACCACAACAAACCAAACCATATCATCTTAAAATTACAAAAAAAGGTGTACAAATCATAACAAACTATGCCAGACTCACCTAAATTACTTCGGCTACTCTAAATCATCACCAACTAACCCTTACCACAACAAACTAAACCCAATCATTTTTAAATTACAAAAAAATGCTACTAACCATAGCAAACTATGCCAAACTCACCTACATTACTTCGGCTACCATAAATTATCACCAACTATCCCTTACCACAACAAACTAAACCCAATCACTTTTAAATTACAAAAAAATGCTACTAACCATAGCAAACTCTGCCAAACTCACCTAAATTACTTCGGCTATCAAAAATCACCCCCAACCACACTATACAGCAACAAACTAAGCCCAATCACTTTAAAATTACAAAAAAATGCTAAAAATCATAACAAATTATATCAGAATCACCTAAATTACTTCGGCTACCGTAAATCAACCCCAACTATCCCTTACCACTACAAACCAAACCATATCATCTTAAAATTACAAAAAAAGGTGTACAAATCATAACAAACTATGCCAGACTCACCTAAATTACTTCGGCTACTCTAAATCATCACCAACTAACCCTTACCACAACAAACTAAACCCAATCAATTTTAAATTACAAAAAAATGCTATTAACCATAGCAAACTATGCCAAACTCACCTAAATTACTTCGGCTACCATAAATCATCACCAACTGACCCTTACCACAACAAACTAAACCCAATCACTTTTAAATTACAAAAAAATGCTACAAACCGTAGCAAACTATGCCAAACTCACCTAAATTACTTCTGCTATCAAAAATCACCCCCAACTACACTTTACAGCAACAAACTTAGCCCAATCACTTTAAAATTACAAAAAAATGCTAAAAATCATAACAAACTATACCAGAATCACCTAAATTACTTCGGCTACCGTAAATCACCCCCAACTATCCCTTACCACAACAAACCAAACCATATCATCTTAAAATTACAAAAAAAGGTGTACAAATCATAACAAACTATGCCAGACTCACCTAAATTACTTCGGCTACTCTAAATCATCACCAATTAACCCTTACCACAACAAACTAAACCCAATCATTTTTAAATTACAAAAAAATGCTACTAACCATAGCAAACTATGCCAAACTCACCTAAATTACTTCGGCTACCATAAATCATCACCAACTATCCCTTACCACAACAAACTAAACCCAATCACTTTTAAATTACAAAAAAATGCTACTAACCATAGCAAACTCTGCCAAACTTACCTAAATTACTTCGGCTATCAAAAATTTCCCCCAACTACACTTTACAGCAACAAACTAAGCCCAATCACTTTAAAATTACAAAAAAATGCTAAAAATCATAAAAAACTATACCAGAATCACCTAAATTACTTCGGCTACCGTAAATCACCCCCAACTATATCTTACCACTACAAACCAAACCATATCATCTTAAAATTACAAAAAAAGGTGTACAAATCATAACAAACTATGCCAGACTCACCTAAATTACTTCGGCTACTCTAAATCATCACCAACTAACCCTTACCACAACAAACTAAACCCAATCAATTTTAAATTACAAAAAAATGCTATTAACCATAGGAAACTATGCCAAACTCACCTAAATTACTTCGGCTACCATAAATCATCACCAACTGACCCTTACCACAACAAACTAAACCCAATCACTTTTAAATTACAAAAAAATGCTACTAACCGTAGCAAACTATGCCAAACTCACCTAAATTACTTCGGCTATCAAAAATCACCCCCAACTACACTTTACAGCAACAAACTTAGCCCAATCACTTTAAAATTACAAAAAAATGCTAAAAATCATAACAAACTATACCAGAATCACCTAAATTACTTCGGCTACCGTAAATCACCCCCAACTATCCCTTACCACAACAAACCAAACCATATCATCTTAAAATTACAAAAAAAGGTGTACAAATCCTAACAAACTATGCCAGACTCACCTAAATTACTTCGGCTACTCTAAATCATCACCAACTAACCCTTACCACAACAAACTAAACCCAATCATTTTTAAATTACAAAAAAATGCTACTAACCATAGCAAACTATGCCAAACTCACCTAAATTACTTCGGCTACCATAAATCATCACCAACTAACCCTTACCACAACAAACTAAACCCAATCACTTTTAAATTACAAAAAAATGCTACTAACCATAGCAAACTATGCCAAACTCACCTAAATTACTTTGGCTATCAAAAATCACCCCCAACTACACTTTACAGCAACAAACTAAACCCAATCACTTTTAAATTACAAAAAAATGCTACTAACCATCGCAAACTATGCCAAACTCACCTAAATTACTTCGGCTACCATAAATCATCACCAACTAACCCTTACCACAACAAACTAAACCAAATCACTTTTAAATTACAAAAAAATGCTACTAACCATAGCAGCCTATGCCAAACTCACCTAAACTACTTCGGCTATCAAAAATCACCCCCAACTACACTTTACAGCAACAAACTAAGCCCAATCACTTTAAAATTACAAAAAATTCTAAAAATCATAACAAACTATACCAGAATCACATAAATTACTTCGGCTACCGTAAATCACCCCCAACTATTCCTTACCACAACAAACCAAACCATATCATCTTAAAATTACAAAAAAAAGGTGTACAAATCATAACAAACTATGCCAGACTCACCTAAATTTCTTCGGCTACTCTAAATCATCACCAACTAACCCTTACCACAACAAACTAAACCCAATCACTTTTAAATTACAAAAAAATGGTACTAACCATAGCAAACTATGCCAAACTCACCTAAATTACTTCGGCTACCATAAATCATCACCAACTAACCCTTACCACAACAAACTAAACCCAATCACTTTTAAATTACAAAAAAATGCTACTAACCATAGCAAACTCTGCCAAACTCACCTAAATTACTTCGGCTATCAAAAATTACCCCCAACTACACTTTACAGCAACAAACTAAGCCCAATCACTTTAAAATTACAAAAAAATGCTAAAAATCATAAAAAACTATACCAGAAACACCTAAATTACTTCGGCTACCGTAAATCACCCCCAACTATCCCTTACCACAACAAACCAAACCATATCATCTTAAAATTACAAAAAAAGGTGTACAAATCATAGCAAACTATGCCAGACTCACCTAAATTACTTCGGCTACTCTAAATCATCACCAACTAACCCTTTCCACAACAAACTAAACCCAATCACTTTTAAATTACAAAAAAATGCTACTAACCATAGCAAACTATGCCAAACTCACCTAAATTACTTCGGCTACCATAAATCATCACCAACTAACCCTTACCACAACAAACTAAACCCAATCACTTTTAAATTACAAAAAAATGCTACTAACCATAGCAAACTCTGCCAAACTCACCTAAATTACTTCGGCAATCAAAAATCACCCCCAACTACACTTTACAGCAACAAACTTAGCCCAATCACTTTAAAATTACAAAAAATGCTAAAAATCATAACAAACTATACCAGAATCACCTAAATTACTTCGGCTACCGTAAATCACCCCCAACTATCCCTTACCACAACAAACCAAACCATATCATCTTAAAATTACAAAAAAAGGTGTACAAATCATAACAAACTATGCCAGACTCACCTAAATTTCTTCGGCTTCTCTAAATCATCACCAACTAACCCTTACCACAACAAACTAAACCCAATCACTTTTAAATTACAAAAAAAAGCTACTAATCATAGCAAACTATGCCAAACTCACCTAAATTACTTTGGCTACCATAAATCATCACCAACTAACCCTTACCACAACAAACTAAACCCAATCACTTTTAAATTACAAAAAAATGCTACTAACCATAGCAAACTATGCCAAACTCACCTAAATTACTTCGGCTATAAAAAATCACCCCCAACTACACTTTACAGCAACAAACTAAGCCCAATCGCTTTAAAATTACAAAAAAATGCTAAAAATCATAACAAACTATACCAGAATCACCTAAATTACTTCGGCTACCGTAAATAACCCCCAACTATCCCTTACCACAATAAACCAAACCATATCATCTTAAAATTACAAAAAAAGGTGTACAAATCATAACAAACTATGCCAGACTCACCTAAATTACTTCGGCTACTCTAAATCATCACCAACTAACCCTTACCACAACAAACTAAACCCAATCACTTTTAAATTACAAAAAAATGCTACTAACCATAGCAAACTCTGCCAAACTCACCTAAATTACTTCGGCTATCAAAAATCACCCCCAACTACACTTTACAGCAACAAACTAAGCCCAATCACTTTAAAATTACAAAAAAATGCTAAAAATCATAACAAACTATACCAGAATCACCTATATTACTTCGGCTACCGTAAATCACCCCCAACTATCCCTTACCACTACAAACCAAACCATATCATCTTAAAATTACAAAAAAAGGTGTACAAATCATAACAAACTATGCCAGACTCGCCTAAATTACTTCGGCTACTCTAAATCATCACCAACTAACCCTTACCACAACAAACTAAACCCAATCAATTTTAAATTACAAAAAAATGCTATTAACCATAGCAAACTATGCCAAACTCACCTAAATTACTTCGGCTACCATAAATCATCACCAACTGACCCTTACCACAACAAACTAAACCCAATCACTTTTAAATTACAAAAAAATGCTACAAACCGTAGCAAACTAAGCCAAACTCACCTAAATTACTTCGGCTATCAAAAATCACCCCCAACTACACTTTACAGCAACAAACATAGCCCAATCACTTTAAAATTACAAAAAAATGCTAAAAATCATAACAAACTATACCAGAATCACCTAAATTACTTCGGCTACCGTAAATCACCCCCAACTATCCCTTACCACAACAAACCAAACCATATCATCTTAAAATTACAAAAAAAGGTGTACAAATCATAACTAACTATGCCAGACTCACCTAAATTACTTCGGCTACTCTAAATCATCACCAACTAACCCTTACCACAACAAACTAAACCCAATCATTTTTAAATTACAAAAAAATGCTACTAACCATAGCAAACTATGCCAAACTCACCTAAATTACTTCGGCTACCATAAATCATCACCAACTATCCCTTACCACAACAAACTAAACCCAATCAATTTTAAATTACAAAAAAATGCTACTAACCGTAGCAAACTATGCCAAACTCACCTAAATTACTTCGGCTATCAAAAATCACCCCCAACTACACTTTACAGCAACAAACTTAGCCCAATCACTTTAAAATTACAAAAAAATGCTAAAAATAATAACAAACTATACCAGAATCACCTAAATTACTTCGGCTACCGTAAATCACCCCCAACTATCCCTTACCACAACAAACCAAACCATATCATCTTAAAATTACAAAAAAAGGTGTACAAATCATAACAAACTATGCCAGACTCACCTAAATTACTTCGGCTACTCTAAATCATCACCAACTAACGCTTACCACAACAAACTAAACCCAATCATTTTTAAATTACAAAAAAATGCTACTAACCATAGCAAACTATGCCAAACTCACCTAAATTACTTCGGCTACCATAAATCATCACCAACTAACCCTTACCACAACAAACTAAACCCAATCACTTTTAAATTACAAAAAAATGCTACTAACCATAGCAAACTATGCCAAACTCACCTAAATTACTTCGGCTATCAAAAATCACCCCCAACTAAACTTTACAGCAACAAACTAAGCCCAATCACTTTAAAATTACAAAAAAATGCTAAAAATCATAACAAACTATACCAGAATCACCTAAATTACTTCGGCTACCGTAAATTACCCCCAACTATCTCTTACCACAATAAACCAAACCATATCATCTTAAAATTACAAAAAAAGGTGTACAAATCATAACAAACTATGCCAGACTCACCTAAATTACTTCGGCTACTCTAAATCATCACCAACTAACCCTTACCACAACAAACTAAACCCAATCACTTTTAAATTACAAAAAAATGCTACTAACCATAGCAAACTATGCCAAACTCACCTAAATTACTTCGGCTACCATAAATCATCACCAACTATCCCTTACCACAACAAACTAAACCCAATCAATTTTAAATTACAAAAAAATGCTACTAACCGTAGCAAACTATGCCAAACTCACCTAAATTACTTCGGCTATCAAAAATCACCCCCAACTACACTTTACAGCAACAAACTTAGCCCAATCACTTTAAAATTACAAAAAAATGCTAAAAATCATAACAAACTATACCAGAATCACCTAAATTACTTCGGCTACCGTAAATCACCCCCAACTATCCCTTACCACAACAAACCAAACCATATCATCTTAAAATTACAAAAAAAGGTGTACAAATCATAACAAACTATGCCAGACTCACCTAAATTACTTCGGCTACTCTAAATCATCACCAACTAACGCTTACCACAACAAACTAAACCCAATCATTTTTAAATTACAAAAAAATGCTACTAACCATAGCAAACTATGCCAAACTCACCTAAATTACTTCGGCTACCATAAATCATCACCTACTAACCCTTACCACAACAAACTAAACCCAATCACTTTTAAATTACAAAAAAATGCTACTAACCATAGCAAACTATGCCAAACTCACCTAAATTACTTCGGCTATCAAAAATCACCCCCAACTAAACTTTACAGCAACAAACTAAGCCCAATCACTTTAAAATTACAAAAAAATGCTAAAAATCATAACAAACTATACCAGAATCACCTAAATTACTTCGGCTACCGTAAATTACCCCCAACTATCTCTTACCACAATAAACCAAACCATATCATCTTAAAATTACAAAAAAAGGTGTACAAATCATAACAAACTATGCCAGACTCACCTAAATTACTTCGGCTACTCTAAATCATCACCAACTAACCCTTACCACAACAAACTAAACCCAATCACTTTTAAATTACAAAAAAATGCTACTAACCATAGCAAACTATGCCAAACTTACCTAAATTACTTCGGCTATCAAAAATCACCCCCAACTACACTTTACAGCAACAAATAAAGCCCAATTACTTTAAAATTACAAAAAAATGCTAAAAATCTTAACAAACTATACCAGAATCACCTAAATTACTTCGGCTACCGTAAATCATCACCAACTAACCCTTACCACAACAAACTAAACCCAATCAATTTAAGTTACAAAAAAATGCTACTAACCATAGCAAACTATGCCAAACTCACCTAAGTTACTTCGGCTACCATAAATCATCACCAACTAACCCTTACCACAACAAACTAAACCCAATCACTTTTAAATTACAAAAAAATGCTACTAACCATAGCAAACTATGCAAAACTCACCTAAATTACTTCGGCTATCAAAAATCACCCCCAACTACACTTTACAGCAACAAACTAAGCCCAATCACTTTAAAATTACAAAAAAATGCTAAAAATCATAACAAACTATACCAAAATCACCTAAATTACTTCGGCTACCGTAAATCACCCCCAACTATCCCTTACCACAACAAACCAAACCATATCATCTTAAAATTACAAAAAAAGTGTACAAATCATAACAAACTATGCCAGACTCACCTAAATTAATTCGGCTACTCTAAATCATCACCAACTAACCCTTTCCACAACAAACTAAACCCAATCACTTTTAAATTACAAAAAAATGCTACTAACCATAGCAAACTATGCCAAACTCACCTAAATTACTTCGGCTACCATAAATCATCACCAACTAAACCTTACCATAACAAACTAAACCCAATCACTTTTAAATTACAAAAAAATGCTACTAACCATAGCAAACTATGCCAAACTCACCTAAATTACTTCGGCTACCATAAATCATCACCAACTAACCCTTACCACAACAAACTAAACCCAATCACTTTTAAATTACAAAAAAATGCTACTAACTATAGCAAACTATGCCAAACTCACCTAAATTACTTCTGCTATCAAAAATCACCCCCAACTACACTTTACAGCAACAAACTAAGCCCAATCACTTTAAAATTACAAAAAAATGCTAAAAATCATAACAAACTATACCAAAATCACCTAAATTACTTCGGCTACCGTAAATCACCCCCAACTATCCCTTACCACAACAAACCAAACCATATCATCTTAAAATTACAAAAAAAGGTGTACAAATCATAACAAACTATGCCAGACTCACCTAAATTACTTCGGCTACTCTAAATCATCACCAACTAACCCTTTCCAGAACAAACTAAACCCAATCACTTTTAAATTACAAAAAAATGCTACTAACCATAGCAAACTATGCCAAACTCACCTAAAGTACTTCGGCTACCATAAATCATCACCAACTAACTCTTACCACAACAAACTAAACCCAATCACTTTTAAATTACAAAAAAATGCTACTAACCATAGCAAACTATGCCAAACTCACCTAAATTACTTCTGCTATCAAAAATCACCCCCAACTACACTTTACAGCAACAAACAAAGCCCAATCACTTTAAAATTACAAAAAAATGCTAAAAATCTTAACAAACTATACCAGAATCACCTAAATTACTTCGGCTACCGTAAATCATCACCAACTAACCCTTACCACAACAAACTAAACCCAATCAATTTAAGTTACAAAAAAATGCTACTAACCATAGCAAACTATGCAAAACTCACCTAAATTACTTCGGCTATCAAAAATCACCCCCAACTACACTTTACAGCAACAAACTAAGCCCAATCACTTTAAAATTACAAAAAAATGCTAAAAATCATAACAAACTATACCAGAATCACCTAAATTACTTCGGCTACCGTAAATCACCCCCAACTATCCCTTACCACAACAAACCAAACCATATCATCTTAAAATTACAAAAAAAGGTGTACAAATCCTAACAAACTATGCCAGACTCACCTAAATTACTTCGGCTACTCTAAATCATCACCAACTAACCCTTACCACAACAAACTAAACCCAATCATTTTTAAATTACAAAAAAATGCTACTAACCATAGCAAACTATGCCAAACTCACCTAAATTACTTCGGCTACCATAAATCATCACCAACTAACCCTTACCACAACAAACTAAACCCAATCACTTTTAAATTACAAAAAAATGCTACTAACCATAGCAAACTATGCCAAACTCACCTAAATTACTTTGGCTATCAAAAATCACCCCCAACTACACTTTACAGCAACAAACTAAACCCAATCACTTTTAAATTACAAAAAAATGCTACTAACCATAGCAAACTATGCCAAACTCACCTAAATTACTTCGGCTACCATAAATCATCACCAACTAACCCTTACCACAACAAACTAAACCAAATCACTTTTAAATTACAAAAAAATGCTACTAACCATAGCAGCCTATTCCAAACTCACCTAAACTACTTCGGCTATCAAAAATCACCCCCAACTACACTTTACAGCAACAAACTAAGCCCAATCACTTTAAAATTACAAAAAATTCTAAAAATCATAACAAACTATACCAGAATCACATAAATTACTTCGGCTACCGTAAATCTCCCCCAACTATTCCTTACCACAACAAACCAAACCATATCATCTTAAAATTACAAAAAAAAGGTGTACAAATCATAACAAACTATGCCAGACTCACCTAAATTTCTTCGGCTACTCTAAATCATCACCAACTAACCCTTACCACAACAAACTAAACCCAATCACTTTTAAATTACAAAAAAATGGTACTAACCATAGCAAACTATGCCAAACTCACCTAAATTACTTCGGCTACCATAAATCATCACCAACTAACCCTTACCACAACAAACTAAACCCAATCACTTTTAAATTACAAAAAAATGCTACTAACCATAGCAAACTCTGCCAAACTCACCTAAATTACTTCGGCTATCAAAAATTACCCCCAACTACACTTTACAGCAACAAACTAAGCCCAATCACTTTAAAATTACAAAAAAATGCTAAAAATCATAAAAAACTATACCAGAGACACCTAAATTACTTCGGCTACCGTAAATCACCCCCAACTATCCCTTACCACAACAAACCAAACCATATCATCTTAAAATTACAAAAAAAGGTGTACAAATCATAGCAAACTATGCCAGACTCACCTAAATTACTTCGGCTACTCTAAATCATCACCAACTAACCCTTTCCACAACAAACTAAACCCAATCACTTTTAAATTACAAAAAAATGCTACTAACCATAGCAAACTATGCCAAACTCACCTAAATTACTTCGGCTACCATAAATCATCACCAACTAACCCTTACCACAACAAACTAAACCCAATCACTTTTAAATTACAAAAAAATGCTACTAACCATAGCAAACTCTGCCAAACTCACCTAAATTACTTCGGCAATCAAAAATCACCCCCAACTACACTTTACAGCAACAAACTTAGCCCAATCACTTTAAAATTACAAAAAATGCTAAAAATCATAACAAACTATACCAGAATCACCTAAATTACTTCGGCTACCGTAAATCACCCCCAACTATCCCTTACCACAACAAACCAAACCATATCATCTTAAAATTACAAAAAAAGGTGTACAAATCATAACAAACTATGCCAGACTCACCTAAATTTCTTCGGCTTCTCTAAATCATCACCAACTAACCCTTACCACAACAAACTAAACCCAATCACTTTTAAATTACAAAAAAAAGCTACTAATCATAGCAAACTATGCCAAACTCACCTAAATTACTTTGGCTACCATAAATCATCACCAACTAACCCTTACCACAACAAACTAAACCCAATCACTTTTAAATTACAAAAAAATGCTACTAACCATAGCAAACTATGCCAAACTCACCTAAATTACTTCGGCTATAAAAAATCACCCCCAACTACACTTTACAGCAACAAACTAAGCCCAATCGCTTTAAAATTACAAAAAAATGCTAAAAATCATAACAAACTATACCAGAATCACCTAAATTACTTCGGCTACCGTAAATAACCCCCAACTATCCCTTACCACAATAAACCAAACCATATCATCTTAAAATTACAAAAAAAGGTGTACAAATCATAACAAACTATGCCAGACTCACCTAAATTACTTCGGCTACTCTAAATCATCACCAACTAACCCTTACCACAACAAACTAAACCCAATCACTTTTAAATTACAAAAAAATGCTACTAACCATAGCAAACTCTGCCAAACTCACCTAAATTACTTCGGCTATCAAAAATCACCCCCAACTACACTTTACAGCAACAAACTAAGCCCAATCACTTTAAAATTACAAAAAAATGCTAAAAATCATAACAAACTATACCAGAATCACCTATATTACTTCGGCTACCGTAAATCACCCCCAACTATCCCTTACCACTACAAACCAAACCATATCATCTTAAAATTACAAAAAAAGGTGTACAAATCATAACAAACTATGCCAGACTCGCCTAAATTACTTCGGCTACTCTAAATCATCACCAACTAACCCTTACCACAACAAACTAAACCCAATCAATTTTAAATTACAAAAAAATGCTATTAACCATAGCAAACTATGCCAAACTCACCTAAATTACTTCGGCTACCATAAATCATCACCAACTGACCCTTACCACAACAAACTAAACCCAATCACTTTTAAATTACAAAAAAATGCTACAAACCGTAGCAAACTAAGCCAAACTCACCTAAATTACTTCGGCTATCAAAAATCACCCCCAACTACACTTTACAGCAACAAACATAGCCCAATCACTTTAAAATTACAAAAAAATGCTAAAAATCATAACAAACTATACCAGAATCACCTAAATTACTTCGGCTACCGTAAATCACCCCCAACTATCCCTTACCACAACAAACCAAACCATATCATCTTAAAATTACAAAAAAAGGTGTACAAATCATAACTAACTATGCCAGACTCACCTAAATTACTTCGGCTACTCTAAATCATCACCAACTAACCCTTACCACAACAAACTAAACCCAATCATTTTTAAATTACAAAAAAATGCTACTAACCATAGCAAACTATGCCAAACTCACCTAAATTACTTCGGCTACCATAAATCATCACCAACTATCCCTTACCACAACAAACTAAACCCAATCAATTTTAAATTACAAAAAAATGCTACTAACCGTAGCAAACTATGCCAAACTCACCTAAATTACTTCGGCTATCAAAAATCACCCCCAACTACACTTTACAGCAACAAACTTAGCCCAATCACTTTAAAATTACAAAAAAATGCTAAAAATCATAACAAACTATACCAGAATCACCTAAATTACTTCGGCTACCGTAAATCACCCCCAACTATCCCTTACCACAACAAACCAAACCATATCATCTTAAAATTACAAAAAAAGGTGTACAAATCATAACAAACTATGCCAGACTCACCTAAATTACTTCGGCTACTCTAAATCATCACCAACTAACGCTTACCACAACAAACTAAACCCAATCATTTTTAAATTACAAAAAAATGCTACTAACCATAGCAAACTATGCCAAACTCACCTAAATTACTTCGGCTACCATAAATCATCACCAACTAACCCTTACCACAACAAACTAAACCCAATCACTTTTAAATTACAAAAAAATGCTACTAACCATAGCAAACTATGCCAAACTCACCTAAATTACTTCGGCTATCAAAAATCACCCCCAACTAAACTTTACAGCAACAAACTAAGCCCAATCACTTTAAAATTACAAAAAAATGCTAAAAATCATAACAAACTATACCAGAATCACCTAAATTACTTCGGCTACCGTAAATTACCCCCAACTATCTCTTACCACAATAAACCAAACCATATCATCTTAAAATTACAAAAAAAGGTGTACAAATCATAACAAACTATGCCAGACTCACCTAAATTACTTCGGCTACTCTAAATCATCACCAACTAACCCTTACCACAACAAACTAAACCCAATCACTTTTAAATTACAAAAAAATGCTACTAACCATAGCAAACTATGCCAAACTTACCTAAATTACTTCGGCTATCAAAAATCACCCCCAACTACACTTTACAGCAACAAATAAAGCCCAATCACTTTAAAATTACAAAAAAATGCTAAAAATCTTAACAAACTATACCAGAATCACCTAAATTACTTCGGCTACCGTAAATCATCACCAACTAACCCTTACCACAACAAACTAAACCCAATCAATTTAAGTTACAAAAAAATGCTACTAACCATAGCAAACTATGCCAAACTCACCTAAGTTACTTCGGCTACCATAAATCATCACCAACTAACCCTTACCACAACAAACTAAACCCAATCACTTTTAAATTACAAAAAAATGCTACTAACCATAGCAAACTATGCAAAACTCACCTAAATTACTTCGGCTATCAAAAATCACCCCCAACTACACTTTACAGCAACAAACTAAGCCCAATCACTTTAAAATTACAAAAAAATGCTAAAAATCATAACAAACTATACCAAAATCACCTAAATTACTTCGGCTACCGTAAATCACCCCCAACTATCCCTTACCACAACAAACCAAACCCTATCATCTTAAAATTACAAAAAAAGTGTACAAATCATAACAAACTATGCCAGACTCACCTAAATTAATTCGGCTACTCTAAATCATCACCAACTAACCCTTTCCACAACAAACTAAACCCAATCACTTTTAAATTACAAAAAAATGCTACTAACCATAGCAAACTATGCCAAACTCACCTAAATTACTTCGGCTACCATAAATCATCACCAACTAAACCTTACCATAACAAACTAAACCCAATCACTTTTAAATTACAAAAAAATGCTACTAACCATAGCAAACTATGCCAAACTCACCTAAATTACTTCGGCTACCATAAATCATCACCAACTAACCCTTACCACAACAAACTAAACCCAATCACTTTTAAATTACAAAAAAATGCTACTAACTATAGCAAACTATGCCAAACTCACCTAAATTACTTCTGCTATCAAAAATCACCCCCAACTACACTTTACAGCAACAAACTAAGCCCAATCACTTTAAAATTACAAAAAAATGCTACAAATCATAACAAACTATACCAAAATCACCTAAATTACTTCGGCTACCGTAAATCACCCCCAACTATCCCTTACCACAACAAACCAAACCATATCATCTTAAAATTACAAAAAAAGGTGTACAAATCATAACAAACTATGCCAGACTCACCTAAATTACTTCGGCTACTCTAAATCATCACCAACTAACCCTTTCCAGAACAAACTAAACCCAATCACTTTTAAATTACAAAAAAATGCTACTAACCATAGCAAACTATGCCAAACTCACCTAAAGTACTTCGGCTACCATAAATCATCACCAACTAACTCTTACCACAACAAACTAAACCCAATCACTTTTAAATTACAAAAAAATGCTACTAACCATAGCAAACTATGCCAAACTCACCTAAATTACTTCTGCTATCAAAAATCACCCCCAACTACACTTTACAGCAACAAACAAAGCCCAATCACTTTAAAATTACAAAAAAATGCTAAAAATCTTAACAAACTATACCAGAATCACCTAAATTACTTCGGCTACCGTAAATCATCACCAACTAACCCTTACCACAACAAACTAAACCCAATCAATTTAAGTTACAAAAAAATGCTACTAACCATAGCAAACTATGCAAAACTCACCTAAATTACTTCGGCTATCAAAAATCACCCCCAACTACACTTTACAGCAACAAACTAAGCCCAATCACTTTAAAATTACAAAAAAATGCTAAAAATCATAACAAACTATACCAAAATCACCTAAATTACTTCGGCTACCGTAAATCACCCCCAACTATCCCTTACCACAACAAACCAAACCATATCATCTTAAAATTACAAAAAAAGTGTACAAATCATAACAAACTATGCCAGACTCACCTAAATTATTTCGGCTATTCTAAATCATCACCAACTAACCCTTTCCACAACAAACTAAACCCAATCACTTTTAAATTACAAAAAAATGCTACTAACCATAGCAAACTATGCCAAACTCACCTAAATTACTTCGGCTACCATAAATCATCACCAACTAAACCTTACCATAACAAACTAAACCCAATCACTTTTAAATTACAAAAAAATGCTACTAACCAAACTATGCCAAACTCACCTAAATTACTTCGGCTACCATAAATCATCACCAACTAACCCTTACCACAACAAACTAAACCCAATCACTTTTAAATTACAAAAAAATGCTACTAACCATAGCAAACTATGCCAAACTCACCTAAATTACTTCTGCTATCAAAAATCACCCCCAACTACACTTTACAGCAACAAACTAAGCCCAATCACTTTAAAATTACAAAAAAATGCTAAAAATCATAACAAACTATACCAAAATCACCTAAATTACTTCGGCTACCGTAAATCACCCCCAACTATCCCTTACCACAACAAACCAAACCATATCATCTTAAAATTACAAAAAAAGGTGTACAAATCATAACAAACTATGCCAGACTCACCTAAATTACTTCGGCTACTCTAAATCATCACCAACTAACCCTTTCCAGAACAAACTAAACCCAATCACTTTTAAATTACAAAAAAATGCTACTAACCATAGCAAACTATGCCAAACTCACCTAAATTACTTCGGCTACCATAAATCATCACCAACTAACCCTTACCACAACAAACTAAACCCAATCACTTTTAAATTACAAAAAAATGCTACTAACCATAGCAAACTATGCCAAACTCACCTAAATTACTTCGGCTACCATAAATCATCACCAACTAACCCTTACCACAACAAACTAAACCCAATCACTTTTAAATTACAAAAAAATGCTACTAACCATAGCAAACTCTGCCAAACTCACCTAAATTACTTCGGCTATCAAAAATCACCCCCAACTACACTTTACAGCAACAAACTTAGCCCAATCACTTTAAAATTACAAAAAAATGCTAAAAATCATAACAAACTATACCAGAATCACCTAAATTACTTCGGCTACCGTAAATCACCCCCAACTATTCCTTACCACAACAAACCAAACCATATCATCTTAAAATTACAAAAAAAGGTGTACAAATCATAACAAACTAAGCCAGACTCACCTAAATTTCTTCGGCTACTCTAAATCATCACCAACTAACCCTTACCACAACAAACTAAACCTAATCACTTTTAAATTACAAAAAAAAGCTACTAATCATAGCAAACTATGCCAAACTCACCTAAATTACTTCGGCTACCATAAATCATCACCAACTAAACCTTACCATAACAAACTAAATCCAATCACTTTTAAATTACAAAAAAATGCTACTAACCATAGCAAACTATGCCAAACTCACCTAAATTACTTCGGCTACCATAAATCATCACCAACTAACCCTTACCACAACAAACTAAACCCAATCACTTTTAAATTACAAAAAAATGCTACTAACCATAGCAAACTATGCCAAACTCACCTAAATTACTTCGGCTACCATAAATCATCACCAACTAACCCTTACCACAACAAACTAAACCCAATCACTTTTAAATTACAAAAAAATGCTACTAACCATAGCAAACTATACCACAATCACCTAAATTACTTCGGCTACCGTAAATTACCCCCAACTATCTCTTACCACAATAAACCAAACCATATCATCTTAAAATTACAAAAAAAGGTGTACAAATCATAACAAACTATGCCAGACTCACCTAAATTACTTCGGCTACTCTAAATCATCACCAACTAACCCTTACCACAACAAACTAAACCCAATCACTTTTAAATTACAAAAAAATGCTACTAACCATAGCAAACTATGCCAAACTTACCTAAATTACTTCGGCTATCAAAAATCACCCCCAACTACACTTTACAGCAACAAACAAAGCCCAATCACTTTAAAATTACAAAAAAATGCTAAAAATCTTAACAAACTATACCAGAATCACCTAAATTACTTCGGCTACCGTAAATCATCACCAACTAACCCTTACCACAACAAACTAAACCCAATCAATTTAAGTTACAAAAAAATGCTACTAACCATAGCAAACTATGCCAAACTCACCTAAATTACTTCGGCTACCATAAATCATCACCAACTAACCCTTACCACAACAAACTAAACCCAATCACTTTTAAATTTCAAAAAAATGCTACTAACCATAGCAAACTATGCAAAACTCACCTAAATTACTTCGGCTATCAAAAATCACCCCCAACTACACTTTACAGCAACAAACTAAGCCCAATCACTTTAAAATTACAAAAAAATGCTAAAAATCATAACAAACTATACCAAAATCACCTAAATTACTTCGGCTACCGTAAATCACCCCCAACTATCCCTTACCACAACAAACCAAACCATATAATCTTAAAATTACAAAAAAAGTGTACAAATCATAACAAACTATGCCAGACTCACCTAAATTAATTCGGCTACTCTAAATCATCACCAACTAACCCTTTCCACAACAAACTAAACCCAATCACTTTTAAATTACAAAAAAATGCTACTAACCATAGCAAACTATGCCAAACTCACCTAAATTACTTCGGCTACCATAAATCATCACCAACTAAACCTTACCATAACAAACTAAATCCAATCACTTTTAAATTACAAAAAAATGCTACTAACCATAGCAAACTATGCCAAACTCACCTAAATTACTTCGGCTACCATAAATCATCACCAACTAACCCTTACCACAACAAACTAAACCCAATCACTTTTAAATTACAAAAAAATGCTACTAACCATAGCAAACTATGCCAAACTCACCTAAATTACTTCTGCTATCAAAAATCACCCCCAACTACACTTTACAGCAACAAACTAAGCCCAATCACTTTAAAATTACAAAAAAATGCTAAAAATCATAACAAACTATACCAAAATCACCTAAATTACTTCGGCTACCGTAAATCACCCCCAACTATCCCTTACCACAACAAACCAAACCATATCATCTTAAAATTACAAAAATAGGTGTACAAATCATAACAAACTATGCCAGACTCACCTAAATTACTTCGGCTACTCTAAATCATCACCAACTAACCCTTTCCAGAACAAACTAAACCCAATCACTTTTAAATTACAAAAAAATGCTACTAACCATAGCAAACTATGCCAAACTCACCTAAATTACTTCGGCTACCATAAATCATCACCAACTAACCCTTACCACAACAAACTAAACCCAATCACTTTTAAATTACAAAAAAATGCTACTAACCATAGCAAACTATGCCAAACTCACCTAAATTACTTCGGCTACCATAAATCATCACCAACTAACCCTTACCAGAACAAACTAAACCCAATCACTTTTAAATTACAAAAAAATGCTACTAACCATAGCAAACTCTGCCAAACTCACCTAAATTACTTCGGCTATCAAAAATCACCCCCAACTACACTTTACAGCAACAAACTTAGCCCAATCACTTTAAAATTACAAAAAAATGCTAAAAATCATAACAAACTATACCAGAATCACCTAAATTACTTCGGCTACCGTAAATCACCCCCAACTATTCCTTACCACAACAAACCAAACCATATCATCTTAAAATTACAAAAAAAGGTGTACAAATCATAACAAACTATGCCAGACTCACCTAAATTACTTCGGCTACTCTAAATCATCACCAACTAACCCTTACCACAACAAACTAAACCCAATCAATTTTAAATTACAAAAAAATGCTATTAACCATAGCAAACTATGCCAAACTCACCTAAATTACTTCGGCTACCATAAATCATCACCAACTGACCCTTACCACAACAAACTAAACCCAATCACTTTTAAATTACAAAAAAATGCTACTAACCATAGCAAACTATGCCAAACTCACCTAAATTACTTCGGCTATCAAAAATCACCCCCAACTACACTTTACAGCAACAAACTTAGCCCAATCACTTTAAAATTACAAAAAAATGCTAAAAATCATAACAAGCTATACCAGAATCACCTAAATTACTTCGGCTACCGTAAATCACCCCCAACTATCCCTTACCACAACAAACCAAACCATATCATCTTAAAATTACAAAAAAAGGTGTACAAATCATAACAAACTATGCCAGACTCACCTAAATTACTTCGGCTACTCTAAATCATCACCAACTAACCCTTACCACAACAAACTAAACCCAATCATTTTTAAATTACAAAAAAATGCTATTAACCATAGCAAACTATGCCAAACACACCTAAATTACTTCGGCTATCAAAAATCACCCCCAACTACACTTTACAGCAACAAACTAAGCCCAATCACTTTAAAATTACAAAAAAATGCTAAAAATCATAACAAACTATACCAGAATCACCTAAATTACTTCGGCTACCGTAAATCACCCCCAACTATCCATTACCACAACAAACCAAACCATATCATCTTAAAATTACAAAAAAGGTGTACAAATCATAACAAACTATGCCAGACTCACCTAAATTACTTCGGCTACTCTAAATCATCACCAACTAACCCTTACCACAACAAACTAAACCCAATCAATTTAAATTACAAAAAAATGCTACTAACCATAGCAAACTATGCCAAACTCACCTAAATTACTTCGGCTACCATAAATCATCACCAACTAACCCTTACCACAACAAACTAAACCCAATCACTTTTAAATTACAAAAAAATGCTACTAACAATAGCAAACTATGCCAAACTCACCTAAATTACTTCGGCTATCAAAAATCACCCCCAACTAAACTTTACAGCAACAAACTAAGCCCAATCACTTTAAAATTACAAAAAAATGCTAAAAATCATAACAAACTATACCAGAATCACCTAAATTACTTCGGCTACCATAAATCATCACCAACTAACCCTTACCACAACAAACTAAACCCAATCACTTTTAAATTACAAAAAAATGCTACTAACCATAGCAAACTATGCCAAACTCACCTAAATTACTTCGGCTATCAAAAATCACCCCCAACTAAACTTTACAGCAACAAACTAAGCCCAATCACTTTAAAATTACAAAAAAATGCTAAAAATCATAACAAACTATACCAGAATCACCTAAATTTCTTCGGCTAACGTAAATTACCCCCAACTATCCCTTACCACAATAAACCAAACCATATCATCTTAAAATTACAAAAAAAGGTGTACAAATCATAACAAACTATGCCAGACTCACCTAAATTACTTCGGCTACTCTAAATCATCACCAACTAACCCTTACCACAACAAACTAAACCCAATTACTTTTAAATTACAAAAAAATGCTACTAACCATACCAAACTATGCCAAACTCACCTAAATTACTTCGGCTATCAAAAATCACCCCAAACTACACTTTACAGCAACAAACTAAGCCCAATCACTTTAAAATTACAAAAAAATGCTAAAAATCTTAACAAACTATACCAGAATCACCTAAATTACTTCGGCTACCGTAAATCATCACCAACTAACCCTTACCACAACAAACTAAACCCAATCACTTTTAAATTACAAAAAAATGCTACTAACCATAGCAAACTATGCCAAACTCACCTAAATTACTTCGGCTATCAAAAATCACCCCCAACTACACTTTACAGCAACAAACTAAGCCCAATCACTTTAAAATTACAAAAAAATGCTAAAAATCATAACAAACTATACCAGAATCACCTAAATTACTTCGGCTACCGTAAATCACCCCCAACTATCCCTTACCACAACAAACCAAACCATATCATCTTAAAATTACAAAAAAAGGTGTACAAATCATAACAAACTATGCCAGACTCACCTAAATTACTTCGGCTACTCTAAATCATCACCAACTAACCCTTTCCACAACAAACTAAACCCAATCATTTTTAAATTACAAAAAAAAGCTACTAACCATAGCAAACTATGCCAAACTCACCTAAATTACTTCGGCTACCATAAATCATCACCAACTAACCCTTACCCCAACAAACTAAACCCAATCACTTTTAAATAAAAAAAAAATGCTACTAACCGTAGCAAACTATGCCAAACTCACCTAAATTACTTCGGCTATCAAAAATCACCCCCAACAACACTTTACAGCATCAAACTTAGCCCAATCACTTTAAAATTACAAAAAAATGCTAAAAATCATAACAAACTATACCAGAATCACCTAAATTACTTCGGCTACCGTAAATCACCCCCAACTATCCCTTACCACAACAAACCAAACCATATCATCTTAAAATTACAAAAAAAGGTGTACAAATCATAACAAACTATGCCAGACTCACCTAAATTACTTCGGCTACTCTAAATCATCACCAACTAACCCTTACCACAACAAACTAAACCCAATCATTTTTAAATTACAAAAAAATGCTACTAACCATAGCAAACTATGCCAAACACACCTAAATTACTTCGGCTATCAAAAATCACCCCCAACTACACTTTACAGCAACAAACTAAGCCCAATCACTTTAAAATTACAAAAAAATGCTAAAAATCATAAAAAACTATACCAGAATCACCTAAATTACTTCGGCTACCGTAAATCACCCCCAACTATCCATTACCACAACAAACCAAACCATATCATCTTAAAATTACAAAAAATATGTACAAATCATAACAAACTATGCCAGACTCACCTAAATTACTTCGGCTACTCTAAATCATCACCAACTAACCCTTACCACAACAAACTAAACCCAATCAATTTAAATTACAAAAAAATGCTACTAACCACAGCAAACTATGCCAAACTCACCGAAATTACTTCGGCTACCATAAATCATCACCAACTAACCCTTATCACAACAAACTAAACCCAATCACTTTTAAATTACAAAAAATGCTACTAACCATAGCAAACTATGCCAAACTCACCTAAATTACTTCGGCTATCAAAAATCACCCCCAACTAAACTTTACAGCAACAAACTAAGCCCAATCACTTTAAAATTACAAAAAAATACTAAAAATCATAACAAACTATACCAGAATCACCTAAATTACTTCGGCTACCGTAAATTACCCCCAACTATCCCTTACCACAATAAACCAAACCATATCATCTTAAAATTACAAAAAAAGGTGTACAAATCATAACAAACTATGCCAGACTCACCTAAATTACTTCGGCTACTCTAAATCATCACCAACTAACCCTTACCACAACAAACTAAACCCAATCACTTTTAAATTACAAAAAAATGCTACTAACCATAGCAAACTATGCCAAACTCACCTAAATTACTTCGGCTATCAAAAATCACCCCCAACTACACTTTACAGCAACAAACTAAGCCCAATCACTTTAAAATTACAAAAAAATGCTAAAAATCATAACAAACTATACCAGAATCACCTAAATTACTTCGGCTACCGTAAATCACCCCCAACTATCCCTTACCACAACAAATCAAACCATATCATCTTAAAATTACAAAAAAAGGTGTACAAATCTTAACAAACTATGCCAGACTCACCTAAATTACTTCGGCTACTCTAAATCATCACCAACTAACCCTTACCACAACAAACTAAACCTAATCACTTTTAAATTACAAAAAAATGCTACTAACTATAGCAAACTATGCCAAACTCACCTAAATTACTTCGGCTACCATAAATCATCACCAACTAACTCATACCACAACAAACTAAACCCAATCACTTTTAAATTACAAAAAAATGCTATTAACCATAGCAAACTATGCCAAACTCACCTAAATTACTTCGGCTATCAAAAATCACCCCCAACTACACTTTACAGCAACTAACTAAGCCCAATCACTTTAAAATTACAAAAAAATGCTAAAAATCATAACAAACTATACCAGAATCACCTAAATTACTTCGGCTACCGTAAATCACCCCCAACTATCCCTTACCACAACAAACCAAACCATATCATCTTAAAATTACAAAAAAGGTGTACAAATCATAACAAACTATGCCAGACTCACCTAAATTACTTCGGCTACTCTAAATCATCACCAACTAACCCTTACCACAACAAACTAAACCCAATCAATTTAAATTACAAAAAAATGCTACTAACCATAGCAAACTATGCCAAACTCACCTAAATTACTTCGGCTACCATAAATCATCACCAACTAACCCTTACCACAACAAACTAAACCCAATCACTTTTAAATTACAAAAAAATGCTACTAACCATAGCAAACTATGCCAAACACACCTAAATTACTTCGGCTATCAAAAATCACCCCCAACTACACTTTACAGCAACAAACTAAGCCCAATCACTTTAAAATTACAAAAAAATGCTAAAAATCATAACAAACTATACCTAGAATCACCTAAATTACTTCGGCTACCGTAAATTACCCCCAACTATTCCTTTCCACAATAAACCAAACCATATCATCTTAAAATTACAAAAAAAGGTGTACAAATCATAACAAACTATGCCAGACTCACCTAAATTACTTCGGCTACTCTAAATCATCACCAACTAACCCTTACCACAACAAACTAAAGCCAATCACTTTTAAATTACAAAAAAATCCTACAAACCATAGCAAACTATGCCAAACTCACCTAAATTACTTCGGCTATCAAAAATCACCCCCAACTACACTTTACAGCAACAAACTAAGCCCAATCACTTTAAAATTACAAAAAAATGCTAAAAATCATAACAAACTACCAGAATCACCTAAATTACTTCGGCTACCGTAAATCACCCCCAACTATCCCTTACCACAACAAACCAAACCATATCATCTTAAAATTACAAAAAAAGGTGTACAAATCATAACAAACTATGCCAGACTCACCTAAATTACTTCGGCTACTCTAAATCATCACCAACTAACCCTTACCACAACAAACTAAACCTAATCACTTTTAAATTACAAAAAAATGCTACTAACTATAGCAAACTATGCCAAACTCACCTAAATTACTTCGGCTACCATAAATCATCACCAACTAACTCATACCACAACAAACTAAACCCAATTACTTTTAAATTACAAAAAAATGCTACTAATCATAGCAAACTATGCCAAACTCACCTAAATTACTTCGACTATCAAAAATCACCCCCAACTACACTTTACAGCAACAAACTAAGCCCAATCACTTTAAAATTACAAAAAAATGCTAAAAATCATAACAAACTATACCAGAATCACCTAAATTACTTCGGCTACCATAAATCACCCCCAACTATCCCTTACCAAAACAAACCAAACCATATCATCTTAAAATTACAAAAAAAGGTGTACAAATCATAACAAACTATGCCAGACTCACCTAAATTACTTCGGCTACTCTAAATCATCACCAACTAACCCTTACCACAACAAACTAAACCAAATCACTTTTAAATTACAAAAAAATGCTACTAACCATAGCAAACTATGCCAAACTCACCTAAATTACTTCGGCTACCATAAATCATCACCAACTAACCCTTACCAGAACAAACTAAACCCAATCACTTTTAAATTACAAAAAAATGCTAGTAATCATAGCAAACTATGCCAAACTCACCTAAATTACTTCGGATATCAAAAATCACCCCCAACTACACTTTACAGCAACAAACTAAGCCCAATCACTTTAAAATTACAAAAAAATGCTAAAAATCATAACAAACTATACCAGAATCACCTAAATTATTTCGGCTACCGTAAATCACCCCCAACTATCCCTTACCAGAACAAACCAAACCATATCATCTTAAAATTACAAAAAAAGGTGTTCAAATCATAACAAACTATGCCAGACACACATAAATTACTTCGGCTACTCTAAATCATCACCAACTAACCCTTACCACAACAAACTAAACCCAATCACTTTTAAATTACAAAAAAATGCTACTAACCATAGCAAACTATGCCAAACTCACCTAAATTACTTTGGCTACCATAAATCATCACCAACTAACCCTTACCACAACAAACTAAACCCAATCACTTTTAAATTACAAAAAAATGCTACTAACCATAGCAAACTATGCCAAACTCACCTAAATTACTTCGGCTATCAAAAATCACCCCCAACTACACTTTACAGCAACAAACTAAACCCAATCACTTTAAAATTACAAAAAAATGCTAAAAATCATAACAAACTATACCAGAATCACCTAAATTACTTCGGCTACCGTAAATCACCCCCAACTATCCCTTACTACAACAAACCAAACCATATCATCTTAAAATTACAAAAAAAGGTGTACAAATCATAACAAACTATGCCAGACTCACCTAAATTACTTCGGCTACTCTAAATCATCACCAACTAACCCTTACCACAACAAACTAAACCCAATCACTTTTAAATTACAAAAAAAATGCTACTAACCATAGCAAACTATGCCAAACTCACCTAAATTACTTCGGCTACCATAAATCATCACCAACTAACCCTTACCAGAACAAACTAAACCCAATCACTTTTAAATTACAAAAAAATGCTAGTAATCATAGCAAACTATGCCAAACTCACCTAAATTACTTCGGATATCAAAAATCACCCCCAACTACACTTTACAGCAACAAACTAAGCCCAATCACTTTAAAATTACAAAAAAATGCTAAAAATCATAACAAACTATACCAGAATCACCTAAATTATTTCGGCTACCGTAAATCACCCCCAACTATCCCTTACCACAACAAACCAAACCATATCATCTTAAAATTACAAAAAAAGGTGTTCAAATCATAACAAACTATGCCAGACTCACATAAATTACTTCGGCTACTCTAAATCATCACCAACTAACCCTTACCACAACAAACTAAACCCAATCACTTTTAAATTACAAAAAAATGCTACTAACCATAGCAAACTATGCCAAACTCACCTAAATTACTTTGGCTACCATAAATCATCACCAACTAACCCTTACCACAACAAACTAAACCCAATCACTTTTAAATTACAAAAAAATGCTACTAACCATAGCAAACTATGCCAAACTCACCTAAATTACTTCGGCTATCAAAAATCACCCCCAACTACACTTTACAGCAACAAACTAAACCCAATCACTTTAAAATTACAAAAAAATGCTAAAAATCATAACAAACTATACCAGAATCACCTAAATTACTTCGGCTACCGTAAATCACCCCCAACTATCCCTTACTACAACAAACCAAACCATATCATCTTAAAATTACAAAAAAGGTGTACAAATCATAACAAACTATGCCAGACTCACCTAAATTACTTCGGCTACTCTAAATCATCACCAACTAACCCTTACCACAACAAAATAAACCCAATCACTTTTAAATTACAAAAAAATGCTACTAACCATAGCAAACTATGCCAAACTCACCTAAATTACTTCGGCTATCAAAAATCACCCCCAACTACACTTTACAGCAACAAACTAAACCCAATCACTTTAAAATTACAAAAAAATGCTAAAAATCATAACAAACTATACCAGAATCACCTAAATTACTTCGGCTACCGTAAATCACCCCCAACTATCCCTTACCACAACAAACCAAACCATATCACATTAAAATTACAAAAAAAGTTGTACAAATCATAACAAACTATGCCAGACTTACCTAAATTACTTCGGCTACTCTAAATCATCACCAACTAACACTTACCACAACAAACTAAACCCAATCACTTTTAAATTACAAAAAAATGCTACTAACCATAGCAAACTATGCCAAACTTATCTAAATTACTTCGGCTATCAAAAATCACCCCCAACTACACTTTACAGCAACAAACTAAGCCTAATCACATTAAAATTACAAAAAAATGCTAAAAATCATAACAAACTAAACCCAATCACTTTTAAATTACAAAAAAATGCTACTAACCATTGCAAACTATGCCAAACTCACCTAAATTACTTCGGCTACCGTAAATCACCCCCACCTATCCCTTACCACAACAAACCAAACCATATCATCTTAAAATTACAAAAAAAGGTGTACAAATCATAACAAACTATGCCAGACTTACCTAAATTACTTCGGCTGCTCTAAATCATCACCAACTAACCCTTACCACAACAAACTAAACCCAATCACTTTTAAATTACAAAAAAATGCTACTAACCATAGCAAACTATGCCAAACTCACCTAAATTACTTCGGCTACCATAAATCATCACCAACTAACCCTTACCACAACAAACTAAACATAATCAATTTTAAATTACAAAAAAATGCTACTAACCATAGCAAACTATGCCAAACTCACATAAATTACTTCGGCTATCAAAAATCACCCCCAACTACACTTTACAGCAACAAACTAAGCCCAATCACTTTAAAATTACAAAAAAATGCTAAAAATCATAACAAACTATACCAGAATCACCTAAATTACTTCGGCTACCATAAATCACCCCCAACTATCCCTTACCAAAACAAACCAAACCATATCATCTTAAAATTACAAAAAAAGGTGTACAAATCATAACAAACTATGCCAGACTCACCTAAATTACTTCGGCTACTCTAAATCATCACCAACTAACCCTTACCACAACAAACTAAACCCAATCACTTTTAAATTACAAAAAATGCTACTAACCATAGCAAACTATGCCAAACTCACCTAAATTACTTCGGCTACCATAAATCATCACCAACTAACCCTTACCAGAACAAACTAAACCCAATCACTTTTAAATTACAAAAAAATGCTAGTAATCATAGCAAACTATGCCAAACTCACCTAAATTACTTCGGATATCAAAAATCACCCCCAACTACACTTTACAGCAACAAACTAAGCCCAATCACTTTAAAATTACAAAAAAATGCTAAAAATCATAACAAACTATACCAGAATCACCTAAATTATTTCGGCTACCGTAAATCACCCCCAACTATCCCTTACCACAACAAACCAAACCATATCATCTTAAAATTACAAAAAATGGTGTTCACATCATAACAAACTATGCCAGACTCACATAAATTACTTCGGCTACTCTAAATCATCACCAACTAACCCTTACCACAACAAACTAAACCCAATCACTTTTAAATTACAAAAAAATGCTACTAACCATAGCAAACTATGCCAAACTCACCTAAATTACTTTGGCTACCATAAATCATCACCAACTAACCCTTACCACAACAAACTAAACCCAATCACTTTTAAATTACAAAAAAATGCTACTAACCATAGCAAACTATGCCAAACTCACCTAAATTACTTCGGCTATCAAAAATCACCCCCAACTACACTTTACAGCAACAAACTAAACCCAATCACTTTAAAATTACAAAAAAATGCTAAAAATCATAACAAACTATACCAGAATCACCTAAATTACTTCGGCTACCGTAAATCACCCCCAACTATCCCTTTCCACAACAAACCAAACCATATCACATTAAAATTACAAAAAAAGTTGTACAAATCATAACAAACTATGCCAGACTTACCTAAATTACTTCGGCTACTCTAAATCATCACCAACTAACACTTACCACAACAAACTAAACCCAATCACTTTTAAATTACAAAAAAATGCTACTAACCATAGCAAACTATGCCAAACTCACCTAAATTACTTCGGCAACCATAAATCATCACCAACTAACCCTTACCACAACAAACTAAACCCAATCACATTTAAATTACAAAAAAATGCTAAAAATCATAACAAACTATACCAGAATCACCTAAATTATTTCGGCTACCGTAAATCACCCCCAACTATCCCTTACCACAACAAACCAAACCATATCATCTTAAAATTACAAAAAAAGTTGTACAAATCATAACAAACTATGCCAGACTTACCTAAATTACTTCGGCTACTCTAAATCATCACCAACTAACACTTACCACAACAAACTAAACCCAATCACTTTTAAATTACAAAAAAATGCTACTAACCATAGCAAACTATGCCAAACTCACCTAAATTACTTCGGCAACCATAAATCATCACCAACTAACCCTTACCACAACAAACTAAACCCAATCACATTTAAATTACAAAAAAATGCTACTAACCATAGCAAACTATGCCAAACTCACCTAAATTACTTCGGCTATCAAAAATCACCCCCAACTACACTTTACAGCAACAAACTAAGCCCAATCACTTTAAAATTACAAAAAAATGTTAAAAATCATAACAAACTATACCAGAATCACCTAAATTACTTCGGCTACCGTAAGTCACCCCCAACTATCCCTTACCACAACAAACCAAACCATATCATCTTAAAATTACAAAAAAAGGTGTACAAATCATAACAAACTATGCCAGACTCACCAAAATTACTTCGGCAACTCTAAATCATCACCAACTAACCCTTACCACAACAAACTAAATCCAATCACTTTTAAATTACAAAAAAATGCTACTAACCATAGCAAACTATGCCAGACTCACCTAAATTACTTCGGCAACCATAAATCATCACCAACTAACCCTTACCACAACAAACTAAACCCAATCAATTTTAAATTACAAAAAAATGCTACTAACCATAGCAAACTATGCCAAACTCACATAAATTACTTCGGCTATCAAAAATCACCCCCAACTACACTTTACAGCAACAAACTAAGCCCAATCACTTTAAAATTACAAAAAAATGCTAAAAATCATTACAAACTATACCAGAATCACCTAAATTACTTCGGCTACCGTAAATCACCCCCAACTATCCCTTACTACAACAAACCAAACCATATCACCTTAAAATTACAAAACAAGGTGTACAAATCATAACAAACTATGCCAGATTTACCTAAATTACTTCGGCTACTCTAAATCATCACCAACTAACCCTTACCACAACAACCTAAACCCAGTCACTTTTAAATTACAAAAAAATGCTACTAACCATAGCAAACTATGCCAAACTCACCTAAATTACTTCGGCTACCATAAATCATCACCAACTAACCCTTACCACAACAAACTAAACCCAATCACTTTTAAATTACAAAAAAATGCTACTAACCATAGCAAACTATGCCAAACTCACCTAAATTACTTCGGCTATCAAAAATCACCCCCAACTACACTTTACAGCAACAAATTAAGCCCAATCACTTTAAAATTACAAAAAAATGATAAAAATCATAACAAACTATACCAGAATCACCTAAATTACTTCGGCTACCGTAAATCACCCCCAACTATCCCTTACCACAACAAACCAAACCATATCATCTTAAAATTACAAAAAAAGTTGTACAAATCATAACAAACTATGCCAGACTTACCTAAATTACTTCGGCTACTCTAAATCATCACCAACTAACACTTACCACAACAAACTAAACCCAATCACTTTTAAATTACAAAAAAATGCTACTAACCATAGCAAACTATGCCAAACTTACCTAAATTACTTCGGCAACCATAAATCATCACCAACTAACCCTTACCACAACAAACTAAACCCAATCACACTTAAATTACAAAAAAATGCTACTAACCATAGCAAACTATGCCAAACTCACCTAAATTACTTCGGCTATCAAAAATCACCCCCAACTACACTTTACAGCAACAAACTAAGCCCAATTACTTTAAAATTACAAAAAAATTCTAAAAATCATAACAAACTATACCAGAATCACCTAAATTACTTCGGCTACCGTAAATCACCCCCAACTATCCCTTACCACAACAAACCAAACCATATCATCTTAAAATTAAAAAAAAGGTGTACAAATCATAACAAACTATGCCAGACTCACCTAAATTACTTCGGCTACTCTAAATCATCACCAACTAACCCTTACCACAACAAACTAAACCCAATCACTTTTAAATTACAAAAAAATGCTACTAACCCTAGAAAACTATGCCAAACTCACCTAAATTACTTCGGCTACCATAAATCATCAACAACTAACCCTTACCACAACAAACTAAACCCAATCACTTTTAAATTACAAAAAAATGCTACTAACCATAGCAAACTATGTCAAACTCACCTAAATTACTTTTGCTATCAAAAATCACCCCCAACTACACTTTACAGCAACAAACTAAGCCCAAACACTTTAAAATTACAAAAAAATGCTAAAAATCATAACAAACTATACCAGAATCACCTAAATTACTTCGGCTACCGTAAATCACCCCCAACTATCCCTTACCACAACAAACCAAACCATATCATCTTAAAATTACAAAAAAAGGTGTACAAATCATAACAAACTATGCCAGACTCACCTAAATTACTTCGGCAACTCTAAATCATCACCAACTAACCCTTACCACAACAAACTAAATCCAAACATTTTTAAATTACAAAAAAATGCTACTAACCATAGCAAACTATGCCAGACTCACCTAAATTACTTCGGCAACCATAAATCATCACCAAGTAACCCTTACCACAACAAACTAAACCCAATCACATTTAAATTACAAAAAAATGCTACTAACCATAGCAAACTATGCCAAACTCACCTAAATTACTTCGGTTATCAAAAATCACCCCCAACTACACTTTACAGCAACAAACTAAGCCCAATCACTTTAAAATTACAAAAAAATGCTAAAAATCATAACAAACTATACCAGAATCCCCTAAATTACTTCGGCTACCGTAAATCACCCCCAACTATCCCTTACCACAACAAACCAAACCATATCACCTTAAAATTACAAAACAAGGTGTACAAATCATAACAAATTATGCCAGACTCACCTAAATTACTTCGGCTACTCTAAATCATCACCAACTAACCCTTACCACAACAAACTAAACCCAATCACTTTTAAATTACAAAAAAATGCTACTAACCATAGCAAACTATGCCAAACTCACCTAAATTACTTCGGCAACCATAAATCATCACCAACTAACCCTTACCACAACAAACTAAACCCAATCACATTTAAATTACAAAAAAATGCTACTAACCATAGCAAACTATGCCAAACTCACCTAAATTACTTCGGCTATCAAAAATCACCCCCAACTACACTTTACAGCAACAAACTAAGCCCAAACACTTTAAAATTACAAAAAAATGCTAAAAATCATAACAAACTATACCAGAATCACCTAAATTACTTCGGCCACCGTAAATCACCCCCAACTATTCCTTACCACAACAAACCAAACCATATCACCTTAAAATTACAAAACAAGGTGTACAAATCATAACAAACTATGCCAGATTTACCTAAATTACTTCGGCTACTCTAAATCATCACCAACTAACCCTTACCACAACAACCTAAACCCAGTCACTTTTAAATTACAAAAAAATGCTACTAACCATAGCAAACTATGCCAAACTCACCTAAATTACTTCGGCTACCATAAATCATCACCAACTAACCCTTACCACAACAAACTAAACCCAATCACTTTTAAATTACAAAAAAATGCTACTAACCATAGCAAACTATGCCAAACTCACCTAAATTACTTCGGCTATCAAAAATCACCCCCAACTACACTTTACAGCAACAAATTAAGCCCAATCACTTTAAAATTACAAAAAAATGATAAAAATCATAACAAACTATACCAGAATCACCTAAATTACTTCGGCTACCGTAAATTACCCCCAACTATCCCTTACCACAACAAACCAAACCATATCATCTTAAAATTACAAAAAAAGTTGTACAAATCATAACAAACTATGCCAGACTTACCTAAATTACTTCGGCTACTCTAAATCATCACCAACTAACACTTACCACAACAAACTGAACCCAATCACTTTTAAATTACAAAAAAATGCTACTAACCATAGCAAACTATGCCAAACTTACCTAAATTACTTCGGCAACCATAAATCATCACCAACTAACCCTTACCACAACAAACTAAACCCAATCACACTTAAATTACAAAAAAATGCTACTAACCATAGCAAACTATGCCAAACTCACCTAAATTACTTCGGCTATCAAAAATCACCCCCAACTACACTTTACAGCAACAAACTAAGCCCAATTACTTTAAAATTACAAAAAAATGCTAAAAATCATAACAAACTATACCAGAATCACCTAAATTACTTCGGCTACCGTAAATCACCCCCAACTATCCCTTACCACAACAAACCAAACCATATCATCTTAGAATTAAAAAAAAGGTGTACAAATCATAACAAACTATGCCAGACTCACCTAAATTACTTCGGCTACTCTAAATCATCACCAACTAACACTTACCACAACAAACTAAACCCAATCACTTTTAAATTACAAAAAAATGCTACTAACCCTAGAAAACTATGCCAAACTCACCTAAATTACTTCGGCTACCATAAATCATCACCAACTAACCCTTACCACAACAAACTAAACCCAATCACTTTTAAATTACAAAAAAATGCTACTAACCATAGCAAACTATGTCAAACTCACCTAAATTACTTCGGCTATCAAAAATCACCCCCAACTACACTTTACAGCAACAAACTAAGCCCAAACACTTTAAAATTACAAAAAAATGCTAAAAATCATAACAAACTATACCAGAATCACCTAAATTACTTCGGCTACCGTAAATCACCCCCAACTATCCCTTACCACAACAAACCAAACCATATCATCTTAAAATTACAAAAAAAGGTGTACAAATCATAACAAACTATGCCAGACTCACCTAAATTACTTCGGCAACTCTAAATCATCACCAACTAACCCTTACCACAACAAACTAAATCCAAACATTTTTAAATTACAAAAAAATGCTACTAACCATAGCAAACTATGCCAGACTCACCTAAATTACTTCGGCAACCATAAATCATCACCAAGTAACCCTTACCACAACAAACTAAACCCAATCACATTTAAATTACAAAAAAATGCTACTAACCATAGCAAACTATGCCAAACTCACCTAAATTACTTCGGCTATCAAAAATCACCCCCAACTACACTTTACAGCAACAAACTAAGCCCAATCACTTTAAAATTACAAAAAAATGCTAAAAATCATAACAAACTATACCAGAATCCCCTAAATTACTTCGGCTACCGTAAATCACCCCCAACTATCCCTTACCACAACAAACCAAACCATATCACCTTAAAATTACAAAACAAGGTGTACAAATCATAACAAATTATGCCAGACTCACCTAAATTACTTCGGCTACTCTAAATCATCACCAACTAACCCTTACCACAACAAACTAAACCCAATCACTTTTAAATTACAAAAAAATGCTACTAACCATAGCAAACTATGCCAAACTCACCTAAATTACTTCGGCTATCAAAAATCACCCCCAACTACACTTTACAGCAACAAACTAAGCCCAATCACTTTAAAATTACAAAAAAATGCTAAAAATCATAACGAACTATACCAAAATCACCTAAATTACTTCGGCTACCGTAAATCACCCCCAACTATCCCTTACCACAACAAACCAAACCCAATCGCTTTTAAATTACAAAAAAAGGTGTACAATTCATAACAAACTATGCCAGACTCACCTAAATTACTTCGGCTACTCTAAATCATTACCAACTAACCCTTACCACAACAAAATAAACCCCATCACTTTTAAATTACAAAAAAATGCTACTAACCATAGCAAACTATGCCAAACTCACCTAAGTTACTTTGGCTACCATAAATCATCACCAACTAACCCTTACTACAACAAACTAAACCCAATGACTTTTAAATTACAATAAATGCTACTAACCATAGAAAACTATGCCAAACTCACCTAAATTACTTCAGCTATCAAAAATCACCCCCAACTACACTTTACAGCAACAAACTAAGCCCAATCACTTCAAAATTACAAAAAAATGCTAAAAATCATAACAAACTATACCAGAATCACCTAAATTACTTCGGCTACCGTAAATCACCCCCAACTATCCCTTACCACAACAAACCAAACCATATCACCTTAAAATTACAAAAAAAGGTGTACAAATCATAACAAACTATGCCAGATTTACCTAAATTACTTCGGCTACTTTAAATCATCACCAACTAACCCTTACCACAACAACCTAAACCCAGTCACTTTTAAATTACAAAAAAATGCTACTAACCATAGCAAACTATGCCAAACTCCCCTAAATTACATCGGCTACCATAAATCATCACCAACTAACCCTTACCACAACAAACTAAACCCAATCACTTTTAAATTACAAAAAAATGCTACTAACCATAGCAAACTATGCCAAACTCACCTGAATTACTTCGGCTACCATAAATCATCACCAACTAACACTTACCACAACAAACTAAACCCAATCACTTTTACATTACAAAAAAAATGCTGCTAACCATAGCAAACTATGCCAAACTCACCTAAATTACTTCGGCTACCATAAATCATCACCAACTAACACTTACCACAACAAACTAAATCCAATCACTTTTAAATTACAAAAAAATGCTTCTAACCATAGCAAACTATGCCAAACTCACCTAAATTACTTCGGCTACCATAAATCATCACCAACTAACCCTTACCACAACAAACTAAACCCAATCACTTTTAAATTACAATAAAATGCTACCAACCATAGCAAACTATGCCAAACTCACCTAAATTACTTCGGCTAACATAAATCATCACCAACTAACACTTACCACAACAAACTAAACCCAATCACTTTTAAATTACAAAAAAATTATACTAACCATAGCAAACTATGCCAAACTCACCTAAATTACTTCGGCTATCAAAAATCACCCCCAACTACACTTTATAGCATAAAACTAAGCCAAATCACTTTAAAATTACAAAAAAATGCTAAAAATCATAACAAACTATACCAGAATCACCTAAATTACTTCGGCTACCGTAAATCACCCCCAACTATCCCTTACCACAACAAACCAAACCATATCATCTTAAAATTACAAAAAAAGGTGTACAAATCATAACAAACTATGCCAGACTCACCTAAATTACTTCGGCTACTCTAATTCATCACCAACTAAACCTTACCACAACAAACTAAACCCAATCACTTTTAAATTACAAAAAAATGCTACTAACCCTCGAAAACTATGCCAAACTCACCTAAATTACTTCGGCTACTTTAAATCATCACCAAATAACCCTTACCACAACAAACTAAACCCAATCACTTTTAAATTACAAAAAAATGCTACTAACCATAGCAAACTATGCCAAACTTACCTAAATTACTTCGGCTACCATAAATCATCACCAACTAACCCTTACCACAACAACCATAGCAAACTATGCCAAACTCACCTAAATTACTTCGGCTACTCTAAATCATCACCAACTAACCCTTACCACAACAAACTAAACCCAATCACTTTTAAATTACAAAAAAATGCTACTAACCATAGCAAACTATGCCAAACTCACCTAAATTACTTCGGCTACCATAAATCATTACCAACTAACCCTTACCACAACAAACTAAACCCAATCAATTTTATATTACAAAAAAATGCTACTAACCATAGCAAACTATGCCAAACTCACCTAAATTACTTCGGCTATCAAAAATCACCCCCAACTACACTTTACAGCAACAAACTAAGCCCAATCACTTTAAAATTACAAAAAAATGCTAAAAATCATAACAAACTATACCAGAATCACCTAAATTACTTCGGCTACCGTAAATCACCCCCAACTATCCCTTACCAAAACAAACCAAACCATATCATCTTAAAATTACAAAAAAAGGTGTACAAATCATAACAAACTATGCCAGACTCACCTAAATTACTTCCGCTACTCTAAATCATCACCAAATAACCCTTACCACAACAAACTAAACCCAATCACTTTTAAATTACAAAAAAATGCTACTAACCATAGCAAACTATGCCAAACTTACCTAAATTACTTCGGCTACCATAAATCATCACCAAATAACCCTTACCACAACAAACTAAACCCAATCACTTTTAAATTACAAAAAAATGCTACTAACCATAGCAAACTATGCCAAACTCACCTAAATTACTTCGGCTACCATAAATCATCACCAACTAACCCTTACCACAATAAACTAAAACCAATCACTTTAAATTACAAAAAAATGCTACTAACCATAGCAAAATATGCCAAACTCACCTAAATTACTTCGGCTATCAAAAATCACCCCCAACTACACTTTACAGCAACAAACTAAGCCCAATCACTTTAAAATTACAAAAAAATGCTAAAAATCATAACAAACTATACCAGAATCACCTAAATTACTTCGGCTACCGTAAATAACCCCCAAGTATCCCTTACCAAAACAAACCAAACCATATCATCTTAAAATTACAAAAAAAGGTGTACAAATCATAACAAACTATGCCAGACTCACCTAAATTACTTCGGCTACTCTAAATCATCACCAACTAAACCCTTACCACAACAAACTAAACCCAATCACTTTTAAATTACAAAAAAATGCTACTAATCATAGCAAACTATGCCAAACTTACCTAAATTACTTCGGCTACCATAAATCATCACCAACTAACCCTTACCACAACAAACTAAGCCCAATCACTTTTAAATTACAAAAAAATGCTACTAACAATAGCAAACTATGCCAAACTCACCTAAATTACTTCGGCTCCCATAAATCATCACCAACTAACCCTTACCACAACAAACTAAAACCAATCACTTTTAAATTACAAAAAAATGCTACTAACCATAGCAAACTATGCTAAACTCACCTAAATTACTTCGGCTACTCTAAATCATCACCAAATAACCCTTACCACAACAAACTAAACCCAATCACTTTTAAATTACAAAAAAATGCCACTAACCATAGCAAACTATGCCAAACTTACCTAAATTTCTTCGGCTACCATAAATCATCACCAACTAACCCTTACCACAACAAACTAAACCCAATCACTTTTAAATTACAAAAAAATATTACTAACCATAGCAAACTATGCCAAACTCACCTAAATTACTTCGGCTATCAAAAATCACCCCCAACTACACTTTACAGCAACAAACTAAGCCCAATCACTTTAAAATTACAAAAAAATGCTAAAAATCATAACAAACTATACCAGAATCACCTAAATTACTTCGGCTACCGTAAATCACCCCCAACTATCCCTTACCACAACAAACCAAACCATATCATCCTAAAATTACAAAAAAAGGTGTACAAATCATAACAAACTATGCCAGACTCACCTAAATTACTTCGGCTACTCTAAATCGTCACCAACTAACCCTTACCACAACAAACTAAACCCAATCACTTTTAAATTACAAAAAAAATGTTACTAACCATAGCAAACTATGCCAAACTCACCTAAATTACTTCGGCTACCATAAATCATCACCAACTAACCCTTACCACAACAAACTAAACCCAATCACTTTTAAATTAGAAAAAAATGCTACTAACCATAGCAAACTATGCCAAACTCACCTAAATTACTTCGGCTATCAAAAATCATCACCAACTAACCCTTACCACAACAAACTAAACCCAATCACTTTTAAATTAAAAAAAAATGCTACTAACCATAGCAAACTATGCCAAACTCACCTAAATTACTTCGGCTATCAAAAATCACCCCCAACTACACTTTACAGCAACAAATTAAGCCCAATCACTTTAAAATTACAAAAAAATGATAAAAATCATAACAAACTATACCAGAATCACCTAAATTACTTCGGCTACCGTAAATCACCCCCAACTATCCCTTACCACAACAAACCAAACCATATCATCTTAAAATTACAAAAAAAGTTGTACAAATCATAACAAACTTTGCCAGACTTACCTAAATTACTTCGGCTACTCTAAATCATCACCAACTAACCCTTACCACAACAAACTAAACCCAATCACTTTTAAATTACAAAAAAATGCTACTAACCCTCGAAAATTATGCCAAACTCACCTAAATTACTTCGGCTACTCTAAATCATCACCAAATAACCCTTACCACAACAAACTAAACCCAGTCACTTTTAAATTACAAAAAAATGCTACTAACCGTAGCAAACTATGCCAAACTTACCTAAATTACTTCGGCTACCATAAATCATCACCAACTAACCCTTACCACAATAAACTAAAACCAATCACTTTAAATTACAAAAAAATGCTACTAACCATAGCAAACTATGCCAAACTCACCTAAATTACTTCGGCTATCAAAAATCACCCCCAACTACACTTTACAGCAACAAACTAAGCCCAATCACTTTAAGATTACAAAAAAATGCTAAAAATCATAACAAACTATACCAGAATCACCTAAATTTCTTCGGCTACCGTAAATCACCCCCAACTATCCCTTACCAAAACAAACCAAACCATATCATCTTAAAATTACAAAAAAAGGTGTACAAATCATAACAAACTATGCCAGACTCACCTAAATTACTTCGGCTACTCTAAATCATCACCAACTAAACCCTTACCACAACAAACTAAACCCAATCACTTTTAAATTACAAAAAAATGCTACTAACCATAGCAAACTATGCCAAACTTACCTAAATTACTTCGGCTACCATAAATCATCACCAACTAACCCTTACCACAACAAACTAAGCCCAATCACTTTTAAATTACAAAAAAATGCTACTAACCATAGCAAACTATGCCAAACTCACCTAAATTACTTCGGCTCCCATAAATCATCACCAACTAACCCTTACCACAACAAACTAAAACCAATGACTTTTAAATTACAAAAAAATGCTACTAACCATGGCAAACTATGCCAAACTCACCTAAATTACTTCGGCTACTCTAAATCATCACCAAATAACCCTTACCACAACAAACTAAACCCAATCACTTTTAAATTACAAAAAAATGCCACTAACCATAGCAAACTATGCCAAACTTACCTAAGTTACTTCGGCTACCATAAATCATCACCAACTAACCCTTACCACAACAAACTAAACCCAATCACTTTTAAATTACAAAAAAATATTACTAACCATAGCAAACTATGCCAAACTCACCTAAATTACTTCGGCTATCAAAAATCACCCCCAACTACACTTTACAGCAACAAACTAAGCCCAATCACTTTAAAATTACAAAAAAATGCTAAAAATCATAACAAACTATACCAGAATCACCTAAATTACTTCGGCTACCGTAAATCACCCCCAACTATCCCTTGCCACAACAAACCAAACCATATCATCCTAAAATTACAAAAAAAGGTGTACAAATCATAACAAACTATGCCAGACTCACCTAAATTACTTCGGCTACTCTAAATCGTCACCAACTAACCCTTACCACAACAAACTAAACCCAATCACTTTTAAATTACAAAAAAATGCTACTAACCATAGCAAACTATGCCAAACTCACCTAAATTACTTCGGCTACCATAAATCATCACCAACTAACCCTTACCACAACAAACTAAACCCAATCACTTTTAAATTACAAAAAAATGCGACTAACCATAGCAAACTATGCCTAACTCACCTAAATTACTTCGGCTCCCATAAATCATCACCAACTAACCCTTACCACAACAAACTAAAACCAATCACTTTTAAATTACAAAAAAATGCTACTAACCATGGCAAACTATGCCAAACTCACCTAAATTACTTCGGCTACTCTAAATCATCACCAAATAACCCTTACCACAACAAACTAAACCCAATCACTTTTAAATTACAAAAAAATGCCACTAACCATAGCAAACTATGCCAAACTTACCTAAGTTACTTCGGCTACCATAAATCATCACCAACTAACCCTTACCACAACAAACTAAAACCAATCACTTTTAAATTACAAAAAAATGCTACTAACCATGGCAAACTATGCCAAACTCACCTAAATTACTTCGGCTATCAAAAATCACCCCCAACTACACTTTACAGCAACAAACTAAGCCCAATCACTTTAAAATTACAAAAAAATGCTAAAAATCATAACAAACTATACCAGAATCACCTAAATTACTTCGGCTACCGTAAATCACCCCCAAGTATCCCTTACCAAAACAAACCAAACCATATCATCTTAAAATTACAAAAAAAGGTGTACAAATCATAACAAACTATGCCAGACTCACCTAAATTACTTCGGCTACTCTAAATCATCACCAACTAAACCCTTACCACAACAAACAAAACCCAATCACTTTTAAATTACAAAAAAATGCTACTAACCATAGCAAACTATGCCAAACTTACCTAAATTACTTCGGCTACCATAAATCATCACCAACTAACCCTTACCACAACAAACTAAGCCCAATCACTTTTAAATTACAAAAAAATGCTACTAACCATAGCAAACTATGCCAAACTCACCTAAATTACTTCGGCTCCCATAAATCATCACCAACTAACCCTTACCACAACAAACTAAAACCAATCACTTTTAAATTACAAAAAAATGCTACTAACCATGGCAAACTATGCCAAACTCACCTAAATTACTTCGGCTACTCTAAATCATCACCAAATAACCCTTACCACAACAAACTAAACCCAATCACTTTTAAATTACAAAAAAATGCCACTAACCATAGCAAACTATGCCAAACTTACCTAAGTTACTTCGGCTACCATAAATCATCACCAACTAACCCTTACCACAACAAACTAAACCCAATAACTTTTAAATTACAAAAAAATATTACTAACCATAGCAAACTATGCCAAACTCACCTAAATTACTTCGGCTATCAAAAATCACCCCCAACTACACTTTACAGCAACAAACTAAGCCCAATCACTTTAAAATTACAAAAAAATGCTAAAAATCATAACAAACTATACCAGAATCACCTAAATTACTTCGGCTACCGTAAATCACCCCCAACTATCCCTTACCACAACAAACCAAACCATATCATCCTAAAATTACAAAAAAAGGTGTACAAATCATAACAAACTATGCCAGACTCACCTAAATTACTTCGGCTACTCTAAATCGTCACCAACTATCCCTTACCACAACATACTAAACCCAATGACTTTTAATTTACAAAAAATTGCTACTAACCATAGCAAACTATGCCAAACTCACCTAAATTACTTCGGCTACCATAAATCATCACCAACTAACCCTTACCACAACAAACTAAACCCAATCACTTTTAAATTACAAAAAAATGCTACTAACCATAGCAAACTATGCCAAACTCACCTAGATTACTTCGGTTATCAAAAATCACCCCAACTACACTTTACAGCAACAAACTAAGCCCAATCACTTTAAAATTACAAAAAAATGCTAAAAATCATAACAAACTATACCAGAATCACCTAAATTACTTCGGCTACCGTAAATCACCCCCAACTATACCTTACCACAACAAACCAAACCACATCATCTTAAAATTACAAAAAAAGGTGTACAAATCATAACAAACAATGCCAGACTCACCTAAATTACTTCGGCTACTCTAAATCATCACCAACTAACCCTTACCACAACAAACTAAACCCAATCACATTTAAATTACAAAAAAATGCTACTAACCATAGCAAACTATGCCAAACTTACCTAAATTACTTCGGCTACCATAAATCATCACCAACTAACCCTTACCACAACAAACTAAACCCAATCACTTTTAAATTACAAAAAAATGCTACTAACCATAGCAAACTATGCCAAACTCACCTAAATTACTTCGGCTATCAAAAATCACCCCCAACTACACTTTACAGCAACAAACTAAGCCCAATCACTTTAAAATTACAAAAAAATGCTAAAAATCATAACAAACTATACCAGAATCACCTAAATTACTTCGGCTACCGTAAATCACCCCCAACTATCCCTTACCAAAACAAACCAAACCATATCATCTTAAAATTACAAAAAAAGGTGTACAAATCATAACAAACTATGCCAGACTCACCTAAATTACTTCGGCTACTCTAAATCATCACCAAATAACCCTTACCACAACAAACTAAACCCAATCACTTTTAAATTACAAAAAAATGCTACTAACCATAGCAAACTATGCCAAACTTACCTAAATTACTTCGGCTACCATAAATCATCACCAACTAACCCTTACCACAACAAACTAAACCCAATCACTTTTAAATTAAAAAAAATGCTACTAACCATAGCAAACTATGCCAAACTCACCTAAATTACTTCGGCTACCATAAATCATCACCAACTAACCCTTACCACAATAAACTAAAACCAATCACTTTAAATTACAAAAAAATGCTACTAACCCTAGCAAACTATGCCAAACTCACCTAAATTACTTAGGCTATCAAAAATCACCCCCAACTACACTTTACAGCAACAAACTAAGCCCAATCACTTTAAGATTTCAAAAAAATGCTAAAAATCATAACAAACTATACCAGAATCACCTAAATTACTTCGGCTACCGTAAATCACCCCCAACTATCCCTTACCAAAACAAACCAAACCATATCATCTTAAAATTACAAAAAAAGGTGTACAAATCATAACAAACTATGCCAGACTCACTTAAATTACTTCGGCTACTCTAAATCATCACCAACTAAACCCTTACCACAACAAACTAAACCCAATCACTTTTAAATTACAAAAAAATGCTACTAACCATAGCAAACTATGCCAAACTTACCTAAATTACTTCGGCTACCATAAATCATCACCAACTAACCCTTACCACAACAAACTAAGCCCAATCACTTTTAAATTACAAAAAAATGCTACTAACCATAGCAAACTATGCCAAACTCACCTAAATTACTTCGGCTCCCATAAATCATCACCAACTAACCCTTACCACAACAAACTAAAACCAATCACTTTTAAATTACAAAAAAATGCTACTAACCATAGCAAACTATGCCAAACTCACCTAAATTACTTCGGCTACTCTAAATCATCACCAAATAACCCTTACCACAACAAACTAAACCCAATCACTTTTAAATTACAAAAAAATGCCACTAACCATAGCAAACTATGCCAAACTTACCTAAATTACTTCGGCTACCATAAATCATCACCAACTAACCCTTACCACAACAAACTAAACCCAATCACTTTTAAATTACAAAAAAATATTACTAACCATAGCAAACTATGCCAAACTCACCTAAATTACTTCGGCTATCAAAAATCACCCCCAACTACACTTTACAGCAACAAACTAAGCCCAATCACTTTAAAATTACAAAAAAATGCTAAAAATCATTACAAACTATACCAGAATCACCTAAATTACTTCGTCTACCGTAAATCACCCCCAACTATCCCTTACCACAACAAACCAAACCATATCATCCTAAAATTACAAAAAAAGGTGTACAAATCATAACAAACTATGCCAGACTCACCTAAATTACTTCGGCTACTCTAAATCGTCATCAACTAACCCTTACCACAACAAACTAAACCCAATCACTTTTAAATTACAAAAAAATGCTACTAACCATAGCAAACTATGCCAAACTCACCTAAATTACTTCGGCTACCATAAATCATCACCAACTAACCCTTACCACAACAAACTAAACCCAATCACATTTAAATTACAAAAAAATGCTACTAACCATAGCAAACTATGCCAAACTCACCTAAATTACTTCGGCTACCATAAATCATTACCAACTAACCCTTACCACAACAAACTAAACCCAATCACTTTTATATTACAAAAAAATGCTACTAACCATAGCAAACTATGCCAAACTCACCTAAATTACTTCGGCTATCAAAAATCACCCCCAACTTTACAGCAACAAACTAAGCCCAATCACTTTAAAATTACAAAAAAATGCTAAAAATCATAACAAACTATACCAGAATCACCTAAATTACTTCGGCTACCGTAAATCACTCCCAACTATCCCTTACCAAAACAAACCAAACCATATCATCTTTAAATTACAAAAAAAGGTGTACAAATCATAGCAAACTATGCCAAACTTACCTAAATTACTTCGGCTACCATAAATCATCACCAACTAACCCTTACCACAACAAACTAAACCCAATCACTTTTAAATTACAAAAAAATGCTACTAACCATAGCAAACTATGCCAAACTCACCTAAATTACTTCGGCTACCATAAATCATCACCAACTAACCCTTACCACAACAAACTAAAACCAATCACTCTTAAATTACAAAAAAATGCTACTAACCATAGCAAACTATGCCAAACTCACCTAAATTACTTCGGCTACCATAAATCATTACCAACTAACCCTTACCACAACAAACTAAACCCAATCACTTTTATATTACAAAAAAATGCTACTAACCATAGCAAACTATGCCAAACTCACCTAAATTACTTCGGCTATCAAAAATCACCCCCAACTTTACAGCAACAAACTAAGCCCAATCACTTTAAAATTACAAAAAAATGCTAAAAATCATAACAAACTATACCAGAATCACCTAAATTACTTCGGCTACCGTAAATCACTCCCAACTATCCCTTACCAAAACAAACCAAACCATATCATCTTTAAATTACAAAAAAAGGTGTACAAATCATAGCAAACTATGCCAAACTTACCTAAATTACTTCGGCTACCATAAATCATCACCAACTAACCCTTACCACAACAAACTAAACCCAATCACTTTTAAATTACAAAAAAATGCTACTAACCATAGCAAACTATGCCAAACTCACCTAAATTACTTCGGCTATCAAAAATCACCCCCAACTTTACAGCAACAAACTAAGCCCAATCACTTTAAAATTACAAAAAAATGCTAAAAATCATAACAAACTATACCAGAATCACCTAAATTACTTCGGCTACCGTAAATCACTCCCAACTATCCCTTACCAAAACAAACCAAACCATATCATCTTTAAATTACAAAAAAAGGTATACAAATCATAGCAAACTATGCCAAACTCACCTAAATTACTTCGGCTACTCTAAATCATCACCAACTAACCCTTACCACAACAAACTAAACCCAATCAATTTTAAATTACAAAAAAATGCTAGTAACCATAGCAAACTATGCCAAACTCACCTAAATTACTTCGGCTACCATAAATGATCACCAACCAAACCTTACCACAACAAACTAAACCCAATCACTTTTAAATTACAAAAAAATGCTACTAACCATAGCAAACTATGCCAAACTCACCTAAATTACTTCGGCTATCAAAAATCACCCCCAACTACACTTTAAAGCAACAAATTAAGCCCAATAACTTTAAAATTACAAAAAAATGCTAAAAATCATAACAAACTATACCAGAATCACCTAAATTACTTCGGCTACCGTAAATCACCCCCAACTATCCCTTACCACAACAAACCAAACCATATCACCTTAAAATTACAAAACAAGGTGTACAAATCATAACAAACTATGCAAGATTTACCTAAATTACTTCGGCTACTCTAAATCATCACCAACTAACCCTTACCACAACGACCTAAACCCAGTCACTTTTAAATTACAAAAAAATGCTACTAACCATAGCAAACTATGCCAAACTCACCTAAATTACTTCGGCTACCATAAATCATCACCAACTAACCCTTACCACAACAAACTAAACCCAATCTCTTTTAAATTACAAAAAAATGCTACTAACCATAGCAAACTATGCCAAACTCACCTAAATTACTTCGGCTATCAAAAATCACCACAACTACACTTCACAGCAACAAATTAAGCCCAATCACTTTAAAATTACAAAAAAATGATAAAAATCATAACAAACTTAACCAGAATCACCTAAATTACTTCGGCTACCGTAAATCACCCCCAACTATCCCTTACCACAACAAACCAAACCATATCATCTTAAAATTACAAAAAAAGTTGTACAAATCATAACAAACTATGCCAGACTTACCTAAATTACTTCGGCTACTCTAAATCATCACCAACTAACCCTTACCACAACAAACTAAACCCAATCACTTTTAAATTACAAAAAAATGCTACTAACCATAGCAAACTATGCCAAACTCACCTAAATTACTTCGGCTACCATAAATCATCACCAACTAACCCTTACCACAACAAACTAAACCCAATCACTTTTAAATTACAAAAAAATGCTACTAACCATAGCAAAATATGCCAAACTCACCTAAATTACTTCGGTTATCAAAAATCACCCCAACTACACTTTACAGCAACAAACTAAGCCCAATCACTTTAAAATTACAAAAAAATGCTAAAAATCATAACAAACTATACCAGAATCACCTAAATTACTTCGGCTACCGTAAATCACCCCCAACTATACCTTACCACAACAAACCAAACCACATCATCTTAAAATTACAAAAAAAGGTGTACAAATCATAACAAACAATGCCAGACTCACCTAAATTACTTCGGCTACTCTAAATCATCACCAACTAACCCCTACCACAACAAACTAAACCCAATCACTTTTAAATTACAAAAAAATGCTACTAACCATAGCAAACTATGCCAAACTCACCTAAATTACATCGGTTATCAAAAATCACCCCAACTACACTTTACAGCAACAAACTAAGCCCAATCACTTTAAAATTACAAAAAAATGCTAAAAATCATAACAAACTATACCAGAATCACCTAAATTACTTCGGCTACCGTAAATCACCCCCAACTATACCTTACCACAACAAACCAAACCACATCATCTTAAAATTACAAAAAAAGGTGTACAAATCATAACAAACAATGCCAGACTCACCTAAATTACTTCGGCTACCATAAATCATCACCAACTAACCCTTACCACAACAAACTAAACCCAATCACTTTTAAATTACAAAAAAATGCTACTAACCATAGCAAACTATGCCAAACTCACCTAAATTACTTCGGTTATTAAAAATCACCCCAACTACACTTTACAGCAACAAACTAAGTCCAATCACTTCAAAATTACAAAAAAATGCTAAAAATTATAACAAACTATACCAGAATCACCTAAATTACTTCGGCTACCGTAAATCACCCCCAACTATCCCTTACCACAACAAACCAAATCTTATCATCTTAAAATTACAAAAAAAGGTGTACAAATCATAACAAACTATGCCAGACTCACCTAAATTACTTCGGCTACTCTAAATCATCACCAACTAACCCTTACCACAACAAACTAAACCCAATCAATTTTAAATTACAAAAAAATGCTAGTAACCATAGCAAACTATGCCAAACTCACCTAAATTACTTCGGCTACCATAAATGATCACCAACCAAACCTTACCACAACAAACTAAACCCAATCACTTTTAAATTACAAAAAAATGCTGCTAACCATAGCAAACTATGCCAAACTCACCTAAATTACTTCGGCTATCAAGAATCACTCCCAACTACACTTTAAAGCAACAAATTAAGCCCAATCACTTTAAAATTACAAAAAATGCTAAAAATCATAACAAACTATACCAGAATTACCTAAATTACTTCGGCTACCGTAAACCACCCCCAACTATCCCTTACCACAACAAACCAAACCATATCACCTTAAAATTACAAAACAAGGTGTACAAATCATAACAAACTATGCCAGATTTACCTAAATTACTTCGGCTACTCTAAATCATCACCAACTAACCCTTACCACAACAACCTAAACCCAGTCACTTTTAAATTACAAAAAAATGCTACTAACCATAGCAAACTATCCCAAACTCACCTAAATTACTTCGGCTACCATAAATCATCACCAACTAACCCTTACCACAACAAACTAAACCCAATCACTTTTAAATTACAAAAAAATGCTACTAATAATAGCAAACCATGCCAAACTCACCTAAATTACTTCGGCTATCAAAAATCACCCCAACTACACTTCACAGCAACAAATTAAACTCAATCACTTTAAATTTACAAAAAAATGATAAAAATCATAACAAACTTAACCAGAATCACCTAAATTACTTCGGCTACCGTAAATCACCCCCAGCTATCCCTTACCACAACAAACCAAACCATATCATCTTAAAATTACAAAAAAATTTGTACAAATCATAACAAACTGTACCAGAATCACCTAAATTACTTCGGCTATTGTAAATCACCCCCAACTATCCCTTACCACAACAAACCAAACCATATCATCTTAAAATTACAAAAAAAGGTGTACAAATCATAACAAACTATGCCAGACTCACCTAAATTACTTCGGCTACTCTAAATCATCACCAACTAACCCTTACTACAACAAACTAAACCCAATCACTTTTAAATTACAAAAAAATGCTACTAACCATAGCAAACTATGCCAAACTCACCTAAATTACTTCGGCTATCAAAAATCACCCCCAACTACACTTTACAGCAACAAACTAATCCCAATCACTTTAAAATTACAAAAAAAATGCTAAAAATTATAACAAACTATACCAGAATCACCTAAATTACTTCGGCTACCGTAAATCACCCCCAACTATCCCTTACCACATCAAACCAAACCATATCATCTTAAAATTACAAAAAAAGATGTACAAATCATAACAAACTATGCCAGACTCACCTAAATTACTTCGGCTACTCTAAATCATCACCAACTAACCCTTACCACAACAAACTAAACCCAGTCTTTTTTAAATTACAAAAAAATGCTACTAACCATAGCAAACTATGCCAAACTCACCTAAATTAATTCGGCTACCATAAATCATCACCAACTAACCCTTACCACAACAAACTAAACCAAATTACTTTTAAATTACAAAAAAATGCTACTAACCATAGCAAATTATGCCAAACTCACCTAAATTACTTTGGCTATCAAAAATCACCCCCAACTACACTTTACAGCAAGAAACTAAGACCAATCACTTTAAAATTACAAAAAAAATGCTAAAAATCATAACAAACTATACCAGAATCACCTAAATTACTTCGGCTACCGTAAATCACCCACAACTATTCCTTACCACAACAAACCAATCCATATCATCTTAAAATTACAAAAAAAAGTGTACAAATTATAACAAACTATGCCAGACTCACCTAAATTACTTCGACTACTCTAAATCATCACCAACTAACCCTTACCACAACAAACTAAACCCAATCACTTTTAAATTACAAAAAAATGCTATTAACCATAGCAAACTATGCCAAACTCACCTAAATTAATTCGGCTACCATAAATCATCACCAACTAACCCTTACCACAACAAACTAAACCAAATTACTTTTAAATTACAAAAAAATGCTACTAACCATAGCAAATTATGCCAAACTCACCTAAATTACTTTGGCTATCAAAAATCACCCCCAACTACACTTTACAGCAACAAACTAAGACCAATCACTTTAAAATTACAAAAAATGCTAAAAATCATAACAAACTATACCAGAATTACCTAAATTACTTCGGCTACCGTAAACCACCCCCAACTATCCCTTACCACAACAAACCAAACCATATCACCTTAAAATTACAAAACAAGGTGTACAAATCATAACAAACTATGCCAGATTTACCTAAATTACTTCGGCTACTCTAAATCATCACCAACTAACCCTTACCACAACAACCTAAACCCAGTCACTTTTAAATTACAAAAAAATGCTACTAACCATAGCAAACTATCCCAAACTCACCTAAATTACTTCGGCTACCATAAATCATCACCAACTAACCCTTACCACAACAAACTAAACCCAATCACTTTTAAATTACAAAAAAATGCTACTAATAATAGCAAACCATGCCAAACTCACCTAAATTACTTCGGCTATCAAAAATCACCCCAACTACACTTCACAGCAACAAATTAAACTCAATCACTTTAAATTTACAAAAAAATGATAAAAATCATAACAAACTTAACCAGAATCACCTAAATTACTTCGGCTACCGTAAATCACCCCCAGCTATCCCTTACCACAACAAACCAAACCATATCATCTTAAAATTACAAAAAAATTTGTACAAATCATAACAAACTGTACCAGAATCACCTAAATTACTTCGGCTATTGTAAATCACCCCCAACTATCCCTTACCACAACAAACCAAACCATATCATCTTAAAATTACAAAAAAAGGTGTACAAATCATAACAAACTATGCCAGACTCACCTAAATTACTTCGGCTACTCTAAATCATCACCAACTAACCCTTACTACAACAAACTAAACCCAATCACTTTTAAATTACAAAAAAATGCTACTAACCATAGCAAACTATGCCAAACTCACCTAAATTACTTCGGCTATCAAAAATCACCCCCAACTACACTTTACAGCAACAAACTAATCCCAATCACTTTAAAATTACAAAAAAAATGCTAAAAATTATAACAAACTATACCAGAATCACCTAAATTACTTCGGCTACCGTAAATCACCCCCAACTATCCCTTACCACATCAAACCAAACCATATCATCTTAAAATTACAAAAAAAGATGTACAAATCATAACAAACTATGCCAGACTCACCTAAATTACTTCGGCTACTCTAAATCATCACCAACTAACCCTTACCACAACAAACTAAACCCAGTCTTTTTTAAATTACAAAAAAATGCTACTAACCATAGCAAACTATGCCAAACTCACCTAAATTAATTCGGCTACCATAAATCATCACCAACTAACCCTTACCACAACAAACTAAACCAAATTACTTTTAAATTACAAAAAAATGCTACTAACCATAGCAAATTATGCCAAACTCACCTAAATTACTTTGGCTATCAAAAATCACCCCCAACTACACTTTACAGCAAGAAACTAAGACCAATCACTTTAAAATTACAAAAAAAATGCTAAAAATTATAACAAACTATACCAGAATCACCTAAATTACTTCGGCTACCGTAAATCACCCACAACTATTCCTTACCACAACAAACCAATCCATATCATCTTAAAATTACAAAAAAAAGTGTACAAATTATAACAAACTATGCCAGACTCACCTAAATTACTTCGACTACTCTAAATCATCACCAACTAACCCTTACCACAACAAACTAAACCCAATCACTTTTAAATTACAAAAAAATGCTATTAACCATAGCAAACTATGCCAAACTCACCTAAATTAATTCGGCTACCATAAATCATCACCAACTAACCCTTACCACAACAAACTAAACCAAATTACTTTTAAATTACAAAAAAATGCTACTAACCATAGCAAATTATGCCAAACTCACCTAAATTACTTTGGCTATCAAAAATCACCCCCAACTACACTTTACAGCAACAAACTAAGACCAATCACTTTAAAATTACAAAAAAAATGCTAAAAATCATAACAAACTATACCAGAATCACCTAAATTACTTCGGCTACCGTAAATCACCCCCAACTATCCCTTACCACAACAAACCAAACCATATCATCTTAAAATTACAAAAAAAGTTGTACAAATCATAACAAACTATGCCAGACTTACCTAAATTACTTCGGCTACTCTAAATCATCACCAACTAACCCTTACCACAACAAACTAAACCCAATCACTTTTAAATTACAAAAAAATGCTACTAACCATAGCAAACTATGCCAAACTCACCTAAATTACTTCGGCTACCATAAATCATCACCAACTAACCCTTACCACAACAAACTAAACCCAATCACTTTTAAATTACAAAAAAATGCTACTAACCATAGCAAACTATGCCAAACTCACCTAAATTACTTCGGCTATCAAAAATCACCCCCAACTACACTTTACAGCAACAAACTAAGCCCAATCACTTTAAAATTACAAAAAAATGCTAAAAATCATAACAAACTATACCAGAATCACCTAAATTACTTCGGCTACCGTAAATCACCCCCAGCTATCCCTTACCAAAACAAACCAAACCATATCATCTTAAAATTACAAAAAAAGGTGTACAAATCATAACAAACTATGCCAGACTCACCTAAATTACTTCGGCTACTCTAAATCATCACCAAATAACCCTTACCACAACAAACTAAACCCAATCACTTTTAAATTACAAAAAAATGCTACTAACCATAGCAAACTATGCCAAACTTACCTAAATTACTTCGGCTACCATAAATCATCACCAACTAACCCTTACCACAACAAACTAAACCCAATCACTTTTAAATTACAAAAAAATGCTACTAAGCATAGCAAACTATGCCAAACTCACCTAAATTACTTCGGCTACCATAAATCATCACCAACTAACCCTTACCACAATAAACTAAAACCAATCACTTTAAATTACAAAAAAATGCTACTAACCATAGCAAACTATGCCAAACTCACCTAAATTACTTCGGCTATCAAAAATCACCCCCAACTACACTTTACAGCAACAAACTAAGCCCAATCACTTTAAAATTACAAAAAAATGCTAAAAATCATAACAAACTATACCAGAATCACCTAAATTACTTCGGCTACCGTAAATCACCCCCAACTATCCCTTACCAAAACAAACCAAACCATATCATCTTAAAATTACAAAAAAAGGTGTACAAATCATAACAAACTATGCCAGACTCACCTAAATTACTTCGGCTACTCTAAATCATCACCAAATAACCCTTACCACAACAAACTAAACCCAATCACTTTTAAATTACAAAAAAATGCTACTAACCATAGCAAACTATGCCAAACTTACCTAAATTACTTCGGCTACCATAAATCATCACCAACTAACCCTTACCACAACAAACTAAACCCAATCACTTTTAAATTACAAAAAAATGCTACTAACCATAGCAAACTATGCCAAACTCACCTAAATTACTTCGGCTACCATAAATCATCACCAACTAACCCTTACCACAATAAACTAAAACCAATCACTTTAAATTACAAAAAAATGCTACTAACCATAGCAAACTATGCCAAACTCACCTAAATTACTTCGGCTATCAAAAATCACCCCCAACTACACTTTACAGCAACAAACTAAGCCCAATCACTTTAAGATTTCAAAAAAATGCTAAAAATCATAACAAACTATACCAGAATCACCTAAATTACTTCGGCTACCGTAAATCACCCCCAACTATCCCTTACCAAAACAAACCAAACCATATCATCTTAAAATTACAAAAAAAGGTGTACAAATCATAACAAACTATGCCAGACTCACTTAAATTACTTCGGCTACTCTAAATCATCACCAACTAAACCCTTACCACAACAAACTAAACCCAATCACTTTTAAATTACAAAAAAATGCTACTAACCATAGCAAACTATGCCAAACTTACCTAAATTACTTCGGCTACCATAAATCATCACCAACTAACCCTTACCACAACAAACTAAGCCCAATCACTTTTAAATTACAAAAAAATGCTACTAACCATAGCAAACTATGCCAAACTCACCTAAATTACTTCGGCTCCCATAAATCATCACCAACTAACCCTTACCACAACAAACTAAAACCAATCATTTTTAAATTACAAAAAAATGCTACTAACCATAGCAAACTATGCCAAACTCACCTAAATTACTTCGGCTACTCTAAATCATCACCAAATAACCCTTACCACAACAAACTAAACCCAATCACTTTTAAATTACAAAAAAATGCCACTAACCATAGCAAACTATGCCAAACTTACCTAAATTACTTCGGCTACCATAAATCATCACCAACTAACCCTTACCACAACAAACTAAACCCAATCACTTTTAAATTACAAAAAAATATTACTAACCATAGCAAACTATGCCAAACTCACCTAAATTACTTCGGCTATCAAAAATCACCCCCAACTACACTTTACAGCAACAAACTAAGCCCAATCACTTTAAAATTACAAAAAAATGCTAAAAATCATAACAAACTATACCAGAATCACCTAAATTACTTCGTCTACCGTAAATCACCCCCAACTATCCCTTACCACAACAAACCAAACCATATCATCCTAAAATTACAAAAAAAGGTGTACAAATCATAACAAACTATGCCAGACTCACCTAAATTACTTCGGCTACTCTAAATCGTCATCAACTAACCCTTACCACAACAAACTAAACCCAATCACTTTTAAATTACAAAAAAATGCTACTAACCATAGCAAACTATGCCAAACTCACCTAAATTACTTCGGCTACCATAAATCATCACCAACTAACCCTTACCACAACAAACTAAACCCAATCACTTTTAAATTACAAAAAAATGCTACTAACCATAGCAAACTATGCCAAACTCACCTAAATTACTTCGGCTACCATAAATCATTACCAACTAACACTTACCACAACAAACTAAACCCAATCACTTTTATATTACAAAAAAATGCTACTAACCATAGCAAACTATGCCAAACTCACCTAAATCACTTCGGCTATCAAAAATCACCCCCAACTTTACAGCAACAAACTAAGCCCAATCACTTTAAAATTACAAAAAAATGCTAAAAATCATAACAAACTATACCAGAATCACCTAAATTACTTCGGCTACCGTAAATCACTCCCAACTATCCCTTACCAAAACAAACCAAACCATATCATCTTTAAATTACAAAAAAAGGTGTACAAATCATAGCAAACTATGCCAAACTTACCTAAATTACTTCGGCTACCATAAATCATCACCAACTAACGCTTACCACAACAAACTAAACCCAATCACTTTTAAATTACAAAAAAATGCTACTAACCATAGCAAACTATGCCAAACTCACCTAAATTACTTCGGCTACCATAAATCATCACCAACTAACCCTTACCACAACAAACTAAAACCAATCACTTTTAAATTACAAAAAAATGCTACTAACCATAGCAAACTATGCCAAACTCACCTAAATTACTTCGGCTACTCTAAATCATCACCAAATAACCCTTACCACAACAAACTAAACCCAATCACTTTTAAATTACAAAAAAATGCCACTAACCATAGCAAACTATGCCAAACTTACCTAAATTACTTCGGCTACCATAAATCATCACCAACTAACCCTTACCACAACAAACTAAACCCAATCACTTTTAAATTACAAAAAAATGCTACTAACCATAGCAAACTATGCCAAACTCACCTAAATTACTTCGGTTATCAAAAATCACCCCAACTACACTTTACAGCAACAAACTAAGCTCAATCACTTTAAAATTACAAACAAATGCTAAAAATCATAACAAACTATACCAGAATCACCTAAATTACTTCGGCTACCGTAAATCACCCCCAACTATACCTTACCACAACAAACCAAACCACATCATCTTAAAATTACAAAAAAGGTGCACAAATCATAACAAACAATGCCAGACTCACCTAAATTACTTCGGCTACTCTAAATCATCACCAACTAACCATTACCACAACAAACTAAACCCAATCACATTTAAATTACAAAAAAATGCTACTAACCATAGCAAACTATGCCAAACTTACCTAAATTACTTCGGCTACCATAAATCATCACCAACTAACCCTTACCACAACAAACTAAACCCAATCACTTTTAAATTACAAAAAAATGCCACTAACCATAGCAAACTATGCCAGACTTACCTAAATTACTTCGGCTACCATAAATCATCACCAACTAACCCTTACCACAACAAACTAAACTCAATCACTTTTAAATTACAAAAAAATATTACTAACCATAGCAAACTATGCCAAACTCACCTAAATTACTTCGGCTATCAAAAATCACCCCCAACTACACTTTACAGCAACAAACTAAGCCCAATCACTTTAAAATTACAAAAAAATGCTAAAAATCATAACAAACTATACCAGAATCACCTAAATTACTTCGGCTACCGTAAATCACCCCCAACTATCCCTTACCACAACAAACCAAACCATATTATCCTAAAATTACAAAAAAAGGTGTACAAATCATAACAAACTATGCCAGACTCACCTAAATTACTTCGGCTACTCTAAATCGTCACCAACTAACCCTTACCACAACAAACTAAACCCAATCACTTTTAAATTACAAAAAAATGCTACTAACCATAGCAAACTATGCCAAACTCACCTAAATTACTTCGGCTACCATAAATCATCACCAACTAACCCTTACCACAACAAACTAAACCCAATCACTTTTAAATTACAAAAAAATGCTACTAACCATAGCAAAATATGCCAAACTCACCTAAATTACTTCGGTTATCAAAAATCACCCCAACTACACTTTACAGCAACAAACTAAGCCCAATCACTTAAAAATTACAAAAAAATGCTAAAAATCATAACAAACTATACCAGAATCACCTAAATTACTTCGGCTACCGTAAATCACCCCCAACTATACCTTACCACAACAAACCAAACCACATCATCTTAAAACTACAAAAAAAGGTGTACAAATCATAACAAACAATGCCAGACTCACCTAAATTACTTCGGCTACTCTAAATCATCACCAACTAACCCATACCACAACAAACTAAACCCAATCACTTTTAAATTACAAAAAAATGCTACTAACCATAGCAAACTATGCCAAACTCACCTAAATTACATCGGTTATCAAAAATCACCCCAACTACACTTTACAGCAACAAACTAAGCCCAATCACTTTAAAATTACAAAAAAATGCTAAAAATCATAACAAACTATACCAGAATCACCTAAATTACTTCGGCTACCGTAAATCACCCCCAACAATACCTTACCACAACAAACCAAACCACATCATCTTAAAATTACAAAAAAAGGTGTACAAATCATAACAAACAATGCCAGACTCACCTAAATTACTTCGGCTACCATAAATCATCACCAACTAACCCTTACCACAACAAACTAAACCCAATCACTTTTAAATTACAAAAAAATGCTACTAACCATAGCAAACTATGCCAAACTCACCTAAATTACTTCGGTTATTAAAAATCACCCCAACTACACTTTACAGCAACAAACTAAGCCCAATCACTTCAAAATTACAAAAAAATGCTAAAAATTATAACAAACTATACCAGAATCACCTAAATTACTTCGGCTACCGTAAATCACCCCCAACTATCCCTTACCACAACAAACCAAATCTTATCATCTTAAAATTACAAAAAAAGGTGTACAAATCATAACAAACTACGCCAGACTCACCTAAATTACTTCGGCTACTCTAAATCATCACCAACTAACCCTTACCACAACAAACTAAACCCAATCAATTTTAAATTACAAAAAAATGCTAGTAACCATAGCAAACTATGCCAAACTCACCTAAATTACTTCGGCTACCATAAATGATCACCAACCAAACCTTACCACAACAAACTAAACCCAACCACTTTTAAATTACAAAAAAATGCTACTAACCATAGCAAACTATGCCAAACTCACCTAAATTACTTCGGCTATCAAAAATCACCCCCAACTACACTTTAAAGCAACAAATTAAGCCCAATCACTTTAAAATTACAAAAAAATGCTAAAAATCATAACAAACTATACCAGAATCACCTAAATTACTTCGGCTACCGTAAATCACCCCCAACTATCCCTTACCACAACACACCAAACCATATCACCTTAAAATTACAAAACAAGGTGTACAAATCATAACAAACTATGCAAGATTTACCTAAATTACTTCGGCTACTCTAAATCATCACCAACTAACCCTTACCACAACGACCTAAACCCAGTCACTTTTCAATTACAAAAAAATGCTACTAACCATAGCAAACTATGCCAAACTCACCTAAATTACTTCGGCTACCATAAATCATCACCAACTAACCCTTACCACAACAAACTAAACCCAATCTCTTTTAAATTACAAAAAAATGCTACTAACCATAGCAAACTATGCCAAACTCACCTAAATTACTTCGGCTATCAAAAATCACCCCAACTACACTTCACAGCAACAAATTAAGCCCAATCACTTTAAAATTACAAAAAAATGATAAAAATCATAACAAACTTAACCAGAATCACCTAAATTACTTCGGCTACCGTAAATCACCCCCAACTATCCCTTACCACAACAAACCAAACCATATCATCTTAAAATTACAAAAAAAGTTGTACAAATCATAACAAACTATGCCAGACTTACCTAAATTACTTCGGCTACTCTAAATCATCACCAACTAACCCTTACCTCAACAAACTAAACCCAATCACTTTTAAATTACAAAAAAATGCTATTAACCATAGCAAACTATGCCAAACTCACCTAAATTACTTCGGAAACCATAAATCATCACCAACTAACCCTTACCACAACAATCTAAACCCAATCACTTTTAAATTACAAAAAAATGCTAAAAATTATAACAAACTATACCAGAATCACCTAAATTACTTCGGCTACCGTAAATCACCCCCAACTATCCCTTACCACAACAAACCAAACCTTATCATTTTAAAATTACAAAAAAAGGTGTACAAATCATAACAAACTATGCCAGACTCACCTAAATTACTTCGGCTACTCTAAATCATCACCAACTAACCCTTACCACAACAAACTAAACCCAATCAATTTTAAATTAAAAAAAATGCTAGAAACCATAGCAAACTATGCCAAACTCACCTAAATTACTTCGGCTACCATAAATGATCACCAACTAAACCTTACCACAACAAACTAAACCCAATCACTTTTAAATTACAAAAAAATGCTACTAACCATAGCAAACTATGCCAAACTCACCTAAATTACTTCGGCTATCAAGAATCACTCCCAACTACACTTTAAAGCAACAAATTAAGCCCAATCACTTTAAAATTACAAAAAATGCTAAAAATCATAACAAACTATACCAGAATCACCTAAATTACTTCGGCTACCGTAAACCACCCCCAACTATCCCTTACCACAACAAACCAAACCATATCACCTTAAAATTACAAAACAAGGTGTACAAATCATAACAAACTATGCCAGATTTACCTAAATTACTTCGGCTACTCTAAATCATCACCAACTAACCCTTACCACAACAACCTAAACCCAGTCACTTTTAAATTACAAAAAAATGCTACTAACCATAGCAAACTATGCCAAACTCACCTAAATTACTTCGGCTACCATAAATCATCACCAACTAACCCTTACCACAACAAACTAAACCCAATCACTTTTAAATTACAAAAAAATGCTACTAATAATAGCAAACCATGCCAAACTCACCTAAATTACTTCGGCTATCAAAAATCACCCCAACTACACTTCACAGCAACAAATTAAACTCAATCACTTTAAATTTACAAAAAAATGATAAAAATCATAACAAACTTAACCAGAATCACCTAAATTACTTCGGCTACCGTAAATCACCCCCAGCTATCCCTTACCACAACAAACCAAACCATATCATCTTAAAATTACAAAAAAATTTGTACAAATCATAACAAACTGTACCAGAATCACCTAAATTACTTCGGCTATTGTAAATCACCCCCAACTATCCCTTACCACAACAAACCAAACCATATCATCTTAAAATTACAAAAAAAGGTGTACAAATCATAACAAACTATGCCAGACTCACCTAAATTACTTCGGCTACTCTAAATCATCACCAACTAACCCTTACTACAACAAACTAAACCCAATCACTTTTAAATTACAAAAAAATGCTACTAACCATAGCAAACTATGCCAAACTCACCTAAATTACTTCGGCTACCATAAATCATCACCAACTAACCCTTACCACAACAAACTAAACCCAATAATTTTTAAATTACAAAAAAATGCTACTAACCATAGCAAACTATGCCAAACTCACCTAAATTACTTCGGCTATCAAAAATCACCCCCAACTACACTTTACAGCAACAAACTAATCCCAATCACTTTAAAATTACAAAAAAAATGCTAAAAATTATAACAAACTATACCAGAATCACCTAAATTACTTCGGCTACCGTAAATCACCCCCAACTATCCCTTACCACATCAAACCAAACCATATCATCTTAAAATTACAAAAAAAGATGTACAAATCATAACAAACTATGCCAGACTCACCTAAATTACTTCGGCTACTCTAAATCATCACCAACTAACCCTTACCACAACAAACTAAACCCAGTCTTTTTTAAATTACAAAAAAATGCTACTAACCATAGCAAACTATGCCAAACTCACCTAAATTAATTCGGCTACCATAAATCATCACCAACTAACCCTTACCACAACAAACTAAACCAAATTACTTTTAAATTACAAAAAAATGCTACTAACCATAGCAAATTATGCCAAACTCACCTAAATTACTTTGGCTATCAAAAATCACCCCCAACTACACTTTACAGCAACAAACTAAGACCAATCACTTTAAAATTACAAAAAAAATGCTAAAAATCATAACAAACTATACCAGAATCACCTAAATTACTTCGGCTACCGTAAATCACCCACAACTATTCCTTACCACAACAAACCAATCCATATCATCTTAAAATTACAAAAAAAAGTGTACAAATTATAACAAACTATGCCAGACTCACCTAAATTACTTCGACTACTCTAAATCATCACCAACTAACCCTTACCACAACAAACTAAACCCAATCACTTTTAAATTACAAAAAAATGCTATTAACCATAGCAAACTATGCCAAACTCACCTAAATTAATTCGGCAACATAAATCATCACCAACTAACCCTTACCACAACAAACTAAACCAAATTACTTTTAAATTACAAAAAAATGCTACTAACCATAGCAAATTATGCCAAACTCACCTAAATTACTTTGGCTATCAAAAATCACCCCCAACTACACTTTACAGCAACAAACTAAGACCAATCACTTTAAAATTACAAAAAAAATGCTAAAAATCATAACAAACTATACCAGAATCACCTAAATTACTTCGGCTACCGTAAATCACCCACAACTATTCCTTACCACAACAAACCAATCCATATCATCTTAAAATTACAAAAAAAAGTGTACAAATTATAACAAACTATACCAGACTCACCTAAATTACTTCGACTACTCTAAATCATCACCAACTAACCCTTGCCACAACAAACTAAACCCAATCACTTTTAAATTACAAAAAAATGCTATTAACCATAGCAAACTATGCCAAACTCACCTAAATTACTTCGGAAACCATAAATCATCACCAACTAACCCTTACCACAACAAACTAAACCCAATCACTTTTAAATTACAAAAAAATGCTATTAACCATAGCAAACTATGCCAAACTCACCTAAATTACTTCGGAAACCATAAATCATCACCAACTATACCTTACCACAACAAACCAAACCACATCATGTTAAAATTACAAAAAAAGGTGTACAAATCATAACAAACAATGCCAGACTCACCTAAATTACTTCGGCTACTCTAAATCATCACCAACTAACCCTTTCCACAACAAACTAAACCCAATCACATTTAAATTACAAAAAAATGCTACTAACCATAGCAAACTATGCCAAACTTACCTAAATTACTTCGGCTATCAAAAATCACCCCCAACTACACTTTACAGCAACAAACTAAGCCCAATCACTTTAAAATTACAAAAAAATGCTAAAAATTATAACAAACTATACCAGAATCACCTAAATTACTTCGTCTACCGTAAATCACCCCCAACTATCCCTTACCACAACAAACCAAACCTTATCATTTTAAAATTACATAAAAAGGGGTACAAATCATAACAAACTATGCCAGACTCACCTAAATTACTTCGGCTACTCTAAATCATCACCAACTAACCCTTACCACAACAAACTAAACCCAATCAATTTTAAATTACAAAAAAATGCTAGAAACCATAGCAATCTATGCCAAACTCACCTAAATTACTTCGGCTACCATAAATGATCACCAACTAAACTTTACCACAACAAACTAAACCCAATCACTTTTAATTTACAAAAAAATGCTACTAACCATAGCAAACTATGCCAAACCCACCTAAATTACTTCGGCTATCAAGAATCACTCCCAACTGCACTTTAAAGCAACAAATTAAGCCCAATCACTTTAAAATTACAAAAAAATGCTAAAAATCATAACAAACTATACCAGAATCACCTAAATTACATCGGCTACCGTAAACCACCCCCAACTATCCCTTACCACAACAAACCAAACCATATCACCTTAAAATTACAAAACAAGGTGTACAAATCATAACAAACTATGCCAGATTTACCTAAATTACTTCGGCTACTCTAAATCATCACCAACTAACCTTTACCACAACAACCTAAACCCAGTCACTTTTAAATTACAAAAAAATGCTACTAACCATAGCAAACTATGCCAAACTCACCTAAATTACTTCGGCTACCATAAATCATCACCAACTAACCCTTACCACAACAAACTAAACCCAATCACTTTTAAATTACAAAAAAATGCTACTAATAATAGCAAACTATGCCAAACTCACCTAAATTACTTCGGCTATCAAAAATCACCCCAACTACACCTCACAGCAACAAATTAAGCCCAATCACTTTAAAATTACAAAAAAATGATAAAAATCATAACAAACTTAACCACAATCACCTAAATTACTTCGGCTACCGTAAATCAACCCCAACTATCCCTTACCACAACAAACCAAACCATATCATCTTAAAATTACAAAAAAAGTTGTACAAATCATAACAAACTATACCAGAATCACCTAAATTACTTCGGCTACTGTAAATCACCCCCAACTATCCCTTACCACAACAAACCAAACCATATCATCTTAAAATTACAAAAAAAGGTGTACAAATCATAACAAACTATGCCAGACTCACCTAAATTACTTCGGCTACTCTAAATCATCACCAACTAACCCTTACTACAACAAACTAAACCCAATCACTTTTAAATTACAAAAAAATGCTACTAACCATAGCAAACTATGCCAAACTCACCTAAATTACTTCGGCTACCATAAATCATCACCAACTAACCCTTACCACAACAAACTAAACCCAATAATTTTTAAATTACAAAAAAATGCTACTAACCATAGCAAACTATGCCAAACTCACCTAAATTACTTCGGCTATCAAAAATTACCCCCAACTACACTTTACAGCCACAAACTAATCCCAATCACTTTAAAATTACAAAAAAAATGCTAAAAATTATAACAAACTATACCAGAATCACCTAAATTACTTCGGCTACCGTAAATCACCCCCAACTATCCCTTACCACATCAAACCAAACCATATCATCTTAAAATTACAAAAAAAGATGTACAAATCATAACAAACTATGCCAGACTCACCTAAATTACTTCGGCTACTCTAAATCATCACCAACTAACCCTTACCACAACAAACTAAACCCAATCACTTTTAAATTACAAAAAAATGCTACTAACCATAGCAAACTATGCCAAACTCACCTAAATTAATTCGGCTACCATAAATCATCACCAACTAACTCTTACCACAACAAACTAAACCAAATTACTTTTAAATTACAAAAAAATGCTACTAACCATAGCAAATTATGCCAAACTCACCTAAATTACTTTGGCTATCAAAAATCACCCCCAACTACACTTTACAGCAACAAACTTAGACCAATCACTTTAAAATTACAAAGAAAATGCTAAAAATCATAACAAACTATACCAGAATCACCTAAATTACTTCGGCTACCGTAAATCACCCCCAACTATCCCTTACCACAACAAACCAAACCATATCATCTTAGAATTACAAAAAAAGGTGTACAAATCATAACAAACTATGCCAGACTCATCTAAATTACTTCGGCTACTCTAAATCATCACCAACTAACCCTTACCACAACAAACTAAACCCAATCACTTTTAAATTACAAAAAAATGCTACTAATCATAGCAAACTAAGCCAAACTCACCTAAATTACTTCGGCTACCATAAATCATCACCAACTAATCCTTACCACAACAAACTAAACCCAATCAATTTTAAATTACAAAAAAATGCTACTAACCATAGCAAACTATGCCAAACTCACCCAAATTACTTCGGCTATCAAAAATCACCCCCAACTACACTTTACAGCAACAAACTAAGCCCAATCACTTTAAAATTACAAAAAAATGCTAAAAATCATAACAAACTATATTAGAATCACCTTAATTACTTCGGCTACCGTAAATCACCCCCAACTATCCCTTACCACAACAAACCAAAACATATCATCTTAAAATTACAAAAAAAGGTGTACAAATCATAACAAACTATGCCAGAATCACCAAAATTACTTCGGCTACTCTAAATCATCACCAACTAACCCTTACCACAACAAATTAAACCCAATCACTTTTAAATTACAAAAAAATGCTCCTAACCATAGCAAACTATGCCAAACTCACCTAAATTACTTTGGCTACCATAAATCATCACCAACTAACCCTTACCACAACAAACTAAACCCAATAACTTTTAAATTACAAAAAAATGCTACTAACCATAGCAAACTATGCCAAACTCACCTAAATTACTTCGGCTACCAAAAATCACCCCCAACTACACTTTACAGCAACAAACTAATCCCAATCACTTTAAAATTACAAAAAAAATGCTAAAAATTATAACAAACTATACCAGAATCACCAAATTACTTCGGCTACCGTAAATCACCCCCAACTATCCCTTACCACAACAAACCAAACCATATCATCATAAAATTACAAAAAAAGGTGTACAAATCATAACAAACTATGCCAGACTCACCTAAATTACTTCGGCTACTCTAAATCATCACCAACTAACCCTTACCACAACAAACTAAACCCAATCACTTTTAAATTACAAAAAAATGCTACTAACCATAGCAAACTATGCCAAACTCACCTAAATTAATTCGGCTACCATAAATCATCACCAACTAACCCTTACCTCAACAAACTAAACCAAATTACTTTTAAATTACAAAAAAATGCTACTAGCCATAGCAAACTATGCCAAACTCACCTAAATTACTTTGGCTATTAAAAATCACCCCCAACTACACTTTACAGCAACAAACTAAGCCCAATCACTTTAAAATTACAAAAAAAATGCTAAAAATAATAACAAACTATACCAGAATCACCTAAATTACTTCGGCTACTCTAAATCATCACCAACTAACTCTTACCACAGCAAACTAAACCCATTCACTTTTAAATTACAAAAAAATGCTACTAACCATAGCAAACTATGCCAAACTCACCTAAATTACTTCGGCTACCATAAATCATCACCAACTAACCCTTACCACAACAAACTGAACCCAATCACTTTTAAATTACAAAAAAATGCTACTAACTATAGCAAACTATGCCAAACTCACCTAAATTACTTCGGCTATTAAAAATCACCCCCAACTACACTTTACAGCATCAAACTAAGCCCAATCACTTTAAAATTACAAAAAAATGCTAAAAATCATAACAAGCTATACCAGAATCACCTAAATTACTTCGGCTACCGTAAATCACCCCCAACTATCCCTTACCAAAACAAACCAAACCATATCATCTTAAAATTACAAAAAAAGGTGTACAAATCATAACAAACTATGCCAGACTCACCTAAATTACTTCGGCTACTTTAAATCATCACCAAATAACCCTTACCACAACAAACTAAACCCAATCACTTTTAAATGACAAAAAAATGCTACTAACCATAGCAAACTATGCCAAACTTACCTAAATTACTTCGGCTACCCTAAATCATCACCAACGAACCCTTTCCACAACAAACTAAGCCCAATCACTTTTAAATTACAAAAAAATGCTACTAACCGTAGCAAACTATGCCAAACTCACCTAAATTACTTCGGCTACCATAAATCATCACCAACTAACCCTTACCATAACAAACTAAAACCAATCACTCTTAAATTACAAAAAAATGCTACTAACCATAACAAACTATGCCACACTCACCTAAATTACTTCGGCTATCAAAAATCACCCCCAAGTACACTTTACAGCAACAAACTAAGCCCAATCACTTTAAAATTACAAAAAAATGCTAAAAATCATAACAAGCTATACCAGAATCACCTAAATTACTTCGGCTACCGTAAATCACCCCCAACTATCCCTTACCAAAACAAACCAAACCATATCATCTTAAAATTACAAAAAAAGGTGTACAAATCATAACAAACTATGCCAGACTCACCTAAATTACTTCGGCTACTTTAAATCATCACCAAATAACCCTTACCACAACAAACTAAACCCAATCACTTTTAAATTACAAAAAAATGCTACTAACCATAGCAAACTATGCCAAACTTACCTAAATTACTTCGGCTACCATAAATCATCACCAACTAACCCTTACCACAACAAACTAAACCCAATCACTTTTAAATTACAAAAAAATGCTACTAACTATAGCAAACTATGCCAAACTCACCTAAGTTACTTCGGCTATCAAAAATCACCTCCAACTACACTTTACAGCAACAAACTAAGCCCAATCACTTTAAAATTAGAAAAAAATGCTAAAAATCATAACAAACTATACCAGAATCACCTAAATTACTTCGGCTACCGTAAATCACCCCCAACTATCCCTTACCAAAACAAACCAAACCATATCATCTTAAAATTACAAAAAAAAGTGTACAAATTATAACAAACTATGCCAGACTCACCTAAATTACTTCGGCTACTCTAAATCATCACCAACTAACCCTTACCACAACAAACTAAACCCAATCACATTTAAATTACAAAAAAATGCTACTAACCATAGCAAACTATGCCAAACTCACCTAAATCAACCCCAACTACACTTTACAGCAACAAACTAAGCCCAATCACTTTAAAGTTACAAAAAACTGCTAAAAATCATAACAAACTATACCAGAATCACCTAAATTATTTCGGCTACCGTAAATCACCCACAACTATTCCTTACCACAACAAACCAATCCATATCATCTTAAAATTACAAAAAAAGTGTACAAATTATAACAAACTATGCCAGACTCACCTAAATTACTTCGACTACTCTAAATCATCACCAACTAACCCTTACCACAACAAACTAAACCCAATCACTTTTAAATTACAAAAAAATGCTACTAACCATAGCAAACTATGCCAAACACACCTAAATTACTTCGGCTACCATAAATCATCACCAACTAATCTTTACCACAACAAACTAAACCCAATCACTTTTAAATTACAAAAAAATGCTATTAACCATAGCAAATTATGCCAAACTCACCTAAATTACTTCGGCTATCAAAAATCACCACCAACTACACTTTACAGCAACAAACTAAGCTCAATTCCTTTAAAATTACAAAAAAATGCTAAAAATCATAACAAACTATACCAGAATCACCTAAATTACTTCGGCTTCCGTAAATCACCCCCAACTATCCCTTACCACAACAAACCAAACCATATAATCTTAAAATTACAAAAAAAGGTGTACAAATCATAACAAACTATGCCAGACTCACCTAAATTACTTCGGCTACTCTAAATCATCACCAACTAACCCTTACCACAACAAACTAAACCCAATCACTTTTAAATTACAAAAAAATGCTACTAACCCTAGCAAACTATGCCAAACTCACCTAAATTACTTCAGCTACCATAAATCATCATCAACTAACCCTTACCACAACAAACTAAACCCAATCACTTTTAAATTACAAAATAATTCTACTAACCATAGCAAACTATGACAAACTCACCTAAATTACTTCGGCTATCAAAAATCAACCCCAACTAACCCTTACCACAACAAACTAAACCCAATTACTTTTAAATTACAAAAAATGCTACTAACCATAGCAAACTATGCCAAACTCACCTAAATTACTTCGGCTATCAAAAATCACCCCCAACTACACTTTACAGCAACAAACTAAGCCCAATCACTTTAAAATTACAAAAAAATGCTAAAAATCATAACAAACTATACCAGAATCACGTAAATTATTTCGGCTACCGTAAATCACCCCCAACTATCCCTTACCACAACAAACCAAACCATATCATCATAAAATTACAAAAAAAGGTATACAAATCATAACAAACTATGCCAGACTCACCTAAATTACTTCGGCTACTCTAAATCATCACCAACTAACCCTTACCACAACAAACTAAACCCAATCAATTTTAAATTACATAAAAATGCTACTAACCATAGCAAACTATGCCAAACTCACCTAAATTACTTTGGCTACCATAAATCATCACCAACTAACCCTTACCACAACAAACTAAAGCCAATCACTTTTAAATTACAAAAAAATGCTAAAAATCATAACAAACTATACCAGAATCACCTTAATTACTTCGGCTACCGTAAATCACCCCCAACTATCCCTTACCACAACAAACCAAAACATATCATCTTAAAATTACAAAAAAAGGTGTGCAAATCATAACAAACTATGCCAGAATCACCTAAATTACTTCGGCTACTCTAAATCATCACCAACTAACCCTTACCACAACAAATTAAACCCAATCACTTTTAAATTACAAAAAAATGCTCCTAACCATAGCAAACTATGCCAAACTCACCTAAATTACTTCGGCTACCATAAATCATCACCAACTAACCCTTACCACAACAAGCTAAACCCAATCACTTTTAAATTACAAAAAAATGCTACTAACCATAGCAAACTATGCCAAACTCACCTAAATTACTTTGGCTATCAAAAATCACCCCCAACTACACTTTACAGCAACAAACTAAGCCCAATCACTTTAAAATTACAAAAAAATGCTAAAAATCATAACAAACTATACCAGAATCACCTAAATTACTTCGGCTACCGTAAATCACCCCCAACTATCCCTTACCAAAACAAACCAAACCATATCATCTTAAAATTACAAAAAAAGGTGTACAAATCATAACAAACTACGCCAGACTCACCTAAATTACTTCGGCTACTCTAAATCATCACCAACTAACCCTTACCACAACAAACTAAACCCAATCACTTTTAAATTACAAAAAAATGCTACTAACCATAGCAAACTATGCCAAACTCACCTAAATTACTTCGGCTACCATAAATCATCACCAACTAACCCTTACCACAACAAGCTAAACCCAATCACTTTTAAATTACAAAAAAATGCTACTAACCATAGCAAACTATGCCAAACTCACCTAAATTACTTTGGCTATCAAAAATCACCCCCAACTACACTTTACAGCAACAAACTAAGCCCAATCACTTTAAAATTACAAAAAAAATGCTAAAAATCATAACAAACTATACCAGAATCACCTAAATTACTTCGGCTACCGTAAATCACCCCCAACTATCCCTTACCACAACAAACCAAACCATATCATCTTAAAATTACAATAAAAGGTGTACAAATCATAACAAACTATGCTAGACTCACCTAAATTACTTCGGCTACTCTAAATCATCACCAACTAACCCTTACCACAACAAACTAAACCCAATCACTTTTAAATTACAAAAAAATGCTACTAACCATAGCAAACTATGCCAAACTCACCTAAATTACTTCGGCTACCATAAATCATCACCAACTAACCTTTACCACAACAAACTAAACCCAATAATTTTTAAATTACAAAAAAATGCTACTAACCATAGCAAACTATGCCAAACTCAAGTAAATTACTTCGGCTATCAAAAATCACCCCCAACTACACTTTACAGCAACAAACTAAGCCCAATCACTTTAAAATTACAAAAAAAATGTTAAAAATTATAACAAACCATACAAGAATCACCTAAATTACTTCGGCTACCGTAAATCACCCCCAACTATCCCTTACCACAACAAACTAAACCATATCATCTTAAAATTACAAAAAAAGGTGTACAAATCATAACAAACTATGCCAGACTCACCTAAATTACTTCGGCTACTCTAAATCATCACCAACTAACCCTTACCACAACAAACTAAACCCAATCAATTTTCAATTACAAAAAAATGCTACTAACCATAGCAAACTATGCCAAACTAACCTAAATTACTTCGGCTACCATAAATCATCACCAACTAACCCTTACCACAACAAACTAAACCCAATCACTTTTAAATTACAAAAAAATGCTACTAACCATAGCAAACTATGCCAAACTCACCTAAATTACTTCGGCTATCAAAAATCACCCCCAACTACACTTTACAGCAACAAACTAAGCCCAATCACTTTAAAATTACAAAAAAATGCTAAAAATCATAACAAACTATACCAGAATCACCTAAATTACTTCGGCTACCGTAAATCACCCCCAACTATCCCTTACCCCAACAAACCAAACCATATCATCTTAAAATTACAAAAAAAAATGTACAAATCATAACAAACTATGCCAGAATCACCTAAATTACTTCGGCTACGCTAAATCATCACCAACTAACCCTTACCACAACAAACTAAACCCAATCACTTTTAAATTACAAAAAAATGCTACTAACCATAGCAAACTATGCCAAACTCACCTAAATTACTTCGGCTATCAAAAATCACCCCCAACTACACTTTACAGCAGCAAACTAAGCCCAATCACTTTAAAATTACAAAAAAATGCTAAAAATCATAACAAACTATACCAGAATCACCTAAATTACTTCGGATACCGTAAGTCACCCCCAACCATCGCTTACCACAACAAACCAAACCATATCATCTTAAAATTACAAAAAAAGATGTACAAAGCATAACAAACTATGCCAGACTCACCTAAATAACTTCGGCTACTCTAAATCATCACCAACTAACCCTTACCACAACAAACTAAACCCAATCACTTTTAAATTACAAAAAAATGCTACTAACCATAGCAAACTATGCCAAACTCACTTAAATTACTTCGGCTACCATAAATCAACACCAACTAACCCTTACCACAACAAACTAAACCCGATCACTTTTAAATTACATAAAAATGCTACTAACCATAGCAAACTATGCCAAACTCACCTAAATTACTTCGGCTATCAAAAATCACCCCCAACTACACTTTACAGCAACAAACTAAGCCCAATCACTTTAAAATTACAAAAAAATCATAACAAACTATACCAGAATCACTTTTAAATTACAAACAAATGCTACTAACCATAGCAAACTATGCCAAACTCACCTAAATTACTTCGGCTATCAAAAATCACCCCCAACTACACTTTACAGCAACAAACTAAGCCCAATCACTTTAAAATTACAAAAAAATGCTAAAAAACATAACAAACTATACCAGAATCACCTAAATTACTTCGGCTACCGTAAATCACCCCCAACTATCCCTTACCACAACAAACCAAACCATATCATTTTAAAATTACAAAAAAAAGTGTACAAATCATAACAAACTATGCCAGACTCACCTAAATTACTTCGGCTACTCTAAATCATCACCAACTAACCCTTACCACAACAAACTAAACCCAATCACTTTTAAATTACAAAAAAATGCTACTAACCATAGCAACCTATGCCAAACTCACCTAAATTACTTCGGCTATCAAAAATCAACCCCAACTACACTTTACAGCAACAAACTAAACCCAATCACTTTTAAATTACAAAAAAATGCTACTAACCATAGCAAACTATGCCAAACTCACCTAAATTACTTCTGCTACCATAAATCATCACCAACTAACCCTTACCACAACAAACTAAACCCAATCACTTTTAAATTAGAAAAAAATGCTACTAACCATCGGAAACTATGCCAAACACACCTAAAAAAATCACCCCCAACTACACTTTACAGCAACAAACTAATCCCAATCACTTTAAAATTACAAAAAAATGCTAAAAATCATAACAAACTATACCAGAATCACCTAAATTACTTCGGCTAACGTAAATCACCCCCAACTATCCCTTACCACAACAAACCAAACCATATCATCTTAAAATTACAAAAAAAGTTGTACAAATCATAACAAATTATGCCAGACTCACCTAAATTACTTCGGCTAATCTAAGTCATCACCAACTAACCCTTACCACAACAAACTAAACCCAATCACTTTTAAATTACAAAAAAATGCTACTAACCATAGCAAACTATGCCAAACTCACCTAAATTACTTCGGCTACCATAAATCATCACCAACTAACCCTTACCACAACAAACTAAACCCAATCACTTTTAAATTACAAAAAAATGCTACTAACCATAGCAACTTATGCCAAACTCACCTAAATTACTTCGGCTATCAAAAATCACCCCCAACTACACTTTACAGCAACAAACTAAGACCAATCACTTTAAAATTACAAAAAAATGCTAAAAATCATAACAAACTATACCAGAATCACCAAAATTACTTCGGCTGCCGTAAATCACCCCCAACTATCCCTTACCACAACAAACCAAACTATATCATCTTAAAATTACAAAAAAAGGTGTACAAATCATAACAAACTATGCCAGACTCACCTAAATTACTTTGGCTACTCTAAATCATCACCAACTAACCCTTACCACAACAAACTAAACCCAATCACTTTTAAATTACAAAAAAATGCTACTAACCATAGCAAACTATGCCAAACTCACCTAAATTACTTCGGCTACCATAAATCCTCACCAACTAACCCTTACCACAACAAACTAAACCCAATCACTTTTAAATTACAAAAAAATGCTACTAACCATAGCAAACTATGCCAAACTCACCTAAATTACTTCGGCTATCAAAAATCACCCCCAACTACATTTTACAGCAACAAACTAAGCCCAATAACTTTAAAATTACAAAAAAATGCTAAAAATCATTACAAACTATACCAGAATCACCTAAATTACTTCGGCTACCGTAAATCAACCCCAACTATCCCTTACCACAACAAACCAAACCATATCATATTAAAATTACAAAAAAAGATGTAAAAATCATAAAAAACTATGCCAGACTCACCTAAATTACTTCGGCTACTCTAAATCATCACCAACTAAAACTTACCACAACAAACTAAACCCAATCACTTTTAAATTACAAAAAAATGCTACTAACCATAGAAAACTATGCCAAACTCACCTAAATTACTTCGGCTACCATAAATCATCACCAACTAACCCTTACCACAACAAACTAAACCCAATCACTTTTAAATTACAAAAAAATGCTACTAACCATAGCAAACTATGCCAAACCCACCTAAATTACTCCGGCTACCATAAATCATCACCAACTAACCCTTACCACAACAAACTAAACCCAATCACTTTTAAATTACAAAAAAATGCTACTAACCATAGCAAACTATGCCAAACTCACCTAAATTACTTCGGCTATCAAAAATCACCCCCAACTACACTTTACAGCATCAAACTAAGCCCAATCACTTTAAAATTACAAAAAAATGCCAAAAATCATAACAAACTATACCAGAATCACCTAAATTACTTCGGCTACCGTAAATCACCCCCAACTATCCCTTACCACAACAATCCAAACCATATCATCTTAAAATTACAAAAAAAGGTGTACAAATCATAACAAACTATGCCAGACTCACCTAAATTACTTCGGCTACTCTAAATCATCACCAACTAACCCTTACCACAACAAAGTAAACCCAATCACTTTTAAATTACAAAAAAATTCTACTAGAAATAGCAAACTATGCCAAACTCACCTAAATTACTTCGGCTATCAAAAATCACCCCCAACTACACTTTACAGCAACAAACTAAGCCCAATCACTTTAAAATTACAAAAAAATGCTAAAAATCATAACAAACTATACCAGAATCACCTAAATTACTTCGGTTACCGTAAATCACCCCCAACTAACCCTTACCACAACAAACCAAACCATATCATCCTAAAATTACAAAAAAAGGTGTACAAATCATAACAAACTATGCCAGACTCACCTAAATTACTTCGGCTACCGTAAATCACCCCCAACTATCCCTTACCACAACAAACCAAACCATATCATCTTAAAATTACAAGAAAAGGTGTACAAATCATAACAAACTATGCCAGTCTCACCTAAATTACTTCGGCTACTCTAAATCATCACCAACTAACCCTTACTACAACAAACTAAACCCAATCACTTTTAAATTACAAAAAAATGCTACTAACCATAGCAAACTATGCCAAACTCACCTAAATTACTTCGGCTATCAAAAATCACCCCCAACTACACTTTACAGCAACAAACTAAGCCCAATCACTTTAAAATTACAAAAAAATGCTAAAAATCATAACAAACTATACCAGAATCACCTAAATTACTTCGGCTACCGTAAATCACCCCCAACCATCGCTTACCACAACAAACCAAACCATATCATCTTAAAATTACAAAAAAAGATGTACAAAGCATAACAAACTATGCCAGACTCACCTAAATAACTTCGGCTACTCTAAATCATCACCAACTAACCCTTACCACAACAAACTAAACCCAATCACTTTTAAATTACAAAAAAATGCTACTAACCATAGCAAACTATGCCAAACTCACTTAAATTACTTCGGCTACCATAAATCATCACCAACTAACCCTTACCACAACAAACTAAACCCGATCACTTTTAAATTACATAAAAATGCTACTAACCATAGCAAACTATGCCAAACTCACCTAAATTACTTCGGCTATCAAAAATCACCCCCAACTACACTTTACAGCAACAAACTAAGCCCAATCACTTTAAAATTACAAAAAAATCATAACAAACTATACCAGAATCACTTTTAAATTACAAAAAAATGCTACTAACCATAGCAAACTATGCCAAACTCACCTAAATTACTTCGGCTATCAAAAATCACCCCCAACTACACTTTACAGCAACAAACTAAGCCCAATCACTTTAAAATTACAAAAAAATGCTAAAAAACTTAACAAACTATACCAGAATCACCTAAATTACTTCGGCTACCGTAAATCACCCCCAACTATCCCTTACCACAACAAACCAAACCATATCATTTTAAAATTACAAAAAAAAGTGTACAAATCATAACAAACTATGCCAGACTCACCTAAATTACTTTGACTACTCTAAATCATCACTAAACCCGATCACTTTTAAATTACATAAAAATGCTACTAACCATAGCAAACTATGCCAAACTCACCTAAATTACTTCGGCTATCAAAAATCACCCCCAACTACACTTTACAGCAACAAACTAAGCCCAATCACTTTAAAATTACAAAAAAATCATAACAAACTATACCAGAATCACTTTTAAATTACAAAAAAATGCTACTAACCATAGCAAACTATGCCAAACTCACCTAAATTACTTCGGCTATCAAAAATCACCCCCAACTACACTTTACAGCAACAAACTAAGCCCAATCACTTTAAAATTACAAAAAAATGCTAAAAAACTTAACAAACTATACCAGAATCACCTAAATTACTTCGGCTACCGTAAATCACCCCCAACTATCCCTTACCACAACAAACCAAACCATATCATTTTAAAATTACAAAAAAAAGTGTACAAATCATAACAAACTATGCCAGACTCACCTAAATTACTTTGACTACTCTAAATCATCACGAACTAACCCTTACCACAACAAACTAAACCCAATCAATTTTAAATTACAAAAAAATGCTTCTAACCATAGCAAACTATGCCAAACTCACCTAAATTACTTCGGCTACCATAAATCATCACCAACTAACCCTTACCACAACAAACTAAACCCAATCACTTTTAAATTACAAAAAAATGCTACTAACCATAGCAAACTATGCCAAACTCACCTAAATTACTTCGGCTATCAAAAATCACCCCCAACTACATTTTACAGCAACAAACTAAGCCCAATAACTTTAAAATTACAAAAAAATGCTAAAAATCATAACAAACTATACCAGAATCTCCTACATTACTTCGGCTACCGTAAATCAACCCCAACTATCCCTTACCACAACAAACCAAACCATATCATATTAAAATTACAAAAAAAGATGTAAAAATCATAAAAAACTATGCCAGACTCACCTAAATTACTTCGGCTACTCCAAATCATCACCAACTAAAACTTACCACAACAAACTAAACCCAATCACGTTTAAATTACAAAAAAATGCTACTAACTATAGAAAACTATGCCAAACCCACCTAAATTACTCCGGCTACCATAAATCATCACCAACTAACCCTTACCACAACAAACTAAACCCAATCACTTTTAAATTACAAAAAAATGCTACTAACCATAGCAAATTATGCCAAACTCACCTAAATTACTTCGGTTATCAAAAATCACCCCCAACTACACTTTACAGCATCAAACTAAGCCCAATCACTTTAAAATTACAAAAAAATGCCAAAAATCATAACAAACTATACCAGAATCACCTAAATTACTTCGGCTACCGTAAATCACCCCCAACTATGCCTTACCACAACAATCCAAACCATATCATCTTAAAATTACAAAAAAAGGTGTACAAATCATAACAAACTATGCCAGACTCACCTAAATTACTTCGGCTACTCTAAATCATCACCAACTAACCCTTACCACAACAAACTAATCCCAATCACTTTTAAATTACAAAAAAATTCTACTAGCCATAGCAAACTATGCCAAACTCACCTAAATTACTTCGGCTATCAAAAATCACCCCCAACTACACTTTACAGCAACAAACTAAGCCCAATCACTTTAAAATTACAAAAAAATGCTAAAAATCATAACAAACTATACCAGAATCACCTAAATTACTTCGGCTACCGTAAATCACCCCCAACTAACCCTTACCATAACAAACCAAACCATATCATCCTAAAATTACAAAAAAAGGTGTACAAATCATAACAAATTATGCCAGACTCACCTAAATTACTTCGGCTACCGTAAATCACCCCCAACTATCCCTTACCACAACAAACCAAACCATATCATCTTAAAATTACAAAAAAAGGTGTACAAATCATAACAAACTATGCCAGTCTCACCTAAATTACTTCGGCTACTCTAAATCATCACCAACTAACCCTTACTACAACAAACTAAACCCAATCACTTTTAAATTACAAAAAAATGCTACTAACCATAGCAAACTATGCCAAACTCACCTAAATTACTTCGGCTACCATTAATCATCACCAACTAACCCTTACCACAACAAACTAAACCCAATCACTTTTAAATTACAAAAAAATGCTACTAACCATAGCAAACTATGCCAAACTCACCTAAATTACTTCGGCTATCAAAAATCAGCCCCAACTATACTTTACAGCAACAAACTAAGCCCAATCACTTTAAAATTACAAAAAAATGCTAAAAATCATAACAAACTATACCAGAATCACCTAAGTTACTTCGGCTACCGTAAATCACCCCCAACCATCGCTTACCACAACAAACCAAACCATATCATCTTAAAATTACAAAAAAAGATGTACAAAGCATAACAAACTATGCCAGACTCACCTAAATAACTTCGGCTACTCTAAATCATCACCAACTAACCCTTACCACAACAAACTAAACCCAATCACTTTTAAATTACAAAAAAATGCTACTAACCATAGCAAACTATGCCAAACTCACTTAAATTACTTCGGCTACCATAAATCATCACCAACTAACCCTTACCACAACAAACTAAACCCGATCACTTTTAAATTACATAAAAATGCTACTAACCATAGCAAACTATGCCAAACTCACCTAAATTACTTCGGCTATCAAAAATCACCCCCAACTACACTTTACAGCAACAAACTAAGCCCAATCACTTTAAAATTACAAAAAAATCATAACAAACTATACCAGAATCACTTTTAAATTACAAAAAAATGCTACTAACCATAGCAAACTATGCCAAACTCACCTAAATTACTTCGGCTATCAAAAATCACCCCCAACTACACTTTACAGCAACAAACTAAGCCCAATCACTTTAAAATTACAAAAAAATGCTAAAAAACTTAACAAACTATACCAGAATCACCTAAATTACTTCGGCTACCGTAAATCACCCCCAACTATCCCTTACCACAACAAACCAAACCATATCATTTTAAAATTACAAAAAAAAGTGTACAAATCATAACAAACTATGCCAGACTCACCTAAATTACTTTGACTACTCTAAATCATCACCAACTAACCCTTACCACAACAAACTAAACCCAATCAATTTTAAATTACAAAAAAATGCTTCTAACCATAGCAAACTATGCCAAACTCACCTAAATTACTTCGGCTACCATAAATCATCACCAACTAACCCTTACCATAACAAACTAAACCCAATCACTTTTAAATTACAAAAAAATGCTACTAACCATAGCAAACTATGCCAAACTCACCTAAATTACTTCGGCTATCAAAAATCACCCCCAACTACATTTTACAGCAACAAACTAAGCCCAATAACTTTAAAATTACAAAAAAATGCTAAAAATCATAACAAACTATACCAGAATCTCCTAAATTACTTCGGCTACCGTAAATCAACCCCAACTATCCCTTACCAGAACAAACCAAACCATATCATATTAAAATTACAAAAAAAGATGTAAAAATCATAAAAAACTATGCCAGACTCACCTAAATTACTTCGGCTACTCAAAATCATCACCAACTAAAACTTACCACAACAAACTAAACCCAATCACGTTTAAATTACAAAAAAATGCTACTAACCATAGAAAACTATGCCAAACTCACCTAAATTACTTCGGCTACCATAAATCATCACCAACTAACCCTTACCACAACAAACTAAACCCAATCACTTTTAAATTACAAAAAAATGCTACTAACCATAGCAAACTATGCCAAACCCACCTAAATTACTCCGGCTACCATAAATCATCACCAACTAACCCTTACCACAACAAACTAAACCCAATCACTTTTAAATTACAAAAAAATGCTACTAACCATAGCAAATTATGCCAAACTCACCTAAATTACTTCGGCTATCAAAAATCACCCCCAACTACACTTTACAGCATCAAACTAAGCCCAATCACTTTAAAATTACAAAAAAATGCCAAAAATCATAACAAACTATACCAGAATCACCTAAATTACTTCGGCTACCGTAAATCACCCCCAACTATCCCTTACCACAACAATCCAAACCATATCATCTTAAAATTACAAAAAAAGGTGTACAAATCATAAGAAACTATGCCAGACTCACCTAAATTACTTCGGCTACTCTAAATCATCACCAACTAACCCTTACCACAACAAACTAAACCCAATCACTTTTAAATTACAAAAAAATTCTACTAGCCATAGCAAACTATGCCAAACTCACCTAAATTACTTCGGCTATCAAAAATCACCCCCAACTACACTTTACAGCAACAAACTAAGCCCAATCACTTTAAAATTACAAAAAAATGCTAAAAATCATAACAAACTATACCAGAATCACCTAAATTACTTCGGCTACCGTAAATCACCCCCAACTAACCCTTACCACAACAAACCAAACCATATCATCCTAAAATTACAAAAAAAGGTGTACAAATCATAACAAACTATGCCAGACTCACCTAAATTACTTCGGCTACCGTAAATCACCCCCAACTATCCCTTACCACAACAAACCAAACCATATCATCTTAAAATTACAAAAAAAGGTGTACAAATCATAACAAACTATGCCAGTCTCACCTAAATTACTTCGGCTACTCTAAATCATCACCAACTATCCCTTACTAGAACAAACTAAACCCAATCACTTTTAAATTACAAAAAAATGCTACTAACCATAGCAAACTATGCCAAACTCACCTAAATTACTTCGGCTACCATTAATCATCACCAACTAACCCTTACCACAACAAACTAAACCCAATCACTTTTAAATTACAAAAAAATTCTACTAACCATAGCAAACTATGACAAACTCACCTAAATTACTTCGGCTATCAAAAATCACCCCCAACTAACCCTTACCACAACAAACTAAACCCAATTACTTTTAAATTACAAAAAAATGCTACTAACCATAGCAAACTATGCCAAACTCACCTAAATTACTTCGGCTATCAAAAATCACCCCAACTACACTTTACAGCAACAAACTATGCCCAATCACTTTAAAATTACAAAAAAATGCTAAAAATCATAACAAACTATACCAGAATCACCTAAATTACTTCGGCTACCGTAAATCACCCCCAACTATCCCTTACCAAAACAAATCAAACCATATCATTTTAAAATTACAAAAAAAGGTGTACAAATCATAACAAACTATGCCAGACTCACCTAAATTACTTCGGCTACTCTAAATCATCACCAACTAAGCCTTACCAAAACAAACTAAACCCAATCACTTTTAAATTACAAAAAAATGCTACTAACCATAGCAAACTATGAAAAACTCACCTAAATTACTTCGGCTAACATAAATCATCACCAACTAACACTTACCACAACAAACTAAACCCAATCACTTTTAAATTACAAAAAAATGCTACTAACCATAGCAAACTATGCCAAACTCACCTAAATTACTTCGGCTATCAAAAATCACCCCCATAATAGCATCATGTGGTCTGTCCCAGGTTGTTGACGAGCCCACAAGGACTTGTAATAACTCAGTAACTTTGATCGATTTGATATTACTGTCTGATGATGTTGAGGTAACGAACAGAGGGGTGGTCGACATGCATCATGTGAGTGATCATTGCCTGATTTATGCAAATGTTGAGGATGGTAATATCGCGGCTAATGATACTGACAATAAAATTAATAATATTTGGCGACGAAATTATAGTAATGTGGACCCTGAATCGCTTCGGATCCATTTGACCTCTTTACCAATTTATCAGATCGTAGAAATTGTTGATATTAATGAAAAAATTGTGTATCTAAATGATATTCTTACTGTCCTACTGGATAAGCACTGTCCATTTAAACTTCGTAAGCGTAAAGCAGTGTACCAACCATGGTTAACCGACACATTGAGACTAATGATGGGGTTGAGGGACAAGGTATTAAAGAAGTTTAAACAGCACCGTACTACGGAAAAAGGGAATTACTATAAGCAATTTCGAAACATTACGAATATGGCGGTCAAAACCGAGAAACGTGCATATATGGAATACTTTGTGCGCACAAATGGTAACCCGAGTAACACTTGGAAAGAACTAAAAAAGTTGGGTATAGCGTCAAAAAAGATGAATAACATTCCGAAACACTTAAAGAATGCGGATGCAATTAATAAGTTTTTCATTACATCGTCTCAAACTGTCACGTATGATGGGAGTCTGGTTCAGTTTTACAATGGCTGCACTAAAAATAATATGAAGGGTGGTTTTACGTTTCAGCCGGTGAATGATGGTCAGGTTTTTGCAATAATTAATTCGATTACATCAAGTGCAGTAGGAGTTGATGGAATTTCGATTAAGTTTATTAAAATGTGTTGCCCTACGTTGTTACCTGTACTTACACATATTATTAACTATTGTATTGAACAGTCTCTTTTTCCAGAGTCTTGGAAGGAATCACTAATCGTACCACTACCCAAAGTACGAAATCCTTTAGGGTATAAGGATTTGCGCCCGACAAGTATACTACCTGTTCTCTCAAAAGTTTTGGAAAAGGTAGTAAACGACCAACTAAGGGTGCACCTCGACAAATATAACATCCTTCCGAAATTTCAATCTGGCTTTAGACAGAACCATAGTTGTACTACTGCCTTGCTTAAAGTAACTGATGACATTCTGGAGGCTCACGATAATAATATGCATACCATCCTCATACTGTTGGATTACACTAAGGCTTTTGATACCGTTCGACATGAGATGTTGTTGGCGATTTTGCATTTTATTGGTTGTGACGATTCTGTTCAGCTGTTCATGCAGAGATATTTATGTGGGCGCTCACAGAGAGTAAAGATTGATGCAGAGGTTTCTGAAAATTTACCAATTTTTTGTGGGGTGCCACAGGGTTCTATACTTGGGCCTCTACTCTATACCATTTACACTTGCAATCTCATGACGAGTCTGGCCTGCAGCTACCATTGCTAAGCCGATGACACCCAAATTTATGCAACTTTTCGTAGAGAAGATTTTACGGCAGCCATTAATAAAATTAAACTAGATTTGAGCAACATTGCGAGTGTTTCTAGTGATCAGGGACTAGCAATAAATCCGTCTAAATCAAACATTGTACTGTTTGGAAGAACAAGAGACCGTTCTGAACTCCTCGAATTACTTGAACACGCTAACTTAGCTGTGTATTCGAAGCCACTCCGGATTATACCCGAAGTCAAAAATTTAGGCATGTTGATGGATTGTAACCTGCGATTCACTTCGCATATTAATATGTGTCAAAGGAGAGCATATAGTAGTCTTAGATTGCTTTACAACAATAAAGCCTTTCTGAATCGAAAAATAAGAATTAAATTATGTAATTGTTTAGTGCTGTCCCACTTTGACTATTGTGATGTTGTTTATGGGAATTGTTTGAGTGGTGAGGACATACGGCGGATTCAAGTGGTCCAAAATTCATGTTTGAGATTTATTTTTGGAATGTCGCGATATTCTCACATATCTTCTAAATTAACGGAAATCGAGTGGTTAAATATGAAACAGAGGAGATTTCTGCATGCTGTATGTTTTTACCAAAAAGTAGTTAATGGGCGTGCTCCCAAGTACTTGACCCGCAGAATTTCGTTTCGCACGGATGTTCACAATGTCAATATTAGAAGGAGAAGTTACCTCTCTATCCCGCGACACTGCACCGCTTTTTACGAAAGGTGCATTTCACACAACTTGCCACGAATCTGGAATAGAGTGCCACGCAATATTAAGTCCTTGAATTCAGAAGCATTTAAGAAACATATCAAGCAATTGTTGTTGATGGGGTTGGGATTTGAATTGTAGTCAGTTTAGTTAGATTTATATTAATTTTATTTAGTTTTTTTTTATTTTTTTACTAGCTGAATGTACCCGGCGTTGCCCGGACGTAGATTAAATAAACTCAGTGTTGACTAATGTGGTGATGTTAACTAATCGACATTATAATATAATTAAACAGGAATGCTCTACTTGTCCAATCACAAAATAAACAAATTTTCTGAAATTAACCTGCGTTGCCGTTGAAGTACCCGGTCTTCAATATGATTTGGACAAAGAGGATACCTTGGTTGATATCTGAGATGAAAAATCTTGAATAGACTCTTTAGGCAGTTGTTCTATAAGCGATTCCAAGAAATCAAAATTAACTTTATATAATTTTCGGGGAAATCGAAGTTTACAAATTAGCTGATCATGTTATGATAAAATTGAAAACACAATGGAACGATTCCTCTTGCTGCAGTCAACTCACAAACAGAACAGTATGTAGATGATTTTGACTTTTGATCTTCGGAATAAACAAACACTTATCTCCTTCTAAACTGCACAAAAATTATTAAAACCTGGTCCTAACTGGTTGGACAATTAAAGTGCAAACCTTTTGAGCTCCCTTTCCAGTATTAAAATTTTGGTATGTGGTAAAATGTGGTATTTTATGGTATTTGTGCATCGCTAGATTTCCAAACTTGTCCATCTTAGTAATAAATGATGTAAAGCAATAATGAACACAATGTATTTACGTAAAATAAACAGTGTAAAACGCGTATCAATGTCAGTAAAGTCTGGTCCAACGCTGTAAATTTTGGATTTCAGCCGAGGCAGATTTGGTGAAAAATAAATACACCATTATCATTAACTGAACGGTCGTCCGGTATGACGATGGTGATTGGGAACAAATTTGGTTAACGGCAAAATTAACATTCTAAAATAAATAAATATTTTGACGGGAATATCGTGGATGTAAAAATCTTATTCGGTTCTCCGACGGACTCACACCTGTTTACATTAACACACACTAGTTGAACAATTAAAGTGCCAACCTCTTGAGCTTCCGTTTCAGTATTAAAATATCAATACCAATACCATAGATATAAAAAAAGACAATTTCCATCACCTTTCATAATACGGTGTGGTATTTGTACATCGCTAGATTTTCAAACTTCTCCATCTTAGTTATAAATGATGTAAAGCAATAATAAACACAGTGTACGTAAAATAAATAGTGTAAAACGTGTATAAGCACATAATTATTAAGGGTATGAATGTCAGTGATATCTGGTACATACAACGGTGAAAATTTCGGGCCAAATTTGGTGAAAAACAAATACACCACTATCATTAACTGAACGTAAAAATTAGCGTACAAATATAAGTGGAGTCCGGTCCGATGCTGATAATTGTTCGAAAATTGATTAGGGGCAGATTTGGTTTACACGAGGATCAAATGTTAAATTAAAATATACTTTATTTGATAGCGGTAGACCTTCGAACACTGATGCGTCGCCTCATCGAATTTGGCGACTTTGCAAACAGTTTCCGACGCTGGAGCAGCAATTTTCACAATTGTAGTTGTGTTAAAATTAAACACCGCGATCGAGTACTGCTCCACACGCTGAACCAGCAATTCTCGAATTCTAAGAAACGATAAGAAAGGCTTATCCAACGCTTGGTATGTGCGAATTTCTGCATAGATACTCAATCAAACTAAATCGAGCATCGCCTTTTCACGTTTGTGACCTTGCCCTTGACGTGGCAGGCTCCAGTTGCTTCAATAATGTAAAAATCTTATTCGGCCTCTCCAATAAATTCACATTTGTTTACATTAACACGCATTCCCTCATGAACTTGTGACAAATTACAAACAAATATTGCAACTTCAAGTGTTCCATTTAATTTCGTTTCTGGGTGCAAGCTCCTTTCTTTTCACTCTAGTCAGTCTAAACTTATTACACAGAGTTATATTTTCGAATCAAGGCGCCCTAAAGAATTTTGTCGTTGTTTTCAAAAGTTTCAAGAGAAGGAGAGTTGACATAGAAGCTAAATTATTCCAAATTATTCCCATTTAGTTCTCTGACAACGTTAAAGACAATGTTGAAATATATAGATACAAAATTTTACACCATAAAAACGAAGTATTTAGGAATTATGTATAAAAAAAGTAGAAGTTATTCTTCGCTCTTGAGCTCTATTTCCGGTATAAAAATGCAATAGGAAAGATAGTAAGAAAGACTATTTCCATCACTTTTCACGGTTATACGTGGTGGTATTTGTTCTTCGCTTACTATTAGATTTTCAAACTCTTAGTTATAAATAATGCAGAACAATAATGAACGCAATGTACGTAAAATAAATAGTGTAAATCGTGTATAAGCATACAATACTTAAGCGTATGATGTCAGTGAAAATTTCGGATTTCGGCCGGAGCAGGTTTGGTGAAGAACAAATACACCACTATCATTAACTGAACCTAAAAATTAGCGTACGAAAATAAATGAAGTCCGGTCCGACGCTGGAAATTTTTCGAAAATCGAATGGGAAGAGTTTTGGTTAACGGCAAGAACAAATCGGGAAAATTATATTAAAATAATTTATTTAATAGCGATAGAACTTCGAATACCGATGCGTCGCCTCGACCTTGGCGACGTAGAGTACCAGCGTTCCAGACGCTGAAGCAGCAATTTTCAAAATTATATGAGGTGCACGTGCCTAGTGCGTATAAAAACAATTTGGATAACAAAAGAGATTAATTTGAATGTACCAAATAATACTCGCACAGGTGTACTCGTATGACCCGTCATAATTTTCACAAAATGAATTTAAAAAATTAACATTCTAAAGTAAATAAATATTTTGACGGGAATGTAAAAAATCTTATTCGGTCTCTTCAACAAACTAACACTTGTTTACATTAACATGCATTCCTTCATGGACCTGTGACGAATTACAAACAAATATCGAAATTTCAAGTGTTCCATGTCAGTCTGAACTTATTACACAGTGATATTTTCACATTCAGGCGCCCTAAATTATTTTGCCGTTGATTTATAAAGTTTCCCTGGAAGGAGAGTAGTCAGCAGGGGCCTCGTCAGGGGTGGCAGGGTTGGCAGTGCCACTCCAAGTATAAATTTACTACCGAACACAAAAATAGTTCTGTAATTCAATTGCAGAATTTCGAATTTTTCAGATATTTTTACGAAAATCTAGCGCTTACACCGACTTTATACCTCTTTAAAGTTAAAAACCATAGATCTGTTTATACAAATGCACGCATGTTGAAAAGGTAGGGCTTGCCCCGTCAGCGTGTTGCAATTCAGAAATACGTTTATGTTTGCATCTCAACTGGAACAAATATTTATTGGAAGGTGGAAGAAAATCAAAATAGGTATCAGCATATTTAATACTAGCTGAATGTACCCGGCGTTGCCCGGACGTAAATTAAATAAACGTAGTGTTGACAAAAGTGGTGTATTGGCGATGTTGACTAATCGACATTATAATACAATGGGAATGCCAATCACAAAATAAACACATTTGCTGCAATTAACCTGCGTTGACAGGACTTCAATATGATTTGGACAAAGAGGATACCTTGGTTGATATCTGAGATGAAAAATCTTGAATAGACTATTTAGGCAAAGACGCAGTTTGGAAGTGTTCTATAAGCGATTCCAGGAAATCTGATCATGTTATGATAAAGTTGAAAACACAATGGAAACATTTCTCCTGCTGCAGTCATCTCACAAACGGAACAGTATGTGGATGATTTTGACTTATCTTCAGCATAAACAAACTCTTCAGCATAATTATCTCCTTCTGAACTGCACAAAAATTATTAAAACCTGGCCGCAACTTGTTTGACAATTAAAGTGCGAACCTTTTGAGCTCACTTTCCAGTATTAAAATTTTAATACCAATACCATAGATAGTAAAAAAGATATCCATCACCTTTCACGGAAATAATACGGTGTGGTATTTGTACATCGCTATATTTTCAAACTTCTCCATATTTGTTATAAATGATGTAAAGCAATAATGAACAGAATGTACGTAAAATGAATAGTGTAAAACGTGTATAAGCACAGAATTATTAAGGGTATGAATGTCAGTAAAGTCTCGTACAACGGTGCAAATTTCGGATTTCAGCCGGGGCAAATTTGGTGAAAAACAAATACACCACTATCATTAACTGAACGTAAAAATTAGTGTACAAATATAAGTGGAGTCCGGTCCAACACTGGTAATTTTTCGAAAATTGATTGGGACAGATTTGGTTAACGCGAGGAACAAATCAACCACCAAGGGAATGTTAAATTAAAATACTTTATTTGATCTGCATAGATATTAAATCAAACCAAATCGAGCATCGCCTTTTCACGTTTATGACCTTGCCCTTGACGTGGCAGGCTCAAGCTGCTTCAATAATGTAAAAATCTTATTCGGCATCTCCAATAAACTCACATTTGTTTACATTAACACGCATTCCTTCATGGACTTGTGACGAATTACAAACAAATATTGCAACTTCAAGTGTTCCATTTAATTTCGTTTCTGGGTGCAAGCTCCTTTCTTTTCACTCTAGTCAGTCTGAACTTATTACACAGAGTGATATTTTCAAATCCAGGCGCCCTAAATAATTTTGTCGTTGTTTTCAAAAGTTTCAAGAGAAGGAGAGTTGACAGAGAAGCTAAATTATTCCAAATTATTCCCATTTAGTTCTCTGACAACGTTAAAGACAATGTTGAAATATATAAATACAAAATTTCACACCATAAAAACGAAGCATTTGATAATTATGGATAAAAAAACTCGAAGTTATTTATGTTAATTTGGCGTGATTTGCTATGGTTCAAAAAATGCAAAAGTATTAGGTTGATTTGGGGTTGTTTCGGATGATATGGGTTTCTTTGAGGATTGTTTGGAATGGTTATTGATGGTTGGCAGGGTTCAGCTTTGGCGGATTAAACAAAATTTTCGGTAATTATAATGTGATTGGGCTTTGTTTGGCTTGGTAAGAAGTGGTTGGGGTGATTTAAGGGAATTGGAAGTCATTTATGCGAGTTTGGCGTAGTTTGCTTAGAATTCGTAATTTTTTTTTTAATTATGGGTTGACCTGGAGTAGTTTTGAATGGTAAGTGTATGACTTTTAGGGATAGTTTGGAATGGTGCGTTATGTTTGGGGTGTTTAACGTATTCAGGTAAAATTTACAAAAATTTTGGTAATTTTAAAATGAAGAATTAAAGTGCGAACCTCTTCAGCTCTATTTCCGGTATTAAAAATGCAATAGGAAAGATAGTAAAAAAGACTATTTCCATCACTTTTCACGGGAATTATACATGGTGGTATTTGTTCTCCGCTTACTATTAGATTTTCATACTGCTCCATCTTAGTTATCAATAATCCAGAATCATAATGAACGCAATGTACATAAAATAAATAGTGTAAATCGTGTATAAGCACACAATACTTAAGCGTATGATGTCAGTGAAAATTTCGGATTTTGGCCGGAGCAGGTTTGGTGAAGAACAAATACACCACTATCATTAACTGAACGTAAAAATTAGCGTACGAAAATAAGTGAAGTCCGGTCCGACGCTGGAAATTTTTCGAAAATCGATTGGGGAGAGTTTTGGTTAACGGCAAGAACAAATCGGAAATATCGGGAATAAAATAATTTATTTAATAGCGATAGAACTTCGAATACCGATGCGTCGCCTCGACCTTGGCGACGTTGAGTACCAGCGTTCCAGACGCTGAAGCAGCAATTTTCACAATTATATGAGGTGCACGTGCCTAGTGCGTATAAAAACAATTTGGATAACAAAAGAGATTAATTTGAATGTACCAAATAATACTCGCACAGGTGTACTCGTATGACCCGTCATAATTTTCACAAAATGAATTTAAAAAATTAACATTCTAAAGTAAATAAATATTTTGACGGGAATGTAAAAAATCTTATTCAGTCTCTTCAACAAACTAACACTTGTTTACATTAACATGCATTCCTTCATGGACCTGTGACGAATTACAAACAAATATCGAAATTTCAAGTGTTCCATGTCAGTCTGAACTTATTACACAGTGATATTTTCACATTCAGGCGCCCTAAATTATTTTGACGTTGATTTATAAAGTTTCCCTGGAAAGAGAGTAGTCAGCAGGTGCCTCGTCATGGGTGGCAGGGTTGGCAGTGCCACTCCAAGTATAAATTTACTATCGAACACAAAGATAGTTCTGATTCAATTGCAGAATTTCGAATTTTTCAGATATTTTTACGAAAATCTAGCGCTTACACCGACTTTATACCTCTTTAAAGTTAAAAACCATAGAGCTGTTTATACAACTGTTTATACAATTGAGAAGGTAGGGCTTGCCCCGTCAGCGTGTTGCAATTCAGAAATACGTTTATGTTTGCATCTCAACTGGAACAAATATTTATTGGAATGTGGAAGAGAATCAAAATTGGTATCAGCATATTTAATATTCAGAATAACGTCCATTAGTCGAAACAATATATTTTATGTGCAGATATTTCTTAATATTTTATGATTTAATACGATAAGGCATTTATAAATGACACAACCAAATGGAAGATTTTGATTGAAAATGATTATTAATTTATGGTAACCGAAGTAATTTAGGTGAGTTTGGCATAGTTTGCTATGGTTTGTAGCATTTTTTGTAATTTTAAAGTGATTGGGCTTAGTTTGGGGCGGTAAGGGGTAGTTGGGGGTGATTTATAGTAGCCGAAGTAATTTGAGTGAGTTTGGCATAGTTTGCTATGATTTGTATCATTTTTTGTAATTTTAAAGTGATTTGGCTTAGTTTGGGGTGGTAAGGGGTAGTTGGGGGTGATTTATGGTAGCCGAAAATATTTGGGTGAGTTTGGCATAGTTTGCTATGGTTTGTATCATTTTTTGTAATTTTAAAGTGATTTGGCTTAGTTTGGGATGGTAAGGGGTAGTTGGGGGTGATTTATGGTAGCCGAAGTAATTTGGGTGAGTTTGGCATAGTTTGCTATGGTTTGTATCATTTTTTGTAATTTTAAAGTGATTTGGCTTAGTTTGGGGTGGTAAGGGGTAGTTGGGGGTGATTTATTGTAACCGAAGTAATTTAGGTAAGTTTGGCATAGTTTGCTATAATTTGTAGCATTTTTTGTAATTTTAAAGTGAATTGGCTTAGTTTGGGGTGGCAAGGGGTAGTTGGGGGTGATTTATGGTAGCCGAAGTAATTTAGGTGAGTTTGGCATAGTTTAATATGATTTGTAACATTTTTTGTAATTTTAAAGTGATTGTTCTTAGTTTGGGGTGGTATGGGGATAGTTGGGGGTGATTTATGGTAGCCAAAGTAATTTAAGTGAGTTTGACATAGCTTGCTATGGTTTGTAACATTTTTTGTAATTTTAAAGTGATTGGGCCTATTTTGGGGTAGTTGGGGTTTATTTATGGTAGCCGAAGTAATTTAGTTGTGTTTGGCATAGCTTGATATGGTTTTAGCATTTTTTGTAATTTTAAAGTGATTGGGCTTATTTTGGGGTGGTAAGGGGTAGTTGGGGGTGATTTATGGTAGCCGAAGTAATTTAGTTGTGTTTGGCATAGCTTGCTATGGTTTGTAGCATTTTTTGTAATTTTAAAGTGATTGGGCTCAGTTTGGGGTGGCAAGGGGTAGTTGGGGGTGATTTATGGTAGCCGAAGTAATTTAAGTGAGTTTGACATAGTTTGCTATGGTTTGTAGCATTTTTTGTAATTTTAAAGTGATTTGGCTTAGTTTGGAGTGGTAAGGGGTAGTTGGGGGTGATTTATGGTGGCCGAAGTAATTTAGGTGAGTTTGGCATAGTTTACTATGATTTGTAACATTTTTTGTAATTTTAAAGTGATTGTTCTTAGTTTGGGGTGGTATGGGGATAGTTGGGGGTGATTTATGGTAGCCAAAGTAATTTAAGTGAGTTTGACATAGCTTGCTATGGTTTGTAACATTTTTTGTAATTTTAAAGTGATTGGGCCTATTTTGGGGTAGTTGGGGTTTATTTATGGTAGCCGAAGTAATTTAGTTGTGTTTGGCATAGCTTGCTATGGTTTTAGCATTTTTTGTAATTTTAAAGTGATTGGGCTTATTTTGGGGTGGTAAGGGGTAGTTGGGGGTGATTTATGGTAGCCGAAGTAATTTAGTTGTGTTTGGCATAGCTTGCTATGGTTTGTAGCATTTTTTGTAATTTTAAAGTGATTGGGCTCAGTTTGGGGTGGCAAGGGGTAGTTGGGGGTGATTTATGGTAGCCGAAGTAATTTAAGTGAGTTTGACATAGTTTGCTATGGTTTGTAGCATTTTTTGTAATTTTAAAGTGATTTGGCTTAGTTTGGAGTGGTAAGGGGTAGTTGGGGGTGATTTATGGTGGCCGAAGTAATTTGGGTGAGTTTGGCATAGTTTGCTATGGTTTGTATCATTTTTTGTAATTTTAAAGTGATTTGGTTTAGTTTGGGGGGGTAAGGGGTAGTTGGGGGTGATTTATGGTAGCCGAAGTAATTTGCGTGAGTTTGGCATAGTTTGCTATGGTTTGTATCATTTTTTGTAATTTTAAAGTGATTGGGCTTAGTTTGGGGTGGTAAGGGGTAGTTGGGGGTGATTTATGGTAGCCGAAGTAATTTAAGTGAGTTTGACATAGTTTGCTATGGTTTGTAGCATTTTTTGTAATTTTAAAGTGATTGGGCTTAGTTTGGTATGGTAAGGGGTAGTTGGGGGTGATTTATGGTAGCCGAAGTAATTTAAGTGAGTTTGACATAGTTTGCTACGGTTTGTAGCAGTTTTTGTAATTTTAATGTGATTGGGCTTAGTTTGGTGTGGTAAGGGGTAGTTGGGGGTGATTTATGGTAGCCGTAGTAATGTGGGTGAGTTTGGCATAGTTTGTTATGGTTTATAGCATTTTTTGTAATTTTAAAGTGATTGTTTTTAGTTTGGGGAGGTAAGGAGTAGTTGGGGGTGATTTATGGTAGCCGAAGTAATTTGGGTGAGTTTGGCATAGTTTGCTATGATTTGTAACATTTTTTGTAATTTTAAAGTGATTGGGCTTAGTTTGGGGTGGTAAGGGGTAGTTGGGGGTGAATTTTGGTAGCCGAAATAATGTGTGTGAGTTCGAAATAGTCTGCTGTGGTTTGTGTCATTTTGTTTTATTTGAAAGTGATTGGAGTTACTTGGGGTTGCTAAGGGGTGGTAAGGTATGATTTAAGATAACGGATCTAATTTATGTCAGTTTGGCGTAGTTCGGGAATTTTTTGGGGTTGATTTGGTAAAGTTTGCAATGGTAAGAGATATTTGAGGATGTTTAATGTAGACGGATTAAATTTGGAGTGGTTTGATAATTTTTGAGTCACGATCGACATTATAATTGAAATCAAAATTATAATTAAATATCTGCGCCTCGTTAGGTACGGCAAAAGTATGATCAGGAAAGCAGAAAGTGAAAGTGTAAACCGGTCGCCCGACGTCGAAGTTGTTTTGGCTAGACACGTGCTTCTAACAAAAACACGGTCTCCGCGAGCCGATTATTTTTTGTTAATTTTAACCGGTTTTTATTCGGTTTTTATTTAAATACAAAAGAACCGGACCGAATTTTACAAAATCTCCTTATATTACTTCGTTTCGGCACATGATACACCCGTGTCTAAAATTTCAAGTCGCCAGCCCTCACGGTTTGGGCTGTATTTGTGATTATCAATCAGTGAATGTGTACATGAGTAGATGTGTACATGAGTAGATGAGTGTGTCAGTGAGGACACTTCGCTTTATATATATAGATTCAGAATAACGTCTATTAGTCGAAACAATATATTTTATGTGCAGATATTTATTAATATTTTATGATTTAATACGATAAGGCATTTATAAATGACACAACCAAATAGAAGATTTTGATTGAAAATGATTATTAATTTATGGTAGCCGAAGAAATTTAAGTGAGTTTGGCATAGCTTGCTATGTTTTGTAGCATTTTTTTTATAATTTTAATGTGATTGAGCCTATTTTGGGTTGGTAAGGGGTAGTTGGGGGTGATTTATGGAAGCCGAAGTAATTTAGATGAGTTTGGCTTAGTTTGATATGGCTTGTAACATTTTTTGTAATTTTAAAGTGATTGGGCTTAGTTTGGAGTGGTAAGGGGTAATTGGGGGTGATTTATGGTAGCCGAAGTAATTTAGGTGAGTTTGACATGGTTTGCTATGGTTTGTAGCATTTTTTGTAATTTTAAAGCGATTTGGCTTATTTTCGGGTGGTAAGGGGTAGTTGGGGGTGATTTATGGTAGCCGAAGTAATTTAAGTGAGTTTGACATAGTTTGCTATGGTTTGTAACATTTTTTGCAATTTTAAAGTGATTGGGTTTATTTTGGGGAGGTAAGGGGTAGTTGGGGGTGATTTATGGTAGCCGAAGTAATTTAGGTGAGTTTGGCATAGTTTGCCATGGTTTGTAGCATATTTTCTAATTTTAAAGTGATTGGGCTTAGTTTGGAGTGGTAAGGGGTAATTGGGGGTGATTTATGGTAGCCGAAGTAATTTAGGTGAGTTTGACATGGTTTGCTATGGTTTGTAGCATTTTTTGTAATTTTAAAGCGATTTGACTTATTTTGGGGTGGTAAGGGGTAGTTGGGGGTGATTTATGGTAGCCGAAGTAATTTAAGTGAGTTTGACATAGTTTGCTATGGTTTGTAACATTTTTTCTAATTTTAAAGTGATTGGGCTTAGTTTGGGGTGGTGAGGGGTAGTTGGGGGTGATTTATGGTAGCCGAAGTAATTTAGGTGAGTTTGGCATAGTTTGCTATGGTTTGTAGCATTTTTTCTAATTTTAAAGTGATTGGGCTTAGTTTGGGGTGGTAAGGAGTAGTTGGGGGTGATTTATGGTAGCCGAAGTAATTTAAGTGAGTTTGACATAGTTTGCTATGGTTTGTAACATTTTTTGTAATTTTAAAGTGATTGGGCTTATTTTGGGGTGGTAAGGGGTAGTTGGGGGTGATTTATGGTAGCCGAAGTAATTTAGGTGAGTTTGGCATAGTTTGCCATGGTTTGTAGCATATTTTCTAATTTTGAAGTGATTGGGCTTAGTTTGGAGTGGTAAGGGGTAATTGGGGGTGATTTATGGTAGCCGAAGTAATTTAGGTAAGTTTGACATGGTTTGCTACGGTTTGTAGAATTTTTTGTAATTTTAAAGCGATTTGACTTATTTTGGGGTGGTAAGGGGTAGTTGGGGGTGATTTATGGTAGCCGAAGTAATTTAAGTGAGTTTGACATAGTTTGCTATGGTTTGTAACATTTTTTCTAATTTTAAAGTGATTGGGCTTAGTTTGGGGTGGTAAGGGGTAGTTGGGGGTGATTTATGGTAGCCGAAGTAATTTAGGTGACTTTGGAATAGTTTGCTATGGTTTGTAGCATTTTTTGTAATTTTAAAGTGATTGGGCTTATTTTGAAGTGGTAAGGGGTAGTTGGGGGTGATTTATGGTAGCCGAAGTAATTTAAGTGAGTTTGACATAGTTTGCTATGGTTTGTAACATTTTTTCTAATTTTAAAGTGATTGGGCTTAGTTTGGGGTGGTAAGGGGTAGTTGGGGGTGATTTATGGTAGCCCAAGTAATTTAGGTGAGTTTGACATGGTTTGCTATGGTTTGTAGCATTTTTTGTAATTTTAAAGCGATTTGGCTTATTTTGGGGAGGTAAGGGGTAGTTGGGGTTGATTTATGGTAGCCGAAGTATTTTAAGTGAGTTTGACATAGTTTGCTAGGGTTTGTAACATTTTTTCTAATTTTAAAGTGATTGGGCTTAGTTTGGAGTGGTAAGGGGTAATTGGGGGTGATTTATGGTAGCCGAAGTAATTTAGGTGAGTTTGACATGGTTTGCTATGGTTTGTAGCATTTTTTGTAATTTTAAAGCGATTTGGCTTATTTTGGGGTGGTAAGGGGTAGTTGGGGGTGATTTATGGTATATGAAGTAATTTAAGTGAGTTTGACATAGTTTGCTATGGTTTGTAACATTTTTTGCAATTTTAAAGTGATTGGGCTTATTTTGGGGTGGTAAGGGGTAGTTGGGGGTGATTTATGGTAGCCGAAGAAATTTAAGTGAGTTTGACATAGTTTGCTATGGTTTGTAACATTTTTTCTAATTTTAAAGTGATTGGGCTTAGTTTGGGGTGGTAAGGGGTAGTTGGGGGTGATTTATGGTAGCCGAAGTAATTTAGGTGAGTTTGGCATAGTTTGCTATGGTTTGTAGCATTTTTTGTAATTTTAAAGCGATTTGACTTATTTTGGGGTGGTAAGGGGTAGTTGGGGGTGATTTATGGTAGCCGAAGTAATTTAAGTGAATTTGACATAGTTTGCTATGGTTTGTAACATTTTTTCTAATTTTAAAGTGATTGGGCTTAGTTTGGGGTGGTAAGGGGTAGTTGGGGGTGATTTATGGTAGCCGAAGTAATTTAGGTGAGTTTGGCATAGTTTGCTATGGTTTGTAGCATTTTTTCTAATTTTAAAGTGATTGGGCTTAGTTTGGGGTGGTAAGGAGTAGTTGGGGGTGATTTATGGTAGCCGAAGTAATTTAAGTGAGTTTGACATAGTTTGCTATGGTTTGTAACATTTTTTGTAATTTTAAAGTGATTGGGCTTATTTTGGGGTGGTAAGGGGTAGTTGGGGGTGATTTATGGTAGCCGAAGTAATTTAGGTGAGTTTGGCATAGTTTGCCATGGTTTGTAGCATATTTTCTAATTTTGAAGTGATTGGGCTTAGTTTGGAGTGGTAAGGGGTAATTGGGCGTGATTTATGGTAGCCGAAGTAATTTAGGTGAGTTTGACATGGTTTGCTACGGTTTGTAGCATTTTTTGTAATTTTAAAGCGATTTGACTTATTTTGGGGTGGTAAGGGGTAGTTGGGGGTGATTTATGGTAGCCGAAGTAATTTAAGTGAGTTTGACATAGTTTGCTATGGTTTGTAACATTTTTTCTAATTTTAAAGTGATTGGGCTTAGTTTGGAGTGGTAAGGGGTAGTTGGGGGTGATTTATGGTAGCCGAAGTAATTTAGGTGACTTTGGAATAGTTTGCTATGGTTTGTAGCATTTTTTGTAATTTTAAAGTGATTGGGCTTATTTTGAAGTGGTAAGGGGTAGTTGGGGGTGATTTATGGTAGCCGAAGTAATTTAAGTGAGTTTGACATAGTTTGCTATGGTTTGTAACATTTTTTCTAATTTTAAAGTGATTGGGCTTAGTTTGGGGTGGTAAGGGGTAGTTGGGGGTGATTTATGGTAGCCCAAGTAATTTAGGTGAGTTTGACATGGTTTGCTATGGTTTGTAGCATTTTTTGTAATTTTAAAGCGATTTGGCTTATTTTGGGGAGGTAAGGGGTAGTTGGGGTTGATTTATGGTAACCGAAGTATTTTAAGTGAGTTTGACATAGTTTGCTAGGGTTTGTAACATTTTTTCTAATTTTAAAGTGATTGGGCTTAGTTTGGAGTGGTAAGGGGTAATTGGGGGTGATTTATGGTAGCCGAAGTAATTTAGGTGAGTTTGACATGGTTTGCTATGGTTTGTAGCATTTTTTGTAATTTTAAAGCGATTTGGCTTATTTTGGGGTGGTAAGGGGTAGTTGGGGGTGATTTATGGTATATGAAGTAATTTAAGTGAGTTTGACATAGTTTGCTATGGTTTGTAACATTTTTTGCAATTTTAAAGTGATTGGGCTTATTTTGGGGTGGTAAGGGGTAGTTGGGGGTGATTTATGGTAGCCGAAGAAATTTAAGTGAGTTTGACATAGTTTGCTATGGTTTGTAACATTTTTTCTAATTTTAAAGTGATTGGGCTTAGTTTGGGGTGGTAAGGGGTAGTTGGGGGTGATTTATGGTAGCCGAAGTAATTTAGGTGAGTTTGGCATAATTTGCTATGGTTTGTAGCATTTTTTCTAATTTTAAAGTGATTGGGCTTAGTTTGGGGTGGTAAGGGGTAGTTGGGGGTGATTTATGGTAGCCGAAGTAATTTATGTGAGTTTGACATAGTTTGCTATGGTTTGTAAAATTTTTTGTAATTTTAAAGTGATTGGGCTTATTTTGGGGTGGTAAGGGGTAGTTGGGGGTGATTTATGGTAGCCGAAGTAATTTAGGTGAGTTTGGCATAGTTTGCCATGGTTTGTAGCATATTTTCTAATTTTAAAGTGATTGGGCTTAGTTTGGAGTGGTAAGGGGTAATTGGGGGTGATTTATGGTAGCCGAAGTAATTTAGGTGAGTTTGGCATAGTTTGGTATGGTTTGTAGCATTTTTTCTAATTTTAAAGTGACTGGGCTTAGTTTGGGGTGGTAAGGGGTAGTTGGGGGTGATTTATGGTAGCCGAAGTAATTTAAGTGAGTTTGACATAGTTTGCTATGGTTTGTAACATTTTTTCTAATTTTAAAGTGATTGGGCTTAGTTTGGGGTGGTAAGGGGTAGTTGGGGGTGATTTATGGTAGCCGAAGTAATTTAGGTGACTTTGGAATAGTTTGCTATGGTTTGTAGCATTTTTTGTAATTTTAAAGTGATTGGGCTTATTTTGGAGTGGTAAGGGGAATTGGGGGTGATTTATGGTAGCAGAAGTAATTTAGGTGAGTTTGACATGGTTTGCTATGGTTTGTAGCATTTTTTGTAATTTTAAAGCGATTTGACTTAATTTGGGGTGGTAAGGGGTAGTTGGGGGTGATTTATGGTAGCAGAAGTAATTTAAGTGAGTTTGACATAGTTTGCTATGGTTTGTAACATTTTTTCTAATTTTAAAGTGATTTGGCTTAGTTTGGGGTGGCAAGGGGTAGTTGGGGGTGATTTATGGTAGCCGAAGTAATTTAGGTGACTTTGGAATAGTTTGCTATGGTTTGTAGCATTTTTTGTAATTTTAAAGTGATTGGGCTTATTTTGGAGTGGTAAGGGGTAGTTGGGGGTGATTTATGGTAGCCGAAGCAATTTAAGTGAGTTTGACATAGTTTGCTATGGTTTGTAACATTTTTTGTAATTTTAAAGTGATTGGGCTTATTTTGGGGTGGTAAGGGGTAGTTGGGGGTGATTTATGGTAGCCGAAGTAATTTAGGTGAGTTTGGCATAGTTTGCTATGGTTTGTAGCATTTTTTCTAATTTTAAAGTGATTGGGCTTAGTTTGGGATGGAAAGGGGTAGTAGGGGGTGATTTATGGTAGCCGAAGTCATTTAGGTGAGTTTGACATCGTTTGCTATGGTTTGTAGCATTTTTTGTAAATTTAAAGCGATTGGGCTTATTTTGGGGTTGTAAGGGGTAGTTTGGGGTGATTTATGGTAGCCGAAGTAATTTAGGGGAGTTTGGCATAATTTGCTAGGGTTTGTAGAATTTTTTTGTAATTTTAAAGTGATTGAGCCTATTTTGAGGTGGTAAGGGGTAGTTGGGGGTGACTTATGGAAGCCGAAGTAATTTAGATGTGTTTGGCATAGTTTGATGTGGCTTGTAACATTTTTTGTAATTTTAAAGTGATTGGGCTTATTTAGGGGTTGTAAGGGGTAGTTGGGGGTGATTTATGGTAGCCGAAGTAATTTAGGTGAGTTAGGCATAGTTTGCTATGATTTGTGTCATTTTGTTTTATTTTAAAGTGATTGGAGTTACTTGGGGTTGCTAAAGGGTGGTAAGATGAATTAAGATAACGGATCTAATTTATGTCAGTCTGGCGTAGTTCGGGAATTTTTTGGGGTTGATTTGGTAAAGTTTGCAATGGTAAGAGATATTTGAGGATGTTTAATGTAGACGGATTAAATTTGGAGTGGTTTTGTAATTTTTAATTGAGTCACGGATCGACATTATAATAGAAATTAAGATTATAATTGAAATATCCGCGGCCTCGCTAGGTACGGTAAAAATTTGATCACAAAAGCAGAAACTCGACGTTGAAATTGTTTAGGTTAAATAAGTGCTTTTAATGTAAACAGGTCGCCCGTCGTCGAAGTTGTTTTGGCTAGATACGTGCTTCTAACATAAACACGGTCTCCGCGATCCGATCATTTTTTGTTTATTTTAGCCGGTTCTTATTGAATTACAAAGGAACCGGGCCGAATTTCTCAAAATCCCTTCTTAGTGTTCAGTTTCGGCACATGATACACCCGTGTCTAAAATTTCAAGTCTCCAGCCCTCACGGTTTGGGCTGTGGGTTGATTATGAATCAGTGTGTAGATGAATGAGTGAATGAACGAGTGTGTCAGTGAGGACACTTCGGTTTATATATATAGACTAGCTGAATGTACCCGGCGTTGCCCGGACGTAGATTAAATAAACGCAGTGTTGACAAAAGTGGTGTATTTGTGATGTAGACTAATCGACATTATAATACAATTAAACAGGAATGCTCTACTTTTCCAATCACAAAATAAACAAATTTGCTGAAATTAACCTGTATTGCCAGGACCGGGTACTTCAATATGATTTGGAAAATGACGATAATTTCGTTTCTGGGTGCAAGCTCCTGTTTTTTCACTCTTTTTCACTCTTCAAGAGAAGGAGAGTTGACAGAGAAGCTGAATTATTCCAAATTATTCCCATTTAGTTCTCTAACAACGTTAAAGAATGTCGTCGAAGAATGTTGAAATATATAAATAAATAATTTCACACCATAAAAACGATGTATTTGGTGTAGTTTCGGATGATAAGGTTTTTTTTGGGGATTGTTTTGAATGGTTATTGATGGTTGGCGGGGTTTAGCTTTGGCGGATTAAACGAAACTTTTGGTAATTTTAATGCGATTGTGTTTAGTTTGGCTTGGTAAGAAGTGGTTGGGGTGATATAGCGGAAGTCGAAGTAATTTATGCGAGTTTAGCGTAGTTTGCTTGTAATTCGTAATTTTTTTACATTTTAGGTTGATGTGGGGTAGTTTGGAATGGCAAGTGTATGATTTTTGAGAGTAGTTTGGAATGGTACATTATGTTTAGGGGTTTTTAACGTATTCAGGTAAAATATACAGAAAATTCAGTAATTTTAAAATGAACAATTATAGTGCGAACCTCATGAGCTCTATTTTCGGTAATAAAATGCAATAGGAAAGATAGTAAAAAAGACTATTTCCATCACTTTTCAGAGGAATTATACGTGGTGGTATTTGTACCCCGCTTACTATTCCTCCATCTTAGTTATAAATAATGCAGAACAATAATGAACACAATGTACATAAAATAAATAGTGTAAATCGTGTATAAGCACACATTACTTATGATGTCAGTGAAATCCGGTAAAACTGCAAATTTCGGATTTTGGCCGGAGCAGGTTTGGTGAAGATCAAATACACCACTATCATTAAATGAACGTAAAAATTAGCGTACGGTATATAAGTGGAGTCCGGTACGACGATGGTAATTTTTCGAAAATCGATTGGGGAGATATTTACTTAACGTCAAGAACAAATCGGGAATATTATATTAAAAAAATTTATTTAATAGCGATAGAACTTCGAATACTGATGCGTCGCCTCGACCTTGGCGACGTTGAGTACCAGCGTTCCAGACGCTGAAGCAGCAATTTTAACAATTATATTAGGTGCACGTGCCTAGTGCGTATTAAAAAAATTTGGATTACCAAATAATACTCGCGCAGGTGTACTCGACTGGCCCGTCATAATTTGCACAAAATGAATTAACATGCTAAAGTATATAAATATTTTGACGGGAATGTGGTGGGTGTAAAAATCTTATTCGGCCTCTCCGACAAACTAACGCTTGTTTACATTAACATGCATGCCTTCATGGACCTGTGACGAATTACAAACAAATATCTAAATTTCAAGTGTTCCATTTGATTTCGTTTCTGGATGCAAGCGGTTTTTTTCACTCTTGTCAGTCTGAACTTATTACATAGTGATATTTTCACATCCAGGTGCCCTAAATTTATTTTGCCGCTGATTTCAAAAATTTTTCTGGAAGGAAAGTAGTCAGCAGTGGGGCTCGTCAGGGGTGGCAGGGTTGGCAGTGCCACTCCAAGTATAAATTTACTATCGAACACAAAATTAGTTCTGTAATTCAGTTGCAGAATTATGAATATTTCAGATATTTTCACGAAATTTGAGCGCCACTGGTATGAATGTCAGTGATATCTGGTACATACAACGGTGAAAATTTCGGGGCAAATTTGGTGAAAAACAAATACACCACTATCATTAACTAAACGTAAAAATTAGCGTACAAATATAAGTGGAGTCCGGTCCGATGCTGATAATTTTTCGAAAATTGATTGGGGGCAGATTTGGTTAACGCGAGGATCAAATGTTAAATTAAAATACTTTATTTGATAGCGGTAGACCTTCGAACACTGTTGCGTCGCCTCAGCGAATTTGGCGACTTTGCGAACAGTTTCCGACGCTGGAGCAGCAATTTTCACAATTGTAGTTGTGTTAAAATTAAACACCACGATCGAGTACTGCTCCACACGCTGAACCAGCAATTCTCGAATTCTAAGAAACGATAAGAAAGGATTATCCAACGCTTGGTATGTGCGAATTTCTGCATAGACACTCAATCAAACTAAATCGAGCATCGCCTTTTCACGTTTCTGACCTTGCCCTTGACGTGGCAGGCTCCAGCTGCTTCAATAATGTAAAAATCTTATTCGGCCTCTCCAATAAACTCACATTTGTTTACATTAACACGCATTCCCTCATGGACTTGTGACGAATTACAAACAAATATTTCAACTTCAAGTGTTCCATCTAATTTCGTTTCTGGGTGCAAGCTCCTTTATTTTCACTCTAGTCAGTCTAAACTTATTACACAGAGTTATATTTTCAAATCCAGGCGCCCTAAAGAATTTTGTCGTTGTTTTCAAAAGTTCCAAGAGAAGGAGAGTTGACATAGAAGCTAAATTATTCCAAATTATTCATATTTAGTTCTCTGACAACGTTAAAGACAATGTTGAAATATATAAATACAAAATTTTACACCATAAAAACGAAGTATTTAGTAATCTATATATATAAAGCGAAGTGTCCTCACTGACACACTCATTCATTCACTCATTCATCTACACATCTACACACTGATTCATAATCAACCCACAGCCCAAACCGTGAGGGCTGGAGACTTGAAATTTTAGACACGGGTGTATCATGTGCCGAAACTGAACACTAAGAAGGGATTTTGCGAAATTCGGCCCGGTTCCTTTGTAATTCAATAAAAACCGGCTAAAATAAACAAAAAATGATCGGATCGCGGAGACCGTGTTTATGTTAGAAGCACGTATCTAGCCAAAACAACTTCGACGACGGGCGACCGGTTTACATTAAAAGCACTTATTTAACCTAAACAATTTCAACGTCGAGTTTCTGCTTTCGTGATCATACTTTTGCCGTACCTAGCGAGGCCGCAGATATTTCAATTATAATTTTGATTTCAATTATAATGTCGATCCGTGACTCAATTAAAAATTACCAAACCACTCCAAATTTAATCCGTCAACATTAAACATCCTCAAATATCTCTTACCACTGCAAACTTTACCAAATCAACCCCAAAAAATTCCCGAACTATGCCAAACTGACATAAACTAGATCCGTTATTTTAAATCATCCCTTACCACCCCTTAGCAACCCCAAGTAACTCCAATCAGTTTAAAATAAAACAAAATGACACAAACCATAGCAGACTATTTCGAACTCACACATATTATTTCGTCTACCAAAAATCACCCCCAACTACCCCTTACCACCCCAAAATAAGCCCAATCACTTTAAAATTATAAAAAATGCTACAAACCACAGCAAACTGTGCCTAACTCACCTAAATTACTTCGGCTAACATAAATCACCCCCAACAACCCCTTACTACCCCAAAATATGCCCAATCACTTTAAAATTACAAAAAATGCTACAAACCATAGCAAACTATGCCAAACTCACTTAAATTACTTCGGCTATCATAAATCACTCCCAACTACCCCTTACCACCCCTAACTCATCCCAATCACTTTAAAATTACAAAAAATGCTACAAACCATAGCAAACTATGCCTAACTCACCCAAATTACTTCGGCTAACATAAATCACCCCCAACAACCCCTTACTACCCCAAAATAAGCCCAATCACTTTAAAATTACAAAAAATGCTACAAACCATAGCAAACTATGCCAAACTCACTTAAATTACTTCGGCTATCATAAATCACCCCCAACTACCCCTTACCGCCCCTAACTCATCCCAATCACTTTAAAATTACAAAAAATGCTACAAACCATAGCAAACTATGCCTAACTCACCCAAATTACTTCGGCTAACATAAATCACCCCCAACAACCCCTTACTACCCCAAAATAAGCCCAATCACTTTAAAATTACAAAAAATGCTACAAACCATAGCAAACTATGCCAAACTCACTTAAATTACTTCGGCTATCATAAATCACCCCCAACTACCCCTTACCGCCCCTAACTCATCCCAATCACTTTAAAATTACAAAAAATGCTACAAACCATAGCAAACTATGCCTAACTCACTTAAATTACTTCGGCTAACATAAATCACCCCCAACTACCCCTTACCACCCCTAACTCATCCCAATCACTTTAAAATTACAAAAAATGCTACAAACCATAGCAAACTATGCCTAACTCACCTAAATTACTTCGGCTAACATAAATCACCCCCAACAACCCCTTACTACCCCAAAATAAGCCCAATCACTTTAAAATTACAAAAAATGCTACAAACCATAGCAAACTATGCCAAACTCACTTAAATTACTTCGGCTATCATAAATCACCCCCAACTACCCCTTACCACCCCAAACTCAGCACAATCACTTTAAAATTACAAAAAATGTTACAAGCCTTATCAAACTATGCCAAACTCATCTAAATTACTTTGGCTTCCATAAATCACCCCCAACTACCCCTTACCACCCCTAACTCATCCCAATTACTTTAAAATTACAAAAAATGCTACAAACCATAGCAAACTATGCCTAACTCACCTAAATTACTTTGACTTCCATAAATCACCCCCAACAACCCCTTACCACCCCAAAATAAGCCCAATCACTTTAAAATTACAAAAAAATGCTACAAACCATAGCAAACTATGCCAAACTCACTTAAATTACTTCGGCTATCATAAATCACCCCCAACTACCCCTTACCACCCCAAACTCAGCACAATCACTTTAAAATTACAAAAAATGTTACAAGCCTTATCAAACTATGCCAAACTCATCTAAATTACTTTGGCTTCCATAAATCACCCCCAACTACCCCTTACCACCCCTAACTCATCCCAATTACTTTAAAATTACAAAAAATGCTACAAACCATAGCAAACTATGCCTAACTCACCTAAATTACTTTGACTTCCATAAATCACCCCCAACAACCCCTTACTACCCCAAAATAAGCCCAATCACTTTAAAATTACAAAAAAATGCTACAAACCATAGCAAACTATGCCAAACTCACTTAAATTACTGCGGCTACCATAAATCACCCCCAACTACCCCTTACCAACCACAAACTAAACCCAATCACTTTAAAATTACAAAAAATGCTACAAACCATAGCAAACTATGCCAAACTCACTTAAATTACTGCGGCTACCATAAATCACCCCCAACTACCCCTTACCAACCACAAACTAAACCCAATCACTTTAAAATTACAAAAAATGCTACAAACCATAGCAAACTATGCCAAACTCACCTGAATTACTTTGGCTACCATAAATCACCCCCAACTACCCCTTACCACCCCAAACTAAGCCCAATCACTTTAAAATTACAAAAAATGCTACAAACCATAGCAAACTATGCCAAACTCACCTAAATTACTTCGGCTACCATAAATCACACCCAACTACCCCTTACCGCCCCAAAATTAGCCTAATCACTTTAAAATTACAAAAATGCTACAAAACATAGCAAGCTATGCCAAACTCACTTAAATTTCTTCGGCTACCATAAATTAATAATCGTTTTCAATCAAAATCTTCTATTTGGTTGTGTTATTTATAAATGCCTTATCGTATTAAATCATAAAATATTAATAAATATCTGCACATAAAATATATTGTTCCGACTAATAGTCGTTATTCTGAATATTAAATATGCTGATACCTATTTTGATTCTCTTCCACCTTCCAATAAATATTTGTTCCAGTTGAGATGCAAACATAAACGTATTTCTGAATTGAAACACGCTGACGGGGCAAGCCCTACCTTTTCAACATGCGTGCATTTGTATAAACAGCTCTATGGTTTTTAACTTTAAAGAGGTATAAAGGCGGTGTAAGCGCTAGAGTTTCGTAAAAATATCTGAAAAATTCGAAATTCTTCAATTGAATCAGAACTATCTTTGTGTTCGATAGTAAATTTATACTTGGAGTGGCACTGCCAACCCTGCCACCCATGACGAGGCACCTGCTGACTACTCTCCTTCCAGGGAAACTTTATAAATCAACGTCAAAATAATTTAGGACGCCTGAATGTGAAAATATCACTGTGTAATAAGTTCAGACTGACATGGAACACTTGAAATTTCGATATTTGTTTGTAATTCGACACAGGTCCATGAAGGAATGCATGTTAATGTAAACAAGTGTTAGTTTGTCGGAGAGACCGAATAAGATTTTTAACATTCCTGTCAAAATATTTATTTACTTTAGAATGTTAATTTCTTAAATTGATTTTGTGAAAATTATGACGGGCCATACGAGTACACCTGTGCGAGTATTATTTGGTGCATACAAATTAATCTCTTTTGTTATCCGAATTGTTTTTATACGCACTAGGCACGTGCACCTCATATAATTGTGAAAATTGCTGCTTCAGCGTCTGGATCGGTGGTACTCAACGTCGCCAAGGTCGAGGCGACGCATCGGTATTCAAAGTTCTGTCGCTATTAAATAAATTATTTTAATATAATATTACCGATTTGTTCTTGCCGTTAACCAAAACTCTCCCCAATCGATTTTCGAAAAATTTCCAGCGTCGGACCGGACTTCACTTATTTTCGTACGCTAATTTTTACGTTCAGTTAATGATAGTGGTGTATTTGTTCTTCACCAAACCTGCTCCGGCCGAAATCCGAAATTTTCACTGACATCATACGCTTAAGTATTGTATGCTTAGACACGATTTATTTACACTATTTATTTTACGTACATTGCGTTCATTATTGTTCTGCATTATTTATAACTAAGATGGAGCAGTTTGAAAATCTAATAGTAAGCGGAGAACAAATACCACCACGTATAATTCCCGTGAAAAGTGATGGAAATAGTCTTTCTTACTATCTTTCCTATTGCATTTTTAATACCGGAAATAGAGCTCAAGAGCGAAGAATAACTTCGACTTTTTTATACATAATTCCTAAATACTTCCTTATATATTTCAACATTGTCATTAACGTTGTCAGAGAACTAAATGGGAATAATTTGGAATAATTTAGAAACTTTTGAAAACAATGACAAAATTCTTTAGGGCGCCTGGATTTGAAAATATAACTCTGTGTAATAAGTTTAGACTGACTAGAGTGAAAAGAAAGGAGCTTGCGCCCAGAAACGAAATTAAATGGAACACTTGAAGTTGAAATATTTGTTTGTAATTCGTCACAAGTCCATGAGGGAATGCGTGTTAATGTAAACAAATGTGAGTTTATTGGAGAGGCCGAATAAGATTTTTACATTATTGAAGCAGCTGGAGCCTGCCACGTCAAGGGCAAGGTCAGAAACGTGAAAAGGCGATGCTCGATTTAGTTTGATTGAGTGTCTATGCAGAAATTCGCACATACCAAGCGTTGGATGATAAGCCTTTCTTATAGTTTCTTAGAATTCGAGAATTGCTGGTTCAGCGTGTGGAGCAGTACTCGATCGCGGTGTTTAATTTTAACACAACTACAATTGTGAAAATTGCTGCTCCAGCGTCGGAAACTGTTTGCAAATTCGCCAAATTCGATGAGGCGACGCATCAGTGTTCGAAGGTCTACCGCTATCAAATAAAGTATTTTAATTTAACATTTCATCCTCGCGTTAACCAAATCTGCCCCCAATCAATTTTCGAAAAATTATCAGCATCGGACCGGACTCCACTTATATTTGTACGCTAATTTTTACGTTTAGTTAATGATAGTGGTGTATTTGTTTTTCACCAAATTTGCCCCGAAATTTTCACCGTTGTATGTACCAGATATCACTGACATTCATACCAGCGGCGGTGTAAGCGCTAAATTTTCGTGAAAATATCTGAAAAATTCATAATTCTGCAACTGAATTACAGAACTAATTTTGTGTTCGATAGTAAATTTATACTTGGAGTGGCACTGCCAACCCTGCCACCCCTGACGAGCCCCACTACTGACTACTTTCCTTCCAGAAACATTTTTGAAATCAGCGGCAAAATAAATTTAGGGCACCTGGATGTGAAAATATCACTATGTAATAAGTTCAGACTGACAAGAGTGAAAAAAACCGCTTGCATCCAGAAACGAAATCAAATGGAACACTTGAAATTTAGATATTTGTTTGTAATTCGTCACAGGTCCATGAAGGCATGCATGTTAATGTAAACAAGTGTTAGTTTGTCGGAGAGGCCGAATAAGATTTTTACACCCACCACATTCCCGTCAAAATATTTATTTACTTTAGTATGTTAATTCATTTTGTGCAAATTATGACGGGCCAGTCGAGTACACCTGCGCGAGTATTATTTGGTAATCCAAATTCTTTTAATACGCACTAGGCACGTGCACCTAATATAATTGTTAAAATTGCTGCTTCAGCGTCTGGAACGCTGGTACTCAACGTCGCCAAGGTCGAGGCGACGAATCAGTATTCGAAGTTCTATCGCTATTAAATAAATTTTTTTAATATAATATTCCCGATTTGTTCTAGACGTTAAGTAAATATCTCCCCAATCGATTTTCGAAAAATTACCATCGTCGTACCGGACTCCACTTATATACCGTACGCTAATTTTTACGTTCATTTAATGATAGTGGTGTATTTGATCTTCACCAAACCTGCTCCGGCCAAAATCCGAAATTTGCAGTTTTACCGGATTTCACTGACATCATAAGTAATGTGTGCTTATACACGATTTACACTATTTATTTTATGTACATTGTGTTCATTATTGTTCTGCATTATTTATAACTAAGATGGAGGAATAGTAAGCGGGGTACAAATACCACCACGTATAATTCCTCTGAAAAGTGATGGAAATAGTCTTTTTTACTATCTTTCCTATTGCATTTTATTACCGAAAATAGAGCTCAAGAGGTTCGCACTATAATTGTTCATTTTAAAATTACCAAATTTTCTGTATATTTTACCTGAATACGTTAAACACCCCTAAACATAATGTACCATTCCAAACTACTCTCAAAAATCATACACTTGCCATTCCAAACTACCCCACATCAACCTAAAATGTAAAAAAATTACGAATTACAAGCAAACTACGCTAAACCCGCATAAATTACTTCGACTTCCGCAATATCAACCCAACCACTTCTTACCAAGCCAAACTAAACCCAATCGCATTAAAATTACCAAAAGTTTCGTTTAATCCGCCAAAGCTAAACCCCGCCAACTATCAATAACCATTCAAAACGATCCCCAAAAAAAACCTTATCATCCGAAACTACACCAAATACATCGTTTTTATGGTGTGAAATTATTTATTTATATATTTCAACATTCTTAGACGACATTCTTTAACGTTGTTAGAGAACTAAATGGGAATAATTTGGAATAGTTCAGCTTCTCTGTCAACTCTCCTTCTCTTGAAGAGTGAAAAAGAGTGAAAAAAAAGGAGCTTGCACCCAGAAACGAAATTATCGTCATTTTCCAAATCATATTGAAGTACCCGGTCCTGGCAATGCAGGTTAATTTCAGCAAATTTGTTTATTTTGTGATTGGAAAAGTAGAGCATTCCTGTTTAATTGTATTATAATGTCGATTAGTCTACATCACAAATACACCACTTTTGTCAACACTGCGTTTATTTAATCTACGTCCGGGCAACGCCGGGTACATTCAGCTAGTTATGTATAAAAAAAGTCGAAGTTATTCTTCGCTCTTGAGCTCTATTTCCGGTATTAAAAATGCAATAGGAAAGATAGTAAGAAAGACTATTTCCATCACTTTGCACGGGAATTATACGTGGTGGTATTTGTTCTCCGCTTACTATTAGATTTTCAAACTGCTCCATCTTATAAATAATGCAGAACAATAATGAACGCAATGTACGTAAAATAAATAGTGTAAATAAATCTTGTCTAAGCATACAATACTTAAGCGTATGATGTCAGTGAAAATTTCGGATTTCGGCCGGAGCAGGTTTGGTGAAGAACAAATACACCACTATCATTAACTGAACGGTAAAAATTAGCGTACGAAAATAAGTGAAGTCCGGTCCGACGCTGGAAATTTTTCGAAAATCGATTGGGGAGAGTTTTGGTTAACGGCAAGAACAAATCGGGAATATCATATTAAAATAATTTATTTAATAGCGATAGAACTTTGAATACCGATGCGTCGCCTCGACCTTGGCGACGTTGAGTACCAGCGTTCCAGACGCTGAAGCAGCAATTTTCACAATTATATGAGGTGCACGTGCCTAGTGCGTATAAAAACAATTTGGATAACAAAAGAGATTAATTTGTATGTACCAAATAATACTCGCACAGGTGTACTCGTATGGCCCGTTATAATTTTCACAAAATCAATTTAAGAAATTAACATTCTAAAGTAAATAAATATTTTGACAGGAATGTTAAAAATCTTATTCGGTCTCTCCGACAAACTAACACTTGTTTACATTAACATGCATTCCTTCATGGACCTGTGACGAATTACAAACAAATATCGAAATTTCAAGTGTTCCATGTCAGTCTGAACTTATTACACAGTGATATTTTCACATTCAGGCGCCCTAAATTATTTTGACGTTGATTTATAAAGTTTCCCTGGAAGGAGAGTAGTCAGCAGGTGCCTCGTCAGGGGTGGCAGGGTTGGCAGTGCCACTCCAAGTATAAATTTACTATTGAACACAAAGATAGTTCTGATTCAATTGCAGAATTTCGAATTTTTCAGATATTTTTACGAAACTCTAGCGCTTACACCGCCTTTATACCTCTTTAAAGTTAAAAACCATAGAGCTGTTTATACAAATGCACGCATGTTGAAAAGGTAGGGCTTGCCCCGTCAGCGTGTTGCAATTCAGAAATACGTTTATGTTTGCATCTCAACTGGAACAAATATTTATTGGAAGGTGAAAGAGAATCGAAATAGGTATCAGCCTATTTAATATTCAGAATAACGACTATTAGTCGGAACAATATATTTTATGTGCAGATATTTATTAATATTTTATGATTTAATACGATAAGGCATTTATAAATAACACAACCAAATAGAAGATTTTGATTGAAAACGATTATTAATTTATGGTAGCCGAAGTAATTTAAGTGAGTTTGGCATAGCTTGCTATGTTTTGTAGCATTTTTGTAATTTTAAAGTGATTAGGCTAATTTTGGGGCGGTAAGGGGAAGTTGGGGGTGATTTATGGTAGCCGAAGTAATTTAGGTGAGTTAGGCATAGTTTGCTATGTAATGGAAAAATCCCCAAATTGTAGTATATTTCCATAACACTAAGTTCATATGTTATTTTTGTATTAATCGGCATTTGCTGATGCACTTTTGCAATTGTTCACCAATAAGCTGATGCGGTGTTTATTGACCGGATGCCGACTTAATAAATTGAGGTAAACTCAGGTCAAAAGAAAGTTACGATCAGACCAGCGTCGCGAACGAACTATGTAGCTTAAATGTGGTGAATAAATAAATGCTAGTGAAACAACCCTCGACTTGTGATTTTCCCCGGTACCAACATTACATGGCGACCCTGCCAGCGCCAGCAAAGCTGGAAAAGTTAAAGGTCTGAAGATAGTGATGATTTAATTAGTGCAAAGTGTTGCAACAAGGAAAAAGGTGCAAAACATGTGTAACTCAAAAGTGACCGAAAACGTTAGAATTCAGCAAGCGGGCAACAGCAATACGGGAAATGACATTTCAACGACTTTAGGCGCCAGAGATATTACAGAGATATCAATAGTCTGTTTAGTGGGTTTGATTTTGGTAATATATCTTGGATTGAAGATCTACAAGAAATGCATGCAGCGGGTGGAGAGAAGGATCCGACAGGAAATATCGAGAAGCCGAATGGAGTTGGAAGCATTGGCGGTTCACTCCAAGCCATCGTCCAGCAGAGACTAAGATTGTGGGATGCTGTCCAAATTGAGGAACCTCAACGAGGAGCTGCGCGCGTTCAGGGACAACCTTAAAAAGGACAACACAGGACGTCGACAAAACAGGGACCACAACAAACGAAAGAGCAGTGAATTAGTGCGATTGCAAGAATTTCGAAATAAATTAAGTAAAGAGTGTGCGGTAAGTTAAGTTAGTTAAGTAAGTTAAGTATGGAGGAAAAATTTAATTTTAAAACGGCCGCGAGCCTTTTGCCGAAGTTGAGTGGTAATACGGAATCTGTTCACGGATTAATTGAAGGAATTGAATTATATGAACCTACTCTTGATGTCGCAGGAAAAGCTCAATTAATAAATTATGTGTTAAAGGCATGTATTCCGTATAATCAAAAGATTAGATTCAACAACACATACCAAGCCGCGCGCGAATTAATAGTAGATTTAAAAAAGCACTTCCTTCCGAGAGAATCAGCACCAGCATTATTAATGCAACTTCAAAATTGTCGCCAAGGACATAAAAATATTCACGAGTATGGACAAAGCGTTGCTGAACTGCTAGCAAAGTTAACCCTAGCACAGACAGGGGATAATATAGAGAATGTAGATATTTTTAGGCGCGAAAATGAAAAAGTCGCGGTAGATGTATTTGGACGGGGTATCCAAAATGGGGAGCTCCGTACAATTATTAAAAGCAGGAAGTACGAATTATTGAATGACGCGATTAATGCGGCAAAAGATGAGACGATACAATTTCAGACCGAGGCTTCAATGTTCCACTTTCACAATCATTTTTCCAAATTTAATAAAAATTTTCCCTCTAATGCAGCAAGAAACTTCAGAAATACGTCACATAATAATATGAATAACAATAATAGGAATAATTTCCAAAGCCAAAGAGGAAACAATCGATATAATTTTCAACAATACGGTCGCGGTAGTCAAAATTTTAGAAATTTTCGTGGTCAACAAAATTATCGGGGTCAACGAAGTCAACCACCTCGAAGACAAGGTAATGACCATCAGATAAATACGCTTACACGACAAGAACCGACAACATCAAATACTGAACGAAATCAGCAGTTTTTTCGATTCTACAACTAATGTAATTTTTAATATTAATAGTTTAAATTATATTCGTGTTAACTATGGTCAAAATGAAATTTTACTTTTACTAGATACAGGTGCTTCAATCAGTGCAATTTTTTCGAAAAACTTAGCAAAAAATCAGAATATCGATTTAAAAAAGCGAATAAAAATTAATGGTGTAACTGGGTCAGCAGTATCACAAGGATCAGCTTACATTTCCTTAGAAATTAACAATGTAAACATTAGTCATGAGTTTATTATTCTAGAGTCATTTCAAGACAACGTTGGAGGCATATTAGGTTCAGATTTTTTTGAAACTTATAAAGCGTCAATTAATTTTGAAACGCAGGAGTTTTCATTCATTTATGACGGAGTACAAATAAAACTTCCTATTGAATCACAATTTAATCATAACATGCTAATTCCATCGCGTTGTGAGATAATTAAATATTTTAGAGTTGAATCCCAACACGAGTGCATAGTATTACCACAACAGATAAGTGAAGGAATCTTTATTGCAGGAAGTATAGCACGTCCGCAATCAAATCTCATTCCAGTCAAAATTCTTAATGTACGAGAAGAAGAAGTCAATATAAAAAATTTTGAACCCAAAATAGCTAGTTTAAATGATTACGAAATATGTACATTTGAAAAAATCGAAAATTCGTCAGTAAGACGCGTAGATAAAGTCCTTGATTTAATAAATTTGAAACATTTGAACAAAGAGGAGAGAGATACTATAGAACATACGTGTGCAAAATTTGCTGATGTATTTCACTTAACGGATGACATTTTGACAGTGACAAATATTTATAAACACAAACTTGAGTTAGAAAGAAATGTAACTCCAGCATAAGTTAAACCTTATAGGTTACCACAATCTCAAAAAGCGGAAATAGAAAATCAAATAGATAAAATGTTACAAGACGGTATAATTGAACCAGCTAAGTCAGCATGGTCTGCACCACTTTTAGTTGTACCGAAAAAAGCAAATAGTGACGGAATTCGTAAATGGCGTGTTGTTATAGACTACAGAAATTTAAACTCGAAAATTAAGAATGATAAATTTCCCCTTCCAAGTATTACAGAAATTTTAGATTCTCTTGCGGGAGCTATGTATTTTACACATTTGGATTTATCTCAAGGTTACTATCAAGTAGAATTAGAACCGGAGAGTCGTCCGTATACAGCATTTACTACAAATAAGGGTCAGTATCAAATGACTAGGTTACCAATGGGACTTAAGATAAGTCCTAACGTTTTTTCAAGAGCCATGACAATTGCCATGTCAGGATTAAACTATGATTCATGTTTTGTATATTTAGACGATTTAATAGTGTTTGGAGAAAATTTAGCTAGTCATAACAGGAATTTAGTAAAGATTTTACAAAGGTTACGAAATGTCAATTTAAAACTTAATCCAAGCAAATGTGACTTTTTACGCAAAGAAATTTTATATTTAGGTCATGTCATTTCAGACAAAGGCGTTTCACCCGATTCAGAAAAAATAAGGGCTATTCATAATTTTCCTAAACCACACGATGCCCTCTCAACCAAGCGATTTGTAGCTTTTGCAAACTATTATAGATCTTTCATCAAAAATTTTGCCGAGATAGCAAATCCATTAAATTGTTTAACTCAAAAAAATGTAAAATTTAATTGGACTTCTGAATGTGAAGCTGCTTTTAACGAACTAAAATCCAGACTTATAGAACCACCAGTACTTGAGTATCCAGACTTTTCAGAAAATAATACCTTTATTCTTAAAACGGATGCTTCAGGAAAAGCCGTGGGAGCAGTTTTATCAAATAATAATGACAAACCAATTGCTTTCGCGAGTCGAACTTTAAATAAAGCGGAAATAAATTACTGCACAATAGAAAAAGAACTATTAGCTATTGTGTGGGGAGTAAGACACTTTAGACCATATTTGTACGGTAAAAAATTTATTATCCAAACTGACCATAAACCGTTAGTATATTTATTTGGAATGACAAATCCTTCAAGTCGTTTAACCAAATTTAGGTTAGTAATAGAAGAATACGATTTTCAAATAGAATACATAAAAGGTAGAAACAACGTGGTCGCGGATGCTTTATCGCGAATTGAACTTAACGACCTACGAGAGATGTCAAAAAATATTTCAGAGACGGTTGCAGTTCTAACGCGTTCAAGAGCAAATAAACTTCGCAAAACTAACTTAGATCAAGACACATCAGAAGACTTCGGGACCGGGACTGATCACCCTGGAATCGTAGAACTTCTCAAAAAACCAAAAAATTCTATCGAATTACGGCCGATAAAACAAATCGATTTTGAAAAAATATGTAAGAAAAAAAATGAGTACTCTACAGAAAAAATTATCTATGATGCATCATCGCGCATAATTTATTTAAACGGGAGTTCTTGCTCAACGTCAAATCTTCGAGCGTCGTTGAAAGAGCTTTTCGACCTTTGTGCACAATATAATATTACCGAAATTATTATTATAAAAGAAAATAATTGCGCGTTAAAAAATAACTTGATTAAACAAATAAGTGAGCTCACAAAACAACTTAAACAATCAAACATAAAAGTATCAATTTTAAAAAATGTACGTACAATAAATGACCATTCTACAAGGCAACTTATTTTAAATGATTTTCATATACTACCTACAGGAGGACATGCAGGCATTTCAAGAATGTTTAATAATATCAAAAAATATTATTCATGGTCGGGACTATATTATGATGTAGAAAACTTTGTACGTCGATGCAACAATTGCCAACGATACAAACATTCAAAACCACATATTGAACCGCTCAGTATAACATCAACAGCGTCTACAGCATTTGAAAATATATTTTTAGATCTAGTAGGACCATTAGAAACAGACATAGAAGGAAATAAATACATTCTTACTATACAGTGTGATTTATCAAAATATATTGAAGCCTATCCACTTCCAAACAAGGAAGCTGAAACTGTAGCTAAATCTTTTGTAAACAATTTTATATTAAGATATGGGATACCACTTAAGATAGTAACGGACCAAGGAACTGAATTTGTATCTTCTATTTTTTCGGAAACGTGTAAAATTTTAAAAATTAAAACATTAACATCTACAGCCTACCATCATGAAACTATAGGTGCGTTAGAAAATAACCACAAACATTTAGGTGCTTATCTTAGAATGCAAACAGTTCAACATTCAAACGCGTGGAGTACTTGGCTACCATTTTGGTGTTTCGCATATAACACGACAGTGCATACGGAAACGAAGTGTACGCCTTTTGAATTAGTTTTTGGACAGATTGCGCGCTTACCATCAAACATTTGCCAAAAGCCGGAACCTTTGTATAATTTTGGTAATTATCCTTTGGAGCTAAAATTCCGATTGCAAGAAGCAAATTATGATGCTAGGAAAAATTTACAAGAGTCAAAGCAAAAAAGGAAACAAAGATATGATCAGAATAGTTCGTCTATGATTAAGTATAATGTAGGAGATTTAGTTTTAGTAAAAAATAATAGTGCTCAAAGTAAACTCGAGCCTTTGTTCAAAGGACCATATGTCGTTGTACGGGACGATAGTCCAAACGTGGTGTTAGATTTAGAACGAAAAATAGTGACAATGCATAAAAACAATGTGAAACCGTACTACCAGTGACAGTGATGTGTTTGTAGAATATAGCATAGAATAGAAAATAGGAATAGTTTTAAGCATAGAACTGTTAGCATAAGTATCAGACAGCAGAATAAGGGTTAACATAGTCAAAAAATAACAAAATGTAAAAAAAAAAAAAATCATTATATTTTTATTTTTTTTTTGTTTCCCTGGGGAGGTGTAATGGAAAAATCCCCGAATTGTAGTATATTTCCATAACAGGAAGTTCATATGTTATTTTTGTATTAATCGGCATTTGCTGATGCACTTTTGCAATTGTTCACCAATAAGCTGATGCGGTGTTTATTGACCGGATGCCGACTTAATAAATTGAGGTAAACTCAGGTCAAAAGAAAGTTACGATCAGACCAGCGTCGCGAACGAACTATGTAGCTTAAATGTGGTGAATAAATAAATGCTATTGAAACAACCCTCGACTTGTGATTTTCCCCGGTACCAACATTACAATGGTTTGTAGCATTTTTTGTAATTTTAAAGTGATTGGGCTTATTTTGGGGGTGGTAAGGGGTATTTGGGGGTAATTTATGGTAGCCGAAGTAATTTAGGTGAGTTAGGCATAGTTTGCTATGGTTTGTAGCATTTTTTGTAATTTTAAAGCGATTGGGTTTAGTTTGTGGTTGGTAAGGGGTAGTTGGGGGTGATTCATGGTAGCCGAAGTAATGCAGGTGAGTTTGAGTTAGTTTGCTACGGTTTGTAGAATTTTTTTGTAATTTTAAAGTGATTGAGCCTATTTTGGGGTGGTAAGGGGTAGTTGGGGGTGATTTATGGTAGCCGAAGTAATTTAAGTGAGTTTGACATAGTTTGCTATGGTTTGTAACATTTTCTGTAATTTTAAAGTGATTGGGCTTATTTTGGGGTGGTAAGAGGTAGTTGGGGGTGATTTATGGTAGCCGAAGTAATTCAGGTGAGTTTGAGATAGTTTGCTATGTCTTGTAGCATTTTTCGTAATTTTAAAGTGATTGGGCTTATTTTGGGGTGGTAAGGGGTAGTTGGGAGTGATTTATGGTAGCCGAAGTAATTTAGGTGAGTTAGGCATAGTTTGCTATGGTTTGTAGCATTTTTTGTAATTTTAAAGTGATTGGGCTTATTTTGGGGGTGGTAAGGGGTATTTGGGGGTGATTTATGGTAGCCGAAGTAATTTAGGTGAGTTAGGCATAGTTTGCTATGGTTTGTAGCATTTTTTGTAATTTTAAAGTGATTGGGTTTAGTTTGTGGTTGGTAAGGGGTAGTTGGGGGTGATTTATTGTAGCCGAAGTAATTCAGGTGAGTTTGAGATAGTTTGCTACGGTTTGTAGAATTTTTTTGTAATTTTAAAGTGATTGAGCCTATTTTGGGGTGGTAAGGGGTAGTTGGGGGTGATTTATGGAAGCCAAAGTAATTTAGATGAGTTTGGCATAGTTTGATATGGCTTGTAACATTTTTTGTAATTTTAAAGTGATTGGGCTGAGTTTGGGGTGGTAAGGGGTAGTTGGGGAATTGATTTATGATAGCCGAAGTAATTTAAGTGAGTTTGGCATAGTTTGCTATGGTTTGTAGCATTTTTTGTAATTTTAAAGTGATTGGGTTTAGTTTGTGGTTGGTAAGGGGTAGTTGGGGGTGATTTATGGTAGCCGCAGTAATTTAAGTGGGTTCGGCATAGTTTGCTATGGTTTGTAGCATTTTTTGTAATTTTAAAGTGATTGGGCTTATTTTGGGGTGGTAAGGGGTAGTTGGGGGTGATTTATGGTAGCCGAAGGAAATTAGGTAAGTTAGGCATAGTTTGCTATGGTTTGTAGCATTTTTTGTAATTTTAAAGTGATTGGGCTTATTTTGGGGTGGTAAGGGGTAGTTAGGGGTGATTTATGGTAGCCGAAGTAATTTAGGTGAGTTAGGCATAGTTTGCTACGGTTTGTAGAATTTTTTTGTAATTTTAAAGTGATTGAGCCTATTTTGGGGTGGTAAGGGGTTGTTGGGGGTGATTTATGGTAGCCGAAGTAATTTAGGGGAGTTTGGCATAGTTTGCTACGGTTTGTAGAATTTTTTTGTAATTTTAAAGTGATTGAGCCTATTTTGGGGTGGTAAGGGGTAGTTGGGGGTGATTTATGGAAGCCAAAGTAATTTAGATGAGTTTGGCATAGTTTGATATGGCTTGTAATATTTTTTGTTATTTTAAAGTGATTGGGCTGAGTTTGGGGTGGTAAGGTGTAGTTGGGGGTGATTTATGATAGCCGAAGTAATTTAAGTGAGTTTGGCATAGTTTGCTATGGTTTGTAGCATTTTTTGTAATTTTAAAGTGATTGGGTTTAGTTTGTGGTTGGTAAGGGATAGTTGGGGGTGATTTATGGTAGCCGCAGTAATTTAAGTGGGTTCGGCATAGTTTGCTATGGTTTGTAGCATTTTTTGTAATTTTAAAGTGATTGGGCTTATTTTGGGGTGGTAAGGGGTAGTTGGGGGTGATTTATGGTAGCCGAAGGAAATTAGGTAAGTTAGGCATAGTTTGCTATGGTTTGTAGCATTTTTTTGTAATTTTAAAGTGATTGGGCTTATTTTGGTATTGTAAGGGGTAGTTGGGGGTGATTTATGTTAGCCGAAGTAATTTAGGTGAGTTAGGCATAGTTTGCTATGGTTTGTAGCATTTTTTGTAATTTTAAAGTGATTGGGCTTATTTTGGGGTAGTAAGGGGTTGTTGGGGGTGATTTATGTTAGCCAAAGTAATTTAGGTGAGTTAGGCATAGTTTGCTATGGTTTGTAGCATTTTTTATAATTTTAAAGTGATTGGGCTTATTTTGGGGTAGTAAGGGGTAGTTGGGGGTGATTTATGTTAGCCGAAGTAATTTAGGTGAGTTAGGCATAGTTTGCTATGGTTTGTAGCATTTTTTGTAATTTTAAAGTGATTCGGATGAGTTAGGGGTGGTAAGGGGTAGTTGGGGGTGATTTATGATACCCGAAGTAATTTAAGTGAGTTTGGCATAGTTTGGTAGGGTTTGTAACATTTTTTGTAATTTTAAAGTGATTGGGCTTATTTTGGGGTAGTAAGGGGTTGTTGGGGGTGATTTATGTTAGCCGAAGTAATTTAGGTGAGTTAGGCATAGTTTGCTATGGTTTGTAGCATTTGATTTGGCTTAGTTTGGGGTGGTAAGGGGCAGTTGGGGTTTATTTATGGTAGCCGAAGTAATTTTGTTGAGTTTGGCATAGCTTGCTATGGTTTTTAGCATTTTTTGTAATTTTAAAGTGATTGGGCTTATTTTGGGGTGGTAAGGGGTAGTTGGGGGTAATTTATAGAAGCCAAAGTAATTTAAGTGAGTTTGGCATAGTTTGCTATGGTTTGTAGCATTTTTTATAATTTTAAAGTGATTGGGCTTATTTTGGGTAGGTAAGGGGTAGTTTGGGGTGATTTATGGAAGTCAAAGTAATTTAGATGAGTTTGGCATAGTTTGATATGGCTTGTAAAATTTTTTATAATTTTAAAGTGATTGGGCTGTGTTTTGGGTGGTAAGGGGTAGTTGGGGGTGATTCATGATAGCCGAAGTAATTTAGGGGAGTTTGGCATAGTTTGCTACGGTTTGTAGAATTTTTTTGTAATTTTAAAGTGATTGGGCTTATTTTGGAGTGGTAAGGGGTAGTTGGGGGTGATTTTTGGTAGAAGAAATAATATGTGTGAGTTCGACATAATCTGCCATGATTTGTGTCATTTTGTTTTATTTTAAAGTGATTGGAGTTACTTGGGGTTGCTAAGGGGTGGTAAGGGATGATTTAAAATAACGGATCTAGTTTGTGTCAGTTTGGCATAGTTCGGGAATTTTTTGGGGTTGATTTGGTAAAGTTTGCAGTGGTAAGAGATATTTGAGGATGTTTAATGTTGACGGATTAAATTTGGAGTGATTTGGTAATTTTTAATTGAGTCACGGATCGACATTATAATTGAAATCAAAATTATAATTGAAATATCTGCGGCCTCGCTAGGTACGGCAAAAGTATGATCACGAAAGCAGAAACTCGACGTTGAAATTGTTTAGGTTAAATAAGTGCTTTTAATGTAAACCGGTCGCCCGTCGTCGAAGTTGTTTTGGCTAGATACGTGCTTCTAACATAAACACGGTCTCCGCGATCCGATCATTTTTTGTTTATTTTAGCCGGTTTTTATTGAATTACAAAGGAACCGGGCCGAATTTCGCAAAATCCCTTCTTAGTGTTCAGTTTCGGCACATGATACACCCGTGTCTAAAATTTCAAGTCTCCAGCCCTCACGGTTTGGGCTGTGGGTTGATTATGAATCAGTGTGTAGATGAATGAGTGAATGAATGAGTGTGTCAGTGAGGACACTTCGCTTTATATATATAGATTTTACGGTTATATTAGGTAATATTAGGTAATATGTATATGATAAGGATTTGTTTTTGTTTTCTGTAAGATTCTTATGTATGATTATTTCTGTTGAATTAAGGGACTCGTGGAAGACCGGACTTCCATCTGGGGATGGTCGAGCCGAACGAGTTTCTTATGATTATTTGTGAACTTTACAAATAATAATAAATAATAATAATAATAATAATAACCCTTACCACAACAAACTAAACCCAATCACTTTTAAATTACACAAAAATGCTACTAACCATAGCAAACTATGCCAAACTCACCTAAATTACTTCGGCTACCATAAATCATCACCAACTAACCCTTACCACAACAAACTAAACCCAATCACTTTTAAATTACAAAAAAATGCTACTAACCATAGCAAACTATGCCAAACTCACCTAAATTACTTCGGCTACCATAAATCATCACCAACTAACCCTGACCACAAAAAACTAAACCCAATCACTCTTAAATTACAAAAAAATGCTACTAACTATAGCAGACTATGCCAAACTCACCTAAATTACTTCGGCTATCAACAATCACCCCCAACTACACTTTACAGCAACAAACTAAGCCCAATCACTTTAAAATTACAGAAAAATGCTAAAAATCATAACAAAGTATACAAGAATCACCTAAATTACTTCGGCTACCGTAAATCACCCCCAACTATACCTTACCACAACAAACCAAACCATATCATCTTAAAATTACAAAAAAAGGTGTACAAATCATAACAAAATATGCCAGACTCACCTAAATTACTTCGGCTACTCTAAATCATCACCAACTAACCATTACCACAACAAACTAAACCCAATCACTTTTAAATTACAAAAAAATGCTTCTAACCATAGCAAACTATGCCAAACTCACCTAAATTACTTCGGCTACGATAAATCATCACCAACTAACCCTTACCACAACAAACTAAACCCAATCACTTTTAAATTACAAAAAAATGCTACTAACCATAGCAAACTATGCCATACTCACCTAAATTACTTCGGCTATCAAAAATCACCCCTAACTACACTTTACAGCAACAACCTAAGCCCAATAACTTTAAAATTACAAAAAAATGCTAAAAATCATAACAAACTATACCAGAATCACCTAAATTACTTCGGCTACCGTAAATCACCCCCAACTATCCTTTACCACAACAAACTAAACCATATCATCTTAAAATTACAAAAAAAGGTGTACAAATCATAACAAACTATGCCAGACTCACCTAAACTACTTCGGCTACTCTAAATCATCACCAACTAACCCTTACATTAACAAACTAAACCCAATCACTTTTAAATTACAAAAAAATGCTACTAACCATAGCAAACTATGCCAAACTCTCCTAAATTACTTCGGCTACCATAAATCATCACCAACTAACCCTTACCGCAACAAACTAAACCCAATCACTTTTAAATTACAAAAAAATGCTACTAACCATAGCAAACTATGCCAAACTCTCCTAAATTACTTCGGCTACCATAAATCATCACCAACTAACCCTTACCGCAACAAATTAAACCCAATCTTTTTTAAATTACAAAAAAATGCTACTAACCATGGCAAACTATGCCAAACTCTCCTAAATTACTTAGGCTACCATAAATCATCACCAACTAACCCTTACCGCAACAAACTAAACCCAATCACTTTTAAATTACAAAAAAATGCTACTAACCATAGCAAACTATGCCAAACTCACCTAAATTACTTCGGCTATCAAAAATCACCCCCAACTACACTTTACAGCAACAAACTAAGCCCAATCACTTTAAAATTACAATAAAATGCTAAAAATCATAACAAACTCTACCAGAATCACCTAAATTACTTCGGTTTGATTTTGGTAATATATCTTGGATTGAAGATCTACAAGAAATGCATGCAGCGGGTGGAGAGAAGGATCCGACAGGAAATATCGAGAAGCCGAATGGAGTTGGAAGCATTGGCGGTTCACTCCAAGCCATCGTCCAGCAGAGACTAAGATTGTGGGATGCTGTCCAAATTGAGGAACCTCAACGAGGAGCTGCGCGCGTTCAGGGACAACCTTAAAAAGGACAACACAGGACGTCGACAAAACAGGGACCACAACAAACGAAAGAGCAGTGAATTAGTGCGATTGCAAGAATTTCGAAATAAATTAAGTAAAGAGTGTGCGGTAAGTTAAGTTAGTTAAGTAAGTTAAGTATGGAGGAAAAATTTAATTTTAAAACGGCCGCGAGCCTTTTGCCGAAGTTGAGTGGTAATACGGAATCTGTTCACGGATTAATTGAAGGAATTGAATTATATGAACCTACTCTTGATGTCGCAGGAAAAGCTCAATTAATAAATTATGTGTTAAAGGCATGTATTCCGTATAATCAAAAGATTAGATTCAACAACACATACCAAGCCGCGCGCGAATTAATAGTAGATTTAAAAAAGCACTTCCTTCCGAGAGAATCAGCACCAGCATTATTAATGCAACTTCAAAATTGTCGCCAAGGACATAAAAATATTCACGAGTATGGACAAAGCGTTGCTGAACTGCTAGCAAAGTTAACCCTAGCACAGACAGGGGATAATATAGAGAATGTAGATATTTTTAGGCGCGAAAATGAAAAAGTCGCGGTAGATGTATTTGGACGGGGTATCCAAAATGGGGAGCTCCGTACAATTATTAAAAGCAGGAAGTACGAATTATTGAATGACGCGATTAATGCGGCAAAAGATGAGACGATACAATTTCAGACCGAGGCTTCAATGTTCCACTTTCACAATCATTTTTCCAATTTTAATAAAAATTTTCCCTCTAATGCAGCAAGAAACTTCAGAAATACGTCACATAATAATATGAATAACAATAATAGGAATAATTTCCAAATCCAAAGAGGAAACAATCGATATAATTTTCAACAATACGGTCGCGGTAGTCAAAATTTTAGAAATTTTCGTGGTCAACAAAATTATCGGGGTCAACGAAGTCAACCACCTCGAAGACAAGGTAATGACCATCAGATAAATACGCTTACACGACAAGAACCGACAACATCAAATACTGAACGAAATCAGCAGTTTTTTCGATTCTACAACTAATGTAATTTTTAATATTAATAGTTTAAATTATATTCGTGTTAACTATGGTCAAAATGAAATTTTACTTTTACTAGATACAGGTGCTTCAATCAGTGCAATTTTTTCGAAAAACTTAGCAAAAAATCAGAATATCGATTTAAAAAAGCGAATAAAAATTAATGGTGTAACTGGGTCAGCAGTATCACAAGGATCAGCTTACATTTCCTTAGAAATTAACAATGTAAACATTAGTCATGAGTTTATTATTCTAGAGTCATTTCAAGACAACGTTGGAGGCATATTAGGTTCAGATTTTTTTGAAACTTATAAAGCGTCAATTAATTTTGAAACGCAGGAGTTTTCATTCATTTATGACGGAGTACAAATAAAACTTCCTATTGAATCACAATTTAATCATAACATGCTAATTCCATCGCGTTGTGAGATAATTAAATATTTTAGAGTTGAATCCCAACACGAGTGCATAGTATTACCACAACAGATAAGTGAAGGAATCTTTATTGCAGGAAGTATAGCACGTCCGCAATCAAATCTCATTCCAGTCAAAATTCTTAATGTACGAGAAGAAGAAGTCAATATAAAAAATTTTGAACCCAAAATAGCTAGTTTAAATGATTACGAAATATGTACATTTGAAAAAATCGAAAATTCGTCAGTAAGACGCGTAGATAAAGTCCTTGATTTAATAAATTTGAAACATTTGAACAAAGAGGAGAGAGATACTATAGAACATACGTGTGCAAAATTTGCTGATGTATTTCACTTAACGGATGACATTTTGACAGTGACAAATATTTATAAACACAAACTTGAGTTAGAAAGAAATGTAACTCCAGCATAAGTTAAACCTTATAGGTTACCACAATCTCAAAAAGCGGAAATAGAAAATCAAATAGATAAAATGTTACAAGACGGTATAATTGAACCAGCTAAGTCAGCATGGTCTGCACCACTTTTAGTTGTACCGAAAAAAGCAAATAGTGACGGAATTCGTAAATGGCGTGTTGTTATAGACTACAGAAATTTAAACTCGAAAATTAAGAATGATAAATTTCCCCTTCCAAGTATTACAGAAATTTTAGATTCTCTTGCGGGAGCTATGTATTTTACACATTTGGATTTATCTCAAGGTTACTATCAAGTAGAATTAGAACCGGAGAGTCGTCCGTATACAGCATTTACTACAAATAAGGGTCAGTATCAAATGACTAGGTTACCAATGGGACTTAAGATAAGTCCTAACGTTTTTTCAAGAGCCATGACAATTGCCATGTCAGGATTAAACTATGATTCATGTTTTGTATATTTAGACGATTTAATAGTGTTTGGAGAAAATTTAGCTAGTCATAACAGGAATTTAGTAAAGATTTTACAAAGGTTACGAAATGTCAATTTAAAACTTAATCCAAGCAAATGTGACTTTTTACGCAAAGAAATTTTATATTTAGGTCATGTCATTTCAGACAAAAGCGTTTCACCCGATTCAGAAAAAATAAGGGCTATTCATAATTTTCCTAAACCACACGATGCCCTCTCAACCAAGCGATTTGTAGCTTTTGCAAACTATTATAGATCTTTCATCAAAAATTTTGCCGAGATAGCAAATCCATTAAATTGTTTAACTCAAAAAAATGTAAAATTTAATTGGACTTCTGAATGTGAAGCTGCTTTTAACGAACTAAAATCCAGACTTATAGAACCACCAGTACTTGAGTATCCAGACTTTTCAGAAAATAATACCTTTATTCTTAAAACGGATGCTTCAGGAAAAGCCGTGGGAGCAGTTTTATCAAATAATAATGACAAACCAATTGCTTTCGCGAGTCGAACTTTAAATAAAGCGGAAATAAATTACTGCACAATAGAAAAAGAACTATTAGCTATTGTGTGGGGAGTAAGACACTTTAGACCATATTTGTACGGTAAAAAATTTATTATCCAAACTGACCATAAACCGTTAGTATATTTATTTGGAATGACGAATCCTTCAAGTCGTTTAACCAAATTTAGGTTAGTAATAGAAGAATACGATTTTCAAATAGAATACATAAAAGGTAGAGACAACGTGGTCGCGGATGCTTTATCGCGAATTGAACTTAACAACCTACGAGAGATGTCAAAAAATATTTCAGAGACGGTTGCAGTTCTAACGCGTTCAAGAGCAAATAAACTTCGCAAAACTAACTTAGATCAAGACACATCAGAAGACTTCGGGACCGGGACTGATCACCCTGGAATCGTAGAACTTCTCAAAAAACCAAAAAATTCTATCGAATTACGGCCGATAAAACAAATCGATTTTGAAAAAATATGTAAGAAAAAAAATGAGTACTCTACAGAAAAAATTATCTATGATGCATCATCGCGCATAATTTATTTAAACGGGAGTTCTTGCTCAACGTCAAATCTTCGAGCGTCGTTGAAAGAGCTTTTCGACATTTGTGCACAATATAATATTACCGAAATAATTATTATAAAAGAAAATAATTGCGCGTTAAAAAATAACTTGATTAAACAAATAAGTGAGCTCACAAAACAACTTAAACAATCAAACATAAAAGTATCAATTTTAAAAAATGTACGTACAATAAATGACCATTCTACAAGGCAACTTATTTTAAATGATTTTCATATACTACCTACAGGAGGACATGCAGGCATTTCAAGAATGTTTAATAATATCAAAAAATATTATTCATGGTCGGGACTATATTATGATGTAGAAAACTTTGTACGTCGATGCAACAATTGCCAACGATACAAACATTCAAAACCACATATTGAACCGCTCAGTATAACATCAACAGCGTCTACAGCATTTGAAAATATATTTTTAGATCTAGTAGGACCATTAGAAACAGACATAGAAGGAAATAAATACATTCTTACTATACAGTGTGATTTATCAAAATATATTGAAGCCTATCCACTTCCAAACAAGGAAGCTGAAACTGTAGCTAAATCTTTTGTAAACAATTTTATATTAAGATATGGGATACCACTTAAGATAGTAACGGACCAAGGAACTGAATTTGTATCTTCTATTTTTTCGGAAACGTGTAAAATTTTAAAAATTAAAACATTAACATCTACAGCCTACCATCATGAAACTATAGGTGCGTTAGAAAATAACCACAAACATTTAGGTGCTTATCTTAGAATGCAAACAGTTCAACATTCAAACGCGTGGAGTACTTGGCTACCATTTTGGTGTTTCGCATATAACACGACAGTGCATACGGAAACGAAGTATACGCCTTTTGAATTAGTTTTTGGACAGATTGCGCGCTTACCATCAAACATTTGCCAAAAGCCGGAACCTTTGTATAATTTTGGTAATTATCCTTTAGAGCTAAAATTCCGATTGCAAGAAGCAAATTATGATGCTAGGAAAAATTTACAAGAGTCAAAGCAAAAAAGGAAACAAAGATATGATCAGAATAGTTCGTCTATGATTAAGTATAATGTAGGAGATTTAGTTTTAGTAAAAAATAATAGTGCTCAAAGTAAACTCGAGCCTTTGTTCAAAGGACCATATGTCGTTGTACGGGACGATAGTCCAAACGTGGTGTTAGATTTAGAACGAAAAATAGTGACAATGCATAAAAACAATGTGAAACCGTACTACCAGTGACAGTGATGTGTTTGTAGAATATAGCATAGAATAGAAAATAGGAATAGTTTTAAGCATAGAACTGTTAGCATAAGTATCAGACAGCAGAATAAGGGTTAACATAGTCAAAAAATAACAAAATGTAAAAAAAAAAAAAAATCATTATATTTTTATTTTTTTTTTGTTTCCCTGGGGAGGTGTAATGGAAAAATCCCCAAATTGTAGTATATTTCCATAACAGGAAGTTCATATGTTATTTTTGTATTAATCGGCATTTGCTGATGCACTTTTGCAATTGTTCACCAATAAGCTGATGCGGTGTTTATTGACCGGATGCCGACTTAATAAATTGAGGTAAACTCAGGTCAAAAGAAAGTTACGATCAGACCAGCGTCGCGAACGAACTATGTAGCTTAAATGTGGTGAATAAATAAATGCTAGTGAAACAACCCTCGATTTGTGATTTTCCCCGGTACCAACATTACAATGGTTTGTAGCATTTTTTGTAATTTTAAAGTGATTGGGCTTATTTTGGGGGTGGTAAGGGGTATTTGGGGGTGATTTATGGTAGCCGAAGTAATTTAGGTGAGTTAGGCATAGTTTGCTATGGTTTGTAGCATTTTTTGTAATTTTAAAGCGATTGGGTTTAGTTTGTGGTTGGTAAGGGGTAGTTGGGGGTGATTCATGGTAGCCGAAGTAATGCAGGTGAGTTTGAGATAGTTTGCTACGGTTTGTAGAATTTTTTTGTAATTTTAAAGTGATTGAGCCTATTTTGGGGTGGTAAGGGGTAGTTGGGGGTGATTTATGGTAGCCGAAGTAATTTAAGTGAGTTTGACATAGTTTGCTATGGTTTGTAACATTTTCTGTAATTTTAAAGTGATTGGGCTTATTTTGGGGTGGTAAGAGGTAGTTGGGGGTGATTTATGGTAGCCGAAGTAATTCAGGTGAGTTTGAGATAGTTTGCTATGGCTTGTAGCATTTTTCGTAATTTTAAAGTGATTGGGCTTATTTTGGGGTGGTAAGGGGTAGTTGGGGGTGATTTATGGTAGCCGAAGTAATTTAGGTGAGTTAGGCATAGTTTGCTATGGTTTGTAGCATTTTTTGTAATTTTAAAGTGATTGGGCTTATTTTGGGGGTGGTAAGGGGTATTTGGGGGTGATTTATGGTAGCCGAAGTAATTTAGGTGAGTTAGGCATAGTTTGCTATGGTTTGTAGCATTTTTTGTAATTTTAAAGTGATTGGGTTTAGTTTGTGGTTGGTAAGGGGTAGTTGGGGGTGATTTATTGTAGCCGAAGTAATTCAGGTGAGTTTGAGATAGTTTGCTACGGTTTGTAGAATTTTTTTGTAATTTTAAAGTGATTGAGCCTATTTTGGGGTGGTAAGGGGTAGTTGGGGGTGATTTATGGAAGCCAAAGTAATTTAGATGAGTTTGGCATAGTTTGATATGGCTTGTAACATTTTTTGTAATTTTAAAGTGATTGGGCTGAGTTTGGGGTGGTAAGGGGTAGTTGGGGAATTGATTTATGATAGCCGAAGTAATTTAAGTGAGTTTGTCATAGTTTGCTATGGTTTGTAGCATTTTTTGTAATTTTAAAGTGATTGGGTTTAGTTTGTGGTTGGTAAGGGGTAGTTGGGGGTGATTTATGGTAGCCGCAGTAATTTAAGTGGGTTCGGCATAGTTTGCTATGGTTTGTAGCATTTTTTGTAATTTTAAAGTGATTGGGCTTATTTTGGGGTGGTAAGGGGTAGTTGGGGGTGATTTATGGTAGCCGAAGGAAATTAGGTAAGTTAGGCATAGTTTGCTATGGTTTGTAGCATTTTTTGTAATTTTAAAGTGATTGGGCTTATTTTGGGGTGGTAAGGGGTAGTTAGGGGTGATTTATGGTAGCCGAAGTAATTTAGGTGAGTTAGGCATAGTTTGCTACGGTTTGTAGAATTTTTTTGTAATTTTAAAGTGATTGAGCCTATTTTGGGGTGGTAAGGGGTAGTTGGGGGTGATTTATGGTAGCCGAAGTAATTTAGGGGAGTTTGGCATAGTTTGCTACGGTTTGTAGAATTTTTTTGTAATTTTAAAGTGATTGAGCCTATTTTGGGGTGGTAAGGGGTAGTTGGGGGTGATTTATGGAAGCCAAAGTAATTTAGATGAGTTTGGCATAGTTTGATATGGCTTGTAATATTTTTTGTTATTTTAAAGTGATTGGGCTGAGTTTGGGGTGGTAAGGTGTAGTTGGGGGTGATTTATGATAGCCGAAGTAATTTAAGTGAGTTTGGCATAGTTTGCTATGGTTTGTAGCATTTTTTGTAATTTTAAAGTGATTGGGTTTAGTTTGTGGTTGGTAAGGGGTAGTTGGGGGTGATTTATGGTAGCCGCAGTAATTTAAGTGGGTTCGGCATAGTTTGCTATGGTTTGTAGCATTTTTTGTAATTTTAAAGTGATTGGGCTTATTTTGTAGTGGTAAGGGGTAGTTGGGGGTGATTTATGGTAGCCGAAGGAAATTAGGTAAGTTAGGCATAGTTTGCTATGGTTTGTAGCATTTTTTTGTAATTTTAAAGTGATTGGGCTTATTTTGGTATTGTAAGGGGTAGTTGGGGGTGATTTATGTTAGCCGAAGTAATTTAGGTGAGTTAGGCATAGTTTGCTATGGTTTGTAGCATTTTTTGTAATTTTAAAGTGATTGGGCTTATTTTGGGGTAGTAAGGGGTTGTTGGGGGTGATTTATGTTAGCCGAAGTAATTTAGGTGAGTTAGGCATAGTTTGCTATGGTTTGTAGCATTTTTTATAATTTTAAAGTGATTGGGCTTATTTTGGGGTAGTAAGGGGTAGTTGGGGGTGATTTATGTTAGCCGAAGTAATTTAGGTGAGTTAGGCATAGTTTGCTATGGTTTGTAGCATTTTTTGTAATTTTAAAGTGATTGGGATGAGTTAGGGGTGGTAAGGGGTAGTTGGGGGTGATTTATGATACCCGAAGTAATTTAAGTGAGTTTGGCATAGTTTGGTAGGGTTTGTAACATTTTTTGTAATTTTAAAGTGATTGGGCTTATTTTGGGGTAGTAAGGGGTTGTTGGGGGTGATTTATGTTAGCCGAAGTAATTTAGGTGAGTTAGGCATAGTTTGCTATGGTTTGTAGCATTTGATTTGGCTTAGTTTGGGGTGGTAAGGGGCAGTTGGGGTTTATTTATGGTAGCCGAAGTAATTTTGTTGAGTTTGGCATAGCTTGCTATGGTTTTTAGCATTTTTTGTAATTTTAAAGTGATTGGGCTTATTTTGGGGTGGTAAGGGGTATTTGGGGGTAATTTATAGAAGCCAAAGTAATTTAAGTGAGTTTGGCATAGTTTGCTATGGTTTGTAGCATTTTTTATAATTTTAAAGTGATTGGGCTTATTTTGGGTAGGTAAGGGGTAGTTTGGGGTGATTTATGGAAGTCAAAGTAATTTAGATGAGATTGGCATAGTTTGATATGGCTTGTAAAATTTTTTATAATTTTAAAGTGATTGGGCTGTGTTTTGGGTGGTAAGGGGTAGTTGGGGGTGATTCATGATAGCCGAAGTAATTTAGGGGAGTTTGGCATAGTTTGCTACGGTTTGTAGAATTTTTTTGTAATTTTAAAGTGATTGGGCTTATTTTGGAGTGGTAAGGGGTAGTTGGGGGTGATTTTTGGTAGAAGAAATAATATGTGTGAGTTCGACATAATCTGCCATGATTTGTGTCATTTTGTTTTATTTTAAAGTGATTGGAGTTACTTGGGGTTGCTAAGGGGTGGTAAGGGATGATTTAAAATAACGGATCTAGTTTATGTCAGTTTGGCATAGTTCGGGAATTTTTTGGGGTTGATTTGGTAAAGTTTGCAGTGGTAAGAGATATTTGAGGATGTTTAATGTTGACGGATTAAATTTGGAGTGATTTGGTAATTTTTAATTGAGTCACGGATCGACATTATAATTGAAATCAAAATTATAATTGAAATATCTGCGGCCTCGCTAGGTACGGCAAAAGTATGATCACGAAAGCAGAAACTCGACGTTGAAATTTTTTAGGTTAAATAAGTGCTTTTAATGTAAACCGGTCGCCCGTCGTCGAAGTTGTTTTGGCTAGATACGTGCTTCTAACATAAACACGGTCTCCGCGATCCGATCATTTTTTGTTTATTTTAGCCGGTTTTTATTGAATTACAAAGGAACCGGGCCGAATTTCGCAAAATCCCTTCTTAGTGTTCAGTTTCGACACATGATACACCCGTGTCTAAAATTTCAAGTCTCCAGCCCTCACGGTTTGGGCTGTGGGTTGATTATGAATCAGTGTGTAGATGAATGAGTGAATGAATGAGTGTGTCAGTGAGGACACTTCGCTTTATATATATAGATTTTACGGTTATATTAGGTAATATTAGGTAATATGTATATGATAAGGATTTGTTTTTGTTTTCTGTAAGATTCTTATGTATGATTATTTCTGTTGAATTAAGGGACTCGTGGAAGACCGGACTTCCATCTGGGGATGGTCGAGCCGAACGAGTTTCTTATGATTATTTGTGAACTTTACAAATAATAATAAATAATAATAATAATAATAATAACCCTTACCACAACAAACTAAACCCAATCACTTTTAAATTACACAAAAATGCTACTAACCATAGCAAACTATGCCAAACTCACCTAAATTACTTCGGCTACCATAAATCATCACCAACTAACCCTTACCACAACAAACTAAACCCAATCACTTTTAAATTACAAAAAAATGCTACTAACCATAGCAAACTATGCCAAACTCACCTAAATTACTTCGGCTACCATAAATCATCACCAACTAACCCTGACCACAAAAAACTAAACCCAATCACTCTTAAATTACAAAAAAATGCTACTAACTATAGCAGACTATGCCAAACTCACCTAAATTACTTCGGCTATCAACAATCACCCCCAACTACACTTTACAGCAACAAACTAAGCCCAATCACTTTAAAATTACAGAAAAATGCTAAAAATCATAACAAAGTATACAAGAATCACCTAAATTACTTCGGCTACCGTAAATCACCCCCAACTATCCCTTACCACAACAAACCAAACCATATCATCTTAAAATTACAAAAAAAGGTGTACAAATCATAACAAAATATGCCAGACTCACCTAAATTACTTCGGCTACTCTAAATCATCACCAACTAACCATTACCACAACAAACTAAACCCAATCACTTTTAAATTACAAAAAAATGCTTCTAACCATAGCAAACTATGCCAAACTCACCTAAATTACTTCGGCTACGATAAATCATCACCAACTAACCCTTACCACAACAAACTAAACCCAATCACTTTTAAATTACAAAAAAATGCTACTAACCATAGCAAACTATGCCATACTCACCTAAATTACTTCGGCTATCAAAAATCACCCCTAACTTCACTTTACAGCAACAACCTAGGCCCAATAACTTTAAAATTACAAAAAAATGCTAAAAATCATAACAAACTATACCAGAATCACCTAAATTACTTCGGCTACCGTAAATCACCCCCAACTATCCTTTACCACAACAAACTAAACCATATCATCTTAAAATTACAAAAAAAGGTGTACAAATCATAACAAACTATGCCAGACTCACCTAAATTACTTCGGCTACTCTAAATCATCACCAACTAACCCTTACATCAACAAACTAAACCCAATCACTTTTAAATTACAAAAAAATGCTACTAACCATAGCAAACTATGCCAAACTCTCCTAAATTACTTCGGCTACCATAAATCATCACCAACTAACCCTTACCGCAACAAACTAAACCCAATCACTTTTAAATTACAAAAAAATGCTACTAACCATAGCAAACTATGCCAAACTCTCCTAAATTACTTCGGCTACCATAAATCATCACCAACTAACCCTTACCGCAACAAATTAAACCCAATCTTTTTTAAATTACAAAAAAATGCTACTAACCATAGCAAACTATGCCAAACTCTCCTAAATTACTTAGGCTACCCTAAATCATCACCAACTAACCCTTACCGCAACAAACTAAACCCAATCACTTTTAAATTACAAAAAAATGCTACTAACCATAGCAAACTATGCCAAACTCACCTAAATTACTTCGGCTATCAAAAATCACCCCCAACTACACTTTACAGCAACAAACTAAGCCCAATCACTTTAAAATTACAATAAAATGCTAAAAATCATAACAAACTCTACCAGAATCACCTAAATTACTTCGGCTACCGTAAATCACCCCCAACTATCCCTTACCACAACAAACCAAACCATATCATCTTAAAATTAAAAAAAAAAATGTACAAATCATAACAAACTATGCCAGACTCACCTAAATTACTTCGGCTACTCTAAATCATCACCAACTAACCCTTACCACAACAAACTAAACTCAATCACTTTTCAATTACAAAAAAATGCTACTAACCATAGCAAACTATGCCAAACTCACCTAAATTACTTCGGCTACCATAAATCATAACCAACTAATTCTTACCACAACAAACTAAACCCAATCACTTTTAAATTACAAAAAAATGCTACTAACCATAGCAAACTATGCCAAACTTACCTAAATTACTTCGGCTATTAAAAATCACCCCCAACTACTCTTTACGGCAACAAACTAAGCCCAATAACTTTAAAATTTCAAAAAAATGCTAAAAATCATAACAAACTATACCAGAATCACCTAAATTACTTCGGCTACCGTAAATCACCCCCAACTATCCTTTACCACAACAAACCAAACCATATCATCTTAAGATTACAAAAAAAGATGTACAAATCATAACAAACTATGCCAGACTCACCTAAATTACTTCGGCTACTCTAAATCATCACCAACTAACCCTTACCACAACAAACTAAACCCAATCACTTTTAAATTACACAAAAATGCTACTAACCCTAGCAAACTATGCCAAACTCACCTAAATTACTTCGGCTACCATAAATCATCACCAACTAACCCTTACCACAACAAACTAAATCCAATCACTTTTAAATTACAAAAAAATGCTACTAACCATAGCAAACCATGCCAAACTCACCTAAATTACTTCGGCTATTAAAAATCACCCCCAACTACACTTTACAGCAACAAACTAAGCCCAATCACTTTAAAATTACAAAAAAATGCTAAAAATCATAACAAACTATACCAGAATCACCTAAATTACTTCGGCTACCGTAAATCACCCCCAACTATCCTTTACCACAAAAAACCAAACCATATCATCTTAAAATTACAAAAAACGGTGTACAAATCATAACAAACTATGCCAGACTCACCTAAATTACTTCGGCTACTCTAAATCATCACCAACTAACCCTTACCACAACAAACTAAACCCAATCACTTTTAAATTACAAAAAAATGCTACTAGCCATAGCAAACTATGCCAAACTCACCTAAATTACTTCGGCTACCATAAATCATACCAACTAAACCTTACCACAACAAACTAAACCCAATCACTTTTAAATTACAAAAAAATGCTACTAACCATAGCAAACTATGCCAAACTCACCTAAATAACTTCGGCTACCATAAATCATCACCAACTAACCCTTACCACAACAAACTAAACCCAATCAATTTTAAATTACAAAAAAATGCTACTAACCATAGCAAACTATGCCAAACTCACCTAAATTACTTCGGCTATCAAAAATCACCCCCAACTACACTTTACAGCAACAAACTAAGCCCAATCACTTTAAAATTACAATAAAATGCTAAAAATCATAACAAACTCTACCAGAATCACCTAAATTACTTCGGCTACCGTAAATCACCCCCAACTATCCCTTACCACAACAAACCAAACCATATCATCTTAAAATTACAAAAAAAAGTGTACAAATCATAACAAACTATGCCAGACTCACCTAAATTACTTCGGCTACTCTAAATCATCACCAACTAACCCTTACCACAACAAACTAAACTCAATCACTTTTTAATTACAAAAAAATGCTACTAACCATAGCAAACTATGCCAAACTCACCTAAATTACTTCGGCTACCATAAATCATAACCAACTAATTCTTACCACAACAAACTAAACCCAATCACTTTTAAATTACAAAAAAATGCTACTAACCATAGCAAACTATGCCAAACTCACCTAAATTACTTCGGCTATTAAAAATCACCCCCAACTACTCTTTACAGCAACAAACTAAGCCCAATAACTTTAAAATTTCAAAAAAATGCTAAAAATCATAACAAACTATACCAGAATCACCTAAATTACTTCGGCTACCGTAAATCACCCCCAACTATCCTTTACCACAACAAACCAAACCATATCATCTTAAGATTACAAAAAAAGATGTACAAATCATAACAAACTATGCCAGACTCACCTAAATTACTTTGGCTACTCTAAATCATCACCAACTAACCCTTACCACAACAAACTAAACCCAATCACTTTTAAATTACAAAAAAATGCTACTAACCCTAGCAAACTATGCCAAATTCACCTAAATTACTTCGGATACCATAAATCATCACCAACTAACCCTTACCACAACAAACTAAATCCAATCACTTTTAAATTACAAAAAAATGCTACTAACCATAGCAAACCATGCCAAACTCACCTAAATTACTTCGGCTATTAAAAATCACCCCCAACTACACTTTACAGCAACAAACTAAGCCCAATCACTTTAAAATTACAAAAAAATGCTAAAAATCATAACAAACTATACCAGAATCACCTAAATTACTTCGGCTACCGTAAATCACCCCCAGCTATCCTTTACCACAACAAACCAAACCATATCATCTTAAAATTACAAAAAAAGGTGTACAAATCATAACAAACTATGCCAGACTCACCTAAATTACTTCGGCTACTCTAAATCATCACCAACTAACCCTTACCACAACAAACTAAACCCAATCACTTTTAAATTACAAAAAAATGCTACTAGCCATAGCAAACTATGCCAAACTCACCTAAATTACTTCGGCTACCATAAATCATACCAACTAAACCTTACCACAACAAACTAAACCCAATCAATTTTAAATTACAAAAAAATGCTACTAACCATAGCAAACTATGCCAAACTCACCTAAATTACTTCGGCTACCATAAATCATTACCAACTAACCCTGACCACAAAAAACTAAACCCAATCACTCTTAAATTACAAAAAAATGCTACTAACTATAGCAGACTATGCCAAACTCACCTAAATTACTTCGGCTATCAACAATCACCCCCAACTACACTTTACAGCAACAAACTAAGCCCAATCACTTTAAAATTACAAAAAAATGCTAAAAATCATAACAAAGTATACAAGAATTACCTAAATTACTTCGGCTACCGTAAATCACCCCCAACTATCCCTTACCACAACAAACCAAACCATATCATCTTAAAATTACAAAAAAAGGTGTTCAAATCATAACAAACTATGCCAGACTCACCTAAATTACTTCGGCTACTCTAAATCATCACCAACTAACCATTACCACAACAAACTAAACCCAATCACTTTTAAATTACAAAAAAATGCTTCTAACCATAGCAAACTATGCCAAACTCACCTAAATTACTTCGGCTACGATAAATCATCACCAACTAACCCTTACCGCAACAAACTAAACCCAATCACTTTTAAATTACAAAAAAATGCTACTAACCATAGCAAACTATGCCAAACTCACCTAAATTACTTCGGCTATCAAAAATCACCCCCAACTACACTTTACAGCAACAAACTAAGCCCAATCACTTTAAAATTACAAAAAATTGCTAAAAATCATAACAAACTATACCAGAATCACCTAAATTACTTCGGCTACCGTAAATCACCCCCAACTATCCCTTACCACAACAAACCAAACCATATCATCTTGAAATTACAAAAAAAGGTGTACAAATCATAACAAACTATGCCAGACTCACCTAAATTACTTCGGCTACTCTAAATCATCACCAACTAACCCTTACATCAACAAACTAAACCCAATCACTTTTAAATTACAAAAAAATGCTACTAACCATAGCAAACTATGCCAAACTCACCTAAATAACTTCGGCTACCATAAATCATCACCAACTAACCCTTACCACAACAAACTAAACCCAATCAATTTTAAATTACAAAAAAATGCTACTAACCATAGCAAACTATGCCAAACTCACCTAAATTACTTCGGCTATCAAAAATCACCCCCAACTACACTTTACAGCAACAAACTAAGCCCAATCACTTTAAAATTACAATAAAATGCTAAAAATCATAACAAACTCTACCAGAATCACCTAAATTACTTCGGCTACCGTAAATCACCCCCAACTATCCCTTACCACAACAAACCAAACCATATCATCTTAAAATTACAAAAAAAAGTGTACAAATCATAACAAACTATGCCAGACTCACCTAAATTACTTCGGCTACTCTAAATCATCACCAACTAACCCTTACCACAACAAACTAAACTCAATCACTTTTAAATTACACAAAATTCTACTAACCATAGCAAACTATGCCAAACTCACCTAAATTACTTCGGTTACCATAAATCATAACCAACTAATTCTTACCACAACAAACTAAACCCAATCACTTTTAAATTAAAAAAAAATGCTACTAACCATAGCAAACTATGCCAAACTCCCCTAATTTACTTCGGCTATTAAAAATCACCCCCAACTACTCTTTACAGCAACAAACTAAGCCCAATAACTTTAAAATTTCAAAAAAATGCTAAAAATCATAACAAACTATACCAGAATCACCTAAATTACTTCGGCTACCGTAAATCACCCCCAACTATCCTTTACCACAACAAACCAAACCATATCATCTTAAGATTACAAAAAAAGATGTACAAATCATAACAAACTATGCCAGACTCACCTAAATTACTTCGGCTACTCTAAATCATCACCAACTAACCCTTACCACAACAAACTAAACCCAATCACTTTTAAATTACAAAAAAATGCTACTAACCCTAGCAAACTATGCCAAACTCACCTAAATTACTTCGGCTACCATAAATCATCACCAACTAACCCTTACCACAACAAACTAAATCCAATCACTTTTAAATTACAAAAAAATGCTACTAACCATAGCAAACCATGCCAAACTCACCTAAATTACTTCGGCTATTAAAAATCACCCCCAACTACACTTTACAGCAACAAACTAAGCCCAATCACTTTAAAATTACAAAAAAATGCTAAAAATCATAACAAACTATACCAGAATCACCTAAATTACTTCGGCTACCGTAAATCACCCCCAACTATCCCTTACCACAACAAAACAAACCATATCATCTTAAAATTACAAAAAAAGTTGTACAAATCATAACAAACTATGCCAGACTCACCTAAATTACTTCGGCTACTCTAAATCATCACCAACTAACCCTTACCACAACAAACTAAACCCAATCACTTTTAAATTACAAAAAAATGCTACTAACCATAGCAAACTATGCCAAACTCACCTAAATTACTTCGGCTACCATAAATCATCACCAACTAAACCTTACCACAACAAACTAAACCCAATCACTTTTAAATTACAAAAAAATGCTACTAACCATAGCAAACTATGCCAAACTCACCTAAATTACTTCGGCTACCATAAATCATCACCAACTAACCCTGACCACAAAAAACTAAACCCAATCACTCTTAAATTACAAAAAAATGCTACTAACTATAGCAGACTATGCCAAACTCACCTAAATTACTTCGGCTATCAACAATCACCCCCAACTACACTTTACAGCAACATACTAAGCCCAATCACTTTAAAATTACAAAAAAATGCTAAAAGTCATAACAAAGTATACAAGAATAACCTAAATTACTTCGGCTACCGTAAATCACCCCCAACTATCCCTTACCACAACAAACCAAACCATATCATCTTAAAATTACAAAAAAAGGTGTACAAATCATAACAAACTATGCCAGACTCACCTAAATTACTTCGGCTACTCTAAATCATCACCAACTAACCATTACCACAACAAACTAAACCCAATCACTTTTAAATTACAAAAAAATGCTTCTAACCATAGCAAACTATGCCAAACTCACCTAAATTACTTCGGCTACGATAAATCATCACCAACTAACCCTTACCACAACAAACATAACCCAATCACTTTTAAATTACAAAAAAATGCTACTGACCATAGCAAACTATGCCATACTCACCTAAATTACTTCGGCTATCAAAAATCACCCCTAACTACACTTTACAGCAACAACCTAAGCCCAATAACTTTAAAATTACAAAAAAATGCTAAAAATCATAACAAACTATACCAGAATCACCTAAATTACTTCGGCTACCGTAAATCACCCCCAACTATCCTTTACCACAACAAACTAAACCATATCATCTTAAAATTACAAAAAAAGGTGTACAAATCATAACAAACTATGCCAGACTCACCTAAATTACTTCGGCTACTCTAAATCATCACCAACTAACCCTTACATCAACAAACTAAACCCAATCACTTTTAAATTACAAAAAAATTCTACTAACCATAGCAAACTATGCCAAACTCTCCTAAATTACTTCGGCTACCATAAATCATCACCAACTAACCCTTACCGCAACAAACTAAACCCAATCACTTTTAAATTACAAAAAAATGCTACTAACCATAGCAAACTATGCCAAACTCTCCTAAATTACTTCGGCTACCATAAATCATCACCAACTAACCCTTACCGCAACAAACTAAACCCAATCTTTTTTAAATTACAAAAAAATGCTACTAACCATAGCAAACTATGCCAAACTCTCCTAAATTACTTAGGCTACTATAAATCATCACCAACTAACCCTTACCGCAACAAACTAAACCCAACCACTTTTAAATTACAAAAAAATGCTACTAACCATAGCAAACTATGCCAAACTCACCTAAATTACTTCGGCTATCAAAAATCATCCCCAACTACACTTTACAGCAACAAACTAAGCTCAATCACTTTAAAATTACAAAAAAATGCTAAAAATCATTACAAACTATACCAGAATCACCTAAATTACTTCAGCTACCGTAAATCACCCCCAACTATCCCTTACCACAACAAAACAAACCATATAATCTTAAAATTACAAAAAAAGGTGTACAAATCATAACAAACTAGGCCAGACACACCTAAATTACTTCGGCTACTCTAAATCATCACCAACAAACCCTTACCACAACAAACTAAACCCAATCACTTTTAAATTACAAAAAAATGCTACTAACCATAGCAAACCATGCCAAACGCACCTAAATTACTTCGGCTACCATAAATCATCACCAACTAACCCTTACCACAACAAACTAAACCCAATCACTTTTAAATTACAAAAAAATGCTACTAACCATAGCAAACTATGCCAAACTTACCTAAATTACTTCGGCTATCAAAAATCACCCCCAACTACACTTTACAGCAACAAACTAAGCCCAATCACATTAAAATTGAAAAAAAATGCTAAAAATCATAACAAACTATACCAGAATCACCTAAATTACTTCGGCTACCGTAAATCACCCCCAACTCTCCCTTACCACAACAAACCAAACCATATCATCTTAAAATTACAAAAAAGGTGTACAAATCATAACAAACTATGCCAGACTCACCTAAATTACTTCGGCTACTCTAAATCATCACCCACTAACCCTTACCACAACAAACTAAAGCCAATCACTTTTAAATTACAAAAAAATGCTCCTAACCATAGCAAACTATGCCAAACTCACCTAAATTACTTCGGCTACCATAAATCATCACCAACTAACCCTTACCACAACAAACTAAACCCAATCACTTTTAAATTACAAAAAAATTCTACTAACCATAGCAAACTATGCCAAACTCACCTAAATTACTTCGGCTATCAAAAATTACCCCCAACTACACTTTACAGCAACAAACTAAGCCCAATCACTTTAAAATTACAAAAAAATGCTAAAAATCATAACAAACTATACCAGAATCACCTAAATTACTTCGGCTAACGTAAATCACCCCCAACTATCCCATACCACAACAATCCAAACCATATCATCTTAAAATTACAAAAAAAGGTGTACAAATCATAACAAACTATGCCAGACTCACCTAAATTACTTCGGCTACTCTAAATCATCACCAACTAACCCTTACCACAACAAACTAAACCCAATCACTTTTAAATTACAAAAAAATGCTTCTAACCATGGCAAACTATGCCAAACTCACCTAAATTACTTCGGCTACCATAAATCATCACCAACTAACCCTTACCACAACAAACTAAACCCAATCACTTTTAAATTACAAAAAAAATGCTACTAACCATAGCAAACTATGCCAAACTCACCTAAATTACTGCGGCTATCAAAAATCACCCCCAACTACACTTTACAGAAACAAACTAAGCCCAATCACTTTAAAATTACAAAAAAATGCTAAAAATCAGAACAAACTATACCAGAATCACCTAAATTACTTCGGCTACCGTAAATCACCCCCAACTATCCCTTACCACAACAAACCAAACCATATCATCTTAAAATTACAAAAAAAGGTGTACAAATCATAACAAACTATGCCAGACTCACCTAAATTACTTCGGCTACTCTAAATCAACAAACTAAACCCAATCACTTTTAAATTACAAAAAAATGCTCCTAACCATGGCAAACTATGCCAAACTCACCTAAATTACTTCGGCTACCATAAATCATCACCAACTAACCCTTACCACAACAAACTAAACCCAATCACTTTTAAATTACAAAAAAAATGCTACTAACCATAGCAAACTATGCCAAACTCACCTAAATTACTTCGGCTATCAAAAATTACCCCCAACTACACTTTACAGCAACAAACTAAGCCCAATCACTTTAAAATTACAAACAAATGCTAAAAATCATAACAAACTATACCAGAATCACCTAAATTACTTCGGCTAACGTAAATCACCCCCAACTATCCCTTACCACAACAAAACAAACCATATCATCTTAAAATTACAAAAAAAGGTGTACAAATCATAATAAACTATGCCAGACTCACCTAAATTACTTCGGCTACTCTAAATCATCACCAACTAACCCTTACCACAACAAACTAAACCCAATCACTTTTAAATTACAAAAAAATGCTACTAACCATAGCAAACTATGCCAAACTCACCTAAATTACTTCGGCTACCATAAATCATCACCAACTAAACCTTACCACAACAAACTAAACCCAATCACATTTAAATTACAAAAAAATGCTACTAACCATAGCAAATTATGCCAAACTCACCTAAATTACTTCGGCTATCAAAAATCACCCCCAGCTACACTTTACAGCAACAAACTAAGCTCAATCACTTTAAAATTACAAAAAAATGCTAAAAATCATAACAAACTATACCAGAATCACCTAAATTACTTCAGCTACCGTAAATCACCCCCAACTATCCCTTACCACAACAAAACAAACCATATCATCTTAAAATTACAAAAAAAGGTGTACAAATCATAACAAACTAGGCCAGACACACCTAAATTACTTCGGCTATTCTAAATCATCACCAACAAACCCTTACCACAACAAACTAAACCCAATCACTTTTAAATTACAAAAAAATGCTACTAACCATAGCAAACCATGCCAAACGCACCTAAATTACTTCGGCTACCATAAATCATCACCAACTAACCCTTACCACAACAAACTAAACCCAATCACTTTTAAATTACAAAAAAATGCTACTAACCATAGCAAACTATGCCAAACTTACCTAAATTACTTCGGCTATGAAAAATCACCCCCAACTACACTTTACAGCAACAAACTAAGCCCAATTACATTAAAATTGCAAAAAAATGCTAAAAATCATAACAAACTATACCAGAATCACCTAAATTACTTCGGCTACCGTAAATCACCCCCAACTCTCCCTTACCACAACAAACCAAACCATATCATCTTAAAATTACAAAAAAAGGTGTACAAATCATAACAAACTATGCCAGACTCACCTAAATTACTTCGGCTACTCTAAATCATCACCCACTAACCCTTACCACAACAAACTAAAGCCAATCACTTTTAAATTACAAAAAAATGCTCCTAACCATAGCAAACTATGCCAAACTCACCTAAATTACTTCGGCTACCATAAATCATCACCAACTAACCCTTACCACAACAAACTAAACCCAATCACTTTTAAATTACAAAAAAATTCTACTAACCATAGCAAACTATGCCAAACTCACCTAAATTACTTCGGCTATCAAAAATTACCCCCAACTACACTTTACAGCAACAAACTAAGCCCAATCACTTTAAAATTACAAAAAAATGCTAAAAATCATAACAAACTATACCAGAATCACCTAAATTACTTCGGCTAACGTAAATCACCCCCAACTATCCCATACCACAACAATCCAAACCATATCATCTTAAAATTACAAAAAAAGGTGTACAAATCATAACAAACTATGCCAGACTCACCTAAATTACTTCGGCTACTCTAAATCATCACCAACTAACCCTTACCACAACAAACTAAACCCAATCACTTTTAAATTACAAAAAAATGCTCCTAACCATGGCAAACTATGCCAAACTCACCTAAATTACTTCGGCTACCATAAATCATCACCAACTAACCCTTACCACAACAAACTAAACCCAATCACTTTTAAATTACAAAAAAAATGCTACTAACCATAGCAAACTATGCCAAACTCACCTAAATTACTGCGGCTATCAAAAATCACCCCCAACTACACTTTACAGAAACAAACTAAGCCCAATCACTTTAAAATAAAAAAAAAATGCTAAAAATCAGAACAAACTATACCAGAATCACCTAAATTACTTCGGCTACCGTAAATCACCCCCAACTATCCCTTACCACAACAAACCAAACCATATCATCTTAAAATTACAAAAAAAGGTGTACAAATCATAACAAACTATGCCAGACTCACCTAAATTACTTCGGCTACTCTAAATCAACAAACTAAACCCAATCACTTTTAAATTACAAAAAAATGCTCCTAACCATGGCAAACTATGCCAAACTCACCTAAATTACTTCGGCTACCATAAATCATCACCAACTAACCCTTACCACAACAAACTAAACCCAATCACTTTTAAATTACAAAAAAAATGCTACTAACCATAGCAAACTATGCCAAACTCACCTAAATTACTTCGGCTATCAAAAATTACCCCCAACTACACTTTACAGCAACAAACTAAGCCCAATCACTTTAAAATTACAAAAAAATGCTAAAAATCATAACAAACTATACCAGAATCACCTAAATTACTTCGGCTAACGTAAATCACCCCCAACTATCCCATACCACAACAATCCAAACCATATCATCTTAAAATTACAAAAAAAGGTGTACAAATCATAACAAACTATGCCAGACTCACCTAAATTACTTCGGCTACTCTAAATCATCACCAACTAACCCTTACCACAACAAACTAAACCCAATCACTTTTAAATTACAAAAAAATGCTCCTAACCATGGCAAACTATGCCAAACTCACCTAAATTACTTCGGCTACCATAAATCATCACCAACTAACCCTTACCACAACAAACTAAACCCAATCACTTTTAAATTACAAAAAAAATGCTACTAACCATAGCAAACTATGCCAAACTCACCTAAATTACTGCGGCTATCAAAAATCACCCCCAACTACACTTTACAGCAACAAACTAAGCCCAATCACTTTAAAATTACAAAAAAATGCTAAAAATCAGAACAAACTATACCAGAATCACCTAAATTACTTCGGCTACCGTAAATCACCCCCAACTATCCCTTACCACAACAAACCAAACCATATCATCTTAAAATTACAAAAAAAGGTGTACAAATCATAACAAACTATGCCAGACTCACCTAAATTACTTCGGCTACTCTAAATCATCACCAGCTAACCCTTACCACAACAAACTAAACCCAATCACTTTTAAATTACAAAAAAAATGCTCCTAACCATGGCAAACTATGCCAAACTTACCTAAATTACTTCGGCTACCATAAATCATCACCAACTAACTCTTACCACAACAAACTAAACCCAATCACTTTTAAATTACAAAAAAAATGCTACTAACCATAGCAAACTATGCCAAACTCACATAAATTACTTCGGCTATCAAAAATTACCCCCAACTACACTTTACAGAAACAAACTAAGCCCAATCACTTTAAACTTACAAAAAAATGCTAAAAATCATAACAAACTATACCAGAATCACCTAAATTACTTCGGCTAACGTAAATCACCCCCAACTATCCCATACCACAACAATCCAAACCATATCATCTTAAAATTACAAAAAAAGGTGTACAAATCATAACAAACTATGCCAGACTCACCTAAATTACTTCGGATACTCTAAATCATCACCAACTAACCCTTACCACAACAAACTAAACCCAATCACTTTTAAATTACAAAAAAATGCTCCTAACCATGGCAAACTATGCCAAACTCACCTAAATTACTTCGGCTACCATAAATCATCACCAACTAACCCTTACCACAACAAACTAAACCCAATCACTTTTAAATTACAAAAAAAATGCTACTAACCATAGCAAACTATGCCAAACTCACCTAAATTACTGCGGCTATCAAAAATCACCCCCAACTACACTTTACAGCAACAAACTAAACCCAATCACTTTTAAATTACAAAAAAATGCTACTAACCATAGCAAACCATGCCAAACGCACCTAAATTACTTCGGCTACCATAAATCATCACCAACTAACCCTTACCACAACAAACTAAACCCAATCACTTTTAAATTACAAAAAAATGCTACTAACCATAGCAAACTATGCCAAACTTACCTAAATTACTTCGGCTATCAAAAATCACCCCCAACTACACTTTACAGCAACAAACTAAGCCCAATCACATTAAAATTGCAAAAAAATGCTAAAAATCATAACAAACTATACCAGAATCACCTAAATTACTTCGGCTACCGTAAATCACCCCCAACTCTCCCTTACCACAACAAACCAAACCATATCATCTTAAAATTACAAAAAAAGGTGTACAAATCATAACAAACTATGCCAGACTCACCTAAATTACTTCGGCTACTCTAAATCATCACCCACTAACCCTTACCACAACAAACTAAAGCCAATCACTTTTAAATTACAAAAAAATGCTCCTAACCATAGCAAACTATGCCAAACTCACCTAAATTACTTCGGCTACCATAAATCATCACCAACTAACCCTTACCACAACAAACTAAACCCAATCACTTTTAAATTACAAAAAAAATGCTACTAACCATAGCAAACTATGCCAAACTCACCTAAATTACTGCGGCTATCAAAAATCACCCCCAACTACACTTTACAGCAACAAACTAAGCCCAATCACTTTAAAATTACAAAAAAATGCTAAAAATCAGAACAAACTATACCAGAATCACCTAAATTACTTCGGCTACCGTAAATCACCCCCAACTAACCCTTACCACAACAAACTAAACCCAATCACTTTTAAATTACAAAAAAATGCTCCTAACCATGGCAAACTATGCCAAACTCACCTAAATTACTTCGGCTACCATAAATCATCACCAACTAACCCTTACCACAACAAACTAAACCCAATCACTTTTAAATTACAAAAAAAATGCTACTAACCATAGCAAACTATGCCAAACTCACCTAAATTACTGCGGCTATCAAAAATCACCCCCAACTACACTTTACAGCAACAAACTAAACCCAATCACTTTTAAATTACAAAAAAATGCTACTAACCATAGCAAACCATGCCAAACGCACCTAAATTACTTCGGCTACCATAAATCATCACCAACTAACCCTTACCACAACAAACTAAACCCAATCACTTTTAAATTACAAAAAAATGCTACTAACCATAGCAAACTATGCCAAACTTACCTAAATTACTTCGGCTATCAAAAATCACCCCCAACTACACTTTACAGCAACAAACTAAGCCCAATCACATTAGAATTGCAAAAAAATGCTAAAAATCATAACAAACTATACCAGAATCACCTAAATTACTTCGGCTACCGTAAATCACCCCCAACTCTCCCTTACCACAACAAACCAAACCATATCATCTTAAAATTACAAAAAAAGGTGTACAAATCATAACAAACTATGCCAGACTCACCTAAATTACTTCGGCTACTCTAAATCATCACCCACTAACCCTTACCACAACAAACTAAAGCCAATCACTTTTAAATTACAAAAAAATGCTCCTAACCATAGCAAACTATGCCAAACTCACCTAAATTACTTCGGCTACCATAAATCATCACCAACTAACCCTTACCACAACAAACTAAACCCAATCACTTTTAAATTACAAAAAAATTCTACTAACCATAGCAAACTATGCCAAACTCACCTAAATTACTTCGGCTATCAAAAATTACCCCCAACTACACTTTACAGCAACAAACTAAGCCCAATCACTTTAAAATTACAAAAAAAAGGTAAAAATCATAACAAACTATACCAGAATCACCTAAATTACTTCGGCTAACGTAAATCACCCCCAACTATCCCATACCACAACAATCCAAACCATATCATCTTAAAATTACAAAAAAAGGTGTACAAATCATAACAAACTATGCCAGACTCACCTAAATTACTTCCGCTACTCTAAATCATCACCAACTAACCCTTACCACAACAAACTAAACCCAATCACTTTTAAATTACAAAAAAATGCTCCTAACCATGGCAAACTATGCCAAACTCACCTAAATTACTTCGGCTACCATAAATCATCACCAACTAACCCTTACCACAGCAAACTAAACCCAATCACTTTTAAATTACAAAAAAAATGCTACTAACCATAGCAAACTATGCCAAACTCACCTAAATTACTGCGGCTATCAAAAATCACCCCCAACTACACTTTACAACAACAAACTAAGCCCAATCACTTTAAAATTACAAAAAAATGCTAAAAATCAGAACAAACTATACCAGAATCACCTAAATTACTTCGGCTACCGTAAATCACCCCCAACTATCCCTTACCACAACAAACCAAACCATATCATCTTAAAATTACAAAAAAAGTTGTACAAATCATAACAAACTATGCCAGACTCACCTAAATTACTTCGGCTACTCTAAATCATCACCAGCTAACCCTTACCACAACAAACTAAACCCAATCACTTTTAAATTACAAAAAAATGCTCCTAACCATGGCAAACTATGCCAAACTTACCTAAATTACTTCGGCTACCATAAATCATCACCAACTAACTCTTACCACAACAAACTAAACCCAATCACTTTTAAATTACAAAAAAAATGCTACTAACCATAGCAAACTATGCCAAACTCACATAAATTACTTCGGCTATCAAAAATCACCCCCAACTACACTTTACAGCAACAAACTAAGCCCAATCACTTTAAAATTACAAAAAAATGCTAAAAATCATAACAAACTATACCAGAATCACCTAAATTACTTCGGCTACCGTAAATCACCCCCAAATATCCCTTACCACAACAAACCAAACCATATCTTAAAATTACAAAAAAAGGTGTACAAATCATAACAAACTATGCCAGACTCACCTAAATTACTTCGGCTACTCTAAATCATCACCAACTAACACTTACCACAACAAACTAAACCCAATCACTTTTAAATTACAAAAAAATCCTCCTAACCATAGCAAACTATGCCAAACTCACCTAAATTACTTCGGCTACCATAAATCATCACCAACTAACCCTTACCACAACAAACTAAACCCAATCACTTTTAAATTACAAAAAAATGCTACTAACCATAGCAAACTATGCGAAACTCACCTAAATTACTTCGGCTATCAAAAATCACCCCCAACTACACTTTACAGCAACAAACTAAGCCCAATCACTTTAAAATTACAAAAAAATGCCAAAAATCATAACAAACTATACCAGAATCACCTAAATTACTTCGGCTACCGTAAATCACCCCCAACTTTCCCCTACCACAACAAACCAAACCTTATCATCTTAAAATTACAAAAAAAGGTGTACAAATCATAACAAACTATGCAAGACTCACCTAAATTACTTCGGCTATTCTAAATCATCACCAACTAAACCTTACCACAACAAACTAAACCCAATCACTTTTAAATTACAAAAAAATGCTACTAACCATAGCAAACTATGCCAAACTAACCTAATTTATTCGGCTATAAAAAATCACCCCCAACTACACTTTACAGCAACAAACTAAGCCCAATCACTTTAAAATTACAAAAAAATGCTAAAAATCATAACAAACTATACCAGAATCACCTAAATTACTTCGGCTACCGTAAATCATCCCCAACTATCCCTTACCACAACAAACCAAACCATATCATCTTAAAATTACAAAAAAAGGTGTACAAATCATAACAAACTATGCCAGACTCACCTAAATTACTTCGGCTACTCTAAATCATCACCAACTAACCCTTACCACAACAAACTAAACCCAATCACTTTTAAATTACAAAAAAATGCTCCTAACCATGGCAAACTATGCCAAACTCACCTAAATTACTTCGACTACCATAAATCATCACCAACTAACCCTTACCACAACAAACTAAACCCAATCACTTTTAAATTACAAAAAAAATGCTACTAACCATAGCAAACTATGCCAAACTCACCTAAATTACTTCGGCTATCAAAAATCACACCCAACTACACTTTACAGCAACAAACTAAGCCCAATCACTTTAAAATTACAAAAAAATGCTAAAAATCATAACAAACTATACCAGAATCACCTAAATTACTTCGGCTACCGTAAATCACCCCCAACTTTCCCCTACCACAACAAACCAAACCATATCATCTTAAAATTACAAAAAAAGGTGTACAAATCATAACAAACTATGCCAGACTCACCTAAATTACTTTGGCTACTCTAAATCATCACCAACTAACCCTTACCACAACAAACTAAACCCAATCACTTTTAAATTAAAAAAAAATGCTCCTAACCATAGCAAATTATGCCAAACTCACCTAAATTTTTTCGGCTACCATAAATCATCACCAACTAACCCTTACCACAACAAACTAAACCCAATCACTTTTAAATTACAAAAAAATGCTACTAACCATAGCAAACTATGCCAAACTCACCTAAATTACTTCGGCTATCAAAAATCACCCCCAACTACACTTTACAGCAACAAACTAAGCCCAATCACTTTAAAATTACAAAAAAATGCCAAAAATCATAAACTATACCAGAATCACCTAAATTACTTCGGCTACCGTAAATCACCCCCAACTTTCCCCTACCACAACAAACCAAACCATATCATCTTAAAATTACAAAAAAAGGTGTACAAATCATAACAAACTATGCCAGACTCACCTAAATTACTTCGGCTACTCTAAATCATCACCAACTAACCCTTACCACAACAAACTAAACCCAATCACTTTTAAATTACAAAAAAATGCTACTAACCATAGCAAACTATGACAAACTAACCTAATTTCTTCGGCTATCAAAAATAACCCCCAACTACACTTTACAGCAACAAACTAAGCCCAATCACTTTAAAATTACAAAAAAATGCTAAAAATCATAACAAACTATACCAGAATCACCTAAATTACTTCGGCTACCGTAAATCACCCCCAACTACACTTTACAGCAACAAACTAAGCCCAATCACTTTAAAATTACATAAAAATGCTAAAAATCATAACAAACTATACCAGAATCACCTAAATTACTTCGGCTACTGTAAATCACACCCAACTTTCCCCTACCACAACAAACAAAACCATATCATCTTAAAATTACAAAAAAAGGTGTACAAATCATAACAAACTATGCCAGACTCACCTAAATTACTTTGGCTACCCTAAATCACCCCCAACTATCCTTTACCACAACAAACCAAACCATATCATCTTAAAATTACAAAAAAAGGTGTACAAATCATAACAAACTATGGCAGACTCACCTAAATTACTTCGGCTACCATAAATCATCACCAACTAACCCTTACCACAACAAACTAAACCCAATCACTTTTAAATTACAAAATAATGCTACTAACCATAGCAAACTATGCCAAACTCACCTAAATTACTTCGGCTACCATAAATCATCACCAACTAACCCTTACCACAACAAACTAAACCCAATCACTTTTAAATTACAAAAAAATGCTACTAACCATAGCAAACTATGCCAAACACACCTAAATTACTTCAGCTATCAAAAATCATCCCCAACTACACTTTACAGCAACAAACTAAGCCCAATCACTTTAAAATTACAAAAAAATGCTAAAAATCATAACAAACTATACCAGAATCACCTAAATTACTTCGGCTAACGTAAATCACCCCCAACTATACCTTACCACAACAAACCAAACCATATCATCTTAAAATTACAAAAAAAGGTGTACAAATCATAACAAACTGTGCCAGACTCACCTAAATTACTTCGGCTACTCTAAATCATCACCAACTAACCCTTACCACAACAAACTAAACCCAATCATTTTTAAATTACAAAAAAATGCTACTAACCATAGCAAACTATGCCAAACTCACCTAAATTACTTCGGCTACCATAAATCATCACCAACTAACCTTTACCACAACAAACTAAACCCAATCACTTTAAAATTACAAAAAAATGCTAAAAATCATAACAAACTATACCAGAATCACCTAAATTACTTCAGCTACCGCAAATCACCCCCAACTATCCCTTACCACAACAAACCAAACCATATCATCTTAATATTACAAAAAACGGTGTACAAATCATAACAAACTATGCCAGACTCACCTAAATTACTTCGGCTACTCTAAATCATCACCAACTAACCCTTACCACAACAAACTAAACCCAATCACTTTTAAATTACAAAAAATGCTACTAACCATAGCAAACTATGCCAAACTCACCTAAATTACTTCGGCTATCAAAAATCACCCCCAACTACACTTTACAGCAACAAACTATGCCCAATCACTTTAAAATTACAAAAAAATGCTAAAAATCATAACAAACTATACCAGAATCACCTAATTTACTTCGGCTACCGTAAATCACCCATAACTATCCCTTACCACAACAAACCAAACCATATCACCTTAAAATTACAAAAAAAGGTGTACAAATCATAACAAACTATGCCAGACTCACTTAAATTACTTCGGCTACTCTAAATCATCACCAGCTAACCCTTACCACAACAAACTATACCCAATCACATTTAAATTACAAAAAAATTATACTAACCATAGCAAACTATGCCAAACTCACCTAAATTACTTCGGCTACCATAAATCATCACCAACTAACCCTTACCACAACAAACTAAACCCAATCACTTTTAAATTACAAAAAAATGCTACTAACCATAGCAAACTACGCCAAACTCACCTAAATTACTTCGGCTATCAAAAATCACCCCCAACTACACTTTACAGCAACAAACTAAGCCCAATCACTTTAAAATTACAAAAAAATGCTAAAAATCATAACAAACTATACCAGAATCACCTAAATTACTTCGGCTACCGTAAATCACCCATAACTATCCCTTACCACAACAAACCAAACCATATCACCTTAAAATTACAAAAAAAGGTGTACAAATCATAACAAACTATGCCAGACTCACCTAAATTACTTCGGCTACTCTAAATCATCACCAACTAACCCTTACCACAACAAACTAAACCCAATCACATTTAAATTACAAAAAAATGATACTAACCATAGCAAATTATGCCAAACTCACCTAAATTACTTCGGCTACCATAAATCATCACCAACTAACCCTTACCACAACAAACTAAACCCAATCACTTTTAAATTACAAAAAAATGCTACTAACCATAGCAAACTATGCCAAACTCACCTAAATTACTTCGGCTATCAAAAATCACCCCCAACTACACTTTACAGCAACAAACTAAGCCCAATCACTTTAAAATTACAAAAAAATGCCAAAAATCATAAACTATACCAGAATCACCTAAATTACTTCGGCTACCGTAAATCACCCCCAACTTTCCCCTACCACAACAAACCAAACCATATCATCTTAAAATTACAAAAAAAGGTGTACAAATCATAACAAACTATGCCAGACTCACCTAAATTACTTCGGCTACTCTAAATCATCACCAACTAACCCTTACCACAACAAACTAAACCCAATCACTTTTAAATTACAAAAAAATGCTACTAACCATAGCAAACTATGACAAACTAACCTAATTTCTTCGGCTATCAAAAATAACCCCCAACTACACTTTACAGCAACAAACTAAGCCCAATCACTTTAAAATTACAAAAAAATGCTAAAAATCATAACAAACTATACCAGAATCACCTAAATTACTTCGGCTACCGTAAATCACCCCCAACTACACTTTACAGCAACAAACTAAGCCCAATCACTTTAAAATTACATAAAAATGCTAAAAATCATAACAAACTATACCAGAATCACCTAAATTACTTCGGCTACTGTAAATCACACCCAACTTTCCCCTACCACAACAAACAAAACCATATCATCTTAAAATTACAAAAAAAGGTGTACAAATCATAACAAACTATGCCAGACTCACCTAAATTACTTTGGCTACCCTAAATCACCCCCAACTATCCTTTACCACAACAAACCAAACCATATCATCTTAAAATTACAAAAAAAGGTGTACAAATCATAACAAACTATGGCAGACTCACCTAAATTACTTCGGCTACCATAAATCATCACCAACTAACCCTTACCACAACAAACTAAACCCAATCACTTTTAAATTACAAAATAATGCTACTAACCATAGCAAACTATGCCAAACTCACCTAAATTACTTCGGCTACCATAAATCATCACCAACTAACCCTTACCACAACAAACTAAACCCAATCACTTTTAAATTACAAAAAAATGCTACTAACCATAGCAAACTATGCCAAACACACCTAAATTACTTCAGCTATCAAAAATCATCCCCAACTACACTTTACAGCAACAAACTAAGCCCAATCACTTTAAAATTACAAAAAAATGCTAAAAATCATAACAAACTATACCAGAATCACCTAAATTACTTCGGCTAACGTAAATCACCCCCAACTATACCTTACCACAACAAACCAAACCATATCATCTTAAAATTACAAAAAAAGGTGTACAAATCATAACAAACTGTGCCAGACTCACCTAAATTACTTCGGCTACTCTAAATCATCACCAACTAACCCTTACCACAACAAACTAAACCCAATCATTTTTAAATTACAAAAAAATGCTACTAACCATAGCAAACTATGCCAAACTCACCTAAATTACTTCGGCTACCATAAATCATCACCAACTAACCTTTACCACAACAAACTAAACCCAATCACTTTAAAATTACAAAAAAATGCTAAAAATCATAACAAACTATACCAGAATCACCTAAATTACTTCAGCTACCGCAAATCACCCCCAACTATCCCTTACCACAACAAACCAAACCATATCATCTTAATATTACAAAAAACGGTGTACAAATCATAACAAACTATGCCAGACTCACCTAAATTACTTCGGCTACTCTAAATCATCACCAACTAACCCTTACCACAACAAACTAAACCCAATCACTTTTAAATTACAAAAAATGCTACTAACCATAGCAAACTATGCCAAACTCACCTAAATTACTTCGGCTATCAAAAATCACCCCCAACTACACTTTACAGCAACAAACTATGCCCAATCACTTTAAAATTACAAAAAAATGCTAAAAATCATAACAAACTATACCAGAATCACCTAATTTACTTCGGCTACCGTAAATCACCCATAACTATCCCTTACCACAACAAACCAAACCATATCACCTTAAAATTACAAAAAAAGGTGTACAAATCATAACAAACTATGCCAGACTCACTTAAATTACTTCGGCTACTCTAAATCATCACCAGCTAACCCTTACCACAACAAACTATACCCAATCACATTTAAATTACAAAAAAATTATACTAACCATAGCAAACTATGCCAAACTCACCTAAATTACTTCGGCTACCATAAATCATCACCAACTAACCCTTACCACAACAAACTAAACCCAATCACTTTTAAATTACAAAAAAATGCTACTAACCATAGCAAACTACGCCAAACTCACCTAAATTACTTCGGCTATCAAAAATCACCCCCAACTACACTTTACAGCAACAAACTAAGCCCAATCACTTTAAAATTACAAAAAAATGCTAAAAATCATAACAAACTATACCAGAATCACCTAAATTACTTCGGCTACCGTAAATCACCCATAACTATCCCTTACCACAACAAACCAAACCATATCACCTTAAAATTACAAAAAAAGGTGTACAAATCATAACAAACTATGCCAGACTCACCTAAATTACTTCGGCTACTCTAAATCATCACCAACTAACCCTTACCACAACAAACTAAACCCAATCACATTTAAATTACAAAAAAATGATACTAACCATAGCAAACTATGCCAAACTCACCTAAATTACTTCGGCTACCATAAATCATCACCAACTAACCCTTACCACAACAAGCTAAACCCAATCACTTTTAAATTACAAAAAAATGATACTAACCATAGCAAACTATGCCAAACTCACCTAAATTACTTCGGCTACCATAAATCATCACCAACTAACCCTTACCACAACAAACTAAACCCAATCACTTTTAAATTACAAAAAAATGCTACTAACCATAGCAAACTATGCCAAACTCACCTAAATTATTTCGGCTATCAAAAATCACCCCCAACTACACTTTACAGCAACAAACTAAGCCCAATCATTTTAAAATTACAAAAAAATGCTAAAAATCATAACAAACTATACCAGAATCACCTAAATTACTTCGGCTACCGTAAATCACCCCCAACTATACCTTACCACAACAAACCTAACCATATCATCTTAAAATTACAAAAAAAGGTAACCAAATTATAACAAACTCTGCCAGACTCACCTAAATTACTTCGGCTACTCTAAATCATCACCAACTAACCCTTACCACAACAAACTAAACCCAATCACTTTAAAATTACAAAAAAATGCTAAAAATCATAACAAATTATACCAGAATCACCTAAATTACTTCGGCTACCGTAAATCACCCCCAACTATCCCTTACCACAACAAACCAAACCATATCATCTTAAAATTACAAAAAAAGGTGTACAAATCATAACAAACTATGCCAGACTCACCTAGATTACTTCGGCTACCATAAATCATCACCAACTAACCCTTACCACAACAAACTAAACCCAATCACTTTTAAATTACAAAAAAATTCTACTAACCATAGCAAACTATTCCAAACTCACCTAAATTACTTCGGCTATCAAAAATCACCTCCAACTACACTTTACAGCAACAAACTAAGCCCAATCACTTTAAAATTACAAAAAAATGCTAAAAATCATAACAAACTATACCAGAATCACCTAAATTGCTTCGGCTACCGTAAATCACCCCCAACTATCCCTTACCACAACAAACCTAACCATATCATCATAAAATTTCAAAAAAAGGTGTACAAATCATAACAAACTATGCCAGACTCACCTAAATTACTTCGGCTACTCTAAATCATCACCAACTAACCCTTACCACAACAAACTAAACCCAATCATTTTTAAATTACAAAAAAATGCTACTAACCATAGCAAACTATGCCAAACTCACCTAAATTACTTCGGCTACCATAAATCATCAGCAACTAACCCTTACCACAACAAACTAAACCCAATCACTTTTAAAATACAAAAAAATGCTACTAACCATAGCAAACTATGCCAAACGCACCTAAATTACTTCGGCTATCAAAAATCACCCCCAACTACACTTTACACAACAAACTAAGCCCAATCACTTTAAAATTACAAAAAAATTCTAAAAATCAAAACAAACTATACCAGAATCACCTAAATTACTTCGGCTACCGTAAATCACCCCCAACTATCCCTTACCACAACAAACCAAACCATATCATCTGAAAATTACAAAAAAGGTGTACAAATCATAACAAACTATGCCAGACTCACCTAAATTACTTCCGCTACTCTAAATCATCACCAACTAACCCTTACCACAACAAACTAAACCCAATCACTTTTAAATTACAAAAAAATGCTACTAACCATACCAAACTATGCCAAACTCACCTAAATAACTTCGGCTACCATAAATCATCACCAACTAACCCTTACCACAACAATCTAAACCCAATCACTTTTAAATTACAAAAAAATGCTACTAACCATAGCAAACTATTCCTAACTCACCTAAATTACTTCGGCTATCAAAAATCACCCCCAACTACACTTTACAGCAACAAACTAAGCCCAATCACTTTAAAATTACAAAAAAATGTTAAAAATCATAACAAAAAATACCAGAATCACCTAAATTACTTCGGCTACCGTAAATCACCCCCAACTTTCCCCTACCACAACAAACCAAACCATATCATCTTAAAATTACAAAAAAAGGTGTACAAATCATAACAAACTATGCCAGACTCACCTAAATTACTTCGGCTACTCTAAATCATCACCAACTAACCCTTACCACAACAAACTAAACCCAATCATTTTTAAATTACAAAAAAATGCTACTAACCATAGCAAACTATGCCAAACTCACATAAATTACTTCGGATATCAAAAATCAGCCCAACTACACTTTACAGCAACAAACTAAGCCCAATCACTTTAAAATTACAAAAAAATGCTAAAAATCATAACAAACTATACCAGAATCACCTAAATTACTTCGGCTACCGTAAATCACCCCTACTATCCCTTACCACAACAAACCAAACCATATCATCTTAAAATTACAAAAAAAGGTGTACAAATCATAACAAACTATGCCAGACTCACCTAAATTACTTCGGCTACACTAAATCATCACCAACTAACCCTTACCACAACAAACTAAACCCAATCACTTTTAAACTACAAAAAAATGCTCCTAACCATAGCAAACTATGCCAAACTCACCTAAATTACTTCTGCTACCATAAATCATCACCAACTAACCCTTACCACAACAAACTAAACCCAATCATTTTTAAATTACAAAAAAATGCTACTAACCATAGCAAACAATGCCAAACTCACCTAAATTACTTCGGCTATCAAAAATCACCCCCAGCTACACTTTACAGCAACAAACTAAGCCCAATCACTTTAAAATTACAAAAAAATGCTAAAAATCATAACAAACTATGCCAGACTCACCTAAATTACTTCGGCTACTCTAAATCATCACCAACTATCCCTTACCACAACAAACTAAACCCAATCACTTTTAAATTACACAAAAATGCTACTAACCATAGCAAACTATGCCAAACTCACCTAAATTACTTCGGCTTCCATAAATCATCACCAACTAACCCTTACCAGAACAAACTAAACCCAATCACTTTTAAATTACAAAAAAATGCTACTAACCATAGCAAACTATGCCAAACTAACCTAAATTACTTCGGCTATCAAAAATCACCCCCAACTACACTTTACAGCAACAAACTAAGCCCAATCACTTTAAAATTACAAAAAAATGCTAAAAATTATAACAAACTATACCAGAATCACCTATATTACATCGGCTACCGTAAATCACCCCCAACTATCCCTTACCACAACAAACCAAACCATATCATCTTAAAATTACAAAAAAAGGTGTACAAATCATAACAAACTATGCCAGACTCACCTAAATTACTTCGGCTACTCTAAATCATCACCAACTAACCCTTACCACAACAAACTAAACCCAATCACTTTTAAATTAAAAAAAATGCTACTAACCATAGCAAACCATGCCAAACTCACCTAAATTACTTCGGCTACCATAAATCATCACCAACTAACCCTTACCACAACAAACTAAACCCAATCATTTTTAAATTACAAAAAAATGCTACTAACCATAGCAAACTATGCCAAACTCACCTAAATTACTTAGGCTATCAAAAATCACCCCCAACTACACTTTACAGCAACAAAGCAAGCCCAATCACTTTAAAATTACAAAAAAATGCTAAAAATCATAACAAACTATACCAGAATCACCTAAATTACTTCGGCTAACGTAAATCACCCCCAACTATCCCTTACCACAACAAACCAAACCATATCATCTTAAAATTACAAAAAAAGGTGTACAAATCATTACAAACTATGCCAGACTCACCTAAATTACTTCGGCTACTCTAAATCATCACCAACTAACCCTTACCACAACAAACTAAACCCAATCCCTTTTAAATTACAAAAAAATGCTCCTGACCATAGCAAGCTATGCCAAACTCTCCTAAATTACTTCGGCTACCAAAAATTATCACCAACTAACCCTTACCACAACAAACTAAACCCAATCACTTTTAAATTACAAAAAAATTATACTAACCATAGCAAACTATGCCAGACTCACCTAAATTACTGCGGCTATCAAAAATCACCCCCAACTACACTTTACAGCAACAAACTAAGCCCAATCACTTTAAAATTACAAAAAAATGCTAAAAATCATAACAAACTTTACCAGAATCACCTAAATTACTTCGGCTACCGTAAATCACCCCCAAATATCCCTTACCACAACAACCCAAACCATATCATCTTAAAATTACAAAAAAAAGGTGTACAAATCATAACAAACTATGCCAGACTCACCTAAATTACTTCGGCTACTCTAAATCATCACCAACTAACCCTTGCCACAACAAACGTAACCCAATCACTTTTAAATTACAAAAAAATGCTCCTAACCATAGCAAACTTTGCCAAACTCACCTAAATTACTTCGGCTTCCATAAATCATCACCAACTAACCCTTACCAGAACAAACTAAACCCAATCACTTTTAAATTACAAAAAAATGCTACTAACCATAGCAAACTATGCCAAACTAACCTAAATTACCTCGGCTATCAAAAATCACCCCCAACTACACTTTACAGCAACAAACTAAGCCCAATCACTTTAAAATTACAAAAAAATGCTAAAAATCATAACAAACTATACCAGAATCACCTAAATTACTTCGGCTACCGTAAATCACCCTCAACTATTCCTTACCACAACAAACCAAACCATATCATCTTAAAATTACAAAAAAAGGTGTACAAATCATAACAAACTATGCCAGACTCACCTAAATTACTTCGGCTACTCTAAATCATCACCAACTAACCCTTACCACAACAAACTAAACCCAATCACTTTTAAATTACAAAAAAATGCTACTAACCATAGCAAACTATGCCAAACTCACCTAAATTACTTCGGCTATCAAAAATCACCCCCAACTACACTTTACAGCAACAAAGCAAGCCCAATCACTTTAAAATTACAAAAAAATGCTAAAAATCATAACAAACTATACCAGAATCACCTAAATTCCTTCGGCTAACGTAAATCACCCCCAACTATCCCTTACCACAACAAACCAAACCATATCATCTTAAAATTACAAAAAAAGGTGTACAAATCATAACAAACTATGCCAGATGTTGGATGTCACCCCCAACCAACCCTCAGACCATGAGGTGGGTAGTACATAAAACGACAATTCTTACAGAAGAGAACGAGAGTAGTAGTCAAAGAACGATAATTGTAAACAAGAGAACGATATTTGTGTTACCAAGAGAAACGTTGTGTATCCATGTATTATTATTAGTGTATGTGTCAATATAGTATAATTATAAAAAAAGGCGATTTTACTAAATAACACGACACGCGCTGCTAAAAAGCTAGCGGCGAAACACCAGACTCACCTAAATTACTTCGGCTACTCTAAATCATCACCAACTAACCCTTACCACAACAAACTAAACCCAATCCCTTTTAAATTACAAAAAAATGCTCCTGACCATAGCAAGCTATGCCAAACTCACCTAAATTACTTCGGCTACCAAAAATTATCACCAACTAACCCTTACCACAACAAACTAAACCCAATCACTTTTAAATTACAAAAAAATGATACTAACCATAGCAAACTATGCCAAACTCACCTAAATTACTGCGGCTATCAAAAATCACCCCCAACTACACTTTACAGCAACAAACTAAGCCCAATCACTTTAAAATTACAAAAAAATGCTAAAAATCATAACAAACTATACCAGAATCACCTAAATTACTTCGGCTACCGTAAATCACCTCCAACTATCCCTTACCACAACAAACCAAACCATATCATCTTAAAATTAAAAAAAAGGTGTACAAATCATAACAAACTATGCCAGACTCACCTAAATTACTTCGGCTACTCTAAATCATCACCAACTAACCCTTACCACAACAAACGTAACCCAATCACTTTTAAATTACAAAAAAATGCTCCTAACCATAGCAAACTATGCCAAACTTACCTAAATTACTTCGGCTACCATAAATCATCACCAACTAACCCTTACCACAACAAACTAAACACAATCACCTTTAAATTACAAAAAAATGCTACTAACCATAGCAAAATATGCCAAACTCACCTAAATTACTTCGGCTATCAAAAATCACCCCCAACTACACTTTACAGCAACAAACTAAGCCCAATCACTTTACAATTACAAAAAAATGCTAAAAATCAGAACAAACTATACCAGAATCACCTAAATTACTTCGGCTACCGTAAATCACCCCCAACTGTCCCTTACCACAACAAACCAAACCATATCATCTTAAAATTACAAAAAAAGGTGTACAAATCATAACAAACTATGCCAGACTCACCTAAATTACTTCGGCTACTCTAAATCATCACCAACTAACCGTTACCACAACAAACTAAACCCAATAACTTTTAAATTACAAAAAAATGCTACTAACCATAGCAAACTATGCCAAACTCACCTAAATTACTTCGGCTACTATAAATCATCACCAACTAACCCCTACCACAACAAACTAAACCCAATCACTTTTAAATTACAAAAAAATGCTACTAACCATAGCAAACTATGCCAAGCTCACCTAAATTACTTCGGCTATCAAAAATCTCCCCCAACTACACTTTACAGCAACAAACTAAGCCCAATCACTTTAAAATTACAAAAAAATGCTAAAAATCATAACAGGCTATACCAGAATCACTTAAATTACTTCGGCTAACGTAAATCACCCCCAACTATCCCTTACCACAACAATCCAAACCATATCATCTTAAAATTACAAAAAAAGGTGTACAAATTATAACAAACTATGCCAGACTCACCTAAATTACTTCGGCTACACTAAATCATCACCAACTAACCCTTACCACAACAAACTAAACCCAATCACTTTTAAATTACAAAAAATGCTCCTAACCATTGCAAACTATGCCAAACTCACCTAAATTACTTCGGCTACCAAAAATCATCACCAACTAACTCTTACCACAACAAACTAAACCCAATCACTTTTTAAATTACAAAAAAATGCTACTAACCATAGCAAACTATGCCAAACTCACCTAAATTACTTCGGCTATCAAAAATCACACCCAACTACACTTTACAGCAACAAACTAAGCCCAATTACTTTAAAATTACAAAAAAATGCCAAAAATCATAACAAACTATACCAGAATCACCTAAATTACTTCGGCTACCGTAAATCACCCCCAACTATCCCTTACCACAACAAACCAAACCATATCATCTTAAAATTACAAAAAAAGGTGTACAAATCATAACAAACTATGCCAGACTCACCTAAATTACTTCGGCTACTCTAAATCATCACCAACTAACCCTTACCACAACAAACTAAACCCAATCACTTTTAAATTACAAACAAATGCTCCTAACCATGGCAAACTATGCCAAACTCACCTAAATTACTTCGGCTACCATAAATCATCACCAACTAACCCTTACCACAACAAACTAAACCCAATCACTTTTAAATTACAAAAAAAATGCTACTAACCATAGCAAACTATGCCAAACTCACATAAATTACTTCGGCCATCAAAAATCACCCCCAACTACACTTTACAGCAACAAACTAAGCCCAATCACTTTAAAATTACAAAAAAATGCTAAAAATCATAACTAACTATACCAGAATCACCTAAATTACTTCGGCTACCGTAAATCACCCCCAACTATCCCTTACCACAACAGACCAAACCAAATCATCTTAAAATTACAAAAAAAGGTGTACAAATCATAACAAACTATGCCAGACTCACCTAAATTACTTGGGCTACTCTAAATCATCACCAACTAACCCTTACCACAACAAACTAAACCCAATCACTTTTAAATTACAAAAAAATACTCCTAACCATAGTAAACTATGCCAAACTCACCTAAATTACTTCGGCTACCATAAATCATCACCAACTAACCCTTACCACAACAAACTAAACCCAATCACTTTTAAATTAGAAAAAAATGCTACTAACCATAGCAAACTATGCCAAACTCACCTAAATTACTTCGGCTATCAAAAATCACCCCCAACTACACTTTACAGCAACAAACTAAGCCCAATCACTTTAAAATTACAAAAAAATGCTAAAAATCATAACAAACTATACCAGAATCACCTAAATTACTTCGGCTACTGTAAATCACCCCCAACTTTCCCCTACCACAACAAACCAAACCATATCATCTTAAAATTAAAAAAAAAGGTGTACAAATCATAACAAACTATGCCAGACTCACCTAAATTACTTCGGCTACTCTAAATCATCACCAACTAACCCTTACCACAACAAACTAAATACAATCACTTTTAAATTACAAAAAAATGCTACTAACCATAGCAAACTATGCCAAACTCACCTAAATTACTTCGGCTATTAAAAATCACCCCCAACTACACTTTACAGCAACAAACTAAGCCCAATCATTTTAAAATTACAAAAAAATGCTAAAAATCATAACAAACTATACCAGAATCACCTAATTTACTTCGGCTACCGTAAATCACCCCCAACTATCCCTTACCACAACAAACCAAACCATATCATCTTAAAATTACAAAAAAAGGTGTACAAATCATAACAAACTATGCCAGACTCACCTAAATTACTTCGGCTACTCTAAATCATCACCAACTAACCCTTACCACAACAAACTAAACCCAATCACTTTTAAATTACAAAAAAATGCTCTTAACCATTGCAAACTATGCCAAACTCACCTAAATTACTTCGGCTACCAAAAATCATCACCAACTAACCCTTACCACAACAAACTAAACCCAATCACTTTTTAAATTACAAAAAAATGCTACTAACCATAGCAAACTATGCCAAACTCACCTAAATTACTTTGGCTATCAAAAATCACACCCAACTACACTTTACAGCAACAAACTAAGCCCAATCACTTTAAAATTACAAAAAAATACCAAAAATCATAACAAACTATACCAGAATCACCTAAATTACTTCGGCTACCGTAAATCACCCCCAACTATCCCTTACCACAACAAACCAAACTATATCATCTTAAAATTACAAAAAAAGGTGTACAAATCATAACAAACTATGCCAGACTCACCTAAATTACTTCGGCTACTCTAAATCATCACCAACTAACCCTTACCACAACAAACTAAACCCAATCACTTTTAAATTACAAAAAAATGCTCCTAACCATGGCAAACTATTCCAAACTCAGCTAAATTACTTCGGCTACCATAAATCATCACCAACTAACCCTTACCACAACAAACTAAACCCAGTCACTTTTAAATTACAAAAAAAATGCTACTAACCAGAGCAAACTATGCCAAACTCACATAAATTACTTCGGCCATCAAAAATCACCCCCAACTACACTTTACAGCAACAAACTAAGCCCAATCACTTTAAAATTACAAAAAAATGCTAAAAATCATAACAAACTATACCAGAATCACCTAAATTACTTCGGCTACCGTAAATCACCCCCAACTATCCCTTACCACAACAAACCAAACCATATCATCTTAAAATTACAAAAAAAGGTGTACAAATCATAACAAACTATGCCAGACTCACCTAAATTACTTCGGCTACTCTAAATCATCACCAACTAACCCTTACCACAACAAACTAAACCCAATCACATTTAAATTACAAAAAAATGCTACTAACCATAGCAAACTATGCCAAACTCACCTAAATTACTTCGGCTACCATAAATCATCACCAACTAACCCTTACCACAACAAACTAAACCCAATCACTTTTAAATTACAAAAAAATGCTCCTAACTATAGCAAACTATGCCAAACTCACCTAAATTACTTCGGCTACCAAAAATCATCACCAACTAACCCTTACCACAACAAACTAAACCCAATCACTTTTTAAATTACAAAAAAATGCTACTAACCATAGCAAACTATGCCAAACTCACCTAAATTACTTTGGCTATCAAAAATCACACCCAACTACACTTTACAGCAACAAACTAAGCCCAATCACTTTAAAATTACAAAAAAATACCAAAAATCATAACAAACTATACCAGAATCACCTAAATTACTTCGGCTACCGTAAATCACCCCCAACTATCCCTTACCACAACAAACCAAACCATATCATCTTAAAATTACAAAAAAAGGTGTACAAATCATAACAAACTATGCCAGACTCACCTAAATTACTTCGGCTACTCTAAATCATCACCAACTAACCCTTACCACAACAAACTAAACCCAATCACTTTTAAATTACAAAAAAATGCTCCTAACCATGGCAAACTATGCCAAACTCAGCTAAATTACTTCGGCTACCATAAATCATCACCAACTAACCCTTACCACAACAAACTAAACCCAGTCACTTTTAAATTACAAAAAAAATGCTACTAACCAGAGCAAACTATGCCAAACTCACATAAATTACTTCGGCCATCAAAAATCACCCCCAACTACACTTTACAGCAACAAACTAAGCCCAATCACTTTAAAATTACAAAAAAATGCTAAAAATCATAACAAACTATACCAGAATCACCTAAAGTACTTCGGCTACCGTAAATCACCCCCAACTTTCCCCTACCACAACAAACCAAACCATATCATCTTAAAATTAAAAAAAAGGTGTACAAATCATAACAAACTATGCCAGACTCACCTAAATTACTTCGGCTACTCTAAATCATCACCAACTAACCCTTACCACAACAAACTAAACCCAATCACTTTTAAATTACAAAAAAATGCTACTAACTATAGCAAACTATGCCAAACTAACCTAATTTCTTCGGCTATTAAAAATCACCCCCAACTACACTTTACAGCAACAAACTAAGCCCAATCTTTTTAAAATTACAAAAAAATGCTAAAAATCATAACAAACTATACCAGAATCACCTAAATTACTTCGGCTACCGTAAATCACCCCCAACTATCCCTTACCACAACAGACCAAACCAAATCATCTTAAAATTACAAAAAAAGGTGTACAAATCATAACAAACTATGCCAGACTCACCTAAATTACTTGGGCTACTCTAAATCATCACCAACTAACCCTTACCACAACAAACTAAACCCAATCACTTTTAAATTACAAAAAAATGCTCCTAACCATGGCAAACTATGCCAAACTCACCTAAATTACTTCGGCTAACATAAATCATCACCAACTAACCCTTACCACAACAAACTAAACCCAATCACTTTTAAATTACAAAAAAAATGCTACTAACCATAGCAAACTATGCCAAACTCGCATAAATTACTTCGGCCATCAAAAATCACCCCCAACTACACTTTACAGCAACAAACTAAGCCCAATCACTTTAAAATTACAAAAAAATGCTAAAAATCATATCAAACTATACCAGAATGAATCACCTAAATTACTTCGGCTACCGTAAATCACCCCCAACTATCCCTTACCACAACAGACCAAACCAAGTCATCTTAAAATTACAAAAAAAGGTGTACAAATCATATCAAACTATGCCAGACTCACCTAAATTACTTGGGCTACTCTAAATCATCACCAACTAACCCTTACCACAACAAACTAAACCCAATCACTTTTAAATTACAAAAAAATACTCCTAACCATAGTAAACTATGCCAAACTCACCTAAATTACTTCGGCTACCATAAATCATCACCAACTAACCCTTACCACAACAAACTAAACCCAATCACTTTAAAATTAGAAAAAAATGCTACTAACCATAGCAAACTATGCCAAACTCACCTAAATTACTTCGGCTATCAAAAATCACCCCCAACTACACTTTACAGCAACAAACTAAGCCCAATCACTTTAAAATTACAAAAAAATGCTAAAAATCATAACAAACTATACCAGAATCACCTAAATTACTTCGGCTACTGTAAATCACCCCCAACTTTCCCCTACCACAACAAACCAAACCATATCATCTTAAAATTAAAAAAAAAGGTGTACAAATCATAACAAACTATGCCAGACTCACCTAAATTACTTCGGCTACTCTAAATCATCACCAACTAACCCTTACCACAACAAACTAAACCCAATCACTTTTAAATTACAAAAAAATGCTACTAACCATAGCAAACCATGCCAAACTCACCTAAATTACTTCGGCTACCATAAATCATCACCAACTAACCCTTACCACAACAAACTAAACCCAATCACTTTTAAATTACAAAAAAATGATACTAACCATAGCAAACTATGCCAAACTCACCTAAATTACTGCGGCTATCAAAAATCACCCCCAACTACACTTTACAGCAACAAACTAAGCCCAATCACTTTAAAATTACAAAAAAATGCTAAAAATCAGAACAAACTATACCAGAATCACCTAAATTACTTCGGCTACCGTAAATCACCCCCAACTATCCCTTACCACAACAAACCAAACCATATCATTTCAAAATTACAAAAAAAGGTGTACAAATCATATCAAACTATGCCAGACTCACCTAAATTACTTCGGCTACTCTAAATCATCACCAACTAACCGTTACCACAACAAACTAAACCCAATAACTTTTAAATTACAAAAAAATGCTACTAACCATAGCAAACTATGCCAAACTCACCTAAATTACTTCGGCTACCATAAATCATCACCAACTAACCCTTACCACAACAAACTAAACCCAATCACTTTTAAATTACAAAAAAATGCTACTAACCATAGCAAACTATGCCAAGCTCACCTAAATTACTTCGGCTATCAAAAATCTCCCCCAACTACACTTTACAGCAACAAACTAAGCCCAATCACTTTAAAATTACAAAAAAATGCTAAAAATCATAACAGACTATACCAGAATCACCTAAATTACTTCGGCTAACGTAAATCACCCCCAACTATCCCTTACCACAACAATCCAAACCATATCATCTTAAAATTACAAAAAAAGGTATACAAATTATAACAAACTATGCCAGACTCACCTAAATTACTTCGGCTACTCTAAATCATCACCAACTAACCCTTACCACAACAAACTAAACCCAATCACTTTTAAATTACAAAAAAATGCTCCTAACCATTGCAAACTATGCCAAACTCACCTAAATTACTTCGGCTACCAAAAATCATCACCAACTAACTCTTACCACAACAAACTAAACCCAATCACTTTTTAAATTACAAAAAAATGCTACTAACCATAGCAAACTATGCCAAACTCACCTAAATTACTTCAGCTATCAAAAATCACCCCCAACTACACTTTACAGCAACAAACTAAGCCCAATCAATTTAAAATTACAAAAAAATGCTAAAAATCAGAACAAACTATACCAGAATCACCTAAATTACTTCGGCTACCGTAAATCACCCCCAACTATCCCTTACCACAACAAACCAAACCATATCATCTTAAAATTACAAAAAAAGGTGTACAAATCATAACAAACTATGCCAGACTCACCTAAAATACTTCGGCTACTCTAAATCATCACCAACTAACCCTTACCACAACAAACTAAACCCAATCACTTTTAAATTACAAAAAAATGCTACTAACCATAGCAAACTATGCCAAACTAACCTAATTTCTTCGGCTATCAAAAATCACCCCCAACTACACTTTACAGCAACAAACTAAGCCCAATCAGTTTAAAATTACAAAAAAATGCTAAAAACCATAACAAACTATACCAGAATCACCTAAATTACTTCGGCTACCGTAAGTCACCCCCAACTATCCCTTACCACAACAAACCAAACCATATCATCTTAAAATTACAAAAAAAAGTGTACAAATCATAACAAACTCTGCCAGACTCACCTAAATTACTTCGGCAACTCTAAATCAACACCAACTGACCCTTACCACAACAAACTAAACCCAATCACTTTTAAATTACAAAAAAATGCTCCTAACCATAGCAAACTATGCCAAACTCACCTAAATTACTTCGGCTACCAAAAATCATCACCAACTAACCCTTACCACAACAAACTAAACCCAATCACTTTTTAAATTACAAAAAAATGCTACTAACCATAGCAAACTATGCCAAACTCACCTAAATTACTTTGGCTATCAAAAATCACACCCAACTACACTTTACAGCAACAAACTAAGCCCAATCACTTTAAAATTACAAAAAAATACCAAAAATCATAACAAACTATACCAGAATCACCTAAATTACTTCGGCTACCGTAAATCACCCCCAACTATCCCTTACCACAACAAACCAAACCATATCATCTTAAAATTACAAAAAAAGGTGTACAAATCATAACAAACTATGCCAGACTCACCTAAATTACTTCGGCTACTCTAAATCATCACCAACTAACCCTTACCACAACAAACTAAACCCAATCACTTTTAAATTACAAAAAAATGCTCCTAACCATGGCAAACTATGCCAAACTCAGCTAAATTACTTCGGCTACCATAAATCATCACCAACTAACCCTTACCACAACAAACTAAACCCAGTCACTTTTAAATTACAAAAAAAATGCTACTAACCAGAGCAAACTATGCCAAACTCACATAAATTACTTCGGCCATCAAAAATCACCCCCAACTACACTTTACAGCAACAAACTAAGCCCAATCACTTTAAAATTACAAAAAAATGCTAAAAATCATAACAAACTATACCAGAATCACCTAAATTACTTCGGCTACCGTAAATCACCCCCAACTATCTCTTACCACAACAAACCAAACCATATCATCTTAAAATTACAAAAAAAGGTGTACAAATCATAACAAACTATGCCAGACTCACCTAAATTACTTCGGCTACTCTAAATCATCACCAACTAACCCTTACCACAACAAACTAAACCCAATCACATTTAAATTACAAAAAAATGCTACTAATCATAGCAAACTATGCCAAACTCACCTAAATTACTTCGGCTACCATAAATCATCACCAACTAACCCTTACCACAACAAACTAAACCCAATCACTTTTAAATTACAAAAAAATGCTCCTAACCATAGCAAACTATGCCAAACTCACCAAAATTACTTCGGCTACCAAAAATCATCACCAACTAACCCTTACCACAACAAACTAAACCCAATCACTTTTTAAATTACAAAAAAATGCTACTAACCATAGCAAACTATGCCAAACTCACCTAAATTACTTTGGCTATCAAAAATCACACCAACTACACTTTACAGCAACAAACTAAGCCCAATCACTTTAAAATTACAAAAAAATACCAAAAATCATAACAAACTATACCAGAATCACCTAAATTACTTCGGCTACCGTAAATCACCCCCAACTATCCCTTACCACAACAAACCAAACCATATCATCTTAAAATTACAAAAAAAGGTGTACAAATCATAACAAACTATGCCAGACTCACCTAAATTACTTCGGCTACTCTAAATCATCACCAACTAACCCTTACCACAACAAACTAAACCCAATCACTTTTAAATTACAAAAAAATGCTCCTAACCATGGCAAACTATGCCAAACTCAGCTAAATTACTTCGGCTACCATAAATCATCACCAACTAACCCTTACCACAACAAACTAAACCCAGTCACTTTTAAATTACAAAAAAAATGCTACTAACCAGAGCAAACTATGCCAAACTCACATAAATTACTTCGGCCATCAAAAATCACCCCCAACTACACTTTACAGCAACAAACTAAGCCCAATCACTTTAAAATTACAAAAAAATGCTAAAAATCATAACAAACTATACCAGAATCACCTAAATTACTTCGGCTACCGTAAATCACCCCCAACTATCCCTTACCACAACAAACCAAACCATATCATCTTAAAATTACAAAAAAAGGTGTACAAATCATAACAAACTATGCCAGACTCACCTAAATTACTTCGGCTACTCTAAATCATCACCAACTAACCCTTACCACAACAAACTAAACCCAATCACATTTAAATTACAAAAAAATGCTACTAACCATAGCAAACTATGCCAAACTCACCTAAATTACTTCGGCTACCATAAATCATCACCAACTAACCCTTACCACAACAAACTAAACCCAGTCACTTTTAAATTACAAAAAAAATGCTACTAACCAGAGCAAACTATGCCAAACTCACATAAATTACTTCGGCCATCAAAAATCACCCCCAACTACACTTTACAGCAACAAACTAAGCCCAATCACTTTAAAATTACAAAAAAATGCTAAAAATCATAACAAACTATACCAGAATCACCTAAATTACTTCGGCTACCGTAAATCACCCCCAACTATCCCTTACCACAACAAACCAAACCATATCATCTTAAAATTACAAAAAAAGGTGTACAAATCATAACAAACTATGCCAGACTCACCTAAATTACTTCGGCTACTCTAAATCATCACCAACTAACCCTTACCACAACAAACTAAACCCAATCACATTTAAATTACAAAAAAATGCTACTAATCATAGCAAACTATGCCAAACTCACCTAAATTACTTCGGCTACCATAAATCATCACCAACTAACCCTTACCACAACAAACTAAACCCAATCACTTTTAAATTACAAAAAAATGCTCCTAACCATAGCAAACTATGCCAAACTCACCAAAATTACTTCGGCTACCAAAAATCATCACCAACTAACCCTTACCACAACAAACTAAACCCAATCACTTTTTAAATTACAAAAAAATGCTACTAACCATAGCAAACTATGCCAAACTCACCTAAATTACTTTGGCTATCAAAAATCACACCAACTACACTTTACAGCAACAAACTAAGCCCAATCACTTTAAAATTACAAAAAAATACCAAAAATCATAACAAACTATACCAGAATCACCTAAATTACTTCGGCTACCGTAAATCACCCCCAACTATCCCTTACCACAACAAACCAAACCATATCATCTTAAAATTACAAAAAAAGGTGTACAAATCATAACAAACTATGCCAGACTCACCTAAATTACTTCGGCTACTCTAAATCATCACCAACTAACCCTTACCACAACAAACTAAACCCAATCACTTTTAAATTACAAAAAAATGCTCCTAACCATGGCAAACTATGCCAAACTCAGCTAAATTACTTCGGCTACCATAAATCATCACCAACTAACCCTTACCACAACAAACTAAACCCAGTCACTTTTAAATTACAAAAAAAATGCTACTAACCAGAGCAAACTATGCCAAACTCACATAAATTACTTCGGCCATCAAAAATCACCCCCAACTACACTTTACAGCAACAAACTAAGCCCAATCACTTTAAAATTACAAAAAAATGCTAAAAATCATAACAAACTATACCAGAATCACCTAAATTACTTCGGCTACCGTAAATCACCCCCAACTATCCCTTACCACAACAAACCAAACCATATCATCTTAAAATTACAAAAAAAGGTGTACAAATCATAACAAACTATGCCAGACTCACCTAAATTACTTCGGCTACTCTAAATCATCACCAACTAACCCTTACCACAACAAACTAAACCCAATCACATTTAAATTACAAAAAAATGCTACTAACCATAGCAAACTATGCCAAACTCACCTAAATTACTTCGGCTACCATAAATCATCACCAACTAACCCTTACCACAACAAACTAAACCCAATCACTTTTAAATTACAAAAAAATGCTACTAACCATTGCAAACTATGCCAAACTCACCTAAATTACTTAGGCTATCAAAAATCACCCCCAACTACACTTTACAGCAACAAAGCAAGCCCAATCACTTTAAAATTACAAAAAAATGCTAAAAATCATAACAAACTATACCAGAATCACCTAAATTACTTCGGCTAACGTAAATCACCCCCAACTATCCCTTACCACAACAAACCAAACCATATCATCTTAAAATTACAAAAAAAGGTGTACAAATCATAACAAACTATGCCAGACTCACCTAAATTACTTCGGCTACTCTAAATCATCACCAACTAACCCTTACCACAACAAACTAAACCCAATCCCTTTTAAATTACAAAAAAATGCTCCTGACCATAGCAAGCTATGCCAAACTCACCTAAATTACTTCGGCTACCAAAAATTATCACCAACTAACCCTTACCACAACAAACTAAACCCAATCACTTTTAAATTACAAAAAAATGATACTAACCATAGCAAACTATGCCAAACTCACCTAAATTACTGCGGCTATCAAAAATCACACCCAACTACACTTTACAGCAACAAACTAAGCCCAATTACTTTAAAATTACAAAAAAATGCCAAAAATCATAACAAACTATACCAGAATCACCTAAATTACTTCGGCTACAGTAAATCACCCCCAACTATCCCTTACCACAACAAACCAAACCATATCATCTTAAAATTACAAAAAAAGGTGTACAAATCATAACAAACTATGCCAGACTCACCTAAATTACTTCGGCTACTCTAAATCATCACCAACTAACCCTTACCACAACAAACTAAACCCAATCACTTTTAAATTACAAACAAATGCTCCTAACCATGGCAAACTATGCCAAACTCACCTAAATTACTTCGGCTACCATAAATCATCACCAACTAACCCTTACCACAACAAACTAAACCCAATCACTTTTAAATTACAAAAAAAATGCTACTAACCAGAGCAAACTATGCCAAACTCACATAAATTACTTCGGCCATCAAAAATCACCCCCAACTACACTTTACAGCAACAAACTAAGCCCAATCACTTTAAAATTACAAAAAAATGCTAAAAATCATAACAAACTATACCAGAATCACCTAAATTACTTCGGCTACCGTAAATCACCCCCAACTATCCCTTACCACAACAAACCAAACCATATCATCTTAAAATTACAAAAAAAGGTGTACAAATCATAACAAACTATGCCAGACTTACCTAAATTACTTCGGCTACTCTAAATCATCACCAACTAACCCTTACCACAACAAACTAAACCCAATCACTTTTAAATTACAAAAAAATGCTCCTAACCATAGCAAACTATGCCAAACTCACCTAAATTACTTCGGCTACCATAAATCATCACCAACTAACCCTTACCACAACAAACTAAACCTAATCACTTTTAAATTAGAAAAAAATGCTACTAACCATAGCAAACTATGCCAAACTCACCTAAATTACTTCGGCTATCAAAAATCACCCCCAACTACACTTTACAGCAACAAACTAAGCCCAATCACTTTAAAATTACAAAAAAATGCTAAAAATCATAACAAACTATACCAGAATCACCTAAATTACTTCGGCTACCGTAAATCACCCCCAACTTTCCCCTTCCACAACAAACCAAACCATATCATCTTAAAATTACAAAAAAAGGTGTACAAAACATAACAAACTTTGCCAGACTCACCTAACACCTAAATTACTTCGGCTACTCTAAATCATCACCAACTAACCCTTACCACAACAAACTAAACCCAATCACTTTTAAATTACAAAAAAAATGCTACTAACCATAGCAAACTATGCCAAACTCACCTAAATTACTTCGGCTATCATAAATCACCCCCAACTACACTTTACAGCAACAAACTAAGCCCAATCACTTTAAAATTACAAAAAAATGCTAAAAATCATAACAAACTATACCAGAATCACCTAAATTACTTCGGCTACCGTAAATCACCCCCAACTTTCCCCTACCACAACAAATGAAACCATATCATTTTAAAATTACAAAAAAAGGTGTACAAATCATAACAAACTATGCCAGACTCACCTAAATTACTTCGGCTACTCTAAATCATTACCAACTAACCCTTACCACAACAAACTAAACCCAATCACTTTTAAATTACAAAAAAATGCTACTAACCATAGCAAACTATGCCAAACTCACCTAAATTACTTCAGCTATCAAAAATCACCCCCAACTACACTTTACAGCGACAAACTAAGCCCAATCACTTTAAAATTTAAAAAAAATGCTAAAAATCAGAACAAACTATACCAGAATCACCTAAATTACTTCGGCTACCGTAAATCACCCCCAACTATCCCTTACCACAACAAACCAAACCATATCATCTTAAAATTACAAAAAAAGGTGTACAAATCATAACAAACTATGCCAGACTCACCTAAATTACTTCGGCTACTCTAAATCATCACCAACTAACCCTTACCACAACAAACTAAACCCAATCACTTTTAAATTACAAAAAAATGCTACTAACCATAGCAAACTATGCCAAACTAACCTAATTTCTTCGGCTATCAAAAATCACCCCCAACTACAATTTACAGCAACAAACTAAGCTCAATCACTTTAAAATTACAAAAAAATTCTAAAAACCATAACAAACTATACCAGAATCACCTAAATTACTTCGGCTACCGTAAGTCACCCCCAAATATCCCTTACCACAACAAACCAAACCATATTATCTTAAAATTACAAAAAAAAGTGTACAAATCATAACAAACTATGCCAGACTCACCTAAATTACTTCGGCTACTCTAAATCAACACCAACTGACCCTTACAACAACAAACTAAACCCAATCAATTTTAAATTACAAAAAAATGCTCCTAACCATAGCAAACTATGCCAAACTCACCTAAATTACTTCGGCTACCAAAAATCATCACCAACTAACCCTTACCACAACAAACTAAACCCAATCACTTTTTAAATTACAAAAAAATGCTACTAACCATTGCAAACTATGCCAAACTCACCTAAATTACTTTGGCTATCAAAAATCACACCCAACTACACTTTACAGCAACAAACTAAGCCCAATCACTTTAAAATTACAAAAAAATACCAAAAATCATAACAAACTATACCAGAATCACCTAAATTACTTCGGCTACCGTAAATCACCCCCAACTATCCCTTACCACAACAAACCAAACCATATCATCTTAAAATTACAAAAAAAGGTGTACAAATCATAACAAACTATGCCAGACTCACCTAAATTACTTCGGCTACTCTAAATCATCACCAACTAACCCTTACCACAACAAACTAAACCCAATCACTTTTAAATTACAAAAAAATGCTCCTAACCATGGCAAACTATGCCAAACTCAGCTAAATTACTTCGGCTACCATAAATCATCACCAACTAACCCTTACCACAACAAACTAAACCCAGTCACTTTTAAATTACAAAAAAAATGCTACTAACCAGAGCAAACTATGCCAAACTCACATAAATTACTTCGGCCATCAAAAATCACCCCCAACTACACTTTACAGCAACAAACTAAGCCCAATCACTTTAAAATTACAAAAAAATGCTAAAAATCATAACAAACTATACCAGAATCACCTAAATTACTTCGGCTACCGTAAATCACCCCCAACTATCCCTTACCACAACAAACCAAACCATATCATCTTAAAATTACAAAAAAAGGTGTACAAATCATAACAAACTATGCCAGACTCACCTAAATTACTTCGGCTACTCTAAATCATCACCAACTAACCCTTACCACAACAAACTAAACCCAATCACATTTAAATTACAAAAAAATGCTACTAACCATAGCAAACTATGCCAAACTCACCTAAATTACTTCGGCTACCATAAATCATCACCAACTAACCCTTACCACAACAAACTAAACCCAATCACTTTTAAATTACAAAAAAATGCTACTAACCATAGCAAACTATGCCAAACTCACCTAAATTACTTCGGCTATCAAAAATCACCCCCAACTACACTTTACTGCAACAAACTAAGCCCAATCACTTTAAAATTACAAAAAAATGCTAAAAATCTTAACAAACTATACCAGAATCACCTAAATTACTTCGGCTACCGTAAGTCACCCCCAACTTTCCCCTACCACAACAAACCAAACCATATCATCTTAAAATTACAAAAAAAGGTGTACAAATCATAACAAACTATGCCAGACTCACCTAAATTACTTCGGCTACTCTAAATCATCACCAACTAACCCTTACCACAACAAACTAAACCCAATCACTTTTAAATTACAAAAAAATGCTACTAACCATAGCAAACTATGCCAAACTCACCTAAATTACTTCGGCTATCAAAAATCACCCCCAACTACACTTTACAGCAACAAACTAAGCCCAATCACTTTAAAATTACAAAAAAATGCTAAAAATTAGAACAAACTATACCAGAATCACCTAAATTACTTCGGCTACCGTAAATCACCCCCAACTATACCTTACCACAACAAACAAAACCATATCATCTTAAAATTACAAAAAAAGGTGTACAAATCATAACAAACTATGCCAGACTCACCTAAATTACTTCGGCTACTCTAAATCATCACCAACTAACCCTTACCACAACAAACTAAACCCAATCACTTTTAAATTACAAAAAAATGCTACTAACCATAGCAAACTATGCCAAACTAACCTAATTTCTTCGGCTATCAAAAATCACCCCCAACTACACTTTACAGCAACAAACTAAGCCCAATCACTTTAAAATTACAAAAAAATTTTAAAAATCATAACAAACTATACCAGAATCACATAAATTACTTCGGCTACCGTAAATCACCCCCAACTATCCCTTACCACAACAAACCAAATTATATCATCTTAAAATTACAAAAAAAGGTGTACAAATCATAACAAACTATGCCAGACTCACCTAAATTACTTCGGCTACTCTAAATCATCACCAACTAACCCTTACCACAACAAACTAAACCCAATCACTTTTAAATTACAAAAAAATGCTCTTAACCATAGCAAACTATGCCAAACTCACCTAAATTACTTCGGCTACCAAAAATCATCACCAACTAACCCTTACCACAACAAACTAAACCCAATCACTTTTGAAATTACAAAAAAATGCTACTAACCATAGCAAACTATGCCAAACTCACCTAAATTACTTCGGCTATCAAAAATCACACCCAACTACACTTTACAGCAACAAACTAAGCCCAATCACTTTAAAATTACAAAAAAATGCCAAAAATCATAACAAACTATACCAGAATCACCTAAATTACTTCGGCTACCGTAAATCACCCCCAACTATCCCTTACCACAACTAACCAAACCATATCATCTTAAAATTACAAAAAAAGGTGTACAAATCATAAAAAACTATGCCAGACTCACCTAAATTACTTCGGCTACTCTAAATCATCACCAACTAACCCTTACCACAACAAACTAAACCCAATCACTTTTAAATTACAAAAAAATGCTCCCAACCATGGCAAACTATGCCAAACTCACCTAAATTACTTCGGCTACCATAAATCATCACCAACTAGCCCTTACCACAACAAACTAAACCCAATCACTTTTAAATTACAAAAAAATGCTACTAACCATAGCAAACTATGCCAAACTCACATAAATTACTTCGGCCATCAAAAATCACACCCAACTACACTTTACAGCAACAAACTAAGCCCAATCACTTTAAAATTACAAAAAAATGCTAAAAATCATAACAATCTATACCAGAATCACCTAAATTACTTCGGCTACCGTAAATCACCCCCAACTATCCCTTACCACAACAAACCAAACCATATCATCTTAAAATTACAAAAAAAGGTGTACAAATCATAACAAACTATGCCAGACTCACCTAAATTACTTCGGCTAATCTAAATCATCACCAATTAACCCTTACCACAACAAACTAAACCCAATCACTTTTAAATTACCAAAAAATGCTACTAGCCATAGCAAACTATGCCAAACTCACCTAAATTACTTCGGCTATCAAAAATCACCCCCAACTACACTATACAGCAACAAACTAAGCCCAATCACTTTAAAATTACAAAAAAATGCTAAAAATCATAACAAACTATGCCAGACTCACCTAAATTACTTCGGCTACTCTAAATCATCACCAACTAACCCTTACCACAACAAACTAAACCCAATCACCTTTAAATTACAAAAAAATGTTACTAACCATAGCAAACTATGCCAAACTCACCTAAATTACTTCGGCTATCAAAAATCACCCCCAACTACACTTTACAGCAACAAACTAAGCCCAATCACTTTAAAATTACAAAAAAAATGCTACTAACCAGAGCAAACTATGCCAAACTCACATAAATTACTTCGCCCATCAAAAATCACCCCCAACTACACTTTACAGCAACAAACTAAGCCCAATCACTTTAAAATTACAAAAAAATTCTAAAAATCATAATAAACTATACCAGAATCACCTAAATTACTTCGGCTACCGTAAATCACCCCCAACTATCCCTTACCACAACAAACCAAACCATATCATCTTAAAATTACAAAAAAAGGTGTACAAATCATAACAAACTATGCCAGACTCACCTAAATTACTTCGGCTACCAAAAATCATCACCAACTAACCCTTACCACAACAAACTAAACCCAATCACTTTTTAAATTACAAAAAAATGCTACTAACCATAGCAAACTATGCCAAACTCACCTAAATTACTTTGGCTATCAAAAATCACACCCAACTACACTTTACAGCAACAAACTAAGCCCAATCACTTTAAAATTACAAAAAAATACCAAAAATCATAACAAACTATACCAGAATCACCTAAATTACTTCGGCTACCGTAAATCACCCCCAACTATCCCTTACCACAACAAACCAAACCATATCATCTTAAAATTACAAAAAAAGGTGTACAAATCATAACAAACTATGCCAGACTCACCTAAATTACTTCGGCTACTCTAAATCATCACCAACTAACCCTTACCACAACAAACTAAACCCAATCACTTTTAAATTACAAAAAAATGCTCCTAACCATGGCAAACTATTCCAAACTCACCTAAATTACTTCGGCTACCATAAATCATCACCAACTAACCCTTACCACAACAAACTAAACCCAATCACTTTCAAATTACAAAAAAAATGCTACTAACCAGAGCAAACTATGCCAAACTCACATAAATTACTTCGCCCATCAAAAATCACCCCCAACTACACTTTACAGCAACAAACTAAGCCCAATCACTTTAAAATTACAAAAAAATTCTAAAAATCATAACAAACTATACCAGAATCACCTAAATTACTTCGGCTACCGTAAATCACCCCCAACTATCCCTTACCACAACAAACCAAACCATATCATCTTAAAATTACAAAAAAAGGTGTACAAATCATAACAAACTATGCCAGACTCACCTAAATTACTTCGGCTACTCTAAATCATCACCAACTAACCCTTACCACAACAAACTAAACCCAATCACTTTTAAATTACAAAAAAATGCTACTAACCATAGCAAACTATGCCAAACTCACCTAAATTACTTCGGCTATCAAAAATCACCCCCAACTACACTTTACTGCAACAAACTAAACCCAATCACTTTAAAATTACAAAAAAATGCTAAAAATCATAACAAACTATACCAGAATCACCTAAATTACTTCGGCTACCGTAAGTCATCCCCAACTTTCCCCTACCACAACAAACCAAACCATATCATCTTAAAATTACAAAAAAAGGTGTACAAATCATAACAAACTATGCCAGACTCACCTAAATTACTTCGGCTACTCTAAATCATCACCAACTAACCCTTACCACAACAAACTAAACCCAATCACTTTTAAATTACAAAAAAATGCTACTAACCATAGCAAACTATGCCAAACTCACCTAAATTACTTCGGCTATCAAAAATCACCCCCAACTACACTTTACAGCAACAAACTAAGCCCAATCACTTTAAAATTACAAAAAAATGCTAAAAATTAGAACAAACTATACCAGAATCACCTAAATTACTTCGGCTACCGTAAATCACCCCCAACTATACCTTACCACAACAAACAAAACCATATCATCTTAAAATTACAAAAAAAGGTGTACAAATCATAACAAACTATGCCAGACTCACCTAAATTACTTCGGCTACTCTAAATCATCACCAACTAACCCTTACCACAACAAACTAAACCCAATCACTTTTAAATTACAAAAAAATGCTACTAACCATAGCAAACTATGCCAAACTAACCTAATTTCTTCGGCTATCAAAAATCACCCCCAACTACACTTTACAGCAACAAACTAAGCCCAATCACTTTAAAATTACAAAAAAATTCTAAAAATCATAACAAACTATACCAGAATCACATAAATTACTTCGGCTACCGTAAATCACCCCCAACTATCCCTTACCACAACAAACCAAACCATATCATCTTAAAATTACAAAAAAAGGTGTACAAATCATAACAAACTATGCCAGACTCACCTAAATTACTTCGGCTACTCTAAATCATCACCAACTAACCCTTACCACAACAAACTAAACCCAATCACTTTTAAATTACAAAAAATGCTCTTAACCATAGCAAACTATGCCAAAATCACCTAAATTACTTCGGCTACCAAAAATCATCACCAACTAACCCTTACCACAACAAACTAAACCCAATCACTTTTGAAATTACAAAAAAATGCTACTAACCATAGCAAACTATGCCAAACTCACCTAAATTACTTCGGCTATCAAAAATCACACCCAACTACACTTTACAGCAACAAACTAAGCCCAATCACTTTAAAATTACAAAAAAATGACAAAAATCATAACAAACTATACCAGAATCACCTAAATTACTTCGGCTACCGTAAATCACCCCCAACTATCCCTTACCACAACTAACCAAACCATATCATCTTAAAATTACAAAAAAAGGTGTACAAATCATAAAAAACTATGCCAGACTCACCTAAATTACTTCGGCTACTCTAAATCATCACCAACTAACCCTTACCACAACAAACTAAACCCAATCACTTTTAAATTACAAAAAAATGCTCCTAACCATGGCAAACTATGCCAAACTCACCTAAATTACTTCGGCTACCATAAATCATCACCAACTAGCCCTTACCACAACAAACTAAACCCAATCACTTTTAAATTACAAAAAAATGCTACTAACCATAGCAAACTATGCCAAACTCACATAAATTACTTCGGCCATCAAAAATCACACCCAACTACACTTTACAGCAACAAACTAAGCCCAATCACTTTAAAATTACAAAAAAATGCTAAAAATCATAACAATCTATACCAGAATCACCTAAATTACTTCGGCTACCGTAAATCACCCCCAACTATCCCTTACCACAACAAACCAAACCATATCATCTTAAAATTACAAAAAAAGGTGTACAAATCATAACAAACTATGCCAGACTCACCTAAATTACTTCGGCTACTCTAAATCATCACCAATTAACCCTTACCACAACAAACTAAACCCAATCACTTTTAAATTACCAAAAAATGCTACTAGCCATAGCATACTATGCCAAACTCACCTAAATTACTTCGGCTATCAAAAATCACCCCCAACTACACTATACAGCAACAAACTAAGCCCAATCATTTTAAAATTACAAAAAAATGCTAAAAATCATAACAAACTATGCCAGACTCACCTAAATTACTTCGGCTACTCTAAATCATCACCAACTAACCCTTACCACAACAAACTAAACCCAATCACTTTTAAATTACAAAAAAATGTTACTAACCATAGCAAACTATGCCAAACTCACCTAAATTACTTCGGCTATCAAAAATCACCCCCAACTACACTTTACAGCAACAAACTAAGCCCAATCACTTTAAAATTACAAAAAAATGCTAATAATCAGAACAAACTATACCAGAATCACCTAAATTACTTCGGCTACCGTAAATCACCCCCAACTATCCCTTACCACTACAAACCAAACCATATCATCTTAAAATTACAAAAAAAGGTATACAAATCATAACAAACTATGCCAGACTCACCTAAATTACTTCGGCTACTCTAAATCATCACCAACTAATCCTTACCACAACAAACTAAACCCAATAACTTTTAAATTACAAAAAAATGCTACTAACCATAGCAAACTATGCCAAACTCACCTAAATTACTTCGGCTACCATAAATCATCACCAACTAACCCTTACCACAACAAACTAAACCCAATCACTTTTAAATTACAAAAAAATGCTACTAACCATAGCAAACCATGCCAAACTCACCTAAATTACTTCGGCTACCATAAATCATAACCAACTAACCCTTACCACAACAAACTAAACCCAATTACTTTTAAATTACAAAAAAATGCTACTAACCATAGCAAACTATGCCAAACTTACCTAAATTACTTCGGCTATCAAAAATCACCCCCAACTACACTTTACAGCAACGAACTAAGCCCAATCACTTTAAAATTACAAAAAAATGCTAAAAATCAGAACAAACTATTCCAGAATCACCTAAATTACTTCGGCTACCGTAAATCACCCCCAACTATCCCTTACCACAACAAACCAAATCATATCATGTTAAAATTACAAAAAAAGGTGTACAAATCATAACAAACTATGCCAGACTCACCTAAATTACTTCGGCTACTCTAAATCATCACCAACTAACCCTTACCACAACAAACTAAACCCATCACTTTTAAATTACAAAAAAATGCTACTAACCATAGCAAACTATGCCAAACTCACCTAAATTACTTCGGCTATCAAAAATCACCCCCAACTACACTTTACAGCAACAAACTAAGCCCAATCACATTAAAATTACAAAAAAATGCTAAAAATCAGAACAAACTATACCAGAATCACCTAAATTACTTCGGCTACCGTAAATCACCCCCAACTATCCCTTACTACAACAAACCAAACCATATCATCTTAAAATTACAAAAAAAGATGTACAAATCATAACAAACTATGCCAGACTCACCTAAATTACTTCGGCTACCGTAAATCACCCCCACCTATCCCTTACCACAACAAACCAAATCATATCATCTTAAAATTACAAAAAAAGGTGTACAAATCATAACAAACTATGCCAGACTCACCTAAATTACTTCGGCTACTCTAAATCATCACCAACTAACCCTTACCACAACAAACTAAACCCAATCACTTTTAAATTACAAAAAAATGCTACTAACCATAGCAAACCATGCCAAACTCACCTAAATTACTTCGGCTACCATAAATCATCACCAACTAACCCTTACCACAACAAACTAAACCCAATTACTTTTAAATTACAAAAAAATGCTACTAACCATAGCAAACTATGCCAAACTCACCTACATTACTTCGGCTATCAAAAATCACCCCCAACTACACTTTACAGCAACAAACTAAACCCAATCACTTTAAAATTACAAATAAATTACTTCGGCTACTCTAAATCATCACCAGCTAACCCTTACCACAACAAACTAAACCCAATCACTTTTAAATTACAAAAAAATGCTCCTAACCATAGCAAACTATGCCAAACTCACCTAAATTACTTCGGCTACCATAAATCATCACCAACTAACCGTTACCACAACAAACTAAACCCAATCATTTTTAAATTACAAAAAAATGCTACTAACCATATCAAACTATGACAAACTCACCTAAATTACTTCGGCTATCAAAAATCACCCCCAACTACACTTTACAGCAACAAACTAAGCCCAATCACTTTAAAATTACAAAAAAAATGCTAAAAATCATAACAAACTATACCAGAATCACCTAAATTACTTCGGCTACCGTAAATCACCCCCAACTATCCCTTACCACAACATACCAAACCATATCATCTTAAAATTACAAAAAAAGATGTACAAATCATAACAAGCTATGCCAGACTCACCTAAATTACTTCGGCTACTCTAAATCATCACCAACTAACCCTTACCACAACAAACTAAACCCAATCACTTTTAAATTACAAAAAAATGCTACTAACCATAGCAAACTATGCCAAACACACCTAAATTACTTCGGCTATCAAAAATCACCCCCAACTACACTTTACAGCAACAAACTAAGCCCAATCACTTTAAAATTACAACAAAATGCTAAAAATCGTAACAAAATCACCTAAATTACTTCGGCTACTCTAAATCATCACCAACTAACCCTTACCACAACAAACGTAACCCAATCACTTTTAAATTACAAAAAAATGCTCCTAACCATATCAAACTATGCCAAACTCACCCAAATTACTTCGGCTATCAAGAATCACCCCCAACAACACTTTACAGCAACAAAGCAAGCCCAATCACTTTAAAATTACAAAAAAATGTTAAAAATCATAACAAACTATACCAGAATCACCTAAATTACTTCGGCTAACGTAAATCACCCCCAACTATCCCTTACCACAACAAACCAAACCATATCATCTTAAAATTACAAAAAAAGGTGTACAAATCATAACAAACTATGCCAGACTCACCTAAATTACTTCGGCTACTCTAAATCATCACCAACTAACCCTTACCACAACAAACTAAACCCAATCACTTTTAAATTACAAAAAATGCTCCTAACCATTGCAAACTATGCCAAACTCACCTAAATTACTTCGGCTACCAAAAATCATCACCAACTAACTCTTACCACAACAAACTAAACCCAATCACTTTTTAAATTACAAAAAAATGCTACTAACCATAGCAAACTATGACAAACTCACCTAAATTACTTCGGCTATCAAAAATCACCCCCAACTACACTTTACAGCAACAAACTAAGCCCAATCACTTTAAAATTACAAAAAAAATGCTAAAAATCATAACAAACTATACCAGAATCACCTAAATTACTTCGGCTACCGTAAATCACCCCCAACTATCCCTTACCACAACATACCAAACCATATCATCTTAAAATTACAAAAAAAGGTGTACAAATCATAACAAACTATGCCAGACTCACCTAAATTACTTCGGCTACTCTAAATCATCACCAACTAACCCTTACCACAACAAACTAAACCCAATCACTTTTAAATTACAAAAAAATGCTACTAACCATAGCAAACTATGCCAAACACACCTAAATTACTTCGGCTATCAAAATCACCCCCAACTACACTTTACAGCAACAAATTAAGCCCAATCACTTTAAAATTACAAAAAAAATGCTAAAAATCATAACAAACTATACCAGAATCACCTAAATTACTTCGGCTACCGTAAATCACCCCCAACTATCCCTTACCACAACATACCAAACCATATCATTTTAAAATTACAAAAAAAAGGTGTACAAATCATAACAAACTATGCCAGACTCACCTAAATTACTTCGGCTACTCTAAATCATCACCAACTAACCCTTACCACAACAAACTAATCCCAATCACTTTTAAATCACAAAAAAATGCTCCTAACCATAGCAAATAATGCCAAACTCACCTAAATTACTTCGGCTACCATAAATCATCACCAACTAACCCTTTTCACAACAAACTAAACCCAATCACTTTTAAAATACAAAAAAATGCAACTAACCATAGCAAACTATGCCAAACTCACCTAAATTTCTTCGGCTATCAAAAATCACCCCCAACTACACTTTACAGCAACAAACTAAACCCAAGCACTTTAAAATTACAAAAAAATGCTAAAAATCATAACAAACTATACCAGAATAACCTAAATTATTTCGGCTACCGTAAATCACCCCCAACTATCCCTTACCACAACAAACCAATCCATATCATCTTAAAATTACAAAAAAAGGTGTACAAATCATAACAAACTATGCCAGACTCACCTAAATTACTTCGGCTACTCTAAATCATCACCAACTAACCCTTACCACAACAAACTAAACCCAATCACATTTAAATTACAAAAAAATGCTTTTAAACCATAGCAAACTATGCCAAACTCACCTAAATTACTTCGGCTACCATAAATCATCACCAACTAACCCTTACCACAACAAACTAAACCCAATCACTTTTAAATTACAAAAAAATGCTACTAACCATAGCAAACTATGCCAAACTCACCTAAATTACTTCAGCTATCAAAAATCACCCCCAACTACACTTTACAGCAACAAACTAAGCCCAATCACTTTAAAATTACAAAAAAATGCTAAAAATCATAACAAACTATTCCAGAATCACCTAAATTACTTCGGCTACCGTAAATCACCCCCAACTATCCCTTACCACAACAAACCAAACCATATCATCTTAAAATTACAAAAAAAAGGTGTACAAATCATAACAAACTATGCCAGACTCACCTAAATTACTTCGGCTACTCTAAATCATCACCAACTAACCCTTACCACAACAAACTAATCCCAATCAATTTAAATTACAAAAAAATGCTACTAACCATAGCAAACTAGGCCAAACTCACCTAAATTACTTCGGCTACCATAAATCATCACCAACTAACCCTTACCACAACAAACTAAACCCAATCACTTTTAAATTACAAAAAAATGCTACTAACCATAGCAAACTATGCCAAAGTCACCTAAATTACTTCGGCTATTAAAAATCACCCCCAACTACTCTTTACAGCAACAAACTAAGCCCAATCACTTTAAAATTACAAAAAAATGCGAAAAATCATAACAAACTATACCAGAATCACCTAAATTACTTCAGCTACCGTAAATCACCCCCAACTATCCCTTACCACAACAAACCAAACCATATCATCTTAAAATTTTAAAAAAAGTTGTACATATCATAACAAACTATGCGAGACTCACCTAAATTACTTCGGCTACTCTAAATCATCACCAACTAACCCTTACCACAACAAACTAAACCCAATCAATTTTAAATTACAAAAAAATGCTACTAACCATAGCAAACTATGCCAAACTCACCTAAATTACTTCGGCTACCATAAATCATCACCAACTAACCCTTACCACAACAAACTAAACCCAATCACTTTTCAGTTACAAACAAATGCTACTAACCATAGCAAACTATGCCAAACTCACCTAAATTACTTCGGCTACCATAAATCATCACCAACTATCCCTTACCACAACAAACTAAACCCAATCACTTTTAAATTACAAAAAAATGCTACTAACCATAGTAAACTATGCCAAACTCACCTAAATTACTTCGGCTATCAAAAATCACCCCCAACTACACTTTACAGCAACAAACTAAGCCCAATCACTTTAAAATTACAAAAAAATGCTAAAAATCATAACAAACTATACCAGAATCACCTAAATTACTTCGGCTACCGTAAATCACCCCCAACTATCCCTTACCACAACAAACCAAACCATATCATCTTAATATTACAAAAAATGGTGTACAAATCATAACAAACTATGCCAGACTCACCTAAATTACTTCGGCTACTCTAAATCATCACCAACTAACCCTTACCACAACAAACTAAACCCAATCACTATTAAATTACAAAAAAATGCTCCTAACCATAGCAAACTATGCCAAACTCACCTAAATTACTTCGGCTACCATAAATCATCACCTACTAACCCTTACCACAACAAACTAAACCCAATCACATTTAAATTACAAAAAAATGCTACTAACCATAGCAAACAAAGCCAAACTCACCTAAATTACTTCGGCTATCAAAAATCAGCCCCAACTACACTTTACAGCAACAAACTAAGCTCAATCACTTTAAAATTACAAAAAAATGCTAAAAATCATAACAAACTATACCAGAATCACCTAAATTACTTCGGCTACCGTAAATCACCCCCAACTATCCCTTACCACAACAAACCAAACCATATCATCTTAAAATTACAAAAAAGTGAACAAATCATAACAAACTATGCCAGACTCACCTAAATTACTTCGGCTACTCTAAATCATCACCAACTAATCCTTACCACAACAAACTAAACCCAATCACTTTTAAATTACAAAAAAATGCTACTAACCATAGCAAACAATGACAAACTCACCTAAATTACTTCGGCTACCATAAATCATCACCAACTAACCCTTACCACAACAAACTAAACCCAATCACTTTTAAATTACAAAAAAATGCTACTAACCATAGCAAACTATGCCAAACTCACCTAAATTACTTCGGCTATCAATAATCACCCCCAACTACTCTTTACAGCAACAAACTAAGCCCAATCACTTTAAAATTTCAAAAAAATGCTAAAAATCATAACAAACGATACCAGAATCACCTAAATTACTTCGGTTACCGTAAATCACCCCCAACTATCCCTTACCACAACAAACCAAACCATATCATCTTAAAATTACAAAAAAAGGTGTACAAATCATAACAAACTATGCCAGACTCACCTAAATTACTTCGGCTACTCTAAATCATCACCAACTAACCCTTACCACAACAAACTAAACCCAATAACTTTTAAATTACAAAAAAATGCTACTAACCATAGCAAACTATGCCAAACTCACCTAAATTACTTCGGCTACCATAAATCATCACCAACTAACCCTTACCACAACAAACTAAACCCAATTACTTTTAAATTACAAAAAAATGCTACTAACCATAGCAAACTATGCCAAACTTACCTAAATTACTTCGGCTATAAAAAATCACCCCCAACTACACTTTACAGCAACAAACTAAGCCCAATCACTTTAAAATTTCAAAAAAATGCTAAAAATCATAACAAACGATACCAGAATCACCTAAATTACTTCGGTTAATGTAAATCACTCCCAACTATCCCTTACCACAACAAACCAAACCATATCATCTTAAAATTACAAAAAAAGGTGTACAAATCATAACAAACTATGCCAGACTCACCTAAATTACTTCGGCTACTCTAACCCTTACCACAACAAACTAAACCCAATAACTTTTAAATTACAAAAAAATGCTACTAACCATAGCAAACTATGCCAAACTCACCTAAATTACTTCGGCTACCATAAATCATCACCAACTAACCCTTACTACAACAAACTAAACCCAATTACTTTTAAATTACAAAAAAATGCTACTAACCATAGCAAACTATGCCAAACTCACCTAAATTACTTCGGCTATCAAAAATCACCCCCAACTACACTTTACAGCAACAAACTAAACCCAATCATTTTAAAATTACAAAAAAATGCTAAAAATCACAACAAACTATACCAGAATCACCTAAATTACTTCGGCTACCGTAAATCACCCCCAACTATCCCTTACTACAACAAACCAAACAATATCATCTTAAAATTACAAAAAAAGGTGTACAAATCATAACAAACTATGCCAGACTCACCTAAATTACTTCGGCTACTCTAAATCATCACCAACTAACCCTTACCACAACAAACTAAACCCAATAACTTTTAAATTACAAAAAAATGCTACTAACCATAGCAAACTATGCCAAACTCACCTAAATTACTTCGGCTACCATAAATCATCACCAACTAACCCTTACCACAACAAACTAAACCCAATCACTTTTAAATTACAAAAAAATGCTACTAACCATAGCAAACTATGCCAAACTCACCTAAATTACTTCGGCTATCAAAAATCACCCCCAACTACACTTTACAGCAACAAACTAAGCCCAATCACTTTAAAATTACAAAAACATGCTAAAAATTATAACACACTATGCCAGAATCACCTAAATTACTTCGGCTACCGTAAATCACCCCCAACTATCCCTTACCACAACAAACCAAACCATATCATCTTAAAATTACAAAAAAAAGTTGTACAAATCATAACAAACTATGCCAGACTCACCTAAATTACTTCGGCTACTCTAAATCATCACCAACTAACCCTTACCACAACAAACTAATCCCAATCACTTTTAAATCACAAAAAAATGCTCCTAACCATAGCAAACAATGACAAACTCACCTAAATTACTTCGGCTACCATAAATCATCACCAAATAACCCTTACCACATCAAACTAAACCCAATCACCTTTTAAATTACAAAAAAATGCTACTAACCATTGCAAACTATGCCAAACTCACCTAAATTACTTCGGCTATCAAAAATCACACCCAACTACACTTTACAGCAACAAACTAAGCCCAATCACTTTAAAATTACAAAAAAATGCCAAAAATCATAACAAACTATACCAGAATCACCTAAATTACTTCGGCTACTCTAAATCATCACCAACTAACCCTTACCACAACAAACTAAACCCAATCACTTTTAAATTACAAAAAAATGCTCTTAACCATGGCAAACTATGCCAAACTCACATAAATTACTTCGGCTACCATAAATCATCACCAACTAACACTTACCACAACAAACCAAACCATATCAGCTTAAAATTACAAAAAAAGGTGTACAAATCATAACAAACTATGCCAGACTCACCTAAATTACTTCGGCTACTCTAAATCATTACCAACTAACCCTTACCACAACAAACTAAACCCAATCACTTTTAAATTACAAAAAAATGCTCCTAAACATAGCAAACTATGCCAAACTCACCTAAATTACTTCGGCTACAAAAAATCATCACCAACTAACCCTTACCACATCAAACTAAACCCAATCACTCTTAAATTACAAAAAAATGCTACTAACCATAGCAAACTATGCCAAACTCACCTAAATTACTTCGGCTATCAAAAATCACCCCCAACTACACTTTACAGCAACAAACTAAGCCCAATCACTTTAAAATTACAAAAAAATGCTAAAAATCATAACAAACTATACCAGAATCACCTAAATTACTTCGGCTACCGTAAATCACCCCCAACTATCCCTTACCACAACAAACCAAACCATATCATCTTAAAATTACAAAAAAAAGTTGTACAAATCATAACAAACTATGCCAGACTCACCTAAATTACTTCGGCTACTCTAAATCATCACCAACTAACCCTTACCACAACAAACTAATCCCAATCACTTTTAAATCACAAAAAAATGCTCCTAACCATAGCAAACTATGCCAAACTCACCTAAATTACTTCGGCTACCATAAATCATCACCAACTAACCCTTTTCACAACAAACTAAACCCAATCACTTTTAAATTACAAAAAAATGCTACTAACCATAGCAAACTATGCCAAACTCACCTAAATTACTTCGGCTATCAAAAATCACCCCCAACTACACTTTACAGCAACAAACTAAGCCCAATCACTTTAAAATTACAAAAAAATGCTAAAAATCATAACAAACTATACCAGAATAACCTAAATTACTTCGGCTACCGTAAATCACCCCCAACTATCCCTTACCACAACAAACCAATCCATATCATCTTAAAATTACAAAAAAAGGTGTACAAATCATAACAAACTATGCCAGACTCACCTAAATTACTTCGGCTACTCTAAATCATCACCAACTAACCCTTACCACAACAAACTAAACCCAATCACATTTAAATTACAAAAAAATGCTACTAACCATAGCAAACTATGCCAAACTCACCTAAATTACTTCGGCTTTCAAAAATCACCCCCAACTACACTTTACAGCAACAAACTAAACCCAATCATTTTAAAATTACAAAAAAATGCTAAAAATCATAACAAACTATACCAGAATCACCTAAATTACTTCGGCTACCGTAAATCACCCCCAACTATCCCTTACCACAACAAACCAAACCATATCATCTTAAAATTACAAAAAAAAGGTGTACAAATCATAACAAACTATGCCAGACTCACCTAAATTACTTCGGCTACTCTAAATCATCACCAACTAACCCTTACCACAACAAACTAATCCCAATCACTTTTAAATTACAAAAAAATGCTACTAACCATAGCAAACTATGCCAAACTCACCTAAATTACTTCGGCTACCATAAATCATCACCAACTAACCTTTTCCACAACAAACTAAACCCAATCACTTTTAAATTACAAAAAAATGCTACTAACCATAGCAAACTATGCCAAACTCACCTAAATTACTTCGGCTATCAAAAATCACCCCCAACTACACTTTACAGCAACAAACTAAGCCCAATCACTTTAAAATTACAAAAAAATGCTAAAAATCATAACAAACTATACCAGAATAACCTAAATTACTTCGGCTACCGTAAATCATCCCCAACTATCCCTTACCACAACAAACCAATCCATATCATCTTAAAATTACAAAAAAAGGTGTACAAATCATAACAAACTATGCCAGACTCACCTAAATTACTTCGGCTACTCTAAATCATCACCAACTAACCCTTACCACAACAAACTAAACCCAATCACATTTAAATTACAAAAAAATGCTTTTAAACCATAGCAAACTATGCCAAACTCACCTAAATTACTTCGGCTACCATAAATCATCACCAACTAACCCTTACCACAACAAACTAAACCCAATCACTTTTAAATTACAAAAAAATGCTACTAACCATAGCAAACTATGCCAAACTCACCTAAATTACTTCGGCTATCAAAAATCACCCCCAACTACTCTTTACAGCAACAAACTAAGCCGAATCACTTTAAAATTACAGAAAAATGCTAAAAATCATAACAAACTATACCAGAATCACCTAAATTACTTCGGCTACCGTAAATCACCCCCAACTATCCCTTACCACAACAATCCAAACCATATCATTTTAAAATTTCAAAAAAAGGTGTACAAATCATAACAAACTATGCGAGACTTACCTAAATTACTTCGGCTACTCTAAATCATCACCAACTAACCCTTACCACAACAAACTAAACCCAATCAATTTTAAATTACAAAAAAATGCTACTAACCATAGCAAACTATGCCAAACTCACCTAAATTACTTCGGCTACCATAAATCATCACCAACTAACCCTTACCACAACAAACTAAACCCAATCACTTTTAAGTTACAAAAAAATGCTACTAACCATAGCAAACTATGCCAAACTCACCTAAATTACTTCGGCTACCATAAATCACCCCCAACTACACTTTACAGCAACAAACTAAGCCCAATCACTTTAAAATTACAAAAAAATGCTAAAAATCATAACAAACTATACCAGAATAACCTAAATTACTTCGGCTACCGTAAATCACCCCCAACTATCCCTTACCACAACAAACCAATCCATATCATCTTAAAATTACAAAAAAAGGTGTACAAATCATAACAAACTATGCCAGACTCACCTAAATTACTTCGGCTACTCTAAATCATCACCAACTAACCCTTACCACAACAAACTAAACCCAATCACATTTAAATTACAAAAAAATGCTTTTAAACCATAGCAAACTATGCCAAACTCACCTAAATTACTTCGGCTACCATAAATCATCACCAACTAACCCTTACCACAACAAACTAAACCCAATCACTTTTAAATTACAAAAAAATGCTACTAACCATAGCAAACTATGCCAAACTCACCTAAATTACTTCGGCTATCAAAAATCACCCCCAACTACTCTTTACAGCAACAAACTAAGCCGAATCACTTTAAAATTACAGAAAAATGCTAAAAATCATAACAAACTATACCAGAATCACCTAAAATACTTCGGCTACCGTAAATCACCCCCAACTATCCCTTACCACAACAATCCAAACCATATCATCTTAAAATTTCAAAAAAAGGTGTACAAATCATAACAAACTATGCGAGACTTACCTAAATTTCTTCGGCTACTCTAAATCATCACCAACTAACCCCTACCACAACAAACTAAACTCAATCAATTTTAAATTACAAAAAAATGCTACTAACAATAGCAAACTATGCCAAACTCACCTAAATTACTTCGGCTACCATAAATTATCACCAACTAACCCTTACCACAACAAACTAAACCCAATCACTTTTAAGTTACAAAAAAATGCTACTAACCATAGCAAACTATGCCAAACTCACCTAAATTACTTCGGCTACCATAAATCATCACCAACTATCTCTTGCCACAACAAACTAAACCCAATCACCTTTAAATTACAAAAAAATGCTACTAACCATAGCAAACTATGCCAAACTCACCTAAATTACTTCGGCTATCAAAAATCACTCCCAACTACACTTTACAGCAACAAACTAAGCCCAATCACTTTAAAATTACAAAAAAATGCTAAAAATCATAACAAACTATACCAGAATCACCTAAATTACTTCGGCTACCGTAAATCACCCCCAACTATCCCTTACCACAACAAACCAAACCATATCATCTTAAAATTACAAAAAAAGGTGTACAAATCATAACAAACTATGCCAGACTCACCTAAATTACTTCGGCTACTCTAAATCATCACCAACTAATCCTTACCACAACAAACTAAACCCAGTCACTATTAAATTACAAAAAAATGCTCCTAACCATAGCAAACTATGCCAAACTCACCTAAATTACTTCGGCTACCATAAATCATCACCTACTAACCCTTACCACAACAAACTAAACCCAATCACTTTTAAATTACAAAAAAATGCTACTAACCATAGCAAACTAAGCCAAACTCACCTAAATTACTTCGGCTATCAAAAATCACCCCCAACTACACTTTACAGCATCAAACTAAGCCCAATCACTTTAAAATTACAAAAAAATGCTAAAAATCATAACAAACTATACCAGACTCACCTAAATTACTTCGGCTACTCTAAATCATCACCAACTAACCCTTACCACAACAAACTAAACCCAATCACATTAAATTACAAAAAAATGCTCCTAACCATAGCAAACTATGCCAAACTCACCTAAATTACTTCGGCTACCATAAATCATCACCAACTAACCGTTACCACAACAAACTAAACCCAATCATTTTTAAATTACAAAAAAATGCTACTAACCATAGAAAACTATGACAAACTCACCTACATTACTTCGGCTATCAAAAATCACCCCCAACTACACTTTACAGCAACAAACTAAGCCCAATCACTTTAAAATTACAAAAAAATGCTAAAAATCATAACAAACTATACCAGAATCACCTAAATTACTTCGGCTACCGTAAATCACCCCCAACTATCCCTTACCACAACAAACCAAACCATATCATCTTAAAATTTCAAAAAAAGGTGTACAAATCATAACAAACTATGCGAGACTTACCTAAATTACTTCGGCTACTCTAAATCATCACCAACTAACCCTTACCACAACAAACTAAACCCAATCAATTTTAAATTACAAAAAAATGCTACTAACCATAGCAAACTATGCCAAACTCACCTAAATTACTTCGGCTACCATAAATCATCACCAACTAACCCTTACCACAACAAATTAAACCCAATCACTTTTAAGTTACAAAAAAATGCAAACTATGCCAAACTCACCTAAATTACTTCGGCTACCATAAATCATCACCAACTATCTCTTACCACAACAAACTAAACCCAATCACCTTTAAATTACAAAAAAATGCTACTAACCATAGCAAACTATGCCAAACTCACCTAAATTATTTCGGCTATCAAAAATCACTCCCAACTACACTTTACAGCAACAAACTAAGCCCAATCACTTTAAAATTACAAAAAAATGCTAAAAATCATAACAAACTATACCAGAATCACCTAAATTACTTCGGCTACCGTAAATCACCCCCAACTATCCCTTACCACAACAAACCAAACCATATCATCTTAAAATTACAAAAAAAGGTGTACAAATCATAACAAACTATGCCAGACTCACCTAAATTACTTCGGCTACTCTAAATCATCACCAACTAATCCTTACCACAAACAAACTAAACCCAATCACTATTAAATTACAAAAAAATGCTCCTAACCATAGCAAACTATGCCAAACTCACCTAAATTACTTCGGCTACCATAAATCATCACCAACTAACCCTTACCACAACAAATTAAACCCAATCACTTTTAAGTTACAAAAAAATGCAAACTATGCCAAACTCACCTAAATTACTTCGGCTACCATAAATCATCACCAACTATCTCTTACCACAACAAACTAAACCCAATCACATTTAAATTACAAAAAAATGCTTTTAAACCATAGCAAACTATGCCAAACTCACCTAAATTACTTCGGCTACCATAAATGATCACCAACTAACCCTTACCACAACAAACTAAACCCAATCACTTTTAAATTACAAAAAAATGCTACTAACCATAGCAAACTATGCCAAACTCACCTAAATTACTTCGGCTATCAAAAATCACCCCCAACTACTCTTTACAGCAACAAACTAAGCCGAATCACTTTAAAATTACAGAAAAATGCTAAAAATCATAACAAACTATACCAGAATCACCTAAAATACTTCGGCTACCGTAAATCACCCCCAACTATCCCTTACCACAACAATCCAAACCATATCATCTTAAAATTTCAAAAAAAGGTGTACAAATCATAACAAACTATGCGAGACTTACCTAAATTACTTCGGCTACTCTAAATCATCACCAACTAACCCTTACCACAACAAACTAAACCCAATCAATTTTAAATTACAAAAAAATGCTACTAACAATATCAAACTATGCCAAACTCACCTAAATTACTTCGGCTACCATAAATCATCACCAACTAACCCTTACCACAACAAACTAAACCCAATCACTTTTAAGTTACAAAAAAATGCTACTAACCATAGCAAACTATGCCAAACTCACCTAAATTACTTCGGCTACCATAAATCATCACCAACTATCTCTTACCACAACAAACTAAACCCAATCACCTTTAAATTACAAAAAAATGCTACTAACCATAGCAAACTATGCCAAACTCACCTAAATTACTTCGGCTATCAAAAATCACTCCCAACTACACTTTACAGCAACAAACTAAGCCCAATCACTTTAAAATTACAAAAAAATGCTAAAAATCATAACAAACTATACCAGAATCACCTAAATTACTTCGGCTACCGTAAATCACCCCCAACTATCCCTTACCACAACAAACCAAACCATATCATCTTAAAATTACAAAAAAAGGTGTACAAATCATAACAAACTATGCCAGACTCACCTAAATTACTTCGGCTACTCTAAATCATCACCAACTAATCCTTACCACAACAAACTAAACCCAGTCACTATTAAATTACAAAAAAATGCTCCTAACCATAGCAAACTATGCCAAACTCACCTAAATTACTTCGGCTACCATAAATCATCACCTACTAACCCTTACCACAACAAACTAAACCCAATCATTTTTAAATTACAAAAAAATGCTACTAACCATAGCAAACTAAGCCAAACTCACCTAAATTACTTCGGCTATCAAAAATCACCCCCAACTACACTTTACAGCATCAAACTAAGCCCAATCACTTTAAAATTACAAAAAAATGCTAAAAATCATAACAAACTATACCAGACTCACCTAAATTACTTCGGCTACTCTAAATCATCACCAACTAACCCTTACCACAACAAACTAAACCCAATCACATTAAATTACAAAAAAATGCTCCTAACCATAGCAAACTATGCCAAACTCACCTAAATTACTTCGGCTACCATAAATCATCACCAACTAACCGTTACCACAACAAACTAAACCCAATCATTTTTAAATTACAAAAAAATGCTACTAACCATAGAAAACTATGACAAACTCACCTACATTACTTCGGCTATCAAAAATCACCCCCAACTACACTTTACAGCAACAAACTAAGCCCAATCACTTTAAAATTACAAAAAAATGCTAAAAATCATAACAAACTATACCAGAATCACCTAAATTACTTCGGCTACCGTAAATCACCCCCAACTATCCCTTACCACAACAAACCAAACCATATCATCTTAAAATTTCAAAAAAAGGTGTACAAATCATAACAAACTATGCGAGACTTACCTAAATTACTTCGGCTACTCTAAATCATCACCAACTAACCCTTACCACAACAAACTAAACCCAATCAATTTTAAATTACAAAAAAATGCTACTAACCATAGCAAACTATGCCAAACTCACCTAAATTACTTCGGCTACCATAAATCATCACCAACTAACCCTTACCACAACAAATTAAACCCAATCACTTTTAAGTTACAAAAAAATGCAAACTATGCCAAACTCACCTAAATTACTTCGGCTACCATAAATCATCACCAACTATCTCTTACCACAACAAACTAAACCCAATCACCTTTAAATTACAAAAAAATGCTACTAACCATAGCAAACTATGCCAAACTCACCTAAATTACTTCGGCTATCAAAAATCACTCCCAACTACACTTTACAGCAACAAACTAAGCCCAATCACTTTAAAATTACAAAAAAATGCTAAAAATCATAACAAACTATACCAGAATCACCTAAATTACTTCGGCTACCGTAAATCACCCCCAACTATCCCTTACCACAACAAACCAAACCATATCATCTTAAAATTACAAAAAAAGGTGTACAAATCATAACAAACTATGCCAGACTCACCTAAATTACTTCGGCTACTCTAAATCATCACCAACTAATCCTTACCACAAACAAACTAAACCCAATCACTATTAAATTACAAAAAAATGCTCCTAACCATAGCAAACTATGCCAAACTCACCTAAATTACTTCGGCTACCATAAATCATCACCAACTAACCCTTACCACAACAAATTAAACCCAATCACTTTTAAGTTACAAAAAAATGCAAACTATGCCAAACTCACCTAAATTACTTCGGCTACCATAAATCATCACCAACTATCTCTTACCACAACAAACTAAACCCAATCACATTTAAATTACAAAAAAATGCTTTTAAACCATAGCAAACTATGCCAAACTCACCTAAATTACTTCGGCTACCATAAATCATCACCAACTAACCCTTACCACAACAAACTAAACCCAATCACTTTTAAATTACAAAAAAATGCTACTAACCATAGCAAACTATGCCAAACTCACCTAAATTACTTCGGCTATCAAAAATCACCCCCAACTACTCTTTACAGCAACAAACTAAGCCGAATCACTTTAAAATTACAGAAAAATGCTAAAAATCATAACAAACTATACCAGAATCACCTAAATTACTTCGGCTACCGTAAATCACCCCCAACTATCCCTTACCACAACAATCCAAACCATATCATCTTAAAATTTCAAAAAAAGGTGTACAAATCATAACAAACTATGCGAGACTTACCTAAATTACTTCGGCTACTCTAAATCATCACCAACTAACCCTTACCACAACAAACTAAACCCAATCAATTTTAAATTACAAAAAAATGCTACTAACCATAGCAAACTATGCCAAACTCACCTAAATTACTTCGGCTACCATAAATCATCACCAACTAACCCTTACCACAACAAACTAAACCCAATCACTTTTAAGTTACAAAAAAATGCTACTAACCATAGCAAACTATGCCAAACTCACCTAAATTACTTCGGCTACCATAAATCACCCCCAACTACACTTTACAGCAACAAACTAAGCCCAATCACTTTAAAATTACAAAAAAATGCTAAAAATCATAACAAACTATACCAGAATAACCTAAATTACTTCGGCTACCGTAAATCACCCCCAACTATCCCTTACCACAACAAACCAATCCATATCATCTTAAAATTACAAAAAAAGGTGTACAAATCATAACAAACTATGCCAGACTCACCTAAATTACTTCGGCTACTCTAAATCATCACCAACTAACCCTTACCACAACAAACTAAACCCAATCACATTTAAATTACAAAAAAATGCTTTTAAACCATAGCAAACTATGCCAAACTCACCTAAATTACTTCGGCTACCATAAATCATCACCAACTATCTCTTACCACAACAAACTAAACCCAATCACTTTTAAATTACAAAAAAATGCTACTAACCATAGCAAACTATGCCAAACTCACCTAAATTACTTCGGCTATCAAAAATCACCCCCAACTACTCTTTACAGCAACAAACTAAGCCGAATCACTTTAAAATTACAGAAAAATGCTAAAAATCATAACAAACTATACCAGAATCACCTAAAATACTTCGGCTACCGTAAATCACCCCCAACTATCCCTTACCACAACCATCCAAACCATATCATCTTAAAATTTCAAAAAAAGGTGTACAAATCATAACAAACTATGCGAGACTTACCTAAATTACTTCGGCTACTCTAAATCATCACCAACTAACCCTTACCACAACAAACTAAACCCAATCAATTTTAAATTACAAAAAAATGCTACTAACAATAGCAAACTATGCCAAACTCACCTAAATTACTTCGGCTACCATAAATCATCACCAACTAACCCTTACCACAACAAACTAAACCCAATCACTTTTAAGTTACAAAAAAATGCTACTAACCATAGCAAACTATGCCAAACTCACCTAAATTACTTCGGCTACCATAAATCATCACCAACTATCTCTTACCACAACAAACTAAACCCAATCACCTTTAAATTACAAAAAAATGCTACTAACCATAGCAAACTATGCCAAACTCACCTAAATTACTTCGGCTATCAAAAATCACTCCCAACTACACTTTACAGCAACAAACTAAGCCCAATCACTTTAAAATTACAAAAAAATGCTAAAAATCATAACAAACTATACCAGAATCACCTAAATTACTTCGGCTACCGTAAATCACCCCCAACTATCCCTTACCACAACAAACCAAACCATATCATCTTAAAATTACAAAAAAAGGTGTAAAAATCATAACAAACTATGCCAGACTCACCTAAATTACTTCGGCTACTCTAAATCATCACCAACTAATCCTTACCACAACAAACTAAACCCAGTCACTATTAAATTACAAAAAAATGCTCCTAACCATAGCAAACTATGCCAAACTCACCTAAATTACTTCGGCTACCATAAATCATCACCTACTAACCCTTACCACAACAAACTAAACCCAATCACTTTTAAATTACAAAAAAATGCTACTAACCATAGCAAACTAAGCCAAACTCACCTAAATTACTTCGGCTATCAAAAATCACCCCCAACTACACTTTACAGCATGAAACTAAGCCCAATCACTTTAAAATTACAAAAAAATGCTAAAAATCATAACAAACTATACCAGACTCACCTAAATTACTTCGGCTACTCTAAATCATCACCAACTAACCCTTACCACAACAAACTAAACCCAATCACATTAAATTACAAAAAAATGCTCCTAACCATAGCAAACTATGCCAAACTCACCTAAATTACTTCGGCTACCATAAATCATCACCAACTAACCGTTACCACAACAAACTAAACCCAATCATTTTTAAATTACAAAAAAATGCTACTAACCATAGAAAACTATGACAAACTCACCTACATTACTTCGGCTATCAAAAATCACCCCCAACTACACTTTACAGCAACAAACTAAGCCCAATCACTTTAAAATTACAAAAAAATGCTAAAAATCATAACAAACTATACCAGAATCACCTAAATTACTTCGGCTACCGTAAATCACCCCCAACTATCCCTTACCACAACAAACCAAACCATATCATCTTAAAATTTCAAAAAAAGGTGTACAAATCATAACAAACTATGCGAGACTTACCTAAATTACTTCGGCTACTCTAAATCATCACCAACTAACCCTTACCACAACAAACTAAACCCAATCAATTTTAAATTACAAAAAAATGCTACTAACCATAGCAAACTATGCCAAACTCACCTAAATTACTTCGGCTACCATAAATCATCACCAACTAACCCTTACCACAACAAATTAAACCCAATCACTTTTAAGTTACAAAAAAATGCAAACTATGCCAAACTCACCTAAATTACTTCGGCTACCATAAATCATCACCAACTATCTCTTACCACAACAAACTAAACCCAATCACCTTTAAATTACAAAAAAATGCTACTAACCATAGCAAACTATGCCAAACTCACCTAAATTACTTCGGCTATCAAAAATCACTCCCAACTACACTTTACAGCAACAAACTAAGCCCAATCACTTTAAAATTACAAAAAAATGCTAAAAATCATAACAAACTATACCAGAATCACCTAAATTACTTCGGCTACCGTAAATCACCCCCAACTATCCCTTACCACAACAAACCAAACCATATCATCTTAAAATTACAAAAAAAGGTGTACAAATCATAACAAACTATGCCAGACTCACCTAAATTACTTCGGCTACTCTAAATCATCACCAACTAATCCTTACCACAAACAAACTAAACCCAATCACATTAAATTACAAAAAAATGCTCCTAACCATAGCAAACTATGCCAAACTCACCTAAATTACTTCGGCTACCATAAATCATCACCAACTAACCGTTACCACAACAGACTAAACCCAATCATTTTTTAATTACAAAAAAATGCTACTAACCATAGAAAACTATGACAAACTCACCTACATTACTTCGGCTATCAAAAATCACCCCCAACTACACTTTACAGCAACAAACTAAGCCCAATCACTTTAAAATTACAAAAAAAATGCTAAAAATCATAACAAACTATACCAGAATCACCTAAATTACTTCGGCTACCGTAAATCACCCCCAACTATCCCTTACCACAACATACCAAACCATATCATCTTAAAATTACAAAAAAAGGTGTACAAATCATAACAAACTATGCCAGACTCACCTAAATTACTTCGGCTACTCTAAATCATCACCAACTAACCCTTACCACAACAAACTAAACCCAATCACTTTTAAATTACAAAAAAATGCTACTAACTATAGCAAACTATGCCAAACACACCTAAATTACTTCGGCTATCAAAAATCACCCCCAACTACACTTTACAGCAACAAACTAAGCCCAATCACTTTAAAATTACAACAAAATGCTAAAAATCGTAACAAACTATACCAGAATCACCTAAATTACTTCGGCTACCGTAAATCACCCCCAACTATCCCTTACCACAACAAACCAAACCATATCATCTTAAAATTACAAAAAAAGGTGTACAAATCATAACAAACTATGCCAGACTCACCTAAATTACTTCGGCTGCTCTAAATCATCACCAACTAACCCTTACCACAACAAACTAAACCCAATCACTTTTAAATTACAAAAAAATGCAACTAACCATAGCAAACTATGCCAAACTCACCTAAATTACTTCGGCTACCATAAATCATCACCAACTAACCTTTTCCACAACAAACTAAACCCAATCACTTTTAAATTACAAAAAAATGCTACTAACCATAGCAAACTATGCCAAACTCACCTAAATTACTTCGGCTATCAAAAATCACCCCCAACTACACTTTACAGCAACAAACTAAGCCCAATCACTTTAAAATTACAAAAAAATTCTAAAAATCATAACAAACTATACAAGAATCACCTAAATTACTTCGGCTACCGTAAATCACCCCCAGCTATCCCTTACCACAACAAACCAAACCATATCATCTTAAAATTACAAAAAAAAGGTGTACAAATCATAACAAACTATGCCAGACTCACCTAAATTACTTCGGCTAGTCTAAATCATCACCAACTAACCCTTACCACAACAAACTAATCCCAATCACTTTTAAATCACAAAAAAATGCTCCTAACCATAGCAAACAATGCCAAACTCACCTAAATTACTTCGGCTACCATAAATCATCACCAACTAACCCTTTTCACAAGAAACTAAACCCAATCACTTTTAAAATACAAAAAAATGCTACTAACCATAGCAAACTATGCCAAACTCACCTAAATTACTTCGGCTATCACAAATCACCCCCAACTACACTTTACAGCAACAAACTAAGCCCAATCACTTTAAAATTACAAAAAAATGCTAAAAATCATAACAAACTATACCAGAATAACCTAAATTACTTCGGCTACCGTAAATCACCCCCAACTATCCCTTACCACAACAAACCAATCCATATCATCATAAAATTACAAAAAAAGGTGTACAAATCGTAACAAACTATGCCAGACTCACCTAAATTACTTTGGCTACCATAAATCATCACCAACTAACCCTTACCACAACAAACTAAACCCAATCACTTTTAAATTACAAAAAAATGCTACAAACCATAGCAAACTATGCCAAACTCACCTAAATTACTTCGGCTATCAAAAATCACCCCCAACTACTCTTTACAGCAACAAACTAAGCCCAATCACTTTAAAATTACAAAAAAATGCTAAAAATCATAACAAACTATACCAGAAATACCTAAATTACTTCGGCTACCGTAAATCACCGCCAACTATCCCTTACCACAACAAACCAAACCATATCATCTTAAAATTACAAAAAAGGTGAACAAATCATAACAAACTATGCCAGACTCACCTAAATTACTTCGGCTACTCTAAATCATCACCAACTAATCCTTACCACAACAAACTAAACCCAATCACTTTTAAATTACAAAAAAATGCTACTATCCATAGCAAACAATGACAAACTCACCTAAATTACTTCGGCTACCATAAATCATCACCAACTAACCCTTACCACAACAAACTAAACCCAATCATTTTTAAATTACAAAAAAATGCTACTAACCATAGAAAACTATGACAAACTCACCTACATTACTTCGGCTATCAAAAATCACCCCCAACTACACTTTACAGCAACAAACTAAGCCCAATCACTTTAAAATTACAAAAAAAATGCTAAAAATCATAACAAACTATACCAGAATCACCTAAATTACTTCGGCTACCGTAAATCACCCCCAACTATCCCTTACCACAACATACCAAACCATATCATCTTAAAATTACAAAAAAAGGTGTACAAATCATAACAAACTATGCCAGACTCACCTAAATTACTTCGGCTACTCTAAATCATCACCAACTAACCCTTACCACAACAAACTAAACCCAATCACTTTTAAATTACAAAAAAATGCTACTAACCATAGCAAACTATGCCAAACACACCTAAATTACTTCGGCTATCAAAAATCACCCCCAACTACACTTTACAGCAACAAACTAAGCCCAATCACTTTAAAATTACAACAAAATGCTAAAAATCGTAACAAACTATACCAGAATCACCTAAATTACTTCGGCTACCGTAAATCACCCCCAACTATCCCTTACCACAACAAACCAAACCATATCATCTTAAAATTACAAAAAAAGGTGTACAAATCGTAACAAACTATGCCAGACTCACCTAAATTACTTTGGCTACCATAAATCATCACCAACTAACCCTTTTCACAAGAAACTAAACCCAATCACTTTTAAAATACAAAAAAATGCTACTAACCATAGCAAACTATGCCAAACTCACCTAAATTACTTCGGCTATCACAAATCACCCCCAACTACACTTTACAGCAACAAACTAAGCCCAATCACTTTAAAATTACAAAAAAATGCTAAAAATCATAACAAACTATACCAGAAAAACCTAAATTACTTCGGCTACCGTAAATCACCCCCAACTATCCCTTACCACAACAAACCAATCCATATCATCATAAAATTACAAAAAAAGGTGTACAAATCGTAACAAACTATGCCAGACTCACCTAAATTACTTTGGCTACCATAAATCATCACCAACTAACCCTTACCACAACAAACTAAACCCAATCACTTTTAAATTACAAAAAAATGCTACAAACCATAGCAAACTATGCCAAACTCACCTAAATTACTTCGGCTATCAAAAATCACCCCCAACTACTCTTTACAGCAACAAACTAAGCCCAATCACTTTAAAATTACAAAAAAATGCTAAAAATCATAACAAACTATACCAGAAATACCTAAATTACTTCGGCTACCGTAAATCACCGCCAACTATCCCTTACCACAACAAACCAAACCATATCATCTTAAAATTACAAAAAAGGTGAACAAATCATAACAAACTATGCCAGACTCACCTAAATTACTTCGGCTACTCTAAATCATCACCAACTAATCCTTACCACAACAAACTAAACCCAATCACTTTTAAATTACAAAAAAATGCTACTAACCATAGCAAACAATGACAAACTCACCTAAATTACTTCGGCTACCATAAATCATCACCAACTAACCCTTACCACAACAAACTAAACCCAATCATTTTTAAATTACAAAAAAATGCTACTAACCATAGAAAACTATGACAAACTCACCTACATTACTTCGGCTATCAAAAATCACCCCCAACTACACTTTACAGCAACAAACTAAGCCCAATCACTTTAAAATTACAAAAAAAATGCTAAAAATCATAACAAACTATACCAGAATCACCTAAATTACTTCGGCTACCGTAAATCACCCCCAACTATCCCTTACCACAACATACCAAACCATATCATCTTAAAATTACAAAAAAAGGTGTACAAATCATAACAAACTATGCCAGACTCACCTAAATTACTTCGGCTACTCTAAATCATCACCAACTAACCCTTACCACAACAAACTAAACCCAATCACTTTTAAATTACAAAAAAATGCTACTAACCATAGCAAACTATGCCAAACACACCTAAATTACTTCGGCTATCAAAAATCACCCCCAACTACACTTTACAGCAACAAACTAAGCCCAATCACTTTAAAATTACAACAAAATGCTAAAAATCGTAACAAACTATACCAGAATCACCTAAATTACTTCGGCTACCGTAAATCACCCCCAACTATCCCTTACCACAACAAACCAAACCATATCATCTTAAAATTACAAAAAAAGTTGTACAAATCATAACAAACTATGCCAGACTCACCTAAATTACTTCGGCTGCTCTAAATCATCACCAACTAACCCTTACCACAACAAACTAAACCCAATCACTTTTAAATTACAAAAAAATGCAACTAACCATAGCAAACTATGCCAAACTCACCTAAATTACTTCGGCTACCATAAATCATCACCAACTAACCTTTTCCACAACAAACTAAACCCAATCACTTTTAAATTACAAAAAAATGCTACTAACCATAGCAAACTATGCCAAACTCACCTAAATTACTTCGGCTATCACAAATCACCCCCAACTACACTTTACAGCAACAAACTAAGCCCAATCACTTTAAAATTACAAAAAAATGCTAAAAATCATAACAAACTATACCAGAATAACCTAAATTACTTCGGCTACCGTAAATCACCCCCAACTATCCCTTACCACAACAAACCAATCCATATCATCTTAAAATTACAAAAAAAGGTGTACAAATCATAACAAACTATGCCAGACTCACCTAAATTACTTTGGCTACCATAAATCATCACCAACTAACCCTTACCACAACAAACTAAACCCAATCACTTTTAAATTACAAAAAAATGCTACAAACCATAGCAAACTATGCCAAACTCACCTAAATTACTTCGGCTATCAAAAATCACCCCCAACTACTCTTTACAGCAACAAACTAAGCCCAGTCACTTTAAAATTACAAAAAAATGCTAAAAATCATAACAAACTATACCAGAATCACCTAAGTTACATCGGCTACCGTAAATCACCCCCAACTATCCCTTACCACAACAAACCAAACCATATCATCTTAAAATTTCAAAAAAAAGTGTACAAATCATAACAAATTATGCGAGACTCACCTAAATTACTTCGGCTACTCTAAATCATCACCAACTAACCCTTACCACAACAAACTAAACCCAATCAATTTTAAATTACAAAAAAATGCTACTAACCCTAGCAAACTATGCCAAACTCACCTAAATTAATTCGGCTACCATAAATCATCACCAACTAACCCTTACCACAACAAACTAAACCCAATCACTTTTAAGTTACAAAAAAATGCTACTAACCATAGCAAACTATGCCAAACTCACCTAAATTACTTCGGCTACCATAAATCATCACCAACTATCCCTTACCAAAACAAACTAAACCCAATCACTTTTAAATTACAAAAAAATGCTACTAACCATAGCAAACTATGCCAAACTCACCTAAATTACTTCGGCTATCAAAAATCACCCCCAACTACACTTTACAGCAACAAATTAAGCCCAATCACTTTAAAATTACAAAAAAATGCTAAAAATCATAACAAACTATACCAGAATCACCTAAATTACTTCGGCTACCGTAAATCACCCCCAACTATCCCTTACCACAACAAACCAAACCATATCATCTTAAAATTTCAAAAAAAGTGTACAAATCATAACAAACTATGCCAGACTCACCTAAATTACTTCGGCTACTCTAAATCATCACCAACTAACCCTTACCACAACAAACTAAACCCAATCACTATTAAATTACAAAAAAATGCTCCTAACCATAGCAAACTATGCCAAACTCACCTAAATTACTTCGGCTACCATAAATCATCACCTACTAACCATTACCACAACAAACTAAACCCAATCACTTTTAAATTACAAAAAAATGCTAACCATAGCAAACTAAGCCAAACTCACCTAAATTACTTCGGCTATTAAAAATCACCCCCAACTACACTTTACAGCAACAAACTAAGCCCAATCACTTTAAAATTACAAAAAAATGCTAAAAATCATAACAAACTATACCAGAAATACCTAAATTACTTCGGCTACCGTAAATCACCCCCAACTATCCCTTACCACAACAAACCAAACCATATCATCTTAAAATTACAAACAAGGTGAACAAATCATAGCAAACTATGCCAGACTCACCTAAATTACTTCGGCTACTCTAAATCATCACCAACTAATCCTTACCACAACAAACTAAACCCAATCACTTTTAAATTACAAAAAAATGCTACTAACCATAGCAAACAATGACAAACTCACCTAAATTACTTCGGCTACCATAAATCATCACCAACTAACCCTTACCACAACAAACTAAACCTAATCACTTTTAAATTACAAAAAAATGCTACTAACCATAGCAAACTATGCCAAACTCACCTAAATTACTTCGGCTACCATAAATCATCACCTACTAACCATTACCACAACAAACTAAACCCAATCACTTTTAAATTACAAAAAAATGCTAACCATAGCAAACTAAGCCAAACTCACCTAAATTACTTCGGCTATCAAAAATCACCCCCAACTACACTTTACAGCAACAAACTAAGCCCAATCACTTTAAAATTACAAAAAAATGCTAAAAATCATAACAAACTATACCAGAATTACCTAAATTACTTCGGCTACCGTAAATCACCCCCAACTATCCCTTACCACAACAAACCAAACCATATCATCTTAAAATTACAAAAAAGGTGAACAAATCATAACAAACTATGCCAGACTCACCTAAATTACTTCGGCTACTCTAAATCATCACCAACTAATCCTTACCACAACAAACTAAACCCAATCACTTTTAAATTACAAAAAAATGCTACTAACCATAGCAAACAATGACAAACTCACCTAAATTACTTCGGCTACCATAAATCATCACCAACTAACCCTTACCACAACAAACTAAACCTAATCACTTTTAAATTACAAAAAAATGCTACTAACCATAGCAAACTATGCCAAACTCACCTAAATTACTTCGGCTACCATAAATCATCACCTACTAACCATTACCACAACAAACTAAACCCAATCACTTTTAAATTACAAAAAAATGCTAACCATAGCAAACTAAGCCAAACTCACCTAAATTACTTCGGCTATCAATAATCACCCCCAACTACTCTTTACAGCAACAAACTAAGCCCAATTACTTTAAAATTACAAAAAATGCTAAAAATCATAACAAACTATACCAGAATCACCTAAATTACTTCGGTTACCGTAAATCACCCCCAACTATCCCTTACCACAACAAACCAAACCATATCATCTTAAAATTGCAAAAAAAGGTGTACAAATCATAACAAACTATGCCAGACTCACCTAAATTACTTCGGCTACTCTAAATCATCACCAACTAACCCTTACCACAACAAACTAATCCCAATCTCTTTTAAATTACAAAAAAATGCTACTAACCATAGCAAACTATGCCAAACTAATCTAAATTACTTCGGCTACCATAAATCATCACCAACTAACCCTTACCACAACAAACTAACCCCATTCACTTTTAAATTACAAAAAAATTCTACTAACCATAGCAAACTATGCCAAGCTCACCTAAATTACTTCGGCTAGCAAAAATCACCCCCAACTACTCTTTACAGCAACAAACTAAGCCCAATCACTTTAAAATTACAAAAAAATGCTAAAAATCATAACAGACTATACCAGAATCAACTAAATTACTTCGGCTACCGTAAATCACCCCCAACTATCCCTTACCACAACAAACCAAACCATATCATCTTAAAATTACAAAAAAAGGTGTACAAATCATAACAAACTATGCGAGACTTACCTAAATTACTTCGGCTACTCTAAATCATCACCAACTAACCCTTACCACAACAAACTAAACCCAATCACTTTTAAATTACAAAAAAATGCTACTAACCATAGCAAACTATGCCAAACTAATCTAAATTACTTCGGCTACCATAAATCATCACCAACTAACCCTTACCACAACAAACTAAACCCAATCACTTTTAAGTTACAAAAAAATGCTACTAACCATAGCAAACTATGCCAAACTCACCTAAATTACTTCGGCTACCATAAATCATCACCAACTATCCCTTACCACAACAAACTAAACCCAATCACCTTTAAATTACAAAAAAATGCTACTAACCATAGCAAGCTATGCCAAACTCACCTAAATTACTTCGGCTATCAAAAATCACTCCCAACTACACTTTACAGCAACAAACTAAGCCCAATCACTTTAAAATTACAAAAAAATGCTAAAAATCATAACAAACTATACCAGAATCACCTAAATTACTTCGGCTACCGTAAATCACCCCCAACTATCCCTTATCACAACAAACCAAACCATATCATCTTAAAATTACAAAAAAGGGTGTACAAATCATAACAAACTATGCCAGACTTACCTAAATTTCTTCGGCTACTCTAAATCATCACCAACTAACCCTTACCACAACCAACTAAACCCAATCACTATTAAATTACAAAAAAATGCTCCTAACCATAGCAAACTATGCCAAACTCACCTAAATTACTTCGGCTACCATAAATCATCACCTACTAACCCTTACCACAACAAACTAAACCCAATCACTTTTAAATTACAAAAAAATGCTACTAACCATAGCAAACTAAGCCAAACTCACCTAAATTACTTCGGCTATCAAAAATCACCCCCAACTACACTTTACAGCAACAAACTAAGCCCAATCACTTTAAAATTACAAAAAATGCTAAAAATCATAACAAACTATACCAGACTCACCTAAATTACTTCGGCTACTCTAAATCATCACCAACTAACCCTTACCACAACAAACTAAACCCAATCACTTTTGAATTACAAAAAAATGCTCCTAACCATAGCAAACTATGCCAAACTCACCTAAATTACTTCGGCTACCATAAATCATCACCAACTAACCGTTACCACAACAAACTAAACCCAATCATTTTTAAATTACAAAAAAATGCTACTAACCATAGCAAACTATGACAAACTCACCTACATTACTTCGGCTATCAAAAATCACCCCCAACTACACTTTACAGCAACAAACTAAGCCCAATAATTTTAAAATTACAAAAAAAATGCTAAAAATCATAACAAACTATACCAGAATCACCTAAATTACTTCGGCTACCGTAAATCACCCCCAACTATCCCTTACCACAACATACCAAACCATATCATCTTAAAATTACAAAAAAAGGTGTACAAATTATAACAAACTATGCCAGACTCACCTAAATTACTTCGGCTACTCTAAATCATCACCAACTAACCCTTACCACAACAAACTAAACCCAATCACTTTTAAATTACAAAAAAATGCTACTAACCATAGCAAACTATGCCAAACACACCTAAATTATTTCGGCTATCAAAAATCACCCCCAACTACACTTTACAGCAACAAACTAAGCCCAATCACTTTAAAATTACAACAAAATGCTAAAAATCGTAACAAACTATACCAGAATCACCTAAATTACTTCGGCTACCGTAAATCACCCCCAACTATCCCTTATCACAACAAACCAAACCATATCATCTTAAAATTACAAAAAAAGGTGTACAAATCATAACAAACTATGCCAGACTTACCTAAATTTCTTCGGCTACTCTAAATCATCACCAACTAACCCTTACCACAACAAACTAAACCCAATCACTATTAAATTACAAAAAAATGCTCCTAACCATAGCAAACTATGCCAAACTCACCTAAATTACTTCGGCTACCATAAATCATCACCTACTCACCCTTACCACAACAAACTAAACCCAATCACTTTTAAATTACAAAAAAATGCTACTAACCATAGCAAACTAAGCCAAACTCACCTAAATTACTTCGGCTATCAAAATCACCCCCAACTACACTTTACAGCAACAAACTAAGCCCAATCACTTTAAAATTACAAAAAATGCTAAAAATCATAACAAACTATACCAGACTCACCTAAATTACTTCGGCTACTCTAAATCATCACCAACTAACCCTTACCACAACAAACTAAACCCAATCACTTTTGAATTACAAAAAAATGCTCCTAACCATAGCAAACTATGCCAAACTCACCTAAATTACTTCGGCTACCATAAATCATCACCAACTAACCGTTACCACAACAAACTAAACCCAATCATTTTTAAATTACAAAAAAATGCTACTAACCATAGCAAACTATGACAAACTCACCTACATTACTTCGGCTATCAAAAATCACCCCCAACTACACTTTACAGCAACAAACTAAGCCCAATAATTTTAAAATTACAAAAAAAATGCTAAAAATCATAACAAACTATACCAGAATCACCTAAATTACTTCGGCTACCGTAAATCACCCCCAACTATCCCTTACCACAACATACCAAACCATATCATCTTAAAATTACAAAAAAAGGTGTACAAATTATAACAAACTATGCCAGACTCACCTAAATTACTTCGGCTACTCTAAATCATCACCAACTAACCCTTACCACAACAAACTAAACCCAATCACTTTTAAATTACAAAAAAATGCTACTAACCATAGCAAACTATGCCAAACACACCTAAATTATTTCGGCTATCAAAAATCACCCCCAACTACACTTTACAGCAACAAACTAAGCCCAATCACTTTAAAATTACAACAAAATGCTAAAAATCGTAACAAACTATACCAGAATCACCTAAATTACTTCGGCTACCGTAAATCACCCCCAACTATCCCTTACCACAACAAACCAAACCATATCATCTTAAAATTACAAAAAAAGGTGTACAAATCATAACAAACTATGCCAGACTCACCTAAATTACTTCGGCTGCTCTAAATCATCACCAACTAACCCTTACCACAACAAACTAAACCCAATCACTTTTAAATTACAAAAAAATGCAACTAACCATAGCAAACTATGCCAAACTCACCTAAATTACTTCGGCTACCATAAATCATCACCAACTAACCTTTTCCACAACAAACTAAACCCAATCACTTTTAAATTACAAAAAAATGCTACTAACCATAGCAAACTATGCCAAACTCACCTAAATTACTTCGGCTATCAAAAATCACCCCAAACTACACTTTACAGCAACAAACTAAGCCCAATCACTTTAAAATTACAAAAAAATGCTAAAAATCATAACAAACTATACCAGAATCACCTAAATTACTTCGGCTACCGTAAATCACCCCCAGCTATCCCTTACCACAACAAACCAAACCATATCATCTTAAAATTACAAAAAAAAGGTGTACAAATCATAACAAACTATGCCAGACTCACCTAAATTACTTCGGCTACTCTAAATCATCACCAACTAACCCTTACCACAACAAACTAATCCCAATCACTTTTAAATCACAAAAAAATGCTCCTAACCATAGCAAACAATGCCAAACTCACCTAAATTACTTCGGCTACCATAAATCATCACCAACTAACCCTTTTCACAACAAACTAAACCCAATCACTTTTAAAATACAAAAAAATGCTACTAACCATAGCAAACTATGCCAAACTCACCTAAATTACTTCGGCTATCAAAAATCACCCCCAACTACACTTTACAGCAACAAACTAAGCCCAATCACTTTAAAATTACAAAAAAATGCTAAAAATCATAACAAACTATACCATAATAACCTAAATTACTTCGGCTACTGTTGCGACCGATGGCAACTGAATTCGCTCGATGAAATGTCGATCGTTTGTGGTCTAATAAATGGATCGCTGGTTGTTTTAAAACTTTTAATACTAAAGTTAAGAACTAAAACATAAAATTCTTGTAACGACTAACATGCACGTGTGTATATCAACAACAACAACCGAATGAATGTCGGTAATGGCGCTCTCTACATGAGGCGTTATCGGCAGCACAGTCCCGTTCATCAGGCAACCAGACACACACACTCGTCTAACTCAACATAGCGCCCAACGTTGAAACGCTTGCCTTGAGTTTCAAGAACCCGTGAATGGCACAAATGTCATAGCAATAGCACATTTATTGAGTCGATTTCTCCTCGATTGGCAGCACACAAAGCCTCTGGACAGCTCGCTTTACTTCTCCACCGGCTGTTTTGACGGTAGCGACCCTGATGATTCCATCGTCTCCGGGGTGTAGTTCTCGGATCCGTCCCAACTTCCACGATGTTGGTGGAGTGTTGTCGTCCGCCAAGATCACCAACGTTCCAACCTTCAGTACTTGGTCGTCTGACTCGCTCCACTTGGCTCGCCGTTGCAGAGTCAGCAAGTAGTCCCTTTTCCATCTTTGCCAGAATAGTTGCACCTTCTGTTGTATTAATGCATAACGATCTAGTCGATTGAGGGCAATGTCCGTCAAGTCTGTTTGGGGGAAGGAGGTAAGGGCGTTTCCAATGAGAAAATGGCCGGGAGTGAGTGCTTCTAGATCAAACGGATCTTGGGTGAGAGGTATTAGGGGTCGTGAATTCATAATCGCCTCCACTTGTGCAAAAAGAGTGGAAAGCTCCTCGAATGTGATATTAGTATTAGTCGATGTTATGATTCGTGTTAAGTGATATTTTGCTCGCTTCACCGCCGCTTCCCACAAGCCCCCGTGATGCGGTGAACGTGGTGGTATAAATTTCCAATCAATGTGATTTTGCAAGAAAAATTCTGCGAACTCACCCTTGTCGACCAATACATCAAACGACCGATATGCACGCTTTAATTCGTTGCTCGCACCGGTAAAGTTCGTGCCATTATCGGAATACATGCATTTTGGAAGGCCACGTCGCGAGACAAATCGTTTGAAGGCGCTTATGAAAGAAGCAGTACTTAAATCGCTGGCTACCTCTAGGTGCACAGCCTTTGTTGTGAAGCATATGAATATGCACAAGTATGATTTTATAATAGCTCTGTTACGCAGCTTTCCGTCCTTGACTAAATATGGACCGGCAAGATCTACCCCTGATATATAAAAGGGACGATTTTGAGTTACTCGATTGGATGGAAGGGCTCCCATCTTACGTATAATTTTTGTTGGATTAACCTTGAAACACGTTACACATCGTCGCAGTACGCCGCGAATAGAGGATCGCGATCTTAAAATCCAGTAACGTTCGCGGATTGACGTTAAAAGGGTTTGAAAGCCCGCATGCAAATGTCGATGATGTTCGTGTTTAATTATTAACGTGGTCAAAACATGGTTCGGATCTAAAATAATTTGATGTTCCATCTCGTATGGTAAATCGCTTTTGGTCAGTCTACCTCCGACTCTGATCAAGCCATTCGCATCGATGAAGGGATCTAGCGAGCTCAATCTTGACTTGCGAAACGACTTAATGTCTTGAGCGAATGATTGCGATTGGGAAAGTTTTAATAGCCGTGTTGCGGCATCTTCAATTTCCGCTGTAGTGATAGGTCCGTTGGCATGTTTAGTTCGCTTTGAAACCTTGAAGACAAATCTGAGACAAAGAACCGTGACTCTTAATAAGCGATACAAATTCGAATACCTTTTAAAAATGTCAAAATCTTCCGTGACACTTGTCATGGCTACTTGAACGTTGCGTTTTTCTGGCGTCTCGTTATCGATACACATTGAGACGAATTTATTCGGATAGTTACTTGATTCTAGCCGTAGCCAGTCTGGGCCCTGCCACCAGAGATCGCAACTTGCTAATTGGCTTGGCAGTATACCGCGAGATGCAATGTCAGCAGGGTTTTGTTTAGTCGGAACGTGCCCCCAAAAACTTGTTTCGGTGTTACCTTGGATTTCAGACACGCGGTTTGCTACAAAAACCTTCCAAGTGGTTGGAGGAGCGGCAATCCATGATATGACTATTTGGCTGTCCGTCCATAAATAAACCTTATCACAAATTATGCTTAACGATTCCTTGACCTTAGTGTACAATTGAGAGAGCAGCACCGCTCCACAAAGTTCTAACCTTGGTAAGGTTATAAGTTTGATAGGTTTGTTTGGATCGGATCGCCAAACTATACGTTGGAGATCGCGCTGAGATTCGGTTACATATATTTGACGATACATTTTTTCCGCGTCACCCGTGATGACGTAGTTGTGGGTTCTAAAGCGCATGATAATAGACAATAGATCGTCTTGAATCGTCGGCCCTACTTTCAGGATATCGTTAAGAGCTACGCCACTGGACGATTTACACGACGCATCGAAAACGACGCGCAGCTTAGTCGTAGAGCTGGTTTCCTTTATTACTCCATGATGAGGTATGTAATATGTGGGCCTGATTGTACTGAATATTTCGTCATCGTTTAATTTCGTCATGTGTTTCAAAGATTCGTATTCCGTCATGAAGTCGATATATCTTTCCTTGAATTTAGGATTTCTTCTAAATTTTTGCTCGATCGACTGAAGCCGCTGTTCGGCGTGGTGTAACGATTCACCTAAAGGAGGTGCATCCATGTGCATCGGTAAATTGACACTGTATCGTCCGTCATGACATCGTTTGGTGGTGTTTTTAAACAATCGCTCACATTCTTGTTCTTCTATTGTGTGGTTGCGGCGTGCGCACTCTTCAATTTTCCAAAACCGCTCTATTTTGTCATTAAGTTCGCTCATGGAACTGATATTTAAATTACACACCGCTGAACTAAAAATACTTGAATAGGAGTTCGTGATCGGACCGGAAACTAACCATCCTAAGCAAGTAGACTGCAATGTCGGAAGTTGGTCACCTAACTTAACCTTGCCTGAACCCAGGATGTCTGCAAAAATGGAAGCTCCTAGTAGGAGATCGATCTCCTTTGATTTATAAAACTCCGGATCGGCAAGCACGATGTTGTCAGGTATTTTTAATTTATCGACGTTTACTGGTACCAGAGGTAAATGTTCCGTGATTTTATCTAACACATAAAAAGTTAGTTCGCTCCTAAAATCATTATTTCGTGACTTGATCGTAGTACGCGTGCTACCATGGAGCGTAACAGAGGTGGCACCTACACCTACTACTGGTACTCGCGTTTGCTTAGCTAGTAGCCCGAGTTTGTCGGCCAACCTTCGGGTGATAAAGTTTGGCATTGAACCGCTATCGAGGAGGGCGGTACAACGAATCCACTCCCCAGTATTCGATAACGCCAATAGGGATGCGGTTGATAATAAAATTTGCGGGGTCAGATCAGTACAGTGATTTGACACCACGGATGGATTTTGATTTAACTCGTCCTGACTAGGCCCTGGAATGGCCTCTTCATGCAGTAATGTATTATGTTTGCCACCGCAGCGCTTGCAACCTTGCGACGTGCAATTGTTCGTCAAATGATTACTGCGCAAACAGTTCATACAGAGTCTCAATTGCTTAACTTCTCTTACACGAGTCGCCGCTGGCAACGTTTTTAACTTCTCACACGCGTATATGGGGTGATCACCTTTACAAAAATAACATGAAACGTGTCCCCTTTGTGTCGCTAAATTCGAAACGAATCGTTCTTTATAATGTTTTTTGTTTGCGGACCCCCTCGACTCGTTGGCCGAATGCTTGCTTATTGATGCGGAATTTCGATGCTCAACGCTTTCTAATAATTTACACCGAGTATCCAGAAAATGTATTAATTGAATGTACGTAGGTTCGGTTACTTTCTCAGCTAGCATAAACTCTTCCCATTCGCGTTCCCGATAAAAGTCAAGCTTCCGAGTTATTAGAAATATCAACAAAGTATTCCAACCGTCTACCTTTTCGCCTAGAGCTCGCAGGGCTCGTTCATGTTTTTGTACATCGTCAGTTAGTTGCCGTAACGAATAATCCTTGGAAACATGTGGTAAATCGACGATACCCTTGATATGATTTTTGATAATTATATGATTGTTTTCATACCGCCTTTTTAAAAGATCCCACGCGCTTTCGTAGTTTTCGTTCGTAACTTCGATCGAGTCTAGGACCTTTGCTGCTTCGCCCTTAAGGCAACTTAAAAGATAATAGAACTTTTTTATGTTGTCCAAATGTGTATCGTTATGAACGAGAGATGAGAACATGTCTCTGAATTGCCCGAATTTTTCATATTCGCCAAAGAATTTCGGTAATTCGAGTGTTGGAAATCGTACGTTTTGATTTGCGTTATTCGGTGGAGTTGCGGATGCTGATATCGTTTGCGGTTGTACTGAGCCGTGTGCTTGTATGAAACGTTTCGCCCGTTCAATTTGACCAAAATAATCGTCTTCAAACGATTCGTCGGTGTCCGATTCGTCTACATAGCTTCCGATGATTCTTTGCACGTGCTGAAATTTGTCGAGCAATGGCTCCGTTCTTTCCAGGCGAGACTGCAATTGTAAAACCTGTTCGTCATTGTATTTGTCGAGAAAGGTGGAAAACTTCGTCAATGATGTTTTTATTTGTTTGCGTTCGAGCTTTGCCAGCTTCACAATGTTGTCTACTTCCATAGCGGTGGCCATTGTACCCGTGAGGCCGCGATAAACCGAACAAGAGAACTTACTCAAAATGGCGCAAAATGGCGATTAATTTGCACGCAGAAGTTGAGGACGAATTACGATTCTAGGAGTGATGGAATGGAAAGGAACAGACTTACTTTCGTTGATTAAGATTGCCCTTTGATGATTGTTGATGTACCACACTGGATTCACGATGTCGAACCAATGCTGTTGTGTTGATAACCGTGTTCATGAACGGATCCGGCTCGAAGGACCAAATGTTGCGACCGATGGCAACTGAATTCGCTCGATGAAATGTCGATCGTTTGTGGTCTAATAAATGGATCGCTGGTTGTTTTAAAACTTTTAATACTAAAGTTAAGAACTAAAACATAAAATTCTTGTAACGACTAACATGCACGTGTGTATATCAACAACAACAACCGAATGAATGTCGGTAATGGCGCTCTCTACATGAGGCGTTATCGGCAGCACAGTCCCGTTCATCAGGCAACCAGACACACACACTCGTCTAACTCAACAGCTACCGTAAATCACCCCCAACTATCCCTTACCACAACAAACCAATCCATATCATCTTAAAATTACAAAAAAAGGTGTACAAATCATAACAAACTATGCCAGACTCACCTAAATTACTTCGGCTACTCTAAATCATCACCAACTAACCCTTACCACAACAAACTAAACCCAATCACATTTAAATTACAAAAAAATGCTTTTAAACCATAGCAAACTATGCCAAACTCACCTAAATTACTTCGGCTACCATAAATCATCACCAACTAACCCTTACCACAACAAACTAAACCCAATCACTTTTAAATTACAAAAAAATGCTACTAACCATAGCAAACTATGCCAAACTCACCTAAATTACTTCGGCCATCAAAAATCACCCCCAACTACTCTTTACAGCAACAAACTAAGCCCAATCACTTTAAAATTACAATAAAATGCTAAAAATCATAACAAATTATACCAGAATCACCTAAATTGCTTCGGCTACCGTAAATCACCCCCAACTATCCCTTACCACAACAAACCAAACCATATCATCTTAAAATTTCAAAAAAAGGTGTACAAATCATAACAAACTATGCGAGACTCACCTAAATTACTTCGGCTACTCTAAATCATCACCAACTAACCCTTACCACAACAAACTAAACCCAATCAATTTTAAATTACAAAAAAATGCTACTAACCATCGCAAACTATGCCAAACTCACCTAAATTACTTCTGCTACCATAAATCATCACCAACTAACCCTTACCACAACAAACTAAACCCAATCACTTTTCAGTTACAAACAAATGCTACTAACCATAGCAAACTATGCCAAACTCACCTAAATTACTTCGGCAACCATAAATCGTCACCAACTATCCCTTACCACAACAAACTAAACCCAATCACTTTTAAATTACAAAAAAATGCTACTAACCATAGTAAACTATGCCAAACTCACCTAAATTACTTCGGCTATCAAAAATCACCCCCAACTACACTTTACAGCAACAAACTAAGCCCAATAACTTTAAAATTACAAAAAAATGCTAAAAATCATAACAAACTATACCAGAATCACCTAAATTACTTCGGCTACCGTAAATCACCCCCAACTATCCCTTACCACAACAAACCAAACCATATCATCTTAAAATTACAAAAAATGGTGTACAAATCATAACAAACTATACAAGAATCACCTAAATTACTTCGGCTACCGTAAATCACCCCCAGCTATCCCTTACCACAACAAACCAAACCATATCATCTTAAAATTACAAAAAAAAGGTGTACAAATCATAACAAACTATGCCAGACTCACCTAAATTACTTCGGCTACTCTAAATCATCACCAACTAACCCTTACCACAACAAACTAATCCCAATCACTTTTAAATCACAAAAAAATGCTCCTAACCATAGCAAACAATGCCAAACTCACCTAAATTACTTCGGCTACCATAAATCATCACCAACTAACCCTTTTCACAAGAAACTAAACCCAATCACTTTTAAAATACAAAAAAATGCTACTAACCATAGCAAACTATGCCAAACTCACCTAAATTACTTCGGCTATCAAAAATCACCCCCAACTACACTTTACAGCAACAAACTAAGCCCAATCACTTTTAAATTACAAAAAAATGCTAAAAATCATAACAAACTATACCAGAATAACCTAAATTACTTCGGCTACCGTAAATCACCCCCAACTATCCCTTACCACAACAAACCAATCCATATCATCTTAAAATTACAAAAAAAGGTGTACAAATCATAACAAACTATGCCAGACTCACCTAAATTACTTTGGCTACCATAAATCATCACCAACTAACCCTTACCACAACAAACTAAACCCAATCACTTTTAAATTACAAAAAAATGCTACTAACCATAGCAAACTATGCCAAACTCACCTAAATTACTTCGGCTATCAAAAATCACCCCAACTACTCTTTACAGCAACAAACTAAGCCCAATCACTTTAAAATTACAGAAAAATGCTAAAAATCATAACAAACTATACCAGAATCACCTAAATTACTTCGGCTACCGTAAATCACCCCAACTATCCCTTACCACAACAAACCAAACCATATCATCTTAAAATTTCAAAAAAAGGTGTACAAATCATAACAAACTATGCGAGACTCACCTAAATTACTTCGGCTACTCTAAATCATCACCAACTAACCCTTACCACAACAAACTAAACCCAATCAATTTTAAATTACAAAAAAATGCTACTAACCATAGCAAACTATGCCAAACTCACCTAAATTAATTCGGCTACCATAAATCATCACCAACTAACCCTTACCACAACAAACTAAACCCAATCACTTTTAAGTTACAAAAAAATGCTACTAACCATAGCAAACTATGCCAAACTCACCTAAATTACTTCGGCTACCATAAATCATCACCAACTATCCCTTACCAAAACGAACTAAACCCAATCACTTTTAAATTACAAAAAAATGCTACTAACCATGGCAAACTATGCCAAACTCACCTAAATTACTTCGGCTATCAAAAATCACCCCCAACTACACTTTACAGCAACAAATTAAGCCCAATCACTTTAAAATTACAAAAAAATGCTAAAAATCATAACAAACTATACCAGAATCACCTAAATTACTTCGGCTACCGTAAATCACCCCCAACTATCCCTTACCACAACAAACCAAACCATATCATCTTAAAATTTCAAAAAAAGTGTACAAATCATAACAAACTATGCCAGACTCACCTAAATTACTTCGGCTACTCTAAATCATCACCAACTAACCCTTACCACAACAAACTAAACCCAATCACTATTAAATTACAAAAAAATGCTCCTAACCATAGCAAACTATGCCAAACTCACCTAAATTACTTCGGCTACCATAAATCATCACCTACTAACCATTACCACAACAAACTGAACCCAATCACTTTTAAATTACAAAAAAATGCTAACCATAGCAAACTAAGCCAAACTCACCTAAATTACTTCGGCTATTAAAAATCACCCCCAACTACACTTTACAGCAACAAACTAAGCCCAATCACTTTAAAATTACAAGAAAATGCTAAAAATCATAACAAACTATACCAGAATTACCTAAATTACTTCGGCTACCGTAAATCACCCCCAACTATCCCTTACCACAACAAACCAAACCATATCATCTTAAAATTACAAAAAAGGTGAACAAATCATAACAAACTATGCCAGACTCACCTAAATTACTTCGGCTACTCTAAATCATCACCAACTAATCCTTACCACAACAAACTAAACCCAATCACTTTTAAATTACAAAAAAATGCTACTAACCATAGCAAACAATGACAAACTCACCTAAATTACTTCGGCTACCATAAATCATCACCAACTAACCCTTACCACAACAAACTAAACCTAATCACTTTTAAATTACAAAAAAATGCTACTAACCATAGCAAACTATGCCAAACTCACCTAAATTACTTCGGCTACCATAAATCATCACCTAGTAACCATTACCACAACAAACTAAACCCAATCACTTTTAAATTACAAAAAAATGCTAACCATAGCAAACTAAGCCAAACTCACCTAAATTACTTCGGCTATCAAAAATCACCCCCAACTACACTTTACAGCAACAAACTAAGCCCAATCACTTTAAAATTACAAAAAAATGCTAAAAATCATAACAAACTATACCAGAATTACCTAAATTACTTCGGCTACCGTAAATCACCCCCAACTATCCCTTACCACAACAAACCAAACCATATCATCTTAAAATTACAAAAAAGGTGAACAAATCATAACAAACTATGCCAGACTCACCTAAATTACTTCGGCTACTCTAAATCATCACCAACTAATCCTTACCACAACAAACTAAACCCAATCACTTTTAAATTACAAAAAAATGCTACTAACCATAGCAAACAATGACAAACTCACCTAAATTACTTCGGCTACCATAAATCATCACCAACTAACCCTTACCACAACAAACTAAACCTAATCACTTTTAAATTACAAAAAAATGCTACTAACCATACCAAACTATGCCAAACTCACCTAAATTACTTCGGCTATCAATAATCACCCCCAACTACTCTTTACAGCAACAAACTAAGCCCAATCACTTTAAAATTACAAAAAATGCTAAAAATCATAACAAACTATACCAGAATCACCTAAATTACTTCGGTTACCGTAAATCACCCCCAACTATCCCTTACCACAACAAACCAAACCATATCATCTTAAAATTACAAAAAAAAGGTGTACAAATCATAACAAACTATGCCAGACTCACCTAAATTACTTCGGCTACTCTAAATCATCACCAACTAACCCTTACCACAACAAACTAATCCCAATCTCTTTTAAATTACAAAAAAATGCTACTAACCATAGCAAACTATGCCAAACTCACCTAAATTACTTCGGCTACCATAAATCAACACCAACTAACCCTTACCACAACAAACTAAACCCAATCACTTTTAAATTACAAAAAAATGCTACTAACCATAGCAAACTATGCCAAACTCACCTAAATTACTTCGGCTATCAAAAATCACCCCCAACTACTCTTTACAGCAACAAACTAAGCCCAATCACTTTAAAATTACAAAAAAATGCTAAAAATCATAACAGACTATACCAGAATCACCTAAATTACTTCGGTTACCGTAAATCACCCCCAACTATCCCTTACCACAACAAACCAAACCATATCATCTTAAAATTACAAAAAAAAGGTGTACAAATCATAACAAACTATGCGAGACTCACCTAAATTACTTCGGCTACTCTAAATCATCACCAACTAACCCTTACCACAACAAACTAAACCCAATCACTTTTAAATTACAAAAAAATGCAACTAACCATAGCAAACTATGCCAAACTCACCTAAATTACTTCGGCTACCATAAATCATCACCAACTAACCTTTTCCACAACAAACTAAACCCAATCACTTTTAAATTACAAAAAAATGCTACTAACCATAGCAAACTATGCCAAACTCACCTAAATTACTTCGGCTATCAAAAATCACCCCAAACTACACTTTACAGCAACAAACTAAGCCCAATCACTTTAAAATTACAAAAAAATGCTAAAAATCATAACAAACTATACCAGAATCACCTAAATTACTTCGGCTACCGTAAAACACCCCCAGCTATCCCTTACCACAACAAACCAAACCATATCATCTTAAAATTACAAAAAAAAGGTGTACAAATCATAACAAACTATGCCAGACTCACCTAAATTACTTCGGCTACTCTAAATCATCACCAACTAACCCTTACCACAACAAACTAATCCCAATCACTTTTAAATCACAAAAAAATGCTCCTAACCATAGCAAACAATGCCAAACTCACCTAAATTACTTCGGCTACCATAAATCATCACCAACTAACCCTTTTCACAACAAACTAAACCCAATCACTTTTAAAATACAAAAAAATGCTACTAACCATAGCAAACTATGCCAAACTCACCTAAATTACTTCGGCTATCAAAAATCACCCCCAACTACACTTTACAGCAACAAACTAAGCCCAATCACTTTAAAATTACAAAAAAATGCTAAAAATCATAACAAACTATACCATAATAACCTAAATTACTTCGGCTACCGTAAATCACCCCCAACTATCCCTTACCACAACAAACCAATCCATATCATCTTAAAATTGCAAAAAAAGGTGTACAAATCATAACAAACTATGCCAGACTCACCTAAATTACTTCGGCTACTCTAAATCATCACCAACTAACCCTTACCACAACAAACTAAACCCAATCACATTTAAATTACAAAAAAATGCTTTTAAACCATAGCAAACTATGCCAAACTCACCTAAATTACTTCGGCTACCATAAATCATCACCAACTAACCCTTACCACAACAAACTAAACCCAATCACTTTTAAATTACAAAAAAATGCTACTAACCATAGCAAACTATGCCAAACTCACCTAAATTACTTCGGCCATCAAAAATCACCCCCAACTACTCTTTACAGCAACAAACTAAGCCCAATAACTTTAAAATTACAATAAAATGCTAAAAATCATAACAAACTATACCAGAATCACCTAAATTACTTCGGCTACCGTAAATCACCCCCAACTATCCCTTACCACAACAAACCAAACCATATCATCTTAAAATTTCAAAAAAAGGTGTACAAATCATAACAAACTATGCGAGACTCACCTAAATTACTTCGGCTACTCTAAATCATCACCAACTAACCCTTACCACGACAAACTAAACCCAATCAATTTTAAATTACAAAAAAATGCTACTAACCATAGCAAACTATGCCAAACTCACCTAAATTACTTCTGCTACCATAAATCATCACCAACTAACCCTTACCACAACAAACTAAACCCAATCACTTTTCAGTTACAAACAAATGCTACTAACCATAGCAAACTATGCCAAACTCACCTAAATTACTTCGGCTACCATAAATCATCACCAACTATCCCTTACCACAACAAACTAAACCCAATCACTTTTAAATTACAAAAAAATGCTACTAACCATAGTAAACTATGCCAAACTCACCTAAATTACTTCGGCTATCAAAAATCACCCCCAACTACACTTTACAGCAACAAACTAAGCCCAATAACTTTAAAATTACAAAAAAATGCTAAAAATCATAACAAACTATACCAGAATCACCTAAATTACTTCGGCTACCGTAAATCACCCCCAACTATCCCTTACCACAACAAACCAAACCATATCATCTTAAAATTACAAAAAATGGTGTACAAATCATAACAAACTATACAAGAATCACCTAAATTACTTCGGCTACCGTAAATCACCCCCAGCTATCCCTTACCACAACAAACCAAACCATATCATCTTAAAATTACAAAAAAAAGGTGTACAAATCATAACAAACTATGCCAGACTCACCTAAATTACTTCGGCTACTCTAAATCATCACCAACTAACCCTTACCACAACAAACTAATCCCAATCACTTTTAAATCACAAAAAAATGCTCCTAACCATAGCAAACAATGCCAAACTCACCTAAATTACTTCGGCTACCATAAATCATCACCAACTAACCCTTTTCACAAGAAACTAAACCCAATCACTTTTAAAATACAAAAAAATGCTACTAACCATAGCAAACTATGCCAAACTCACCTAAATTACTTCGGCTATCAAAAATCACCCCCAACTACACTTTACAGCAACAAACTAAGCCCAATCACTTTTAAATTACAAAAAAATGCTAAAAATCATAACAAACTATACCAGAATAACCTAAATTACTTCGGCTACCGTAAATCACCCCCAACTATCCCTTACCACAACAAACCAATCCATATCATCTTAAAATTACAAAAAAAGGTGTACAAATCATAACAAACTATGCCAGACTCACCTAAATTACTTTGGCTACCATAAATCATCACCAACTAACCCTTACCACAACAAACTAAACCCAATCACTTTTAAATTACAAAAAAATGCTACTAACCATAGCAAACTATGCCAAACACACCTAAATTACTTCGGCTATCAAAAATCACCCCAACTACTCTTTACAGCAACAAACTAAGCCCAATCACTTTAAAATTACAAAAAAATGCTAAAAATCATAACAAACTATACCAGAATCACCTAAATTACTTCGGCTACCGTAAATCACCCCAACTATCCCTTACCACAACAAACCAAACCATATCATCTTAAAATTTCAAAAAAAGGTGTACAAATCATAACAAACTATGCGAGACTCACCTAAATTACTTCGGCTACTCTAAATCATCACCAACTAACCCTTACCACAACAAACTAAACCCAATCAATTTTAAATTACAAAAAAATGCTACTAACCATAGCAAACTATGCCAAACTCACCTAAATTAATTCGGCTACCATAAATCATCACCAACTAACCCTTACCACAACAAACTAAACCCAATCACTTTTAAGTTACAAAAAAATGCTACTAACCATAGCAAACTATGCCAAACTCACCTAAATTACTTCGGCTACCATAAATCATCACCAACTATCCCTTACCAAAACGAACTAAACCCAATCACTTTTAAATTACAAAAAAATGCTACTAACCATGGCAAACTATGCCAAACTCACCTAAATTACTTCGGCTATCAAAAATCACCCCCAACTACACTTTACAGCAACAAATTAAGCCCAATCACTTTAAAATTACAAAAAAATGCTAAAAATCATAACAAACTATACCAGAATCACCTAAATTACTTCGGCTACCGTAAATCACCCCTAACTATCCCTTACCACAACAAACCAAACCATATCATCTTAAAATTTCAAAAAAAGTGTACAAATCATAACAAACTATGCCAGACTCACCTAAATTACTTCGGCTACTCTAAATCATCACCAACTAACCCTTACCACAACAAACTAAACCCAATCACTATTAAATTACAAAAAAATGCTCCTAACCATAGCAAACTATGCCAAACTCACCTAAATTACTTCGGCTACCATAAATCATCACCTACTAACCATTACCACAACAAACTAAACCCAATCACTTTTAAATTACAAAAAAATGCTAACCATAGCAAACTAAGCCAAACTCACCTAAATTACTTCGGCTATTAAAAATCACCCCCAACTACACTTTACAGCAACAAACTAAGCCCAATCACTTTAAAATTACAAAAAAATGCTAAAAATCATAACAAACTATACCAGAATTACCTAAATTACTTCGGCTACCGTAAATCACCCCCAACTATCCCTTACCACAACAAACCAAACCATATCATCTTAAAATTACAAAAAAGGTGAACAAATCAAAACAAACTATGCCAGACTCACCTAAATTACTTCGGCTACTCTAAATCATCACCAACTAATCCTTACCACAACAAACTAAACCCAATCACTTTTAAATTACAAAAAAATGCTACTAACCATAGCAAACAATGACAAACTCACCTAAATTACTTCGGCTAACATAATTCATCACCAACTATCCCTTACCACAACAAACTAAACCCAATCACTTTTAAATTACAAAAAAATGCTACTAACCATAGTAAACTATGCCAAACTCACCTAAATTACTTCGGCTACCATAAATCATCACCTACTAACCATTACCACAACAAACTAAACCCAATCACTTTTAAATTACAAAAAAAATGCTAACCATAGCAAACTAAGCCAAACTCACCTAAATTATTTCGGCTATCAAAAATCACCCCCAACTACACTTTACAGCAACAAACTAAGCCCAATCACTTTAAAATTACAAAAAAATGCTAAAAATCATAACAAACTATACCAGAATTACCTAAATTACTTCGGCTACCGTAAATCACCCCCAACTATCCCTTACCACAACAAACCAAACCATATCATCTTAAAATTACAAAAAAGGTGAACAAATCATAACAAACTATGCCAGACTCACCTAAATTACTTCGGCTACTCTAAATCATCACCAACTAATCCTTACCACAACAAACTAAACCCAATCACTTTTAAATTACAAAAAAATGCTACTAACCATAGCAAACAATGACAAACTCACCTAAATTACTTCGGCTACCATAAATCATCACCAACTAACCCTTACCACAACAAACTAAACCTAATCACTTTTAAATTACAAAAAAATGCTACTAACCATACCAAACTATGCCAAACTCACCTAAATTACTTCGGCTATCAATAATCACCCCCAACTACTCTTTACAGCAACAAACTAAGCCCAATCACTTTAAAATTACAAAAAATTATAAAAATCATAACAAACTATACCAGAATCACCTAAATTACTTCGGTTACCGTAAATCACCCCCAACTATCCCTTACCACAACAAACCAAACCATATCATCTTAAAATTACAAAAAAAAGGTGTACAAATCATAACAAACTATGCGAGACTCACCTAAATTACTTCGGCTACTCTAAATCATCACCAACTAACCCTTACCACAACAAACTAATCCCAATCTCTTTTAAATTACAAAAAAATGCTACTAACCATAGCAAACTATGCCAAACTCACCTAAATTACTTCGGCTACCATAAATCATCACCAACTAACCCTTACCACAACAAACTAAACCCAATCACTTTTAAATTACAAAAAAATGCTACTAACCATAGCAAACTATGCCAAACTCACCTAAATTACTTCGGCTATCAAAAATCACCCCCAACTACTCTTTACAGCAACAAACTAAGCCCAATCACTTTAAAATTACAAAAAAATGCTAAAAATCATAACAGACTATACCAGAATCACCTAAATTACTTCGGTTACCGTAAATCACCCCCAACTATCCCTTACCACAACAAACCAAACCATATCATCTTAAAATTACAAAAAAAAGATGTACAAATCATAACAAACTATGCGAGACTCACCTAAATTACTTCGGCTACTCTAAATCATCACCAACTAACCCTTACCACAACAAACTAAACCCAATCACTTTTAAATTACAAAAAAATGCTACTAACCATAGCAAACTATGCCAAACTAATCTAAATTACTTCGGCTACCATAAATCATCACCAACTAACCCTTACCACAACAAACTAAACCCAATCACTTTTAAGTTACAAAAAAATGCTACTAACCATAGCAAACTATGCCAAACTCACCTAAATTACTTCGGCTACCATAAATCATCACCAACTATCCCTTACCACAACAAACTAAACCCAATCACCTTTAAATTACAAAAAAATGCTACTAACCATAGCAAACTATGCCAAACGCACCTAAATTACTTCGGCTATCAAAAATCACTCCCAACTACACTTTACAGCAACAAACTAAGCCCAATCACTTTAAAATTACAAAAAAATGCTAAAAATCATAACAAACTATACCAGAATCACCTAAATTACTTCGGCTACCGTAAATCACCCCCAACTATCCCTTACCACAACAAACCAAACCATATCATCTTAAAATTACAAAAAAAGGTGTACAAATCATAACAAACTATGCCAGACTTACCTAAATTTCTTCGGCTACTCTAAATCATCACCAACTAACCCTTACCACAACAAACTAAACCCAATCACTATTAAATTACAAAAAAAATGCTCCTAACCATAGCAAACTATGCCAAACTCACTTAAATTACTTCGGCTACCATAAATCATCACCTACTAACCCTTACCACAACAAACTAAACCCAATCACTTTTAAATTACAAAAAAATGCTACTAACCATAGCAAACTAAGCCAAACTCACCTAAATTACTTCGGCTATCAAAAATCACCCCCAACTACACTTTACAGCAACAAACTAAGCCCGATCACTTTAAAATTACAAAAAAAATGCTAAAAACCATAACAAACTATACCAGAATCACCTAAATTACTTCGGCTACCGTAAATCACCCCCAACTATCCCTTACCACAACATACCAAACCATATCATCTTAAAATTACAAAAAAAGGTGTACAAATCATAACAAACTATGCCAGACTCACCAAAATTACTTCGGCTACTCTAAATCATCACCAACTAACCCTTACCACAACAAACTAAACCCAATCACTTTTAAATTACAAAAAAATGCGACTAACCATAGCAAACTATGCCAAACTCACCTAAATTACTTCGGCTATCAAAAATCACCCCCAACTACACCTTACAGCAACAAACTAAGCCCAATCACTTTAAAATTACAACAAAATGCTAAAACTCGTAACAAACTATACCAGAATCACCTAAATTACTTCGGCTACCGTAAATCACCCCCAACTATCCCTTACCACAACAAACCAAACCATATCATCTTAAAATTACAAAAAAGGTGTACAAATCATAACAAACTATGCCAGACTCACCTAAATTACTTCGGCTACTCTAAATCATCACCAAGTAACCCTTACCACAACAAACTAAACCCAATCACTTTTAAATTACAAAAAAATGCAACTAACCATAGCAAACTATGCCAAACTCACCTAAATTACTTCGGCTACCATAAATCATCACCAACTAACCCTTTTCACAACAAACTAAACCCAATCACTTTTAAATTACAAAAAAATGCTACTAACCATAGCAAACTATGCCAAACTCACCTAAATTACTTCGGCTATCAAAAATCACCCCCAACTACACTTTACAGCAACAAACTAAGCCCAATCACTTTAAAATTACAAAAAAATGCTAAAAATGATAACAAGCTATACCAGAATCACCTAAATTAGTTCGGCTACCGTAAATCACCCCCAACTATCCTATACCACAACAAACCAAACCATATCATCTTAAAATTACAAAAAAAGGTGTACAAATCATAACAAACTATGCCAGACTCACCTAAATTACTTCGGCTACTCTAAATCATCACCAACTAACCCTTACCACAACAAACTAAACCCAATCACTATTAAATTACAAAAAAATGCTCCTAACCATAGCAAACAATGCCAAACTCACCTAAATTACTTCGGCTACCATAAATCATCACCTACTAACCCTTACCACAACAAACTAAACCCAATCACATTTAAATTACAAAAAAATGCTACTAACCATAGCAAACTAAGCCAAACTCACCTAAATTACTTCGGCTATCAAAAATCACCCCCAACTACACTTTACAGCAACAAACTAAGCCCAATCACTTTAAAATTACAAAAAAATGCTAAAAATCATAACAAACTATACCAGAATCACCTAAATTACTTCGGCTACCGTAAATCACCCCCCACTATCCCTTACCACAACAAACCAAACCATATCATCTTAAAATTACAAAAAAGGTGAACAAATCATAACAAACTATGCCAGACTCACCTAAATTACTTCGGCTACTCTAAATCATCACCAACTAATCTTTACCACAACAAACTAAACCCAATCACTTTTAAATTACAAATAAATGCTACTAACCATAGCAAACAATGACAAACTCACCTAAATTACTTCGGCTACCATAAATCATCACCAACTAACCCTTACCACAACAAACTAAACCCAATCACTTTTAAATTACAAAAAAATTCTACTAACCATAGCAAACTATGCCAAACTCACCTAAATTACTTCGGCTATCAATAATCACCCCCAACTACTCTTTACAGCAACAAACTAAGGCCAATCACTTTAAAATTACTACTCTAAATCATCACCAACTAACCCTTACCACAACAAACTAAACCCAATCACTTTTAAATTACAAAAAAATGCTACTAACCATAGCAAACTATGCCAAACTCACCTAAATTACTTCGGCTACCATAAATTATCACCAACTAACCCTTACCACAACAAACTAAACCCAATCACTTTTAAATTACAAAAAAATTCTATTAAACATAGCAAACTATGCCAAACTCACCTAAATTACTTCGGCTATCAAAAACCACCCCCAACTACACTTTACCGCAACAAACTAAGCCCTATCACTATAAAATTACAATAAAATGCTAAAAATCATAACAAACTATACCAGAATTACCTAAATTACTTCGGCTACCGTAAATCACCCCCAACTATCCCTTACCACAACAAACCAAACCATATCATCTTAAAATTACAAAAAAAGGTGTACAAATCATAACAAACTATGCCAGACTCACCTAAATTACTTCGGCTACACTAAATCATCACCAACTAACCCTTACCACAACAAACTAAACCCAATCACTTTTAAATTACAAAAAAATGCAACTAACCATAGCAAACTATGCCAAACTCACCTAAATTACTTCGGCTACCATAAATCATCACCAACTAACCCTTTTCACAACAAACTAAACCCAATCAATTTTAAATTACAAAAAAATGCTACTAACCATAGCAAACTATGCCAAACTTACCTAAATTACTTCGGCTATCAAAAATCACCCCCAACTACACTTTACAGCAACAAACTAAGCCCAATCACTTTAAAATTACAAAAAAATGCTAAAAATCATAACAAACTATACCAGAATCACCTAAATTACTTCGGCTACCGTAAATCACCCCCAACTATCCCTTACCACAACAAACCAATCCATATCATCTTAAAATTACAAAAAAAGGTGTACAAATCATAACAAACTATGCCAGACTCACCTAAATTACTTCGGCTACTCTAAATCATCACCAACTAACCCTTACCACAACAAACTTAACCCAATCACATTTAAATTACAAAAAAATGCTTTTAAACCATAGCAAACTATGCCAAACTCACCTAAATTACTTCGGCTACCATAAATCATCACCAACTAACCCTTACCACAACAAGCTAAACCCAATCACTTTTAAATTACAAAAAAATGCTACTAACCATAGCAAACTATGCCAAACTCACCTAAATTACTTCGGCTATCAAAAATCACCCCCAACTACACTTTACAGCAACAAACTAAGCCTAATCACTTTAAAATTACAAAAAAATGCTAAAAATCATAACAAACTATACCAGAATCACCTAAATTACTTCGGCTACCGTAAATCACCCCCAACTATCCCTTACCACAACAAACCAAACCATATCATCTTAAAATTACAAAAAAAGGTGTACAAATCATAACAAACTATGCCAGACTCACCTAAATTACTTCGGCTACTCTAAATCATCACCAACTAACCCTTACCACAACAAACTAATCTCAATCACTTTTAAATCACAAAAAAATGCTCCTAACCATAGCAAACTATGACAAACTCACCTAAATTACTTCGGCTACCATAAATCATCACCAACTAACCCTTACCACAACAAACTAAACCCAATCACTTTTAAATTACAAAAAAATGCTACTAACCATAGCAAACTATGCCAAACTCACCTAAATTACTTCGGCTATCAAAAATCACCCCCAACTACACTTTACAGCAACAAACAAAGCCCAATCACTTTAAAATTACAAAAAAATGCTAAAAATCATAACAAACTATACCAGAATCACCTAAATTACTTTGGCTACCGTAAATCACCCCCAACTATCCCTTACCACAACAAACCAAACCATATCATCTTAAAATTACAAAAAAAGGTGTACAAATCATAACAAACTATGCCAGACTCACCTAAATTACTTCGGCTACTCTAAATCATCACCAACTAACCCTTACCACAACAAACTAAACCCAATCACTTTTAAATAACAAAAAAATTCTACTAACCATAGCAAACTATGCCAAACTCACCTAAATTACTTCGGCTACCATAAATCATCACCAACTAACCCTTACCACAACAAACTAAACCCAATCATTTTTAAATTACAAAAAAATGCTACTAACCATAGTAAACTATGCCAAACTCACCTAAATTACTTCGGCTATCAAAAATCACCCCCATCTACACTTTACAGCAACAAATTAAGCCCAATCACTTTAAAATTGCAAAAAAATGCTAAAAATCATAACAAACTATACCAGAATCACCTAAATTACTTCGGCTACCGTAAATCACCCCCAACTATCCCTTACCACAACAAACCAAACCATCTCATCTTAAAATTACAAAAAAAGGTGTACAAATCATAACAAACTATGCCAGACTCACCTAAATTACTTCGGCTACTCTAAATCATCACCAACTAACCCTTACCACAACAAACTAAACCCAATGCTAAAAATCATAACAAACTATACCAGAATCACCTAAATTACTTCGGCTACCGTAAATCACCCCCAACTATCCCTTACCACAACAAACCAAACCATATCATCTTAAAATTACAAAAAAAGGTGTACAAATCATAACAAACTATGCCAGACTCACCTAAATTACTTCGGCTACTCTAAATCATCACCAACTAACCCTTACCACAACAAACTAAACCCAATCACTTTAAAATTACAAAAAAATGCTCCTAACCATAGCAAACTATGCCAAACTCACCTAAATTACTTCGGCTAACATAAATCATCACCAACTATCCCTTACCACAACAAACTAAACCCAATCACTTTTAAATTACAAAAAAATGCTACTAACCATAGCAAACTATGCCAAACTCACCTAAATTACTTCGGCTATCAAAAATCACCCCCAACTACACTTTACAGCAACAAACTAAGCCCAATCACATTAAAATTACAAAAAAATGCTAAAAATCATAACAAACTATACCAGAATCACCTAAATTACTTTGGCTACCGTAAATCACCCCCAACTATCCCTTACCACAACAAACCAAACCATTTCATCTTAAAATTAAAAAAAAAATTGAACAAATCATAACAAACTATGCCAGACTCACCTAAATTACTTCGCCTACTCTAAATCATCACCAACTAACCCTTACCACAACAAACTAAACCCAATCACTTTTAAATTACAAAAAAATGCTCCTAACCATAGCAAACTATGCTAAAGTTACCTAAATTACTTCGGCTACCATAAATCATCACCAACTAACCCTTACCACAACAAACTAAACCCAATCACTTTTAAATTACAAAAAAATGCTACTAACCATAGCAAACTATGCCAAACTCACCTAAATTACTTCGGCTATCAAAAATCACCCCCAACTACACTTTACAGCAACAAACTAAGCCCAATCACTTTAAAATTACAAAAAATGCTAAAAATCATAACAAACTATACCAGAATCACCTAAATTACTTCGGCTACCTTAAATCACCCCCAACTATCCCTTACCACAACAAACCAAACCATATCATCTTAAAATTACAAAAAAAGGTGTACAAATCATAACAAACTATGCCAGACTCACCAAAATTACTTCGGCTACTCTAAATCATCACCAACTAACCCTTACCACAACAAACTAAACCCAATAACTTTTAAATTACAAAAAAATGCTCCTAACCATAGCAAACTATGCCAAACTCACCTAAATTACTTCGGCTAACATAATTCATCACCAACTATCCCTTACCACAACAAACTAAACCCAATCACTTTTAAATTACAAAAAAATGCTACTAACCATAGTAAACTATGCCAAACTCACCTAACTTACTTCGGCTATCAAAAATCACCCCCATCTACACTTTACAGCAACAAATTAAGCCCAATCATTTTAAAATCGCAAAAAAATGCTAAAAATCATAACAAACTATACCAGAATCACCTAAATTACTTCGGCTACTGTAAATCACCCCCAACTATCCCTTACCACAACAAACCAAACCATCTCATCTTAAAATTACAAAAAAAGGTGTACAAATCATAACAAACTATGCCAGACTCACCTAAATTACTTCGGCTACTCTAAATCATCACCAACTAACCCTTACCACAACAAACTAAACCCAATCACTTTTAAATTACAAAAAAATGCTACTAACCATAGCAAACTATGCCAAACTCACCTAAATTGTTTTGGCTTCCATAAATCATCACCAACTAACCCTTACCACAACAAACTAAACCCAATCACTTTTAAATTAAAAAAAAATGCTACTAACCATAGCAAACTATGCCAAACTCACCTAAATTACTTCGGCTATCAAAAATCACCCCCAACTACACTTTACAGCAACAAACTAGGCCCAATCACTTTAAAATTACAAAAAATGCTAAAAATCATAACAAACTACACCAGAATCACCTAAATTACTTCGGCTACCGTAAATCACCCCCAACTATCCCTTACCACAACAAACCAAACCATATCATCTTAAAATTACAAAAAAAGGTGTACAAATCATAACAAACTATGCCAGACTCACCTAAATTACTTCGGCTACTCTAAATCATCACCAACTAACCCTTACCACAACAAACTAAACCCAATCACTGTTAAATTACAAAAAAATGCTACTAACCATAGCAAACTATGCCAAACTCACCTAAATTACTTCGGCTATCAAAAATCACCCCCAACTACACTTTACAGCAACAAACTAAGCCCAATCACATTAAAATTACAAAAAAATGCTAAAAATCATAACAAACTATACCAGAATCACCTAAATTACTTCGGCTACCGTAAATCACCCCCAACTATTCCTTACCACAACAAACCAAACCATATCATCTTAAAATTACAAAAAAGGTGTACAAATCATAACAAACTATGCCAGATTCACCTAAATTACTTTGGCTACTGTAAATCATCACCAACTAACCCCTACCACAACAAACTAAACCCAATCATTTTTAATTACAAAAAAATGCTACTAACCATAGCAAACTATGCCAAACTCACCTAAATTACTTCGGCTATCAAAAATCACCCTCAACTACACTTTACAGCAACAAACTAAGCCCAATCACTTTAAAATTACAAAAAAATGCTAAAAATCATAACAAACTATACCAGAACCACCTAAATTACTTCGGCTACCGTAAATCACCCCCAACTATCCCTTACCACAACAAACCAAACCATATCGTCTTAAAATTACAAAAAAAGGTGTACAAATCATAACAAACTATGCCAGACTCACCTAAATTACTTCGGCTACTCTAAATCATCACCAAATAACCCTTACCACAACAAACTAAACCCAATCACTTTTAAATTACAAAAAAATGCTACTAACCCTAGCAAACTATGCCAAACTCACCTAAACTACTTCGGCTCTCAAAAATCACCCCCAACTACACTTTACAGCAACAACCTAAGCCCAATCACTTTAAAATTACAAAAAAATGCTAAAAATCATAACAAGCTATACCAAAACCACCTTAATTACTTCGGTTACCGTAAATCACCCCCAACTATCCCTTACCACAACAAAACAAACCATATCATCTTAAAATTACAAAAAAAGGTGTACAAATCATAACAAACTATGCCAGACTCACCTAAATTACTTCGGCTACTCTAAATCATCACCAACTAACCCTTACCACAACAAACTAAACCCAATCACTTTTAAATTACAAAAAAATGCTACTAACCATAGCAAACTATGCCAAACTCACCTAAATTACTTCGGCTCTCAAAAATCACCCCCAACTACACTTTACAGCAACAAACTAAGCCCAATCACTTTAAAATTACAAAAAAATGCTAAAAATCATAACAAGCTATACCAAAACCACCTAATTACTTCGGTTACCGTAAATCACCCCCAACTATCCCTTACCACAACAAAACAAACCATATCATCTTAAAATTACAAAAAAGGTGTACAAATCATAACAAACTATGCCAGACTCACCTAAATTACTTCGGCTACTCTAAATCATCACCAACTAACCCTTACCACAACAAACTAAACCCAATCACTGTTAAATTACAAAAAAATGCTACTAACCATAGCAAACTATGCCAAACTCACCTAAATTACTTCGGCTATCAAAAATCACCCCCAACTACACTTTACAGCAACAAACTAAGCCCAATCACATTAAAATTACAAAAAAATGCTAAAAATCATAACAAACTATACCAGAATCACCTAAATTACTTCGGCTACCGTAAATCACCCCCAACTATTCCTTACCACAACAAACCAAACCATATCATCTTAAAATTACAAAAAAGGTGTACAAATCATAACAAACTATGCCAGATTCACCTAAATTACTTTGGCTACTGTAAATCATCACCAACTAACCCCTACCACAACAAACTAAACCCAATCATTTTTAATTACAAAAAAATGCTACTAACCATAGCAAACTATGCCAAACTCACCTAAATTACTTCGGCTATCAAAAATCACCCTCAACTACACTTTACAGCAACAAACTAAGCCCAATCACTTTAAAATTACAAAAAAATGCTAAAAATCATAACAAACTATACCAGAACCACCTAAATTACTTCGGCTACCGTAAATCACCCCCAACTATCCCTTACCACAACAAACCAAACCATATCGTCTTAAAATTACAAAAAAAGGTGTACAAATCATAACAAACTATGCCAGACTCTCCTAAATTACTTCGGCTACTCTAAATCATCACCAAATAACCCTTACCACAACAAACTAAACCCAATCACTTTTAAATTACAAAAAAATGCTACTAACCCTAGCAAACTATGCCAAACTCACCTAAACTACTTCGGCTCTCAAAAATCACCCCCAACTACACTTTACAGCAACAACCTAAGCCCAATCACTTTAAAATTACTAAAAAATGCTAAAAATCATAACAAGCTATACCAAAACCACCTTAATTACTTCGGTTACCGTAAATCACCCCCAACTATCCCTTACCACAACAAAACAAACCATATCATCTTAAAATTTCAAAAAAAGGTGTACAAATCATAACAAACTATGCCAGACTCACCTAAATTACTTCGGCTACTCTAAATCATCACCAACTAACCCTTACCACAACAAACTAAACCCAATCACTTTTAAATTACAAAAAAATGCTACTAACCATAGCAAACTATGCCAAACTCACCTAAATTACTTCGGCTCTCAAAAATCACCCCCAACTACACTTTACAGCAACAAACTAAGCCCAATCACTTTAAAATTACAAAAAAATGCTAAAAATCATAACAAGCTATACCAAAACCACCTAATTACTTCGGTTACCGTAAATCACCCCCAACTATCCCTTACCACAACAAAACAAACCATATCATCTTAAAATTACAAAAAAAGGTGTACAAATCATAACAAACTATGCCAGACTCACCTAAATTACTTCGGCTACTCTAAATCATCACCAACTAACCCTTACCACAACAAACTAAACCCAATCACTTTTAAATTACAAAAAAATGCTCCTAACCATAGCAAACTATGCCAAACTCACCTAAATTACTTCGGCTACCATAAATCATCACCAACTATCCCTTACCACAACAAACTAAACCCAATCACTATAAAATTACAAAAAAATGCTACTAACCATAGCAAACTATGCCAAACTCACCTAAATTACTTCGGCTATTAAAAATCACCCCCAACTACACTTTACAGCAACAAACAAAGCCCAATCACTTTAAACTTACAAAAAAATGCTAAAAATTATAACAAACTATGCCAAAATCACCTAAATAACTTCGGCTACCGTAAATCACCCCCAACTATCCCTTACCACAACAAACTAAACCATATAATCTTAAAATTACAAAAAAAGGTGTACAAATCATAACAAACTATGCGAGACTCACCTAAATTACTTCGGCTACTCTAAATCATCACCAACTAACCCTTACCACAACAAACTAAACCCAATCACTTTTAAGTTACAAAAAAATGCTACTAGCCATAGCAAATTATGCCAAACTCACCTAAATTACTTCGGCTCTCAAAAATCACCCCCAACTACACTTTATAGCAACAAACTAAGCCCAATCACTTTAAAATTACAAAAAAATGCTAAAAATCATAACAAGCTATACCAAAACCACCTAAATTACTTCGGTTACCGTAAATCACCCCCAACTATCCCTTACCACAACAAAACAAACCATATCATCTTAAAATTACAAAAAAAGGTGTACAAATCATAACAAACTATGCCAGACCCACCTAAATTACTTCGGCTACTCTAAATCATCACCAACTAACCCTTACCACAACAAACTAAACCCAATGACTTTTAAATTACAAAAAAATGCTACTAACCATAGCAAACTATGCCAAACTCACCTAAATTACTTTGGCTACCAAAAAGCACCCCAAATACACTTTACAGCAACAAACTAAGCCCAATCACTTTATAATTACAAAAAAATGCTAAAAATCATAACAAACTCTACCAGAATCACCTAAATTACTTCGGCTACCGTAGATCACCCCCAACTATCCCTTACCACAACAAACCAAACCATATCGTCTTAAAATTACAAAAAAAGGTGTACAAATCATAACAAACTATGCCAGACCCACCTAAATTACTTCGGCTACTCTAAATCATCACCAACTAACCCTTACCACAACAAACTAAACCCAATCACTTTTAAATTACAAAAAAATGCTCCTAACCATAGCAAACTATGCCAAACTCACCTAAATTACTTCGGCTACCATAAATCATCACCAACTATCCCTTACCACAAGAAACTAAACCCAATCACTTTTAAATTACAAAAAAATACTACTAACCATAGCAAAGTATGCCATACTCACCTAAATTACTTCGGCTACCATAAATCATCACCAACTAACCCTTACCACAACAAACTAAACCCAATCACTTTTAAGTTACAAAAAAATGCTACTAGCCATAGCAAATTATGCCAAACTCACCTAAATTACTTCGGCTATCAAAAAGCACCCCCAACTACACTTTACAGCAGCAAACTAAGCCCAATCACTTTAAAATTACAAAAAAATGCTAAAAATCATAACAAGCTATACCAAAACCACCTAATTACTTCGGTTACCGTAAATCACCCCCAACTATCCCTTACCACAACAAAACAAACCAAATCATCTTAAAATTACAAAAAAAGGTGTACAAATCATAACAAACTATGCCAGACTCACCTAAATTACTTCGGCTACTCTAAATCATCACCAACTAACCCTTACCACAACAAACTAAACCCAATCACTTTTAAATTACAAAAAAATACTACTAACCATAGCAAAGTATGCCATACTCACCTAAATTACTTCGGCTACCATAAATCATCACCAACTAACCCTTACCACAACAAACTAAACCCAATCACTTTTAAGTTACAAAAAAATGCTACTAGCCATAGCAAATTATGCCAAACTCACCTAAATTACTTCGGCTATCAAAAAGCACCCCCAACTACACTTTACAGCAGCAAACTAAGCCCAATCACTTTAAAATTACAAAAAAATGCTAAAAATCATAACAAACTATACCAGAATTACCTAAATTACTTTGGCTACCGTAAATCACCCCCAACTATCCCTTACCACAACAAACCAAACCAAATCATCTTAAAATTACAAAAAAAGGTGTACAAATCATAACAAACTATGCCAGACTCCCCTAAATTACTTCGGCTATTCTAAATCATCACCAACTAACCCTTACCACAACAAACTAAACCCAATTACTTTTAAATTACAAAAAAATGCTACTAACCATTGCAAACTATGCCAAGTTCACCTAAATTACTTCGGCTATCAAAAATCACCCCCAACTACACTTTACAGCAACAAACTAAGCTCAATCACTTTAAAATTACAAAAAAAATGCTATAAATCATAACAAACTATACCAGAATCACCTAAATTACTTCGGCTACCGTAAATCACCCCCAACTATCCCTTACCACAACAAACCAAACCATATCATCTTAAAATTACAAAAAAAGGTGTACAAATCATAACAAACTACGCCAGACTCACCTAAATTACTTCGGCTACTCTAAATCATCACCAACTAACCCTTACCACAACAAACTAAACCCAATCACTTTTAAATTGCAAAAAAATGCTACTAACCATAGCAAACTATGCCAAACTCACCTAAATTACTTCGGCTACCATAAGTCATCAGCAACTAATCCTTACCACAACAAACTAAACCCAATCACTTTTAAATTACAAAAAAATGCTACTAACTATAGCAAACTATGCCAAACTCACCTAAATTACTTCGGCTAACAAAAATCACCCCCAACTACACTTTACAGCAACAAACTAAGCCCAATCACTTTAAAATTACAAAAAAATGCTAAAAATAATAACAAACTATACCAGAATCACCTAAATTACTTCGGCTACCGTAAATCACCCCCAACTATCCCTTACCACAACAAACCAAACCATATCATCTTAAAATTACAAAAAAAGTTGTACAAATCATAACAAACACTGCCAGACTCACCTAAATTACTTCGGCTACTCTAAATCATCACCAACTAACACTTATCACAACAAACTAAACCCAATCACTTTTAAATTACAAAAAAATGCTCCTAACTATAACAAACTATGTCAAACTCACCTAAATTACTTCGGCTACTATAAATCATCACCAACTAACCCTTACCACAACAAAATAAACCCAATCACTTTTAAATTACAAAAAAATGCTACTAACCATAGCAAACTATGCCAAACTCACCTAAATTACTTCGGCTATCAAAAATCACCCCCAACTACACTCTACAGCAACAAACTAAGCTCAATCACTTTAAAATTACAAAAAAAATGCTAAAAATCATAACAAACTATACCAGAATCACCTAAATTACTTCGGCTACCGTAAATCACCCCCAACTATCCCTTACCACAACAAACCAAACCATATCATCTTAAAATTACAAAAAAAGGTGTACAAATCATAACAAACTACGCCAGACTCACCTAAATTACTTCGGCTACCATAAATCATCACCAACTAACCCTTACCACAACAAACTAAACCCAATCACTTTTAAATTACAAAAAAATGCTACTAACTATAGCAAACTATACCAGAATCACCTAAATTACTTCGGCTACCGTAAATCACCCCCAACTATCCCTTACCACAACAAACCAAACCATATCATCTTAAAATTACAAAAAAAGGTGTACAAATCATAACAAACTATGCCAGACTCACCTAAATTACTTCGGCTACTCTAAATCATCACCAACTAACCCTTACCACAACAAACTAAACCCAATCACTTTTAAATTACAAAAAAATGCTAGTAACCATAGCAAACTATGCCAAACTCACCTAAATTACTTCGGCTACCATAAATCATTACCAACTAACCCTTACCACAACAAACTAAACCCAATCACTTTTAAATTAAAAAAAAATTCTACTAATCATAGCAAACTATGCCAAACTCACCTAAATTACTTCGGCTATCAAAAATCACCCCCAACTACACTTTACAGCAACAAACTAAACCCAATCACTTTTAAATTACAAAAAAATGCTCCTAACTATAACAAACTATGTCAAACTCACCTAAATTACTTCGGCTACTATAAATCATCACCAACTAACCCTTACCACAACAAAATAAACCCAATCACTTTTAAATTACAAAAAAATGCTACTAACCATAGCAAACTAAGCCAAACTCACCTAAATTACTTCGGCTATCAAAAATCACCCCCAACTACACTCTACAGCAACAAACTAAGCTCAATCATTTTAAAATTACAAAAAAAATGCTAAAAATCATAACAAACTATACCAGAATTACCTAAATTACTTCGGCTACCGTAAATCACCCCCAACTATCCCTTACCACAACAAACCAAACCATATCATCTTAAAATTACAAAAAAAGGTGTACAAATCATAACAAACTACGCCAGACTCACCTAAATTACTTCGGCTACCATAAATCATCACCAACTAACCCTTACCACAACAAACTAAACCCAATCACTTTTAAATTACAAAAAAATGCTACTAACTATAGCAAACTATACCAGAATCACCTAAATTACTTCGGCTACCGTAAATCACCCCCAACTATCCCTTACCACAACAAACCAAACCATATCATCTTAAAATTACAAAAAAAGGTGTACAAATCATAACAAACTATGCCAGACTCACCTAAATTACTTCGGCTACTCTAAATCATCACCAACTAACCCTTACCACAACAAACTAAACCCAATCACTTTTAAATTACAAAAAAATGCTAGTAACCATAGCAAACTATGCCAAACTCACCTAAATTACTTCGGCTACCATAAATCATTACCAACTAACCCTTACCACAACAAACTAAACCCAATCACTTTTAAATTAAAAAAAAATTCTACTAATCATAGCAAACTATGCCAAACTCACCTAAATTACTTCGGCTATCAAAAATCACCCCCAACTACACTTTACAGCAACAAACTAAACCCAATCACTTTTAAATTACAAAAAAATGCTCCTAACTATAACAAACTATGTCAAACTCACCTAAATTACTTCGGCTACTATAAATCATCACCAACTAACCCTTACCACAACAAAATAAACCCAATCACTTTTAAATTACAAAAAAATGCTACTAACCATAGCAAACTAAGCCAAACTCACCTAAATTACTTCGGCTATCAAAAATCACCCCCAACTACACTCTACAGCAACAAACTAAGCTCAATCATTTTAAAATTACAAAAAAAATGCTAAAAATCATAACAAACTATACCAGAATTACCTAAATTACTTCGGCTACCGTAAATCACCCCCAACTATCCCTTACCACAACAAACCAAACCATATCATCTTAAAATTACAAAAAAAGGTGTACAAATCATAACAAACTACGCCAGACTCACCTAAATTACTTCGGCTACCATAAATCATCACCAACTAACCCTTACCACAACAAACTAAACCCAATCACTTTTAAATTACAAAAAAATGCTACTAACTATAGCAAACTATACCAGAATCACCTAAATTACTTCGGCTACCGTAAATCACCCCCAACTATCCCTTACCACAACAAACCAAACCATATCATCTTAAAATTACAAAAAAAGGTGTACAAATCATAACAAACTATGCCAGACTCACCTAAATTACTTCGGCTACTCTAAATCATCACCAACTAACCCTTACCACAACAAACTAAACCCAATCACTTTTAAATTACAAAAAAATGCTAGTAACCATAGCAAACTATGCCAAACTCACCTAAATTACTTCGGCTACCATAAATCATTACCAACTAACCCTTACCACAACAAACTAAACCCAATCACTTTTAAATTAAAAAAAAATTCTACTAACCATAGCAAACTATGCCAAACTCACCTAAATTACTTCGGCTATCAAAAATCACCCCCAACTACACTTTACAGCAACAAACTAAACCCTATAACTTTAAAATTACAAAAAAATGCTAAAAATCATAACAAACTATACCAGAATCACCTAAATTACTTCGGCTACCGTAAATCACCCCCAACTATCCCTTACCACAACAAACCAAACCATATCATCTTAAAATTACAAAAAAAGGTGTACAAATCATAACAAAATAGGCCAGACTCACCTAAATTACTTTGGCTGCTCTAAATCATCACCAACTAACCCTTACCACAACAAACTAAACCCAATCACTTTTAAATTACAAAAAAATGCTACTAACCATAGCAAACTATGCCAAACTCACCTAAATTACTTCGGCTACCATAAAACATCACCAACTAACCCTTACCACATCAAACTAAACCCAATCACTTTTAAATTTCAAAAAAATGCTACTAACCATAGCAAACTATGCCAAACTCACCTAAATTACTTCGGCTAACAAAAATCACCCTCAACTACACTTTACAGCAACAAACTAAACCCAATCACTTTAAAATTACAAAAAAATGCTAAAAATCATAACAAACTATACCAGAATCACCTAAATTACTTTGGCTACCGTAAATCACCCCCAACTATCCCTTACCACAACAAATAAAACCATATCATCTTAAAATTACAAGAAAAGGTGTACAAATCATAACAAACTAGGCCAGACTCACCTAAATTACTTCGGCTACTCTAAATCATCACCAACTAACCCTTACCACAACAACTAAACCCAATCACTTTTAAATTACAAAAAAATGTTACTAACCATAGCAAACTATGCCAAACTCACCTAAATTACTTCGGCTACCATAAATCATCACCAACTAACCCTTACCACATCAAACTAAACCCAATTACTTTTAAATAACAAAAAAATGCTACTAACCATAGCAAACTATGCCAAACTTACCTAAATTATTCGGCTATCAAAAATCACCCCCAACTACACTTTACAGCAACAAACTAAACCCAATCACTTTAAAATTACAAAAAAATGCTAAAAATCATAACAAACCATACCAAACTATAAATTACTTCGGCTGCTCTAAATCATCACCAACTAACCCTTACCACAACAAACTAAACCCAATCACTTTTAAATTACAAAAAAATGCTACTAACCATAGCAAACTATGCCAAACTCACCTAAATTACTTCGGCTACCATAAAACATCACCAACTAACCCTTACCACATCAAACTAAACCCAATCACTTTTAAATTACAAAAAAATGCTACTAACCATAGCAAACTATGCCAAACTCACCTAAATTACTTCGGCTAACAAAAATCACCCTCAACTACACTTTACAGCAACAAACTAAACCCAATCACTTTAAAATTACAAAAAAATGCTAAAAATCATAACAAACTATACCAGAATCACCTAAATTACTTTGGCTACCGTAACTCACCCCCAACTATCCCTTACCACAACAAACCGAACCATATCATCTTAAAATTACACGAAAAGGTGTACAAATCATAACAAACTAGGCCAGACTCACTTAAATTACTTCGGCTACTCTAAATCATCACCAACTAAGCCTTACCACAACAACTAAACCCAATCACTTTTAAATTACAAAAAAATGTTACTAACCATAGCAAACTATGCCAAACTCACCTAAATTACTTCGGCTACCATAAATCATCACCAACTAACCCTTACCACATCAAACTAAACCCAATTACTTTTAAATTACAAAAAAATGCTACTAACCATAGCAAACTATGCCAAACTTACCTAAATTACTTCGGCTCTCAAAAATCACCCCCAACTACACTTTACAGCAACAAACTAAGCCCAATCACTTTAAAATTACAAAAAAATGCTAAAAATCATAACAAGCTATACCAAAACCACCTAATTACTTCGGTTACCGTAAATCACCCCCAACTATCCCTTACCACAACAAAACAAACCATATCATCTTAAAATTACAAAAAAAGGTGTACAAATCATAACAAACTATGCCAGACTCACCTAAATTACTTCGGCTACTCTAAATCATCACCAACTAACCCTTACCACAACAAACTAAACCCAATCACTTTTAAATTACAAAAAAATGCTACTAACCATAGCAAACTATGCCAAACTCACCTAAATTACTTCGGCTCTCAAAAATCACCCCCAACTACACTTTACAGCAACAAACTAAGCCCAATCACTTTAAAATTACAAAAAAATGCTAAAAATCATAACAAGCTATACCAAAACCACCTAATTACTTCGGTTACCGTAAATCACCCCCAACTATCCCTTACCACAACAAAACAAACCATATCATCTTAAAATTACAAAAAAAGGTGTACAAATCATAACAAACTATGCCAGACTCACCTAAATTACCTCGGCTACTCTAAATCATCACCAACTAACCCTTACCACAACAAACTAAACCCAATCACTGTTAAATTACAAAAAAATGCTACTAACCATAGCAAACTATGCCAAACTCACCTAAATTACTTCGGCTATCAAAAATCACCCCCAACTACACTTTACAGCAACAAACTAAGCCCAATCACATTAAAATTACAAAAAAATGCTAAAAATCATAACAAACTATACCAGAATCACCTAAATTACTTCGGCTACCGTAAATCACCCCCAACTATTCCTTACCACAACAAACCAAACCATATCATCTTAAAATTACAAAAAAGGTGTACAAATCATAACAAACTATGCCAGATTCACCTAAATTACTTTGGCTACTGTAAATCATCACCAACTAACCCCTACCACAACAAACTAAACCCAATCATTTTTAATTACAAAAAAATGCTACTAACCATAGCAAACTATGCCAAACTCACCTAAATTACTTCGGCTATCAAAAATCACCCTCAACTACACTTTACAGCAACAAACTAAGCCCAATCACTTTAAAATTACAAAAAAATGCTAAAAATCATAACAAACTATACCAGAACCACCTAAATTACTTCGGCTACCGTAAATCACCCCCAACTATCCCTTACCACAACAAACCAAACCATATCGTCTTAAAATTACAAAAAAAGGTGTACAAATCATAACAAACTATGCCAGACTCACCTAAATTACTTCGGCTACTCTAAATCATCACCAAATAACCCTTACCACAACAAACTAAACCCAATCACTTTTAAATTACAAAAAAATGCTACTAACCCTAGCAAACTATGCCAAACTCACCTAAACTACTTCGGCTCTCAAAAATCACCCCCAACTACACTTTACAGCAACAACCTAAGCCCAATCACTTTAAAATTACTAAAAAATGCTAAAAATCATAACAAGCTATACCAAAACCACCTTAATTACTTCGGTTACCGTAAATCACCCCCAACTATCCCTTACCACAACAAAACAAACCATATCATCTTAAAATTTCAAAAAAAGGTGTACAAATCATAACAAACTATGCCAGACTCACCTAAATTACTTCGGCTACTCTAAATCATCACCAACTAACCCTTACCACAACAAACTAAACCCAATCACTTTTAAATTACAAAAAAATGCTCCTAACCATAGCAAACTATGCCAAACTCACCTAAATTACTTCGGCTAACAAAAATCACCCCCAACTACACTTTACAGCAACAAACTAAGCCCAATCACTTTAAAATTACAAAAAAATGCTAAAAATAATAACAAACTATACCAGAATCACCTAAATTACTTCGGCTACCGTAAATCACCCCCAACTATCCCTTACCACAACAAACCAAACCATATCATCTTAAAATTACAAAAAAAGGTGTACAAATCATAACAAACTATGCCAGACTCACCTAAATTACTTCGGCTACTCTAAATCATCACCAACTAACCCTTACCACAACAAACTAAACCCAATCACTTTTAAATTACAAAAAAATACTACTAACCATAGCAAAGTATGCCATACTCACCTAAATTACTTCGGCTACCATAAATCATCACCAACTAACCCTTACCACAACAAACTAAACCCAATCACTTTTAAGTTACAAAAAAATGCTACTAGCCATAGCAAATTATGCCAAACTCACCTAAATTACTTCGGCTATCAAAAAGCACCCCCAACTACACTTTACAGCAGCAAACTAAGCCCAATCACTTTAAAATTACAAAAAAATGCTAAAAATCATAACAAACTATACCAGAATTACCTAAATTACTTTGGCTACCGTAAATCACCCCCAACTATCCCTTACCACAACAAACCAAACCAAATCATCTTAAAATTACAAAAAAAGGTGTACAAATCATAACAAACTATGCCAGACTCCCCTAAATTACTTCGGCTATTCTAAATCATCACCAACTAACCCTTACCACAACAAACTAAACCCAATTACTTTTAAATTACAAAAAAATGCTACTAACCATTGCAAACTATGCCAAGTTCACCTAAATTACTTCGGCTATCAAAAATCACCCCCAACTACACTTTACAGCAACAAACTAAACCCTATCACTTTAAAATTACAAAAAAATGCTAAAAATCATAACAAACTATACCAGAATCACCTAAATTACTTCGGCTACCGTAAATCACCCCCAACTATCCCTTACCACAACAAACCAAACCATATCATCTTAAAATTACAAAAAAAGGTGTACAAATCATAACAAAATAGGCCAGACTCACCTAAATTACTTTGGCTGCTCTAAATCATCACCAACTAACCCTTACCACAACAAACTAAACCCAATCACTTTTAAATTACAAAAAAATGCTACTAACCATAGCAAACTATGCCAAACTCACCTAAATTACTTCGGCTAACAAAAATCACCCTCAACTACACTTTACAGCAACAAACTAAACCCAATCACTTTAAAATTACAAAAAAATGCTAAAAATCATAACAAACTATACCAGAATCACCTAAATTACTTTGGCTACCGTAAATCACCCCCAACTATCCCTTACCACAACAAATAAAACCATATCATCTTAAAATTACAAGAAAAGGTGTACAAATCATAACAAACTAGGCCAGACTCACCTAAATTACTTCGGCTACTCTAAATCATCACCAACTAACCCTTACCACAACAACTAAACCCAATCACTTTTAAATTACAAAAAAATGTTACTAACCATAGCAAACTATGCCAAACTCACCTAAATTACTTCGGCTACCATAAATCATCACCAACTAACCCTTACCACATCAAACTAAACCCAATCACTTTTAAATTACAAAAAAATGCTACTAACCATAGCAAATTATGCCAAACTCACCTAAATTACTTCGGATACCATAAATCATCACCAACAAACCCTTACCAAAACAAACAAAACCCAATCACTTTTAAATTACAAAAAAATGCTACTAACCATAGCAAACTATGCCAAACTCACCTAAATTACTTCGGCTATCAAAAATCACACCCAACTACACTTTACAGCACCAAACTAAGCCCAATCACTTTAAAATTACAAAAAAATGCTAAAAATCATAACAAACTATACCAGAATCACCTAAATTACTTCGGCTAATGTAAATCACCCCCAACTTTCCCTTACCACAACAAACCAAACCATATCATCTTAAAATTACAAAAAACGGTGTACAAATCATAACAAACTATGCCAGACTCACCTAAACTACATCGGCTACTCTAAATCATCACCAACTAACCCTTACAACAACAAACTAAACCCAATCACTTTTAAATTACAAAAAAATGCTACTAACCATAGCAAACTATGCCAAACTCACCTAAATTACTTCGGCTACTATAAATCATCACCACCTAACCCTTACCACAACAAACTAAACCCAATCACTTTTAAATTACAAAAAAATGCAAGTAACCATAGCAAACTATGCCAAACTCACCTAAATTACTTCGGCTATCAAAAATCAACCCAACTACACTTTACAGCAACAAACTAAGCCCAATCATTTTAAAATTACAAAAAAATGCTAAAAATCATAACAAACTATACCAGAATCACCTAAATTACTTCGGCTACCGTAAATCACCCCCAACTATCCCTTACCACAACAAACCAAACCATATCATCTTAAAATTACAAAAAAAGGTGTACAAATCATAACAAACTATGCCAGACTCACCTAAATTACTTCGGCTACTCTAAATCATCACCAACTAACCCTTACCACAACAAACTAAACCCAATCACTTTTAAATTACAAAAAAATGCTACTAACCATAGCAAACTATGCCAAACTCACCTAAATTACTTCGGCTACTCTAAATCATCACCAACTAACCCTTACCACAACAAAAGGAAACCCAATCACTTTTAAATTACAAAAAAATGCTACTAACCATAGCAAACTATGCCAAACTCACCTAAATTACTTCGGCTACTATAAATCATCACCAACTAACCCTTACCACAACAAACTAAACCCAATCACTTTTAAATTACAAAAAAATGCAACTAACCATAGCAAACTATGCCAAACTCACCTAAATTACTTCGGCTATCAAAAATCAATCCAACTACACTTTACAGCAACAAACTAAGCCCAATCATTTTAAAATTACAAAAAAATGCTAAAAATCATAACAAACTATACCAGAATCACCTAAATTACTTCGGCTACCGTAAATCACCCCCAACTATCCCTTACCACAACAAACCAAACCATATCATCTTAAAATTACAAAAAAAGGTGTACAAATCATAACAAACTATGCCAGACTCACCTAAATTACTTCGGCTACTCTAAATCATCACCAACTAACCCTTACCACAACAAACTAAACCCAATCACTTTTAAATTACAAAAAAATGCTACTAACCATAGCAAACTATGCCAAACTCACCTAAATTACTTCGGCTACCATAAATCATCACCAACTAACCCTTACCACAACAAACTAAACCCAATCACTTTTAAATTACAAAAAAATGCTACTAACCATAGCAAACTATACCAAGCTCACCTAAATTACTTCGGTTACCATAAATCATTACTAACTAACCCTTACCACAACAAACTAAACCCAATCACTTTTAAATTACAAAAAAATACTACTAACCATAGCAAACTATGGCAAACTCACCTAAATTACTTCGGCTATCAAAAATCACCTCCAACTACACTTTACAGCAACAAACTAAGCCCAATCACTTTAAAATTACAAAAAAATGCTAAAAATCATAACAAACTATACCAGAATCACCTAAATTACTTCGGCTCCCGTAAATCACCCCCAACTATTCCTTACCACAACAAACCAAACCATATCATCTTAAAATTACAAAAAAAGGTGTACAAATCATAACAAACTATGCCAGACTCACCTAAATTACTTCGGCTACTCTAAATCATCACCAACTAACCCTTACCACAACAAACTAAACCCAATCACTTTTAAATTACAAAAAAATTCTCCTAACCATAGCAAACTATGCCAAACTCACCTAAATTACTTCGGCTACCATAAATCGTCACCAACTAACCCTTACCACAACAAACTAAACCCAATCACTTTTAAATTACAAAAAAATGCTACCAACCATAGCAAACTATGCCAAACTTACCTAAATTACTTCGGCTATCAAAAATTACCCCCAACTACACTTTACAGCAACAAACAAAGCCCAACCACTTTAAAATTACAAAAAAATGCTAAAAATCATAACAAACTATACCAGAATCACCTAAATTACTTCGGCTACCGTAAATCACCCCCAACTATCCCTTACCTCAACAAACCAAGCCATATCATCTTAAAATTACAAAAAAAGGTGTACAAATCATAACAAACTATGCCAGACTCACCTAAATTACTTCGGCTACTCTAAATCATCACCAACTAACCCTTTCCACAACAAACTAAACCCAATCACTTTTAAATTACAAAAAAATGCTCCTAACCATAGCAAACTATGCCAAACTCACCTAAATTACTTCGGCTATCAAAAATCACCCCCAACTACACTTTACAGCAACAAACTAAACCCAATCACTTTAAAATTACAAAAAAATGCTAAAAATCATAACAAACTATACCAGAATCACCTAAATTACTTCGGCTACCGTAAATCACCCCCAACTATCCCTTACCACAACAAACCAAACCATATCACCTTAAAATTACAAAAAAAGGTGTACAAATCATAACAAACTATGCCAGACTCACCTAAATTACTTCGGCTACTCTAAATCATCACCAACTAACCCTTACCACAACAAACTAAACCCAATCACTTTTAAATTACAAAAAAATGCTCCTAACCATAGCAAACTATGCCAAACTCACCTAAATTACTTCGGCTACCATAAATCATCACCAACTAACCCTTACCACAACAAACTAAACCCAATCACTTTTAAATTACAAAAACATGCTACTAACCATAGCAAACTATGCCAAACTCACCTAAATTACTTCGGCTATCAAAAATCACCCCCAACTACACTTTACAGCAACAAACTAAACTCAATCACTTTAAAATTACAAAAAAATGCTAAAAATCATAACAAACTATACCAGAATCACTTAAATTACTTCGGCTACCGTAAATCACCCCCAACTATCCCTTACCACAACAAACCAAACCATATCACCTTAAAATTACAAAAAAAGGTGTACAAATCATAGCAAACTATGCCAAACTCACCTAAATTACTTCGGCTACCATAAATCATCACCAACTAACCCTTACCACAACAAACTAAACCCAATCACTTTTAAATTACAAAAAAATGCTACTAACCATAGCAAACTATGCCAAACTCACCTAAATTACTTCGGCTACTCTAAATCATCACCAACTAACCCTTACCACAACAAACTAAACCCAATCACTTTTAAATTACAAAAAAATGCTTCTAACCATAGCAAACTATGCCAAACTCACCTAAATTACTTCGGCTACCATAAATCATCACCAACTATCCCTTACCACAACAAACCAAACCATATCATCTTAAAATTACAAAAAAAGGTGTACAAATCATAACAAACTATGCCAGACTCACCTAAATTACTTCGGCTACTCTAAATCATCACCAACTAACCCTTACCACAACAAACTAAACCCAATCACTTTTAACTTACAAAAAAATGCTACTAACCATAGCAAACTATGCCAAACTCACCTAAATTACTTCGGCTACCATAAATCATCACCAACTAACCCTTAGCACAACAAACTAAACCCAATCACTTTTAAATTACAAAAAAATGCTACTAACTATAGCAAACTATCCCAAACTCTCCTAAATTACTTCGGCTATCAAAAATCACCCCAACTACACTTTACAGCAACAAACTAAGCCCAATCACTTTAAAATTACAAAAAAATGCTAAAAATCATAACAAACTATACCAGAATCACCTAAATTACTTCGGCTACCGTAAATAACCCCCAACTCTCCCTTACCACAACAAACCAAACCATATCATCTTAAAATTACAAAACAAGGAGTACAAATCATAACAAACAATGCCAGACTCACCTAAATTACTTCGGCTACTCTAAATCATCCCCAACTAACCCTTTCCACAACAAACTAAACCCAATCACTTTTAAATTACAAAAAAATGCTAGTAACCATAGCAAACTATGCCAACTCACCTCAATTACTTCGGCTACCATAAATCATCACCAACTAACCCTTACCACAACAAACTAAACCCAATCACTTTTAAATTACAAAAAAATGCTACTAACCGTAGCAGACTATACCAAGCTCACCTAAATTACTTCGGCTATCAAAAATCACCTCCAACTACACTTTACAAAAACAAACTAAGCCCAATCACTTTAAAATTACAAAAAAATGCTAAAAATCATAACAAACTATACCAGAATCACCTAAATTACTTCGGCTACCGTAAATCACCCCCAACTATCTCTTACCACAACAAACCAAACCATATCATCTTAAAATTACAAAAAAAGGTGTACAAATCATAACAAACTATGCCAGACTCACCTAAATTACTTCGGCTACTCTAAATCATCACCAACTAACCCTTATCACAACAAACTAAACCCAATCACTTTTAAATTACAAAAAAATGCTACTAATCATAGCAAACTATGCCAGACTCACCTAAATTACTTCGGCTACTCTAAATCATCACCAACTAGCCCTTACCACAACAAACTAAACCCAATCACTTTTAAATTACAAAAACATGCTACTAACCATAGCAAACTATGCCAAACTCACCTAAATTACTTCGGCTACCATAAATCATCACCAACTAACCCTTACCACAACAAACTAAACCCAATCACTTTTAAATTACAAAAAAATGCTACTAACCATAGCAAACTTTGGCAAACTCACCTAAATTACTTCGGCTATCAAAAATCACCCCCAACTACACTTTGCAGCAACAAACTAAACCCAATCACTTTAAAATTACAAAAAAATGCTAAAAATCATAACAAACTATACCAGAATCACCTAAATTACTTCGGCTACCGTAAATCACACCCAACTATCCCTTACCACAACAAACCAAACCATATCACCTTAAAATTACAAAAAAAGGTGTACAAATCATAACAAACTATGCCAGACTCACCTAAATTACTTCGGCTACTCTAAATCATCACCAACTAACCCTTACCACAACAAACTAAACCCAATCACTTTTAAATTACAAAAAAATGCTCCTAACCATAGCAAACTATGCCAAACTCACCTAAATTACTTCGGCTACCATAAATCATCACCAACTAACCCTTACCACAACAAACTAAACCCAATCACTTTTAAATTACAAAAAAATGCTACTAACCATAGCAAACTATGCCAAACTCACCTAAATTACTTCGGCTACTCTAAATCATCACCAACTAACCCTTACCACAACAAACTAAACCCAATCACTTTTAAATTACAAAAAAATGCTACTAACCATAGCAAACTATGCCAAACTCACCTAAATTACTTCGGCTACCGTAAATCACCCCCAACTATCCCTTACCTCAACAAACCAAGCCATATCATCTTAAAATTACAAAAAAAGGTGTACAAATCATAACAAACTATGCCAGACTCACCTAAATTACTTCGGCTACTCTAAATCATCACCAACTAACCCTTTCCACAACAAACTAAACCCAATCACTTTTAAATTACAAAAAAATGCTCCTAACCATAGCAAACTATGCCAAACTCACCTAAATTACTTCGGCTACCATAAATCATCACCAACTAACCCTTACCACAACAAACTAAACCCAATCACTTTTAAATTACAAAAAAATGCTACTAACCATAGCAAACTTTGGCAAACTCACCTAAATTACTTCGGCTATCAAAAATCACCCCCAACTACACTTTACAGCAACAAACTAAACCCAATCACTTTAAAATTACAAAAAAATGCTAAAAATCATAACAAACTATACCAGAATCACCTAAATTACTTCGGCTAACGTAAATCACCCCCAACTATCCCTTACCACAACAAACCAAACCATATCACCTTAAAATTACAAAAAAAGGTGTACAAATCATAACAAACTATGCCAGACTCACCTAAATTACTTCGGCTACTCTAAATCATCACCAACTAACCCTTACCACAACAAACTAAACCCAATCACTTTTAAATTACAAAAAAATGCTCCTAACCATAGCAAACTATGCCAAACTCACCTAAATTACTTCGGCTACCATAAATCATCACCAACTAACCCTTACCACAACAAACTAAACCCAATCACTTTTAAATTACAAAAACATGCTACTAACCATAGCAAACTATGCCAAACTCACCTAAATTACTTCGGCTATCAAAAATCACCCCCAACTACACTTTACAGCAACAAACTAAACTCAATCACTTTAAAATTACAAAAAAATGCTAAAAATCATAACAAACTATACCAGAATCACCTAAATTACTTCGGCTACCGTAAATCACCCCCAACTATCCCTTACCACAACAAACCAAACCATATCACCTTAAAATTACAAAAAAAGGTGTACAAATCATAGCAAACTATGCCAAACTCACCTAAATTACTTCGGCTACCATAAATCATCACCAACTAACCCTTACCACAACAAACTAAACCCAATCACTTTTAAATTACAAAAAAATGCTACTAACCATAGCAAACTATGCCAAACTCACCTAAATTACTTCGGCTACTCTAAATCATCACCAACTAACCCTTACCACAACAAACTAAACCCAATCACTTTTAAATTACAAAAAAATGCTACTAACCATAGCAAACTATGCCAAACTCACCTAAATTACTTCGGCTACCATAAATCATCACCAACTATCCCTTACCACAACAAACCAAACCATATCATCTTAAAATTACAAAAAAAGGTGTACAAATCATAACAAACTATGCCAGACTCACCTAAATTACTTCGGCTACTCTAAATCATCACCAACTAACCCTTACCACAACAAACTAAACCCAATCACTTTTAACTTACAAAAAAATGCTACTAACCATAGCAAACTATGCCAAACTCACCTAAATTACTTCGGCTACCATAAATCATCACCAACTAACCCTTAGCACAACAAACTAAACCCAATCACTTTTAAATTACAAAAAAATGCTACTAACTATAGCAAACTATCCCAAACTCTCCTAAATTACTTCGGCTATCAAAAATCACCCCAACTACACTTTACAGCAACAAACTAAGCCCAATCACTTTAAAATTACAAAAAAATGCTAAAAATCATAACAAACTATACCAGAATCACCTAAATTACTTCGGCTACCGTAAATCACCCCCAACTCTCCCTTACCACAACAAACCAAACCATATCATCTTAAAATTACAAAACAAGGAGTACAAATCATAACAAACAATGCCAGACTCACCTAAATTACTTCGGCTACTCTAAATCATCCCCAACTAACCCTTTCCACAACAAACTAAACCCAATCACTTTTAAATTACAAAAAAATGCTAGTAACCATAGCAAACTATGCCAACTCACCTCAATTACTTCGGCTACCATAAATCATCACCAACTAACCCTTACCACAACAAACTAAACCCAATCACTTTTAAATTACAAAAAAATGCTACTAACCGTAGCAGACTATACCAAGCTCACCTAAATTACTTCGGCTATCAAAAATCACCTCCAACTACACTTTACAGCAACAAACTAAGCCCAATCACTTTAAAATTACAAAAAAATGCTAAAAATCATAACAAACTATACCAGAATCACCTAAATTACTTCGGCTACCGTAAATCACCCCCAACTATCACTTACCACAACAAACCAAACCATATCATCTTAAAATTACAAAAAAAGGTGTACAAATCATAACAAACTATGCCAGACTCACCTAGATTACTTCGGCTACTCTAAATCATCACCAACTAACCCTTACCACAACAAACTAAACCCAATCACTTTTAAATTACAAAAAAATGCTACTAACCATAGCAAACTATGCCAAACTCACCTAAATTACTTCGGCTATCAAAAATCACCCCCAACTACACTTTACAGCAACAAACTAACCCCAATCATTTTAAAATTACAAAAAAATGCTAAAAATTATAACAAACTATATCAAAATCACCTAAATTACTTCGGCTACCGTAAATTACCCCCAACTATCCCTTACCACAACAAACCAAACCATATCATCTTAAAATTACAAAAAAAGGTGTACAAATCATAACAAACTATGCCAGACTCACCTAAATTACTTCGGCTACTCTAAATCATCACCAACTAACCCTTACCACAACAAACTAAACCCAATCACTTTTAAATTACAAAAAAATGCTACTAACCATAGCAAACTATGCCAAACTCACCTAAATTACTTCGGCTATCAAAAATCACCCCCAACTACACTTTACAGCAACAAACTAAGCCCAATCACTTTAAAATTACAAAAAAATGCTAAAAATTATAACAAACTACACTTACGAGCAATGAAATCGGCCCACCTCACATTTTTCGTTTTAAATTAATTTTTTTCGAGAACTAAGCATCTGATTGAAACATACAATATATGGTTCGAAACATTATTGATTTAGCTTTGTAATGATGCTAGAATTAGCGAAATTTTCGTCTATTTATCAACTAAAAAGCAAAAGACAAAAAGTTGTCAAAAAAAATCATAATTTTTTTTATAAAAAGATATAACATATTACATAAATTAAGTAGGGAAAAGCAATTTTTTTTAATTTTATAAACGCGTATTACCACCCCGTGCTGTAATTAAGGCTCTCATGCGATCATTCATCGACCTAACCAAGTTGATGGTTAGGTCTTGTGGAATATTGTCACATTCTGCTTTTATCGCATTCTTAAGCTCTGGGATGTTCCTAGCAGCAGGAACCCTGGCTCGAAATCTTCGCTTAAGGTCGTCCCATATATGCTCGATGTGATTCAAGTCAGGGCTGCACGCTGGCCAGTTCATAACAGGAATGATATCTTCTGCAAGGTACATCTGAACGATTGCTGCGATATGTGGCCTCGCATTATCCTGCATAAACAGGAAATTTTCACCGATGAACCCTGCGTAAGATACCACATAATCTCCCAGAATATCCTCTATATATCTTCGAGCAGTTAGACCTCCTCTATTGCGACCAGCGTCCTGTGTATCGATGAAGACAAGGTCAGTTTTTCCTTCTAGGGACATTGCACCCCAGACCATACTGAACCACCGCCATATCTCACACGTTCTTCAAAGCAGCACTGTGCATACCATTCTCCGCGTCGTCGATGCACACGTCCTCGTCCATGATTGCCATATAGACATATTCTGCTTTCGTCCGAGAAGAGAACGGTCCTCCATTCGTTCATACCCCAATTTAGATTAGAGCGTGCAAATTGTAGTCGTGCTCTACGATGAGCTACAGTGAGTTTCGGATCTAATGCAGGTCTAAAAGTTGCCAAATTTCTTTCCCGCAGCCTTCGTCTTACTGTCCACTCACTAACAGTCACACCATGGACGTCACAAAGCTGCTGTTGTGCTTAAACTGCAGTAAGTCGCCGGTTTCGTAAAATGTTAACACAAGAAATCGGTCATCTTGTTCTCTTGTAACGCGAACACTGCCACTTCCTAGCCGCACGTGATAGCCACTCATTTCTTCATATCTTTGGTATACCCTTCGAACTGAACCTCGGCTCACATGTATTTGTTGAGACACATAACGTTGACGTAATCCTTGTTGAAGTAAGGCGACGATTTCTGCAGCTAACTCTGTAGAAGTACCCATTTGTTAAATTTTTTTGCGTACTCGAAGGGTAAATAATGACAGTGGTCGAGTGTTGATATACAGTTGACATACCAATTGTATTTTATTAGCTTCCACAGCCCGAATGTTCAATAAATGTGCGTCTAGAAAACCGACTTAATTCAAAGCGATATTTACTACAACTCTTATAAACTCAAGAAATAACAATGATTATTATAATGTTTGATATGAGTTTGAAGAAAAATAAATAAGCATTTCAAACATGTATAGTATGTTTCAATCCAATATTTAGTTCTCGAGAAAAATTAATTTAAAACGAAAAATGTGAGGTGGGCCGATTTCATTGCACGCAAGTTTATATCAAAATCACCTAAATTACTTCGGCTACCGTAAATTACCCCCAACTATCCCTTACCACAACAAACCAAACCATATCATCTTAAAATTACAAAAAAAGGTGTACAAATCATAACAAACAATGCCAGACTCACCTAAATTACTTCGGCTACTCTAAATCATCACCAACTAACCCTTATCACAACAAACTAAACCCAATCACTTTTAAATTACAAAAAAATGCTAGTAACCATAGCAAACTATGCCAACTCACCTCAATTACTTCGGCTACCATAAATCATCACCAACTAACCCTTACCACAACAAACTAAACCCAATCACTTTTAAATTACAAAAAAATGCTACTAACCATAGCAAACTATGCCAAACTCACCTAAATTACTTCGGCTATCAAAAATCACCCCCAACTACACTTTACAGCAAGAAACTAAGCCCAATCACTTTAAAATTACAAAAAAATTTTAAAAATCATAACAAACTATACCAGAATCACCTAAATTACTTCGGCTACCGTAAATCACCACCAACTATCCCTTACCACAACAAACCAAACCATATCAGCTTAAAATTACAAAAAAAGGTGTACAAATCATAACAAACTATGCCAGACTCACCTAAATTACTTCGGCTACTCTAAATCATCACCAACTAACCCTTACCACAACAAACTAAACCCAATCACTTTTAAATTACAAAAAAATGCTACTAATCATAGCAAACTATGCCAAACTCACCTAAATTAATTCGGCTACCATAAATCATCACCAACTAACCCTTACCACAACAAACTAAACCCAATCACTTTTAAATTACAAAAAAATGCTACTAACCATAGCAAACTATGCCAAACACACCTAAATTACTTCGGCTATCAAAAATCACCCCCAACTACACTTTCCAGCAACAAACTAAGACCAATCACTTTAAAATTACAAAAAATGCTAAAAATCATAACAAACTATACCAGAATCACCTAAATTACTTTGGCTACCGTAAATCACCCCCAACTATCCCTTACCACAACAAACCAATCCATATCATCTTAAATTTACAAAAAAAGGTGTACAAATCATAACAAACTATGCCAGACTCACCTAAATTACTTCGGCTACTCTAAATCATCACCAACTAACCCTTTCCACAACAAACTAAACCCAATCACTTTTAAATTAAAAAAAATGCTCCTAACCATAGCAAACTATGCCAAACTCACCTAAATTACTTCGGCTACCATAAATCATCACCAACTAAACCTTACCACAACAAACTAAACCCAATCACTTTTAAATTACAAAAAAATGCTACTAACCATAGCAAACTATGGCAAACTCACCTAAATTACTTCGGCTACCATAAATCATCACGAACTATATCTCACCACAACAAACTAAACCCAATCACTTTTAAATTACAAAAAAATGCTACTAACCATAGCAAACTATGCCAAACTCACCTAAATTACTTCGGCTATCAAAAATCACCCCCAACTACACTTTACAACAACAAACTAAACCCAATTACTTTAAAATTACAAAAAAATGCTAAAAATCATAAAAAGCTATACCAGAATTACCTAAATTACTTCGGCTACCGTAAATCACCCCCAACTATCCCTTACCACAACAAACCAAACCATATCATCTTATAATTAGAAAAAAAGGTGTACAAATCATAACAAACTATGCCAGACTCACCTAAATTACTTCGGCTACTCTAAATCATCACCAACTAACCCTTACCGCAACAAACTAAACCCAATCACTTTTAAATTACAAAAAAATGCTTCTAACCATAGCAAACTATGCCAAACTCACCTAAATTACTTCGGCTACCATAAATCATCACGAACTATATCTCACCACAACAAACTAAACCCAATCACTTTTAAATTACAAAAAAATGCTACTAACCATAGCAAACTATGCCAAACTCACCTAAATTACTTCGGCTATCAAAAATCAACCCCAACTACACTTTACAGCAACAAACTAAGCCCAATCACTTTAAAATTACAAAAAAATGCTAAAAATCATAACAAGCTATACCAGAATCACCTAAATTACTTCGGCTACCGTAAATCTCCCCCAGCTATCCCTTACCACAACAAACCAAACCACATCATTTTAAAATTACAAAAAAAGGTGTACAAATCATAACAAACTATGCCAGACTCACCTAAATTACTTCGGCTACTCTAAATCATCACCAACTAACCCTTACCACAACAAACTAAACCCAATCACTTTTAAATTACAAAAAAATGCTAGTAACCATAGCAAACTATGCCAAACTCACCTAAATTACTTCGGCTACCATTAATCATCACCAACTAACCTTTACCACAACAAACTAAACCCAATCACTTTTAAATTACAAAAAAATGCTACTAACCATAGCAAACTATGCCAAACACACCTAAATTACTTCGGCTATCAAAAATCACCCCCAACTACACTTTACAGCAACAAACTAAGCCCAATCACTTTAAAATTACAAAAAAATGCTCAAAATCATAACAAACTATACCAGAATCACCTAAATTACTTCGGCTACCGTAAATCAGCCCCAACTATCCCTTACCACAACAAACCAAATCATATCATCTTAAAATTACAAAAAAAGGTGTACAAATCATAACGAACTATGCCAGACTCACCGAAATTACTTCGGCTACTCTAAATCATCACCAACTAACCCTTCCCACAACAAACTAAACCCAATCACTTTTAAATTACAAAAAAATGCTACTAACCATAGCAAACTATGCCAAACACACCTAAATTACTTCGGCTATCAAAAATCACCCCCAACTACACTTTACAGCAACAAACTAAGCCCAATCACTTTAAAATTACAAAAAAATGCTCAAAATCATAACAAACTATACCAGAATCACCTAAATTACTTCGGCTACCGTAAATCAGCCCCAACTATCCCTTACCACAACAAACCAAATCATATCATCTTAAAATTACAAAAAAAGGTGTACAAATCATAACAAACTATGCCAGACTCACCTAAATTACTTCGGCTACTCTAAATCATCACCAACTAACCCTTACCACAACAAACTAAACCCAATCACTTTTAAATTACAAAAAAATGCTAGTAACCATAGCAAACTATGCCAAACTCACCTAAATTACTTCGGCTACCATTAATCATCACCAACTAACCCTTACCACAACAAACTAAACCCAATCACTTTTAAATTACAAAAAAATGCTACTAACCATAGCAAACTATGCCAAACACACCTAAATTACTTCGGCTATCAAAAATCACCCCCAACTACACTTTACAGCAACAAACTAAGCCCAATCACTTTAAAATTACAAAAAAATGCTCAAAATCATAACAAACTATACCAGAATCACCTAAATTACTTCGGCTACCGTAAATCAGCCCCAACTATCCCTTACCACAACAAACCAAATCATATCATCTTAAAATTACAAAAAAAGGTGTACAAATCATAACGAACTATGCCAGACTCACCGAAATTACTTCGGCTACTCTAAATCATCACCAACTAACCCTTCCCACAACAAACTAAACCCAATCACTTTTAAATTACAAAAACATGCTACTAACCATAGCAAACTATGCCAAACTCACCTAAATTACTTCGGCTACCATAAATCATCACCAACTAACCCTTACCACAACAAACTAAACCCAATCACTTTTAAATTACAAAAAAATGCTACTAACCATAGCAAACTTTGGCAAACTCACCTAAATTACTTCGGCTATCAAAAATCACCCCCAACTACACTTTACAGCAACAAACAATACCCAATCACTTTAAAATTACAAAAAAATGCTAAAAATCATAACAAACTATACCAGAATCACCTAAATTACTTCGGCTACCGTAAATCACCCCCAACTATCCCTTACCACAACAAACCAAACCATATCACCTTAAAATTACAAAAAAAGGTGTACAAATCATAACAAACTATGCCAAACTCACCTAAATTACTTCGGCTATCAAAAATCACCCCAACTACACTTTACAGCAACAAACTACGCCCAATCACTTTAAAATTACAAAAAAATGCTCAAAATCATAACAAACTATACCAGAATCACCTAAATTACTTCGGCTACCGTAAATCAGCCCCAACTATCCCTTACCACAACAAACCAAATCATATCATCTTAAAATTACAAAAAAAGGTGTACAAATCATAACGAACTATGCCAGACTCACCGAAATTACTTCGGCTACTCTAAATCATCACCAACTAACCCTTCCCACAACAAACTAAACCCAATCACTTTTAAATTACAAAAACATGCTACTAACCATAGCAAACTATGCCAAACTCACCTAAATTACTTCGGCTACCATAAGTCATCACCAACTAACCCTTACCACAACAAACTAAACCCAATCACTTTTAAATTACAAAAAAATGCTACTAACCATAGCAAACTTTGGCAAACTCACCTAAATTACTTCGGCTATCAAAAATCACCCCCAACTACACTTTACAGCAACAAACTAAACCCAATCACTTTAAAATTACAAAAAAATGCTAAAAATCATAACAAACTATACTAGAATCACCTAAATTACATCGGCTACCGTAAATCACCCCCAACTATCCCTTACCACAACAAACCAAACCATATCAGCTTAAAATTACAAAAAAAGGTGTACAAATCATAACAAACTATGCCAGACTCACCTAAATTACTACGGCTACTCTAAATCATTACCAACTAACCCTTACCACAACAAACTAAACCCAATCACTTTTAAGTTACAAAAAAATGCTAGTAACCATAGCAAACTATGCCAAACACACCTACATTACTTCGGCTATCAAAAATCACCCCCAACTACACTTTACAGCAACAAACTAAGCCCAATCACTTTAAAATTACAAAAAAATGCTAAAAATTATAACAAACTATACCAGAATCACCTAAATTACTTCGGCTACCGTAAATCACCCCCAACTATCCCATACCACAACAAACCAAACCATATCATCTTAAAATTACAAAAAAAGGTGTACAAATCATAACGAACTATGCCAGACTCACCGAAATTACTTCGGCTACTTTAAATCATCACCAACTAACCCTTACCACAACAAACTAAACCCAATCACTTTTAAATTACAAAAAAATGCTACTAACCATAGCAAACTATGCCAAACTCACCTAAATTACTTCGGCTATCAAAAATCAGCCCCAACTACACTTTACAGCAACAAACTAAACCCAATCACTTTTAAATCACAAAAAAATGCTACTGACCATAGCAAATTATGCCAAACTCACCTAAATTACTTCGGCTACCATAAATCATCACCAACTAACAATTACCACAACAAACAAAACCCAATCACTTTTTAATTACAAAAAAATGCTACTAACCATAGCAAACTATGCCAAACTCATATAAATTACTTCGGCTATCCAAAATCACCCCCAACTACACTTTACATAAACAAACTAAACCCAATCACTTTAAAATTACAAAAAAATGCTAAAAATCATAACAAACTATACCAGAATCACCTAAATTACTTCGGCTACCGTAAATCACCCCAACTATCCCTTACCACAACAAACCAAACCATATCATCTTAAAATTACAAAAAAAGGTGTACAAATCATAACAAACTATGCCAGACTCACCGAAATTACTTCGGCTACTCTAAATCATCACCAACTAACCCTTACCACAACAAACTAAACCCAATCACTTTTAAATTACAAAAAAATGCTACTAACCATAGCAAACTATGCCAAACTCACCTAAATTACTTCGGCTATCAAAAATCACCCCCAGCTACACTTTACAGCAACAAACTAAGCCCAATCATTTTAAAATTACAAAAAAAATGCTAAAAATCATAACAAGCTATACCAGAATCACCTAAATTACTTCGGCTACCGTAAATCACCCCCAACTATCCCTTACCACAACAAATCAAACCATATCATCTTAAAATTACAAAAAAAGTGTACAAATCATAACAAACTATGCCAGACTCACCTAAATTACTTCGGCTACTCTAAATCATCACCAACTAACCCTTACCACAACAAACTAAACCCAATCACATTTAAATTACAAAAAAATGATGCTAACCATAGCAAACTATGCCAAACTCACCTAAATTACTTCGGCTACCATAAATCATCACCAACTTACCCTTACCACAACAAACAAAACCCAATCACTTTTAAATAACAAAAAAATGCTACTAACCATAGCAAATTATGCCAAACTCATATAAATTACTTCGGCTATCCAAAATCACCCCCAACTACACTTTACATAAACAAACTAAGCCCAATCACTTTAAAATTACAAAAAAATGCTAAAAATCATAACAAACTATACCAGAATCACCTAAATTACTTCAGCTAACGTAAATCACCCCCAACTATCCCTTACCACAACAAACCAAACCATATTATCTTAAAATTACAAAAAAAGGTGTACAAATCATAACAAACTATGCCAGACTCACCTAAATTACTTCGGCTACTCTAAATCATCACCAACTAACCCTTACCACAACAAACTAAACCCAATCACATTTAAATTACAAAAAAATTATACTAACCATAGCAAACTATGCCAAACTCACCTAAATTACTTCGGCTATCAAAAATCACCCCCAACTACACTTTACAGCAACAAACTAAGCCCAATCACTTTAAAATTACAAAAAAATGCTAAAAATCATAACAAACTATACCAGAATCACCTAAATTACTTCGGCTACCGTAAATCACCCCCAACTATCCCTTACCACAACAAACCAAACCATATCATCTTAGAATTATAAAAAAAGGTGTACAAATCATAACAAACTATGCCAGACTCACCTAAATTACTTCGGCTACTCTAAATCATCACCAACTAACCCTTACCACAACAAACTAAACCCAATCACTTTTAAATTACAAAAAATGCTACTAACCATAGCAAACTATGCCAAACCCACCTAAATTACTTCGGCTATCAAAAAACAATATTAACTACACTTTACAGCAACAAACTAAGCCCAATCACTTTAAAATTACAAAAAAATGCTAAAAATCATAACAAACTATACCAGAATCACCTAAATGACTTCGGCTACCGTAAATCACCCCCAACTATCCCTTACCACAACAAACCAAACCATATCATCTTAAAATTAAAAAAAAGGTGTACAAATCATAACAAACTATGCCAGACTCACCTAAATTACTTCGGCTACTCTAAATCATCACCAACTAACCCTTACCACAACAAACTAAACCCAATCACTTTTAAATTACAAAAAAATGCTATTAACCATAGCAAACTATGCCAAACTCACCTAAATTACTTCGGCTACCATAAATCATCACCAACTAACCCTTACCACAACAAACTAATCTCAATCACTTTTAAATTACAAAAAAATGCTACTAACCATAGCAAACTATGCCAAACTTACCTAAATTACTTCGGCTATCAAAAATCACCTTCAACTACACTTTACAGCAACAAACTAAGCCCAATCACTTTAAAATTACAAAAAAATGCTAAAAGTCATAACAAACTATACCAGAATCACCTAAATTACTTCGGCTACCGTAAATTAACCCCAACTATCCCTTACCACAACAAACCAAACCATATCATCTTAAAATTAGAAAAAAGGTGTACAAATCATAACAAACAATGCCAGACTCACCTAAATTACTTCGGCTACTCTAAATCATCACTAACTAACCCTTACCACAACAAACTAAACCCAATCACTTTTAAATTACAAAAAAATTCTACTAACCATAGAAAACTATGCCAAACTCACCTAAATTACTTCGGCTACCATAAATCATCACCAACTTACCCTTACCACAACAAACTAAGTCCAATCACTTTAAAATTACAAAAAAATGCTACTAACTATAGCAAACTATGCCAAACTCACCTAAATTACTTCGGCTATCAAAAATCAGCCCCAACTACACTTTACAGCAACAAACTAAGCCCAATCACTTTAAAATTACAAAAAAATGCTAAAAATCATAACAAACTATACCAGAATCACCTAAATTACTTCGGCTACCGTAAATCGCCCCCAACTATCCCTTACCACAACAAACCAAACCATATCATCTTAAAATTACAAAAAATGGTGTACAAATCATAACAAACTATGCCAGACTCACCTAAATTACTTCGGCTACTCTAAATCATCACCAACTAACCCTTACCACAACAAACTAAACCCAATCATTTTTAAATTACAAAAAAATGCTACTAACCATAGCAAACTATGCCAGACTCACCTAAATTACTTCGGCTACCATAAATCATCACAAACTAACCCTTACCACAACAAACAAAACCCAATCACTTTTAAATTACAAAAAAAAGCTACTAACCATAGCAAACTATGCCAAACTCACCTAAATTACTTCGGCTATCAAAAATCACCCCCAACTACACTTTACAGCAACAAACTAAGCCCAATCACTTTAAAATTACAAAAAAATGCTAAAAATCATAACAAACTATACCAGAATCACCTAAATTACTTCGGCTACCGTAAATCACCCCCAACTATCCCTTACCACAACAAACCTAACCATATCATCTTAAAATTACAAAAAAAAGTGAACAAATTATAACAAACTATGCCAGACTCACCTAAATTACTTCGGCTACTCTAAATCATCACCAACTAACCCTTACCACAACAAACTAAACCCAATCATTTATAATTACAAAAAAATGCTAAAAATCATAACAAACTATACCAGAATCACCTAAATTACTTCGGCTACCGTAAATCACCCCCAACTATCCCTTACCACAACAAACCAAACCATGTCATCTTAAAATTACAAAAAAAGGTGTACAAATCATAACAAACTATGCCAGACTCACCGAAATTACTTCGGCTACTCTAAATCATCACCAACTAACCCTTACCACAACAAACTAAACCCAATCACTTTTAAATTACAAAAATATGCTACTAACCATAGCAAACTATGCAAAACTCACCTAAATTACTTCGGCTATCAAAAATCACCCCCAACTACACTTTACAGCAACAAACTAAGCCCAATCACTTTAAAATTACAAAAAAATTCTAAAAATCATAACAAACTATACCAGAATCACCTAAATTACTTCGGCTACCGTAAATCACCCCCAACTATCCCTTACCACAACAAACCAAACCATATCATCTTAAAATTACAAAAAAAGGTGTACAAATCATAACAAACTATGCCAGACTCACCTAAATTACTTCGGCTACTCTAAATCATCACCAACTAATCCTTACCACAACAAACTAAACCCAATCACATTTAAATTACAAAAAAATGATACTAACCATAGCAAACTATGCCAAACTCACCTAAATTACTTCGGCTACCATAAATCATCACCAACTTACCCTTACCACAACAAACTAAGCCCAATCACTTTAATATTACAAAAAATGCTACTAACCATAGCAAACTATGCCAAACTCACCTAAATTACTTCGGCTACCATAAATCATCACCAACTAACCCTTACCACAACAAATTAATCTCAATCACCTTTAAATTACAAAAAAATGCTACTAACCATAGCAAACTATGCCAAACTTACCTAAATTACTTCGGCTATCAAAAATCACCCCCAACTACACTTTACAGCAACAAACTAAGCCCAATCACTTTAAAATTACAAAAAAATGCTAAAAATCATAACAAACTATACCAGAATCACCTAAATTACTTCGGCTACCGTAAATTACCCCCAACTATCCCTTACCACAACAAACCAAACCATATCATCTTAAAATTACAAAAAAGGTGTACAAATCATAACAAACTATGCCAGACTCACCTAATATACTTCGGCTACTCTAAATCATCACCAACTAACCCTTACCACAACAAACTAAACCCAATCATTTTAAAATTACAAAAAAATGCTAAAAATCATAACAAACTATACCAGAATCACCTAAATTACTTCGGCAAACGTAAATCACCCCCAACTATCCCTTACCACAACAAACCAAACCATATCATCTTAAAATTACAAAAAAAGGTGTACAAATCATAACAAACTATGCCAGACTTACCGAAATCACTTCGGCTACTCTAAATCATCACCAACTAACCCTTACCACAACAAACTAAACCCAATCACTTTTAAATTACAAAAAAATGCTACTAACCATAGCAAACTATGCCAAACTCACCTAAATTACTTCGGCTATCAAAAATCCCCCCCAACTACACTTTACAGCAACAAACTAAGCCCAATCACTTTAAAATTACAAAAAAATGCTAAAAATCATAACAAACTATACCAGAATCACCTAAATTACTTCGGCTACGGTAAATCACCCCCAACTACCCTTACCACAACAAACCAAACCATATCATCTTAACATTACAAAAAAAGGTGTACAAATCATAACAAACTATGCCAGACTCACCTAAATTACTTCGGCTACTCTAAATCATCACCAACTAACCCTTACCACAACAAACTAAACCCAATCACATTTAAATTACAAAAAAATGCTACTAACCATAGCAAACTATGCCAAACTCACCTAAATTACTTCGGCTACCATAAATCATCACCAACTAACCCTTACCACAACAAACTAAACCCAATCACTTTTAAATTACAAAAAAATGCTACTAACCATAGCAAACTATGCCAAACTCACCTAAATTACTTCGGCTATCAAAAATCACCCCCAACTACACTTTACAGCTACAAACTAAGCCCAATCACTTTAAAATTACAAAAAAATGTTAAAAATCATAACAAACTATACCAGAATCACCTAAATTACTTCGGCTACCGTAAATCACCCCCAACTATCCCTTACCACAACAAACCTAACCATATCATCTTAAAATTACAAAAAAAGGTAAACAAATTATAACAAACTATGCCAGACTCACCTAAATTACTTCGGCTACTCTAAATCATCACCAACTAACCCTTACAACAACAAACTAAACCCAATCACTTTATAATTACAAAAAAATGCTAAAAATCATAACAAACTATACCAGAATCACCTAAATTACTTCGGCTACCGTAAATCACCCCCAACTATCCCTTACCACAACAAACCAAACCATGTCATCTTAAAATTACAAAAAAAGGTGTACAAATCATAACAAACTATGCCAGACTCACCGAAATTACTTCGGCTACTCTAAATCATCACCAACTAACCCTTACCACAACAAACTAAACCCAATCACTTTTAAATTACAAAAATATGCTACTAACCATAGCAAACTATGCAAAACTCACCTAAATTACTTCGGCTATCAAAAATCACCCCCAACTACACTTTACAGCAACAAACTAAGCCCAATCACTTTAAAATTACAAAAAAATTCTAAAAATCATAACAAACTATACCAGAATCACCTAAATTACTTCGGCTACCGTAAATCACCCCCAACTATCCCTTACCACAACAAACCAAACCATATCATCTTAAAATTACAAAAAAAGGTGTACAAATCATAACAAACTATGCCAGACTCACCTAAATTACTTCGGCTACTCTAAATCATCACCAACTAATCCTTACCACAACAAACTAAACCCAATCACATTTAAATTACAAAAAAATGATACTAACCATAGCAAATTATGCCAAACTCACCTAAATTACTTCGGCTACCATAAATCATCACCAACTTACCCTTACCACAACAAACTAAGCCCAATCACTTTAATATTACAAAAAATGCTACTAACCATAGCAAACTATGCCAAACTCACCTAAATTACTTCGGTTACCATAAATCATCACCAACTAACCCTTACCACAACAAATTAATCTCAATCACCTTTAAATTACAAAAAAATGCTACTAACCATAGCAAACTATGCCAAACTTACCTAAATTACTTCGGCTATCAAAAATCACCCCCAACTACACTTTACAGCAACAAACTAAGCCCAATCACTTTAAAATTACAAAAAAATGCTAAAAATCATAACAAACTATACCAGAATCACCTAAATTACTTCGGCTACCGTAAATTACCCCCAACTATCCCTTACCACAACAAACCAAACCATATCATCTTAAAATTACAAAAAAAGGTGTACAAATCATAACAAACTATGCCAGACTCACCGAAATCACTTCGGCTACTCTAAATCATCACCAACTAACCCTTACCACAACAAACTAAACCCAATCACTTTTAAATTACAAAAAAATGCTACTAACCATAGCAAACTATGCCAAACTCACCTAAATTACTTCGGCTATCAAAAATCCCCCCCAACTACACTTTACAGCAACAAACTAAGCCCAATCACTTTAAAATTACAAAAAAATGCTAAAAATCATAACAAACTATACCAGAATCACCTAAATTACTTCGGCTACGGTAAATCACCCCCAACTACCCTTACCACAACAAACCAAACCATATCATCTTAAAATTACAAAAAAAGGTGTACAAATCATAACAAACTATGCCAGACTCACCTAAATTACTTCGGCTATTCTAAATCATCACCAACTAACCCTTACCACAACAAACTAAACCCAATCACTTTAAAATTACAAAAAAATGCTAAAAATCATAACAAACTATACCAGAATCACCTAAATTACTTCGGCAAACGTAAATCACCCCCAACTATCCCTTACCACAACAAACCAAACCATATCATCTTAAAATTACAAAAAAAGGTGTACAAATCATAACAAACTATGCCAGACTGACCGAAATTACTTCGGCTACTCTAAATCATCACCAACTAACCCTTACCACAACAAACTAAACCCAATCACTTTTAAATTACAAAAAAATGCTACTAACCATATCAAACTATGCCAAACTCACCTAAATTACTTCGGCTATCAAAAATTACCCCCGACTACACTTTACAGCAACAAACTAAGCCCAATCACTTTAAAATTACAAAAAAATGCTAAAAATCATAACAAACTATACCAGAATCACCTAAATTACTTCGGCTACCGTAAATCACCCCCAACTATCCCTTACCAAAACAAACCAAACCATATCATCTTAAAATTACAAAAAAAGGTGTACAAATCATAACAAACTATGCCAGACTCACCTAAATTACTTCGGCTACTCTAAATCATTACCAACTAACACTTACCACAGCAAACAAAACCCAATCACTTTTAAATTACAAAAAAATGCTACTAACCATAGCAAACTATGGCAAACTCATATAAATTACTTCGGCTATCCAAAATCACCCCCAACTACACTTTACATAAACAAACTAAGCCCAATTACTTTAAAATTACAAAAAAATTCTAAAAATCATAACAAACTATACCAGAATCACCTAAATTACTTCGGCTACCGTAAATCACCCCCAACTATCCCTTACCACAACAAACCTAACCATATCATCTTAAAATTACAAAAAAAGGTGTACAAATCATAACAAACTATGCCAGACCCACCGAAATTATTTCGGCTACTCTAAATCATCACCAACTAACCCTTACCACAACAAACTAAACCCAATCACTTTTAAATTACAAAAAAATGCTACTAACCATAGCAAACTATGCCAAACACACTTAAATTACTTCGGCTATCAAAAATGACCCCCAACTACACTTTACAGCAACAAACTAAGCTCAATCACTTTAAAATTACAAAAAAATGCTAAAAATTATAACAAACTATACCAGAATCACCTAAATTACTTCAGCTACCGTAAATCACCCCCAACTATCCCTTACCACAACAAACCAAACCATATCATCTTAATATTACAAAAAACGGTGTACAAATCATAACAAACTATGCGAGACTCACCTAAATTACTTCGGCTACTCTAAATCATCACCAACTAACCCTTACCACAACAAACTAAACCCAATCACTTTTAAATTACAAAAAAATGCTACTAACCATAGCAAACTATGCCAAATTCACCTAAATTACTTCGGCTATCAAAAATCACCCCCAACTACACTTTACAGCCACAAACTAAGCCCAATCACTTTAAAATTACAAAAAAATCATAACAAACTATACCAGAATCACCTAAATTACTTCGGCTACCGTAAATCACCCATAACTATCCCTTACCACAACAAACCAAACCATATCATTTTAAAATTACAAAAAAAGGTGTACAAATCATAACAAACTATGCCAGACTCACCTAAATTACTTCGGCTACTCTAGATCATCACCAACTAACCCTTACCACAACAAACTAAACCCAATCACATTTAAATTACAAAAAAATGATACTAACCATAGCAAACTATGCCAAACTCACCTAAATTACTTCGGCTACCATAAATCATCACCAACTAACCCTTACCATAACAAACTAAACCCAATCACTTTTAAATTACAAAAAAGTGCTACTAACCATAGCAAACTACGCCAAACTCACCTAAATTACGTCGGCTATCAAAAATCAGCCCCAACTGCACTTTACAGCAACAAACTAAGCCCAATCACTTTAAAATTACAAAAAAATGCTAAAAATCATAACAAACTATACCAGAATCACCTAAATTACTTCGGCTACCGTAAATCACCCCCAAATATCCCTTACCACAACAAACCAAACCATATCATCTTAAAATGACAAAAAAAGGTGTACAAATCATAACAAACTATGCCAGACTCACCTAAATTTCTTCGGCTACCATAAATCATCACCAACTAACCCTTACCACAACAAAGTAAACCCAATCACTTTTAAATTACAAAAAAATGCTACTAACCATAGCAAACTATGCCAAACTCACCTAAATTACTTCGGCTATCAAAAATCACCCCCAACTACACTTTACAGCAACAAACTAAGCCCAATCACTTTAAAATTACAAAAAAATGCTAAAAATTATAACAAACTATACCAGAATCACCTAAATTACTTCAGCTACCGTAAATCACCCCCAACTATCCCTTACCACAACAAACCAAACCATATCATCTTAATATTACAAAAAACGGTGTACAAATCATAACAAACTATGCGAGACTCACCTAAATTACTTCGGCTACTCTAAATCATCACCAACTAACCCTTACCACAACAAACTAAACCCAATCACTTTTAAATTACAAAAAAATGCTACTAACCATAGCAAACTATGCCAAATTCACCTAAATTACTTCGGCTATCAAAAATCACCCCCAACTACACTTTACAGCAACAAACTAAGCCCAATCACTTTAAAATTACAAAAAAATCATAACAAACTATACCAGAATCACCTAAATTACTTCGGCTACCGTAAATCACCCATAACTATCCCTTACCACAACAAACCAAACCATATCATCTTAAAATTACAAAAAAAGGTGTACAAATCATAACAAACTATGCCAGACTCACCTAAATTACTTCGGCTACTCTAGATCATCACCAACTAACCCTTACCACAACAAACTAAACCCAATCACATTTAAATTACAAAAAAATGATACTAACCATAGCAAACTATGCCAAACTCACCTAAATTACTTCGGCTACCATAAATCATCACCAACTAACCCTTACCATAACAAACTAAACCCAATCACTTTTAAATTACAAAAAAGTGCTACTAACCATAGCAAAGTACGCCAAACTCACCTAAATTACGTCGGCTATCAAAAATCAGCCCCAACTGCACTTTACAGCAACAAACTAAGCCCAATCACTTTAAAATTACAAAAAAATGCTAAAAATCATAACAAACTATACCAGAATCACCTAAATTACTTCGGCTACCGTAAATCACCCCCAAATATCCCTTACCACAACAAACCAAACCATATCATCTTAAAATGACAAAAAAAGGTGTACAAATCATAACAAACTATGCCAGACTCACCTAAATTTCTTCGGCTACCATAAATCATCACCAACTAACCCTTACCACAACAAAGTAAACCCAATCACTTTTAAATTACAAAAAAATGCTAGTAACCATAGCAAACTATGCCAAACTCACCTAAATTACTTCGGCTATCAAAAATCACCCCCAACTACACTTTACAGCAACAAACTAAGCCCAATCACTTTAAAATTACAAAAAATGCTAAAAATCATAACAAACTATACCAGAATCACCTAAATTACTTCGGCTACCGTAAATCACCCCCAACTATCCCTTACCACAACAAACCTAACCATATCATCTTAAAATTACAAAAAAAGGTGTACAAATCATAACAAACTATGCCAGACTCACCTAAATTACTTCGGCTACTCTAAATCATCACCAACTAACCCTTACCACAACAAACTAAACCCAATCACTTTTAAATTACAAAAAAATGCTACTAACCATAGCAAACTATGCCAAACTTACCTAAATTACTTCGGCTACCATAAATCATCACCAACTAACCCTTACCACAACAAACTAAACCCATTCACTTTTAAATTAAAAAAAATGCTACTAACCATAGCAAACTATGCCAAACACACCTAAATTACTTCAGCTATCAAAAATCATCCCCAACTACACTTTACAGCAACAAACTAAGCCCAATCACTTTAAAATTACAAAAAAATGCTAAAAATCATAACAAACTATACCAGAATCACCTAAATTACTTCAGCTAACGTAAATCACCCCCAACTATACCTTACCACAACAAACCAAACCATATCATCTTAAAATTACAAAAAAAGGTGTACAAATCATAACAAACTATGCCAGACTCACCTAAATTACTTCGGCTACTCTAAATCATCACCAACTAACCCTTACCACAATAAACTAAACCCAATCACTTTTAAATTACAAAAAAATGCTACTAACCATAGCAAACTATGCCAAACTCACCTAAATTACTTCGGCTACCATAAATCACCACCAACTAACCTTTACCACAACAAACTAAACCCAATCACTTTAAAATTACAAAAAAATGCTAAAAATCATAACAAACTATACCAGAATCACCTAAATTACTTCGGCTAACGTAAGTCACCCCCAACTATCCCTTACCACAACAAACCAAACCATATCATCTTAAAATTACAAAAAAGGGTGTACAAATCATAACAAACTATGCCAGACTCACCGAAATTACTTCGGCTACTCTAAATCATCACCAACTAACCCTTACCACAACAAACTAAACCCAATCACTTTTAAATTACAAAAAAATGCTACTAACCATAGCAAAATATGCCAAACACACCTAAATTACTTCGGCTATCAAAAATCACCCCCAACTACACTTTACAGCAACAAACTAAGCTCAATCACTTTAAAATTACAAAAAAATGCTAAAAATCATAACAAACTACACCAGAATCACCTAAATTACTTCAGCTACCGTAAATGACCCCCAACTATCCCTTACCACAACAAACCAAACCATATCATCTTAATATTACAAAAAACGGTGTACAAATCATAACAAACTATGCCAGACACACCTAAATTACTTCCGCTACTCTAAATCATCACCAACTAACCCTTACCACAACAAACTAAACCCAATCACTTTTAAATTACGAAAAAATGCTACTAAGCATAGCAAACTATGCCAAACTCACCTAAATTACTTCGGCTATCAAAAATCACACCCAACTACACTTTACAGCAACAAACTAAGCCCAATCACTTTAAAATTACAAAAAAATGCTAAAAATCATAACAAACTATACCAGAATCACCTAAATTACTTCGGCTACGGTAAATCACCCATAACTATCCCTTACCACAACAAACCAAACCATATCACCTTAAAATTACAAAAAAAGGTGTAGAAATCATAACAAACTATGCCAGACTCACCTAAATTACTTCGGCTACTCTAAATCATCACCAACTAACCCTTACCACAACAAACTAAACCCAATCACATTTAAATTACAAAAAAATGATACTAACCATAGCAAACTATGCCAAACTCACCTAAATTACTTCGGCTACCATAAATCATCACCAACTAACCCTTACCACAACAAACTAAACCCAATCACTTTTAAATTACAAAAAAATGCTACTAACCATAGCAAACTATGCCAAACTCACCTAAATTACTTCGGCTACCATAAATCATCACCAACTAACCTTTACCACAACAAACTAAACCCAATCACTTTAAAATTACAAAAAAATTCTAAAAATCATAACAAACTATACCAGAATCACCTAAATTACTTCGGCTAACGTAAATCACCCCCAACTATACCTTACCACAACAAATCAAACCATATCATCTTAAAATTACAAAAAAAGGTGTACAAATCATAACAAACTATGCCAGACTCACCTAAATTACTTCGGCTACTCTAAATCATCACCAACTAACCCTTACCACAATAAACTAAACCCAATCACTTTTAAATTACAAAAAAATGCTACTAACCATAGCAAACTATGCCAAACTCACCTAAATTACTTCGGCTACCATAAATCATCACCAACTAACCTTTACCACAACAAACTAAACCCAATCACTTTAAAATTACAAAAAAATTCTAAAAATCATAACAAACTATACCAGAATCACCTAAATTACTTCGGCTAACGTAAGTCACCCCCAACTATCCCTTACCACAACAAACCAAACCATATCATCTTAAAATTACAAAAAAAGGTGTACAAATCATAACAAACTATGCCAGACTCACTGAAATTACTTCGGCTACTCTAAATCATCACCAACTAACCCTTACCACAACAAACTAAACCCAATCAATTTTAAATTACAAAAAAATGCTACTAACCATAGCAAACTATGCCAAACACACCTAAATTACTTCGGCTATCAAAAATCACCCCCAACTACACTTTACAGCAACAAACTAAGCTCAATCACTTTAAAATTACAAAAAAATGCTAAAAATCATAACAAACTATACCAGAATCACCTTAATTACTTTAGCTACCGTAAATCACCCCAAACTATCCCTTACCACAACAAACCAAACCATATCATCTTAATATTACAAAAAACGGTGTACAAATCATAACAAACTATGCCAGACTCACCTAAATTACTTCGGCTACTCTAAATCATCACCAACTAACCCTTACCACAACAAACTAAACCCAATCACTTTTAAATTACAAAAAAATGCTACTAACCATAGCAAACTATGCCAAATTCACCTAAATTACTTCGGCTATCAAAAATCACCCCCAACTACACTTTACAGCAACAAACTAAGCCCAATCACTTTAAAATTACAAAAAAATGCTAAAAATCATAACAAACTATACCAGAATCACCTAAATTACTTCGGCTACCGTAAATCACCCATAACTATCCCTTACCACAACAAACCAAACCATATCACCTTAAAATTACAAAAAAAGGTGTACAAATCATAACAAACTATGCCAGACTCACCTAAATTACTTCGGCTACTCTAAATCATCACCAACTAACCCTTACCACAACAAACTAAACCCAATCACATTTAAATTTAAAAAAATGATACTAACTATAGCAAACTATGCCAAACTCACCTAAATTACTTCGGCTACCATAAATCATCACCAACTAACCCTTACCACAACAAACTAAACCCAATCACTTTTAAATTACAAAAAAATGCTACTAACCATAGCAAACTACGCCAAACTCACCTAAATTACTTCGGCTATCAAACATCACCCCCAACTACACTTTACAGCAACAAACTAAGCCCAATCACTTTAAAATTACAAAAAAATGCTAAAAATCATAACAAACTATACCAGAATCACCTAAATTACTTCGGCTACCGTAAATCACCCCCAAATATCCCTTACCACAACAAACCAAACCATATCATCTTAAAATTACAAAAAAAGGTGTACAAATCATAACAAACTATGCCAGACTCACCTAAATTACTTCGGCTACCATAAATCATCACCAACTAACCCTTACCACAACAAAGTAAACCCAATCACTTTTAAATTAAAAAAAATGCTACTAACCATAGCAAACTATGCCAAACTCACCTAAAATACTTCGGCTATCAAAAATCACCCCCAACTACACTTTACAGCAACAAACTAAGCCCAATCACTTTAAAATTTCAAAAAAATGCAAAAAATCATAACAAACTATACCAGACTCACCTAAATTACTTCGGCTACTCTAAATCATCACCAACTAACCCTTACCACAACAAACTAAACCCAATCAATTTTAAATTACAAAAAAATGCTACTAACCATAGCAAACTATGCCAAACTCACCTAAATTACTTCGGCTACCATAAATCATCACCAACTAACCCTTACCAAAACAAACTAAACCCAATCACTTTTAAATTACAAAAAAATGCTACTAACCATAGCAAACTATGCCAAACTCACCTAAATTACTTCGGCTATCAAAAATCACACCCAACTACACTTTACAGCAACAAACTAAGCCCAATCACTTTAAAATTACAAAAAAATGCTAAAAATCATAACAAACTATACCAGAATCACCTAAATTACTTCGGCTACCGTAAATCACCCCCAACTATCCCTTACCACAACAAACCTAACCATATCATCTTAAAATTACAAAAAAAGGTGTACAAATCATAACAAACTATGCCAGACTCACCTAAATTACTTCGGCTACTCTAAATCATCACCAACTAACCCTTACCACAACAAACTAAACCCAATCACTTTTAAATTACAAAAAAATGCTACTAACCATAGCAAACTATGCCAAACTCACCTAAATTACTTCGGCTACCATAAATCATCACCAACTACACTTTACAGCAACAAACTAAGCCCAATCACTTTAAAATTACAAAAAAATGCTAAAAATCATAACAAACTATACCAGAATCACCTAAATTACTTCGGCTACCGTAAATCACCCCCAAATATCCCTTACCACAACAAACCAAACCATATCATCTTAAAATTACAAAAAAAGGTGTACAAATCATAACAAACTATGCCAGACTCACCTAAATTACTTCGGCTACCATAAATCATCACCAACTAACCCTTACCACAACAAAGTAAACCCAATCACTTTTAAATTACAAAAAAATGCTACTAACCATAGCAAACTATGCCAAACTCACCTAAAATACTTCGGCTATCAAAAATCACCCCCAACTACACTTTACAGCAACAAACTAAGCCCAATCACTTTAAAATTTCAAAAAAATGCAAAAAATCATAACAAACTATACCAGACTCACCTAAATTACTTCGGCTACTCTAAATCATCACCAACTAACCCTTACCACAACAAACTAAACCCAATCAATTTTAAATTACAAAAAAATGCTACTAACCATAGCAAACTATGCCAAACTCACCTAAATTACTTCGGCTATCAAAAATCACACCCAACTACACTTTACAGCAACAAACTAAGCCCAATCACTTTAAAATTACAAAAAAATGCTAAAAATCATAACAAACTATACCAGAATCACCTAAATTACTTCGGCTACCGTAAATCACCCCCAACTATCCCTTACCACAACAAACCTAACCAGATCATCTTAAAATTACAAAAAAAGGTGTACAAATCATAACAAACTATGCCAGACTCACCTAAATTTCTTCGGCTACTCTAAATCATCACCAACAAACCCTTACCACAACAAACTAAACCCAATCACTTTTAAATTACAAAAAAATGCTACTAACCATAGCAAACTATGCCAAACTCACCTAAATTACTTCGGCTACCATAAATCATCACCAACTAACCCTAACCAAAACAAACTAAACCCAATCACTTTTAAATTACAAAAAAATGCTACTAACCATAGCAAACTATGCCAAACTCACCTAAATTACTTCGGCTACCATAAATCATCACCAACTAACCCTTACCACAACAAACTAAACCCAATCACTTTTATATTACAAAAAAATGCTACTAACCATAGCAAACTATGCCAAACACACCTAAATTACTTCAGCTATCAAAAATCATCCCCAACTACACTTTACAGCAACAAACTAAGCCCAATCACTTTAAAATTACAAAAAATGCTAAAAATCATAACAAACTATACCAGAATCACCTAAATTACTTCGGCTAACGTAAATCACCCCCAACTATACCTTACCACAACAAACCAAACCATATCATCTTAAAATTACAAAAAAAGGTGTACAAATCATAACAAACTATGCCAGACTCACCTAAATTACTTCGGCTACTCTAAATCATCACCAACTAACCCTTACCACAACAAACTAAACCCAATCACTTTTAAATTACAAAAAAATGCTACTAACCATAGCAAACTATGCCAAACTCACCTAAATTACTTCGGCTACCATAAATCATCACCAACTAACCTTTACCACAACAAACTAAACCCAATCACTTTAAAATTACAAAAAAATGCTAAAAATCATAACAAACTATACCAGAATCACCTAAATTACTTCGGCTAACGTAAGTCACCCCCAACTATCCCTTACCACAACAAACCAAACCATATCATCTTAAAATTACAAAAAAAGGTGTACAAATCATAACAAACTATGCCAGACTCACCGAAATTACTTCGGCTACTCTAAATCATCACCAACTAACCCTTACCACAACAAACTATACCCAATCACTTTTAAATGACAAAAAAATGCTACTAACCATAGCAAACTATGCCAAACACACCTAAATTACTTCGGCTATCAAAAATCACCCCCAACTACACTTTACAGCAACAAACTAAGCTCAATCACTTTAAAATTACAAAAAAATGCTAAAAATCATAACAAGCTATACCAGAATCACCTAAATTACTTCAGCTACCGCAAATCACCCCCAACTATCCCTTACCACAACAAACCAAACCATATCATCTTAATATTACAAAAAACGGTGTACAAATCATAACAAACTATGCCAGACTCACCTAAATTACTTCGGCTACTCTAAATCATCACCAACTAACCCTTACCACAACAAACTAAACCCAATCACTTTTAAATTACAAAAAATGCTACTAACCATAGCAAACTATGCCAAACTCACCTAAATTACTTCGGCTATCAAAAATCACCCCCAACTACACTTTACAGCAACAAACTAAGCCCAATCACTTTAAAATTACAAAAAAATGCTAAAAATCATAACAAACTATACCAGAATCACCTAAATTACTTCGGCTACTGTAAATCACCCATAACTATCCCTTACCACAACAAACCAAACCATATCACCTTAAAATTACAAAAAAAGGTGTACAAATCATAACAAACTATGCCAGACTCACCTAAATTACTTCGGCTACTCTAAATCATCACCAACTAACCCTTACCACAACAAACTAAACCCAATCATATTTAAATTACAAAAAAATGATACTAACCATAGCAAACTATGCCAAACTCACCTAAATTACTTCGGCTACCGTAAATCACCCCCAACTATCTCTTACCACAACAAACCAAACCATATCACCTTAAAATTACAAAAAAGGTGTACAAATCATAACAAACTATGCCAGACTCACCTAAATTACTTCGGCTACTCTAAATCATCACCAACTAACCCTTACCACAACAAACTAAACCCAATCACTTTTAAATTACAAAAAAATGCTACTAACCATAGCAAACTATGCCAAACTCACCTAAATTACTTCGGCTATCAAAAATCAGCCCCAACTACACTTTACAGCAACAAACTAAGCCCAATCACTTTAAAATTACAAAAAAATGCTAAAAATCATAACAAACTATACCAGAATCACCTAAATTACTTCGGCTACCGTAAATCACCCCCAAATATCCCTTACCACAACAAACCAAACCATATCATCTTAAAATGACAAAAAAAGGTGTACAAATCATAACAAACTATGCCAGACTCACCTAAATTACTTCGGCTACCATAAATCATCACCAACTAACCCTTACCACAACAAAGTAAACCCAATCACTTTTAAATTACAAAAAAATGCTACTAATTATAGCAAACTATGCCAAACTCACCTAATTTCTTTGGCTATCAAAAATCACCCCTAACTACACTTTACAGCAACAAACTAAGCCCAATCATTTTAAAATTACAAAAAAATGCTAAAAATCATAACAAACTATACCAGAATCACCTAAATTACTTCGGCTACCGTAAATCACCCCCAACTATCCCTTACCACAACAAACCTAACCATATCATCTTAAAATTACAAAAAAAGGTGTACAAATCATAACAAACTATGCCAGACTCACCTAAATTACTTCGGCTACTCTAAATCATCACCAACTAACCCTTACCACAACAAACTAAACCCAATCACTTTTAAATTACAAAAAAATGCTACTAACCATAGCAAACTATGCCAAACACACCTAAATTACTTCAGCTATCAAAAATCATCCCCAACTACACTTTACAGCAACAAACTAAGCCCAATCACTTTAAAATTACAAAAAAATGCTAAAAATCATAACAAACTATACCAGAATCACCTAAATTAATTCGGCTAACGTAAATCACCCCCAACTATACCTTACCACAACAAACCACACCATATCATCTTAAAATTACAAAAAAAGGTGTACAAATCATAACAAACTATGCCAGACTCACCTAAATTACTTCGGCTACTCTAAATCATCACCAACTAACCCTTACCACAACAAACTAAACCCAATCACTTTTAAATTACAAAAAAATGCTACTAACCATAGCAAACTATGCCAAACTCACCTAAATTACTTCGGCTACCATAAATCATCACCAACTAACCCTAACCACAACAAACTAAACCCAATCACTTTTAAATTACAAAAAAATGCTACTAACCATAGCAAACTATGCCAAACTCACCTAAATTACTTCGGCTACCATAAATCATCACCAACTAACCCTTACCACAACAAACTAAATCCAATCACTTTTAAATTACAAAAAAATGCTACTAACCATAGCAAACTATGCCAAACACACCTAAATTACTTCAGCTATCAAAAATCATCCCCAACTACACTTTACAGCAACAAACTAAGCCCAATCACTTTAAAATTACAAAAAAATGCTAAAAATCATAACAAACTATACCAGAATCACCTAAATTACTTCGGCTAACGTAAATCACCCCCAACTATACCTTACCACAACAAACCAAACCATATCATCTTAAAATTACAAAAAAAGGTGTACAAATCATAACAAACTATGCCAGACTCACCTAAATTACTTCGGCTACTCTAAATCATCACCAACTAACCCTTACCACAACAAACTAAACCCAATCACTTTTAAATTACAAAAAAATGCTACTAACCATAGCAAACTATGCCAAACTCACCTAAATTACTTCGGCTACCATAAATCATCACCAACTAACCTTTACCACAACAAACTAAACCCAATCACTTTAAAATTACAAAAAAATGCTAAAAATCATAACAAACTATACCAGAATCACCTAAATTACTTCGGCTAACGTAAGTCACCCCCAACTATCCCTTACCACAACAAACCAAACCATATCATCTTAAAATTACAAAAAAAGGTGTACAAATCATAACAAACTATGCCAGACTCACCGAAATTACTTCGGCTACTCTAAATCATCACCAACTAACCCTTACCACAACAAACTAAACCCAATCACTTTTAAATTACAAAAAAATGCTACTAACCATAGCAAACTATGCCAAACACACCTAAATTACTTCGGTTATCAAAAATCACCCCCAACTACACTTTACAGCAACAAACTAAGCTCAATCACTTTAAAATTACAAAAAAATGCTAAAAATAATAACAAGCTATACCAGAATCACCTAAATTACTTCAGCTACCGCAAATCACCCCCAAATATCCCTTACCACAACAAACCAAACCATATCATCTTAATATTACAAAAAACGGTGTACAAATCATAACAAACTATGCCAGACTCACCTAAATTACTTCGGCTACTCTAAATCATCACCAACTAACCCTTACCACAACAAACTAAACCCAATCACTTTTAAATTACAAAAAAATGCTACTAACCATAGCAAACTATGCCAAACACACCTAAATTACTTCGGCTATCAAAAATCACCCCCAACTACACTTTACAGCAACAAACTAAGCTCAATCACTTTAAAATTAGAAAAAAATGCTAAAAATCATAACAAGCTATACCAGAATCACCTAAATTACTTCAGCTACCGCAAATCACCCCCAACTATCCCTTACCACAACAAACCAAACCATATCATCTTAATATTACAAAAAACGGTGTACAAATCATAACAAACTATGCCAGACTCACCTAAATTACTTCGGCTACTCTAAATCATCACCAACTAACCCTTACCACAACAAACTAAACCCAATCACTTTTAAATTACAAAAAATGCTACTAACCATAGCAAACTATGCCAAACTCACCTAAATTACTTCGGCTATCAAAAATCACCCCCAACTACACTTTACAGCAACAAACTAAGCCCAATCACTTTAAAATTACAAAAAAATGCTAAAAATCATAACAAACTATACCAGAATCACCTAAATTACTTCGGCTACCGTAAATCACCCATAACTATCCCTTACCACAACAAACCAAACCATATCACCTTAAAATTACAAAAAAAGGTGTACAAATCATAACAAACTATGCCAGACTCACCTAAATTACTTCGGCTACTCTAAATCATCACCAACTAACCCTTACCACAACAAACTAAACCCAATCATATTTAAATTACAAAAAAATGATACTAACCATAGCAAACTATGCCAAACTCACCTAAATTACTTCGGCCATCAAAAATCAGCCCCAACTACACTTTACAGCAACAAACTAAGCCCAATCACTTTAAAATTACAAAAAAATGCTAAAAATAATAACAAACTATACCAGAATCACCTAAATTACTTCGGCTACCGTAAATCACCCCCAAATATCCCTTACCACAACAAACCAAACCATATCATCTTAAAATGACAAAAAAGGTGTACAAATCATAACAAACTATGCCAGACTCACCTAAATTACTTCGGCTACCATAAATCATCACCAACTAACCCTTACCACAACAAAGTAAACCCAATCACTTTTAAATTACAAAAAAATGCTACTAATTATAGCAAACTATGCCAAACTCACCTAAATTACTTCGGCTATCAAAAATCACCCCTAACTACACTTTACAGCAACAAACTAAGCCCAATCATTTTAAAATTACAAAAAAATGCTAAAAATCATAACAAACTATACCAGAATCACCTAAATTACTTCGGCTACCGTAAATCACCCCCAACTATCCCTTACCACAACAAACCTAACCATATCATCTTAAAATTACAAAAAAAGGTGTACAAATCATAACAAACTATGCCAGACTCACCTAAATTACTTCGGCTACTCTAAATCATCACCAACTAACCCTTACCACAACAAACTAAACCCAATCACTTTTAAATTAAAAAAAAATGCTACTAACCATAGCAAACTATGCCAAACTCACCTAAATTACTTCGGCTACCATAAATCATCACCAACTAACCCTAACCACAACAAACTAAACCCAATCACTTTTAAATTACAAAAAAATGCTACTAACCATAGCAAACTATGCCAAACTCACCTAAATTACTTCGGCTACCATAAATCATCACCAACTAACCCTTACCACAACAAACTAAACCCAATCACTTTTAAATTACAAAAAAATGCTACTAACCATAGCAAACTATGCCAAACACACCTAAATTACTTCAGCTATCAAAAATCATCCCCAACTACACTTTACAGCAACAAACTAAGCCCAATCACTTTAAAATTACAAAAAAATGCTAAAAATCATAAAAAAGTATACCAGAATCACCTAAATTACTTCGGCTAACGTAAATCACCCCCAACTATACCTTACCACAACAAACCACACCATATCATCTTAAAATTACAAAAAAAGGTGTACAAATCATAACAAACTATGCCAGACTCACCTAAATTACTTCGGCTACTCTAAATCATCACCAACTAACCCTTACCACAACAAACTAAACCCAATCACTTTTAAATTACAAAAAAATGCTACTAACCATAGCAAACTATGCCAAACTCACCTAAATTACTTCGGCTACCATAAATCATCACCAACTAACCTTTACCACAACAAACTAAACCCAATCACTTTAAAATTACAAAAAAATGCTAAAAATCATAACAAACTATACCAGAATCACCTAAATTACTTCGGCTAACGTAAGTCACCCCCAACTATCCCTTACCACAACAAACCAAACCATATCATCTTAAAATTACAAAAAAAGGTGTACAAATCATAACAAACTATGCCAGACTCACCGAAATTACTTCGGCTACTCTAAATCATCACCAACTAACCCTTACCACAACAAACTAAACCCAATCACTTTTAAATTACAAAAAAATGCTACTAACCATAGCAAACTATGCCAAACACACCTAAATTACTTCGGTTATCAAAAATCACCCCCAACTACACTTTACAGCAACAAACTAAGCTCAATCACTTTAAAATTACAAAAAAATGCTAAAAATCATAACAAGCTATACCAGAATCACCTAAATTACTTCAGCTACCGCAAATCACCCCCAACTATCCCTTACCACAACAAACCAAACCATATCATCTTAATATTACAAAAAACGGTGTACAAATCATAACAAACTATGCCAGACTCACCTAAATTACTTCGGCTACTCTAAATCATCACCAACTAACCCTTACCACAACAAACTAAACCCAATCACTTTTAAATTACAAAAAATGCTACTAACCATAGCAAACTATGCCAAACTCACCTAAATTACTTCGGCTATCAAAAATCACCCCCAACTACACTTTACAGCAACAAACTAAGCCCAATCACTTTAAAATTACAAAAAAATGCTAAAAATCATAACAAACTATACCAGAATCACCTAAATTACTTCGGCTACCGTAAATCACCCATAACTATCCCTTACCACAACAAACCAAACCATATCACCTTAAAATTACAAAAAAAGGTGTACAAATCATAACAAACTATGCCAGACTCACTTAAATTACTTCGGCTACTCTAAATCATCACCAACTAACTCTTACCACAACAAACTAAACCCAATCACATTTAAATTACAAAAAAATGATACTAACCATAGCAAACTATGCCAAACTCACCTAAATTACTTCGGCTACCATAAATCATCACCAACTAACCCTTACCACAACAAACTAAACCCAATCACTTTTAAATTACAAAAAAATGCTACTAACCATAGCAAACTACGCCAAACTCACCTAAATTACTTCGGCTATCAAAAATCACCCCCAACTACACTTTACAGCAACAAACTCAGCCCAATCATTTTAAAATTACAAAAAAATGCAAAAAATCATAACAAACTATTCCAGAATCACCTAAATTACTTCGGCTACCGTAAATCACCCATAACTAACCCTTACCACAACAAACTAAACCCAATCACATTTAAATTACAAAAAAATGATACTAACCATAGCAAACTATGCCAAACTCACCTAAATTACTTCGGCTACCATAAATCATCAACAACTAACCCTTACCACAACAAACTAAACCCAATCACTTTTAAATTACAAAAAAATGCTACTAACCATAGCACACTATGCCAAACTCACCTAAATTACTTCGGCTATCAAAAATCACCTCCAACTACACTTTACAGCAACAAACTAAGCCCAATCATTTTAAAATTACAAAAAAATGCTAAAAATCATAACAAACTATACCAGAATCACCTAAATTACTTCGGCTACCGTAAATCACCCCCAACTATCCCTTACCACAACAAACCAAACCATATCATCTTAAAATTACAAAAAAAGGTTTACAAATCATAACAAACTATGCCAGACTCACCTAGATTACTTCGGCTACTCTAAATCATCACCAAGTAACCCTTACCACAACAAACTAATCCCAATCACTTTAAAATTACAAAAAAATGCTAAAAATCATAACAAACTATACCAGAATCACCTAAATTACTTCGGCTACCGTAAAACACTCCCAACTATCCCTTACCACAACAAACCAAACCATATCATCTTAAAATTACAAAAAAAGGTTTACAAATCATAACAAACTATGCCAGACTCACCTAGATTACTTCGGCTACCATAAATCATCACCAACTAACCCTTACCACAACAAACTAAACCCAATCACTTTTAAATTACCAAAAAATGCTACTAACCATAGCAAACTATGCCAAACACACCTAAATAACTTCGGTTATCAAAAATCACCCCCAACTACACTTTACAGCAACAAACTAAGCTCAATCACTTTAAAATTACAAAAAAATGCTAAAAATCATAACAAGCTATACCAGAATCACCTAAATTACTTCAGCTACCGCAAATCACCCCCAACTATCCCTTACCACAACAAACCAAACCATATCATCTTAATATTACAAAAAACGGTGTACAAATCATAACAAACTATGCCAGACTCACCTAAATTACTTCGGCTACTCTAAATCATCACCAACTAACCCTTACCACAACAAACTAAACCCAATCACTTTTAAATTACAAAAAATGCTACTAACCATAGCAAACTATGCCAAACTCACCTAAATTACTTCGGCTATCAAAAATCACCTCCAACTACACTTTACAGCAACAAACTAAGCCCAATCATTTTAAAATTACAAAAAAATGCTAAAAATCATAACAAACTATACCAGAATCACCTAAATTACTTCGGCTACCGTAAATCACCCCCAACTATCCCTTACCACAACAAACCTAACCATATCATCTTAAAATTACAAAAAAAGGTAACCAAATTATAACATACTCTGCCAGACTCACCTAAATTACTTCGGCTACTCTAAATCATCACCACGTAACCCTTACCACAACAAACTAATCCCAATCACTTTAAAATTACAAAAAAATGCTAAAAATCATAACAGACTATACCAGAATCACCTAAATTACTTCGGCTACCGTAAATCACCCCCAACTATCCCTTACCACAACAAACCAAACCATATCATCTTAAAATTACAAAAAAAGGTTTACAAATCATAACAAACTATGCCAGACTCACCTAGATTACTTCGGCTACCATAAATCATCACCAACTAACCCTTACCACAACAAACTAAACCCAATCACTTTTAAATTACCAAAAAATGCTACTAACCATAGCAAACTATGCCAAACTCACCTAAATTACTTCGGCTATCAAAAATCACCTCCAACTACACTTTACAGCAACAAACTAAGCCCAATCACTTTAAAATTACAAAAAAATGCTAAAAATCATAACAAACTATACCAGAATCACCTAAATTACTTCGGCTACCGTAAATCACCACCAACTATCCCTTACCACAACAAACCTAACCATATCATCATAAAATTTCAAAAAAAGGTGTACAAATCATAACAAACTATGCCAGACTCACCTAAATTACTTCGGCTACTCTAAATCATCACCAACTAACCCTTACCACAACAAACTAAACCCAATAATTTTTAAATTACACAAAAATGCTACTAACCATAGCAAACTATGCCAAACTCACCTAAATTACTTCGGCTACCATAAATCATCAGCAACTAACCCTTACCACAACAAACTAAACCCAATCACTTTTAAATTACAAAAAAATGTTACTAACCATAGCAAACTATGCCAAACTCACCTAAATTACTTCGGCTATCAAAAATCACCCCCAACTACACTTTACAGCAACAAACTAAGCCCAATCACTTTAAAATTACAAAAAAATTCTAAAAATTATAACAAACTATACCAGAATCACCTAAATTACTTCGGCTACCGTAAATCACCCCCAACTATCCCTTACCACAACAAACCAAACCATATCATCTTAAAATTACAAAAAAGGTGTACAAATCATAACAAACTATGCCAGACTCACCTAAATTACTTCCGCTACTCTAAATCATCACCAACTAACCCTTACCACAACAAACTAAATCCAATCACTTTTAAATTACAAAAAAATGCTACTAACCATAGCAAACTATGCCAAACTCAACTAAATTACTTCGGCTATAAAAAATCACCCCCAACTACACTTTACAGCAACAAACTAAGCCCAATCACTTTAAAATTACAAAAAAATGCTAAAAATCATAAAAAACTATACCAGAATCACCTAAATTACTTCGGCTACCGTAAATCACCCCCAACTATCCCTTACCACAACAAACCAAACCATATCATCTTAAAATTACAAAAAAAGGTGTACAAATCATAACAAACTATGCCAGACTCACCTAAATTACCTCGGCTATTCTAAATCATCACCAACTAACCCTTACCACAACAAACTAAACCCAATCACATTTAAATTACAAAAAAATGATACTAACCATAGCAAACTATGCCAAACTCACCTAAATTACTTCGGCTACCATAAATCATCACCAACTAACCCTTACCACAACAAACTAAACCCAATCACTTTTAAATTACAAAAAAATGCTACTAACATAGCAAACTACGCCAAACTCACCTAAATTACTTCGGCTATCAAAAATCACCCCCAACTACACTTTACAGCAACAAACTAAGCCCAATCATTTTAAAATTACAAAAAAATGCAAAAAATCATAACAAACTATTCCAGAATCACCTAAATTACTTCGGCTACCGTAAATCACCCATAACTATCCCTTACCACAACAAACCAAACCATATCACCTTAAAATTACAAAAAAAGGTGTACAAATCATAACAAACTATGCCAGACTCACCTAAATTACTTCGGCTACTCTAAATCATCACCAACTAACTCTTACCACAACAAACTAAACCCAATCACATTTAAATTACAAAAAAATGATACTAACCATAGCAAACTATGCCAAACTCACCTAAATTACTTCGGCTACCATAAATCATCACCAACTAACCCTTACCACAACAAACTAAACCCAATCACTTTTAAATTACAAAAAAATGCTACTAACCATAGCAAACTACGCCAAACTCACCTAAATTACTTCGGCTATCAAAAATCACCCCCAACTACACTTTACAGCAACAAACTAAGCCCAATCATTTTAAAATTACAAAAAAATGCAAAAAATCATAACAAACTATTCCAGAATCACCTAAATTACTTCGGCTACCGTAAATCACCCATAACTAACCCTTACCACAACAAACTAAACCCAATCACATTTAAATTACAAAAAAATGATACTAACCATAGCAAACTATGCCAAACTCACCTAAATTACTTCGGCTACCATAAATCATCACCAACTAACCCTTACCACAACAAACTAAACCCAATCACTTTTAAATTACAAAAAAATGCTACTAACCATAGCAAACTATGCCAAACTCACCTAAATTACTTCGGCTATCAAAAATCACCTCCAACTACACTTTACAGCAACAAACTAAGCCCAATCATTTTAAAATTACAAAAAAATGCTAAAAATCATAACAAACTATACCAGAATCACCTAAATTACTTCGGCTACCGTATATCACCCCCAACTATCCCTTACCACAACAAACCTAACCATATCATCTTAAAATTACAAAAAAAGGTAACCAAATTATAACATACTCTGCCAGACTCACCTAAATTACTTCGGCTAATCTAAATCATCACCAAGTAACCCTTACCACAACAAACTAATCCCAATCACTTTAAAATTACAAAAAAATGCTAAAAATCATAACAAACTATACCAGAATCACCTAAATTACTTCGGCTACCGTAAATCACCCCCAACTATCCCTTACCACAACAAACCAAACCATATCATCTTAAAATTACAAAAAAAGGTTTACAAATCATAACAAACTATGCCAGACTCACCTAGATTACTTCGGCTACCATAAATCATCACCAACTAACCCTTACCACAACAAACTAAACCCAATCACTTTTAAATTACCAAAAAATGCTACTAACCATAGCAAACTATGCCAAACTCACCTAAATTACTTCGGCTATCAAAAATCACCTCCAACTACACTTTACAGCAACAAACTAAGCCCAATCACTTTAAAATTACAAAAAAATGCTAAAAATCATAACAAACTATACCAGAATCACCTAAATTACTTCGGCTACCGTAAATCACCCCCAACTATCCCTTACCACAACAAACCTAACCATATCATCATAAAATTTCAAAAAAAGGTGTACAAATCATAACAAACTATGCCAGACTCACCTAAATTACTTCGGCTACTCTAAATCATCACCAACTAACCCTTACCACAACAAACTAAACCCAATAATTTTTAAATTACACAAAAATGCTACTAACCATAGCAAACTATGCCAAACTCACCTAAATTACTTCGGCTACCATAAATCATCAGCAACTAACCCTTACCACAACAAACTAAACCCAATCACTTTTAAATTACAAAAAAATGCTACTAACCATAGCAAACTATGCCAAACTCACCTAAATTACTTCGGCTATCAAAAATCACCCCCAACTACACTTTACAGCAACAAACTAAGCCCAATCACTTTAAAATTACAAAAAAATTCTAAAAATCATAACAAACTATACCAGAATCACCTAAATTACTTCGGCTACCGTAAATCACCCCCAACTATCCCTTACCACAACAAACCAAACCATATCATCTTAAAATTACAAAAAAGGTGTACAAATCATAACAAACTATGCCAGACTCACCTAAATTACTTCCGCTACTCTAAATCATCACCAACTAACCCTTACCACAACAAACTAAATCCAATCACTTTTAAATTACAAAAAAATGCTACTAACCATAGCAAACTATGCCAAACTCAACTAAATTACTTCGGCTATAAAAAATCACCCCCAACTACACTTTACAGCAACAAACTAAGCCCAATCACTTTAAAATTACAAAAAAATGCTTAAAATCATAAAAAACTATACCAGAATCACCTAAATTACTTCGGCTACCGTAAATCACCCCCAACTATCCCTTACCACAACAAACCAAACCATATCATCTTAAAATTACAAAAAAAGGTGTACAAATCATAACAAACTATGCCAGACTCACCTAAATTACCTCGGCTATTCTAAATCATCACCAACTAACCCTTACCACAACAAACTAAACCCAATCACATTTAAATTACAAAAAAATGATACTAACCATAGCAAACTATGCCAAACTCACCTAAATTACTTCGGCTACCATAAATCATCACCAACTAACCCTTACCACAACAAACTAAACCCAATCACTTTTAAATTACAAAAAAATGCTACTAACATAGCAAACTACGCCAAACTCACCTAAATTACTTCGGCTATCAAAAATCACCCCCAACTACACTTTACAGCAACAAACTAAGCCCAATCATTTTAAAATTACAAAAAAATGCAAAAAATCATAACAAACTATTCCAGAATCACCTAAATTACTTCGGCTACCGTAAATCACCCATAACTAACCCTTACAACAACAAACTAAACCCAATCACATTTAAATTACAAAAAAATGATACTAACCATAGCAAACTATGCCAAACTCCTAAATTACTTCGGCTACCATAAATCATCACCAACAAACCCTTACCACAACAAACTAAACCCAATCACTTTTAAATTACAAAAAAATGATACTAACCATAGCAAACTATGCCAAACTCACCTAAATTACTTCGGCTACCATAAATCATCACCAACTAACCCTTACCACAACAAACTAAACCCAATCACTTTTAAATTACAAAAAAATGCTACTAACCATAGCAAACTATGCCAAACTCACCTAAATTACTTCGGCTATCAAAAATCACCTCCAACTACACTTTACAGCAACAAACTAAGCCCAATCATTTTAAAATTACAAAAAAATGCTAAAAATCATAACAAACTATACCAGAATCACCTAAATTACTTCGGCTACCGTAAATCACCCCCAACTATCCCTTACCACAACAAACCTAACCATATCATCTTAAAATTACAAAAAAAGGTAACCAAATTATAACATACTCTGCCAGACTCACCTAAATTACTTCGGCTACTCTAAATCATCACCAACTAACCCTTACCACAACAAACTAATCCCAATCACTTTAAAATTACAAAAAAATGCTAAAAATCATAACAAACTATACCAGAATCACCTAAATTACTTCGGCTACCGTAAATCACCCCCAACTATCCCTTACCACAACAAACCAAACCATATCATCTTAAAATTACAAAAAAAGGTGTACAAATCATAACAAACTATGCCAGACTCACCTAGATTACTTCGGCTACCATAAATCATCACCAACTAACCCTTACCACAACAAACTAAACCCAATCACTTTTAAATTACCAAAAAATGCTACTAACCATAGCAAACTATGCCAAACTCACCTAAATTACTTCGGCTACTCTAAATCATCACCAACTAACCCTTACCACAACAAACTAAACCCAATCACTTTTAAATTACAAAAAATGCTACTAACCATAGCAAACTATGCCAAACTCACCTAAATTACTTCGGCTATCAAAAATCACCTCCAACTACACTTTACAGCAACAAACTAAGCCCAATCATTTTAAAATTACAAAAAAATGCTAAAAATCATAACAAACTATACCAGAATCACCTAAATTACTTCGGTTACCGTAAATCACCCCCAACTATCCCTTACCACAACAAACCTAACCATATCATCTTAAAATTACAAAAAAAGGTAACCAAATTATAACATACTCTGCCAGACTCACCTAAATTACTTCGGCTACTCTAAATCATCACCAAGAAACCCTTACCACAACAAACTAATCCCAATCACTTTAAAATTACAAAAAAATGCTAAAAATCATAACAAACTATACCAGAATCACCTAAATTACTTCGGCTACCGTAAATCACCCCCAACTATCCCTTACCACAACAAACCAAACCATATCATCTTAAAATTACAAAAAAAGGTTTACAAATCATAACAAACTATGCCAGACTCACCTAGATTACTTCGGCTACCATAAATCATCACCAACTAACCCTTACCACAACAAACTAAACCCAATCACTTTTAAATTACCAAAAAATGCTACTAACCATAGCAAACTATGCCAAACTCACCTAAATTACTTCGGCAATCAAAAATCACCTCCAACTACACTTTACAGCAACAAACTAAGCCCAATCACTTTAAAATTACAAAAAAATGCTAAAAATCATAACAAACTATACCAGAATCACCTAAATTACTTCGGCTACCGTAAATCACCACCAACTATCCCTTACCACAACAAACCTAACCATATCATCATAAAATTTCAAAAAAAGGTGTACAAATCATAACAAACTATGCCAGACTCACCTAAATTACTTCGGCTACTCTAAATCATCACCAACTAACCCTTACCACAACAAACTAAACCCAATAATTTTTAAATTACACAAAAATGCTACTAACCATAGCAAACTATGCCAAACTCACCTAAATTACTTCGGCTACCATAAATCATCAGCAACTAACCCTTACCACAACAAACTAAACCCAATCACTTTTAAATTACAAAAAAATGTTACTAACCATAGCAAACTATGCCAAACTCACCTAAATTACTTCGGCTATCAAAAATCACCCCCAACTACACTTTACAGCAACAAACTAAGCCCAATCACTTTAAAATTACAAAAAAATTCTAAAAATCATAACAAACTATACCAGAATCACCTAAATTACTTTGGCTACCGTAAATCACCCCCAACTATCCCTTACCACAACAAACCAAACCATATCATCTTAAAATTACAAAAAAGGTGTACAAATCATAACAAACTATGCCAGACTCACCTAAATTACTTCCGCTACTCTAAATCATCACCAACTAACCCTTACCACAACAAACTAAATCCAATCACTTTTAAATTACAAAAAAATGCTACTAACCATAGCAAACTATGCCAAACTCAACTAAATTACTTCGGCTATAAAAAATCACCCCCAACTACACTTTACAGCAACAAACTAAGCCCAATCACTTTAAAATTACAAAAAAATGCTAAAAATCATAAAAAACTATACCAGAATCACCTAAATTACTTCGGCTACCGTAAATCACCCCCAACTATCCCTTACCACAACAAACCAAACCATATCATCTTAAAATTACAAAAAAAGGTGTACAAATCATAACAAACTATGCCAGACTCACCTAAATTACCTCGGCTATTCTAAATCATCACCAACTAACCCTTACCACAACAAACTAAACCCAATCACAATTAAATTACAAAAAAATGATACTAACCATAGCAAACTATGCCAAACTCACCTAAATTACTTCGGCTACCATAAATCATCACCAACTAACCCTTACCACAACAAACTAAACCCAATCACTTTTAAATTACAAAAAAATGCTACTAACATAGCAAACTACGCCAAACTCACCTAAATTACTTCGGCTATCAAAAATCACCCCCAACTACACTTTACAGCAACAAACTAAGCCCAATCATTTTAAAATTACAAAAAAATGCAAAAAATCATAACAAACTATTCCAGAATCACCTAAATTACTTCGGCTACCGTAAATCACCCATAACTATCACTTACCACAACAAACCAAACCATATCACCTTAAAATTACAAAAAAAGGTGTACAAATCATAACAAACTATGCCAGACTCACCTAAATTACTTCGGCTACTCTAAATCATCACCAACTAACTCTTACCACAACAAACTAAACCCAATCACATTTAAATTACAAAAAAATGATACTAACCATAGCAAACTATGCCAAACTCACCTAAATTACTTCGGCTACCATAAATCATCACCAACTAACCCTTACCACAACAAACTAAACCCAATCACTTTTAAATTACAAAAAAATGCTACTAACCATAGCAAACTACGCCAAACTCACCTAAATTACTTCGGCTATCAAAAATCACCCCCAACTACACTTTACAGCAACAAACTAAGCCCAATCATTTTAAAATTACAAAAAAATGCAAAAAATCATAACAAACTATTCCAGAATCACCTAAATTACTTCGGCTACCGTAAATCACCCATAACTAACCCTTACCACAACAAACTAAACCCAATCACATTTAAATTACAAAAAAATGATACTAACCATAGCAAACTATGCCAAACTCACCTAAATTACTTCGGCTACCATAAATCATCACCAACTAACCCTTACCACAACAAACTAAACCCAATCACTTTTAAATTACAAAAAAATGCTACTAACCATAGCAAACTATGCCAAACTCACCTAAATTACTTCGGCTATCAAAAATCACCTCCAGCTACACTTTACAGCAACAAACTAAGCCCAATCATTTTAAAATTACAAAAAAATGCTAAAAATCATAACAAACTATACCAGAATCACCTAAATTACTTCGGCTACCGTAAATCACCCCCAACTATCCCTTACCACAACAAACCTAACCATATCATCTTAAAATTACAAAAAAAGGTAACCAAATTATAACATACTCTGCCAGACTCACCTAAATTACTTCGGCTACTCTAAATCATCACCAAGTAACCCTTACCACAACAAACTAATCCCAATCACTTTAAAATTACAAAAAAATGCTAAAAATCATAACAAACTATACCAGAATCACCTAAATTACTTCGGCTACCGTAAATCACCCCCAACTATCCCTTACCACAACAAACCAAACCATATCATCTTAAAATTACAAAAAAAGGTGTACAAATCATAACAAACTATGCCAGACTCACCTAAATTACCTCGGCTATTCTAAATCATCACCAACTAACCCTTACCACAACAAACTAAACCCAATCACATTTAAATTACAAAAAAATGATACTAACCATAGCAAACTATGCCAAACTCACCTAAATTACTTCGGCTACCATAAATCATCACCAACTAACCCTTACCACAACAAACTAAACCCAATCACTTTTAAATTACAAAAAAATGCTACTAACATAGCAAACTACGCCAAACTCACCTAAATTACTTCGGCTATCAAAAATCACCCCCAACTACACTTTACAGCAACAAACTAAGCCCAATCATTTTAAAATTACAAAAAAATGCAAAAAATCATAACAAACTATTCCAGAATCACCTAAATTACTTCGGCTACCGTAAATCACCCATAACTAACCCTTACAACAACAAACTAAACCCAATCACATTTAAATTACAAAAAAATGATACTAACCATAGCAAACTATGCCAAACTCCTAAATTACTTCGGCTACCATAAATCATCACCAACAAACCCTTACCACAACAAACTAAACCCAATCACTTTTAAATTACAAAAAAATGATACTAACCATAGCAAACTATGCCAAACTCACCTAAATTACTTCGGCTACCATAAATCATCACCAACTAACCCTTACCACAACAAACTAAACCCAATCACTTTTAAATTACAAAAAAATGCTACTAACCATAGCAAACTATGCCAAACTCACCTAAATTACTTCGGCTATCAAAAATCACCTCCAACTACACTTTACAGCAACAAACTAAGCCCAATCATTTTAAAATTACAAAAAAATGCTAAAAATCATAACAAACTATACCAGAATCACCTAAATTACTTCGGCTACCGTAAATCACCCCCAACTATCCCTTACCACAACAAACCTAACCATATCATCTTAAAATTACAAAAAAAGGTAACCAAATTATAACATACTCTGCCAGACTCACCTAAATTACTTCGGCTACTCTAAATCATCACCAACTAACCCTTACCACAACAAACTAATCCCAATCACTTTAAAATTACAAAAAAATGCTAAAAATCATAACAAACTATACCAGAATCACCTAAATTACTTCAGCTACCGTAAATCACCCCCAACTATCCCTTACCACAACAAACCAAACCATATCATCTTAAAATTACAAAAAAAGGTGTACAAATCATAACAAACTATGCCAGACTCACCTAGATTACTTCGGCTACCATAAATCATCACCAACTAACCCTTACCACAACAAACTAAACCCAATCACTTTTAAATTACCAAAAAATGCTACTAACCATAGCAAACTATGCCAAACTCACCTAAATTACTTCGGCTACTCTAAATCATCACCAACTAACCCTTACCACAACAAACTAAACCCAATCACTTTTAAATTACAAAAAATGCTACTAACCATAGCAAACTATGCCAAACTCACCTAAATTACTTCGGCTATCAAAAATCACCTCCAACTACACTTTACAGCAACAAACTAAGCCCAATCATTTTAAAATTACAAAAAAATGCTAAAAATCATAACAAACTATACCAGAATCACCTAAATTACTTCGGTTACCGTAAATCACCCCCAACTATCCCTTACCACAACAAACCTAACCATATCATCTTAAAATTACAAAAAAAGGTAACCAAATTATAACATACTCTGCCAGACTCACCTAAATTACTTCGGCTACTCTAAATCATCACCAAGAAACCCTTACCACAACAAACTAATCCCAATCACTTTAAAATTACAAAAAAATGCTAAAAATCATAACAAACTATACCAGAATCACCTAAATTACTTCGGCTACCGTAAATCACCCCCAACTATCCCTTACCACAACAAACCAAACCATATCATCTTAAAATTACAAAAAAAGGTTTACAAATCATAACAAACTATGCCAGACTCACCTAGATTACTTCGGCTACCATAAATCATCACCAACTAACCCTTACCACAACAAACTAAACCCAATCACTTTTAAATTACCAAAAAATGCTACTAACCATAGCAAACTATGCCAAACTCACCTAAATTACTTCGGCAATCAAAAATCACCTCCAACTACACTTTACAGCAACAAACTAAGCCCAATCACTTTAAAATTACAAAAAAATGCTAAAAATCATAACAAACTATACCAGAATCACCTAAATTACTTCGGCTACCGTAAATCACCACCAACTATCCCTTACCACAACAAACCTAACCATATCATCATAAAATTTCAAAAAAAGGTGTACAAATCATAACAAACTATGCCAGACTCACCTAAATTACTTCGGCTACTCTAAATCATCACCAACTAACCCTTACCACAACAAACTAAACCCAATAATTTTTAAATTACACAAAAATGCTACTAACCATAGCAAACTATGCCAAACTCACCTAAATTACTTCGGCTACCATAAATCATCAGCAACTAACCCTTACCACAACAAACTAAACCCAATCACTTTTAAATTACAAAAAAATGTTACTAACCATAGCAAACTATGCCAAACTCACCTAAATTACTTCGGCTATCAAAAATCACCCCCAACTACACTTTACAGCAACAAACTAAGCCCAATCACTTTAAAATTACAAAAAAATTCTAAAAATCATAACAAACTATACCAGAATCACCTAAATTACTTTGGCTACCGTAAATCACCCCCAACTATCCCTTACCACAACAAACCAAACCATATCATCTTAAAATTACAAAAAAGGTGTACAAATCATAACAAACTATGCCAGACTCACCTAAATTACTTCCGCTACTCTAAATCATCACCAACTAACCCTTACCACAACAAACTAAATCCAATCACTTTTAAATTACAAAAAAATGCTACTAACCATAGCAAACTATGCCAAACTCAACTAAATTACTTCGGCTATAAAAAATCACCCCCAACTACACTTTACAGCAACAAACTAAGCCCAATCACTTTAAAATTACAAAAAAATGCTAAAAATCATAAAAAACTATACCAGAATCACCTAAATTACTTCGGCTACCGTAAATCACCCCCAACTATCCCTTACCACAACAAACCAAACCATATCATCTTAAAATTACAAAAAAAGGTGTACAAATCATAACAAACTATGCCAGACTCACCTAAATTACTTCGGCTACTCTAAATCATCACCAACTAACCCTTACCACAACAAACTAAACCCAATAATTTTTAAATTACACAAAAATGCTACTAACCATAGCAAACTATGCCAAACTCACCTAAATTACTTCGGCTACTCTAAATCATCACCAACTAACCCTTACCACAACAAACTAAACCCAATCACAATTAAATTACAAAAAAATGATACTAACCATAGCAAACTATGCCAAACTCACCTAAATTACTTCGGCTACCATAAATCATCACCAACTAACCCTTACCACAACAAACTAAACCCAATCACTTTTAAATTACAAAAAAATGCTACTAACATAGCAAACTACGCCAAACTCACCTAAATTACTTCGGCTATCAAAAATCACCCCCAACTACACTTTACAGCAACAAACTAAGCCCAATCATTTTAAAATTACAAAAAAATGCAAAAAATCATAACAAACTATTCCAGAATCACCTAAATTACTTCGGCTACCGTAAATCACCCATAACTATCCCTTACCACAACAAACCAAACCATATCACCTTAAAATTACAAAAAAAGGTGTACAAATCATAACAAACTATGCCAGACTCACCTAAATTACTTCGGCTACTCTAAATCATCACCAACTAACTCTTACCACAACAAACTAAACCCAATCACATTTAAATTACAAAAAAATGATACTAACCATAGCAAACTATGCCAAACTCACCTAAATTACTTCGGCTACCATAAATCATCACCAACTAACCCTTACCACAACAAACTAAACCCAATCACTTTTAAATTACAAAAAAATGCTACTAACCATAGCAAACTACGCCAAACTCACCTAAATTACTTCGGCTATCAAAAATCACCCCCAACTACACTTTACAGCAACAAACTAAGCCCAATCATTTTAAAATTACAAAAAAATGCAAAAAATCATAACAAACTATTCCAGAATCACCTAAATTACTTCGGCTACCGTAAATCACCCATAACTAACCCTTACCACAACAAACTAAACCCAATCACATTTAAATTACAAAAAAATGATACTAACCATAGCAAACTATGCCAAACTCACCTAAATTACTTCGGCTACCATAAATCATCACCAACTAACCCTTACCACAACAAACTAAACCCAATCACTTTTAAATTACAAAAAAATGCTACTAACCATAGCAAACTATGCCAAACTCACCTAAATTACTTCGGCTATCAAAAATCACCTCCAGCTACACTTTACAGCAACAAACTAAGCCCAATCATTTTAAAATTACAAAAAAATGCTAAAAATCATAACAAACTATACCAGAATCACCTAAATTACTTCGGCTACCGTAAATCACCCCCAACTATCCCTTACCACAACAAACCTAACCATATCATCTTAAAATTACAAAAAAAGGTAACCAAATTATAACATACTCTGCCAGACTCACCTAAATTACTTCGGCTACTCTAAATCATCACCAAGTAACCCTTACCACAACAAACTAATCCCAATCACTTTAAAATTACAAAAAAATGCTAAAAATCATAACAAACTATACCAGAATCACCTAAATTACTTCGGCTACCGTAAATCACCCCCAACTATCCCTTACCACAACAAACCAAACCATATCATCTTAAAATTACAAAAAAAGGTTTACAAATCATAACAAACTATGCCAGACTCACCTAGATTACTTCGGCTACCATAAATCATCACCAACTAACCCTTACCACAACAAACTAAACCCAATCACTTTTAAATTACCAAAAAATGCTACTAACCATAGCAAACTATGCCAAACTCACCTAAATTACTTCGGCTATCAAAAATCACCTCCAACTACACTTTACAGCAACAAACTAAGCCCAATCACTTTAAAATTACAAAAAAATGCTAAAAATCATAACAAACTATACCAGAATCACCTAAATTACTTCGGCTACCGTAAATCACCCCCAACTATCCCTTACCACAACAAACCTAACCATATCATCATAAAATTTCAAAAAAAGGTGTACAAATCATAACAAACTATGCCAGACTCACCTAAATTACTTCGGCTACTCTAAATCATCACCAACTAACCCTTACCACAACAAACTAAACCCAATAATTTTTAAATTACACAAAAATGCTACTAACCATAGCAAACTATGCCAAACTCACCTAAATTACTTCGGCTACCATAAATCATCAGCAACTAACCCTTACCACAACAAACTAAACCCAATCACTTTTAAATTACAAAAAAATGCTACTAACCATAGCAAACTATGCCAAACTCACCTAAATTACTTCGGCTATCAAAAATCACCCCCAACTACACTTTACAGCAACAAACTAAGCCCAATCACTTTAAAATTACAAAAAAATTCTAAAAATCATAACAAAATATACCAGAATCACCTAAATTACTTCGGCTACCGTAAATCACCCCCAACTATCCCTTACCACAACAAACCAAACCATATCATCTTAAAATTACAAAAAAGGTGTACAAATCATAACAAACTATGCCAGACTCACCTAAATTACTTCCGCTACTCTAAATCATCACCAACTAACCCTTACCACAACAAACTAAATCCAATCACTTTTAAATTACAAAAAAATGCTACTAACCATAGCAAACTATGCCAAACTCAACTAAATTACTTCGGCTATAAAAAATCACCCCCAACTACACTTTACAGCAACAAACTAAGCCCAATCACTTTAAAATTACAAAAAAATGCTAAAAATCATAAAAAACTATACCAGAATCACCTAAATTACTTCGGCTACCGTAAATCACCCCCAACTATCCCTTACCACAACAAACCAAACCATATCATCTTAAAATTACAAAAAAAGGTGTACAAATCATAACAAACTATGCCAGACTCACCTAAATTACCTCGGCTATTCTAAATCATCACCAACTAACCCTTACCACAACAAACTAAACCCAATCACATTTAAATTACAAAAAAATGATACTAACCATAGCAAACTATGCCAAACTCACCTAAATTACTTCGGCTACCATAAATCATCACCAACTAACCCTTACCACAACAAACTAAACCCAATCACTTTTAAATTACAAAAAAATGCTACTAACATAGCAAACTACGCCAAACTCACCTAAATTACTTCGGCTATCAAAAATCACCCCCAACTACACTTTACAGCAACAAACTAAGCCCAATCATTTTAAAATTACAAAAAAATGCAAAAAATCATAACAAACTATTCCAGAATCACCTAAATTACTTCGGCTACCGTAAATCACCCATAACTAACCCTTACAACAACAAACTAAACCCAATCACATTTAAATTACAAAAAAATGATACTAACCATAGCAAACTATGCCAAACTCACCTAAATTACTTCGGCTACCATAAATCATCACCAACTAACCCTTACCACAACAAACTAAACCCAATCACTTTTAAATTACAAAAAAATGATACTAACCATAGCAAACTATGCCAAACTCACCTAAATTACTTCGGCTACCATAAATCATCACCAACTAACCCTTACCACAACAAACTAAACCCAATCACTTTTAAATTACAAAAAAATGCTACTAACCATAGCAAACTATGCCAAACTCACCTAAATTACTTCGGCTATCAAAAATCACCTCCAACTACACTTTACAGCAACAAACTAAGCCCAATCATTTTAAAATTACAAAAAAATGCTAAAAATCATAACAAACTATACCAGAATCACCTAAATTACTTCGGCTACCGTAAATCACCCCCAACTATCCCTTACCACAACAAACCTAACCATATCATCTTAAAATTACAAAAAAAGGTAACCAAATTATAACATACTCTGCCAGACTCACCTAAATTACTTCGGCTACTCTAAATCATCACCAACTAACCCTTACCACAACAAACTAATCCCAATCACTTTAAAATTACAAAAAAATGCTAAAAATCATAACAAACTATACCAGAATCACCTAAATTACTTCGGCTACCGTAAATCACCCCCAACTATCCCTTACCACAACAAACCAAACCATATCATCTTAAAATTACAAAAAAAGGTGTACAAATCATAACAAACTATGCCAGACTCACCTAGATTACTTCGGCTACCATAAATCATCACCAACTAACCCTTACCACAACAAACTAAACCCAATCACTTTTAAATTACCAAAAAATGCTACTAACCATAGCAAACTATGCCAAACTCACCTAAATTACTTCGGCTATCAAAAATCACCTCCAACTACACTTTACAGCAACAAACTAAGCCCAATCACTTTAAAATTACACAAAAATGCTAAAAATCATAACAAACTATACCAGAATCACCTAAATTACTTCGGCTACCGTAAATCACCCCCAACTATCCCTTACCACAACAAACCTAACCATATCATCATAAAATTTCAAAAAAAGGTGTACAAATCATAACAAACTATGCCAGACTCACCTAAATTACTTCGGCTACTCTAAATCATCACCAACTAACCCTTACCACAACAAACTAAACCCAATCATTTTTAAATTACAAAAAAATGCTACTAACCATAGCAAACTATGCCAAACTCACCTAAATTACTTCGGCTACCATAAATCATCAGCAACTAACCCTTACCACAACAAACTAAACCCAATCACTTTTAAATTACAAAAAAATGCTACTAACCATAGCAAACTATGCCAAACTCACCTAAATTACTTCGGCTATCAAAAATCACCCCCAACTACACTTTACAGCAACAAACTAAGCCCAATCACTTTAAAATTACAAAAAAATTCTAAAAATCATAACAAACTATACCAGAATCACCTAAATTACTTCGGCTACCGTAAATCACCCCCAACTATCCCTTACCACAACAAACCAAACCATATCATCTTAAAATTACAAAAAAGGTGTACAAATCATAACAAACTATGCCAGACTCACCTAAATTACTTCCGCTACTCTAAATCATCACCAACTAACCCTTACCACAACAAACTAAATCCAATCACTTTTAAATTACAAAAAAATGCTACTAACCATAGCAAACTATGCCAAACTCAACTAAATTACTTCGGCTATAAAAAATCACCCCCAACTACACTTTACAGCAACAAACTAAGCCCAATCACTTTAAAATTACAAAAAAATGCTAAAAATCATAAAAAACTATACCAGAATCACCTAAATTACTTCGGCTACCGTAAATCACCCCCAACTATCCCTTACCACAACAAACCAAACCATATCATCTTAAAATTACAAAAAAAGGTGTACAAATCATAAGAAACTATGCCAGACTCACCTAAATTACCTCGGCTATTCTAAATCATCACCAACTAACCCTTACCACAACAAACTAAACCCAATCACTTTTAAATTACAAAAAATGCTACTAACCATAGCAAAGTATGCCAAACTCACCTAAATTACTTCGGCTATCAAAAATCACCCCCAACTACAGTTTACAGCAACAAACTAAGCCCAATCACTTTAAAATTACAAAAAAATGCTAAAAATCATAACAAACTATACCAGAATCACCTAAATTACTTCGGCTACCGTAAATCACCCCCAACTATCCCTTACCACAACAAACCAATCCATATCATCTTAAAATTACAAAAAAAATGTACAAATCATAACAAACTATGCCAGACTCACCGAAATTACTTCGGCTACTCTAAATCATCACCAACTAACCCTTACCACAACAAACTAAACCCAATCACTTTTAAATTACAAAAAAATGCTACTAACCATAGCAAACTATGCCAAACTCACCTAAATTACTTCGGCTATCAAAAATCACCCCCAACTACACTTTACAGCAACAAACTAAGCCCAATCACTTTAAAATTACAAAAAAATTCTAAAAATCATAACAAAATATACCAGAATCACCTAAATTACTTCGGCTACCGTAAATCACCCCCAACTATCCCTTACCACAACAAACCAAACCATATCATCTTAAAATTACAAAAAAGGTGTACAAATCATAACAAACTATGCCAGACTCACCTAAATTACTTCCGCTACTCTAAATCATCACCAACTAACCCTTACCACAACAAACTAAATCCAATCACTTTTAAATTACAAAAAAATGCTACTAACCATAGCAAACTATGCCAAACTCAACTAAATTACTTCGGCTATAAAAAATCACCCCCAACTACACTTTACAGCAACAAACTAAGCCCAATCACTTTAAAATTACAAAAAAATGCTAAAAATCATAAAAAACTATACCAGAATCACCTAAATTACTTCGGCTACCGTAAATCACCCCCAACTATCCCTTACCACAACAAACCAAACCATATCATCTTAAAATTACAAAAAAAGGTGTACAAATCATAACAAACTATGCCAGACTCACCTAAATTACCTCGGCTATTCTAAATCATCACCAACTAACCCTTACCACAACAAACTAAACCCAATCACATTTAAATTACAAAAAAATGATACTAACCATAGCAAACTATGCCAAACTCACCTAAATTACTTCGGCTACCATAAATCATCACCAACTAACCCTTACCACAACAAACTAAACCCAATCACTTTTAAATTACAAAAAAATGCTACTAACATAGCAAACTACGCCAAACTCACCTAAATTACTTCGGCTATCAAAAATCACCCCCAACTACACTTTACAGCAACAAACTAAGCCCAATCATTTTAAAATTACAAAAAAATGCAAAAAATCATAACAAACTATTCCAGAATCACCTAAATTACTTCGGCTACCGTAAATCACCCATAACTAACCCTTACAACAACAAACTAAACCCAATCACATTTAAATTACAAAAAAATGATACTAACCATAGCAAACTATGCCAAACTCACCTAAATTACTTCGGCTACCATAAATCATCACCAACTAACCCTTACCACAACAAACTAAACCCAATCACTTTTAAATTACAAAAAAATGATACTAACCATAGCAAACTATGCCAAACTCACCTAAATTACTTCGGCTACCATAAATCATCACCAACTAACCCTTACCACAACAAACTAAACCCAATCACTTTTAAATTACAAAAAAATGCTACTAACCATAGCAAACTATGCCAAACTCACCTAAATTACTTCGGCTATCAAAAATCACCTCCAACTACACTTTACAGCAACAAACTAAGCCCAATCATTTTAAAATTACAAAAAAATGCTAAAAATCATAACAAACTATACCAGAATCACCTAAATTACTTCGGCTACCGTAAATCACCCCCAACTATCCCTTACCACAACAAACCTAACCATATCATCTTAAAATTACAAAAAAAGGTAACCAAATTATAACATACTCTGCCAGACTCACCTAAATTACTTCGGCTACTCTAAATCATCACCAACTAACCCTTACCACAACAAACTAATCCCAATCACTTTAAAATTACAAAAAAATGCTAAAAATCATAACAAACTATACCAGAATCACCTAAATTACTTCGGCTACCGTAAATCACCCCCAACTATCCCTTACCACAACAAACCAAACCATATCATCTTAAAATTACAAAAAAAGGTGTACAAATCATAACAAACTATGCCAGACTCACCTAGATTACTTCGGCTACCATAAATCATCACCAACTAACCCTTACCACAACAAACTAAACCCAATCACTTTTAAATTACCAAAAAATGCTACTAACCATAGCAAACTATGCCAAACTCACCTAAATTACTTCGGCTATCAAAAATCACCTCCAACTACACTTTACAGCAACAAACTAAGCCCAATCACTTTAAAATTACACAAAAATGCTAAAAATCATAACAAACTATACCAGAATCACCTAAATTACTTCGGCTACCGTAAATCACCCCCAACTATCCCTTACCACAACAAACCTAACCATATCATCATAAAATTTCAAAAAAAGGTGTACAAATCATAACAAACTATGCCAGACTCACCTAAATTACTTCGGCTACTCTAAATCATCACCAACTAACCCTTACCACAACAAACTAAACCCAATCATTTTTAAATTACAAAAAAATGCTACTAACCATAGCAAACTATGCCAAACTCACCTAAATTACTTCGGCTACCATAAATCATCAGCAACTAACCCTTACCACAACAAACTAAACCCAATCACTTTTAAATTACAAAAAAATGCTACTAACTATAGCAAACTATGCCAAACTCACCTAAATTACTTCGGCTATCAAAAATCACCCCCAACTACACTTTACAGCAACAAACTAAGCCCAATCACTTTAAAATTACAAAAAAATTCTAAAAATCATAACAAACTATACCAGAATCACCTAAATTACTTCGGCTACCGTAAATCACCCCCAACTATCCCTTACCACAACAAACCAAACCATATCATCTTAAAATTACAAAAAAGGTGTACAAATCATAACAAACTATGCCAGACTCACCTAAATTACTTCCGCTACTCTAAATCATCACCAACTAACCCTTACCACAACAAACTAAATCCAATCACTTTTAAATTACAAAAAAATGCTACTAACCATAGCAAACTATGCCAAACTCAACTAAATTACTTCGGCTATAAAAAATCACCCCCAACTACACTTTACAGCAACAAACTAAGCCCAATCACTTTAAAATTACAAAAAAATGCTAAAAATCATAACAAACTATACCAGAATCACCTAAATTACTTCGGCTACCGTAAATCACCCCCAACTATCCCTTACCACAACAAACCAAACCATATCATCTTAAAATTACAAAAAAAGGTGTACAAATCATAAGAAACTATGCCAGACTCACCTAAATTACCTCGGCTATTCTAAATCATCACCAACTAACCCTTACCACAACAAACTAAACCCAATCACTTTTAAATTACAAAAAATGCTACTAACCATAGCAAAGTATGCCAAACTCACCTAAATTACTTCGGCTATCAAAAATCACCCCCAACTACAGTTTACAGCAACAAACTAAGCCCAATCACTTTAAAATTACAAAAAAATGCTAAAAATCATAACAAACTATACCAGAATCACCTAAATTACTTCGGCTACCGTAAATCACCCCCAACTATCCCTTACCACAACAAACCAATCCATATCATCTTAAAATTACAAAAAAAATGTACAAATCATAACAAACTATGCCAGACTCACCGAAATTACTTCGGCTACTCTAAATCATCACCAACTAACCCTTACCACAACAAACTAAACCCAATCACTTTTAAATTACAAAAAAATGCTACTAACCATAGCAAACTATGCCAAACTCACCTAAATTACTTCGGCTATCAAAAATCACCCCCAACTACTCTTTACAGCAACAAACTAAGCCGAATCACTTTAAAATTACAGAAAAATGCTAAAAATCATAACAAACTATACCAGAATCACCTAAATTACTTCGGCTACCGTAAATCACCCCCAACTATCCCTTACCACAACAATCCAAACCATATCATCTTAAAATTTCAAAAAAAGGTGTACAAATCATAACAAACTATGCGAGACTTACCTAAATTACTTCGGCTACTCTAAATCATCACCAACTAACCCTTACCACAACAAACTAAACCCAATCAATTTTAAATTACAAAAAAATGCTACTAACCATAGCAAACTATGCCAAACTCACCTAAATTACTTCGGCTACCATAAATCATCACCAACTAACCCTTACCACAACAAACTAAACCCAATCACTTTTAAGTTACAAAAAAATGCTACTAACCATAGCAAACTATGCCAAACTCACCTAAATTACTTCGGCTACCATAAATCACCCCCAACTACACTTTACAGCAACAAACTAAGCCCAATCACTTTAAAATTACAAAAAAATGCTAAAAATCATAACAAACTATACCAGAATAACCTAAATTACTTCGGCTACCGTAAATCACCCCCAACTATCCCTTACCACAACAAACCAATCCATATCATCTTAAAATTACAAAAAAAGGTGTACAAATCATAACAAACTATGCCAGACTCACCTAAATTACTTCGGCTACTCTAAATCATCACCAACTAACCCTTACCACAACAAACTAAACCCAATCACATTTAAATTACAAAAAAATGCTTTTAAACCATAGCAAACTATGCCAAACTCACCTAAATTACTTCGGCTACTATAAATCATCACCAACTAACCCTTACCACAACAAACTAAACCCAATCACTTTTAAATTACAAAAAAATGCTACTAACCATAGCAAACTATGCCAAACTCACCTAAATTACTTCGGCTATCAAAAATCACCCCCAACTACTCTTTACAGCAACAAACTAAGCCGAATCACTTTAAAATTACAGAAAAATGCTAAAAATCATAACAAACTATACCAGAATCACCTAAAATACTTCGGCTACCGTAAATCACCCCCAACTATCCCTTACCACAACCATCCAAACCATATCATCTTAAAATTTCAAAAAAAGGTGTACAAATCATAACAAACTATGCCAGACTCACCTAAATTACTTCGGCTACTCTAAATCATCACCAACTAACACTTACCACAACAAACTAAACCCAATCACTTTTAAATTACAAAAATGCTACTAACCATAGCAAACTATGCCAAACTCACCTAAATTACTTCGGCTATCAAAAATCACCCCCAACTACACTTTACAGCAACAAACTAATCCCAATCAGTTTAAAATTACAAAAAAATTCTAAAAATCATAACAAACTATACCAGAATCACCTAAATTACTTCGACTACCGTAAATCACCCATAACTATCCCTTACCACAACAAACCAAACCATATCATCTTAAAATTACAAAAAAAGGTGTACAAATCATAACAAACTATGCCAGACTCACCTAAATTACTTCGGCTACTCTAAATCATCACCAACTAACCCTTACCACAACAAACTAAACCCAATCACATTTAAATTACAAAAAAATGATACTAACCATAGCAAACTATGCCAAACTCACCTAAATTACTTCGGCTACCATAAATCATCACCAACTAACCCTTACCACAACAAACTAAACCCAATCACTTTTAAATTACAAAAAAATGCTACTAACCATAGCACACTATTCCAAACTTACCTAAATTACTTCGGCTATCAAAAATCAGCCCCAACTACACTTTATAGCAACAAACTAAGCCCAATAAATTTAAAATTACAAAAAAATGCTAAAAATCATAACAAACTATACCAGAATAACCTAAATTACTTCGGCTACCGTAAATCACCCCCAACTATCCCTTACCACAACAAACCAAACCATATCATCTTAAAATTACAAAAAAAGGTGTACAAATCATAACAAACTATGCCAGACTCACCTAAATTACTTCGGCTACCATAAATCATCACCAACTAACCCTTACCACAACAAACTAAACCCAATCACTTTTAAATTACAAAAAAATGCTACTAACCATAGCAAACTATGCCAAACTCACCTAAATTACTTCGGCTATCAAAAATCATCCCCAACTAAACTTTACAGCAACAAACTAAGCCCAATCACTTTAAAATTACAAAAAACTGCTAAAAATCATAACAAACTATACCAGAATCACCTAAATTACTTCGGCTACTGTAAATCACCCCCAACTATCCCTTACCACAACAAACCTAACCATATCATCTTAAAATTACAAAAAAAGAAGTACAAATTATAACAAACTATGCCAGACTCACCTAAATTACTTCGGCTACTCTAAATCATCACCAACTAACCCTTACCACAACAAACTAAACCCAATAACTTTTAAATTACAAAAAAATGCTACTAACCATAGCAAACTATGCCAAACTCACCTAAATTACTTCGGCTACCATAAATCATCACCAACTAACCCTTACCACAACAAACTAAACCCAATCACTTTTAAATTACAAAAAAATGCTACTAACCATAGCAAACTATGCCAAACTCACCTAAATTACTTCGGCTATCAAAAATCACCCCCAACTACACTTGACAGCAACAAACTAAGCCCAATCACTTTAAAATTACAAAAAAATGCTAAAAATCATAACAAACTATACCAGAATCACCTAAATTACTTCAGCTACCGTAATTCACTCCCAACTATACCTTACCACAACAAACCAAACCATATCATATTAAAATTACAAAAAAGGTGGACAAATCATAACAAACTATGCCAGACTCACCTAAATTACTTCGGCTACTCTAAATCATCACCAACTAACCCTTACCACAACAAACTAAACCCAATCACTTTTAAATTACAAAAAAAATGATACTAACCATAGCAAACTATGCCAAACTTACCTAAATTACTTCGGCTATCAAAAATCACCCCCAACTACACTTTACAGAAACAAACTAAGCCCAATAATTTTAAGATTACAAAAAAATGCTAAAAATCATAACAAACTATACCAGAATCACCTAAATTACTTCGGCTACCGTAAATCACCCCCAACTATCCCTTACCACAACAAACCAAACCATATCATCTTAAAATTACAAAAAAAAGTGTACAAATCATAAGAAACTATGCCAGACTCACCTAAATTGCTTCGGCTACTCTAAATCATCACCAACTAACCCTTACCACAACAAACTAAACCCAATCACTTTTAAATTACAAAAAAATGCTACTAACCATAGCAAACTATGCCAAACTCACCTAAATTACTTCGGCTACCATAAATCATCACCAACTAACCCTTACCACAACAAACTAAACCCAATCACTTTTAAATTACAAAAAAATGCTACTAACCATAGCAAACTATGCCCAACTAACCTAAATTACTTCGGCTATCAAAAATCACCCCCAACTACACTTTACAGCAACAAACTAAACCCAATCACGTTAAAATTACAAAAAAATGCTAAAAATCATAACAAACTATACCAGAATCACTTAAATTACTTCGGCTACCGTAAATCACCCCCAACTATCCCTTACCACAACAAACCAAACCATATTATCTTAAAATTACAAAAAAAGGTGTACAAATCATAACAAACTATGCCAGACCCACCTAAATTACTTCGGCTACTCTAAATCATCACCAACTAACCCTTACCACAACAAACTAATCCCAATCACTTTAAAATTACAAAAAAATGCTACTAACCATAGCAAACTATGCCAAACTCACCTAAATTACTTCGGCTACCATAAATCATCACCAACTAACCCTTAACACAACAAACTAAACCCAATTACTTTTAAATTACAAAAAAATGCTACTAACCATAGCAAACTATGCCAAACTCACCTAAATTACTTCCGCTATCAAAAATCACCCCCAACTACACTTTACAGCAACAAACTAAGCCCAATCAATTTAAAATTACAAAAAAATGCTAAAAATCATAACAAACTATACCAGAATCACCTAAATTACTTCGGCTACCGTAAATCACCCCCAACTATCCCTTACCACAACAAACCAAACCATATCATTTTAAAATTACAAAAAAAAGTGTACAAATCATAACAAACTATGCCAGACTCACCTAAATTACTTCGGCTACTCTAAATCATCACCAACTAACACTTACCACAACAAACTAAACCCAATCACTTTTAAATTACAAAAATGCTACTAACCATAGCAAACTATGCCAAACTCACCTAAATTACTTCGGCTATCAAAAATCACCCCCAACTACACTTTACAGCAACAAACTAATCCCAATCACTTTAAAATTACAAAAAAATTCTAAAAATCATAACAAACTATACCAGAATCACCTAAATTACTTCGACTACCGTAAATCACCCATAACTATCCCTTACCACAACAAACCAAACCATATCATCTTAAAATTACAAAAAAAGGTGTACAAATCATAACAAACTATGCCAGACTCACCTAAATTACTTCGGCTACTCTAAATCATCACCAACTAACCCTTACCACAACAAACTAAACCCAATCACATTTAAATTACAAAAAAATGATACTAACCATAGCAAACTATGCCAAACTCACCTAAATTACTTCGGCTACCATAAATCATCACCAACTAACCCTTACCACAACAAACTAAACCCAATCACTTTTAAATTACAAAAAAATGCTTCTAACCATAGCAAACTATGCCAAACTCACCTAAATTACTTCGGCTATCAAAAATCAGCCCCAACTACACTTTATAGCAACAAACTAAGCCCAATAACTTTAAAATTACAAAAAAATGCTAAAAATCATAACAAACTATACCAGAATCACCTAAATTACTTCGGCTACCGTAAATCACCCCCAACTATCCCTTACCACAACAAACCAAACCATATCATCTTAAAATTACAAAAAAAGGTGTACAAATCATAACAAACTATGCCAGACTCACCTAAATTACTTCGGCTACCATAAATCATCACCAACTAACCCTTACCACAACAAACTAAACCCAATCACTTTTAAATTACAAAAAAATGCTACTAACCATAGCAAACTATGCCAAACTCACCTAAATTACTTCGGCTATCAAAAATCATCCCCAACTAAACTTTACAGCAACAAACTAAGCCCAATCACTTTAAAATTACAAAAAACTGCTAAAAATCATAACAAACTATACCAGAATCACCCAAATTACTTCGGCTACTGTAAATCACCCCCAACTATCCCTTACCACAACAAACCTAACCATATCATCTTAAAATTACAAAAAAAGAAGTACAAATTATAACAAACTATGCCAGACTCACCTAAATTACTTCGGCTACTCTAAATCATCACCAACTAACCCTTACCACAACAAACTAAACCCAATAACTTTTAAATTACAAAAAAATGCTACTAACCATAGCAAACTATGCCAAACTCACCTAAATTACTTCGGCTACCATAAATCATCACCAACTAACCCTTACCACAACAAACTAAACCCAATCACTTTTAAATTACAAAAAAATGCTACTAACCATAGCAAACTATGCCAAACTCACCTAAATTACTTCGGCTATCAAAAATCACCCCCAACTACACTTGACAGCAACAAACTAAGCCCAATCACTTTAAAATTACAAAAAAATGCTAAAAATCATAACAAACTATACCAGAATCACCTAAATTACTTCAGCTACCGTAATTCACCCCCAACTATACCTTACCACAACAAACCAAACCATATCATATTAAAATTACAAAAAAGGTGGACAAATCATAACAAACTATGCCAGACTCACCTAAATTACTTCGGCTACTCTAAATCATCACCAACTAACCCTTACCACAACAAACTAAACCCAATCACTTTTAAATTACAAAAAAAATGATACTAACCATAGCAAACTATGCCAAACTTACCTAAATTACTTCGGCTATCAAAAATCACCCCCAACTACACTTTACAGAAACAAACTAAGCCCAATAATTTTAAGATTACAAAAAAATGCTAAAAATCATAACAAACTATACCAGAAACACCTAAATTACTTCGGCTACCGTAAATCACCCCCAACTATCCCTTACCACAACAAACCAAACCATATCATCTTAAAATTACAAAAAAAAGTGTACAAATCATAAGAAACTATGCCAGACTCACCTAAATTGCTTCGGCTACTCTAAATCATCACCAACTAACCCTTACCACAACAAACTAAACCCAATCACTTTTAAATTACAAAAAAATGCTACTAACCATAGCAAACTATGCCAAACTCACCTAAATTACTTCGGCTACCATAAATCATCACCAACTAACCCTTACCACAACAAACTAAACCCAATCACTTTTAAATTACAAAAAAATGCTACTAACCATAGCAAACTATGCCAAACTCACCTAAATTACTTCGGCTACCATAAATCATCACCAACTAACCCTTACCACACCAAACTAAACCCAATCACTTTTAAATTACAAAAAAATGCTACCAACCATAGCAAACTATGCCAAACTCACCTAAATTACTTCGGCTATCAAAAATCACCCCCAACTACACTTTACAGTAACAAACTAAGCCCAATCACTTTAAAATTACAAAAAAATGCTAAAAATCATAACAAACTATACCAGAATTACCTAAATTACTTCGGCTACCGTAAATCACCCCCAACTATCCCTTACCACAACAAACCAAACCATATCATCTTAAAATTACAAAAAAGGTGTACAAATCATAACAAACTATGCCAGACTCACCTAAATTACTTCGGCTACTCTAAATCATCATTAACTAAGCCTTACCACAACAAACTAAACCCAATCACTTTTAAATTACAAAAAAATGCTACTAACCATAGCAAACTATGCCAAACTCACCTAAATTACTTCGGCTATCAAAAATCACCCCCAACTACACTTGACAGCAACAAACTAAGCCCAATCACTTTAAAATTACAAAAAAATGCTAAAAATCATAACAAACTACACCAGAATCACCTAAATTTCTTCAACTACCGTAATTCACCCCCAACTATACCTTACCACAACAAACCAAACCATATCATATTAAAAATACAAAAAAGGTGTACAAATCATAACAAACTATGCCAGACTCACCTAAATTACTTCGGCTACTCTAAATCATCACCAACTAACCCTTACCACAACAAACTAATCCCAATTACTTTAAAATTACAAAAAAATGCTACTAACCATAGCAAACTATGCCAAACTCACCTAAATTACTTCGGCTACCATAAATCATCACCAACTAACCCTTACCACACCAAACTAAACCCAATCACTTTTAAATTACAAAAAAATGCTACCAACCATAGCAAACTATGCCAAACTCACCTAAATTACTTCGGCTATCAAAAATCACCCCCAACTACACTTTATGGTAACAAACTAAGCCCAATCACTTTAAAATTACAAAAAAATGCTAAAAATCATAACAAACTATACCAGAATCACCTAAATTACTTCGGCTACCGTAAATCACCCCCAACTATCCCTTACCACAACAAACCAAACCATATCATTTTAAAATTACAAAAAAAGGTGTACAAATCATAACAAACTATGCCAGACTCACCTAAATTACTTCGGCTACTCTAAATCATCACCAACTAACCCTTACCACAACAAACTAAACCCAATCACTTTTAAATTACAAAAAAATGATACTAACCATAGCAAACTATGCCAAACTCACCTAAATTACTTCGGCTACCATAAATCATAACCAACTAACCCTTACCACAACAAACTAAACCCAATCACTTTTAAATTACAAAAAAATGCTACTAACCATAGCAAACTATGCCAAACTCACCTAAATTACTTCGGCTATCAAAAATCACCCCCAACTACACTTTACAGCAACAAACTAAGCCCAATCATTTTAAAATTACAAAAAAATGCTAAAAATCATAACAAACTATACCAGAATCACCTAAATTACTTCGGCTACCGTAAATCACCCCCAACTATCCCTTACCACAACAAACCTAACCATATCATCTTAAAATTACAAAAAAAGGTAACCAAATTATAACAAACTCTGCCAGACTCACCTAAATTACTTCGGCTACTCTAAATCATCACCAACTAACCCTTACCACAACAAACTAAACCCAATCACTTTAAAATTACAAAAAAATGCTAAAAATCATAACAAACTATACCAGAATCACCTAAATTACTTCGGCTACCGTAAATCACCCCCAACTATCCCTTACCACAACAAACTAAACCATATCATCTTAAAATTACAAAAAAAGGTGTACAAATCATAACAAACTATGCCAGACTCACCTAGATTACTTCGGCTACCATAAATCATCACCAACTAACCCTTACCACAACAAACTAAACCCAATCACTTTTAAATTACAAAAAAATGCTACTAACCATAGCAAACTATGCCAAACTCACCTAAATTACTTCGGCTATCAAAAATCACCTCCAAATACACTTTACAGCAACAAACTAAGCCCAATCACTTTAAAATAACAAAAAAATGCTAAAAATCATAACAAACTATACCAGAATCACCTAAATTACTTCGGCTACCGTAAATCACCCCCAACTATCCCTTACCACAACAAACCTAACCATATCATCATAAAATTTCAAAAAAAGGTGTACAAATTATAACAAACTATGCCAGACTCACCTAAATTACTTCGGCTACTCTAAATCATCACCAACTAACCCTTACCACAACAAATTAAACCCAATCATTTTTAAATTACAAAAAAATGCTACTAACCCTAGCAAACTATGCCAAACTCACCTAAATTACTTCGGCTACCATAAATCATCAGCAACTAACCCTTACCACAACAAACTAAACCCAATCACTTTTAAATTACAAAAAAATGCTACTAACCATAGCAAACTATGCCAAACTCACCTAAATTACTTCGGCTATCAAAAATCACCCCCAACTACACTTTACAGCAACAAACTAAGCCCAATCATTTTAAAATTACAAAAAAATGCTAAAAATTATAACAAACTATACCAGAATCACCTAAATTACTTCGGCTACCGTAAATCACCCCCAACTATCCCTTACCACAACAAACCAAACCATATCATCTTAAAATTACAAAAAAGGTGTACAAATCATAACAAACTATGCCAGACTCACCTAAATTACTTCCGCTACTCTAAATCATCACCAACTAACCCTTACCACAACAAACTAAATACAATCACTTTTAAATTACAAAAAAATGCTACTAACCATAGCAAACTATGCCAAACTCAACTAAATTACTTCGGCTATAAAAAATAATCCCCAACTACACTTTACAGCAACAAACTAAGCCCAATCTCTTTAAAATTACAAAAAAATGCTAAAAATCATAAAAAACTATACCAGAATCACCTAAATTACTTCGGCTACCGTAAATCACCCCCAACTATCCCTTACCACAACAAACCAAACCATATCATCTTAAAATTACAAAAAAAGGTGTACAAATCATAACAAACTATGCCAGACTCACCTAAATTACCTCGGCTATTCTAAATCATCACCAACTAACCCTTACCACAACAAACTAAATCCAATCACTTTTAAATTACAAAAAAATGCTACTAACCATAGCAAACTATGCCAAACTCAACTAAATTACTTCGGCTATAAAAAATAATCCCCAACTACACTTTACAGCAACAAACTAAGCCCAATCAATTTAAAATTACAAAAAAATGCTAAAAATCATAACAAACTATACCAGAATCACCTAAATTACTTCGGCTACCGTAAATCACCCCCAACTATCCCTTACCACAACAAACCAAACCATATCATCTTAAAATTACAAAAAAAATGTACAAATCATAACAAACTATGCCAGACTCACCGAAATTACTTCGGCTACTCTAAATCATCACCAACTAACCCTTACCACAACAAACTAAACCCAATCACTTTTAAATTACAAAAAAATGCTACTAACCATAGCAAACTATGCCAAACTCACCTAAATTACTTCGGCTACCATTAATCATCACCAACTAACCCTTAACACAACAAACTAAACCCAATCACTTTTAAATTACAAAAAAATGCTACTAACCATAGCAAACTATGCCAAACTCACCTAAATTACTTCCGCTATCAAAAATCACCCCCAACTACACTTTACAGCAACAAACTAAGCCCAATCAATTTAAAATTACAAAAAAATGCTAAAAATCATAACAAACTATACCAGAATCACAGTTTGTTATAATTTGTACATCTTTTTTTGTAATTTTAAGATGATATGGTTAGGTTTGTTGTGGTAAGGGATAGTTGGGGGTGATTTACAGTAGCTGAAGTAATTTAGGTGATTCTGGTATTGTATTGTATTGTATTGTATTGTAGGGGGGTCGTTTGGCTACTGAAGCCCTTCGTCACTGCGACCATTGTTGGTCTATTGTGAATAACCCTGCTTCCTATTGGAATCCCAGGGAGTCTAGCCCCCTGATGAAGTGGGCCAGATCCTTGGGAGTTGATTTACGTATCTGGGCGGCCGTGAGTGCAGCCGCACCCAGATGTTGTAACCTATTATGAGCGATGGTGTTGCACTCACAGAGAATGTGTTCGGCCGTTTCTACCGCCGATCCACAGAGTCGACATGTAGCGACTTCTGCTTTCCCCATTTTCTGGAGATGGTATCTGACTGGACCGTGTCCTGTCAGGAGGCCAGTTACTTGCCTCAGATCATTCTTTTCCAGTTTGAGAAGCATCTTAGTCTTCTTTGACGAATAGTGTATGAACTTTTTCGCCTGGCGTTGGCCTGGAGTATTTCTCCAGTAGGATTCTTTCTGTTCCTTTTCCCATTTATGGATGTCGGACATTCTCTGGGCTTTGGTTAGCCCGCAGAATGGTTCTGGTCCAATAAATAGAGCTGTCGCACCTTTCTTGGCGAGGGCGTCTGCCATTTCATTTCCTTCAATCCCCTCATGCCCTGGAATCCACAACAGAGTGATTCTGTTGCCCATCGCCAGTTGCTTCAGGGATTGTTTGCATTCCCAGACAGTCCTCTGTACACTGCGGTAGGCTCTCAGGGCCTTTAAGGCTGCTTGACTGTCTGACAGTATGTAGATATTTGCACCCTTTATGCGCCTTTCGAGGCATTTCCGAGCACAAACATCTATGGCACATATTTCGGCCTGATGAATCGAGGGGGTACTTCCTAAGGGCTGATGGATCCTGGTCTGCGGACCATAGACTCCTATTCCAGTCCCCTGCTGCGATTTTGACCCGTCTGTGTACCAGACGAGTGAGTTCTTTGGAAGTCGAGTCGTATCGAATGTTCCACATTGGCGGCCTAAAATGGCCACTTCGAATGGAACATCGAAGTCGAGTTCGGCTGGCATTACGTCCGTTAATTGGTTCCAGGACTCTGCTCTTATCAGATTCATAATCCTGCAGTGACCAACCATGTCCCCTAGTTTTAGATTTTTTGTCTGTGTTGACCTCAAGGCACTCAGTGCTGCCTCCTTCCTCACATGTAGATGTAAAGGAAGAAGATCAAGCAGCGCCTCTAAGGCGGCCGTAGGGGTGGAGCGCATTGAGCCCGTCACGCCTAGACAAGCAAGCCTTTGCAATTTCTGCATTTTGCTTTGCGTTGTTGTTTCTTCAGTTTTTGGCCACCACAGCAGGGATGCATAGGTTACCACGGGTCTTACCACCGTCAGGTATGACCAGTAGATCATCTCCGGTTTGAGTCCCCAAGTTCTCCCAAAGAGCCTGCGGCAACACCAGAGTGCCGCTGTGCCTTTTGTAAGAGTTTTGTCAACATGCGTTTTCCAGTTGAGTTTCGCGTCTAGATTTACACCTAGATATTTGACCTCTCTGGAGAACTGCAGCTTTTTCCCGTGCAGAGTTGGAGCTGTTAAATTTAGCTTCCTTCTCTTCGTAAAGGGAACTTGAACAGTTTTGCTCGGATTAACATTGAGCTGTTCGTCCGAGCACCATCTTGAGATGATGTTTAGGGCATTTTGCGCTAGGCCAGAGATCGTGCCTTCGTGTTTGCCCCTGATGAGTACAACCAGGTCATCTGCGTAACCTTGGGTATAGATTCCCGAGTCATTGAGCTTGCTCAGTAGGTCGTCGACAACAATCGACCACAGTAGGGGCGATAGAACTCCGCCTTGCGGACACCCTTTTACTGTGGTGACCATCGTCTCCTCTCCACCGACGCTTGCCGTTATGACTCGGCTCCTCAGCATGGATTTTATCCATTCTACGGTTGAGGTTTCGACGCCTCTTAGTAAAGCAGCTCTTTCGATGGATTCATAGGAGGTATTGTCGAAGGCTCCCTCTACGTCAATGAATATTCCCAGAGCTACTTGTTTAGCCATCAGCGTCCTTTCAATGCCCTTGATGAGGCAATGTAGGGCGTCTACTGTGGATTTGCCTGCTTGATAAGCAAATTGATTAGTATGAAGCGGAGTTTGCTTTAGGATAGCTCCTCTGATGTAGTTATCAATTATTTTCTCCATGGTTTTGAGGAGAAAGGAAGTGAGGCTTATGGGGCGGTAAGATTTAGCCTCTTCAGGAGGCCTTCTACCGCTTTTTGGTATGAATACCACTTTAGCCTCTCTCCAGGTCTCGGGTATATATCCGAGAATGTAGCTAGCTTTGAATATTCTCATTAAGCTGGGTATCAGGTAGTCTGTTCCCCTTTGGAGCAGGGCTGGAAAGATTCCGTCTCTGCCCGGCGATTTGAACGGCTTGAAGCTGTTGATCGCCCATTGTATTTTGTTAGCAGTAAACATTTTTCCTGCTAGGCTTTTGGTTTGCCGGGTTGGGCGTGTTATCGGCCCTTGAGTCACGTCTCTGATCTCTATGTCTGTTAGCGCCTTTGACCCAGGAAAATGGGTCTCTAGAAGTACCCTTAAGCTTTCCTTTAGATCGCCGGTGTATTCGCCGTTAGGTTTTTTTATTAAGCCTATTCCGTTTGAGTGGTCTTTTGAGAGCACTTTTTGGAGCCTTACTGCTGGGATCAATTGCTCGATCCCTTCGCAGAAAGTGCTCCATGAGCGCCTCTTTGACTTCCTCAATTCTTTGTTGTATTCTGTGAGAGCTTTTTTGTAGTCGATCCACGTTCCTAAACTTTTAGCTCTATTGAATAGCTTCCTTACTTCGGCCCTACGTCGGCCGAGTTCTTTGTTCCACCAAGGAACGTTCCTCGAAGTCACTCTTTGTTTCAGAGGACAACTTTTCTCATAGGACGAGACTATGAGATCGCGAAGATGCACCGAGGCCGCATCGAGGTCCTCTCTTGTGTCGATTTGGTAACGGAGTCCGTCGGTTTCGGCTCTGATGTGCTCCGTGTAGAGACACCAGTCCGTCTCCTTCGGCACTCTGCACGTTTCGAGGCTGTGGGGGGATGCCTCCATGTGGAATCGGATTGTGCAATGGTCCGACATGGAGGCCTCGTCCGCCACGTGCCAATTTTTAATAAAATTTGCAATAAATGGACTCGCCAGGGTTAGATCTAAAACCTCTTTCCTAATCGCATTTATGAAGGTGGCTTTGTTCCCCCGGTTGATAATGTCCACGTCGTTCGCGGACAAATATTCTAAAAGGGACTCACCTCTTTTGTTTGTGTCCGTGCTGCCCCACATGAGATGGTGTGCGTTGGCGTCGCAGCCAAGAATGTAGTGTTTGTTCCTCCTTTTGCACCAGCTTATGAGGCGTATAACTTCCTCTGGAATGGAGTTATTTTCGTCGCCTGGGAAGTAGGCAGAGGCCATTACAATTGTCCTTTTGCCACCTTCCGTGGGTACCTCTACAGCTACTGCAACTAAGTCCCTGGAGATGAACTCTGGAATCGGAACAAATTTGATATGTTTTTTGAGCAGAATTGCTGCTCTTGGATGTTCATGGTGGTCTCTTATTATTGATTCTGGTATAGTTTGTTATGATTTTTAGCAGTTTTTTGTAATTTTAAAGTAATTGGGCTTAGTTTGTTGCTGTAAAGTTTAGTTGGGGATGATTTTTGATAGCCGAAGTAATTTAGGTGAGTTTGGCATAGTTTGCTATGGTTAGTAGCATTTTTTTGTAATTTAAAAGTGATTGGATTTAGTTTGTTGTGGTAAAGGTTATTTGGTGATGATTTAGGGTAGCCGAAGTAATTTAGGTGAGTCTGGCAGAGTTTGTTATGATTTGTACACCTTTTTTTGTAATTTTAAGATGATATGGTTTGGTTTGTTCTGGTAAGGGATAGTTGGGGGTGATTTACGGTAGCCGAAGTAATTTAGGTGATTCTGGTATAGTTTGTTATGATTTTTAGCATTTTTTTGTAATTTTAAAGTTATTGGGCTTAGTTTGTTGCTATAAAGTGTAGTTGGGGCTGATTTTTGATAGCCGAAGTAATTTAGGTAAGTTTGGCATAGTTTGCTATGGTTAGTAGCATTTTTTTGTAATTTAAAAGTGATTGGGTTTAGTTTGTTGTGGTAAGGGTTAGTTAGTGATGATTTATGGTAGCCGAAGTAATTTAGGTGAGTTTGGCATAGTTTGCTATGGTTAGTATCATTTTTTTGTAATTTAAATGTGATTGGGTTCAGTTTGTTGTGGTAAGGGTTAGTTGGTAATGATTTAGAGTAGCCGAAGTAATTTAGGTGAGTCTGGCATAGTTTGTTATGATTTGTACACCTTTTTTTGTAATTTTAAGATGATATGGTTTGGTTTGTTGTGGTAAGGGATAGTTATCGGTGATTTACGGTAGTCGAAGTAATTTAGGTGATTCTGGTATAGTTTGTTATGATTTTTAGAATTTTTTTGTAATTTTAAAGTGATTGGGCTTAGTTTGTTGCTGTAAAGTGTAGTTGGGGGTGATTTTTGATAGCCGAAGTAATTTAGGTGAGTTTGGCATAGTTTGCTATGGTTAGTAGCATTTTTTTGTAATTTAAAAGTGATTGGGTTTAGTTTGTTGTGGTAAGTGTTAGTTGGTGATGATTTAGAGTAGCCGACGTAATTTAGGTGAGTCTGGCATAGTTTGTTATGATTTGTACACTTTTTTTTGTAATTTTAAAATGATATGGTTTGGTTTGTTGTGGTAAGGGATAGTTGGGGGTGATTTACGGTAGCCGAAGTAATTTAGGTGATTCTGGTATAGTTTGTTATGATTTTTAGCATTTTTTTGTAATTTTAAATTGATTAAGCTTAGTTTGTTGCTGTAAAGTGTAGTTGGGGGTGATTTTTGATAGCGGAAGTAATTTAGGTGAGTTTGGCATAGTTTGCTATGGTTAGTAGCATTTTTTTGTAATTTAAAAGTGATTGGGTTTAGTTTGTTGTGTTAAGGGTTAGTTGGTGATGATTAATGGTAGCCGAAGTAATTTAGGTGAGTTTGGCATAGTTTGCTATGGTTAGTAGCATTTTTTTGTAATTTAAAAGTGATTGGGTTTAGTTTGTTGTGGTAAGGGTTAGTTGGTGATGATTTAGAGTAGCCGAAGTAATTTCGGTGAGTCTGGCATAGTTTGTTATGATTTGTACATTTTTTTTGTAATTTTAAGATGATATGGTTTGGTTTGTTGTGGTAAGGGATAGTTGGGGGTGATTTACGGTAGCCGAAGTAATTTAGGTGATTCTGGTATAGTTTGTTATGATTTTTAGCATTTTTTTGTAATTTTAAAGTGATTGGGCTTAGTTTGTTGCTGTAAAGTGTAGTTGGGGGTGATTTTTGATAGCCGAAGTAATTTAGGTGAGTTTGGCATACTTTGCTATGGTTAGTAGCATTTTTTGTAATTTAAAAATAATTGGGTTTAGTTTGGTGTGGTAAGGGTTAGTTGGTGATGATTTATGGTAGCCGAGGTAATTTAGGTGAGTTTGGCATAGTTTGCTATGGTTAGTAGCATTTTTTTGTAATTTAAAAGTGATTGGGTTTAGTTTGTTGTGGTAAGGGTTAGTTGGTGATGATTTAGAATAGCCGAGGTAATTTAGGTGAGTCTGGCATAGTTTGTTATGATTTGTACACCTTTTTTTGTAATTTTAAGATGATATGGTTTGGTTTGTTGTGGTAAGGGATAGTTGGGGGTGATTTACGGTAGCCGAAGTAATTTAAGTGATTCTGGTATAGTTTTTTATGATTTTTAGCATTTTTTTGTAATTTTAAAGTGATTGGGCTTAGTTTGTTGCTGTAAAGTGTAGTTGGGGATTATTTTTTATAGCCGAAGTAATTTAGTTGAGTTTGGCATAGTTTGCTATGGTTAGTAGCATTTTTTTGTAATTTAAAAGTGATTGGATTTAGTTTGTTGTGGTAAGGGTTAGTTGGTGATGATTTAGAGTAGCGGAAGTAATTAAGGTGAGTCTGGCATAGTTTGTTATGATTTGTACACCTTTTTTGTAATTTTAAGATGATATGGTTTGGTTTGTTGTGGTAAGGGATAGTTGGGGGTGATTTACGGTAGCCGAAGTAATTTAGGTGATTCTGGTATAGTTTGTTATAATTTTTAGCATTTTTTTGTAATTTTAAAATGATTGGGCTTAGTTTGTTGCTGTAAAGTGTAGTTGAGGGTGATTTTTGATAGCCGAAGTAAATTACTTCGGCTACCATAAATGATCACCAACTAACCCTTACCACAACAAACTAAACCCAATCACTTTTAAATTACAAAAAAATGCTACTAACCATAGCAAACTATGCCAAACTCACCTAAATTACTTCGGCTATCAAAAATCACCCCCAACTACACTTGACAGCAACAAACTAAGCCCAATCACTTTAAAATTACAAAAAAATGCTAAAAATCATAACAAACTATACCAGAATCACCTAAATTACTTCAGCTACCGTAATTCACCCCCAACTATACCTTACCACAACAAACCAAACCATATCATATTACAATTACAAAAAAGGTGTACAAATCATAACAAACTATGCCAGACTCACCTAAATTACTTCGGCTACTCTAAATCATCACCAACTAACCCTTACCACAACAAACTAAACCCAATCACTTTTAAATTACAAAAAAAATGCTACTAACCATAGCAAACTATGCCAAACTTACCTAAATTACTTCGGCTATCAAAAATCACCCCCAACTACACTTTACAGCAACAAACTAAGCCCAATAACTTTAAAATTACAAAAAAATGCTAAAAATCATAACAAACTATACCAGAATCACCTAAATTACTTCGGCTACCGTAAATCACCCCCAACTATCCCTTACCACAACAAACCAAACCATATCATCTTAAAATTACAAAAAAGCTGTACAAATCATAACAAACTATGCCAGACTCACCTAAATTGCTTCGGCTACTCTAAATCATCACCAACTAACCCTTACCACAACAAACTAAACCCAATCACTTTTAAATTACAAAAAAATGCTACTAACCATAGCAAACTATGCCAAATTCACCTAAATTACTTCGGCTATCAAAAATCATCCCCAACTAAACTTTACAGCAACAAACTAAGCCCAATCACTTTAAAATTACAAAAAACTGCTAAAAATCATAACAAACTATACCAGAATCACCTAAATTACTTCGGCTACTGTAAATCACCCCCAACTATCCCTTACCACAACAAACCTAACCATATCATCTTAAAATTACAAAAAAAGATGTACAAATTATAACAAACTATGCCAGACTCACCTAAATTACTTCGGCTACTCTAAATCATCACCAACTAACCCTTACCACAACAAACTAAACCCAATAACTTTTAAATTACAAAAAAATGCTACTAACCATAGCAAACTATGCCAAACTCACCTAAATTACTTCGGCTACCATAAATCATCACCAACTAACCCTTACCACAACAAACTAAACCCAATCACTTTTAAATTACAAAAAAATGCTACTAACCATAGCAAACTATGCCAAACTCACCTAAATTACTTCGGCTATCAAAAATCACCCCCAACTACACTTGACAGCAACAAACTAAGCCCAATCACTTTAAAATTACAAAAAAATGCTAAAAATCATAACAAACTATACCAGAATCACCTAAATTACTTCAGCTACCGTAATTCACCCCCAACTATACCTTACCACAACAAACCAAACCATATCATATTAAATACAAAAAAGGTGTACAAATCATAACAAACTATGCCAGACTCACCTAAATTACTTCGGCTACTCTAAATCATCACCAACTAACCCTTACCACAACAAACTAAACCCAATCACTTTTAAATTACAAAAAAAATGCTACTAACCATAGCAAACTATGCCAAACTTACCTAAATTACTTCGGCTATCAAAAATCACCCCCAACTACACTTTACAGCAACAAACTAAGCCCAATAACTTTAAAATTACAAAAAAATGCTAAAAATCATAACAAACTATACCAGAATCACCTAAATTACTTCGGCTACCGTAAATCACCCCCAACTATCCCTTACCACAACAAACCAAACCATATCATCTTAAAATTACAAAAAAGCTGTACAAATCATAACAAACTATGCCAGACTCACCTAAATTGCTTCGGCTACTCTAAATCATCACCAACTAACCCTTACCACAACAAACTAAACCCAATCACTTTTAAATTACAAAAAAATGCTACTAACCATAGCAAACTATGCCAGACTCACCTAAATTACTTCGGCTACCATAAATCATCACAAACTAACCCTTACCACAACAAACAAAACCCAGTCACTTTTAAATTACAAAAAAATGCTACTAACCATAGCAAACTATGCCAAACTCACCTAAATTACTTCGGCTATCAAAAATCACCCCCAACTACACTTTACAGCAACAAACTAAGCCCAATCACTTTAAAATTACAAAAAAATTCTAAAAATCATAACAAACTATACCAGAATCACCTAAATTACTTCGACTACCGTAAATCACCCATAACTATCCCTTACCACAACAAACCAAACCATATCATCTTAAAATTACAAAAAAGGTGTACAAATCATAACAAACTATGCCAGACTCACCTAAATTACTTCGGCTACTCTAAATCATTACCAACTAACCCTTACCACAACAAACTAAACCCAATCACATTTAAATTACAAAAAAATGATACTAACCATAGCAAACTATGCCAAACTCACCTAAATTACTTCGGCTACCATAAATCATCACCAACTAACCCTTACCACAACAAACTAAACCCAATCACTTTTAAATTACAAAAAAATGCTACTAACCATAGCAAACTATGCCAAACTTACCTAAATTACTTCGGCTATCAAAAATCAGCCCCAACTACACTTTATAGCAACAAACTAAGCCCAATAACTTTAAAATTACAAAAAAATGCTAAAAATCATAACAAACTATACCAGAATCACCTAAATTACTTCGGCTACCGTAAATCACCCCCAACTATCCCTTACCACAACAAACCAAACCATATCATCTTAAAATTACAAAAAAAGGTGTACAAATCATAACAAACTCTGCCAGACTCACCTAAATTACTTCGGCTACCCTAAATCATCACCAACTAACCTTTACCACAACTAACTAAACCCAATCACTTTTAAATTACAAAAAAATGCTACTAACCATAGCAAACTATGCCAAACTCACCTAAATTACTTCGGCTATCAAAAATCATCCCCAACTAAACTTTACAGCAACAAACTAAGCCCAATCACTTTAAAATTACAAAAAACTGCTAAAAATCATAACAAACTATACCAGAATCACCTAAATTACTTCGGCTACTGTAAATCACCCCCAACTATCCCTTACCACAACAAACCTAACCATATCATCTTAAAATTACAAAAAAAGATGTACAAATTATAACAAACTATGCCAGACTCACCTAAATTACTTCGGCTACTCTAAATCATCACCAACTAACCCTTACCACAACAAACTAAACCCAATAACTTTTAAATTACAAAAAAATTCTACTAACCATAGCAAACTATGCCAAACTCACCTAAATTACTTCGGCTACCATAAATCATCACCAACTAACCCTTACCACAACAAACTAAACCCAATCACTTTTAAATTACAAAAAAATGCTACTAACCATAGCAAACTATGCCAAACTCACCTAAATTACTTCGGCTATCAAAAATCACCCCCAACTACACTTGACAGCAACAAACTAAGCCCAATCACTTTAAAATTACAAAAAATGCTAAAAATCATAACAAACTATACCAGAATCACCTAAATTACTTCAGCTACCGTAATTCACCCCCAACTATACCTTACCACAACAAACCAAACCATATCATATTAAAATTACAAAAAAGGTGTACAAATCATAACAAACTATGCCAGACTCACCTAAATTTCTTCGGCTACTCTAAATCATCACCAACTAACCCTTACCACAACAAACTAAACCCAATCACTTTTAAATTACAAAAAAAATGCTACTAACCATAGCAAACTATGCCAAACTTACCTAAATTACTTCGGCTATCAAAAATCACCGCCTACTACACTTTACAGCAACAAACTAAGCCCAATAACTTTAAAATTACAAAAAAATGCTAAAAATCATAACAAACTATACCAGAATCACCTAAATTACTTCGGCTACCGTAAATCACCCCCAACTATCCCTTACCACAACAAACCAAACCATATCATCTTAAAATTACAAAAAAGGTGTACAAATCATAACAAACTATGCCAGACTCACCTAAATTGCTTCGGCTACTCTAAATCATCACCAACTAACCCTTACCACAACAAACTAAACCCAATCACTTTTATATTACAAAAAAATGCTACTAACCATAGCAAACTATGCCAAACTCACCTAAATTACTTCGGCTATCAAAAATCACCGCCAACTACACTTTACAGCAACAAACTAAGCCCAATAACTTTAAAATTACAAAAAAATGCTAAAAATCATAACAAACTATACCAGAATCACCTAAATTACTTCGGCTACCGTAAATCACCCCCAACTATCCCTTACCACAACAAACCAAACCATATTATCTTAAAATTACAAAAAAAGGTGTACAAATCATAACAAACTATGCCAGACTTACTTAAATTACTTCGGCTACTCTAAATCATCACCAACTAACCCTTACCACAACAAACTAAACCCAATCACTTTTAAATTACCAAAAAATGCTACTAACCATAGCAAAATATGCCAAACTCACCTAAATTACTTCGGCTACCATAAATCATCACCAACTAACCCTTACCACACCAAACTAAACCCAATCAATTTTAAATTACAAAAAATGCTACTAATCATAGCAAAGTATGCCAAACTCACCTAAATTACTTCGGCTATCAAAAATCACCCCCAACTACACTTTACAGCAACAAACTAAGCCCAATCACTTTAAAATTACAAAAAAAATGCTAAAAATCATAACAAACTATACCAGAATCACCTAAATTACTTCGGCTATCGTAAATCACCCCCAACTATCCCTTACCACAACAAACCAAACCATATCATCTTAAAATTCAAAAAAAGGTGTACAAATCATAACGAACTATGCCAGACTCACCGAAATTACTTCGGCTACTCTAAATCATCACCAACTAACCCTTACCACAACAAACTAAACCCAATCACTTTTAAATTACAAAAAATGCTACTAACCATAGCAAACTATGCCAAACTCACCTAAATTACTTCGGCTACCATAAATCATCACCAACTAACCCTTACCACAACAAACTAAACCCAATCACTTTTAAATTACAAAAAAATGCTACTAACCCTAGCAAACTATGCCAAACTCACCTAAATTACTTCGGCTATCAAAAATCACCCCCAACTACACTTGACAGCAACAAACTAAGCCCAATCACTTTAAAATTACAAAAATATGCTAAAAATCATAACAAACTATACCAGAATCACCTAAATTACTTCAGCTACCGTAAATCACCCCCAACTATACCTTACCACAACAAACCAAACCATATCATCTTAAAATTACAAAAAAGGTGTACAAATCATAACAAACTACGCCAGACTCACCTAAATTACTTCGGCTACTCTAAATCATCACCAACTAACCCTTACCACAACAAACTAAACCCAATCACTTTTAAATTACAAAAAAAATGTTACTAACCATAGCAAACTATGCCAAACTTACCTAAATTACTTCGGCTATCAAAAATCACCCCCAACTACACTTTACAGCAACAAACTTAGCCCAATCACTTTAAAATTACAAAAAAATGCTAAAAATCATAACAAACTATACCAGAATCACCTAAATTACTTCGGCTACCGTAAATCACCCCCAACTATCCCTTACCACAACAAACCAAACCATATCATCTTAAAATTACAAAAAAAGGTGTACAAATCATAACAAACTATGCCAGACTCACCTAAATTGCTTCGGCTACTCTAAATCATCACCAACTAACCCTTACCACAACAAACTAAACCCAATCACTTTTAAATTACAAAAAAATGCTACTAACCATAGCAAACTATGCCAAACTCACCTAAATTACTTCGGCTACCATAAATCATCACCAACTAACCCTTACCACAACAAACTAAACCCAATCACTTTTAAATTACAAAAAAATGCTACTAACCATAGCAAACTATGCCCAACTAACCTAAATTACTTCGGCTATCAAAAATCACCCCCAACTACATTTTACAGCAACAAACTAAGCCCAATCACTTTAAAATTACAAAAAAATGCTAAAAATCATAACAAACTATACCAGAATCACCTAAATTACTTCGGCTACCGTAAATCACCCCCAACTATCCCTTACCTCAACAAACCAAACCATATTATCTTAAAATTACAAAAAAAGGTGTACAAATCATAACAAACTATGCCAGACTCACCTACATTACTTCGGCTACTCTAAATCATCACCAACTAACCCTTACCACAACAAACTAAACCCAATCACTTTAAAATTACAAAAAAATGCTACTAACCATAGCAAACTATGCCAAACTCACCTAAATTACTTCGGCTATCAAAAATCACCCCCAACTACACTTTACAGCAACAAACTAAGCCCAATCACTTTAAAATTACAAAAAAATGCTAAAAATCATAACAAACTATACCAGAATCACCTAAATTACTTCGGCTACCGTAAATCACCCCCAACTATCCCTTACCACAACAAACCAAACCATATCATCTTAAAATTACAAAAAAAGGTGTACAAATCATAACAAACTATGCCAGACTCACCTAAATTGCTTCGGCTACTCTAAATCATCACCAACTAACCCTTACCACAACAAACTAAACCCAATCACTTTTAAATTACAAAAAAATGCTACTAACCATAGCAAACTATGCCAAACTCACCTAAATTACTTCGGCTACCATAAATCATCACCAACTAACCCTTACCACAACAAACTAAACCCAATCACTTTTAAATTACAAAAAAATGCTACTAACCATAGCAAACTATGCCCAACTAACCTAAATTACTTCGGCTATCAAAAATCACCCCCAACTACACTTTACAGCAACAAACTAAGCCCAATCACTTTAAAATTACAAAAAAATGCTAAAAATCATAACAAACTATACCAGAATCAACTAAATTACTTCGGCTACCGTAAATCACCCCCAACTATCCCTTACCACAACAAACCAAACCATATTATCTTAAAATTACAAAAAAAGGTGTACAAATCATAACAAACTATGCCAGACTCACCTAAATTACTTCGGCTACTCTAAATCATCACCAACTAACCCTTACCAGAACAAACTAAACCCAATCACTTTAAAATTACAAAAAAATGCTACTAACCATAGCAAACTATGCCAAACTCACCTAAATTACTTCGGCTACCATAAATCGTCACCAACTACACTTTACAGCAACAAACTAAGCCCAATCACTTTAAAATTACAAAAAAATGCTAAAAATCATAAGAAACTATACCAGAATCACCTAAATTACTTCGGCTACCGTAAATCACCCCCAACTATCCCTTACCACAACAAACCAAACCATATTATCTTAAAATTACAAAAAAAGGTGTACAAATCATAACAAACTATGCCAGACTTACCTAAATTACTTCGGCTACTCTAAATCATCACCAACTAACCCTTACCACAACAAACTAAACCCAATCACTTTTAAATTACAAAAAAATGCTACTAACCATAGCAAAATATGCCAAACTCACCTAAATTACTTCGGCTACCATAAATCATCACCAACTAACCCTTACCACACCAAACTAAACCCAATCACTTTTAAATTACAAAAAATGCTACTAACCATAGCAAAGTATGCCAAACTCACCTAAATTACTTCGGCTATCAAAAATCACCCCCAACTACACTTTACAGCAACAAACTAAGCCCAATCACTTTAAAATTACAAAAAAATGCTAAAAATCATAACAAACTATACCAGAATCACCTAATTTACTTCGGCTACCGTAAATCACCCCCAACTATCCCTTACCACAACAAACCAAACCATATCATCTTAAAATTACAAAAAAAAATGTACAAATCATAACAAACTATGCCAGACTCACCAAAATTACTTCGGCTACTCTAAATCATCACCAACTAACCCTTACCACAACAAACTAAACCCAATCACTTTTAAATTACAAAAAAATGCTACTAACCATAGCAAACTATGCCAAACTCACCTAAATTACTTCGGCTACCATAAATCATCACCAACTAACCCTTAACCCAACAAACTAAACCCAATCACTTTTAAATTACAAAAAAATGCTACTAACCATAGCAAACTATGCCAAACTCACCTAAATTACTTCCGCTATCAAAAATCACCCCCAACTACACTTTACAGCAACAAACAAAGCCCAATCAATTTAAAATTACAAAAAAATGCTAAAAATCATAACAAAATATACCAGAATCACCTAAATTACTTCGGCTACCGTAAATCACCCCCAACTATCCCTTACCACAACAAACCAAACCATATCATTTTAAAATTACAAAAAAAAGTGTACAAATCATAACAAACTATGCCAGACTCACCTACATTACTTCGGCTACTCTAAATCATCACCAACTAACCCTTACCACAACAAACTAAACCCAATCAATTTAAAATTACAAAAAAATGCTACTAACCATAGCAAACTATGCCAAACTCACCTAAATTACTTCGGCTATCAAAAATCACCCCCAACTACACTTTACAGCAACAAACTAAGCCCAATCACTTTAAAATTACAAAAAAATGCTAAAAATCATAACAAACTATACCAGAATCACCTAAATTACTTCGGCTACCGTAAATCACCCCCAACTATCCCTTACCACAACAAACCAAACCATATCATCTTAAAATTACAAAAAAAGGTGTACAAATCATAACAAACTATGCCAGACTCACCTAAATTGCTTCGGCTACTCTAAATCATCACCAACTAACCCTTACCACAACAAACTAAACCCAATCACTTTTAAATTACAAAAAAATGCAACTAACCATAGAAAACTATGCCAAACTCACCTAAATTACTTCGGCTACCATAAATCATCACCAACTAACCCTTACCACAACAAACTAAACCCAATCACTTTTAAATTACAAAAAAATGCTACTAACCATAGCAAACTATGCCCAACTAACCTAAATTACTTCGGCTATCAAAAATCACCCCCAACTACACTTTACAGCAACAAACTAAGCCCAATCACTTTAAAATTACAAAAAAAATGCTAAAAATCATAACAAACTATACCCGAATCACCTAAATTACTTCGGCTACCGTAAATCACCCCCAACTATCCCTTACCACAACAAACCAAACCATATCATCTGAAAATTCAAAAAAAGGTGTACAAATCATAACGAACTATGCCAGACTCACCGAAATTACTTCGGCTACTCTAAATCATCACCAACTAACCCTTACCACAACAAACTAAACCCAATCACTTTTAAATTACAAAAAATGCTACTAACCATAGCAAACTATGCCAAACTCACCTAAATTACTTCGGCTACCATAAATCATCACCAACTAACCCTTACCACAACAAACTAAACCCAATCACTTTTAAATTACAAAAAAATGCTACTAACCCTAGCAAACTATGCCAAACTCACCTATATTACTTCGGCTATCAAAAATCACCCCCAACTACACTTGACAGCAACAAACTAAGCCCAATCACTTTAAAATTACAAAAAAATGCTAAAAATCATAACAAACTACACCAGAATCACCTAAATTACTTCAGCTACCGTAAATCACCCCCAACTATACCTTACCACAACAAACCAAACCATATCATCTTAAAATTACAAAAAAGGTGTACAAATCATAACAAACTACGCCAGACTCACCTAAATTACTTCGGCTACTCTAAATTATCACCAACTAACCCTTACCACAACAAACTAAACCCAATCACTTTTAAATTACAAAAAAAATGCTACTAACCATAGCAAACTATGCCAAACTTACCTAAATTACTTCGGCTATCAAAAATCACCCCCAACTACACTTTACAGCAACAAACTTAGCTCAATCACTTAAAAATTACAAAAAAATGCTAAAAATCATAACAAACTATACCAGAATCACCTAAATTACTTCGGCTACCGTAAATCACCCCCAACTATCCCTTACCACAACAAACCAAACCATATCATCTTAAAATTACAAAAAAGGTGTACAAATCATAACAAACTATGCCAGACTCACCTAAATTGCTTCGGCTACTCTAAATCATCACCAACTAACCCTTACCACAACAAACTAAACCCAATCACATTTAAATTACAAAAAAATGCTACTAACTATATCAAACTATGCCAAACTCACCTAAATTACTTCGGCTACTATAAATCATCACCAACTAACCCTTACCACAACAAACTAAACCCAATCACTTTTAAATTACAAAAAAATGCTACTAACCATAGCAAACTATGCCCAACTAACCTAAATTACTTCGGCTATCAAAAATCACCCCCAACTACACTTTACAGCAACAAACTAAACCCAATCACGTTAAAATTACAAAAAAATGCTAAAAATCATAACAAACTATACCAGAATCACCTAAATTACTTCGGCTACCGTAAATCACCCCCAACTATCCCTTACCACAACAAACCAAACCATATTATCTTAAAATTACAAAAAAAGGTGTACAAATCATAACAAACTATGCCAGACCCACCTAAATTACTTCGGCTACTCTAAATCATCACCAACTAACCCTTACCACAACAAACTAATCCCAATCACTTTAAAATTACAAAAAAATGCTACTAACCATAGCAAACTATGCCAAACTCACCTAAATTACTTCGGCTACCATAAATCATCACCAACTAACCCTTACCACACCAAACTAAACCCAATCACTTTTAAATTACAAAAAAATGCTACCAACCATAGCAAACTATGCCAAACTCACCTAAATTACTTCGGCTATCAAAAATCACCCCCAACTACACTTTACAGTAACAAACTAAGCCCAATCACTTTAAAATTACAAAAAAATGCTAAAAATCATAACAAACTATACCAGAATCACCTAAATTACTTCGGCTACCGTAAATCACCCCCAACTATCCCTTACCACAACAAACCAAACCATATCATCTTAAAATTACAAAAAAAGGTGTACAAATCATAACAAACTATGCCAGACTCACCTAAATTACTTCGGCTACTCTAAATCATCACCAACTAACCCTTACCACAACAAACTAAACCCAATCACTTTTAAATTACAAAAAAATGCTACTAACCATAGCAAACTATGCCAAACTCACCTAAATTACTTCGGCTATCAAAAATCACCCCCAACTACACTTGACAGCAACAAACTAAGCCCAATCACTTTAAAATTACAAAAAAATGCTAAAAATCATAACAAACTATACCAGAATCACCTAAATTACTTCAGCTACCGTAATTCACCCCCAACTATACCTTACCACAACAAACCAAACCATATCATATTAAAATTACAAAAAAGGTGTACAAATCATAACAAACTATGCCAGACTCACCTAAATTACTTCGGCTACTCTAAATCATCACCAACTAACCCTTACCACAACAAACTAAACCCAATCACTTTTAAATTACAAAAAAAATGCTACTAACCATAGCAAACTATGCCAAACTTACCTAAATTACTTCGGCTATCAAAAATCACCGCCAACTACACTTTACAGCAACAAACTAAGCCCAATAACTTTAAAATTACAAAAAAATGCTAAAAATCATAACAAACTATACCAGAATCACCTAAATTACTTCGGCTACCGTAAATCACCCCCAACTATCCCTTACCACAACAAACCAAACCATATCATCTTAAAATTACAAAAAGGGTGTACAAATCATAACAAATTATGCCAGACTCACCTAAATTGCTTCGGCTACTCTAAATCATCACCAACTAACCCTTACCACAACAAACTAAACCCAATCACTTTTAAATTACAAAAAAATGCTACTAACCATAGCAAACTATGCCAAACTCACCTAAATTACTTCGGCTACTATAAATCATCACCAACTAACCCTTACCACAACAAACTAAACCCAATCACTTTTAAATTACAAAAAAATGCTACTAACCATAGCAAACTATGCCCAACTAACCTAAATTACTTCGGCTATCAAAAATCACCCCCAACTACACTTTACAGCAACAAACTAAACCCAATCACGTTAAAATTACAAAAAAATGCTAAAAATCATAACAAACTATACCAGAATCACCTAAATTACTTCGGCTACCGCAAATCACCCCCAACTATCCCTTACCACAACAAACCAAACCATATTATCTTAAAATTACAAAAAAAGGTGTACAAATCATAACAAACTATGCCAGACCCACCTAAATTACTTCGGCTACTCTAAATCATCACCAACTAACCCTTACCACAACAAACTAATCCCAATCACTTTAAAATTACAAAAAAATGCTACTAACCATAGCAAACTATGCCAAACTCACCTAAATTACTTCGGCTACCATAAATCATAACCAACTAACCCTTACCACACCAAACTAAACCCAATCACTTTTAAATTACAAAAAAATGCTACCAACCATAGCAAACTATGCCAAACTCACCTAAATTACTTCGGCTATCAAAAATCACCCCCAACTACACTTTACAGTAACAAACTAAGCCCAATCACTTTAAAATTACAAAAAAATGCTAAAAATCATAACAAACTATACCAGAATCACCTAAATTACTTTGGCTACCGTAAATCACCCCCAACTATCCCTTACCACAACAAACCAAACCATATCATCTTAAAATTACAAAAAAAGGTGTACAAATCATAACAAACTATGCCAGACTCACCTAAATTACTTCGGCTACTCTAAATCATCACCAACTAACCCTTACCACAACAAACTAAACCCAATCACTTTTAAATTACAAAAAAATGCTACTAACCATAGCAAACTATGCCAAACTCACCTAAATTACTTCGGCTATCAAAAATCACCCCCAACTACACTTGACAGCAACAAACTAAGCCCAATCACTTTAAAATTACAAAAAAATGCTAAAAATCATAACAAACTATACCAGAATCACCTAAATTACTTCAGCTACCGTAATTCACCCCCAACTATACCTTACCACAACAAACCAAACCATATCATATTAAAATTACAAAAAAGGTGTACAAATCATAACAAACTATGCCAGACTCACCTAAATTACTTCGGCTACTCTAAATCATCACCAACTAACCCTTACCACAACAAAGTAAGCCCAATAACTTTAAAATTACAAAAAAATGCTAAAAATCATAACAAACTATACCAGAATCACCTAAATTACTTCGGCTACCGTAAATCACCCCCAACTATCCCTTACCACAACAAACCAAACCATATCATCTTAAAATTACAAAAAAAAGTGTACAAATCATAACAAACTATGCCAGACTCACCTAAATTGCTTCGGCTACTCTAAATCATCACCAACTAACCCTTACCACAACAAACTAAACCCAATCACTTTTAAATTACAAAAAAATGCTACTAACCATAGCAAACTATGCCAAACTCACCTAAATTACTTCGGCTAACATAAATCATCACCAACTAACCCTTACCACAACAAACTAAACCCAATCACTTTTAAATTACAAAAAAATGCTACTAACCATAGCAAACTATGCCCAACTAATCTAAATTACTTCGGCTATCAAAAATCACCCCCAACTACACTTTACAGCAACAAACTAAACCCAATCACGTTAAAATTACAAAAGAATGCTAAAAATCATAACAAACTATACCAGAATCACCTAAATTACTTCGGCTACCGTAAATCACCCCCAACTATCCCTTACCACAACAAACCAAACCATATTATCTTAAAATTACAAAAAAAGGTGTACAAATCATAACAAACTATGCCAGACTCACCTAAATTACTTCGGCTACTCTAAATCATCACCAACTAACCCTTACCACAACAAACTAATCCCAATCACTTTAAAATTACAAAAAAATGCTACCAACCATAGCAAACTATGCCAAACTCACCTTAATTACTTCGGCTATCAAAAATCACCCCCAACTACACTTTACAGTAACAAACTAAGCCCAATCACTTTAAAATTACAAAAAAATGCTAAAAATCATAACAAACTATACCAGAATCACCTAAATTACTTCGGCTACCGTAAATCACCCCCAACTATCCCTTACCACAACAAACCAAACCATATCATCTTAAAATTACAAAAAAAGGTTTACAAATCATAACAAACTATGCCAGACTCACCTAAATTACTTCGGTTACTCTAAATCATCACCAACTAACCCTTACCACAACAAACTAAACCCAATCACTTTTAAATTACAAAAAAAATGCTACTAACCATAGCAAACTATGCCAAACTTACCTAAATTACTTCGGCTATCAAAAATCACCCCCAACTACAATTTACAGCAACAAACCAAGCCCAATCGCTTTAAAATTACAAAAAATGCTAAAAATCATAACAAACTATACCAAAATCACCTAAATTACTTCGGCTACCGTAAATCACCCCCAACTATCCCTTACCACAACAAACCAAACCATATCATCTTAAAATTACAAAAAAAGGTGTACAAATCATAACAAACTATGCCAGACTTACCTAAATTACTTCGGCTACTCTAAATCATCACCAACTAACCCTTACCACAACAAACTAAACCCAATCACTTTTAAATTACAAGAAAATGCTACTAACCATAGCAAAATATGCCAAACTCACCTAAATTACTTCGGCTACCATAAATCATCACCAACTAACCCTTACCACACCAAACTAAACCCAATCACTTTTAAATTACAAAAAATGCTACTAACCATAGCAAAGTATGCCAAACTCACCTAAATTACTTCGGCTATCAAAAATCACCCCCAACTACACTTTACAGCAACAAACTAAGCCCAATCACTTTAAAATTACAAAAAAATGCTAAAAATCATAACAAACTATACCAGAATCACCTAAATTACTTCGGCTACCGTAAATCACCCCCAACTATCCCTTACCACAAGAAACCAAACCATATCATCTTAAAATTACAAAAAAAAATGTACAAATCATAACAAACTATGCCAGACTCACCGAAATTACTTCGGCTACTCTAAATCATCACCAACTAACCATTACCACAACAAACAAAACCCAATCACTTTTAAATTACAAAAAAATGCTACTAACCATAGCAAACTATGCCAAACTCACCTAAATTACTTCGGCTACCATAAATCATCACCAACTAACCCTTACCACAACAAACTAAACCCAATCACTTTTAAATTACAAAAAAATGCTACTAACCATAGCAAACTATGCCCAACTAATCTAAATTACTTCGGCTATCAAAAATCACCCCCAACTACACTTTACAGCAACAAACTAAACCCAATCACGTTAAAATTACAAAAGAATGCTAAAAATCATAACAAACTATACCAGAATCACCTAAATTACTTCGGCTACCGTAAATCACCCCCAACTATCCCTTACCACAACAAACCAAACCATATTATCTTAAAATTACAAAAAAAGGTGTACAAATCATAACAAACTATGCCAGACTCACCTAAATTACTTCGGCTACTCTAAATCATCACCAACTAACCCTTACCACAACAAACTAATCCCAATCACTTTAAAATTACAAAAAAATGCTACCAACCATAGCAAACTATGCCAAACTCACCTTAATTACTTCGGCTATCAAAAATCACCCCCAACTACACTTTACAGTAACAAACTAAGCCCAATCACTTTAAAATTACAAAAAAATGCTAAAAATCATAACAAACTATACCAGAATCACCTAAATTACTTCGGCTACCGTAAATCACCCCCAACTATCCCTTACCACAACAAACCAAACCATATCATCTTAAAATTACAAAAAAAGGTTTACAAATCATAACAAACTATGCCAGACTCACCTAAATTACTTCGGTTACTCTAAATCATCACCAACTAACCCTTACCACAACAAACTAAACCCAATCACTTTTAAATTACAAAAAAAATGCTACTAACCATAGCAAACTATGCCAAACTTACCTAAATTACTTCGGCTATCAAAAATCACCCCCAACTACAATTTACAGCAACAAACCAAGCCCAATCGCTTTAAAATTACAAAAAAATGCTAAAAATCATAACAAACTATACCAAAATCACCTAAATTACTTCGGCTACCGTAAATCACCCCCAACTATCCCTTACCACAACAAACCAAACCATATCATCTTAAAATTACAAAAAAAGGTGTACAAATCATAACAAACTATGCCAGACTTACCTAAATTACTTCGGCTACTCTAAATCATCACCAACTAACCCTTACCACAACAAACTAAACCCAATCACTTTTAAATTACAAGAAAATGCTACTAACCATAGCAAAATATGCCAAACTCACCTAAATTACTTCGGCTACCATAAATCATCACCAACTAACCCTTACCACACCAAACTAAACCCAATCACTTTTAAATTACAAAAAATGCTACTAACCATAGCAAAGTATGCCAAACTCACCTAAATTACTTCGGCTATCAAAAATCACCCCCAACTACACTTTACAGCAACAAACTAAGCCCAATCACTTTAAAATTACAAAAAAATGCTAAAAATCATAACAAACTATACCAGAATCACCTAAATTACTTCGGCTACCGTAAATCACCCCCAACTATCCCTTACCACAAGAAACCAAACCATATCATCTTAAAATTACAAAAAAAAATGTTCAAATCATAACAAACTATGCCAGACTCACCGAAATTACTTCGGCTACTCTAAATCATCACCAACTAACCATTACCACAACAAACAAAACCCAATCACTTTTAAATTACAAAAAAATGCTACTAACCATAGCAAACTATGCCAAACTCACCTAAATTACTTCGGCTACCATAAATCATCACCAACTAACCCTTAACCCAACAAACTAAACCCAATCACTTTTAAATTACAAAAAAATGCTACTAACCATAGCAAACTATGCCAAACTCACCTAAATTACTTCCGCTATCAAAAATCACCCCCAACTACACTTTACAGCAACAAACTAAGCCCAATCACTTTAAAATTACAAAAAAAATGCTAAAAATCATAACAAACTATACCAGAATCACCTAAATTACTTCGGCTACCGTAAATCACCCCCAACTATCCCTTACCACAACAAACCAAACCATATCATCTTAAAATTCAAAAAAAGGTGTACAAATCATAACGAACTATGCCAGACTCACCGAAATTACTTCGGCTACTCTAAATCATCACCAACTAACCCTTACCACAACAAACTAAACCCAATCACTTTTAAATTACAAAAAATGCTACTAACCATAGCAAACTATGCCAAACTCACCTAAATTACTTCGGCTACCATAAATCATCACCAACTAACCCTTACCACAACAAACTAAACCCAATCACTTTTAAATTACAAAAAAATGCTACTAACCCTAGCAAACTATGCCAAACTCACCTAAATTACTTCGGCTATCAAAAATCACCCCCAACTACACTTGACAGCAACAAACTAAGCCCAATCACTTTAAAATTACAAAAATATGCTAAAAATCATAACAAACTATACCAGAATTACCTAAATTACTTCAGCTACCGTAAATCACCCCCAACTATACCTTACCACAACAAACCAAACCATATCATCTTAAAATTACAAAAAAGGTGTACAAATCATAACAAACTACGCCAGACTCACCTAAATTACTTCGGCTACTCTAAATCATCACCAACTAACCCTTACCACAACAAACTAAACCCAATCACTTTTAAATTACAAAAAAAATGCTACTAACCATAGCAAACTATGCCAAACTTACCTAAATTACTTCGGCTATCAAAAATCACCCCCAACTACACTTTACAGCAACAAACTTAGCCCAATCACTTTAAAATTACAAAAAAATGCTAAAAATCATAACAAACTATACCAGAATCACCTAAATTACTTCGGCTACCGTAAATCACCCCCAACTATCCCTTACCACAACAAACCAAACCATATCATCTTAAAATTACAAAAAAAGGTGTACAAATCTTAACAAACTATGCCAGACTCACCTAAATTGCTTCGGCTACTCTAAATCATCACCAACTAACCCTTACCACAACAAACTAAACCCAATCACTTTTAAATTACAAAAAAATGCTACTAACCATAGCAAACTATGCCAAACTCACCTAAATTACTTCGGCTACCATAAATCATCACCAACTAACCCTTACCACAACAAACTAAACCCAATCACTTTTAAATTACAAAAAAATGCTACTAACCATAGCAAACTATGCCCAACTAACCTAAATTACTTCGGCTATCAAAAATCACCCCCAACTACATTTTACAGCAACAAACTAAGCCCAATCACTTTAAAATTACAAAAAAATGCTAAAAATCATAACAAACTATACCAGAATCACCTAAATTACTTCGGCTACCGTAAATCACCCCCAACTATCCCTTACCTCAACAAACCAAACCATATTATCTTAAAATTACAAAAAAAGGTGTACAAATCATAACAAACTATGCCAGACTCACCTACATTACTTCGGCTACTCTAAATCATCACCAACTAACCCTTACCACAACAAACTAAACCCAATCACTTTAAAATTACAAAAAAATGCTACTAACCATAGCAAACTATGCCAAACTCACATAAATTACTTCGGCTATCAAAAATCACCCCCAACTACACTTTACAGCAACAAACTAAGCCCAATCACTTTAAAATTACAAAAAAATGCTAAAAATCATAACAAACTATACCAGAATCACCTAAATTACTTCGGCTACCGTAAATCACCCCCAACTATCCCTTACCACAACAAACCAAACCATATCATCTTAAAATTACAAAAAAAGGTGTACAAATCATAACAAACTATGCCAGACTCACCTAAATTGCTTCGGCTAATCTAAATCATCACCAACTAACCCTTACCACAACAAACTAAACCCAATCACTTTTAAATTACAAAAAAATGCTACTAACCATAGCAAACTATGCCAAACTTACCTAAATTACATCGGCTACCATAAATCATCACCAACAAACCCTTACAACAACAAACTAAACCCAATCACTTTTAAATTACAAAAAAATGCTACTAACCATAGCAAACTATGCCCAACTAACCTAAATTACTTCGGCTATCAAAAATCACCCCCAACTACACTTTACAGCAACAAACTAAGCCCAATCACTTTAAAATTACAAAAAAATGCTAAAAATCATAACAAACTATACCAGAATCAACTAAATTACTTCGGCTACCGTAAATCACCCCCAACTATCCCTTACCACAACAAACCAAACCATATTATCTTAAAATTACAAAAAAAGGTGTACAAATCATAACAAACTATGCCAGACTCACCTACATTACTTCGGCTACTCTAAATCATCACCAACTAACCCTTACCACAACAAACTAAACCCAATCACTTTAAAATTACAAAAAAATGCTACTAACCATAGCAAACTATGCCAAACTCACATAAATTACTTCGGCTATCAAAAATCACCCCCAACTACACTTTACAGCAACAAACTAAGCCCAATCACTTTAAAATTACAAAAAAATGCTAAAAATCATAACAAACTATACCAGAATCACCTAAATTACTTCGGCTACCGTAAATCACCCCCAACTATCCCTTACCACAACAAACCAAACCATATCATCTTAAAATTACAAAAAAAGGTGTACAAATCATAACAAACTATGCCAGACTCACCTAAATTGCTTCGGCTAATCTAAATCATCACCAACTAACCCTTACCACAACAAACTAAACCCAATCACTTTTAAATTACAAAAAAATGCTACTAACCATAGCAAACTATGCCAAACTTACCTAAATTACATCGGCTACCATAAATCATCACCAACAAACCCTTACAACAACAAACTAAACCCAATCACTTTTAAATTACAAAAAAATGCTACTAACCATAGCAAACTATGCCCAACTAACCTAAATTACTTCGGCTATCAAAAATCACCCCCAACTACACTTTACAGCAACAAACTAAGCCCAATCACTTTAAAATTACAAAAAAATGCTAAAAATCATAACAAACTATACCAGAATCAACTAAATTACTTCGGCTACCGTAAATCACCCCCAACTATCCCTTACCACAACAAACCAAACCATATTATCTTAAAATTACAAAAAAAGGTGTACAAATCATAACAAACTATGCCAGACTCACCTAAATTACTTCGGCTACTCTAAATCATCACCAACTAACCCTTACCAGAACAAACTAAACCCAATCACTTTAAAATTACAAAAAAATGCTACTAACCATAGCAAACTATGCCAAACTCACCTAAATTACTTCGGCTACCATAAATCATCACCAACTACACTTTACAGCAACAAACTAAGCCCAATCACTTTAAAATTACAAAAAAATGCTAAAAATCATAAGAAACTATACCAGAATCACCTAAATTACTTCGGCTACCGTAAATCACCCCCAACTATCCCTTACCACAACAAACCAAACCATATTATCTTAAAATTACAAAAAAAGGTGTACAAATCATAACAAACTATGCCAGACTTACCTAAATTACTTCGGCTACTCTAAATCATCACCAACTAACCCTTACCACAACAAACTAAACCCAATCACTTTTAAATTACAAAAAAATGCTACTAACCATAGCAAAATATGCCAAACTCACCTAAATTACTTCGGCTACCATAAATCATCACCAACTAACCCTTACCACACCAAACTAAACCCAATCACTTTTAAATTACAAAAAATGCTACTAACCATAGCAAAGTATGCCAAACTCACCTAAATTACTTCGGCTATCAAAAATCACCCCCAACTACACTTTACAGCAACAAACTAAGCCCAATCACTTTAAAATTACAAAAAAATGCTAAAAATCATAACAAACTATACCAGAATCACCTAAATTACTTCGGCTACCGTAAATCACCCCCAACTATCCCTTACCACAACAAACCTAACCATATCATCTTAAAATTACAAAAAAAAATGTACAAATCATAACAAACTATGCCAGACTCACCAAAATTACTTCGGCTACTCTAAATCATCACCAACTAACGCTTACCACAACAAACTAAACCCAATCACTTTTAAATTACAAAAAAATGCTACTAACCATAGCAAACTATGCCAAACTCACCTAAATTACTTCGGCTACCATAAATCATCACCAACTAACCCTTAACCCAAAAAACTAAACCCAATCACTTTTAAATTACAAAAAAATGCTACTAACCATAGCAAACTATGCCAAACTCACCTAAATTACTTCCGCTATCAAAAATCACCCCCAACTACACTTTACAGCAACAAACAAAGCCCAATCAATTTAAAATTAAAAAAAATGCTAAAAATCATAACAAAATATACCAGAATCACCTAAATTACTTCGGCTACCGTAAATCACCCCCAACTATCCCTTACCACAACAAACCAAACCATATCATTTTAAAATTACAAAAAAAAGTGTACAAATCATAACAAACTATGCCAGACTCACCTACATTACTTCGGCTACTCTAAATCATCACCAACTAACCCTTACCACAACAAACTAAACCCAATCAATTTAAAATTACAAAAAAATGCTACTAACCATAGCAAACTATGCCAAACTCACCTAAATTACTTCGGCTATCAAAAATCACCCCCAACTACACTTTACAGCAACAAACTAAGCCCAATCACTTTAAAATTACAAAAAAATGCTAAAAATCATAACAAACTATACCAGAATCACCTAAATTACTTCGGCTACCGTAAATCACCCCCAACTATCCCTTACCACAACAAACCAAACCATATCATCTTAAAATTACAAAAAAAGGTGTACAAATCATAACAAACTATGCCAGACTCACCTAAATTGCTTCGGCTACTCTAAATCATCACCAACTAACCCTTACCACAACAAACTAAACCCAATCACTTTTAAATTACAAAAAAATGCAACTAACCATAGCAAACTATGCCAAACTCACCTAAATTACTTCGGCTACCATAAATCATCACCAACTAACCTTTACCACAACAAACTAAACCCAATCACTTTTAAATTACAAAAAAATGCTACTAACCATAGCAAACTATGCCCAACTAACCTAAATTACTTCGGCTATCAAAAATCACCCCCAACTACACTTTACAGCAACAAACTAAGCCCAATCACTTTAAAATTACAAAAAAAATGCTAAAAATCATAACAAACTATACCCGAATCACCTAAATTACTTCGGCTACCGTAAATCACCCCCAACTATCCCTTACCACAACAAACCAAACCATATCATCTTAAAATTCAAAAAAAGGTGTACAAATCATAACGAACTATGCCAGACTCACCGAAATTACTTCGGCTACTCTAAATCATCACCAACTAACCCTTACCACAACAAACTAAACCCAATCACTTTTAAATTACAAAAAATGCTACTAACCATAGCAAACTATGCCAAACTCACCTAAATTACTTCGGCTACCATAAATCATCACCAACTAACCCTTACCACAACAAACTAAACCCAATCACTTTTAAATTACAAAAAAATGCTACTAACCCTAGCAAACTATGCCAAACTCACCTAAATTACTTCGGCTATCAAAAATCACCCCCAACTACACTTGACAGCAACAAACTAAGCCCAATCACTTTAAAATTACAAAAAAATGCTAAAAATCATAACAAACTACACCAGAATCACCTAAATTACTTCAGCTACCGTAAATCACCCCCAACTATACCTTACCACAACAAACCAAACCATATCATCTTAAAATTACAAAAAAGGTGTACAAATCATAACAAACTACGCCAGACTCACCTAAATTACTTCGGCTACTCTAAATTATCACCAACTAACCCTTACCACAACAAACTAAACCCAATCACTTTTAAATTACAAAAAAATGCTACTAACCATAGCAAACTATGCCAAACTTACCTAAATTACTTCGGCTATCAAAAATCACCCCCAACTACACTTTACAGCAACAAACTTAGCTCAATCACTTAAAAATTAAAAAAAATGCTAAAAATCATAACAAACTATACCAGAATCACCTAAATTACTTCGGCTACCGTAAATCACCCCCAACTATCCCTTACCACAACAAACCAAACCATATCATCTTAAAATTACAAAAAAAGATGTACAAATCATAACAAACTATGCCAGACTCACCTAAATTGCTTCGGCTAATCTAAATCATCACCAACTAACCCTTACCACAACAAACTAAACCCAATCACTTTTAAATTACAAAAAAATGCTACTAACCATAGCAAACTATGCCAAACTCACCTAAATTACTTCGGCTACCATAAATCATCACCAACTAACCCTTAACCCAACAAACTAAACCCAATCACTTTTAAATTACAAAAAAATGCTACTAACCATAGCAAACTATGCCAAACTCACCTAAATTACTTCCGCTATCAAAAATCACCCCCAACTACACTTTACAGCAACAAACAAAGCCCAATCAATTTAAAATTACAAAAAAATGCTAAAAATCATAACAAAATATACCAGAATCACCTAAATTACTTCGGCTACCGTAAATCACCCCCAACTATCCCTTACCACAACAAACCAAACCATATCATTTTAAAATTACAAAAAAAAGTGTACAAATCATAACAAACTATGCCAGACTCACCTACATTACTTCGGCTACTCTAAATCATCACCAACTAACCCTTACCACAACAAACTAAACCCAATCAATTTAAAATTACAAAAAAATGCTACTAACCATAGCAAACTATGCCAAACTTACCTAAATTACTTCGGCTATCAAAAATCACCCCCAACTACACTTTACAGCAACAAACTAAGCCCAATCACTTTAAAATTACAAAAAAATGCTAAAAATCATAACAAACTATACCAGAATCACCTAAATTACTTCGGCTACCGTAAATCACCCCCAACTATCCCTTACCACAACAAACCAAACCATATTATCTTAAAATTACAAAAAAAGATGTACAAATCATAACAAACTATGCCAGACTCACCTAAATTACTTCGGCTACCATAAATCATCACCAACTAACCCTTACCACACCAAACTAAACCCAATCACTTTTAAATTACAAAAAAATGCTACTAACCATAGCAAACTATACCAAACTCACCTAAATTACTTCGGCTATCAAAAATCACCCCCAACTACACTGTACAGCAACAAACTAAGCCCAATCACTTTAAAATTACAAAAAAATGCTAAAAATCATAACAAATTATACCAGAATCACCTAAATTACTTCGGCTACCGTAAATCACCCCCAACTATCCCTTACCACAACAAACCAAACCATATCATCTTAAAATTACAAAAAAAGGTGTACAAATCATAACAAACTATGCCAGACTCACCTAAATTACTTCGGCTACTCTAAATCATCACCAACTAACCCTTACCACAACAAACTAAACCCAATCACTTTTAAATTACAAAAAAATGCTACTAACCATAGCAAAATATGCCAAACTCACCTAAATTACTTCGGCTACCATAAATCATCACCAACTAACCCTTACCACACCAAACTAAACCCAATCACTTTTAAATTACAAAAAATGCTACTAACCATAGCAAAGTATGCCAAACTCACCTAAATTACTTCGGCTATCAAAAATCACCCCCAACTACACTTTACAGCAACAAACTAAGCCCAATCACTTTAAAATTACAAAAAAAATGCTAAAAATCATAACAAACTATACCAGAATCACCTAAATTACTTCGGCTACCATAAATCATCACCAACTAACCCTTACCACAACAAACTAAACCCAATCACTTTTAAATTACAAAAAAATGCTACTAACCCTAGCAAACTATGCCAAACTCACCTAAATTACTTCGGCTATCAAAAATCACCCCCAGCTACACTTGACAGCAACAAACTAAGCCCAATCACTTTAAAATTACAAAAAAATGCTAAAAATCATAACAAACTATACCAGAATCACCTAAATTACTTCAGCTACCGTAAATCACCCCCAACTATACCTTACAACAACAAACCAAACCATATCATCTTAAAATTACAAAAAAGGTGTACAAATCATAACAAACTATGCCAGACTCACCTAAATTACTTCGGCTACTCTAAATCATCACCAACTAACCCTTACCACAACAAACTAAACCCAATCACTTTTAAATTACAAAAAAAATGCTACTAACCATAGCAAACTATGCCAAACTTACCTAAATTACTTCGGCTATCAAAAATCACCCCCAACTACACTTTACAGCAACAAACTTAGCCCAATCACTTTAAAATTACAAAAAAATGCTAAAAATCATAACAAACTATACCAGAATCACCTAAATTACTTCGGCTACCGTAAATCACCCCCAACTATCCCTTACCACAACAAACCAAACCATATCATCTTAAAATTACAAAAAAAGTTGTACAAATCATAACAAACTATGCCAGACTCACCTAAATTACTTCGGCTACTCTAAATCATCACCAACTAACCCTTACTACAACAAACTAAACCCAATCACTTTTAAATTACAAAAAAATGCTACTAACCATAGCAATCTATGCCAAACTCACCTAAATTACTTCGGCTACCATAAATCATCACCAACTAACCCTTACCACAACAAACTAAACCCAATCACTTTTAAATTACAAAAAAATGCTACTAACCATAGCAAACTATGCCCAACTAACATAAATTACTTCGGCTATCAAAAATCAACCCCAACTACACTTTACAGCAACAAACTAAGCCCAATCACTTTAAAATTACAAAAAAATGCTAAAAATCATAACAAACTATACCAGAATCACCTAAATTACTTCGGCTACCGTAAATCTCCCCCAACTATCCCTTACCTCAACAAACCAAACCATATTATCTTAAAATTACAAAAAAAGGTGTACAAATCATAACAAACTATGCCAGACTCACCTACATTACTTCGGCTACTCTAAATCATCACCAACTAACCCTTACCACAACAAACTAAACCCAATCACTTTAAAATTACAAAAAAATGCTACTAACCATAGCAAACTATGCCAAACTCACCTAAATTACTTCGGCTATCAAAAATCACCCCCAACTACACTGTACAGCAACAAACTAAGCCCAATCACTTTAAAATTACAAAAAAATGCTAAAAATCATAACAAACTATACCAGAATCACCTAAATTACTTCGGCTACCGTAAATCACCCCCAACTATCCCTTACCACAACAAACCAAACCATATCATCTTAAAATTACAAAAAGAGGTGTACAAATCATAACAAACTATGCCAGACTCACCTAAATTACTTCGGCTACTCTAAATCATCACCAACTAACCCTTATCACAACAAACTAAACCCAATCACTTTTAAATTACAAAAAAATGCTACTAACCATAGCAAAATATGCCAAACTCACCTAAATTACTTCGGCTACCATAAATCATCACCAACTAACCCTTACCACACCAAACTAAACCCAATCACTTTTAAATTACAAAAAATGCTACTAACCATAGCAAAGTATGCCAAACTCACCTAAATTACTTCGGCTATCAAAAATCACCCCCAACTACACTTTACAGCAACAAACTAAGCCCAATCACTTTAAAATTACAAAAAAAATGCTAAAAATCATAACAAACTATACCAGAATCACCTAAATTACTTCGGCTACCATAAATCATCACCAACTAACCCTTACCACAACAAACTAAACCCAATAACTTTTAAATTACAAAAAAATGCTACTAACCCTAGCAAACTATGCCAAACTCACCTAAATTACTTCGGCTATCAAAAATCACCCCCAGCTACACTTGACAGCAACAAACTAAGCCCAATCACTTTAAAATTACAAAAAAATGCTAAAAATCATAACAAACTATACCAGAATCACCTAAATTACTTCGGCTACCGTAAATCACCCCCAACTATCCCTTACCACAACAAACCAAACCATATCATCTTAAAATTACAAAAAAAGGTGTACAAATCATAACAAACTATGCCAGACTCACCTAAATTGCTTCGGCTACTCTAAATCATCACCAACTAACCCTTACCACAACAAACTAAACCCAATCACTTTTAAATTACAAAAAAATGCTACTAACCATAGCAATCTATGCCAAACTCACCTAAATTACTTCGGCTACCATAAATCATCACCAACTAACCCTTACCACAACAAACTAAACCCAATCACTTTTAAATTACAATAAATGCTACTAACCATAGCAAACTATGCCCAACTAACCTAAATTACTTCGGCTATCAAAAATCACCCCCAACTACACTTTACAGCAACAAACTAAGCCCAATCACTTTAAAATTACAAAAAAATGCTAAAAATCATAACAAACTATACCAGAATCACCTAAATTACTTCGGCTACCGTAAATCTCCCCCAACTATCCCTTACCTCAACAAACCAAACCATATTATCTTAAAATTACAAAAAAAGGTGTACAAATCATAACAAACTATGCCAGACTCACCTACATTACTTCGGCTACTCTAAATCATCACCAACTAACCCTTACCACAACAAACTAAACCCAATCACTTTAAAATTACAAAAAAATGCTACTAACCATAGCAAACTATGCCAAACTCACCTAAATTACTTCGGCTATCAAAAATCACCCCCAACTACACTTTACAGCAACAAACTAAGCCCAATCACTTTAAAATTACAAAAAAATGCTAAAAATCATAACAAACTATACCAGAATCACCTAAATTACTTCGGCTACCGTAAATCACCCCCAACTATCCCTTACCACAACAAACCAAACCATATCATCTTAAAATTACAAAAAAAGGTGTACAAATCATAACAAACTATGCCAGACTCACCTAAATTGCTTCGGCTACTCTAAATCATCACCAACTAACCCTTACCACAACAAACTAAACCCAATCACTTTTAAATTACAAAAAAATGCTACTAACCATAGCAAACTATGCCAAACTCACCTAAATTACTTCGGTTACCATAAATCATCACCAACTAACCCTTACCACAACAAACTAAACCCAATCACTTTTAAATTACAAAAAAATGCTACTAACCATAGCAAACTATGCCCAACTAACCTAAATTACTTCGGCTATCAAAAATCACCCCCAACTACACTTTACAGCAACAAACTAAGCCGAATCACTTTAAAATTACAAAAAAATGCTAAAAATCATAACAAACTATACCAGAATCACCTAAATTACTTCGGCTACCGTAAATCACCCCCAACTATCCCTTACCACAACAAACCAAACCATATTATCTTAAAATTACAAAAAAAGGTGTACAAATCATAACAAACTATGCCAGACTCACCTAAATTACTTCGGCTACTCTAAATCATCACCAACTAACCCTTACCACAACAAACTAAACCCAATCACTTTAAAATTACAAAAAAATGCTACTAACCATAGCAAACTATGCCAAACTCACCTAAATTACTTCGGCTACCATAAATCATCACCAACTAACCCTTACCACACCAAACTAAACCCAATCACTTTTAAATTACAAAAAAATGCTACTAACCATAGCAAACTATGCCAAACTCACCTAAATTACTTCGGCTATCAAAAATCACCCCCAACTACACTGTACAGCAACAAACTAAGCCCAATCATTTTAAAATTACAAAAAAATGCTAAAAATCATAACAAACTATACCAGAATCACCTAAATTACTTCGGCTACCGTAAATCACCCCCAACTATCCCTTACCACAACAAACCAAACCATATCATCTTAAAATTACAAAAAAAGGTGTACAAATCATAACAAACTATGCCAGACTCACCTAAATTACTTCGGCTACTCTAAATCATCACCAACTAACCCTTACCACAACAAACTAAACCCAATCACTTTTAAATTACAAAAAAAATGCTACTAACCATAGCAAACTATGCCAAACTTACCTAAATTACTTCGGCTATCAAAAATCACCCCCAACTACAATTTACAGCAACAAACTAAGCCCAATCGCTTTAAAATTACAAAAAAATGCTAAAAATCATAACAAACTATTCCAGAATCACCTAAATTACTTCGGCTACCGTAAATCACCCCCAACTATCCCTTACCACAACAAACCAAACCATATCATCTTAAAATTACAAAAAAGGTGTACAAATCATAACAAACTATGCCAGACTTACCTAAATTACTTCGGCTACTCTAAATCATCACCAACTAACCCTTACCACAACAAACTAAACCCAATCACTTTTAAATTACAAAAAAATGCTACTAACCATAGCAAAATATGCCAAACTCACCTAAATTACTTCGGCTACCATAAATCATCACCAACTAACCCTTACCACACCAAACTAAACCCAATCACTTTTAAATTACAAAAAATGCTACTAACCATAGCAAAGTATGCCAAACTCACCTAAATTACTTCGGCTATCAAAAATCACCCCCAACTACACTTTACAGCAACAAACTAAGCCCAATCACTTTAAAATTACAAAAAAAATGCTAAAAATCATAACAAACTATACCAGAATCACCTAAATTACTTCGGCTACCGTAAATCACCCCCAACTATCCCTTACCACAACAAACCAAACCATATCATCTTAAAATTCAAAAAAAGGTGTACAAATCATAACGAACTATGCCAGACTCACCGAAATTACTTCGGCTACTCTAAATCATCACCAACTAACCCTTACCACAACAAACTAAACCCAATCACTTTTAAATTACAAAAAATGCTACTAACCATAGCAAACTATGCCAAACTCACCTAAATTACTTCGGCTATCAAAAATCACCCCCAACTATACTTTACAGCAACAAACTAAGCCCAATCACTTTAAAATTACAAAAAAATGCTAAAAATCATAACAAACTATACCAGAATCACCTAAATTACTTCGGCTACCGTAAATCACCCTCAACTATCCCTTACCACAACAAACCAAACCATATCATCTTAAAATTACAAAAAAAGGTGTACAAATCATAACAAACTATGTCAGACTCACCTAAATTACTTCGGCTACTCTAAATCATCACCAACTAACCCTTACCACAACAAACTAAACCCAATCACTTTTAAATTACAAAAAATATGCTACTAACCATAGCAAAGTATGCCAAACTCACCTAAATTATTTCGGCTATCAAAAATCACCCCAACTACACTTTACAGCAACAAACTAAGCCCAATCACTTTAAAATTACAAAAAAATATTAAAAATCATAACAAACTATACTAGAATCACCTAAATTACTTCGGCTACCGTAAATCACCCAAAACTATCCCTTACCACAACAAACCAAACCATATCAGCTTAAAATTACAAAAAAAGGTGTACAAATCATAACAAACTATGCCAGACTCACCTAAATTACTACGGCTTCTCTAAATCATTACCAACTAACCCTTACCACAACAAACTAAACCCAATCACTTTTAAATTACAAAAAAATGCTAGTAATTATAGCAAACTATGCCAACTCACCTCAATTACTTCGGCTACCATAAATCACCACCAACTATACTTTACAGCAACAAACTAAGCCCAATCACTTTAAAATTACAAAAAAATGCTAAAAATCATAACAAACTATACCAGAATCTCCTAAATTACTTCGGCTACCGTAAATCACCCCCAACTATCCCTTACCACAACAAACCAAACCATATCATCTTAAAATTACAAAAAAAGGTGTACACTCCATCATAACAAACTATGTCGGACTCACCTAAATTACTTCGGCTACTCTAAATCATCACCAACTAACCCTTACCACAACAAACTAAACCCAATCACTTTTAAATTACAAAAAATATGCTACTAACCATAGCAAAGTATGCCAAACTCACCTAAATTATTTCGGCTACCATAAATCATCACCAACTAACCCTTACCTCAACAAACTAAACCCAATCACTTTTAAATTACAAAAAAATGCTACTAACCATAGCAAACTATGCCAAACTCACCTAAATTACTTCGGCTATCAAAAATCACCCCAACTACACTTTACAGCAACAAACTAAGCCCAATCACTTTAAAATTACAAAAAAATATTAAAAATCATAACAAACTATACTAGAATCACCTAAATTACTTCGGCTACCGTAAATCACCCCCAAATATTCCTTACCACAACAAACCAAACCATATCAGCTTAAAATTACAAAAAAAGGTGTACAGATCATAACAAACTATGCCAGACTCACCTAAATTACTACGGCTTTTCTAAATCATTACCAACTAACCCTTACCACAACAAACTAAACCCAATCACTTTTAAATTACAAAAAAATGCTAGTAATTATAGCAAACTATGCCAACTCACCTCAATTACTTCGGCTACCATAAATCATCACCAACTAACCCTTACCACAACAAACTAAACCCAATCACTTTTAAATTACAAAAAAATGCTACTAACCATAGCAAACTATGCCAAACTCACCTAAATTACTTTGGCTATCAAAAATCACCCCTAACTACACTTTACAGCAACAAACTAAGCCCAATCACTTTAAAATTACAAAAAAATGCTAAAAATCATAACAAACTATACCAGAATCACCTAAATTACTTCGGCTACCGTAAATCACCCCCAACTATCCCTTACCACAACAAACCAAACCATATCATCTTAAAATTACAAAAAAAGTTGTACAAATCATAACAAACTATGCCAGACTCACCTAAATTGCTTCGGCTACTCTAAATCATCACCAACTAACCCTTACCACAACAAACTAAACCCAATCAATTTTAAATTACAAAAAAATGCTACTAACCATAGCAAACTATGCCAAACTCACCTAAATTACTTCGGCTACCATAAATCATCACCAACTAACCCTTACCACAACAAACTAAACCCAATCACTTTTAAATTACAAAAAAATGCTACTAACCATAGCAAACTATGCCCAACTAACCTAAATTACTTCGGCTATCAAAAATCACCCCCAACTACACTTTACAGCAACAAACTAAGCCCAATCACTTTAAAATTACAAAAAAATGCTAAAAATCATAACAAACTATACCAGAATCACCTAAATTACTTCGGCTACCGTAAATCACCCCCAACTATCCCTTACCTCAACAAACCAAACCATATTATCTTAAAATTAAAAAAAAAGGTGTACAAATCATAACAAACTATGCCAGACTCACCTACATTACTTCGGCTACTCTAAATCATCACCAACTAACCCTTACCACAACAAACTAAACCCAATCACTTTAAAATTACAAAAAAATGCTACTAACCATAGCAAACTATGCCAAACTCACCTAAATTACTTCGGCTATCAAAAATCACCCCCAACTACACTTTACAGCAACAAACTAAGCCCAATCACTTTAAAATTACAAAAAAATGCTAAAAATCATAACAAACTATACCAGAATCACCTAAATTACTTCGGCTACCGTAAATCACCCCCAACTATCCCTTACCACAACAAACCAAACCATATCATCTTAAAATTACAAAAAAAGGTGTACAAATCATAACAAACTATGCCAGACTCACCTAAATTGCTTCGGCTACTCTAAATCATCACCAACTAACCCTTACCACAACAAACTAAACCCAATCACTTTTAAATTACAAAAAAATGCTACTAACCATAGCAAACTATGCCAAACTCACCTAAATTACTTCGGCTACCATAAATCATCACCAACTAACCCTTACCACAACAAACTAAACCCAATCACTTTTAAATTACAAAAAAATGCTACTAACCATAGCAAACTATGCCCAACTAACCTAAATTACTTCGGCTATCAAAAATCACCCCCAACTACACTTTACAGCAACAAACTAAGCCCAATCACTTTAAAATTACAAAAAAATGCTAAAAATCATAACAAACTATACCAGAATCACCTAAATTACTTCGGCTACCGTAAATCACCCCCAACTATCCCTTACCACAACAAACCAAACCATATTATCTTAAAATTACAAAAAAAGGTGTACAAATCATAACAAACTATGCCAGACTCACCTAAATTACTTCGGCTACTCTAAATCATCACCAACTAACCCTTACCACAACAAACTAAACCCAATCACTTTAAAATTACAAAAAAATGCTACTAACCATAGCAAACTATGCCAAACTCACCTAAATTACTTGTGCTACCATAAATCATCACCAACTAACCCTTACCACACCAAACTAAACCCAATCACTTTTAAATTACAAAAAAATGCTACTAACCATAGCAAACTATGCCAAACTCACCTAAATTACTTCGGCTATCAAAAATCACCCCCAACTACACTGTACAGCAACAAACTAAGGCCAATCACTTTAAAATTACAAAAAAATTCTAAAAATCATAACAAACTACACCAGAATCACCTAAATTACTTCGGCTACCGTAAATCACCCCCAACTATCCCTTACCACAACAAACTAAACCAAATCATCTTAAAATTACAAAAAAAGGTGTACAAATCATAACAAACTATGCCAGACTCACCTAAATTACTTCGGCTACTCTAAATCATCACCAACTAACCCTTACCACAACAAACTAAACCCAATCACTTTTAAATTACAAAAAAAATGCTACTAACCATAGCAAACTATGCCAAACTTACCTAAATTACTTCGGCTATCAAAAATCACCCCCAACTACAATTTACAGCAACAAACTAAGCCCAATCGCTTTAAAATTACAAAAAAATGCTAAAAATCATAACAAACTATACCAGAATCACCTAAATTACTTCGGCTACCGTAAATCACCCCCAACTATCCCTTACCACAACAAACCAAACCATATCATCTTAAAATTACAAAAAAAGATGTACAAATCATAACAAACTATGCCAGACTTACCTAAATTACTTCGGCTACTCTAAATCATCACCAACTAACCCTTACCACAACAAACTAAACCCAATCAATTTTAAATTACAAAAAAATGCTACTAACCATAGCAAAATATGCCAAACTCACCTAAATTACTTCGGCTACCATAAATCATCACCAACTAACCCTTACCACACCAAACTAAACCCAATCACTTTTAAATTACAAAAAATGCTACTAACCATAGCAAAGTATGCCAAACTCACCTAAATTACTTCGGCTATCAAAAATCACCCCCAACTACACTTTACAGCAACAAACTAAGCCCAATCACTTTAAAATTACAAAAAAAATGCTAAAAATCATAACAAACTATACCAGAATCACCTAAATTACTTCGGCTACCGTAAATCACCCCCAACTATCCCTTACCACAACAAACCTAACCATATCATTTTAAAATTACAAAAAAAGGTGAACAAATTATAACAAACTATGCCAGACTCACCTAAATTACTTCGGCTACTCTAAATCATCACCAACTAACCCTTACCACAACAAACTAAACCCAATCACTTTAAAATTACAAAAAAATGCTAAAAATCATAACAAACAATACCAGAATCACCTAAATTACTTCGGCTACCGTAAATCACCCCCAACTATCCCTTACCACAACAAACCAAACCATATCATCTTAAAATTACAAAAAAAGGTGTACAAATCATAACAAATTATGCCAGACTCACCTAAATTACTTCGGCTACCCTAAATCATCACCAACTAACCCTTACCACAACAACTAAACCCAATCACTTTTAAATCACAAAAAAATGCTACTGACCATAGCAAACTATGCCAAACTCACTTAAATTACTTCGGCTACCATAAATCATCACCAACTAACACTTACCACAACAAACAAAACCCAATCACTTTTTAATTACAAAAAAATGCTACTAACCATAGCAAACTATGCCAAACTCATATAAATTACTTCGGCTATCCAAAATCACCCCCAACTACACTTTTCATAAACAAACTACACCCAATCACTTTAAAATTACAAAAAAATGCTAAAAATCATAACAAACTATACCAGAATCACCTAAATTACTTCGGCTACCGTAAATCACCCCCAACTATCCCTTACCACAACAAACCAAACCATATCATCTTAAAATTACAAAAGAAGGTGTACAAATCATAACAAATTATGCCAGACTCACCTAAATTACTTCGGCTACCCTAAATCATCACCAACTAACCCTTACCACAACAACTAAACCCAATCACTTTTAAATCACAAAAAAATGCTACTGACCATAGCAAACTATGCCAAACTCACTTAAATTACTTCGGCTACCATAAATCATCACCAACTAACACTTACCACAACAAACAAAACCCAATCACTTTTTAATTACAAAAAAATGCTACTAACCATAGCAAACTATGCCAAACTCATATAAATTACTTCGGCTATCCAAAATCACCCCCAACTACACTTTTCATAAACAAACTAAACCCAATCACTTTAAAATTACAAAAAAATGCTAAAAATCATAACAAACTATACCAGAATCACCTAAATTACTTCGGCTACCGTAAATCACCCCCAACTATCCCTTACCACAACAAACCAAACCATATCATCTTAAAATTACAAAAGAAGGTAAACAAATTATAACAAACTATGCCAAACTCACCTAAATTACTTCGGCTACCATAAATCATCACCAACTTACCCTTACCACAACAAACAAAACCCAATCACTTTTAAATTACAAAAAAATGCTACTAACCATAGCAAATTATGCCAAACTCATATAAATTACTTCAGCTATCCAAAATAACCCCCAACTACACTTTACATAAACAAACTAAGCCCAATCACTTTAAAATTACAAAAAAATGCTAAAAATCATAACAAACTATACCAGAATCACCTAAATTACTTCAGCTAACGTAAATCACCCCCAACTATCCCTTACCACAACAAACCAAACCCTATCACCTTAAAATTACAAAAAAAGGTGTACAAATCATAACAAACTATGCCAGACTCACCTAAATTACTTCGGCTACGCTAAATCATCACCAACTAACCCTTACCACAACAAACTAAACCCAATCATTTTTAAATTACAAAAAAATGCTACTAACCATAGCAAACTATGCCCGACTCACCTAAATTACATCGGCTACCATAAATCATCACCAACTAACCCTTACCACAACAAACTAAACCCAATCACTTTTAAATTACAAAAAAATGCTACTAACCATAGCAAACTATGCCAGACTCACCTAATTTACATCGGCTACCATAAATCATCACCAACTAACCCTTACCACAACAAACTAAACCCAATCACTTTTAAATTACAAAAAAATGCTACTAACCATAGCAAACTATGCCAAACTTACCTAAATTACTTCGGCTATCAAAAATCAGCCCCAACTACACTTTACAGCAACAAACAAAAAATTCTAAAAATCATAACAAACTATACCAGAATCACCTAAATTATTTCGGCTACCGTAAATCACCCCCAACTATCCCTTACCACAACAAACCAAACCAGATCATCTTAAAATTACAAAAAAATGCTACTAACCATAGCAAACTATGCCAAACTCATATAAATTACTTCGGCTATCCAAAATCACCCCCAACTACTATTTACATAAACAAACTAAGCCCAATCACTTTAAAATTACAAAAAAATGCTAAAAATCATAACAAACTATACCAGAATCACCTAAATTACTTCGGCTACCGTAAATCGCCCCCAACTATCCCTAACCAAAACAAACCAAACCATATCATCTTAAAATTACAAAAAAAGGTGTACAAATCATAACAAATTATGCCAGACTCACCTAAATTACTTCGGCTACTCAAAATCATCACCAACTAACCTTTACCACAACAAACTAAACCCAATCGCTTTTAAATCACAAAAAAATGCTACTGACCATAGCAAACTATGCCAAACTCACCTAAATTACTTCGGCTACCATAAATCATCACCAACTAACACTTACCACAACAAACAAAACCCAATCACTTTTAAATTACAAAAAAATGCTACTAACCATAGCAAACTATGCCAAACTCATAAAAATTACTTCGGCTATCCAAAACCACCCCCAACTACACTTTACACAAACAAACTAAGCCCAATCACTTTAAAATTACAAAAAAATGCTAAAAATCATAACAAACTATACCAGAATCACCTAAATTACTTCGGCTACCGTAAATCACCCCCAACTATCCCTTACCACAACAAACCAAACCATATCATCTTATAATTACAAAAAAAGGTGTACAAATCATAACAAACTATGCCAGACTCACCTAAATTACTTCGGCTACTCTAAATCATCACCAACTAACCCTTACCACAACAAACTAAACCCAATCACTTTTAAATTACAAAAAAATGCTACTAACCATAGCAAACTATGCCAAACTGACCTAAATTACTTCGGCTATCAAAAATCAGCCCCAACTACACTTTACAGCAACAAACTAAGCCCAATCACTTTAAAATTACAAAAAAATGCTAAAAATCATAACAAACTATACCAGAATCACCTAAATTACTTCGGCTACCGTAAATCGCCCCCAACTATCCCTTACCACAACAAACCTAACCATATCATGTTAAAATTACAAAAAAAGGTGAACAAATTATAACAAACTATGCCAGACTCACCTAAATTACTTCGGCTACTCTAAATCATCACCAACTAACCCTTACCACAACAAACTAAACCCAATCACATTTAAATTACAAAAAAATGATATTAACCATAGCAAACTATGCCAAACTCACCTAAATTACTTCGGCTACCATAAATCATCACCAACTTACCCTTACCACAACAAACTAAGCCCAATCACTTTTAAATTACAAAAAAATGCTACTAACCATAGCAAACTATGCCAAACTCACCTAAATTACTTCGGCTAACATAAATCATCACCAACTAACCCTTACCACAACAAACTAAACCCAATCACTTTTAAAATACAAAAAAATGCTAGTAACCATAGCAAACTATGCCAAACTCACCTAAATTACTTCGGCTACCATTAATCATCACCAACTAATTCTTACCACAACAAACTAAACCCAATCACTTTTAAATTACAAAAAAATGCTACTAACCATAGCAAACTATGCCAAACACACCTACATTACTTCGGCTATCAAAAATCACCCCCAACTACACTTTACAGCAACAAACTAAGCCCAATCACATTAAAATTACAAGAAAATGCTAAAAATCATAACAAACTATACCAGAATCACCTAAATTACTTCGGCTACCGTAAATCACCCCCAACTATCCCTTACCACAACAAACCAAACCATATCATCTTAAAATTACAAAAAAAGGTGTACAAATCATAACAAACTAGGCCAGACTCACCTAAATTACTTCGGCTACTCTAAATCATCACCAACTAACCCTTACCACAACAAACTAAACCCAATCACTTTTAAATTACAAAAAAATGCTACTAACCATAGCAAACTATGCCAAACTCACCTAAATTACTTCGGCTATCAAAAATCACCCCCAACTACAGTTTACAGCTACAAACTAAGCCCAATCACTTTAAAATTACAAAAAAATGCTAAAAATCATAACAAACTATACCAGAATCACCTAAATTACTTCGGCTACCGTAAATCACCCCCAACTATCCCTTACCACAACAAACCTAACCATATCATCTTAAAATTACAAAAAAAGATGAACAAATTATAACAAATTATGCCAGACTCACCTAAATTACTTCGGCTATTCTAAATCATCACCAACTAACCCTTACCACAACAAACTAAACCCAATCACTTTATAATTACAAAAAAATGTAAAAAATCATAACAAACTATACCAGAATCACCTAAATTACTTCGGCTACCGTAAATCACCCCCAACTATCCCTTACCACAACAAACCAAACCATGTCATCTTAAAATTACAAAAAAAGGAGTACAAATCATAACAAACTATGCCAGACTCACCGAAATTACTTCGGCTACTCTAAATCATCACCAACTAACCCTTACCACAACAAACTAAACCCAATCACTTTTAAATTACAAAAATATGCTACTAACCATAGCAAACTATGCAAAGCTCACCTAAATTACTTCGTCTATCAAAAATCACCCCCAACTACACTTTACAGCAACAAACTAAGCCCAATCACTTTAAAATTACAAAAAAATTCTAAAAATCATAACAAACTATACCAGAATCACCTAAATTACTTCGGCTACCGTAAATCGCCCCCAACTATCCCTTACCACAACAAACCTAACCATATCATGTTAAAATTACAAAAAAAGGTGAACAAATTATAACAAACTATGCCAGACTCACCTAAATTACTTCGGCTACTCTAAATCATCACCAACTAACCCTTACCACAACAAACTAAACCCAATCACATTTAAATTACAAAAAAATGATATTAACCATAGCAAACTATGCCAAACTCACCTAAATTACTTCGGCTACCATAAATCATCACCAACTTACCCTTACCACAACAAACTAAGCCCAATCACTTTTAAATTACAAAAAAATGCTACTAACCATAGCAAACTATGCCAAACTCACCTAAATTACTTCGGCTACCATAAATCATCACCAACTAACCCTTACCACAACAAACTAAACCCAATCACTTTTAAAATACAAAAAAATGCTACTAACCATAGCAAATTATGCCAAACTCACCTAAATTACTTCGGCTATCAAAAATCACCCCCAACTACAGTTTACAGCTACAAACTAAGCCCAATCACTTTAAAATTACAAAAAAATGCTAAAAATCATAACAAACTATACCAGAATCACCTAAATTACTTCGGCTACCGTAAATCACCCCCAACTATCCCTTACCACAACAAACCAAACCATATCATCTTAAAATTACAAAAGAAGGTGTACAAATCATAACAAATTATGCCAGACTCACCTAAATTACTTCGGCTACCCTAAATCATCACCAACTAACCCTTACCACAACAAACTAAGCCCAATCACTTTAAAATTACAAAAAAATGCTAAAAATCATAACAAACTATACCAGAATCACCTAAATTACTTCGGCTACCGTAAATCACCCCCAACTATCCCTTACCACAACAAACCAAACCATATCATCTTAAAATTACAAAAGAAGGTGTACAAATCATAACAAATTATGCCAGACTCACCTAAATTACTTCGGCTACCCTAAATCATCACCAACTAACCCTTACCACAACAACTAAACCCAATCACTTTTAAATCACAAAAAAATGCTACTGACCATAGCAAACTATGCCAAACTCACTTAAATTACTTCGGCTACCATAAATCATCACCAACTAACACTTACCACAACAAACAAAACCCAATCACTTTTTAATTACAAAAAAATGCTACTAACCATAGCAAACTATGCCAAACTCATATAAATTACTTCGGCTATCCAAAATCACCCCCAACTACACTTTTCATAAACAAACTAAACCCAATCACTTTAAAATTACAAAAAAATGCTAAAAATCATAACAAACTATACCAGAATCACCTAAATTACTTCGGCTACCGTAAATCACCCCCAACTATCCCTTACCACAACAAACCAAACCATATCATCTTAAAATTACAAAAGAAGGTAAACAAATTATAACAAACTATGCCAAACTCACCTAAATTACTTCGGCTACCATAAATCATCACCAACTTACCCTTACCACAACAAACAAAACCCAATCACTTTTAAATTACAAAAAAATGCTACTAACCATAGCAAATTATGCCAAACTCATATAAATTACTTCAGCTATCCAAAATAACCCCCAACTACACTTTACATAAACAAACTAAGCCCAATCACTTTAAAATTACAAAAAAATGCTAAAAATCATAACAAACTATACCAGAATCACCTAAATTACTTCAGCTAACGTAAATCACCCCCAACTATCCCTTACCACAACAAACCAAACCCTATCACCTTAAAATTACAAAAAAAGGTGTACAAATCATAACAAACTATGCCAGACTCACCTAAATTACTTCGGCTACGCTAAATCATCACCAACTAACCCTTACCACAACAAACTAAACCCAATCATTTTTAAATTACAAAAAAATGCTACTAACCATAGCAAACTATGCCCGACTCACCTAAATTACATCGGCTACCATAAATCATCACCAACTAACCCTTACCACAACAAACTAAACCCAATCACTTTTAAATTACAAAAAAATGCTACTAACCATAGCAAACTATGCCAGACTCACCTAATTTACATCGGCTACCATAAATCATCACCAACTAACCCTTACCACAACAAACTAAACCCAATCACTTTTAAATTACAAAAAAATGCTACTAACCATAGCAAACTATGCCAAACTTACCTAAATTACTTCGGCTATCAAAAATCAGCCCCAACTACACTTTACAGCAACAAACAAAAAATTCTAAAAATCATAACAAACTATACCAGAATCACCTAAATTATTTCGGCTACCGTAAATCACCCCCAACTATCCCTTACCACAACAAACCAAACCAGATCATCTTAAAATTACAAAAAAATGCTACTAACCATAGCAAACTATGCCAAACTCATATAAATTACTTCGGCTATCCAAAATCACCCCCAACTACTATTTACATAAACAAACTAAGCCCAATCACTTTAAAATTACAAAAAAATGCTAAAAATCATAACAAACTATACCAGAATCACCTAAATTACTTCGGCTACCGTAAATCGCCCCCAACTATCCCTAACCAAAACAAACCAAACCATATCATCTTAAAATTACAAAAAAAGGTGTACAAATCATAACAAATTATGCCAGACTCACCTAAATTACTTCGGCTACTCAAAATCATCACCAACTAACCTTTACCACAACAAACTAAACCCAATCGCTTTTAAATCACAAAAAAATGCTACTGACCATAGCAAACTATGCCAAACTCACCTAAATTACTTCGGCTACCATAAATCATCACCAACTAACACTTACCACAACAAACAAAACCCAATCACTTTTAAATTACAAAAAAATGCTACTAACCATAGCAAACTATGCCAAACTCATAAAAATTACTTCGGCTATCCAAAACCACCCCCAACTACACTTTACACAAACAAACTAAGCCCAATCACTTTAAAATTATAAAAAAATGCTAAAAATCATAACAAACTATACCAGAATCACCTAAATTACTTCGGCTACCGTAAATCACCCCCAACTATCCCTTACCACAACAAACCAAACCATATCATCTTATAATTACAAAAAAAGGTGTACAAATCATAACAAACTATGCCAGACTCACCTAAATTACTTCGGCTACTCTAAATCATCACCAACTAACCCTTACCACAACAAACTAAACCCAATCACTTTTAAATTACAAAAAAATGCTACTAACCATAGCAAACTATGCCAAACTGACCTAAATTACTTCGGCTATCAAAAATCAGCCCCAACTACACTTTACAGCAACAAACTAAGCCCAATCACTTTAAAATTACAAAAAAATGCTAAAAATCATAACAAACTATACCAGAATCACCTAAATTACTTCGGCTACCGTAAATCGCCCCCAACTATCCCTTACCACAACAAACCTAACCATATCATGTTAAAATTACAAAAAAAGGTGAACAAATTATAACAAACTATGCCAGACTCACCTAAATTACTTCGGCTACTCTAAATCATCACCAACTAACCCTTACCACAACAAACTAAACCCAATCACATTTAAATTACAAAAAAATGATATTAACCATAGCAAACTATGCCAAACTCACCTAAATTACTTCGGCTACCATAAATCATCACCAACTTACCCTTACCACAACAAACTAAGCCCAATCACTTTTAAATTACAAAAAAATGCTACTAACCATAGCAAACTATGCCAAACTCACCTAAATTACTTCGGCTAACATAAATCATCACCAACTAACCCTTACCACAACAAACTAAACCCAATCACTTTTAAAATACAAAAAAATGCTAGTAACCATAGCAAACTATGCCAAACTCACCTAAATTACTTCGGCTACCATTAATCATCACCAACTAATTCTTACCACAACAAACTAAACCCAATCACTTTTAAATTACAAAAAAATGCTACTAACCATAGCAAACTATGCCAAACACACCTACATTACTTCGGCTATCAAAAATCACCCCCAACTACACTTTACAGCAACAAACTAAGCCCAATCACATTAAAATTACAAGAAAATGCTAAAAATCATAACAAACTATACCAGAATCACCTAAATTACTTCGGCTACCGTAAATCACCCCCAACTATCCCTTACCACAACAAACCAAACCATATCATCTTAAAATTACAAAAAAAGGTGTACAAATCATAACAAACTAGGCCAGACTCACCTAAATTACTTCGGCTACTCTAAATCATCACCAACTAACCCTTACCACAACAAACTAAACCCAATCACTTTTAAATTACAAAAAAATGCTACTAACCATAGCAAACTATGCCAAACTCACCTAAATTACTTCGGCTATCAAAAATCACCCCCAACTACAGTTTACAGCTACAAACTAAGCCCAATCACTTTAAAATTACAAAAAAATGCTAAAAATCATAACAAACTATACCAGAATCACCTAAATTACTTCGGCTACCGTAAATCACCCCCAACTATCCCTTACCACAACAAACCTAACCATATCATCTTAAAATTACAAAAAAAGATGAACAAATTATAACAAATTATGCCAGACTCACCTAAATTACTTCGGCTATTCTAAATCATCACCAACTAACCCTTACCACAACAAACTAAACCCAATCACTTTATAATTACAAAAAAATGTAAAAAATCATAACAAACTATACCAGAATCACCTAAATTACTTCGGCTACCGTAAATCACCCCCAACTATCCCTTACCACAACAAACCAAACCATGTCATCTTAAAATTACAAAAAAAGGAGTACAAATCATAACAAACTATGCCAGACTCACCGAAATTACTTCGGCTACTCTAAATCATCACCAACTAACCCTTACCACAACAAACTAAACCCAATCACTTTTAAATTACAAAAATATGCTACTAACCATAGCAAACTATGCAAAGCTCACCTAAATTACTTCGTCTATCAAAAATCACCCCCAACTACACTTTACAGCAACAAACTAAGCCCAATCACTTTAAAATTACAAAAAAATTCTAAAAATCATAACAAACTATACCAGAATCACCTAAATTACTTCGGCTACCGTAAATCGCCCCCAACTATCCCTTACCACAACAAACCTAACCATATCATGTTAAAATTACAAAAAAAGGTGAACAAATTATAACAAACTATGCCAGACTCACCTAAATTACTTCGGCTACTCTAAATCATCACCAACTAACCCTTACCACAACAAACTAAACCCAATCACATTTAAATTACAAAAAAATGATATTAACCATAGCAAACTATGCCAAACTCACCTAAATTACTTCGGCTACCATAAATCATCACCAACTTACCCTTACCACAACAAACTAAGCCCAATCACTTTTAAATTACAAAAAAATGCTACTAACCATAGCAAACTATGCCAAACTCACCTAAATTACTTCGGCTACCATAAATCATCACCAACTAACCCTTACCACAACAAACTAAACCCAATCACTTTTAAAATACAAAAAAATGCTACTAACCATAGCAAATTATGCCAAACTCACCTAAATTACTTCGGCTATCAAAAATCACCCCCAACTACAGTTTACAGCTACAAACTAAGCCCAATCACTTTAAAATTACAAAAAAATGCTAAAAATCATAACAAACTATACCAGAATCACCTAAATTACTTCGGCTACCGTAAATCACCCCCAACTATCCCTTACCACAACAAACCTAACCATATCATCTTAAAATTACAAAAAAAGATGAACAAATTATAACAAACTATGCCAGACTCACCTAAATTACTTCGGCTATTCTAAATCATCACCAACTAACCCTTACCACAACAAACTAAACCCAATCACTTTATAATTACAAAAAAATGTAAAAAATCATAACAAACTATACCAGAATCACCTAAATTACTTCGGCTACCGTAAATCACCCCCAACTATCCCTTACCACAACAAACCTAACCATATCATCTTAAAATTACAAAAAAAGATGAACAAATTATAACAAACTATGCCAAACTCACCTAAATTACTTCGGCTACCATAAATCATCACCAACTAACCCTTACCACAACAAACTAAACCCAATCAATTTTAAATTACAAAAAAATGCTACTAACCATACCAAACTATGCCCAACTAACCTAAATTACTTCGGCTATCAAAAATCACCCCCAACTACACTTTACAGCAACAAACTAAGCCCAATCACTTTAAAATTACAAAAAAATGCTAAAAATCATAACAAACTATACCAGAATCACCTAAATTACTTCGGCTACCGTAAATCACCCCCAACTATCCCTTACCACAACAAACCAAACCATATTATCTTAAAATTACAAAAAAAGGTGTACAAATCATAACAAACTATGCCAGACTCACCTAAATTACTTCGGCTACTCTAAATCATCACCAACTAGCCCTTACCACAACAAACTAAACCCAATCACTTTAAAATTACAAAAAAATGCTACTAACCATAGCAAACTATGCCAAACTCACCTAAATTACTTCGGCTACCATAAATCATCACCAACTAAACCTTACCACACCAAACTAAACCCAATCACATTTAAATTACAAAAAAATGCTACTAACCATAGCAAACTATGCCAAACTCACCTAAATTACTTCGGCTATCAAAAATCACCCCCAACTACACTTTACAGCAACAAACTAAGCCCAATCACTTTAAAATTACAAAAAAATGCTAAAAATCATAACAAACAATACCAGAATCACCTAAATTACTTCGGCTACCGTAAATCACCCCCAACTATCCCTTACCACAACAAACCAAACCATATAATCCTAAAATTACAAAAAAAGGTGTACAAATCATAACAAACTATGCCAGACTCACCTAAATTACTTCGGCTACTCTAAATCATCACCAACTAACCCTTACCACAACAAACTAAACCCAATCACTTTTAAATTACAAAAAAAATGCTACTAACCATAGCAAACTATGCCAAACTTACCTAAATTACTTCGGCTATCAAAAATCACCCCCAACTACAATTTACAGCAACAAACTAAGCCCAATCGCTTTAAAATTACAAAAAAATGCTAAAAATCATAACAAACTATACCAGAATCACCTAAATTACTTCGGCTACCGTAAATCACCCCCAACTATCCCTTACCACAACAAACCAAACCATATCATCTTAAAATTACAACAAAAGGTGTACAAATCATAACAAACTATGCCAGACTTACCTAAATTACTTCGGCTACTCTAAATCATCACCAACTAACCCTTACCACAACAAACTAAACCCAATCACTTTTAAATTACAAAAAAATGCTACTAACCATAGCAAAATATGCCAAACTCACCTAAATTACTTCGGCTACCATAAATCATCACCAACTAACCCTTACCACACCAAACTAAACCCAATCACTTTTAAATTACAAAAAATGCTACTAACCATAGCAAAGTATGCCAAACTCACCTAAATTACTTCGGCTATCAAAAATCACCCCCAACTACACTTTACAGCAACAAACTAAGCCCAATCACTTTAAAATTACAAAAAAATGCTAAAAATCATAACAAACTATACCAGAATCACCTAAATTACTTCGGCTACCGTAAATCACCCCCAAATATCCCTTACCACAACAAACCAAACCATATCATCTTAAAATTACAAAAAAAAATGTACAAATCATAACAAACTATGCCAGACTCACCGAAATTACTTCGGCTACTCTAAATCATCACCAACTAACCCTTACCACAACAAAATAAACCCAATCACTTTTAAATAACATAAAAATGCTACTAACCATAGCAAACTATGCCAAACTCACATAAATTACTTCGGCTACCATAAATCATCACCAACTAACCCTTAACCCAACAAACTAAACCCAATCACTTTTAAATTACAAAAAAATGCTACTAACCATAGCAAACTATGCCAAACTCACCTAAATTACTTCCGCTATCAAAAATCACCCCCAACTACACTTTACAGCAACAAACTAAGTAAAATCAATTTAAAATTACAAAAAAATGCTAAAAATCATAACAAACTATACCAGAATCACCTAAATTACTTCGGCTACCGTAAATTACCCCCAACTATCCCTTACCACAACAAACCAAACCATATCATTTTAAAATTACAAAAAAAAGTGTACAAATCATAACAAACTATGCCAGACTCACCTAAATTACTTCGGCTACTCTAAATCATCACCAACTAACACTTACCACAACAAACTAAACCCAATTACTTTTAAATTACAAAAAAATGCTACTAACCATAGCAAACTATGCCAAACTCACCTAAATTACTTCGGCTATCAAAAATCACCCCCAACTACACTTTACAGCAACAAACTAAGCCCAATCACTTTAAAATTACAAAAAAATTCTAAAAATCATAACAAACTATACCAGAATCACCTAAATTACTTCGACTACCGTAAATCACCCATAACTATCCCTTACCACAACAAACCAAACCATATCATCTTAAAATTACAAAAAAAGGTGTACAAATCATAACAAACTATGCCAGACTCACCTAAATTACTTCGGCTACTCTAAATCATCACCAACTAACCCTTACCACAACAAACTAAACCCAATCACATTTAAATTACAAAAAAATGATACTAACCATAGCAAACTCTGCCAAACTCACCTAAATTACTTCGGCTACCATAAATCATCACCAACTAACCCTTACCACAACAAACTAAACCCAATCACTTTTAAATTACAAAAAAATGCTACTAACCATAGCAAACTATGCCAAACTCACCTAAATTACTTCCGCTATCAAAAATCACCCCCAACTACACTTTACAGCAACAAACTAAGTAAAATCAATTTAAAATTACAAAAAAATGCTAAAAATCATAACAAACTATACCAGAATCACCTAAATTACTTCGGCTACCGTAAATCACCCCCAACTATCCTTTACCACAACAAACCAAACCATATCATTTTAAAATTACAAAAAAAAGTGTACAAATGATAACAAACTATGCCAGACTCACCTAAATTACTTCGGCTACTCTAAATCATCACCAACTAACACTTACCACAACAAACTAAACCCAATCACTTTTAAATTACAAAAAAATGCTACTAACCATAGCAAACTATGCCAAACTCACCTAAATTACTTCGGCTATCAAAAATCACCCCCAACTATACTTTACAGCAACAAACTAAGCCCAATCACTTTAAAATTACAAAAAAATTCTAAAAATTATAACAAACTATGCCAGAATCACCTAAATTACTTCGACTACCGTAAATCACCCATAACTATCTCTTACCACAACAAACCAAACCATATCATCTTAAAATTACAAAAAAAGGTGTACAAATCATAACAAACTATGCCAGACTCACCTAAATTACTTCGGCTACTCTAAATCATCACCAACTAACCCTTACCACAACAAACTAAACCCAATCACATTTAAATTACAAAAAAATTATACTAACCATAGCAAACTATGCCAAACTCACCTAAATTACTTCGGCTATCAAAAATCAGCCCCAACTACACTTTGTAGCAACAAACTAAGCCCAATCACTTTAAAATTACAAAAAACTGCTAAAAATCATAACAAACTATACCAGAATCACCTAAATTACTTCGGCTACCGTAAATCACCCCCAACTATCCTTTACCACAACAAACCAAACCATATCATCTTAAAATTACAAAAAAAGGTGTACAAATCATAACAAACTATGCCAGACTCACCTAAATTACTTCGGCTACCATAAATCATCACCAACTAACCCTTACCACAACAAACTAAACCCAATCACTTTAAAATTACAAAAAAATGCTACTAACCATAGCAAACTATGCCAAACTCACCTAAATTACTTCGGCTACCATAAATCATCACCAACTAACCCTTACCACAACAAACTAAACCCAATCACTTTTAAATTACAAAAAAATGCTACTAACCATAGCAAACTATGCCAAACTCACCTAAATTACTTCGGCTATCAAAAATCACCCCCAACTACACTTGACAGCAACAAACTAAGCCCAATCACTTTAGAATTACAAAAAAATGCTAAAAATCATAACAAACTATACCAGAATCACCTAAATTACTTCAGCTACCGTAAATCACCCCCAACTATACCTTAAAACAACAAATCAAACCATATCATCTTAAAATTACAAAAAAGGTGTACAAATCATAACAAACTATGCCAGACTCACCTAAATTACTTCGGCTACTCTAAATCATCACCAACTAACCCTTACCACAACAAACTAAACCCAATCATTTTTAAATTACAAAAAATGCTACTAACCATAGCAAACTATGCCAAACTCACCTAAATTACTTCGGCTACCATAAATCATCACCAACTAACCCTTACCACAACAAACTAAACCCAATCACTTTTAAATTACAAAAAAATGCTACTAACCATAGCAAACTATGCCCAACTAACCTAAATTACTTCGGCTATCAAAAATCACCCCCAACTACACTTTACAGCAACAAACTAAGCCCAATCACTTTAAAATTACAAAAAAATGCTAAAAATCATAACAAACTATACCAGAATCACCTAAATTACTTCGGCTACCGTAAATCACCCCCAACAATCCCTTACCACAACAAACCAAACCATATCATCTTAAAATTACAAAAAAAGGTGTACAAATCATAACAAACTATGCCAGACTCACCTAAATTTCTTCGGCTACTCTAAATCATCACCAACTAACCCTTACCACAACAAACTAAACCCAATCACTTTTAAATTACAAAAAAATGCTACTAACCATAGCAAATTATGCCAAACTCACCTAAATTACTTCGGCTACCATAAATCATCACCAACTAACCCTTACCACAACAAACTAAACCCAATCACTTTTAAATTACAAAAAAATGCTACTAACCATAGCAAACTATGCCCAACTAACCTAAATTACTTCGGCTATCAAAAATCACCCCCAACTACACTTTACAGCAACAAACTAAGCCCAATCACTTTAAAATTACAAAAAAATGCTAAAAATCATAACAAACTATACCAGAATCACCTAAATTACTTCGGCTACCGTAAATCACCCCCAACTATCCCTTAACACAACAAACCAAACCATATTATCATAAAATTACAAAAAAAGGTGTACAAATCATAACAAACTATGCCAGACTCACCTAAATTACTTCGGCTACTCTAAATCATCACCAACTAACCCTTACCACAACAAACTAAACCCAATCACTTTAAAATTACAAAAAAATGCTACTAACCATAGCAAACTATGCCAAACTCACCTAAATTACTTCGGCTACCATAAATCATCACCAACTAACCCTTAACCCAACAAACTAAACCCAATCACTTTTAAATTACAAAAAAATGCTACTAACCATAGCAAACTATGCCAAACTCACCTAAATTACTTCCGCTATCAAAAATCACCCCCAACTACACTTTACAGCAACAAACTAAGCCCAATCAATTTAAAATTACAAAAAAATGCTAAAAATCATAACAAACTATACCAGAATCACCTAAATTACTTCGGCTACCGTAAATAACCCCCAACTATCTCTTACCACAACAAACCAAACCATATCATTTTAAAATTACAAAAAAAAGTGTACAAATCATAACAAACTACGCCAGACTCACCTAAATTACTTCGGCTACTCTAAATCATCACCAACTAACCCTTACCACAACAAACTAAACCCAATCACATTTAAATTACAAAAAAATGATACTAACCATAGCAAACTATGCCAAACTCACCTAAATTACTTCGGCTACCATAAATCATCACCAACTAACCCTTACCACAACAAAGTAAACCCAATCACTTTTAAATTACAAAAAAATGCTACTAACCATAGCAAACTATGCCAAACTCACCTAAATTACTTCGGCTATCAAAAATCAGACCCAACTACACTTTATAGCAACAAACTAAGCCCAATCACTTTAAAATTACAAAAAAATGCTAAAAATCATAACAAACTATACCAGAATCACCTAAATTACTTCGGCTACCGTAAATCACCCCCAACTATCCCTTACCACAACAAACCAAACCATATCATCTTAAAATTACAAAAAAAGGTGTACAAATCATAACAAACTATGCCAGACTCACCTAAATTACTTCGGCTACCATAAATCATCACCAACTAACCCTTACCACAACAAACCAAACCCAATCACTTTTAAATTACAAAAAAATGCTACTAACCATAGCAAACTATGCCAAACTCACCTAAATTACTTCGGCTATCAAAAATCATCCCCAACTAAACTTTACAGCAACAAACTAAGCCCAATCACTTTAAAATTACAAAAAATGCTAAAAATCAAAACAAACTATACCAGAATCACCTAAATTACTTCGGCTACTGTAAATCACCCCCAACTATCCCTTACCACAACAAACCTAACCATATCATCTTAAAATTACAAAAAAAGATGTACAAATTATAACAAACTATGCCAGACTCACCGAAATTACTTCGGCTACTCTAAATCATCACCAACTAACCCTTACCACAACAAACTAAACCCAATCACTTTTAAATTACAAAAAAATGCTACTAACTATAGCAAACTATGCCAAACTCACCTAAATTACTTCGGCTACCATAAATCATCACCAACTAACCCTTACCACAACAAACTAAACCCAATCACTTTTAAATTACAAAAAAATGCTACTAACCATAGCAAACTATGCCCAACTAACCTAAATTACTTCGGCTATCAAAAATCACCCCCAACTACACTTTACAGCAACAAACTAAGCCCAATCACTTTAAAATTACAAAAAAATGCTAAAAATCATAACAAACTATACCAGAATCACCTAAATTACTTCGGCTACCGTAAATCACCCCCAACTATCCCTTACCACAACAAACCAAACCATATTATCTTAAAATTACAAAAAAAGGTGTACAAATCATAACAAACTATGCCAGACTCACCTAAATTACTTCGGCTATTCTAAATCATCACCAACTAACCCTTACCACACCAAACTCAACCCAATCACTTTTAAATTACAAAAAAATGCTACTAACCATAGCAAACTATGCCAAACTCACCTAAATTACTTCGGCTATCAAAAATCACCCCCAACTACACTTTACAGCAACAAACTAAGCCCAATCACTTTAAAATTACAAAAAAATGCTAAAAATCATAACAAACTATACCAGAATCACCTAAATTACTTCGGCTACCGTAAATCACCCCCAACTATCCCTTACCACAACAAACCAAACCATATCATCTTAAAATTACAAAAAAAGGAGTACAAATCATAACAAACTATGCCAGACTCACCTAAATTACTTCGGCTACTCTAAATCATCACCAGCTAACCCTTACCACAACAAACTAAACCCAATCACTTTTAAATTACAAAAAAAATGCTACTAACCATAGCAAACTATGCCAAACTTACCTAAATTACTTCGGCTATCAAAAATCACCCCCAACTACAATTTACAGCAACAAACTAAGCCCAATCGCTTTAAAATTACAAAAAAATGCTAAAAATCATAACAAACTGTACCAGAATCACCTAAATTACTTCGGCTACCGTAAATCACCCCCAACTATCCCTTACCACAACAAACCAAACCATATCATCTTAAAATTACAAAAAAAGGTGTACAAATCATAACAAACTATGCCAGACTTACCTAAATTACTTCGGCTACTCTAAATCATCACCAACTAACCCTTACCACAACAAACCAAACCATATCATTTTAAAATTACAAAAAAAAGTGTACAAATCATAACAAACTATGCCAGACTCACCTAAATTACTTCGGCTACTCTAAATCATCACCAACTAACACTTACCACAACAAACTAAACCCAATCACTTTTAAATTACAAAAAAATGCTACTAACCATAGCAAACTATGCCAAACTCACCTAAATTATCTCGGCTATCAAAAATCACCCCCAACTACACTTTACAGCAACAAACTAAGCCCAATCACTTTAAAATAACAAAAAAATTCTAAAAATCATAACAAACTATACCAGAATCACCTAAATTACTTCGGCTACCGTAAATCACCCCCAACTATCCCTTACCACAACAAACCAAACCATATCATCTTAAAATTACAAAAAAAGGTGTACAAATCATAACAAACTATGCCAGACTTACCTAAATTACTTCGGCTACTCTAAATCATCACCAACTAACCCTTACCACAACAAACCAAACCATATCATTTTAAAATTACAAAAAAAAGTGTACAAATCATAACAAACTATGCCAGACTCACCTAAATTACTTCGGCTACTCTAAATCATCACCAACTAACACTTACCACAACAAACTAAACCCAATCACTTTTAAATTACAAAAAAATGCTACTAACCATAGCAAACTATGCCAAACTCACCTAAATTATCTCGGCTATCAAAAATCACCCCCAACTACACTTTACAGCAACAAACTAAGCCCAATCACTTTAAAATAACAAAAAAATTCTAAAAATCATAACAAACTATACCAGAATCACCTAAATTACTTCGACTACCGTAAATCACCCATAACTATCCCTTACCACAACAAACCAAACCATATCATCTTAAAATTACAAAAAAAGGTGTACAAATTATAACAAACTATGCCAGACTCACCTAAATTACTTCGGCTACTCTAAATCATCACCAACTAACCCTTACCACAACAAACTAAACCCAATCACATTTAAATTACAAAAAAATGATACTAACCATAGCAAACTATGCCAAACTCACCTAAATTACTTCGGCTACCATAAATCATCACCAACTAACCCTTACCACAACAAACTAAACCCAATCACTTTTAAATTACAAAAAAATGCTACTAACCATAGGAAACTATGCCAAACTCACCTAAATTACTTCGGCTATCAAAAATCAGCCCCTACTACACTTTATAGCAACAAACTAAGCCCAATCACTTTAAAATTACAAAAAAATGCTAAAAATCATAACAAACTATACCAGAATCACCTAAATTACTTCGGCTACCGTAAATCACCCCCAACTATCCCTTACCACAACAAACCAAACCATATCATCCTAAAATTACAAAAAAAGGTGTACAAATCATAACAAACTATGCCAGACTCACCTAAATTACTTCGGCTACCATAAATCATCACCAAATAACCCTTACCACAACAAACTAAACCCAATCACTTTTAAATTACAAAAAAATGCTACTAACCATAGCAAACTATGCCAAACTCACCTAAATTACTTCGGCTATCAAAAATCATCCCCAACTAAATTTTACAGCAACAAACTAAGCCCAATCACTTTAAAATTAGAAAAAATGCTAAAAATCATAACAAACTATACCAGAATCACCTAAATTACTTCGGCTACTGTAAATCACCCCCAACTATCCCTTACCACAACAAACCTAACCATATCATCTTAAAATTACAAAAAAAGATGTACAAATTATAACAAACTATGCCAGACTCACCTAAATTACTTCGGCTACTCTAAATCATCACCAACTAACCCTTACCACAACAAACTAAACCCAATCACTTTTAAATTACAAAAAATGCTACTAACCATAGCAAACTATGCCAAACTCACCTAAATTACTTCGGCTACCATAAATCATCACCAACTAACCCTTACCACAACAAACTAAACCCAATCATTTTTAAATTACAAAAAAATGCTACTAACCATAGCAAACTATGCCAAACTCACCTAAATTACTTCGGCTATCAAAAATCACCCCCAACTACACTTGACAGCAACAAACTAAGCCCAATAACTTTAAAATTACAAAAAAATGCTAAAAATCATAACAAACTATACTAGAATCACCTAAATTACTTCAGCTACCGTAAATCACCCCCAACTATACCTTACCACAACAAACCAAACCATATCATTTTAAAATTACAAAAAAAAGTGTACAAATCATAACAAACTATGCCAGACTCACCTAAATTACTTCGGCTACTCTAAATCATCACCAACTAACACTTACCACAACAAACTAAACCCAATCACTTTTAAATTACAAAAAAATGCTACTAACCATAGCAAACTATGCCAAACTCACCTAAATTACTTCGGCTATCAAAAATCACCCCCAACTACACTTTACAGCAACAAACTAAGCCCAATCACTTTAAAATAACAAAAAAATTCTAAAAATCATAACAAACTATACCAGAATCACCTAAATTACTTCGACTACCGTAAATCACCCATAACTATCCCTTACCACAACAAACCAAACCATATCATCTTAAAATTACAAAAAAAGGTGTACAAATTATAACAAACTATGCCAGACTCACCTAAATTACTTCGGCTACTCTAAATCATCACCAACTAACCCTTACCACAACAAACTAAACCCAATCACATTTAAATTACAAAAAAATGATACTAACCATAGCAAACTATGCCAAACTCACCTAAATTACTTCGGCTACCATAAATCATCACCAACTAACCCTTACCACAACAAACTAAACCCAATCACTTTTAAATTACAAAAAAATGCTACTAACCATAGCAAACTATGCCAAACTCACCTAAATTACTTCGGCTATCAAAAATCAGCCCCTACTACACTTTATAGCAACAAACTAAGCCCAATCACTTTAAAATTACAAAAAAATGCTAAAAATCATAACAAACTATACCAGAATCACCTAAATTACTTCGGCTACCGTAAATCACCCCCAACTATCCCTTACCACAACAAACCAAACCATATCATCCTAAAATTACAAAAAAAGGTGTACAAATCATAACAAACTATGCCAGACTCACCTAAATTACTTCGGCTACCATAAATCATCACCAAATAACCCTTACCACAACAAACTAAACCCAATCACTTTTAAATTACAAAAAAATGCTACTAACCATAGCAAACTATGCCAAACTCACCTAAATTACTTCGGCTATCAAAAATCATCCCCAACTAAATTTTACAGCAACAAACTAAGCCCAATCACTTTAAAATTAGAAAAAATGCTAAAAATCATAACAAACTATACCAGAATCACCTAAATTACTTCGGCTACTGTAAATCACCCCCAACTATCCCTTACCACAACAAACCTAACCATATCATCTTAAAATTACAAAAAAAGATGTACAAATTATAACAAACTATGCCAGACTCACCTAAATTACTTCGGCTACTCTAAATCATCACCAACTAACCCTTACCACAACAAACTAAACCCAATCACTTTTAAATTACAAAAAATGCTACTAACCATAGCAAACTATGCCAAACTCACCTAAATTACTTCGGCTACCATAAATCATCACCAACTAACCCTTACCACAACAAACTAAACCCAATCACTTTTAAATTACAAAAAAATGCTACTAACCATAGCAAACTATGCCAAACTCACCTAAATTACTTCGGCTATCAAAAATCACCCCCAACTACACTTGACAGCAACAAACTAAGCCCAATAACTTTAAAATTACAAAAAAATGCTAAAAATCATAACAAACTATACTAGAATCACCTAAATTACTTCAGCTACCGTAAATCACCCCCAACTATACCTTACCACAACAAACCAAACCATATCATCTTAAAATTACAAAAAAAGGTGTACAAATCATAACAAACTATGCCAGACTCACCTAAATTACTTCGGCTACTCTAAATCATCACCAACTAACACTTACCACAACAAACTAAACCCAATCACTTTTAAATTACAAAAAAATGCTACTAACCATAGCAAACTATGCCAAACTCACCTAAATTACTTCGGCTATCAAAAATCACCCCCAACTACACTTTACAGCAACAAACTAAGCCCAATCACTTTAAAATTACAAAAAAATTCTAAAAATCATAACAAACTATACCAGAATCACCTAAATTACTTCGACTACCGTAAATCACCCATAACTATCCCTTACCACAACAAACCAAACCATATCATCTTAAAATTACAAAAAAAGGTGTACAAATCATAACAAACTATGCCAGACTCACCTAAATTACTTCGGCTACTCTAAATCATCACCAACTAACCCTTACCACAACAAACTAAACCCAATCACATTTAAATTACAAAAAAATGATACTAACCATAGCAAACTATGCCAAACTCACCTAAATTACTTCGGCTACCATAAATCATCACCAACTAACCCTTACCACAACAAACTAAACCCAATCACTTTTAAATTACAAAAAAATGCTACTAACCATAGCAAACTATGCCAAACTCACCTAAATTACTTCGGCTATCAAAAATCAGCCCCAACTACACTTTATAGCAACAAACTAAGCCCAATCACTTTAAAATTACAAAAAAATGCTAAAAATCATAACAAACTATACCAGAATCACCTAAATTACTTCGGCTACCGTAAATCACCCCCAACTATCCCTTACCACAACAAACCAAACCATATCATCTTAAAATTACAAAAAAAGGTGTACAAATCATAACAAACTATGCCAGACTCACCTAAATTACTTCGGCTACCATAAATCATCACCAACTAACCCTTACCACAACAAACTAAACCCAATCACTTTAAAATTACAAAAAAATGCTACTAACCATAGCAAACTATGCCAAACTCACCTAAATTACTTCGGCTATCAAAAATCATCCCCAACTAAACTTTACAGCAACAAACTAAGCCCAATCACTTTAAAATTACAAAAAATGCTAAAAATTATAACAAACTATACCAGAATCACCTAAATTACTTCGGCTACTGTAAATCACCCCCAACTATCCCTTACCACAACAAACCTAACCATATCATCTTAAAATTACAAAAAAAGATGTACAAATTATAACAAACTATGCCAGACTCACCTAAATTACTTCGGCTACTCTAAATCATCACCAACTAACCCTTACCACAACAAACTAAACCCAATCACTTTTAAATTACAAAAAATGCTACTAACCATAGCAAACTATGCCAAACTCACCTAAATTACTTCGGCTACCATAAATCATCACCAACTAACCCTTACCACAACAAACTAAACCCAATCACTTTTAAATTAAAAAAAATGCTACTAACCATAGCAAACTATGCCAAACTCACCTAAATTACTTCGGCTATCAAAAATCACCCCCAACTACACTTGACAGCAACAAACTAAGCCCAATAACTTTAAAATTACAAAAAAATGCTAAAAATCATAACAAACTATACCAGAATCACCTAAATTACTTCAGCTACCGTAAATCACCCCCAACTATACCTTACCACAACAAACCAAACCATATCATCTTAAAATTACAAAAAAAGGTGTACAAATCATAACAAACTATGCCAGACTCACCTAAATTACTTCGGCTACTCTAAATCATCACCAACTAACACTTACCACAACAAACTAAACCCAATCACTTTTAAATTACAAAAAAATGCTTCTAACCATAGCAAACTATGCCAAACTCACCTAAATTACTTCGGCTATCAAAAATCACCCCCAACTACACTTTACAGCAACAAACTAAGCCCAATCACTTTAAAATTACAAAAAAATTCTAAAAATCATAACAAACTATACCAGAATCACCTAAATTACTTCGACTACCGTAAATCACCCATAACTATCCCTTACCACAACAAACCAAACCATATCATCTTAAAATTACAAAAAAAGGTGTACAAATCATAACAAACTATGCCAGACTCACCTAAATTACTTCGGCTACTCTAAATCATCACCAACTAACTCTTACCACAACAAACTAAACCCAATCACATTTAAATTACAAAAAAATGATACTAACCATAGCAAACTATGCCAAACTCACCTAAATTACTTCGGCTACCATAAATCATCACCAACTAACCCTTACCACAACAAACTAAACCCAATCACTTTTAAATTACAAAAAAATGCTACTAACCATAGCAAACTATGCCAAACTCACCTAAATTACTTCGGCTATCAAAAATCAGCCCCAACTACACTTTATAGCAACAAACTAAGCCCAATCACTTTAAAATTACAAAAAAATGCTAAAAATCATAACAAACTATATCAGAATCACCTAAATTACTTCGGCTACCGTAAATCACCCCCAACTATCCCTTACCACAACAAACCAAACCATATCATCTTAAAATTACAAAAAAAGGTGTACAAATCATAACAAACTATGCCAGACTCACCTAAATTACTTCGGCTACCATAAATCATCACCAACTAACCCTTACCTCAACAAACTTAACCCAATCACTTTTAAATTACAAAAAAATGCTACTAACCATAGCAAACTATGCCAAACTCAACTAAATTACTTCGGCTATCAAAAATCATCCCCAACTAAACTTTACAGCAACAAACTAAGCCCAATCACTTTAAAATTACAAAAAATGCTAAAAATCATAACAAACTATACCAGAATCACCTAAATTACTTCGGCTACTGTAAATCACCCCCAACTATCCCTTACCACAACAAACCTAACCATATCATCTTAAAATTACAAAAAAAGATGTACAAATTATAACAAACTATGCCAGACTCACCTAAATTACTCGGCTACTCTAAATCATCACCAACTAACCCTTACCACAACAAACTAAACCCAATCACTTTTAAATTACAAAAAAATGCTACTAACCATAGCAAACTATGCCAAACTCACCTAAATTACTTCGGCTACCATAAATCATCACCAACTAACCCTTACCACAACAAACTAAACTCAATCACTTTTAAATGACAAAAAAATGCTACTAACCATAGCAAACTATGCCAAACTCACCTAAATTACTTCGGCTATCAAAAATCACCCCCAACTACACTTGACAGCAACAAACTAAGCCCAATCACTTTAAAATTACAAAAAAATGCTAAAAATCATAACAAACTATACCAGAATCACCTAAATTACTTCGGCTACCATAAATCATCACCAACTAACCCTTACCACAACAAACTAAACCCAATCACTTTTAAATTACAAAAAAATGCTACTAACCCTAGCAAACTATGCCCAACTAACCTAAATTACTTCGGCTATCAAAAATCACCCCCAACTACACTTTACAGCAACAAACTAAGCCCAATAACTTTAAAATTACAAAAAAATGCTAAAAATCATAACAAACTATACCAGAATCACCTAAATTACTTCGGCTATCGTAAATCACCCCCAACTATCCCTTACCACAACAAACCAAACCATATTATCTTAAAATTACAAAAAAAGATGTACAAATCATAACAAACTATGCCAGACTCACCTAAATTACTTCGGCTACTCTAAATCATCACCAACTAACCCTTACCACAACAAACTAAACCCAATCACTTTAAAATTACAAAAAAATGCTACTAACCATAGCAAACTATGCCAAACTCACCTAAATTACTTCGGCAACCATAAATCATCACCAACTAACCCTTACCACACCAAACTAAACCCAATCACTTTTAAATTACAAAAAAATGCTACTAACCATAGCAAACTATGCCAAACTCACCTAAATTACTTCGGCTATCAAAAATCACCCCCAACTACACTTTACAGCAACAAACTAAGCCCAATCACTTTAAAATTACAAAAAAATGCTAAAAATCATAACAAACTATACCAGAATCACCTAAATTACTTCGGCTACCGTAAATTACCCCCACCTATCCCTTACCACAACAAACCAAACTATATCATCTTAAAATTACAAAAAAAGGTGTACAAATCATAACAAACTAGGCCAGACTCACCTAAATTACTTCGGCTACTCTAAATCATCACCAGCTAACCCTTACCAGAACAAACTAAACCCAATCACTTTTAAATTACAAAAAAAATGCTACTAACAATAGCAAACTATGCCAAACTTACCTAAATTACTTCGGCTATCAAAAATCACCCCCAACTACACTTTACAGCAACAAACTAAGCCCAATCACTTTAAAATTACAAAAAAATGCTAAAAATCATAACGAACTATACCAGAATCACCTAAATTACTTCGGCTACCGTAAATCACCCCCAACTATCCCTTACCACAACAAACCAAACCATATCATCTTAAAATTACAAAAAAGGTGTACAAATCATAACAAACTATGCCAGACTCACCTAAATTATTTCGGCTACTCTAGATCATCACCAACTAACCCTTACCACAACAAACTAAACCCAATCACTTTTAAATTACAAAAAAAATGCTACTAACCATAGCAAACTATGCCAAACTTACCTAAATTACTTCGGCTATCAAAAATCACCCCCAACTACACTTTACAGCAACAAACTAAGCCCAATCACTTTAAAATTACAAAAAAATTCTAAAAATCATAACAAACTATACCAGAATCACCTAAATTACTTCGGCTACCGTAAATCACCCCCAACTATCCATTACCACAACAAACCAAACCATATCATCTTAAAATTACAAAAAAGGTGTACAAATCATAACAAACTATGCCAGACTCACCTAAATTTCTTCGGCTACTCTAAATCATCACCAACTAACCCTTACCACAACAAACTAAACCCAATCACTTTTAAATTACAAAAAAAAGCTACTAATCATAGCAAACTATGCCAAACTCACCTAAATTACTTCGGCTACCATAAATCATCACCAACTAACCCTTACCACAACAAACTAAACCCAATCACTTTTAAATTACAAAAAAATGCTACTAACCGTAGCAAACTATGCCAAACTCACCTAAATTACTTCGGCTATCAAAAATCACCCCCAACTACACTTTACAGCAACAAACTTAGCCCAATCACTTTAAAATTACAAAAAAATGCTAAAAATCATAACAAACTATACCAGAATCACCTAAATTACTTCGGCTACCGTAAATCACCCCCAACTATCCCTTACCACAACAAACCAAACTATATCATCTTAAAATTACAAAAAAAGGTGTACAAATCATAACAAACTATGCCAGACTTACCTAAATTACTTCGGCTACTCTAAATCATCACCAACTAACCCTTACCACAACAAACTAAACCCAATCATTTTTAAATTACAAAAAAATGCTACTAACCATAGCAAACTATGCCAAACTCACCTAAATTACTTCGGCTACCATAAATCATCACCAACTAACCCTTACCACAACAAACTAAACCCAATCACTTTTAAATTACAAAAAAATGCTACTAACCGTAGCAAACTATGCCAAACTCACCTAAATTACTTCGGCTATCAAAAATCACCCCCAACTACACTTTACAGCAACAAACTTAGCCCAATCACTTTAAAATTACAAAAAAATGCTAAAAATCATAACAAACTATACCAGAATCACCTAAATTACTTCGGCTACCGTAAATCACCCCCAACTATCCCTTACCACAACAAACCAAACTATATCATCTTAAAATTACAAAAAAAGGTGTACAAATCATAACAAACTATGCCAGACTTACCTAAATTACTTCGGCTACTCTAAATCATCACCAACTAACCCTTACCACAACAAACTAAACCCAATCATTTTTAAATTACAAAAAAATGCTACTAACCATAGCAAACTATGCCAAACACACCTAAATTACTTCGGCTATCAAAAATCACCCCCAACTACACTTTACAGCAACAAACTAAGCCCAATCACTTTAAAATTACAAAAAAATGCTAAAAATCATTACAAACTATACCAGAATCACCTAAATTACTTCGGCTACCGTAAATCACCCCCAACTATCCATTACCACAACAAACCAAACCATATCATCTTAAAATTACAAAAAAGGTGTACAAATCATAACAAACTATGCCAGACTCACCTAAATTTCTTCGGCTACTCTAAATCATCACCAACTAACCCTTACCACAACAAACTAAACCCAATCACTTTTAAATTACAAAAAAAGCTACTAATCATAGCAAACTATGCCAAACTCACCTAAATTACTTCGGCTACCATAAATCATCACCAACTAACCCTTACCACAACAAACTAAACCCAATCACTTTTAAATTACAAAAAAATGCTACTAACCATAGCAAACTATGCCAAATTCACCTAAATTACTTCAGCTATCAAAAATCACCCCCAACTACACTTTACAGCAACAAACTAAGCCCAATCACTTTAAAATTACAAAAAAATGCTAAAAATCATAACAAACTATACCAGAATCACCTAAATTACTTCGGCTACCGTAAATCACCCCCAACTATCCCTTACCACAACAAACCAAACCATATCATCTTAAAATTACAAAAAAAGGTGTACAAATCATAACAAACTATGCCAGACTCACCTAAATTACTTCGGCTACTCTAAATCATCACCAACTAACCCTTACCACAACAAACTAAACCCAATCACTTTTAAATTACAAAAAAAGCTACTAATCATAGCAAACTATGCCAAACTCACCTAAATTACTTCGGCTACCATAAATCATCACCAACTAACCCTTACCACAACAAACTAAACCCAATCACTTTTAAATTACAAAAAAATGCTACTAACCATAGCAAACTATGCCAAATTCACCTAAATTACTTCAGCTATCAAAAATCACCCCCAACTACACTTTACAGCAACAAACTAAGCCCAATCACTTTAAAATTACAAAAAAATGCTAAAAATCATAACAAACTATACCAGAATCACCTAAATTACTTCGGCTACCGTAAATCACCCCCAACTATCCCTTACCACAACAAACCAAACCATATCATCTTAAAATTACTAAAAAAGGTGTACAAATCATAACAAACTATGCCAGACTCACCTAAATTACTTCGGCTACTCTAAATCATCACCAACTAACCCTTACCACAACAAACTAAACCCAATCATTTTTAAATTACAAAAAAATGCTACTAACCATAGCAAACTATGCCAAACACACCTAAATTACTTCGGCTATCAAAAATCACCCCCAACTACACTTTACAGCAACAAACTAAGCCCAATCACTTTAAAATTACAAAAAAATGCTAAAAATCATAACAAACTATACCAGAATCACCTAAATTACTTCGGCTACCGTAAATCACCCCCAACTATCCATTACCACAACAAACCAAACCATATCATATTAAAATTACAAAAAAGGTGTACAAATCATAACAAACTATGCCAGACTCACCTAAATTTCTTCGGCTACTCTAAATCATCACCAACTAACCCTTACCACAACAAACTAAACCCAATCAATTTTAAATTAAAAAAAATGCTACTAACCATAGCAAACTATGCCAAACACACCTAAATTACTTCGGCTATCAAAAATCACCCCCAACTACACTTTACAGCAACAAACTAAGCCCAATCACTTTAAAATTACAAAAAAATGCTAAAAATCATAACAAACTATACCAGAATCACCTAAATTACTTCGGCTACCGTAAATCACCCCCAACTATCCCTTACCACAACAAACCAAACCATATCATCTTAAAATTACAAAAAAAGGTGTACAAATCATAACAAACTATGCCAGACTCACCTAAATTACTTCGGCTACTCTAAATCATCACCAACTAACCCTTACCACAACAAACTAAACCCAATCATTTTTAAATTACAAAAAAATGCTACTAACCATAGCAAACTATGCCAAACTCACCTAAATTACTTCGGCTACCATAAATCATCACCAACTAACCCTTACCACAACAAACTAAACCCAATCACTTTTAAATTACAAAAAAATGCTACTAACCGTAGCAAACTATGCCAAACTCACCTAAATTACTTCGGCTATCAAAAATCACCCCCAACTACACTTTACAGCAACAAACTTAACCCAATCACTTTAAAATTACAAAAAAATGCTAAAAATCATAACAAACTATACCAGAATCACCTAAATTACTTCGGCTACCGTAAATCACCCCCAACTATCCCTTACCACAACAAACCAAACTATATCATCTTAAAATTACAAAAAAAGGTGTACAAATCATAACAAACTATGCCAGGCTCACCTAAATTACTTCGGCTACTCTAAATCATCACCAACTAACCCTTACCAAAACAAACTAAACCCAATCATTTTTAAATTACAAAAAAATGCTACTAACCATAGCAAACTAAGCCAAACACACCTAAATTACTTCGGCTATCAAAAATCACCCCCAACTACACTTTACAGCAACAAACTAAGCCCAATCACTTTAAAATTACAAAAAAATGCTAAAAATCATAACAAACTATACCAGAATCACCTAAATTACTTCGGCTACCGTAAATCACCCCCAACTATCCATTACCACAACAAACCAAACCATATCATCTTAAAATTACAAAAAAGGTGTACAAATCATAACAAACTATGCCAGACTCACCTAAATTTCTTCGGCTACTCTAAATCATCACCAACTAACCCTTACCACAACAAACTAAATCCAATCATTTTTAAATTACAAAAAAATGCTACTAACCATAGCAAACTATGCCAAACACACCTAAATTACTTCGGCTATCAAAAATCACCCCCAACTACACTTTACAGCAACAAACTAAGCCCAATCACTTTAAAATTACAAAAAAATGCTAAAAATCATAACAAACTATACCAGAATCACCTAAATTACTTCGGCTACCGTAAATCACCCCCAACTATCCATTACCACAACAAAACAAACCATATCATCTTAAAATTACAAAAAAGGTGTACAAATCATAACAAACTATGCCAGACTCACCTAAATTTCTTCGGCTACTCTAAATCATCACCAACTAACCCTTACCCCAACAAACTAAACCCAATCACTTTTAAATTACAAAAAAAAGCTACTAATCATAGCAAACTATGCCAAACTCACCTAAATTACTTCGGCTACCATAAATCATCACCAACTAACCCTTACCACAACAACCTAAACCCAATCACTTTTAAATTACAAAAAAATGCTACTAACCATAGCAAACTATGCCAAACTCACCTAAATTACTTCGGCTACTATAAATTATCACCAACTAACCCTTACCACAACAAACTAAACCCAATCACTTTTAAATTACAAAAAAATGCTACTAACCATTGCAAACTATGCCAAACTCACCTAACTTACTTCGGCTATCAAAAATCACCCCCAACTACACTTTACAGCAACAAACTAAGCCCAATCACTTTAAAATTACAAAAAAATGCTAAAAATCATAACAAACTATACCAGAATCACCTAAATTACTTCGGCTACCGTAAATCACCCCCAACTATCCCTTACCACAACAAACCAAACCATATCATCTTAAAATTACAAAAAAGGTGTACAAAATCATAACAAACTATGCCAGACTCACCTAAATTACTTCGGCTACTCTAAATCATCACCAACTAACCCTTACCACAACAAACTAAACCCAATCAATTTAAATTACAAAAAAATGCTACTAACCATAGCAAACTATGTCAAACTCCCCTAAATTACTTCGGCTACCATAAATCATCACCAACTAACCCTTACCACAGCAAACTAAACCCAATCACTTTTAAATTACAAAAAAATGCTACTAACCATAGCAAACTATGCCAAACACACCTAAATTACTTCGGCTATCAAAAATTACCCCCAACTACACTTTACAGCAACAAACTAAGCCCAATCACTTTAAAATTACAAAAAAATGCTAAAAATCATAACAAACTATACCAGAATCACCTAAATTACTTCGGCTACCGTAAATCACCCCCAACTATCCATTACCACAACAAACCAAACCATATCATATTAAAATTACAAAAAAGGTGTACAAATCATAACAAACTATGTCAGACTCACCTAAATTTCTTCGGCTACTCTAAATCATCACCAACTAACCCTTACCACAACAAACTAAACCCAATCAATTTTAAATTACAAAAAAATGCTATTAACCATAGCAAACTATGCCAAACTCACCTAAATTACTTCGGCTATCAAAAATCACCCCCAACTACACTTTACAGCAACAAACTTAGCCCAATCACTTTAAAATTACAAAAAAATGCTAAAAATCATAACAAACTATACCAGAATCACCTAAATTACTTCGGCTACCGTAAATCACCCCCAACTATCCCTTACCACAACAAACCAAACTATATCATCTTAAAATTACAAAAAAAGGTGTACAAATCATAACAAACTATGCCAGACTCACCTAAATTACTTCGGCTACTCTAAATCATCACCAACTAACCCTTACCACAACAAACTAAACCCAATCACTCTTAAATTATAAAAAAATGCTACTAACCATAGCAAACTATGCCAAACTCACCTAAATTACTTCAGCTACCATAAATCATCACCAACTAACCCTTACCACAACAAACTAAACCCAATCACTTTTAAATTACAAAAAAATTCTACTAACCATAGCAAACTATGCCAAAATCACCTAAATTACTTCGGCTATCAAAAATCACCCCCAACTACACTTTACAGCAACAAACTAAGCCCAATCACTTTAAAATTACAAAAAAATGCTAAAAATCATAACAAACTATACCAGAATCACCTAAATTACTTCGGCTACCGTAAATCACCCCCAACTATCCCTTACCACAACAAACCAAACCATATCATCTTAAAATTACAAAAAAAGGTGTACAAATCATAACAAATTATGCCAGACTCACCTAAATTACTTCGGCTACTCTAAATCATCACCAACTAACCCTTACCACAACAAACTAAACCCAATCATTTTTAAATTACAAAAAAATGCTACTAACCATAGCAAACTATGCCAAACACACCTAAATTACTTCGGCTATCAAAAATCACCCCCAACTACACTTTACAGCAACAAACTAAGCCCAATCACTTTAAAATTACAAAAAAATGCTAAAAATCATAACAAACTATACCAGAATCACCTAAATTACTTCGGCTACCGTAAATCACCCCCAACTATTCATTACCACAACAAACCAAACCATATCATATTAAAATTACAAAAAAGGTGTACAAATCATAACAAACTATGCCAGACTCACCTAAATTTCTTCGGCTACTCTAAATCATCACCAACTAACCCTTACCACAACAAACTAAACCCAACCAATTTTAAATTAAAAAAAATGCTACTAACCATAGCAAACTATGCCAAACACACCTAAATTACTTCGGCTATCAAAAATCACCCCCAACTACACTTTACAGCAACAAACTAAGCCCAATCACTTTAAAATTACAAAAAAATGCTAAAAATCATAACAAACTATACCAGAATCACCTAAATTACTTCGGCTACCGTAAATCACCCCCAACTATCCCTTACCACAACAAACCAAACCATATCATCTTAAAATTACAAAAAAAGGTGTACAAATCATAACAAACTATGCCAGACTCACCTAAATTACTTCGGCTACTCTAAATCATCACCAACTAACCCTTACCACAACAAACTAAACCCAATCATTTTTAAATTACAAAAAAATGCTACTAACCATAGCAAACTATGCCAAACTCACCTAAATTACTTCGGCTACCATAAATCATCACCAACTAACCCTTACCACAACAAACTAAACCCAATCACTTTTAAATTACAAAAAAATGCTACTAACCGTAGCAAACTATGCCAAACTCACCTAAATTACTTCGGCTATCAAAAATCACCCCCAACTACACTTTACAGCAACAAACTTAACCCAATCACTTTAAAATTACAAAAAAATGCTAAAAATCATAACAAACTATACCAGAATCACCTAAATTACTTCGGCTACCGTAAATCACCCCCAACTATCCCTTACCACAACAAACCAAACTATATCATCTTAAAATTACAAAAAAAGGTGTACAAATCATAACAAACTATGCCAGGCTCACCTAAATTACTTCGGCTACTCTAAATCATCACCAACTAACCCTTACCAAAACAAACTAAACCCAATCATTTTTAAATTACAAAAAAATGCTACTAACCATAGCAAACTATGCCAAACACACCTAAATTACTTCGGCTATCAAAAATCACCCCCAACTACACTTTACAGCAACAAACTAAGCCCAATCACTTTAAAATTACAAAAAAATGCTAAAAATCATAACAAACTATACCAGAATCACCTAAATTACTTCGGCTACCGTAAATCACCCCCAACTATCCATTACCACAACAAACCAAACCATATCATCTTAAAATTACAAAAAAGGTGTACAAATCGTAACAAACTATGCCAGACTCACCTAAATTTCTTCGGCTACTCTAAATCATCACCAACTAACCCTTACCACAACAAACTAAATCCAATCATTTTTAAATTACAAAAAAATGCTACTAACCATAGCAAACTATGCCAAACACACCTAAATTACTTCGGCTATCAAAAATCACCCCCAACTACACTTTACAGCAACAAACTAAGCCCAATCACTTTAAAATTACAAAAAAATGCTAAAAATCATAACAAACTATACCAGAATCACCTAAATTACTTCGGCTACCGTAAATCACCCCCAACTATCCATTACCACAACAAACCAAACCATATCATCTTAAAATTACAAAAAAGGTGTACAAATCATAACAAACTATGCCAGACTCACCTAAATTTCTTCGGCTACTCTAAATCATCACCAACTAACCCTTACCCCAACAAACTAAACCCAATCACTTTTAAATTACAAAAAAAAGCTACTAATCATAGCAAACTATGCCAAACTCACCTAAATTACTTCGGCTACCATAAATCATCACCAACTAACCCTTACCACAACAAACTAAACCCAATCACTTTTAAATTACAAAAAAATGCTACTAACCATAGCAAACTATGCCAAATTCACCTAAATTACTTCGGCTACCATAAATCATCACCAACTAACCCTTACCACAGCAAACTAAACCCAATCACTTTTAAATTACAAAAAAATGCTACTAACCATAGCAAACTATGCCAAACACACCTAAATTACTTCGGCTATCAAAAATTACCCCCAACTACACTTTACAGCAACAAACTAAGCCCAATCACTTTAAAATTACAAAAAAATGCTAAAAATCATAACAAACTATACCAGAATCACCTAAATTACTTCGGCTACCGTAAATCACCCCCAACTATCCATTACCAGAACAAACCAAACCATATCATATTAAAATTACAAAAAAGGTGTACAAATCATAACAAACTATGCCAGACTCACCTAAATTTCTTCGGCTACTCTAAATCATCACCAACTAACCCTTACCACAACAAACTAAACCCAATCACTTTTAAATTATAAAAAAATGCTACTAACCATAGCAAACTATGCCAAGCTCACCAAAATTACTTCAGCTACCATAAATCATCACCAACTAACCCTTACCACAACAAACTAAACCCAATCAATTTTAAATTACAAAAAAATGCTATTAACCATAGCAAACTATGCCAAACTCACCTAAATTACTTCGGCTATCAAAAATCACCCCCAACTACACTTTACAGCAACAAACTTAGCCCAATCACTTTAAAATTACAAAAAAATGCTAAAAATCATAACAAACTATACCAGAATCACCTAAATTACTTCGGCTACCGTAAATCACCCCCAACTATCCCTTACCACAACAAACCAAACTATATCATTTTAAAATTACAAAAAAAGGTGTACAAATCATAACAAACTATGCCAGACTCACCTAAATTACTTCGGCTACTCTAAATCATCACCAACTAACCCTTACCACAACAAACTAAACCCAATCACTTTTAAATTATAAAAAAATGCTACTAACCATAGCAAACTATGCCAAGCTCACCTAAATTACTTCAGCTACCATAAATCATCACCAACTAACCCTTACCACAACAAACTAAACCCAATCACTTTTAAATTACAAAAAAATTCTACTAACCATAGCAAACTATGCCAAAATCACCTAAATTACTTCGGCTATCAAAAATCACCCCCAACTACACTTTACAGCAACAAACTAAGCCCAATCACTTTAAAATTACAAAAAAATGCTAAAAATCATAACAAACTATACCAGAATCACCTAAATTACTTTGGCTATCGTAAATCACCCCCAACTATCCCTTACCACAACAAACCAAACCATATCATCTTAAAATTACAAAAAAGGTGTACAAATCATAACAAACTATGCCAGACTCACCTAAATTTCTTCGGCTACTCTAAATCACCCCCAACTATCCCTTACCACAACAAACCAAACCATATCATCTTAAAATTACAAAAAAAGGTGTACAAATCATAACAAACTATGCCAGACTCACCTAAATTACTTCGGATACTCTAAATCATCACCAACTAACCCTTACCACAACAAACTAAACCCAATCACTTTTAAATTACAAAAAAATGCTACTAACCATAGCAAACTATGCCAAACTCTCCTAAATTACTTCGGCTACCATAAATCATCACCAACTAACCCTTACCAGAACAAACTAAACCCAATCACTTTTAAATTACAAAAAAATGCTAGTAACCATAGCAAACTATGCCAAACTCACCTAAATTACTTCGGATATCAAAAATCACCCCCAACTACACTTTACAGCAACAAACAAAGCCCAATCAGTTTAAAATTACAAAAAAATGCTAAAAATCATAACAAACTATACCAGAATCACCTAAATTATTTCGGCTACCGTAAATCACCCCCAACTATCCCTTACCACAACAAACCAAACCATATCACCTTAAAATTACAAAAAAAGGTGTTCAAATCATAACAAACTATGCCAGACTCACATAAATTACTTCGACTACTCTAAATCATCACCAACTAACCCTTACCACAACAAACTAAACCCAATCACTTTTAAATTACAAAAAAATGCTACTAACCATAGCAAACTATGCCAAACTCACCTAAATTACTTTGTCTACCATAAATCATCACCAACTAACCCTTACCACAACAAACTAAACCCAATCACTTTTAAATTACAAAAAAATGCTACTAACCATCGCAAACTATGCCAAACTCACCTAAATTACTTCGGCTATCAAAAATCACCCCCAACTACACTTTACAGCAACAAACTAAACCCAATCACTTTAAAATTACAAAAAAATGCTAAAAATCATAACAAACTATACCAGAATCACCTAAATTACTTCGGCTACCGTAAATCACCCCCAACTATCCCTTACCACAACAAACCAAACCATATCACCTTAAAATTACAAAACAAGGTGTACAAATCATAACAAACTATGCCAGACTTACCTAAATTACTTCGGCTACTCTAAATCATCACCAACTAACACTTACCACAACAAACTAAACCCAATCACTTTTAAATTACAAAAAAATGCTACTAACCATAGCAAACTATGCCAAACTCACCTAAATTACTTCGGCAACCATAAATCATCACCAACTAACCCTTACCACAACAAACTAAACCCAATCACACTTAAATTACAAAAAAATGCTACTAACCATAGCAAACTATGCCAAACTCACCTAAAGTACTTCGGCTATCAAAAATTACCCCCAACTACACTTTACAGCAACAAACTAAGCCCAATCACTTTAAAATTACAAAAAAATGCTAAAAATCATAACAAACTATACCAGAATCACCTAAATTACTTCGGCTACCGTAAATCACCCCCAACTATCCCTTACCACAACAAACCAAACCATATCACCTTAAAATTACAAAACAAGGTGTACAAATCATAACAAACTATGCCAGACTCACCTAAATTACTTCGGCTACTCTAAATCATCACCTACTAACCCTTACCACAACAAACTAAACCCAATCACTTTTAAATTACAAATAAATGCTACTAACCATAGCAAACTATGCCAAACTCACCTAAATTACTTCGGCTTTCAAAAATCACCCCCAACTACACTTTACAGCAACAAATTAAGCCCAATCACTTTAAAATTACAAAAAAATGCTAAAAATCATAACAAACTATACCAGAATCACCTAAATTACTTCGGCTACCGTAAATCACCCCCAACTATCCCTTACCACAACAAACCAAACCATATCATCTTAAAATTACAAAAAAAGGTGTACAAATCATAACAAACTATGCCAGACTCACCTAAATTACTTCGGCTACTCTAAATCATCACCAACTAACCCTTACCACAACAAACTAAACCCAATCACTTTTAAATTACAAAAAAATGCTACTAACCCTAGAAAACTATGCCAAACTCACCTAAATTACTTCGGCTACCATAAATCATCACCAACTAACCCTTACCACAACAAACTAAACCCAATCACTTTTAAATTACAAAAAAATGCTACTAACCATAGCAAACTATGCCAAACTTACCTAAATTACTTCGGCAACCATAAATCATCACCAACTAACCCTTACCACAACAAACTAAACCCAATCACATTTAAATTACAAAAAAATGCTACTAACCATAGCAAACTATGCCAAACTCACCTAAATTACTTCGGCTATTAAAAATAACCCCCAACTACACTTTACAGCAACAAACTAAGCCCAATCACTTTAAAATTACAAAAAAATGCTAAAAATCATAACAAACTATACCAGAATCACCTAAATTACTTCGGCTACCGTAAATCACCCCCAACTATCCCTTACCACAACAAACCAAACCATATCACCTTAAAATTACAAAACAAGGTGTACAAATCATAACAAACTATGCCAGACTCACCTAAATTACTTCGGCTACTCTAAATCATCACCAACTAACCCTTACCACAACAAACTAAACCCAATCACTTTTAAATTACAAATAAATGCTACTAACCATAGCAAACTATGCCAAACTCACCTAAATTACTTCGGCTATCAAAAATCACCCCCAACTACACTTTACAGCAACAAATTAAGCCCAATCACTTTAAAATTGCAAAAAAATGCTAAAAATCATAACAAACTATACCAGAATCACCTAAATTACTTCGGCTACCGTAAATCACCCCCAACTATCCCTTACCACAACAAACCAAACCATATCACCTTAAAATTACAAAACAAGGTGTACAAATCATAACAAACTATGCCAGATTTACCTAAATTACTTCGGCTACTTTAAATCATCACCAACTAACCCTTACCACAACAACCTAAACCCAGTCACTTTTAAATTACAAAAAAATGCTACTAACCATAGCAAACTATGCCAAACTCACCTAAATTACTTCGGCTACCATAAATCATCACCAACTAACCCTTACCACAATAAACTAAAACCAATCACTTTAAATTACAAAAAAATGCTTCTAACCATAGCAAACTATGCCAATCTCACCTAAATTACTTCGGCTATCAAAAATCACCCCCAACTACACTTTACAGCAACAAACTAAGCCCAATCACTTTAAAATTACAAAAAAATGCTAAAAATCATAACAAACTATACCAGAATCACCTAAATTACTTCGGCTACCGTAAATCACCCCCAACTATCCCTTACCAAACCAAACCAAACCGTATCATCTTAAAGTTACAAAAAAAGGTGTACAAATCATAACAAACTATGCCAGACTCACCTAAATTACTTCGGCTATTCTAAATCATCACCAACTAAACCCTTACCACAACAAACTAAACCCAATCACTTTTAAATTACAAAAAAATGCTACTAACCATAGCAAAATATGCCAAACTTACCTAAATTACTTCGGCTACCATAAATCATCACCAACTAACCCTTACCACAACAAACTAAGCCCAATCGCTTTTAAATTACAAAAAAATGCTACTAACCATAGCAAACTATGCCAAAATCACTTAAATTACTTTGGCTACCATAAATCATCACCAACTAACCCTTACCACAACAAACTAAAACCAATCACTTTTAAATTACAAAAAAATGCTACTAACCATAGCAAACTATGCCAAACTCACTTAAATTACTTCGGCTATCAAAAATCACTTCCAACTACACTTTACAGCAACAAACTAAGCCCACTCACTTTAAAATTACAAAAAAATGCTAAAAATCATAACAAACTATACCAGAATCACCTAAATTACTTCGGCTACCGTAAATCACCCCCAACTATCCCTTCCCAAAACAAACCAAACCATATCATCTTAAAATTACAAAAAAAGGTGTACAATTCATAACAAACTATGCCAGACTCACCTAAATTACTTCGGCTACTCTAAATCATCACCAAATAACCCTTACCACAACAAACTAAACCCAATCACTTTTAAATTACAAAAAAATGCTACTAACCATAGCAAACTATGCCAAACTTACCTAAATTACTTCGGCAACCATAAATCATCACCAACTAACCCTTACCACAACAAACTAAACCCAATCACATTTAAATTACAAAAAAATGCTACTAACCATAGCAAACTATGCCAAACTCACCTAAATTACTTCGGCTATTAAAAATAACCCCCAACTACACTTTACAGCAACAAACTAAGCCCAATCACTTTAAAATTACAAAAAAATGCTAAAAATCATAACAAACTATACCAGAATCACCTAAATTACTTCGGCTACCGTAAATCACCCCCAACTATCCCTTACCACAACAAACCAAACCATATCACCTTAAAATTACAAAACAAGGTGTACAAATCATAACAAACTATGCCAGACTCACCTAAATTACTTCGGCTACTCTAAATCATCACCAACTAACCCTTACCACAACAAACTAAACCCAATCACTTTTAAATTACAAATAAATGCTACTAACCATAGCAAACTATGCCAAACTCACCTAAATTACTTCGGCTATCAAAAATCACCCCCAACTACACTTTACAGCAACAAATTAAGCCCAATCACTTTAAAATTGCAAAAAAATGCTAAAAATCATAACAAACTATACCAGAATCACCTAAATTACTTCGGCTACCGTAAATCACCCCCAACTATCCCTTACCACAACAAACCAAACCATATCACCTTAAAATTACAAAACAAGGTGTACAAATCATAACAAACTATGCCAGATTTACCTAAATTACTTCGGCTACTTTAAATCATCACCAACTAACCCTTACCACAACAACCTAAACCCAGTCACTTTTAAATTACAAAAAAATGCTACTAACCATAGCAAACTATGCCAAACTCACCTAAATTACTTCGGCTACCATAAATCATCACCAACTAACCCTTACCACAATAAACTAAAACCAATCACTTTAAATTACAAAAAAATGCTTCTAACCATAGCAAACTATGCCAATCTCACCTAAATTACTTCGGCTATCAAAAATCACCCCCAACTACACTTTACAGCAACAAACTAAGCCCAATCACTTTAAAATTACAAAAAAATGCTAAAAATCATAACAAACTATACCAGAATCACCTAAATTACTTCGGCTACCGTAAATCACCCCCAACTATCCCTTACCAAACCAAACCAAACCGTATCATCTTAAAGTTACAAAAAAAGGTGTACAAATCATAACAAACTATGCCAGACTCACCTAAATTACTTCGGCTATTCTAAATCATCACCAACTAAACCCTTACCACAACAAACTAAACCCAATCACTTTTAAATTACAAAAAAATGCTACTAACCATAGCAAAATATGCCAAACTTACCTAAATTACTTCGGCTACCATAAATCATCACCAACTAACCCTTACCACAACAAACTAAGCCCAATCGCTTTTAAATTACAAAAAAATGCTACTAACCATAGCAAACTATGCCAAAATCACTTAAATTACTTTGGCTACCATAAATCATCACCAACTAACCCTTACCACAACAAACTAAAACCAATCACTTTTAAATTACAAAAAAATGCTACTAACCATAGCAAACTATGCCAAACTCACTTAAATTACTTCGGCTATCAAAAATCACTTCCAACTACACTTTACAGCAACAAACTAAGCCCACTCACTTTAAAATTACAAAAAAATGCTAAAAATCATAACAAACTATACCAGAATCACCTAAATTACTTCGGCTACCGTAAATCACCCCCAACTATCCCTTCCCAAAACAAACCAAACCATATCATCTTAAAATTACAAAAAAAGGTGTACAATTCATAACAAACTATGCCAGACTCACCTAAATTACTTCGGCTACTCTAAATCATCACCAAATAACCCTTACCACAACAAACTAAACCCAATCACTTTTAAATTACAAAAAAATGCTACTAACCATAGCAAACTATGCCAAACTTACCTAAATTACTTCGGCTACCATAAATCATCACCAACTAACCCTTACCACAACAAACTAAACCCAATCACTTTTAAATTACAAAAAAATGCTACAAACCATAGCAAACTATGCCAAACTCACCTAAATTACTTCGGCTACCATAAATCATCACCAACTAACCCTTACCACAACAAACTAAAACCAATCACTTATAAATTACAAAAAAATGCTACTAACCATAGCAAACTATGCCAAACTCACTTAAATTACTTCGGCTATCAAAAATCACTTCCAACTACACTTTACAGCAACAAACTAAGCCCACTCACTTTAAAATTACAAAAAAATGCTAAAAATCATAACAAACTATACCAGAATCACCTAAATTACTTCGGCTACCGTAAATCACCCCCAACTATCCCTTCCCAAAACAAACCAAACCATATCATCTTAAAATTACAAAAAAAGGTGTACAATTCATAACAAACTATGCCAGACTCACCTAAATTACTTCGGCTACTCTAAATCATCACCAAATAACCCTTACCACAACAAACTAAACCCAATCACTTTTAAATTACAAAAAAATGCTACTAACCATAGCAAACTATGCCAAACTTACCTAAATTACTTCGGCTACCATAAATCATCACCAACTAACCCTTACCACAACAAACTAAACCCAATCACTTTTAAATTACAAAAAAATGCTACAAACCATAGCAAACTATGCCAAACTCACCTAAATTACTTCGGCTATCAAAAATCACCCCCAACTGCACTTTACAGCAACAAACTAAGCCCAATCACTTTAAAATTACAAAAAAATGCTAAAAATCATAACAAACTATACCAGAATCACCTAAATTACTTCGGCTACCGTAAATCACCCCTAACTATACCTTACCACAACAAACCAAACCACATCATCTTAAAATTACAAAAAAAGGTGTACAAATCATAACAAACAATGCCAGACTCATCTAAATTACTTCGGCTACTCTAAATCATCACCAACTAACCCTTACCACAACAAACTAAACCCAATCACATTTAAATTACAAAAAAATGCTACTAACGATAGCAAACTATGCCAAACTCACCTAAATTACTTCGGCTATCAAAAATCACCCCCAACTACACTTTACAGCAACAAACTAAGCCCAATCACTTTAAAATTACAAAAAAATGCTAAAAATTATAACAAACTATATCAGAATCACCTAAATTACTTCGGCTACCGTAAATCATTCCCAACTATCCCTTACCACAACAAACCAAACCTTATCATCTTAAAATTACAAAAAAAGGTGTACAAATCATAACAAACTATGCCAGACTCACCTAAATTGCTTCGGCTACTCTAAATCATCACCAACTAACCCTTACCACAACAAACTAAACCCAATCAATTTTAAATTACAAAAAAATGCTAGTAACCATAGCAAACTATGCCAAACTCACCTAAATTACATCGGCTACCATAAATGATCACCAACTAAACCTTACCACAACAAACTAAACCCAATCACTTTTAAATTACAAAAAAATGCTACTAACCATAGCAAACTATGCCAAACTCACCTAAATTACTTCGGCTATCAAAAATCACCCCCAACTACACTTTAAAGCAACAAATTAAGCCCAATCACTTTAAAATTACAAAAAAATGCAAAAAATCATAACAAACTATACCAGAATCACCTAAATTACTTCGGCTACCGTAAATCACCCCCAACTATCCCTTACCACAACAAACCAAACCATATCACCTTAAAATAACAAAACAAGGTGTACAAATCATAACAAACTATGCCAGATTTACCTAAATTACTTCGGCTACTCTAAATCATCACCAACTAACCCTTACCACAACAAACCAAACCACATCATCTTAAAATTACAAAAAAAGGTGTACAAATCATAACAAACTATGCCAGACTTACCTAAATTACTTCGGCTACTCTAAATCATCACCAACTAACACTTACCACAACAAACTAAACCCAATCACTTTTAAATTACAAAAAAATGCTACTAATCATAGCAAACTAGCCAAACTCACCTAAATTACTTCGGCAACCATAAATCATCACCAACTAACCCTTAACACAACAAACTAAACCCAATCACACTTAAATTACAAAAAAATGCTACTAACCATAGCAAACTATGCCAAACTCACCTAAATTACTTCGGCTATCAAAAATTACCCCCAACTACACTTTACAGCAACAAACTAAGCCCAATCACTTTAAAATTACAAAAAAATGCTAAAAATCATAACAAACTATACCAGAATCACCTAAATTACTTCGGCTACCGTAAATCACCCCCAACTATACCTTACCACAACAAACCAAACCACATCATCTTAAAATTACAAAAAAAGGTGTACAAATCATAACAAACAATGCCAGACTCACCTAAATTACTTCGGCTACTCTAAATCATCACCAACTAACCCTTACCACAACAAACTAAACCCAATCACTTTTAAATTACAAATAAATGCTACTAACCATAGCAAACTATGCCAAACTCACCTAAATTACTTCGGCTATCAAAAATCACCCCCAACTACACTTTACAGCAACAAATTAAGCCCAATCACTTTAAAATTGCAAAAAAATGCTAAAAATCATAACAAACTATACCAGAATCACCTAAATTACTTCGGCTATCGTAAATCACCCCCAACTATCCCTTACCACAACAAACCAAACCATATCACCTTAAAATTACAAAACAAGGTGTACAAATCATAACAAACTATGCCAGATTTACCTAAATTACTTCGGCTACTTTAAATCATCACCAACTAACCCTTACCACAACAACCTAAACCCAGTCACTTTTAAATTACAAAAAAATGCTACTAACCATAGCAAACTATGCCAAACTCACCTAAATTACTTCGGCTACCATAAATCATCATCAACTAACCCTTACCACAATAAACTAAAACCAATCACTTTAAATTACAAAAAAATGCTTCTAACCATAGCAAACTATGCCAATCTCACCTAAATTACTTCGGCTATCAAAAATCACCCCCAACTACACTTTACAGCAACAAACTAAGCCCAATCACTTTAAAATTACAAAAAAATGCTAAAAATCATAACAAACTATACCAGAATCACCTAAATTACTTCGGCTACCGTAAATCACCCCCAACTATCTCTTACCACAACAAACCAAACCATATCACCTTAAAATTACAAAACAAGGTGTACAAATCATAACAAACTATGCCAGATTTACCTAAATTACTTCGGCTACTCTAAATCATCACCAACTAACCCTTACCACAACAACCTAAACCCAGTCACTTTTAAATTACAAAAAAATGCTACTAACCATAGCAAACTATGCCAAACTCACCTAAATTACTTCGGCTATCAAAAATCACCCCAACTACACTTCACAGCAACAAATTAAGCCCAATCACTTTAAAATTACAAAAAAATGATAAAAATCATAACAAACTTAACCAGAATCACCTAAATTATTTCGGCTACCGTAAATCACCCCCAACTATCCCTTACCACAACAAACCAAACCATATCATCTTATAATTACAAAAAAAGTTGTACAAATCATAACAAACTATGCCAGACTTACCTAAATTACTTCGGCTACTCTAAATCATCACCAACTAACCCTTACCACAACAAACTAAACCCAATCACTTTTAAATTACAAAAAAATGCTACTAACCATAGCAAACTATGCCAAACTCACCCAAATTACTTCGGAAACCATAAATAATCACCAACTAACCCTTACCACAACAAACTAAACCCAATCACTTTTAAATTACAAAAAAATGCAACTAACCATAGCAAACTATGCCAAACTCACCTAAATTACTTCGGCTATCAAAAATCACCCCCAACTACACTTTACAGCAACAAACTAAGCCCAATCACTTTAAAATTACAAAAAAATGATAAAAATCATAACAAACTTAACCAGGATCACCTAAATTACTTCGGCTAACGTAAATCACCCCCAACTATACCTTACCACAACAAACCAAACCACATCATCTTAAAATTTCAAAAAAAGGTGTACAAATCATAACAAACAATGCCAGACTCACCTAAATTACTTCGGCAACTCTAAATCATCACCAACTAACCCTTACCACAACAAACTAAATCCAATCACTTTTAAATTACAAAAAAATGCTACTAACCATAGCAAACTACGCCAAACTCACCTAAATTACTTCGGCTACCATAAATCATCACAAACTAACCCTTACCACAACAAACTAAACCCAATCACTTTTAAATTACAAAAAAATGCTACTAACCATAGCAAACTATGCCAAACTCACCTAAATTACTTCGGCTATCAAAAATCACACCCAACTACACTTTACAGCAACAAATTAAGCCCAATCACTTTAAAATTACAAAAAAATGATAAAAATCATAACAAACTATACCAGAATCACCTAAAGTACTTCGGCTACCGTAAATCACCCCCAACTATCCCTTACCACAACAAACCAAACCATATCATCTTAAAATTACAAAAAAAGTTGTACAAATCATAACAAACTATGCCAGACTTACCTAAATTACTTCGGCTTCTCTAAATCGTCACCAACTAACACTTACCACAACAAACTAAACCCAATCACTTTTAAATTACAAAAAAATGCTACTAACCATAGCAAACTATGCCAAACTCACCTAAATTACTTCGGCAACCATAAATCATCACCAACTAACCCTTACCACAACAAACTAAACCCAATCACATTTAAATTACAAAAAAATGCTACTAACCATAGCAAACTATGCCAAACTCACCTAAATTACTTCGGCTATCAAAAACCACCCCCAAATACACTTTACAGCAACAAACTAAGCCCAATCACTTTAAAATTACAAAAAAATGCTAAAAATCATAACAAACTATACCAGAATCACCTAAATTACTTCGGCTACCGTAAGTCACCCCCAACTATCCCTTACCACAACAAACCAAACCATATCATCTTAAAATTACAAAAAAAGGTGTACAAATCATAACAAACTATGCCAGACTCACCTAAATTACTTCGGCAACTCTAAATCATCACCAACTAACCCTTACCACAACAAACTAAATCCAATCACTTTTAAATTACAAAAAAATGCTACTAACCATAGCAAACTATGCCAGACTCACCTAAATTACTTCGGCAACCATAAATCATCACCAACTAACCCTTACCACAACAAACTAAACCCAATCAATTTTAAATTACAAAAAAATGCTACTAATCATAGCAAACTATGCCAAACACACATAAATTACTTCGGCTATCAAAAATCACCCCCAACTACACTTTACTGCAACAAACTAAGCCCAATCACTTTAAAATTACAAAAAAATGCTAGAAATCATAACAAACTATACCAGAATCACCTAAATTACTTCGGCTACCGTAAATCACCCCCAACTATCCCTTACCACAACAAACCAAACCATATCACCTTAAAATTACAAAACAAGGTGTACAAATCATAACAAACTATGCCAGATTTACCTAAATTACTTCGGCTACTCTAAATCATCACCAACTAACCCTTACCACAACAACCTAAACCCAGTCACTTTTAAATTACAAAAAAATGCTACTAACCATAGCAAACTATGCCAAACTCACCTAAATTACTTCGGCTACCATAAATCATCACCAACTAAACCTTACCACAACAAACTAAACCCAATCACTTTTAAATTACAAAAAAATGCTACTAACCATAGCAAACTATGCCAAACACACCTAAATTACTTCGGCTATCAAAAATCACCCCCAACTACACTTTACAGCAACAAATTAAGCCCAATCACTTTAAAATTACAAAAAATGATAAAAATCATAACAAACTATACCAGAATCACCTAAATTACTTCGGCTACCGTAAATCACCCCCAACTATCCCTTACCACAACAAACCAAATCATGTCATCTTAAAATTAAAAAAAAAGTTGTACAAATCATAACAAACTATGCCAGACTTACCTAAATTACTTCGGCTACTCTAAATCATCACCAACTAACACTTACCACAACAAACTAAACCCAATCACTTTTAAATTACAAAAAAATGCTACTAACCATAGCAAACTATGCCAAACTCACCTAAATTACTTCGGCAACCATAAATCATCACCAACTAACCCTTACCACAACAAACTAAACCAAATCACACTTAAATTACAAAAAAATGCTACTAACCATAGCAAACTATGCCAAACTCACCTAAATTACTTCGGCTATCAAAAATTACCCCTAACTACACTTTACAGCAACAAACTAAGCCCAATCACTTTAAAATTACAAAAAAATGCTAAAAATCATAACAAACTATACCAGAATCACCTAAATTACTTCGGCTACCGTAAATCACCCCCAACTATCCCTTACCACAACAAACCAAACCATATCACCTTAAAATTACAAAACAAGGTGTACAAATCATAACAAACTATGCCAGACTCACCTAAATTACTTCGGCTACTCTAAATCATCACCAACTAACCCTTACCACAACAAACTAAACCCAATCACTTTTAAATTACAAATAAATGCTACTAACCATAGCAAACTATGCCAAACTCACCTAAATTACTTCGGCTATCAAAAATCACCCCCAACTACACTTTACAGCAACAAATTAAGCCCAATCACTTTAAAATTACAAAAAAATGCTAAAAATCATAACAAACTATACCAGAATCACCTAAATTACTTCGGCTACCGTAAATCACCCCCAACTATCCCTTACCACAACAAACCAAACCATATCATCTTAAAATTACAAAAAAAGGTGTACAAATCATAACAAACTATGCCAGACTCACCTAAATTACTTCGGCTACTCTAAATCATCACCAACTAACCCTTACCACAACAAACTAAACCCAATCACTTTTAAATTACAAAAAAATGCTACTAACCCTAGAAAACTATGCCAAACTCACCTAAATTACTTCGGCTACCATAAATCATCACCAACTAACCCTTACCACAACAAACTAAACCCAATCACTTTTAAATTACAAAAAAATGCTACTAACCATAGCAAACTATGCCAAACTTACCTAAATTACTTCGGCAACCATAAATCATCACCAACTAACCCTTACCACAACAAACTAAACCCAATCACATTTAAATTACAAAAAAATGCTACTAACCATAGCAAACTATGCCAAACTCACCTAAATTACTTCGGCTATTAAAAATAACCCCCAACTACACTTTACAGCAACAAACTAAGCCCAATCACTTTAAAATTACAAAAAAATGCTAAAAATCATAACAAACTATACCAGAATCACCTAAATTACTTCGGCTACCGTAAATCACCCCCAACTATCCCTTACCACAACAAACCAAACCATATCACCTTAAAATTACAAAACAAGGTGTACAAATCATAACAAACTCTGCCAGACTCACCTAAATTACTTCGGCTACTCTAAATCATCACCAACTAACCCTTACCACAACAAACTAAACCCAATCACTTTTAAATTACAAATAAATGCTACTAACCATAGCAAACTATGCCAAACTCACCTAAATTACTTCGGCTATCAAAAATCACCCCCAACTACACTTTACAGCAACAAATTAAGCCCAATCACTTTAAAATTGCAAAAAAATGCTAAAAATCATAACAAACTATACCAGAATCACCTAAATTACTTCGGCTATCGTAAATCACCCCCAACTATCCCTTACCACAACAAACCAAACCATATCACCTTAAAATTACAAAACAAGGTGTACAAATCATAACAAACTATGCCAGATTTACCTAAATTACTTCGGCTACTTTAAATCATCACCAACTAACCCTTACCACAACAACCTAAACCCAGTCACTTTTAAATTACAAAAAAATGCTACTAACCATAGCAAACTATGCCAAACTCACCTAAATTACTTCGGCTACCATAAATCATCATCAACTAACCCTTACCACAATAAACTAAAACCAATCACTTTAAATTACAAAAAAATGCTTCTAACCATAGCAAACTATGCCAATCTCACCTAAATTACTTCGGCTATCAAAAATCACCCCCAACTACACTTTACAGCAACAAACTACGCCCAATCACTTTAAAATTACAAAAAAATGCTAAAAATCATAACAAACTATACCAGAATCACCTAAATTACTTCGTCTACCGTAAATCACCCCCAACTATCCCTTACCAAACCAAACCAAACCGTATCATTTTAAAGTTACAAAAAAAGGTGTACAAATCATAACAAACTATGCCAGACTCACCTAAATTACTTCGGCTATTCTAAATCATCACCAACTAAACCCTTACCACAACAAACTAAACCAAATCACTTTTAAATTACAAAAAAATGCTACTAACCATAGCAAAATATGCCAAACTTACCTAAATTACTTCGGCTACCATAAATCATCACCAACTAACCCTTACCACAACAAACTAAGCCCAATCACTTTTAAATTACAAAAAAATGCTACTAACCATAGCAAACTATGCCAAAATCACTTAAATTACTTTGGCTACCATAAATCATCACCAACTAACCCTTACCACAACAAACTAAAACCAATCACTTTTAAATTACAAAAAAATGCTACTAACCATAGCAAACTATGCCAAACTCACTTAAATTACTTCGGCTATCAAAAATCACTTCCAACTACACTTTACAGCAACAAACTAAGCCCACTCACTTTAAAATTACAAAAAAATGCTAAAAATCATAACAAACTATACCAGAATCACCTAAATTACTTCGGCTACCGTAAATCACCCCCAACTATCCCTTCCCAAAACAAACCAAACCATATCATCTTAAAATTACAAAAAAAGGTGTACAATTCATAACAAACTATGCCAGACTCACCTAAATTACTTCGGCTACTCTAAATCATCACCAAATAACCCTTACCACAACAAACTAAACCCAATCACTTTTAAATTACAAAAAAATGCTACTAACCATAGCAAACTATGCCAAACTTACCTAAATTACTTCGGCTACCATAAATCATCACCAACTAACCCTTACCACAACAAACTAAACCCAATCACTTTTAAATTACAAAAAAATGCTACAAACCATAGCAAACTATGCCAAACTCACCTAAATTACTTCGGCTATCAAAAATCACCCCCAACTGCACTTTACAGCAACAAACTAAGCCCAATCACTTTAAAATTACAAAAAAATGCTAAAAATCATAACAAACTATACCAGAATCACCTAAATTACTTCGGCTACCGTAAATCACCCCTAACTATACCTTACCACAACAAACCAAACCACATCATCTTAAAATTACAAAAAAAGGTGTACAAATCATAACAAACAATGCCAGACTCACCTAAATTACTTCGGCTACTCTAAATCATCACCAACTAACCCTTACCACAACAAACTAAACCCAATCACATTTAAATTACAAAAAAATGCTACTAACGATAGCAAACTATGCCAAACTCACCTAAATTACTTCGGCTATCAAAAATCACCCCCAACTACACTTTACAGCTACAAACTAAGCCCAATCACTTTAAAATTACAAAAAAATGCTAAAAATTATAACAAACTATATCAGAATCACCTAAATTACTTCGGCTACCGTAAATCACCCCCAACTATCCCTTACCACAACAAACCAAACCTTATCATCTTAAAATTACAAAAAAAGGTGTACAAATCATAACAAACTATGCCAGACTCACCTAAATTACTTCGGCTACTCTAAATCATCACCAACTAACCCTTACCACAACAAACTAAACCCAATCAATTTTAAATTACAAAAAAATGCTAGTAACCATAGCAAACTATGCCAAACTCACCTAAATTACATCGGCTACCATAAATGATCACCAACTAAACCTTACCACAACAAACTAAACCCAATCACTTTTAAATTACAAAAAAATGCTACTAACCATAGCAAACTATGCCAAACTCACCTAAATTACTTCGGCTATCAAAAATCACCCCCAACTACACTTTAAAGCAACAAATTAAGCCCAATCACTTTAAAATTACAAAAAAATGCTAAAAATCATAACAAACTATACCAGAATCACCTAAATTACTTCGGCTACCGTAAATCACCCCCAACTATCCCTTACCACAACAAACCAAACCATATCACCTTAAAATAACAAAACAAGGTGTACAAATCATAACAAACTATGCCAGATTTACCTAAATTACTTCGGCTACTCTAAATCATCACCAACTAACCCTTACCACAACAACCTAAACCCAGTCACTTTTAAATTACAAAAAAATGCTACTAACCATAGCAAACTATGCCAATCTCACCTAAATTACTTCGGCTATCAAAAATCACCCCAACTACACTTCACAGCAACAAATTAAGCCCAATTACTTTAAAATTAGAAAAAAATGGTAAAAAACATAACAAACTTAACCAGAATCACCTAAATTACTTCGGCTACCGTAAATCACCCCCAACTATCCCTTACCACAACAAACCAAACCATATCATCTTATAATTACAAAAAAAGTTGTACAAATCATAACAAACTATGCCAGACTTACCTAAATTACTTCGGCTACTCTAAATCATCACCAACTATACCTTACCACAACAAACCAAACCACATCATCTTAAAATTACAAAAAAAGGTGTACAAATCATAACAAACTATGTCAGACTTACCTAAATTACTTCGGCTACTCTAAATCATCACCAACTAACACTTACCACAACAAACTAAACCCAATCACTTTTAAATTACAAAAAAATGCTACTAATCATAGCAAACTAGCCAAACTCACCTAAATTACTTTGGCAACCATAAATCATCACCAACTAACCCTTACCACAACAAACTAAACCCAATCACACTTAAATTACAAAAAAATGCTTCTAACCATAGCAAACTATGCCAAACTCACCTAAATTACTTCGGCTATCAAAAATTACCCCCAACTACACTTTACAGCAACAAACTAAGCCCAATCACTTTAAAATTACAAAAAAATGCTAAAAATCATAACAAACTATACCAGAATCACCTAAATTACTTCGGCTACCGTAAATCACCCCCAACTATACCTTACCACAACAAACCAAACCACATCATCTTAAAATTACAAAAAAAGGTGTACAAATCATAACAAACAATGCCAGACTCACCTAAATTACTTCGGCTACTCTAAATCATCACCAACTAACCCTTACCACAACAAACTAAACCCAATCACATTTAAATTACAAAAAAATGCTACTAACGATAGCAAACTATGCCAAACTCACCTAAATTACTTCGGCTATCAAAAATCACCCCCAACTACACTTTACAGCAACAAACTAAGCCCAATCACTTTAAAATTACAAAAAAATGCTAAAAATTATAACAAACTATACCAGAATCACCTAAATTACTTCGGCTACCGTAAATCACCCCCAACTATCCCTTACCACAACAAACCAAACCTTATCATCTTAAAATTACAAAAAAAGGTGTACAAATCATAACAAACTATGCCAGACTCACCTAAATTACTTCGGCTACTCTAAATCATCAACAACTAACCCTTACCACAACAAACTAAACCCAATCAATTTTAAATTACAAAAAAATGCTAGTAACCATAGCAAACTATGCCAAACTCACCTAAATTACTTCGGCTACCATAAATGATCACCAACTAAACCTTACCACAACAAACTAAACCCAATCACTTTTAAATTACAAAAAAATGCTACTAACCATAGCAAACTATGCCAAACTCACCTAAATTACTTCGGCTATCAAAAATCACCCCCAACTACACTTTAAAGCAACAAATTAAGCACAATCACTTTAAAATTACAAAAAAATGCTAAAAATCATAACAAACTATACCAGATTCACCTAAATTACTTCGGCTACCGTAAATCACCCCCAACTATCCCTTACCACAACAAACCAAACCATATCACCTTAAAATTACAAAACAAGGTGTACAAATCATAACAAACTATGCCAGATTTACCTAAATTACTTCGGCTACTCTAAATCATCACCAACTAACCCTTACCACAACAACCTAAACCCAGTCACTTTTAAATTACAAAAAAATGCTACTAACCATAGCAAACTATGCCAAACTCACCTAAATTACTTCGGCTATCAAAAATCACCCCAACTACACTTCACAGCAACAAATTAAGCCCAATCACTTTAAAATTACAAAAAAATGATAAAAATCATAACAAACTTAACCAGAATCACCTAAATTATTTCGGCTACCGTAAATCACCCCCAACTATCCTTTACCACAACAAACCAAACCATATCATCTTATAATTACAAAAAAAGTTGTACAAATCATAACAAACTATGCCAGACTTACCTAAATTACTTCGGCTACTCTAAATCATCACCAACTAACCCTTACCACAACAAACTAAACCCAATCACTTTTAAATTACAAAAAAATGCTACTAACCATAGCAAACTATGCCAAACTCACCCAAATTACTTCGGAAACCATAAATAATCACCAACTAACCCTTACCACAACAAACTAAACCCAATCACTTTTAAATTACAAAAAAATGCAACTAACCATAGCAAACTATGCCAAACTCACCTAAATTACTTCGGCTATCAAAAATCACCCCCAACTACACTTTACAGCAACAAACTAAGCCCAATCACTTTAAAATTACAAAAAAATGATAAAAATCATAACAAACTTAACCAGGATCACCTAAATTACTTCGGCTAACGTAAATCACCCCCAACTATACCTTACCACAACAAACCAAACCACATCATCTTAAAATTTCAAAAAAAGGTGTACAAATCATAACAAACAATGCCAGACTCACCTAAATTACTTCGGCAACTCTAAATCATCACCAACTAACCCTTACCACAACAAACTAAATCCAATCACTTTTAAATTACAAAAAAATGCTACTAACCATAGCAAACTACGCCAAACTCACCTAAATTACTTCGGCTATCAAAAATCACACCCAACTACACTTTACAGCAACAAATTAAGCCCAATCACTTTAAAATTACAAAAAAATGCTAAAAATCATAACAAACTATACCAGAATCACCTAAATTACTTCGGCTACCGTAAATCACCCCCAACTATCCCTTACCACAACAAACCAAACCATATCACCTTAAAATTACAAAACAAGGTGTACAAATCATAACAAACTATGCCAGATTTACCTAAATTACTTCGGCTACTCTAAATCATCACCAACTAACCCTTACCACAACAACCTAAACCCAGTCACTTTTAAATTACAAAAAAATGCTACTAACCATAGCAAACTATGCCAAACTCACCTAAATTACTTCGGCTACCATAAATCATCACCAACTAACCCTTACCACAACAAACTAAACCCAATCACTTTTAAATTACAAAAAAATGCTACTAAACATAGCAAACTATGCCAAACTCACCTAAATTACTTCGGCTATCAAAAATCACCCCCAACTACACTTTACAGCAACAAATTAAGCCCAATCACTTTAAAATTACAAAAAATGATAAAAATCATAACAAACTATACCAGAATCACCTAAATTACTTCGGCTACCGTAAATCACCCCCAACTATCCCTTACCACAACAAACCAAACCATATCATCTTAATATTACAAAAAAAGTTGTACAAATCATAACAAACTATGCCAGACTTACCTAAATTACTTCGGCTACTCTAAATCATCACCAACTAACACTTACCACTACAAACTAAACCCAATCACTTTTAAATTACAAAAAAATGCTACTAACCATAGCAAACTAGCCAAACTCACCTAAATTACTTCGGCAACCATAAATCATCACCAACTAACCCTTACCACAACAAACTAAACCCAATCACACTTAAATTACAAAAAAATGCTACTAACCATAGCAAACTATGCCAAACTCACCTAAATTACTTCGGCTATCAAAAATTACCCCCAACTACACTTTACAGCAACAAACTAAGCCCAATCACTTTAAAATTACAAAAAAATGCTAAAAATCATAACAAACTATACCAGAATCACCTAAATTACTTCGGCTACCGTAAATCATCCCCAACTATCCCTTACCACAACAAACCAAACCATATCATCTTAATATTACAAAAAAAGTTGTACAAATCATAACAAACTATGCCAGACTTACCTAAATTACTTCGGCTACTCTAAATCATCACCAACTAACACTTACCACTACAAACTAAACCCAATCACTTTTAAATTACAAAAAAATGCTACTAACCATAGCAAACTAGCCAAACTCACCTAAATTACTTCGGCAACCATAAATCATCACCAACTAACCCTTACCACAACAAACTAAACCCAATCACACTTAAATTACAAAAAAATGCTACTAAACATAGCAAACTATGCCAAACTCACCTAAATTACTTCGGCTATCAAAAATCACCCCCAACTACACTTTACAGCAACAAATTAAGCCCAATCACTTTAAAATTACAAAAAATGATAAAAATCATAACAAACTATACCAGAATCACCTAAATTACTTCGGCTACCGTAAATCACCCCCAACTATCCCTTACCACAACAAACCAAACCATATCACCTTAAAATTACAAAACAAGGTGTACAAATCATAACAAACTATGCCAGATTTACCTAAATTACTTCGGCTACTCTAAATCATCACCAACTAACCCTTACCACAACAACCTAAACCCAGTCACTTTTAAATTACAAAAAAATGCTACTAACCATAGCAAACTATGCCAAACTCACCTAAATTACTTCGGCTACCATAAATCATCACCAACTAACCCTTACCACAACAAACTAAACCCAATCACTTTTAAATTACAAAAAAATGCTACTAAACATAGCAAACTATGCCAAACTCACCTAAATTACTTCGGCTATCAAAAATCACCCCCAACTACACTTTACAGCAACAAATTAAGCCCAATCACTTTAAAATTACAAAAAATGATAAAAATCATAACAAACTATACCAGAATCACCTAAATTACTTCGGCTACCGTAAATCACCCCCAACTATCCCTTACCACAACAAACCAAACCATATCATCTTAATATTACAAAAAAAGTTGTACAAATCATAACAAACTATGCCAGACTTACCTAAATTACTTCGGCTACTCTAAATCATCACCAACTAACACTTACCACTACAAACTAAACCCAATCACTTTTAAATTACAAAAAAATGCTACTAACCATAGCAAACTAGCCAAACTTACCTAAATTACTTCGGCTACCATAAATCATCACCAACTAACCCTTACCACAACAAACTAAACCCAATCACTTTTAAATTACAAAAAAATGCTACTAAACATAGCAAACTATGCCAAACTCACCTAAATTACTTCGGCTATCAAAAATCACCCCCAACTACACTTTACAGCAACAAATTAAGCCCAATCACTTTAAAATTACAAAAAATGATAAAAATCATAACAAACTATACCAGAATCACCTAAATTACTTCGGCTACCGTAAATCACCCCCAACTATCCCTTACCACAACAAACCAAACCATATCATCTTAATATTACAAAAAAAGTTGTACAAATCATAACAAACTATGCCAGACTTACCTAAATTACTTCGGCTACTCTAAATCATCACCAACTAACACTTACCACTACAAACTAAACCCAATCACTTTTAAATTACAAAAAAATGCTACTAACCATAGCAAACTAGCCAAACTCACCTAAATTACTTCGGCAACCATAAATCATCACCAACTAACCCTTACCACAACAAACTAAACCCAATCACACTTAAATTACAAAAAAATGCTACTAAACATAGCAAACTATGCCAAACTCACCTAAATTACTTCGGCTATCAAAAATCACCCCCAACTACACTTTACAGCAACAAATTAAGCCCAATCACTTTAAAATTACAAAAAATGATAAAAATCATAACAAACTATACCAGAATCACCTAAATTACTTCGGCTACCGTAAATCACCCCCAACTATCCCTTACCACAACAAACCAAACCATATCATCTTAATATTACAAAAAAAGTTGTACAAATCATAACAAACTATGCCAGACTTACCTAAATTACTTCGGCTACTCTAAATCATCACCAACTAACACTTACCACTACAAACTAAACCCAATCACTTTTAAATTACAAAAAAATGCTACTAACCATAGCAAACTAGCCAAACTCACCTAAATTACTTCGGCAACCATAAATCATCACCAACTAACCCTTACCACAACAAACTAAACCCAATCACACTTAAATTACAAAAAAATGCTACTAAACATAGCAAACTATGCCAAACTCACCTAAATTACTTCGGCTATCAAAAATCACCCCCAACTACACTTTACAGCAACAAATTAAGCCCAATCACTTTAAAATTACAAAAAATGATAAAAATCATAACAAACTATACCAGAATCACCTAAATTACTTCGGCTACCGTAAATCACCCCCAACTATCCCTTACCACAACAAACCAAACCATATCATCTTAATATTACAAAAAAAGTTGTACAAATCATAACAAACTATGCCAGACTTACCTAAATTACTTCGGCTACTCTAAATCATCACCAACTAACACTTACCACTACAAACTAAACCCAATCACTTTTAAATTACAAAAAAATGCTACTAACCATAGCAAACTAGCCAAACTCACCTAAATTACTTCGGCTACCATAAATCATCACCAACTAACCCTTACCACAACAAACTAAACCCAATCACTTTTAAATTACAAAAAAATGCTACTAAACATAGCAAACTATGCCAAACTCACCTAAATTACTTCGGCTATCAAAAATCACCCCCAACTACACTTTACAGCAACAAATTAAGCCCAATCACTTTAAAATTACAAAAAATGATAAAAATCATAACAAACTATACCAGAATCACCTAAATTACTTCGGCTACCGTAAATCACCCCCAACTATCCCTTACCACAACAAACCAAACCATATCATCTTAATATTACAAAAAAAGTTGTACAAATCATAACAAACTATGCCAGACTTACCTAAATTACTTCGGCTACTCTAAATCATCACCAACTAACACTTACCACTACAAACTAAACCCAATCACTTTTAAATTACAAAAAAATGCTACTAACCATAGCAAACTAGCCAAACTCACCTAAATTACTTCGGCAACCATAAATCATCACCAACTAACCCTTACCACAACAAACTAAACCCAATCACACTTAAATTACAAAAAAATGCTACTAAACATAGCAAACTATGCCAAACTCACCTAAATTACTTCGGCTATCAAAAATCACCCCCAACTACACTTTACAGCAACAAATTAAGCCCAATCACTTTAAAATTACAAAAAATGATAAAAATCATAACAAACTATACCAGAATCACCTAAATTACTTCGGCTACCGTAAATCACCCCCAACTATCCCTTACCACAACAAACCAAACCATATCATCTTAATATTACAAAAAAAGTTGTACAAATCATAACAAACTATGCCAGACTTACCTAAATTACTTCGGCTACTCTAAATCATCACCAACTAACACTTACCACTACAAACTAAACCCAATCACTTTTAAATTACAAAAAAATGCTACTAACCATAGCAAACTAGCCAAACTCACCTAAATTACTTCGGCAACCATAAATCATCACCAACTAACCCTTACCACAACAAACTAAACCCAATCACACTTAAATTACAAAAAAATGCTACTAACCATAGCAAACTAGCCAAACTCACCTAAATTACTTCGGCAACCATAAATCATCACCAACTAACCCTTACCACAACAAACTAAACCCAATCACACTTAAATTACAAAAAAATGCTACTAAACATAGCAAACTATGCCAAACTCACCTAAATTACTTCGGCTATCAAAAATCACCCCCAACTACACTTTACAGCAACAAATTAAGCCCAATCACTTTAAAATTACAAAAAATGATAAAAATCATAACAAACTATACCAGAATCACCTAAATTACTTCGGCTACCGTAAATCACCCCCAACTATCCCTTACCACAACAAACCAAACCATATCACCTTAAAATTACAAAACAAGGTGTACAAATCATAACAAACTATGCCAGATTTACCTAAATTACTTCGGCTACTCTAAATCATCACCAACTAACCCTTACCACAACAACCTAAACCCAGTCACTTTTAAATTACAAAAAAATGCTACTAACCATAGCAAACTATGCCAAACTCACCTAAATTACTTCGGCTACCATAAATCATCACCAACTAACCCTTACCACAACAAACTAAACCCAATCACTTTTAAATTACAAAAAAATGCTACTAAACATAGCAAACTATGCCAAACTCACCTAAATTACTTCGGCTATCAAAAATCACCCCCAACTACACTTTACAGCAACAAATTAAGCCCAATCACTTTAAAATTACAAAAAATGATAAAAATCATAACAAACTATACCAGAATCACCTAAATTACTTCGGCTACCGTAAATCACCCCCAACTATCCCTTACCACAACAAACCAAACCATATCATCTTAATATTACAAAAAAAGTTGTACAAATCATAACAAACTATGCCAGACTTACCTAAATTACTTCGGCTACTCTAAATCATCACCAACTAACACTTACCACTACAAACTAAACCCAATCACTTTTAAATTACAAAAAAATGCTACTAACCATAGCAAACTAGCCAAACTCACCTAAATTACTTCGGCTACCATAAATCATCACCAACTAACCCTTACCACAACAAACTAAACCCAATCACTTTTAAATTACAAAAAAATGCTACTAAACATAGCAAACTATGCCAAACTCACCTAAATTACTTCGGCTATCAAAAATCACCCCCAACTACACTTTACAGCAACAAATTAAGCCCAATCACTTTAAAATTACAAAAAATGATAAAAATCATAACAAACTATACCAGAATCACCTAAATTACTTCGGCTACCGTAAATCACCCCCAACTATCCCTTACCACAACAAACCAAACCATATCATCTTAATATTACAAAAAAAGTTGTACAAATCATAACAAACTATGCCAGACTTACCTAAATTACTTCGGCTACTCTAAATCATCACCAACTAACACTTACCACTACAAACTAAACCCAATCACTTTTAAATTACAAAAAAATGCTACTAACCATAGCAAACTAGCCAAACTCACCTAAATTACTTCGGCAACCATAAATCATCACCAACTAACCCTTACCACAACAAACTAAACCCAATCACACTTAAATTACAAAAAAATGCTACTAACCATAGCAAACTATGCCAAACTCACCTAAATTACTTCGGCTATCAAAAATTACCCCCAACTACACTTTACAGCAACAAACTAAGCCCAATCACTTTAAAATTACAAAAAAATGCTAAAAATCATAACAAACTATACCAGAATCACCTAAATTACTTCGGCTACCGTAAATCATCCCCAACTATCCCTTACCACAACAAACCAAACCATATCATCTTAAAATTACAAAAAAAGTTGTACAAATCATAACAAACTATGCCAGACTCACCTAAATTACGTCGGCTACTCTAAATCATCACCAACTAACCCTTACCACAACAAACTAAACCCAATCACTTTTAAATTACAAAAAAATGCTACTAACCCTAAAAAACTATGCCAAACTCACCTAAATTACTTCGGCTACCATAAATCATCACCAACTAACCCTTACCACAACAAACTAAACCCAATCACTTTTAAATTACAAAAAAATGCTACTAACCATAGCAAACTATGCCAAACTCACCTAAATTACTTCGGCTACCATAAATCATCACCAACTAACCCTTACCACAACAAACTAAACCCAATCACTTTTAAATTACAAAAAAATGCTACTAACCGTAGCAAACTATGCCAAACTCACCTAAATTACTTCGGCTATCAAAAATCACCCCCAACTACACTTTACAGCAACAAACTTAGCCCAATCACTTTAAAATTACAAAAAAATGCTAAAAATCATAACAAACTATACCAGAATCACCTAAATTACTTCGGCTACCGTAAATCACCCCCAACTATCCCTTAGCACAACAAACCAAACTATATCATCTTAAAATTACAAAAAAAGGTGTACAAATCATAACAAACTATGCCAGACTCACCTAAATTACTTCGGCTACTCTAAATCATCACCAACTAACCCTTACCACAACAAACTAAACCCAATCATTTTTAAATTACAAAAAAAATACTACTAACCATAGCAAACTATGCCAAACACACCCAAATTACTTCGGCTATCAAAAATCACCCCCAACTACACTTTACAGCAACAAACTAAGCCCAATCACTTTAAAATTACAAAAAAATGCTAAAAATCATAACAAACTATACCAGAATCACCTAAATTACTTCGGCTACCGTAAATCACCCCCAACTATCCATTACCACAACAAACCAAACCATATCATCTTAAAATTACAAAAAAGGTGTACAAATCATAACAAACTATGCCAGACTCACCTAAATTTCTTCGGGTACTCTAAATCATCACCAACTAACCCTTACCACAACAAACTAAACCCAATCACTTTTAAATTACAAAAAAAAGCTACTAATCATAGCAAACTATGCCAAACTCACCTAAATTACTTCGGCTACCATAAATCATCACCAACTAACCCTTACCACAACAAACTAAACCCAATCACTTTTAAATTACAAAAAAATGCTACTAACTATAGCAAACTATGCCAAACTCACCTAAATTACTTCGGCTATCAAAAATCACCCCCAACTACACTTTACAGCAACAAACTAAGCCCAATCACTTTAAAATTACAAAAAAATGCTAAAAATCATATCAAACTATACCAGAATCACCTAAATTACTTCGGCTACCGTAAATCACCCCCAACTATCCCTTACCACAACAAACCAAACCATATCATCTTAAAATTACAAAAAAAGATGTACAAATCATAACAAACTATGCCAGACTCACCTAAATTACTTCGGCTACTCTAAATCATCACCAACTAACCCTTACCACAACAAACTAAACCCAATCACTTTTAAATTACAAAAAAATGCTACTAACCATAGCAAACTATCCCAAACTCACCTAAATTACTTCGGCTACCATAAATCATCACCAACTAACCCTTACCACAACAAACTAAACCCAATCACTTTTAAATTACAAAAAAATGCTACTAACCATTGCAAACTATGCCAAACTCACCTAAATTACTTCGGATATCAAAAATCACCCCCAACTACATTTTACATAAACAAACTAAGCCCAATCACTTTAAAATTACAAAAAAATGCTAAAAATCATAACAAACTATACCAGAATCACCTAAATTACTTCGGCTACCGTAAATCACCCCCAACTATCTCTTACCACAACAAACCAAACCATATCATCTTAAAATTACAAAAAAAGTGTACCAATCATAACAAACTATGCCAGACTCACCTAAATTACTTCGGCTACTCTAAATCATCACCAACTAACCCTTACCACAACAAACTAAACCCAATCACTTTTAAATTACAAAAAAATGCTACTAACCATAGCAAACTATGCCAAACTCACCTAAATTACTTCGGCTACCATAAATCATCACCAACTAACCCTTACCACAACAAACTAAACCCAATCAATTTTAAATTACAAAAAAATGCTACTAAACATAGCAAACTATGCCAAACTCACCTAAATTACTTCGGCTATCAAAAATCACCCCCAACTACACTTTACAGCAACAAACTAAGCCCAATCACTTTAAAATTACAAAAAAATGCTAAAAATCATAACAAACTATACCCGAATCACCTAAATTACTTCGGCTACCGTAAATCACCCCCAACTATCCCTTACCACAACAAACCAAACCATATCATCTTAAAATTACAAAAAAGATGTACAAATCATAACAAACTACGCCAGACTCACCTAAATTACTTCGGCTACTCTAAATCATCACCAACTAACCCTTACCACAACAAACTAAACCCAATCAATTTAAATTACAAAAAAATGCTACTAACCATAGCAAACTATGCCAAACTCATCTAAATTACTTCGGCTACCATAAATCATCACCAACTAACCCTTACCACAGCAAACTAAACCCAATCACTTTTAAATTACAAAAAAATGCTACTAACCATAGCAAACTATGCCAAACACACCTAAATTACTTCGGCTATCAAAAATCACCCCCAACTACACTTTACAGCAACAAACTAAGCCCAATCACTTTAAAATTACAAAAAAATGCTAAAAATCATAACAAACTATACCAGAATCACCTAAATTACTTCGGCTACCGTAAATTACCCCCAACTATTCCTTTCCACAATAAACCAAACCATATCATCTTAAAATTACAAAAAAAGGTGTACAAATCATAACAAATTATGCCAGACTCACCTAAATTACTTCGGCTACTCTAAATCATCACCAACTAACCCTTACAACAACAAACTAAAGCCAATCACTTTTAAATTACAAAAAAATGCTACTAACCATAGCAAACTATGCCAAACTCACCTAAATTACTTCGGCTATCAAAAATCACCCCCAACTACACTTTACAGCAACAAACTAAGCCCAATCACTTTAAAATTACAAAAAAATGCTAAAAATCTTAACAAGCTATACCAGAATCACCTAAATTACTTCGGCTACCGTAAATCACCCCCAACTATCCCTTACCACAACAAACCAAACCATATCATCTTAAAATTACAAAAAAGGTGTACAAATCATAACAAACTATGCCAGACTTACCTAAATTACTTCGGCTACTCTAAATCATCACCAACTAACCCTTACCACAACAAACTAAACCCAATCACTTTTAAATTATAAAAAAATGCTACTAACCATAGCAAACTATGCCAAACTCACCTAAATTACTTCAGCTACCATAAATCATCACCAACTAACCCTTACCACAACAAACTAAACCCAATCACTTTTAAATTACAAAAAAATTCTACTAACCATAGCAAACTATGCCAAAATCACCTAAATTACTTCGGATATCAAAAATCACCCCCAACTACACTTTACAGCAACAAACTAAGCCCAATCACTTTAAAATTACAAAAAAATGCTAAAAATCATAACAAACTATACCAGAATCACCTAAATTACTTTGGCTACCGTAAATCACCCCCAACTATCCCTTACCACAACAAACCAAACCATATCATCTTAAAATTACAAAAAAAGGTGTACAAATCATAACAAACTATGCCAGACTCACCTAAATTACTTCGGCTACTCTAAATCATCACCAACTAACCTTTACCACAACAAACTAAACCCAATCACTTTTAAATTACAAAAAAATGCTACTAACCATAGCAAACTATGCCAAACTTACCTAAATTACTTCGGCTATCAAAAATCACCCCCAACTACACTTTACCGCAACAAACTAATCCCAATCACTTTAAAATTACAAAAAAATGCTAAAAATCATAACAAACTATACCAGAATCACCTAAATTACTTCGGCTACCGTAAATCACTCCCAACTATCCCTTACCACAACAAATCAAACCATATCATCTTAAAATTACAAAAAAAGGTGTACAAATCATAACAAACAATGCCAGACTCACCTAAATTACTTCGGCTACTCTAAATCATCACCAACTAACCCTTACCACAACAAACTAAACCCAATCACATTTAAATTACAAAAAAATGCTACTAACGATAGCAAACTATGCCAAACTCACCTAAATTACTTCGGCTATCAAAAATCACCCCCAACTACACTTTACAGCAACAAACTAAGCCCAATCACTTTAAAATTAAAAAAAAATGCTAAAAATTATAACAAACTATGCCAGACTCACCTAAATTACTTCGGCTACTCTAAATCATCACCAACTAACCCTTACCACAACAAACTAAACCCAATCAATTTTAAATTACAAAAAAATGCTAGTAACCATAGCAAACTATGCCAAACTCACCTAAATTACATCGGCTACCATAAATGATCACCAACTAAACCTTACCACAACAAACTAAACCCAATCACTTTTAAATTACAAAAAAATGCTACTAACCATAGCAAACTATGCCAAACTCACCTAAATTACTTCGGCTATCAAAAATCACCCCCAACTACACTTTAAAGCAACAAATTAAGCCCAATCACTTTAAAATTACAAAAAAATGCTAAAAATCATAACAAACTATACCAGAATCACCTAAATTACTTCGGCTACCGTAAATCACCCTCAACTATCCCTTACCACAACAAACCAAACCATATCACCTTAAAATTACAAAACAAGGTGTACAAATCATAACAAACTATGCCAGATTTACCTAAATTACTTCGGCTACTCTAAATCATCACCAACTAACCCTTACCACAACAACCTAAACCCAGTCACTTTTAAAATACAAAAAAATGCTACTAACCATAGCAAACTATGCCAAACTCACCTAAATTACTTCGGCTATCAAAAATCACCCCAACTACACTTCACAGCAACAAATTAAGCCCAATCACTTTAAAATTACAAAAAAATGATAAAAATCATAACAAACTTAACCAGAATCACCTAAATTACTTCGGCTACCGTAAATCACCCCCAACTATCCCTTACCACAACAAACCAAACCATATCATCTTATAATTACAAAAAAAGTTGTACAAATCATAACAAACTATGCCAGACTTACCTAAATTACTTCGGCTACTCTAAATCATCACCAACTATACCTTACCACAACAAACCAAACCACATCATCTTAAAATTACAAAAAAAGGTGCACAAATCATAACAAACTATGCCAGACTTACCTAAATTACTTCGGCTACTCTAAATCATCACCAACTAACACTTACCACAACAAACTAAACCCAATCACTTTTAAATTACAAAAAAATGCTACTAATCATAGCAAACTAGCCAAACTCACCTAAATTACTTCGGCAACCATAAATCATCACCAACTAACCCTTACCACAACAAACTAAACCCAATCACACTTAAATTACAAAAAAATGCTACTAACCATTGCAAACTATGCCAAACTCACCTAAATTACTTCGGCTATCAAAAATTACCCCCAACTACACTTTAAAGCAACAAATTAAGCCCAATCACTTTAAAATTACAAAAAAATGCTAAAAATCATAACAAACTATACCAGAATCACCTAAATTACTTCGGCTACCGTAAATCACCCCCAACTATACCTTACCACAACAAACCAAACCACATCATCTTAAAATTACAAAAAAAGGTGTACAAATCATAACAAACAATGCCAGACTCACCTAAATTACTTCGGCTACTCTAAATCATCACCAACTAACCCTTACCACAACAAACTAAACCCAATCACATTTAAATTACAAAAAAATGCTACTAACGATAGCAAACTATGCCAAACTCACCTAAATTACTTCGGCTATCAAAAATCACCCCCAACTACACTTTACAGCAACAAACTTAGCCCAATCACTTTAAAATTACAAAAAAATGCTAAAAATTATAACAAACTATACCAGAATCACCTAAATTACTTCGGCTACCGTAAATCACCCCCAACTATCCCTTACCACAACAAACCAAACCTTATCATCTTAAAATTACAAAAAAAGGTGTACAAATCATAACAAACTATGCCAGACTCACCTAAATTACTTCGGCTACTCTAAATCATCACCAACTAACCCTTACCACAACAAACTAAACCCAATCAATTTTAAATTACAAAAAAATGCTAGTAACCATAGCAAACTATGCCAAACTCACCTAAATTACTTCGGCTACCATAAATGATCACCAACTAAACCTTACCACAACAAACTAAACCCAATCACTTTTAAATTACAAAAAAATGCTACTAACCATAGCAAACTATGCCAAACTCACCTAAATTACTTCGGCTATCAAAAATCACCCCCAACTACACTTTAAAGCAACAAATTAAGCCCAATCACTTTAAAATTACAAAAAAATGCTAAAAATCATAACAAACTATACCAGAATCACCTAAATTACTTCGGCTACCGTAAATCACCCCCAACTATCCCTTACCACAACAAACCAAACCATATCACCTTAAAATTACAAAACAAGGTGTACAAATCATAACAAACTATGCCAGATTTACCTAAATTACTTCGGCTACTCTAAATCATCACCAACTAACCCTTACCACAACAACCTAAACCCAGTCACTTTTAAATTACAAAAAAATGCTACTAACCATAGCAAACTATGCCAAACTCACCTAAATTACTTCGGCTATCAAAAATCACCCCAACTACACTTCACAGCAACAAATTAAGCCCAATCACTTTAAAATTACAAAAAAATGATAAAAATCATAACAAACTTAACCAGAATCACCTAAATTACTTCGGCTACCGTAAATCACCCCCAACTATCCCTTACCACAACAAACCAAACCATATCATCTTATAATTACAAAAAAAGTTGTACAAATCATAACAAACTATGCCAGACTTACCTAAATTACTTCGGCTACTCTAAATCATCACCAACTAACCCTTACCACAACAAACTAAACCCAATCACTTTTAAATTACAAAAAAATGCTACTAACCATAGCAAACTATGCCAAACTCACCTAAATTACTTCGGAAACCATAAATAATCACCAACTAACCCTTACCACAACAAACTAAACCCAATCACTTTTAAATTACAAAAAAATGCAACTAACCATAGCAAACTATGCCAAACTCACCTAAATTACTTCGGCTATCAAAAATCACCCCCAACTACACTTTACAGCAACAAACTAAGCCCAATCACTTTAAAATTACAAAAAAATGATAAAAATCATAACAAACTTAACCAGGATCACCTAAATTACTTCGGCTAACGTAAATCACCCCCAACTATACCTTACCACAACAAACCAAACAACATCATCTTAAAATTACAAAAAAAGGTGTACAAATCATAACAAACAATGCCAGACTCACCTAAATTACTTCGGCAACTCTAAATCATCACCAACTAACCCTTACCACAACAAACTAAATCCAATCACTTTTAAATTACAAAAAAATGCTACTAACCATAGCAAACTATGCCAAACTCACCTAAATTACTTCGGCTACCATAAATCATCACAAACTAACCCTTACCACAACAAACTAAACCCAATCAATTTTAAATTACAAAAAAATGCTACTAACCATAGCAAACTATGCCAAACTCACCTAAATTACTTCGGCTATCAAAAATCATACCCAACTACACTTTACAGCAAAAAATTAAGCCCAATCACTTTAAAATTACAAAAAAATGATAAAAATCATAACAAACTATACCAGAATCACCTAAAGTACTTCGGCTACCGTAAATCACCCCCAACTATCCCTTACCACAACAAACCAAACCATATCATCTTAAAATTACAAAAAAAGTTGTACAAATCATAACAAACTATGCCAGACTTACCTAAATTACTTCGGCTACTCTAAATCATCACCAACTAACACTTACCACAACAAACTAAACCCAATCACTTTTAAATTACAAAAAAATGCTACTAACCATAGCAAACTATGCCAAACTCACCTAAATTACTTCGGCAACCATAAATCATCACCAACTAATCCTTACCACAACAAACTAAACCCAATCACATTTAAATTACAAAAAAATGCTACTAACCATAGCAAACTATGCCAAACTCACCTAAATTACTTCGGCTATCAAAAACCACCCCCAACTACACTTTACAGCAACAAACTAAGCCCAATCACTTTAAAATTACAAAAAAATGCTAAAAATCATAACAAACTATACCAGAATCACCTAAATTACTTCGGCTACCGTAAGTCACCCCCAACTATCCCTTATCACAACAAACCAAACCATATCATCTTAAAATTACAAAAAAAGGTGTACAAATCATAACAAACAATGCCAGACTCACCTAAATTACTTCGGCAACTCTAAATCATCACCAACTAACCCTTACCACAACAAACTAAAACCAATCACTTTTAAATTACAAAAAAATGCTACTAACCATAGCAAACTATGCCAGACTCACCTAAATTACTTCGGCAACCATAAATCATCACCAACTAACCCTTACCACAACAAACTAAACCCAATCAATTTTAAATTACAAAAAAATGCTACTAACCATAGCAAACTATGCCAAAATCACATAAATTACTTCGGCTATCAAAAATCACCCCCAACTACACTTTACAGCAACAAACTAAGCCCAATCACTTTAAAATTACAAAAAAATGCTAGAAATCATAACAAACTATACCAGAATCACCTAAATTACTTCGGCTACCGTAAATCACCCCCAACTATCCCTTACCACAACAAACCAAACCATATCACCTTAAAATTACAAAAAAAGGTGTACAAATCATAACAAACTATGCCAGATTCACCTAAATTACTTCGGCTACTCTAAATCATCACCAACTAACCCTTACCACAACAAACTAAACCCAATCAATTTTAAATTACAAAAAAATGCTAGTAACCATAGCAAACTATGCCAAACTCACCTAAATTACTTCGGCTACCATAAATGATCACCAACTAAACATTACCACAACAAACTAAACCCAATCACTTTTAAATTACAAAAAAATGCTACTAACCATAGCAAACTATGCCAAACTCACCTAAATTACTTCGGCTATCAAAAATCACCCCCAACTACACTTTAAAGCAACAAATTAAGCCCAATCACTTTAAAATTACAAAAAAATGCTAAAAATCATAACAAACTATACCAGAATCACCTAAATTACTTCGGCTACCGTAAATCACCCCCAACTATCCCTTACCACAACAAACCAAACCATATCACCTTAAAATTACAAAACAAGGTGTACAAATCATAACAAACTATGCCAGATTTACCTAAATTACTTCGGCTACTCTAAATCATCACCAACTAACCCTTACCACAACAACCTAAACCCAGTCACTTTTAAATTACAAAAAAATGCTACTAACCATAGCAAACTATGCCAAACTCACCTAAATTACTTCGGCTATCAAAAATCACCCCAACTACACTTCACAGCAACAAATTAAGCCCAATCACTTTAAAATTACAAAAAAATAATAAAAATCATAACAAACTTAACCAGAATCACCTAAATTACTTCGGCTACCGTAAATCACCCCCAACTATCCCTTACCACAACAAACCAAACTTTATCATCTTAAAATTACAAAAAAAGGTGTACAAATCATAACAAACTATGCCAGACTCACCTAAATTACTTCGGCTACTCTAAATCATCACCAACTAACCCTTACCACAACAAACTAAACCCAATCAATTTTAAATTACAAAAAAATGCTAGTAACCATAGCAAACTATGCCAAACTCACCTAAATAACTTCGGCTACCATAAATGATCACCAACTAAACCTTACCACAACAAACTAAACCCAATCACTTTTAAATTACAAAAAAATGCTACTAACCATAGCAAACTATGCCAAACTCACCTAAATTACTTCGGCTATCAAAAATCACCCCCAACTACACTTTAAAGCAACAAATTAAGCCCAATCACTTTAAAATTACAAGAAAATGCTAAAAATCATAACAAACTATACCAGAATCACCTTAATTACTTCGGCTACCGTAAATCACCCCCAACTATCCCTTACCACAACAAACCAAACCATATCACCTAAAATTACAAAACAAGGTGTACAAATCATAACAAACTATGCCAGATTTACCTAAATTACTTCGGCTACTCTAAATCATCACCAACTAACCCTTACCACAACAACCTAAACCCAGGCACTTTTAAATTACAAAAAAATGCTACTAACCATAGCAAACTATGTCAAACTCACCTAAATTACTTCGGCTACCATAAATCATCACCAACTAACCCTTACCACAACAAACTAAACCCAATCACTTTTAAATTACAAAAAAAATGCTACTAACCATAGCAAACTATGCCAAACTCACCTAAATTACTTCGGCTATCAAAAATCACCCCAACTACACTTCACAGCAACAAATTAAACCCAATCACTTTAAAATTACAAAAAAAAATATAAAAATAATAACAAACTTAACCAGAATCACCTAAATTACTTCGGCTACCGTAAATCACCCCCAACTATCCCTTACCACAACAAACCAAACCATATCATCTTAAAATTACAAAAAAAGTTGTACAAATCATAACAAACTATGCCAGACTTACCTAAATTACTTCGGATACTCTAAATCATCACCAACTAACCCTTACCACAACAAACTAAACCCAATCACTTTTAAATTACAAAAAAATGCTACTAACCATAGCAAACTATGCCAAACTCACCTAAATTACTTCGGAAACCATAAATCATCACCAACTAACCCTTACCACAACAAACTAAACCAAATCACTTTTAAATTACAAAAAAATGCAACTAACCATAGCAAACTATGCCAAACTCACCTAAATTACTTCGGCTATCAAAAATCACCCCCAACTACACTTTACAGCAACAAACTAAGCCCAATCACTTTAAAATTACAAAAAAATGCTAAAAATCATAACAAACTATACCAGAATCACCTAAATTACTTCGGCTACCGTAAATCACCCCCAACTATCCCTTACCACAGCAAACCAAACCATATCATCTTAAAATTACAAAAAAAGGTGTACAAATCATAACAAACTAAGCCAAACTCACCTTAATTACTTCGGCTACCATAAATCATCACCAACTAACCCTTACCACAACAAACTAAACCCAATAATTTTTAAATTACAAAAAAATGCTACTAACCATAGCAAACTATGCCAAACTCACCTGAATTACTTCGGCTATCAAAAATCACCCCCAACTACACTTTACAGCAACAAACTAAGCCCAATCACTTTAAAATTACAAAAAAATGCTAAAAATCATAGCAAACTATGCCAAACTCACCTAAATTAATTCGGCTACCATAAATCATCACCAATTAATCCTTACCACAACAAACTAAACCAAATTACTTTTAAATTACAAAAAAATGCTACTAACCATAGCAAACTATGCCAAACTCACCTAAATTACTTTGGCTATCAAAAATCACCCCAACTAAACTTCACAGCAACAAATTAAGCCCAATCACTTTAAAATTACAAAAAAATGATAAAAATCATAACAAACTTAACCAGACTCACCTAAATTACTTCGGCTACTTTAAATCATCACCAAATAACCCTTACCACAACAAACTAAACCCAATCACTTTTAAATTACAAAAAAATGCTACTAACCATAGCAAACTATGCCAAACTCACCTAAATTACTTCGGCTATCAAAAATCACCCCTAACTACACTTTACAGCAACAAACTAAGCCCAATCACTTTAAAATTACAAAAAAATGCTAAAAATCATAACAAACTATACCAAAATCACTTTTAAATTACAAAAAAATGCCACTAACCATAGCAAACTATGCCAAACTCACCTAAATTACCTCGGCTATCAAAAATCACCCCCAACTACACTTTACAGCAACAAACTAAGCCCAATCACTTTAAAATTACAAAAAAATGCTAAAAAACATAACAAACTATACCAGAATTACCTAAATTACTTTGGCTACCGTAAATCACCCCCAACTATCCCTTACCACAACAAACCAAACCATATCATTTTAAAATTACAAAAAAAAGTGTACAAATCATAACAAACTATGCCGGACTCACCTAAATTACTTCGGCTACTCTAAATCATCACCAACTAACCCTTACCACAACAAACTAAACCCAATCACATTTAAATTACAAAAAAAATGCTACTAACCATAGCAAACTATGCCAAACTCACCTAAATTACTTCGGCTACCATAAATCATCACCAACTAACCCTTACCACAACAAACTAAACCCAATCACTTTTAAATTAAAAAAAAAATGCTACTAACCATAGCAAACTATGCCAAACTTACCTAAATTACTTTGGCTATCAAAAATCACACCCAACTACACTTTACAGCAACAAACTAAGCCCAATCACTTTAAAATTACAAAAAAATGCTAAAAATCATAACAAACTATTCCAGAATCACCTAAATTACTTCGGCTACCGTAAATCACCCCCAACTATCCCTTACCACAACAAACTAAACCATATCATCTTAAAATTACAAAAAAAGGTGTACAAATCATAACAAACTATGCCAGACTCTCCTAAATTACTTCGGCTACTCTAAATCTTCACCAGCTAACCCTTACCACAACAAACTAAACCCAATCACTTTTAAATTACAAAAAAATGCTACTAACCATAGCAAACTATGCCAAACTCACCTAAATTACTTCGGCTATCAAAAATCACCCCTAACTACACTTTACAGCAACAAACTAAGCCCAATCACTTTAAAATTACAAAAAAATGCTAAAAATCATAACAAACTATACCAAAATCACTTTTAAATTACAAAAAAATGCCACTAACCATAGCAAACTATGCCAAACTCACCTAAATTACCTCGGCTATCAAAAATCACCCCCAACTACACTTTACAGCAACAAACTAAGCCCAATCACTTTAAAATTACAAAAAAATGCTAAAAAACATAACAAACTATACCAGAATTACCTAAATTACTTTGGCTACCGTAAATCACCCCCAACTATCCCTTACCACAACAAACCAAACCATATCATTTTAAAATTACAAAAAAAATTGTACAAATCATAACAAACTATGCCGGACTCACCTAAATTACTTCGGCTACTCTAAATCATCACCAACTAACCCTTACCACAACAAACTAAACCCAATCACATTTAAATTACAAAAAAAATGCTACTAACCATAGCAAACTATGCCAAACTCACCTAAATTACTTCGGCTACCATAAATCATCACCAACTAACCCTTACCACAACAAACTAAACCCAATCACTTTTAAATTAAAAAAAAAATGCTACTAACCATAGCAAACTATGCCAAACTTACCTAAATTACTTTGGCTATCAAAAATCACACCCAACTACACTTTACAGCAACAAACTAAGCCCAATCACTTTAAAATTACAAAAAAATGCTAAAAATCATAACAAACTATTCCAGAATCACCTAAATTACTTCGGCTACCGTAAATCACCCCCAACTATCCCTTACCACAACAAACTAAACCATATCATCTTAAAATTACAAAAAAAGGTGTACAAATCATAACAAACTATGCCAGACTCTCCTAAATTACTTCGGCTACTCTAAATCTTCACCAACTAACCCTTACCACAACAAACTAAACCCAATCACTTTTAAATTACAAAAAAATGCTACTAGCCATAGCAAACTATGCCAAACTCACCTAAATTACTTCGGCTACCATAAATCATCACCAACTAACCCTTACCACAACAAACTAAACCCAATCACTTTTAAATTACAAAAAAATGCTACTAACCATAGCAAACTATGCCAAACTTACCTAAATTACTTTGGCTATCAAAAATCACCCCCAACTACACTTTACAGCAACAAACTAAGCCCAATCACTTTAAAATTACAAAAAAAATGCTAAAAATCATAACAAACTATTCCAGAATCACCTAAATTACTTCGGCTACCGTAAATCACCCCCAACTATCCCTTACCACAACAAACTAAACCATATCATCTTAAAATTACAAAAAAAGGTGTACAAATCATAACAAACTATGCCAGACTCTCCTAAATTACTTCGGCTACTCTAAATCATCACCAACTAACCCTTACCACAACAAACTAAACACAATCACTTTTAAATTACAAAAAAATGCTACTAACCATAGCAAACTATGCCAAACTCACCTAAATTACTTCGGCTATCAAAAATCACCCCTATCTACACTTTACAGTAACAAACTAAGCCCAATCACTTTAAAGTTACAAAAAAATGCTAAAAATCATAACAAAATAAACCAAAATCACTTTTAAATTACAAAAAAATGCTACTAACCATAGCAAACTATGCCAAACTTACCTAATTTACCTCGGCTATCAAAAATCACCCCCAACTACACTTTACAGCAACAAACTAAACCCAATCACTTTAAAATTACAAAAAAATGCTAAAAAACATAACAAACTATACCAGAATCACCTAAATTACTTTGGCTACCGTAAATCACCCCCAACTATCCCTTACCACAACAAACCAAACCATATCATTTTAAAATTAAAAAAAAAAGTGTACAAATCATAACAAACTATGCCGGACTCACCTAAATTACTTCGGCTACTCTAAATCATCACCAACTAACCCTTACCACAACAAACTAAACCCAATCACATTGAAATTACAAAAAAAATGCTACTAACCATAGCAAACTATGCCAAACTCACCTAAATTACTTCGGCTACCATAAATCATCACCAACTAACCCTTACCACAACAAACTAAACCCAATCACTTTTAAATTACAAAAAAATGCTACTAACCATAGCAAACTATGCCAAACTCGCCTAAATTACTTCGGATACCATAAATCATCACCAACTAACCCTTACCACAACAAACTAAACCCAATCACTTTTAAATTACAAAAAAATGCTACTAACCATAGCAAACTATGCCAAACTCACCTAAATTACTTCGGCTATCAAAAATCACCCCCAACTACACTTTACAGCAACAAACTAAGCCCAATCACTTTAAAATTACAAAAAAAAAGCTAAAAATCATAACAATCTATACCAGAATCACCTAAATTACTTCGGCTATCGTAAATCACCCCCAACTATCCCTTACCACAACAAACCAAACCATATCAACTTAAAATTACAAAAAAAGGTGTACAAATCATAACAAACTATACCAGACTGACCTAAATTACTTCGGCTACTCTAAATCATCACCAACTAACCCTTACCACAACAAACTAAACCCATTCACTTTTAAATTACAAAAAAATGCTACTAACCATAGCAAACTATGCCAAACTCACCTAAATTACTTCGGCTACCATAAATCATTGCCAACTAACCCTTACCACAACAAACTGAACCCAATCACTTTTAAATTACAAAAAAATGCTACTAACCATAGTAAACTATGCCAAACTCACCTAAATTACTTCGGCTATTAAAAATCACCCCCAACTACACTTTACAGCATCAAACTAAGCCCAATCACTTTAAAATTACAAAAAAATGCCAAAATACATAACAAACTATACCAGAATCACCTAAATTACTTCGGCTAACGTAAATCACCCCCAACTATCCCTTACCACAACAAACCAAACCATATCATCTTAAAATTACAAAAAAAGGTGAACAAATCATAACAAACTATGCCAGACTCACCTAAATTACTTCGGCTACTCTAAATCATCACCAACTAACCCTTACCACAACAACCTAAACCCAATCACTTTTAAATTACAAAAAAATGCTACTAGCCATAGCAAACTATGCCAAACTCACCTAAATTACTTCGGCTATCAAAAATCACCCCCAACTACACTTTACAGCAACAAACTAAGCCCAATCACTTTAAAATTACAAAAAAATGCTAAAAATCATAACAAACTATACCAAAATCACTTTTAAATTACAAAAAAATGCTACTAACCATAGCAAACTATGCCAAACTCTCCTAAATTACCTCGGCTATCAAAAATCACCCCCAACTACACTTTACAGCAACAAACTAAGCCCAATCACTTTAAAATTACAAAAAAATGCTAAAAAACATAACAAACTATACCAGAATCACCTAAATTACTTTGGCTACCGTAAATCACCCCCAACTATTCCTTATTACAACAAACCAAACCATATCATTTTAAAATTACAAAAAAAAGTGTACAAATCATAACAAACTATGCCGGACTCACCTAAATTACTTCGGCTACTCTAAATCATCACCAACTAACCCTTACCACAACAAACTAAACCCAATCACATTTAAATTACAAAAAAAATGCTACTAACCATAGCAAACTATGCCAAACTCACCTAAATTACTTCGGCTACCATAAATCATCACCAACTAACCCTTACCACAACAAACTAAACCCAATCACTTTTAAATTACAAAAAAATGCTACTAACCATAGCAAACTATGCCAAACTTACCTAAATTACTTTGGCTATCAAAAATCACCCCCAACTACACTTTACAGCAACAAACTAAGCCCAATCACTTTAAAATTACAAAAAAATGCTAAAAATCATAACAAACTATTCCAGAATCACCTAAATTACTTCGGCTACCGTAAATCACCCCCAACTATCCCTTACCACAACAAACAAAACCATATCATCTTAAAATTACAAAAAAAGGTGTACAAATCATAACAAACTATGCCAGACTCTCCTAAATTACTTCGGCTACTCTAAATCTTCACCAACTAACCCTTACCACAACAAACTAAACCCAATCACTTTTAAATTACAAAAAAATGCTACTAACCATAGCAAACTATGCCAAACTCACCTAAATTACTTCGGCTATCAAAAATCAACCCCAACTACACTTTACAGCAACAAACTAAGCCCAATCACTTTAAAATTACAAAAAAATGCTACAAATCATAACAATCTATACCAGAATCACCTAAATTACTTCGGCTATCGTAAATCACCCCCAACTATCCCTTACCACAACAAACCAAACCATATCATCTTAAAATTACAAAAAAAGGTGTACAAATCATAACAAACTATGCCAGACTCACCTAAATTACTTCGGCTATTCTAAATCATCACCTACTAACCCTTACCACAACAAACTAAACCCAATCACTTTTAAATTACAAAAAAATGCTACTAACCCTAGCAAACTATGCCAAACTCGCCTAATTACTTCGGCTACCATAAATCATCATCAACTAACCCTTACCACAACAAACTAAACCCAATCACTTTTAAATTACAAAAAAATTTTACTAACCATAGCAAACTATGACAAACTCACCTAAATTACTTCGGCTATCAAAAATCACCCCCAACTAACCCTTACCACAACAAACTAAACCCAATTACTTTTAAATTACAAAAAATGCTACTAACCATAGCAAACTATGCCAAACTCACCTAAATTACTTCGGCTATCAAAAATCACCCCCAACTACACTTTACAGCAACAAACTAAGCCCAATCACTTTAAAATTACAAAAAAATGCTAAAAATCATAACAAACTATACCAGAATCACCTAAATTATTTCGGCTACCGTAAATCACCCCCAACTATCCCTTACCACAACAAACCAAACCATATCATCATAAAATTACAAAAAAAGGTATACAAATCATAACAAACTATGCCAGACTCACCTAAATTAATTCGGCTACTTTAAATCATCACCAACTAACCCTTACCACAACAAACTAAACCCAATCAGTTTAAATTACCAAAAAATGCTACTAACCATAGCAAACTATGCCAAACTCACCTAAATTACTTCGACTACCATAAATCATCACCAACTAACCCTTACCACAACAAACTACACCCAATCACTTTTAAATTTTACAAAAATGCTACTAACGATAGCAAACTATGCCAAACTCACCTAAAAAAATCACCCCCAACTACACTTTACAGCAAAAAACTAAGCCCAATCACTTTAAAATTACAAAAAAATGCTAAAAATCATAACAAACTATACCAGAATCACCTAAATTACTTAGGCTACCGTAAATCACCCCCAACTATCCCTTACCACAACAAACCAAACCATATCATCTTAAAATTACAAAAAAAGGTGTACAAATCATAACAAACTATGCCAGACACACCTAAATTACTTCGGCTACTCTAAATCATCACCAACTAACCCTTACCACAACAAACTAAACCCAATCAATTTTAAATTACATAAAAATGCTACTAACCATAGCAAACTATGCCAAACTCACCTAAATTACTTCGGCTACCATAAATCATCACCAACTAACCCTTACCACAACAAACTAAAGCCAAACACTTTTAAATTACAAAAAAATGCTACTAACCATAGCAAACTATGCCAAACTCACCTAAATTACTTCGGCTATCAAAAATCACCCCCAACTACACTTTACAGCAACAAACTAAGCCCAATCACTTTAAAATTACAAAAAAATGCTAAAAATCATAACAAACTATACCAGAATCACCTAAATTACTTCGGCTACCGTAAATCACCCCCAACTATCCCTTACCAAAACAAACCAAACCATATCATCTTAAAATTACAAAAAAAGGTGTACAAATCATAACAAACTATGCCAGACTCATTTAAATTACTTCGGCTACTCTAAATCATCACCAACTAACCCTTACCACAACAAACTAAACCCAATCACATTTAAATTACAAAAAAATGCCACTAACCATAGCAAGCTATGCAAAACTCACCTAAATTATTTCGGCTATCAAAAATCAACCCCAACTACACTTTACAGCAACAAACTAAGCCCAATCACTTTAAAATTACAAAAAAAATGCTAAAAATCATAACAAACTATACCAAAATTACCTAAATTACTTCGGCTACCGTAAATCACCCCCAACTATCCCTTACCACAACAAACCAAACCATATCATCTTAAAATTACAAAAAAAGTGTACAAATCATAACAAACTATGCCAGACTCACCTAAATTACTTCGGCTATTCTAAATCATCACCAACTAACCCTTACCACAACAAACTAAACCCAATCACTTTTAAATTACAAAAAAATGCTACTAACCATAGCAAACTATGCCAAACTCACATAAATTGTTTCGGCTACCATAAATCATCACCAACTAACCCTTACCACAACAAACTAAACCCAATCACTTTTAAATTACAAAAAAATGCTACTAACCATAGCAAACTATGCCAAACTCACCTAAATTACTTCGGCTATCCAAAAACCCCCAACTACACTTTGCAGCAACAAACTGAGCCCAATCACTTTAAAATTACAAAAAAATGCTAAAAATCATAACAAACTATACCAGAATCACCTAAATTACTTCGGCTACTGTAAATCACCCCCAACTATTCCTTACCACAACAAACCAAACCATATCATCTTAAAATTACAAAAAAAGGTGTACAAATCATAACAAACTATGCCAGACTCACCTAAATTACTTCGGCTACTCTAAATCATCACCAACTAACCCTTACCACAACAAACTAAACCCAATCACTTTTAAATTACAAAAAAATGCTACTAACCATAGCAAACTATGCCAAACTCACCTAAATTACTTCGGCTACCATAAATCATCACCAACTAACCCTTACCACAACAAACTAAACCCAATCACTTTTAAATTACAAAAAAATGCTACTAACCATAGCAAACTATGCCAAACTCACCTAAATTACTTCGGCTATCACAAACCAACCCCAACTACACTTTACAGCAACAAACTAAGCCCAATCACTTTAAAATTACAAAAAAATGCTAAAAATCATAACAAACTATACCAGAATCACCTAAATTACTTCGGCTACCGTAAATCACCCCCAACTATCCCTTACCACAACAAACCAAACCATATCATATTAAAATTAAAAAAAAGATGTAAAAATCATAACAAACTATGCCAGACTCATATAAATTACTTCGGCTACTCTAAATCATCACCAACTAACCCTTACCACAACAAACTAAACCCAATCACTTTTAAATTACAAAAAAATGCTACTAACCATAGAAAACTATGCCAAACTCACCTAAATTACTTCGGCTACCATAAATCATCACCAACTAACCCTTACCACAACAAACTAAACCCAATCACTTTTAAATTACAAAAAAATGCTACTAACCATAGCAAACTATGCCAAACTCACCTAAATTACTTCGGCTATCAAAAATCACCCCCAACTACACTTTACAGCAACAAACTAAGCCCAATCACTTTAAAATTACAAAAAAATGCTAAAAATCATAACAATCTATACCAGAATCACCTAAATTACTTCGGCTACCGTAAATCACCCCCAACTATCCCTTACCACAACAAACCAAACCATATCATCTTAAAATTACAAAAAAAGGTGTACAAATCATAACAAACAATGCCAGACTCACCTAAATTACTTCGGCTACTCTAAATCATCTCCAATTAACCCTTACCACAACAAACTAAACCCAATCGATTTAAATTACAAAAAAATGCTACTAGCCATAGCAAACTATGCCAAACTCACCTAAATTACTTCGGCTATCAAAAATCACCCCCAACTACACTTTACAGCAACAAACTAAGCCCAATCACTTTAAAATTACAAAAAAATGCTAAAAATCATAACAAACTATACCAGAATCACTTAAGTTACTTCAGCTACCGTAAATCACCCCCAACTATCCCTTACCACAACAAACCAAACCATATCATCTTAAAATTACAAAAAAAGGTGTACAAATCATAACAAACTATGCCAGACTCACCTAAATTACTTCGGCTACTCTAGATTATCACCAACTAACCCTTACCACAACAAACTAAACCCAATCACTTTTAAATGACAAAAAAATGCTACTAACCATAGCAAACTATGCCAAACTTACCTAAATTACTTCGGCTACCATAAATCATCACCAACGAACCCTTTCCACAACAAACTAAGCCCAATCTCTTTTAAATTACAAAAAAATGCTACTAACCATAGCAAACTATGCCAAACTCACCTAAATTACTTCGGCTACCATAAATCATCACCAACTAACCCTTACCATAACAAACTAAAACCAATCACTTTTAAATTACAAAAAAATGCTACTAGCCATAGCAAACTATGCCAAACTCACCTAAATTACTTCGGCTATCAAAAATCACCCCCAACTACACTTTACAGCAACAAACTAAGCCCAATCACTTTAAAATTACAAAAAAATGCTAAAAATCATAACAAACTATACCAGAATCACCTAAATTACTTCGGCTACCGTAAATCACCCACAACTATTCCTTACCACAACAAACCAATCCATATCATCTTAAAATTACAAAAAAAATTGTACAAATTATAACAAACTATGCCAGACTCACCTAAATTACTTCGACTACTCTAAATCATCACCAACTAACCCTTACCACAACAAACTAAACCCAATCACTTTTAAATTACAAAAAAATGCTACTAACCATAGCAAACTATGCCAAACACACCTAAGTTACTTCGGCTACCATAAATCATCACCAACTAACCTTTACCACAACAAACTAAACCCAATCACTTTTAAATTACAAAAAAATGCTACTAACCATAGCAACCTATGCCAAACTCACCTAAATTACTTCGGCTATCAAAAATCACCCCCAACTACACTTTACAGCAACAAACTAAGCCCAATCACTTTAAAATTACAAAAAAATGCTAAAAATCATAACAAACTATACCAGAATCACTTAAGTTACTTCAGCTACCGTAAATCACCCCCAACTATCCCTTACCACAACAAACCAATCCATATCATCTTAAAATTACAAAAAAAATTGTACAAATTATAACAAACTATGCCAGACTCACCTAAATTACTTCGACTACTCTAAATCATCACCAACTAACCCTTACCACAACAAACTAAACCCAATCACTTTTAAATTACAAAAAAATGCTACTAACCCTAGCAAACTATGCCAAACTCACCTAATTACTTCGGCTACCATAAATCATCATCAACTAACCCTTACCACAACAAACTAAACCCAATCACTTTTAAATTACAAAAAAATTTTATTAACCATAGCAAACTATGACAAACTCACCTAAATTACTTCGGTTATCAAAAATCACCCCCAACTAACCCTTACCACAACAAACTAAACCCAATTACTTTTAAATTACAAAAAATGCTACTAACCATAGCAAACTATGCCAAACTCACCTAAATTACTTCGGCTATCAAAAATCACCCCCAACTACACTTTACAGCAACAAACTAAGCCCAATCACTTTAAAATTACAAAAAAATGCTAAAAATCATAACAAACTATACCAGAATCACCTAAATTATTTCGGCTACCGTAAATCACCCCCAACTATCCCTTACCACAACAAACCAAACCATATCATCATAAAATTACAAAAAAAGGTATACAAATCATAACAAACTATGCCAGACTCACCTAAATTAATTCGGCTACTCTAAATCATCACCAACTAACCCTTACCACAACAAACTAAACCCAATCAGTTTAAATTACCAAAAAATGCTACTAACCATAGCAAACTATGCCAAACTCACCTAAATTACTTCGGCTACCATAAATCATCACCAACTAACCCTTACCACAACAAACTACACCCAATCACTTTTAAATTTTACAAAAATGCTACTAACGATAGCAAACTATGCCAAACTCACCTAAAAAAATCACCCCCAACTACACTTTACAGCAAAAAACTAAGCCCAATCACTTTAAAATTACAAAAAAATGCTAAAAATCATAACAAACTATACCAGAATCACCTAAATTACTTAGGCTACCGTAAATCACCCCCAACTATCCCTTACCACAACAAACCAAACCATATCATCTTAAAATTACAAAAAAAGGTGTACAAATCATAACAAGCTATGCCAGACTCACCTAAATTACTTCGGCTACTCTAAATCATCACCAACTAACCCTTACCACAACAAACTACACCCAATCACTTTTAAATTTTACAAAAATGCTACTAACGATAGCAAACTATGCCAAACTCACCTAAAAAAATCACCCCCAACTACACTTTACAGCAAAAAACTAAGCCCAATCACTTTAAAATTACAAAAAAATGCTAAAAATCATAACAAACTATACCAGAATCACCTAAATTACTTCGGCTACCGTAAATCACCCCCAACTATCCCTTACCACAACAAACCAAACCATATCATATTAAAATTAAAAAAAAGATGTAAAAATCATAACAAACTATGCCAGACTCATATAAATTACTTCGGCTACTCTAAATCATCACCAACTAACCCTTACCACAACAAACTAAACCCAATCACTTTTAAATTACAAAAAAATGCTACTAACCATAGAAAACTATGCCAAACTCACCTAAATTACTTCGGCTACCATAAATCATCACCAACTAACCCTTACCACAACAAACTAAACCCAATCACTTTTAAATTACAAAAAAATGCTACTAACCATAGCAAACTATGCCAAACTCACCTAAATTACTTCGGCTATCAAAAATCACCCCCAACTACACTTTACAGCAACAAACTAAGCCCAATCACTTTAAAATTACAAAAAAATGCTAAAAATCATAACAATCTATACCAGAATCACCTAAATTACTTCGGCTACCGTAAATCACCCCCAACTATCCCTTACCACAACAAACCAAACCATATAATATTAAAATTACAAAAAAAGGTGTACAAATCATAACAAACTATGCCAGACTCACCTAAATTACTTCGGCTATTCTAAATCATCACCAACTAACCCTTACCACAACAAACTAAACCCAATCACTTTTAAATTACAAAAAAATGCTACTAACCCTAGCAAACTATGCCAAACTCACCTAATTACTTCGGCTACCATAAATCATCATCAACTAACCCTTACCACAACAAACTAAACCCAATCACTTTTAAATTACAAAAAAATTTTATTAACCATAGCAAACTATGACAAACTCACCTAAATTACTTCGGTTATCAAAAATCACCCCCAACTAACCCTTACCACAACAAACTAAACCCAATTACTTTTAAATTACAAAAAATGCTACTAACCATAGCAAACTATGCCAAACTCACCTAAATTACTTCGGCTATCAAAAATCACCCCCAACTACACTTTACAGCAACAAACTAAGCCCAATCACTTTAAAATTACAAAAAAATGCTAAAAATCATAACAAACTATACCAGAATCACCTAAATTATTTCGGCTACCGTAAATCACCCCCAACTATCCCTTACCACAACAAACCAAACCATATCATCATAAAATTACAAAAAAAGGTATACAAATCATAACAAACTATGCCAGACTCACCTAAATTAATTCGGCTACTCTAAATCATCACCAACTAACCCTTACCACAACAAACTAAACCCAATCAGTTTAAATTACCAAAAAATGCTACTAACCATAGCAAACTATGCCAAACTCACCTAAATTACTTCGGCTACCATAAATCATCACCAACTAACCCTTACCACAACAAACTACACCCAATCACTTTTAAATTTTACAAAAATGCTACTAACGATAGCAAACTATGCCAAACTCACCTAAAAAAATCACCCCCAACTACACTTTACAGCAAAAAACTAAGCCCAATCACTTTAAAATTACAAAAAAATGCTAAAAATCATAACAAACTATACCAGAATCACCTAAATTACTTAGGCTACCGTAAATCACCCCCAACTATCCCTTACCACAACAAACCAAACCATATCATCTTAAAATTACAAAAAAAGGTGTACAAATCATAACAAGCTATGCCAGACTCACCTAAATTACTTCGGCTACTCTAAATCATCACCAACTAACCCTTACCACAACAAACTACACCCAATCACTTTTAAATTTTACAAAAATGCTACTAACGATAGCAAACTATGCCAAACTCACCTAAAAAAATCACCCCCAACTACACTTTACAGCAAAAAACTAAGCCCAATCACTTTAAAATTACAAAAAAATGCTAAAAATCATAACAAACTATACCAGAATCACCTAAATTACTTCGGCTACCGTAAATCACCCCCAACTATCCCTTACCACAACAAACCAAACCATATCATATTAAAATTAAAAAAAAGATGTAAAAATCATAACAAACTATGCCAGACTCATATAAATTACTTCGGCTACTCTAAATCATCACCAACTAACCCTTACCACAACAAACTAAACCCAATCACTTTTAAATTACAAAAAAATGCTACTAACCATAGAAAACTATGCCAAACTCACCTAAATTACTTCGGCTACCATAAATCATCACCAACTAACCCTTACCACAACAAACTAAACCCAATCACTTTTAAATTACAAAAAAATGCTACTAACCATAGCAAACTATGCCAAACTCACCTAAATTACTTCGGCTATCAAAAATCACCCCCAACTACACTTTACAGCAACAAACTAAGCCCAATCACTTTAAAATTACAAAAAAATGCTAAAAATCATAACAATCTATACCAGAATCACCTAAATTACTTCGGCTACCGTAAATCACCCCCAACTATCCCTTACCACAACAAACCAAACCATATCATCTTAAAATTACAAAAAAAGGTGTACAAATCATAACAAACAATGCCAGACTCACCTAAATTACTTCGGCTACTCTAAATCATCACCAATTAACCCTTACCACAACAAACTAAACCCAATCGATTTAAATTACAAAAAAATGCTACTAGCCATAGCAAACTATGCCAAACTCACCTAAATTACTTCGGCTATCAAAAATCACCCCCAACTACACTTTACAGCAACAAACTAAGCCCAATCACTTTAAAATTACAAAAAAATGCTAAAAATCATAACAAACTATACCAGAATCACTTAAGTTACTTCAGCTACCGTAAATCACCCCCAACTATCCCTTACCACAACAAACCAAACCATATCATCTTAAAATTACAAAAAAAGGTGTACAAATCATAACAAACTATGCCAGACTCACCTAAATTACTTCGGCTACTCTAGATTATCACCAACTAACCCTTACCACAACAAACTAAACCCAATCACTTTTAAATGACAAAAAAATGCTACTAACCATAGCAAACTATGCCAAACTTACCTAAATTACTTCGGCTACCATAAATCATCACCAACGAACCCTTTCCACAACAAACTAAGCCCAATCTCTTTTAAATTACAAAAAAATGCTACTAACCATAGCAAACTATGCCAAACTCACCTAAATTACTTCGGCTACCATAAATCATCACCAACTAACCCTTACCATAACAAACTAAAACCAATCACTTTTAAATTACAAAAAAATGCTACTAGCCATAGCAAACTATGCCAAACTCACCTAAATTACTTCGGCTATCAAAAATCACCCCCAACTACACTTTACAGCAACAAACTAAGCCCAATCACTTTAAAATTACAAAAAAATGCTAAAAATCATAACAAACTATACCAGAATCACCTAAATTACTTCGGCTACCGTAAATCACCCACAACTATTCCTTACCACAACAAACCAATCCATATCATCTTAAAATTACAAAAAAAATTGTACAAATTATAACAAACTATGCCAGACTCACCTAAATTACTTCGACTACTCTAAATCATCACCAACTAACCCTTACCACAACAAACTAAACCCAATCACTTTTAAATTACAAAAAAATGCTACTAACCATAGCAAACTATGCCAAACACACCTAAGTTACTTCGGCTACCATAAATCATCACCAACTAACCTTTACCACAACAAACTAAACCCAATCACTTTTAAATTACAAAAAAATGCTACTAACCATAGCAACCTATGCCAAACTCACCTAAATTACTTCGGCTATCAAAAATCACCCCCAACTACACTTTACAGCAACAAACTAAGCCCAATCACTTTAAAATTACAAAAAAATGCTAAAAATCATAACAAACTATACCAGAATCACTTAAGTTACTTCAGCTACCGTAAATCACCCCCAACTATCCCTTACCACAACAAACCAATCCATATCATCTTAAAATTACAAAAAAAATTGTACAAATTATAACAAACTATGCCAGACTCACCTAAATTACTTCGACTACTCTAAATCATCACCAACTAACCCTTACCACAACAAACTAAACCCAATCACTTTTAAATTACAAAAAAATGCTACTAACCATAGCAAACTATGCCAAACACACCTAAGTTACTTCGGCTACCATAAATCATCACCAACTAACCTTTACCACAACAAACTAAACCCAATCACTTTTAAATTACAAAAAAATGCTACTAACCATAGCAACCTATGCCAAACTCACCTAAATTACTTCGGCTATCAAAAATCACCACCAACTACACTTTACAGCAACAAACTAAGCCCAATTCCTTTAAAATTACAAAAAAATGCTAAAAATCATAACAAACTATACCAGAATCACCTAAATTACTTCGGCTTCCGTAAATCACCCCCAACTATCCCTTACCACAACAAACCAAACCATATAATATTAAAATTACAAAAAAAGGTGTACAAATCATAACAAACTATGCCAGACTCACCTAAATTACTTCGGCTATTCTAAATCATCACCAACTAACCCTTACCACAACAAACTAAACCCAATCACTTTTAAATTACAAAAAAATGCTACTAACCCTAGCAAACTATGCCAAACTCACCTAATTACTTCGGCTACCATAAATCATCATCAACTAACCCTTACCACAACAAACTAAACCCAATCACTTTTAAATTACAAAAAAATTTTATTAACCATAGCAAACTATGACAAACTCACCTAAATTACTTCGGTTATCAAAAATCACCCCCAACTAACCCTTACCACAACAAACTAAACCCAATTACTTTTAAATTACAAAAAATGCTACTAACCATAGCAAACTATGCCAAACTCACCTAAATTACTTCGGCTATCAAAAATCACCCCCAACTACACTTTACAGCAACAAACTAAGCCCAATCACTTTAAAATTACAAAAAAATGCTAAAAATCATAACAAACTATACCAGAATCACCTAAATTATTTCGGCTACCGTAAATCACCCCCAACTATCCCTTACCACAACAAACCAAACCATATCATCATAAAATTACAAAAAAAGGTATACAAATCATAACAAACTATGCCAGACTCACCTAAATTAATTCGGCTACTCTAAATCATCACCAACTAACCCTTACCACAACAAACTAAACCCAATCAGTTTAAATTACCAAAAAATGCTACTAACCATAGCAAACTATGCCAAACTCACCTAAATTACTTCGGCTACCATAAATCATCACCAACTAACCCTTACCACAACAAACTACACCCAATCACTTTTAAATTTTACAAAAATGCTACTAACGATAGCAAACTATGCCAAACTCACCTAAAAAAATCACCCCCAACTACACTTTACAGCAAAAAACTAAGCCCAATCACTTTAAAATTACAAAAAAATGCTAAAAATCATAACAAACTATACCAGAATCACCTAAATTACTTAGGCTACCGTAAATCACCCCCAACTATCCCTTACCACAACAAACCAAACCATATCATCTTAAAATTACAAAAAAAGGTGTACAAATCATAACAAGCTATGCCAGACTCACCTAAATTACTTCGGCTACTCTAAATCATCACCAACTAACCCTTACCACAACAAACTAAACCCAATCAATTTTAAATTACATAAAAATGCTACAAACCATAGCAAACTATGCCAAACTCACCTAAATTACTTCGGCTACCATAAATCATCACCAACTAACCCTTACCACAACAAACTAAAGCCAATCACTTTTAAATTACAAAAAAATGCTACTAACCATAGCAAACTATGCCAAACTCACCTAAATTACTTCGGCTATCAAAAATCACCCCCAACTACACTTTACAGCAACAAACTAAGCCCAATCACTTTAAAATTACAAAAAAATGCTAAAAATCATAACAAACTATACCAGAATCACCTAAATTACTTCGGCTACCGTAAATCACCCTCAACTATCCCTTACCAAAACAAACCAAACCATATCATCTTAAAATTACAAAGAAGGTGTACAAATCATAACAAACTATGCCAGACTCATTTAAATTACTTCGGCTACTCTAAATCATCACCAACTAACCCTTACCACAACAAACTAAACCCAAACACATTTAAATTACAAAAAAATGCCGCTAACCAAAGCAAGCTATGCCAAACTCACCTAAATTATTTCGGCTATCAAAAATCAACCCCAACTACACTTTACAGCAACAAACTAAGACCAATCACTTTAAAATTACAAAAAAAATGCTAAAAATCATAACAAACTATTCCAGAATCACCTAAATTACTTCGGCTACCGTAAATCACCCCCAACTAACCCTTACCACAACAAACCAAACCATATCATCCTAAAATTACAAAAAAAGGTGTACAAATCATAACAAAATATGCCAGACTCACCAAAATTACTTCGGCTACAGTAAATCACCCCCAACTATCCCTTACCACAACAAACCAAACCATATCATCTTAAAATTACAAAAAATGGTGAACAAATTATAACAAACTATGCCAGACTCACCTAAATTACTTCGGCTACTGTAAATCATCACCAACTAACCCTTACCACAACAAACTAAACCCAATCACATTTAAATTACAAAAAAATGCTACTAACCATAGCAAACTATGCCAAACTCACCTAAAATACTTCGGCTATCCAAAAACCCCCAACTACACTTTGCAGCAACAAACTGAGCCCAATCACTTTAAAATTACAAAAAAATGCTAAAAATCATAACAAACTATACCAGAATCACCTAAATTACTTCGGCTACTGTAAATCACCCCCAACTATTCCTTACCACAACAAACCAAACCATATCATCTTAAAATTACAAAAAAAGGTGTACAAATCATAACAAACTATGCCAGACTCACCTAAATTACTTCGGCTACTCTAAATCATCACCAACTAACCCTTACCACAACAAACTAAACCCAATCACTTTTAAATTACAAAAAAATGCTACTAACCATAGCAAACTATGCCAAACTCACCTAAATTACTTCGGCTACCATAAATCATCACCAACTAACCCTTACCACAACAAACTAAACCCAATCACTTTTAAATTACAAAAAAATGCTACTAACCATAGCAAACTATGCCAAACTCACCTAAATTACTTCGGCTATCAAAAATCACCCCCAACAACACTTTACAGCATCAAACTAAGCCCAATCACTTTAAAATTACAAAAAAATGCCAAAAATCATAACAAACTATACCAGAATCACCTAAATTACTTCGGCTACCGTAAATCACCCCTAACTAACCCTTACCACAACAAACCAAACCATATCATCTTAAAATTACAAAAAAAGGTGTACAAATCATAACAAACTATGCCAGACTCACCTAAATTACTTCGGCTACTCTAAATCATCACCAACTAACCCTTACCACAACAAACTAAACCCAATCACTTTTAAATTACAAAAAAATGCTACTAGCCATAGCAAACTATGCCAAACTCACCTAAATTACTTCGGCTATCAAAAATCACCCCCAACTACACATTACAGCAACAAACTAAGCCCAATCACTTTAAAATTACAAAAAAATGCTAAAAATCATAACAAACTATTCCAGAATCACCTAAATTACTTCGGCTACCGTAAATCACCCCCAACTAACCCTTACCACAACAAACCAAACCATATCATCCTAAAATTACAAAAAAAGGTGTACAAATCATAACAAAATATGCCAGACTCACCAAAATTACTTCGGCTACAGTAAATCACCCCCAACTATCCCTTACCACAACAAACCAAACCATATCATCTTAAAATTACAAAAAATGGTGTACAAATCATAACAAACTATGCCAGACTCACCTAAATTACTTCGGCTACTCTAAATCATCACCAACTAACCCTTACTACAACAAACTAAACCCAATCACTTTTAAATTACAAAAAAATGCTACTAACCATAGCAAACTATGCCAAACTCACCTAAATTACTTCGGCTACCATAAATCATCACCAACTAACCCTTACCACAACAAACTAAACCCAATCACTTTTAAATTACAAAAAAATTCTACTAACCATAACAAACTATGACAAACTCACCTAAATTACTTCGGCTATCAAAAATCACCCCCAACTAACCCTAACCACAACAAACTAAACCCAATTACTTTTAAATTACAAAAAATGCTACTAACCATAGCAAACTATGCCAAACTCACCTAAATTACTTCGGCTATCAAAAATCACCCCCAACTACACTTTACAGCAACAAACTAAGCCCAATCACTTTAAAATTACAAAAAAATGCTAAAAATCATATCAAACTATACCAGAATCACCTAAATTATTTCGGCTACCGTAAATCACCCCCAACTATCCCTTACCACAACAAACCAAACCATATCATCATAAAATTACAAAAAAAGGTATACAAATCATAACAAACTATGCCAGACTCACCTAAATTACTTCGGCTACTCTAAATCATCACCAACTAACCCTTACCACAACAAACTAAACCCAATCACTTTAAATTACCAAAAAATGCTACTAACCATAGCAAACTAGGCCAAACTCACCTAAATTACTTCGGCTACCATAAATCATCACCAACTAACCCTTACCACAACAAACTAAACCCAATCACTTTTAAATTACACAAAAATGCAACTAACCATAGCAAACTATGCCAAACTCACCTAAAAAAATCACCCCCAACTACACTTTACAGCAAAAAACTAAGCCCAATCACTTTAAAATTACAAAAAAATGCTAAAAATCATAACAAACTATACCAGAATCACCTAAATTACTTAGGCTACCGTAAATCACCCCCAACTATCCCTTACCACAACAAACCAAACCATATCATCTTAAAATTACAAAAAAGGTGTACAAATCATAACAAACTATGCGAGACTCACCTAAATTACTTCGGCTACTCTAAATCATCACCAACTAACCCTTACCACAACAAACTAAACCCAATCAATTTTAAATTACATAAAAATGCTACTAACCATAGCAAACTATGCCAAACTCACCTAAATTACTTCGGCTATCAAAAATCACCCCCAACTACACTTTACAGCAACAAACTAAGCCCAATCACTTTAAAATTACAAAAAAATGCTAAAAATCATAACAAACTATACCAGAATCACCTAAATTACTTCGGCTACCGTAAATCACTCCCAACTATCCCTTACCAAAACAAACCAAACCATATCATCTTAAAATTACAAAAAAAGGTGTACAAATCATAACAAACTATGCCAAACTCACCTAAATTACTTCGGCTACTCTAAATCATCACCAACTAACCCTTACCACAACAAACTAAACCCAATCACATTTAAATTAGAAAAAAATGCTACTAACCATAGCAAGCTATGCCAAACTCACCTAAATTACTTCGGCTATCAAAAAGCAACCTCAACTACACTTTACAGCAACAAACTAAGCCCAATCACATTAAAGTTACAAAAAAATGCTAAAAATCATAACAAACTATACCAGAATCACCTAAATTACTTCGGCTATTGTAAATCACCCCCAACTATCCCTTACCCCAACAAACCAAACCATATCATCTTAAAATTACAAAAAAAAATGTACAAATCATAACAAACTATGCCAGAATCACCTAAATTACTTCGGCTACTCTAAATCATCACCAACTAACCCTTACCACAACAAACTAAACCCAATCACTTTTAAATTACAAAAAAATGCTACTAACCATAGCAAACTATGCCAAACTCACCTAAATTACTTCGGCTATCAAAAATCACCCCCAACTACACTTTACAGCAGCAAACTAAGCCCAATCACTTTAAAATTACAAAAAAATGCTAAAAATCATAACAAACTATACCAGAATCACCTAAATTACTTCGGCTACCGTAAATCACCCCCAACCATCGCTTACCACAACAAACCAAACCATATCATCTTAAAATTACAAAAAAAGATGTACAAAGCATAACAAACTATGCCAGACTCACCTAAATAACTTCGGCTACTCTAAATCATCACCAACTAACCCTTACCACAACAAACTAAACCCAATCACTTTTAAATTACAAAAAAATGCTACTAACCATAGCAAACTAAGCCAAACTCACTTAAATTACTTCGGCTACCATAAATCATCACCAACTAACCCTAACCACAACAAACTAAACCCGATCACTTTTAAATTACATAAAAATGCTACTAACCATAGCAAACTATGCCAAACTCACCTAAATTACTTCGGCTACTCTAAATCATCACCAACTAACCCTTACCACAACAAACTAAACCCAATCACTTTAAATTACCAAAAAATGCTACTAACCATAGCAAACTATGCCAAACTCACCTAAATTACTTCGGCTACCATAAATCATCACCAACTAACCCTTACCACAACAAACTAAACCCAATCACTTTTAAATTACACAAAAATGCAACTAACCATAGCAAATTATGCCAAACTCACCTAAAAAAATCACCCCCAACTACACTTTACAGCAAAAAACTAAGCCCAATCACTTTAAAATTACAAAAAAATGCTAAAAATCATAACAAACTATACCAGAATCACCTAAATTTCTTAGGCTACCGTAAATCACCCCCAACTATCCCTTACCACAACAAACCAAACCATATCATCTTAAAATTACAAAAAAAGGTGTACAAATCATAACAAACTATGCCAGACTCACCTAAATTACTTCGGCTACTCTAAATCATCACCAACTAACCCTTACCACAACAAACTAAACCCAATCAATTTTAAATTACATAAAAATGCTACTAACCATAGCAAACTATGCCAAACTCACCTAAATTACTTCGGCTACCATAAATCATCACCAACTAACGCTTACCACAACAAACTAAAGCCAATCACATTTAAATTACAAAAAAATGCTACTAACCATAGCAAACTATGCCAAACTCACCTAAATTACTTCGGCTATCAAAAATCACCCCCAACTACACTTTACAGCAACAAACTAAGCCCAATCACTTTAAAATTACAAAAAAATGCTAAAAATCATAACAAACTATACCAGAATCACCTAAATTACTTCGGCTACCGTAAATCACTCCCAACTATCCCTTACCAAAACAAACCAAACCATATCATCTTAAAATTACAAAAAAAGGTGTACAAATCATAACAAACTATGCCAAACTCACCTAAATTACTTCGGCTACTCTAAATCATCACCAACTAACCCTTACCACAACAAACTAAACCCAATCACATTTAAATTACAAAAAAATGCTACTAACCATAGCAAGCTATGCCAAACTCACCTAAATTACTTCGGCTATCAAAAATCAACCTCAACTACACTTTACAGCAACAAACTAAGCCCAATCACATTAAAGTTACAAAAAAATGCTAAAAATCATAACAAACTATACCAGAATCACCTAAATTACTTCGGCTATTGTAAATCACCCCCAACTATCCCTTACCCCAACAAACCAAACCATATCATCTTAAAATTACAAAAAAAAATGTACAAATCATAACAAACTATGCCAGAATCACCTAAATTACTTCGGCTACTCTAAATCATCACCAACTAACCCTTACCACAACAAACTAAACCCAATCACTTTTAAATTACAAAAAAATGCTACTAACCATAGCAAACTATGCCAAACTCACCTAAATTACTTCGGCTATCAAAAATCACCCCCAACTACACTTTACAGCAGCAAACTAAGCCCAATCACTTTAAAATTACAAAAAAATGCTAAAAATCATAACAAACTATACCAGAATCACCTAAATTACTTCGGCTACCGTAAATCACCCCCAACCATCGCTTACCTCAACAAACCAAACCATATCATCTTAAAATTACAAAAAAAGATGTACAAAGCATAACAAACTATGCCAGACTCACCAAAATAACTTCGGCTACTCTAAATCATCACCAACTAACCCTTACCACAACAAACTAAACCCAATCACTTTTAAATTACAAAAAAATGCTACTAACCATAGCAAACTATGCCAAACTCACTTAAATTACTTCGGCTACCATAAATCATCACCAACTAACCCTTACCACAACAAACTAAACCCGATCACTTTTAAATTACATAAAAATGCTACTAACCATAGCAAACTATGCCAAACTCACCTAAATTACTTCGGCTACTCTAAATCATCACCAACTAACCCTTACCACAACAAACTAAACCCAATCACTTTAAATTACCAAAAAATGCTACTAACCATAGCAAACTATGCCAAACTCACCTAAATTACTTCGGCTACCATAAATCATCACCAAATAACCCTTACCACAACAAACTAAACCCAATCACTTTTAAGTTACACAAAAATGCAACTAACCATAGCAAACTATGCCAAACTCACCTAAAAAAATCACCCCCAACTACACTTTACAGCAAAAAACTAAGCCCAATCACTTTAAAATTGCAAAAAAATGCTAAAAATCATAACAAACTATACCAGAATCACCTAAATTACTTAGGCTACCGTAAATCACCCCCAACTATCCCTTACCACAACAAACCAAACCATATCATCTTAAAATTACAAAAAAAGGTGTACAAATCATAACAAACTATGCCAGACTCACCTAAATTACTTCGGCTACTCTAAATCATCACCAACTAACCCTTACCACAACAAACTAAACCCAATCAATTTTAAATTACATAAAAATGCTACTAACCATAGCAAACTATGCCAAACTCACCTAAATTACTTCGGCTACCATAAATCATCACCAACTAACGCTTACCACAACAAACTAAAGCCAATCACATTTAAATTACAAAAAAATGCTACTAACCATAGCAAACTATGCCAAACTCACCTAAATTACTTCGGCTACTCTAAATCATCACCAACTAACCCTTACCACAACAAACTAAACCCAATCACATTTAAATTACAAAAAAATGCTACTAACCATAGCAAGCTATGCCAAACTCACCTAAATTACTTCGGCTATCAAAAATCAACCTCAACTACACTTTACAGCAACAAACTAAGCCCAATCACATTAAAGTTACACAAAAATGCTAAAAATCATAACAAACTATACCAGAATCACCTAAATTACTTCGGCTATTGTAAATCACCCCCAACTATCCCTTACCCCAACAAACCAAACCATATCATCTTAAAATTACAAAAAAAAATGTTCAAATCATAACAAACTATGCCAGAATCACCTAAATTACTTTGGCTACTCTAAATCATCACCAACTAACCCTTACCACAACTAACTAAACCCAATCACTTTTAAATTACAAAAAAATGCTACTAACCATAGCAAACTATGCCAAACTCATCTAAATTACTTCGGCTATCAAAAATCACCCCCAACTACACTTTACAGCAGCAAACTAAGCCCAATCACTTTAAAATTACAAAAAAATGCTAAAAATCATAACAAACTATACCAGAATTCCTAAATTACTTCGGCTACCGTAAATCACCCCCAACCATCGCTTACCACAACAAACCAAACCATATCATCTTAAAATTACAAAAAAAGATGTACAAAGCATAACAAACTATGCCAGACTCACCTAAATAACTTCGGCTACTCTAAATCATCACCAACTAACCCTTACCACAACAAACTAAACCCAATCACTTTTAAATTACAAAAAAATGCTACTAACCATAGCAAACTATGCCAAACTCACTTAAATTACTTCGGCTACCATAAATCATCACCAACTAACCCTTACCACAACAAACTAAACCCGATCACTTTTAAATTACATAAAACTGCTACTAACCATAGCAAACTATGCCAAACTCACCTAAATTACTTCGGCTACTCTAAATCATCACCAACTAACCCTTACCACAACAAACTAAACCCAATCACTTTAAATTACCAAAAAATGCTACTAACCATAGCAAACTATGCCAAACTCACCTAAATTACTTCGGCTACCATAAATCATCACCAAATAACCCTTACCACAACAAACTAAACCCAATCACTTTTAAATTACACAAAAATGCAACTAACCATAGCAAACTATGCCAAACTCACCTAAAAAAATCACCCCCAACTACACTTTACAGCAAAAAACTAAGCCCAATCACTTTAAAATTACAAAAAAATGCTAAAAATCATAACAAACTATACCAGAATCACCTAAATTACTTAGGCTACCGTAAATCACCCCCAACTATCCCTTACCACAACAAACCAAACCATATCATCTTAAAATTACAAAAAAAGGTGTACAAATCATAACAAACTATGCCAGACTCACCTAAATTACTTCGGCTACTCTAAATCATCACCAACTAACCCTTACCACAACAAACTAAACCCAATCAATTTTAAATTACATAAAAATGCTACTAACCATAGCAAACTATGCCAAACTCACCTAAATTACTTCGGCTACCATAAATCATCAACAACTAACGCTTACCACAACAAACTAAAGCCAATCACATTTAAATTACAAAAAAATGCTACTAACCATAGCAAACTATGCCAAACTCACCTAAATTACTTCGGCTACTCTAAATCATCACCAACTAACCCTTACCACAACAAACTAAACCCAATCACATTTAAATTACAAAAAAATGCTACTAACCATAGCAAGCTATGCCAAACTCACCTAAATTACTTCGGCTATCAAAAATCAACCTCAACTACACTTTACAGCAACAAACTAAGCCCAATCACATTAAAGTTACAAAAAAATGCTAAAAATCATAACAAACTATACCAGAATCACCTAAATTACTTCGGCTATTGTAAATCACCCCCAACTATCCCTTACCCCAACAAACCAAACCATATCATCTTAAAATTACAAAAAAAAATGTACAAATCATAACAAACTATGCCAGAATCACCTAAATTACTTCGGCTACTCTAAATCATCACCAACTAACCCTTACCACAACAAACTAAACCCAATCACTTTTAAATTACAAAAAAATGCTACTAACCATAGCAAACTATGCCAAACTCACCTAAATTACTTCGGCTATCAAAAATCACCCCCAACTACACTTTACAGCAGCAAACTAAGCCCAATCACTTTAAAATTACAAAAAAATGCTAAAAATCATAACAAACTATACCAGAATCACCTAAATTACTTCGGCTACCGTAAATCACCCCCAACCATCGCTTACCACAACAAACCAAACCATATCATCTTAAAATTACAAAAAAAGATGTACAAAGCATAACAAACTATGCCAGACTCACCTAATTAACTTCGGCTACTCTAAATCATCACCAACTAACCCTTACCACAACAAACTAAACCCAATCACTTTTAAATTACAAAAAAATGCTACTAACCATAGCAAACTATGCCAAACTCACTTAAATTACTTCGGCTACCATAAATCATCACCAACTAACCCTTACCACAACAAACTAAACCCGATCACTTTTAAATTACATAAAACTGCTACTAACCATAGCAAACTATGCCAAACTCACCTAAATTACTTCGGCTACTCTAAATCATCACCAACTAACCCTTACCACAACAAACTAAACCCAATCACTTTAAATTACCAAAAAATGCTACTAACCATAGCAAACTATGCCAAACTCACCTAAATTACGTCGGCTACCATAAATCATCACCAAATAACCCTTACCACAACAAACTAAACCCAATCACTTTTAAATTACACAAAAATGCAACTAACCATAGCAAACTATGCCAAACTCACCTAAAAAAATCACCCCCAACTACACTTTACAGCAAAAAACTAAGCCCAATCACTTTAAAATTACAAAAAAATGCTAAAAATCATAACAAACTATACCAGAATCACCTAAATTACTTAGGCTACCGTAAATCACCCCCAACTATCCCTTACCACAACAAACCAAACCATATCATCTTAAAATTACAAAAAAAGGTGTACAAATCATAACAAACTATGCCAGACTCACCTAAATTACTTCGGCTACTCTAAATCATCACCAACTAACCCTTACCACAACAAACTAAACCCAATCAATTTTAAATTACATAAAAATGCTACTAACCATAGCAAACTATGCCAAACTCACCTAAATTACTTCGGCTACCATAAATCATCACCAACTAACGCTTACCACAACAAACTAAAGCCAATCACATTTAAATTACAAAAAAATGCTACTAACCATAGCAAACTATGCCAAACTCACCTAAATTACTTCGGCTATCAAAAATCACCCCCAACTACACTTTACATCAACAAACTAAGCCCAATCACTTTAAAATTACAAAAAAATGCTAAAAATCATAACAAACTATACCAGAATCACCTAAATTACTTCGGCTACCGTAAATCACTCCCAACTATCCCTTACCAAAACAAACCAAACCATATCATCTTAAAATTACAAAAAAAGGTGTACAAATCATAACAAACTATGCCAAACTCACCTAAATTACTTCGGCTACTCTAAATCATCACCAACTAACCCTTACCACAACAAACTAAACCCAATCACATTTAAATTACAAAAAAATGCCACTAACCATAGCAAGCTATGCCAAACTCACCTAAATTACTTCGGCTATCAAAAATCAACCTCAACTACACTTTACAGCAACAAACTAAGCCCAATCACATTAAAGTTACAAAAAAATGCTAAAAATCATAACAAACTATACCAGAATAACCTAAATTACTTCGGCTACCGTAAATCACCCACAACTATTCCTTGCCACAACAAACCAATCCATATCATCTTAAAATTACAAAAAAAGGTGTACAAATTATAACAAACTATGCCAGGCTCACCTAAATTACTTCGGCTATTCTAAATCATCACCAACTAACCCTTACCACAACAAACTAAACCCAATCACTTTTAAATTACAAAAAAATGCTACTAACCCTAGCAAACTATGCCAAACTCACCTGAATTACTTCGGCTACCATAAATCATCACCAACTAACCCTTACCACAACAAACTAAACCCAATCACATTTAAATTACAAAAAAATGCTACTAACCATAGCAAACTATGCCAAACTCACCTAAATTACTTCGGCTATCCAAAAACCCCCAACTACACTTTGCAGCAACAAACTGAGCCCAATCACATTAAAATTACAAAAAAATGCTAAAAATCATAACAAACTATATCAGAATCACCTAAATTACTTCGGCTACTGTAAATCACCCCCAACTATCCCTTACCACAACAAACCAAACCATATCATCTTAAAATTACAAAAAAAGGTGTACAAATCATAACAAACTATGCCAGACTCACCTAAATAACTTCGGCTACTCTAAATCATCACCAACTAACCCTTACCACAACAAACTAAACCCAATCACTTTTAAATTACAAAAAAATGCTACTAAATATAGCAAACTATGCCAAACTCACTTAAATTACTTCGGCTACCATAAATCATCACCAACTAACCCTTACCACAACAAACTAAACCCGATCACTTTTAAATTACAAAAAAATGCTACTAACCATAGCAAACTATGCCAAACTTACCTAAATTACTTTGGCTATCAAAAATCAGCCCCAACTACACTTTACAGCAACAAACTAAGCCCAATCACTTTAATATTACAAAAAAATGCTAAAAATCATAACAAACTATACAAGAATCACCTTAATTACTTCGGCTACCGTAAATCACCCCCAACTATCCCTTACCCCAACAAACCAAACCATATCATCTTAAAATTACAAAAAAAGGTGTACAAATCATAACAAACTATGCCAGACTCACCTAAATTACTTCGGCTACTCTAAATCATCACCAACTAACCCTTACCACAACAAACTAAACCCAATCACTTTTAAATTACAAAAAAATGCTACTAACCATAGCAAACTATGCCAAACTCACCTAAATTACTTCGGCTACCATAAATCATCACCAACTAACCCTTACCACAACAAACTAAACCCAATCAATTTTAAATTACTAAAAAATGCTACTAACCATAGCAAACTATGCCAAACTCACCTAAATTACTTCGGCTATCAAAAATCACCCCCAACTACACTCTACAGCAGCAAACTAAGCCCAATCACTTTAAAATTACAAAAAAATGCTAAAAATCATAACAAACTATACCAGAATCACCTAAATTACTTCGGCTACCGTAAATCACCCCCAACCATCGCTTACCACAACAAACCAAACCATATCATCTTAAAATTACAAAAAAAGATGTACAAAGCATAACAAACTATGCCAGACTCACCTAAATAACTTAGGCTACTCTAAATCATCACCAACTAACCCTTACCACAACAAACTAAACCCAATCACTTTTAAATTACAAAAAAATGCTACTAACCATAGCAAACTATGCCAAACTCACTTAAATTACTTCGGCTACCATAAATCATCACCAACTAACCGTTACCACAACAAACTAAACCCGATCACTTTTAAATTACAAAAAAATGCTACTAACCATAGCAAACTATGCCAAACTTACCTAAATTACTTTGGCTATCAAAAATCACCCCCAACTACAATTTACAGCAACAAACTAAGCCCAATCACTTTAAAATTACAAAAAAATGCTGAAAAACATAACAAACTATTCCAGAATCACCTAAATTACTTCGGCTACCGTAAATCACCCCCAACTATCCCTTACCACAACAAACCAAACCATATCATCTTAAAATTACAAAAAAAGGTGTACAAATCATAACAAACTATGCCAGACTCACCTAAATTACTTCGGCTACTCTAAATCATCACCAACTAACCCTTACCACAACAAACTAAACCCAATCACTTTTAAATTACAAAAAAATGCTACTAACCATAGCAAACTATGCCAAACTCACCTAAATTACTTCGGCTACCATAAATCATCACCAACTAACCCTTACCACAACAAACTAAACCCAATCACTTTTAAATTACAAAAAAATGCTACTAACCATAGCAAACTATGCCAAACTCACCTAAATTACTTCGGCTATCAAAAATCACCCCCAACTACACTTTACAGCAACAAACTAAGCCCAATCACTTTAAAATTACAAAAAAATGCTAAAAATCATAACAAACTATACCAGAATCACCTAAATTACTTCGGCTACCGTAAATCACCCCAAACCATCGCTTACCACAACAAACCAAACAATATCATCTTAAAATTACACAAAAAAAAAAAGATGTACAAAGCATAACAAACTATGCCAGACTCACCTAAATAACTTCGGCTACTCTAAATCATCACCAACTAACCCTTACCACAACAAACTAAACCCAATCACTTTTAAATTACAAAAAAATGCTACTAACCATAGCAAACTATGCCAAACTCACTTAAATTACTTCGGCTACCATAAATCATCACCAACTAACCCTTACCACAACAAACTAAACCCGATCAATTTTAAATTACATAAAAATGCTACTAACCATAGCAAACTATGCCAAACTCACCTAAATTACTTCGGCTATCAAAAATCACCCCCAACTACACTTTACAGCAACAAACTAAGCCCAATCACTTTAAAATTACAAAAAAATCATAACAAACTATACCAGAATCACTTTTAAATTACAAAAAAATGCTACTAACCATAGCAAACTATGCCAAACTCACCTAAATTACTTCGGCTACCATAAATCATCACCAACTAACCCTTACCACAACAAACTAAACCCAATCACTTTTAAATTACAAAAAAATGCTACTAACCATAGCAAACTATGCCAAACTCACCTAAATTACTTTGGCTATCAAAAATCACCCCCAACTACACTTTACAGCAACAAACTAAGCCCAATCACTTTAAAATTACAAAAAAATGCTAAAAATCATAACAAACTATACCAGAATCACCTAAATTACTTCGGCTACCGTAAATCACCCCCAACCATCGCTTACCACAACAAACCAAACAATATCATCTTAAAATTACACAAAAAAAAAAGATGTACAAAGCATAACAAACTATGCCAGACTCACCTAAATAACTTCGGCTACTCTAAATCATCACCAACTAACCCTTACCACAACAAACTAAACCCAATCACTTTTAAATTACAAAAAAATGCTACTAACCATAGCAAACTATGCCAAACTCACTTAAATTACTTCGGCTACCATAAATCATCACCAACTAACCCTTACCACAACAAACTAAACCCGATCAATTTTAAATTACATAAAAATGCTACTAACCATAGCAAACTATGCCAAACTCACCTAAATTACTTCGGCTATCAAAAATCACCCCCAACTACACTTTACAGCAACAAACTAAGCCCAATCACTTTAAAATTACAAAAAAATCATAACAAACTATACCAGAATCACTTTTAAATTACAAAAAAATGCTACTAACCATAGCAAACTATGCCAAACTCACCTAAATTACTTCGGCTACCATAAATCATCACCAACTAACCCTTACCACAACAAACTAAACCCAATCACTTTTAAATTACAAAAAAATGCTACTAACCATAGCAAACTATGCCAAACTCACCTAAATTACTTTGGCTATCAAAAATCACCCCCAACTACACTTTACAGCAACAAACTAAGCCCAATCACTTTAAAATTACAAAAAAATGCTAAAAATCATAACAAACTATACCAGAAATCACCTAAATTACTTCGGCTACCGTAAATCACCCCCAACCATCGCTTACCACAACAAACCAAACCATATCATCTTAAAATTACAAAAAAAGATGTACAAAGCATAACAAACTGTGCCAGACTCACCTAAATAACTTCGGCTACTCTAAATCATCACCAACTAACCCTTACCACAACAAACTAAACCCAATTACTTTTAAATTACAAAAAAATGCTACTAACCATAGCAAACTATGCCAAACTCACTTAAATTACTTCGGCTACCATAAATCATCACCAACTAACCCTTACCACAACAAACTAAACCCGATCACTTTTAAATTACATAAAAATGCTACTAACCATAGCAAACTATGCCAAACTCGCCTAAATTACTTCGGCTACCATAAATTATCACCAACTAACCCTTACCACAACAAACTAAACCCAATCACTTTTAAATTACAAAAAAATGCTACTAACCATAGCAAACTATGCCAAACTCACCTAAATTACTTCGGCTATCAAAAATCACCCCCAACTTCACTTTACAGCAACAAACTAAGCCCAGTCACTTTAAAATTACAAAAAAAAGCTAAAAATCATAACAATCTATACCAGAATCACCTAAATTACTTCGGCTATCGTAAATCACCCCCAACTATCCCTTACCACAACAAACCAAACCATATCATCTTAAAATTACAAAAAAAGGTGTACAAATCATAACAAACTAAGCCAGACTAACCTAAATTACTTCGGCTACTCTAAATCATCACCAACTAACCCTTACCACAACAAACAAAACCCATTCACTTTTAAATTACAAAAAAATGCTACTAACCATAGCAAACTATGCCAAACTCACCTAAATTACTTCGGCTACCATAAATCATTACCAACTAACCCTTACCACAACAAACTGAACCCAATCACTTTTAAATTACAAAAAAATGCTACTAACCATAGCAAACTATGCCAAACTCACCTAAATTACTTCGGCTATTAAAAATCACCCCCAACTACACTTTACAGCATCAAACTAAGCCCAATCACTTTAAAATTACAAAAAAATGCCAAAATACATAACAAACTATACCAGAATCACCTAAATTACTTCGGCTACCATAAATCACCCCCAACTATCCCTTACCACAACAAACCAAACCATATCATCTTAAAATTACAAAAAAGGTGAACAAATCATAACAAACTATGCCAGACTCACCTAAACTACTTCGGCTACTCTAAATCATCACCAACTAACCCTTACCACAACAACCTAAACCCAATCACTTTTAAATTACAAAAAAATGCTACTAGCCATAGCAAACTATGCCAAACTCACCTAAATTACTTCGGCCATCAAAAATCACCCCCAACTACACTTTACAGCAACGAACTAAGCCCAATCACTTTAAAATTACAAAAAAATGCTAAAAATCATAACAAAAACTATGCCAGACTCACCTAAATTACTTCGGCTACTCTAAATCATCACCAAATAACCCTTACCACAACAAACTAAACCCAATCGATTTAAATTACAAAAAAATGCTACTAGCCATAGCAAACTATGCCAAACTCACCTAAATTACTTCGGCTATCAAAAATCACCCCCAACTACACTTTACAGCAACAAACTAAGCCCAATCACTTTAAAATTACAAAAAAATGCTAAAAATCATAACAAACTATACCAAAATCACTTTTAAATTACAAAAAAATGCTACTAACCATAGCAAACTATGCCAAACTCACCTAAATTACCTCGGCTATCAAAAATCACCCCCAACTACACTTTACAGCAACAAACTAAGTCCAATCACTTTAAAATTACAAAAAAATGCTAAAAAACATAACAAACGATACCAGAATCACCTAAATTACTTTGGCTACCGTAAATCACCCCCAACTATCCCTTATTACAACAAACCAAACCATATCATTTTAAAATTACAAAAAAAAGTGTACAAATCATAACAAACTATGCCGGACTCACCTAAATTACTTCGGCTACTCTAAATCATCACCAACTAACCATTACCACAACAAACTAAACCCAATCACATTTAAATTACAAAAAAAATGCAACTAACCATAGCAAACTATGCCAAACTCACCTAAATTACTTCGGCTACCATAAATCATCACCAACTAACCCTTACCACAACAAACTAAACCCAATCACTTTTAAATTACAAAAAAATGCTACTAACCATAGCAAACTATGCCAAACTTACCTAAATTACTTTGGCTATCAAAAATCACCCCCAACTACACTTTACAGCAACAAACTAAGCCCAATCACTTTAAAATTACAAAAAAATGCTAAAAATCATAACAAACTATTCCAGAATCACCTAAATTACTTCGGCTACCGTAAATCACCCCCAACTATCCCTTACCGCAACAAACTAAACCATATCATCTTAAAATTACAAAAAAAGGTGTACAAATCATAACAAACTATGCCAGACTCTCCTAAATTACTTCGGCTACTCTAAATCTTCACCAACTAACCCTTACCACAACAAACTAAACCCAATCACTTTTAAATTACAAAAAAATGCTACTAACCATAGCAAACTATGCCAAACTCACCTAAATTACTTCGGCTACCATAAATCATCACCAACTAACCCTTACCACAACAAACTAAACCCAATCACTTTTAAATTACAAAAAAATGCTACTAACAATAGCAAACTATGCCAAACTCACCTAAATTACTTCGGCTATCAAAAATCACCCCCAACTACACTTTACAGCAACAAACTAAGCCCAATTACTTTAAAATTACAAAAAAATGCTAAAAATCATAACAAACTATACCAGAATCACCTAAATTACTTCGGCTACCGTAAATCACCTCCAACTATCCCTTACCACAACAAACCAAACCATATCATCTTAAAATTACAAAAAAAGATGTAAAAATCATAACAAACTATGCCAGACTCACCTAAATTACTTCGGCTACTCTAAATCATCACCAACTAACCCTTACCACAACAAACTAAACCCAATCTCTTTTAAATTACAAAAAAATGCTACTAACCTTAGCAAACTATGCCAAACTCGCCTAAATTACTTCGGCTACCATAAATCATCACCAACTAACCCTTACCACAACAAACTAAACCCAATCACTTTTAAATTACAAAAAAATGCTACTAACCATAGCAAACTATGCCAAACTCACCTAAATTACTTCGGCTATCAAAAATCACCCACAACTACACTTTACCGCAACAAACTAAGCCCAATCACTTTAAAATTACAAAAAAATGCTAAAAATCATAACAAACTATACCAGAATCACTTAAATTACTTCGGCTACCGTAAATCACCCCCAACTATCCCTTACCACAACAAACCAAACCATATCATCTTAAAATTACAAAAAAAGGTGTACAAATCATAACAAACTATGCCAGACTCACCTAAATTACTTCGGCTACTCTAAATCATCACCAACTAACCCTTACCACAACAAACTAAACCCAATCACTTTTAAATTACAAAAAAATGCTACTAACCATAGCAAACTAGGCCAAACTCACCTAAATTACTTCGGCTACCATAAATCATCACCAACTAACCCTTACCACAACAAACTAAACCCAATCACCTTTAAATTACAAAAAAATGCTACTAACCGTAGCAAACTATGTCAAACTCACCTAAATTACTTCGGCTATCAAAAATCACCCCCAACTACACTTTACAGCAACAAACTAAGCCCAATCACTTTAAAATTACAAAAAAATTCTAAAAATTATAACAAACTATACCAGAATCACCTAAATTACTTCGGCTACCGTAAATCACCCCCAACTATCTCTTACCACAACAAACCAAACCATATCATCTTAAAATTACAAAAAAGGTGTACAAATCATAACAAACTATGCCAGACTCACCTAAATTACTTCGGCTACTTTAAATCATCACCAACTAACCCTTACCACAACAATCTAAACCCAATCACTTTTAAATTACAAAAAAATTCTACTAACCATAGCAAACTATGCCAAACTCACCTAAATTACTTCGGCTATCAAAAATCAGCCCCAACTACACTTTACAGCAACAAACTAAGCCCAATCACTTTAAAATTACAAAAAAATGCTAAAAATCATAACAAACTATACCAGAATCACCTAAATTACTTCGGCTACCGTAAATCACCCCCAAATATCCCTTACCACAACAAACCAAACCATATCATCTTAAAATGACAAAAAAAGGTGTACAAATCATAACAAACTATGCCAGACTCACCTAAATTACTTCGGCTACCATAAATCATCACCAACTAACCCTTACCACAACAAAGTAAACCCAATCACTTTTAAATTACAAAAAAATGCTACTAATTATAGCAAACTATGCCAAACTCACCTAAATTACTTCGGCTATCAAAAATCACCCCTAACTACACTTTACAGCAACAAACTAAGCCCAATCACTTTAAAATTACAAAAAAATGCTAAAAATCATAACAAACTATACCAGAATCACCTAAATTACTTCGGCTACCGTAAATCACCCCCAACTATCCCTTACCACAACAAACCTAACCATATCATCTTAAAATTACAAAAAAAGGTGTACAAATCATAACAAACTATGCCAGACTCACCTAAATTACTTCGGCTACTCTAAATCATCACCAACTAACCCTTACCACAACAAACTAAACCCAATCACTTTTAAATTACAAAAAAATGCTACTAACCATAGCAAACTATGCCAAACTCACCTAAATTACTTCGGCTACCATAAATCATCACCAACTAACCCTAACCACAACAAACTAAACCCAATCACTTTTAAATTACAAAAAAATGCTACTAACCATAGCAAACTATGCCAAACTCACCTAAATTACTTCGGCTACCATAAATCATCACCAACTAACCCTTACCACAACAAACTAAACCCAATCACTTTTAAATTACAAAAAAATGCTACTAACCATAGCAAACTATGCCAAACACACCTAAATTACTTCAGCTATCAAAAATCATCCCCAACTACACTTTACAGCAACAAACTAAGCCCAATCACTTTAAAATTACAAAAAATGCTAAAAATCATAACAAACTATACCAGAATCACCTAAATTACTTCGGCTAACGTAAATCACCCCCAACTATACCTTACCACAACAAACCAAACCATATCATCTTAAAATTACAAAAAAAGGTGTACAAATCATAACAAACTATGCCAGACTCACCTAAATTACTTCGGCTACTCTAAATCATCACCAACTAACCCTTACCACAACAAACTAAACCCAATCACTTTTAAATTACAAAAAAATGCTACTAACCATAGCAAACTATGCCAAACTCACCTAAATTACTTCGGCTACCATAAATCATCACCAACTAACCTTTACCACAACAAACTAAACCCAATCACTTTAAAATTACAAAAAAATGCCAAAAATCATAACAAACTATACCAGAATCACCTAAATTACTTCGGCTAACGTAAGTCACCCCCAACTATCCCTTACCACAACAAACCAAACCATATCATCTTAAAATTACAAAAAAAGGTGTACAAATCATAACAAACTATGCCAGACTCACCGAAATTACTTCGGCTACTCTAAATCATCACCAACTAACCCTTACCACAACAAACTAAACCCAATCACTTTTAAATTACAAAAAAATGCTACTAACCATAGCAAACTATGCCAAACACACCTAAATTACTTCGGCTATCAAAAATCACCCCCAACTACACTTTACAGCAACAAACTAAGCTCAATCACTTTAAAATTACAAAAAAATGCTAAAAATCATAACAAGCTATACCAGAATCACCTAAATTACTTCAGCTACCGCAAATCACCCCCAACTATCCCTTACCACAACAAACCAAACCATATCATCTTAATATTACAAAAAACGGTGTACAAATCATAACAAACTATGCCAGACTCACCTAAATTACTTCGGCTACTCTAAATCATCACCAACTAACCCTTACCACAACAAACTAAACCCAATCACTTTTAAATTACAAAAAATGCTACTAACCATAGCAAACTATGCCAAACTCACCTAAATTACTTCGGCTATCAAAAATCACCCCCAACTACACTTTACAGCAACAAACTAAGCCCAATCACTTTAAAATTACAAAAAAATGCTAAAAATCATAACAAACTATACCAGAATCACCTAAATTACTTCGGCTACCGTAAATCACCCATAACTATCCCTTACCACAACAAACCAAACCATATCACCTTAAAATTACAAAAAAAGGTGTACAAATCATAACAAACTATGCCAGACTCACCTAAATTACTTCGGCTACTCTAAATCATCACCAACTAACCCTTACCACAACAAACTAAACCCAATCACATTTAAATTACAAAAAAATGATACTAACCATAGCAAACTATGCCAAACTCACCTAAATTACTTCGGCTACCGTAAATCACCCCCAACTATCTCTTACCACAACAAACCAAACCATATCATCTTAAAATTACAAAAAAGGTGTACAAATCATAACAAACTATGCCAGACTCACCTAAATTACTTCGGCTACTCTAAATCATCACCAACTAACCCTTACCACAACAAACTAAACCCAATCACTTTTAAATTACAAAAAAATGCTACTAACCATAGCAAACTATGCCAAACACACTTAAATTACTTCGGCTATCAAAAATAAGCCCCAACTACACTTTACAGCAACAAACTAAGCCCAATCACTTTAAAATTACAAAAAAATGCTAAAAATCATAACAAACTATACCAGAATCACCTAAATTACTTCGGCTACCGTAAATCACCCCCAAATATCCCTTACCACAACAAACCAAACCATATCATCTTAAAATGACAAAAAAAGGTGTACAAATCATAACAAACTATGCCAGACTCACCTAAATTACTTCGGCTACCATAAATCATCACCAACTAACCCTTACCACAACAAAGTAAACCCAATCACTTTTAAATTACAAAAAATGCTACTAATTATAGCAAACTATGCCAAACTCACCTAAATTACTTCGGCTATCAAAAATCACCCCTAACTACACTTTATAGCAACAAACTAAGCCCAATCATTTTAAAATTACAAAAAAATGCTAAAAATTATAACAAACTATACCAGAATCACCTAAATTACTTCGGCTACCGTAAATCACCCCCAACTATCCCTTACCACAACAAACCAAACCATATCATCTTAAAATTACAAAAAAGGTGTACAAATCATAACAAACTATGCCAGACTCACCTAAATTACTTCCGCTACTCTAAATCATCACCAACTAACCCTTACCACAACAAACTAAATCCAATCACTTTTAAATTACAAAAAAATGCTACTAACCATAGCAAACTATGCCAAACTCACCTAAATTACTTCGGCTACCATAAATCATCACCAACTAACCCTTAACCCAACAAACTAAACCCAATCACTTTTAAATTACAAAAAAATGCTACTAACCATAGCAAACTATGCCAAACTCACCTAAATTACTTCCGCTATCAAAAATCACCCCCAACTACACTTTACAACAACAAACTAAGCCCAATCAATTTAAAATTACAAAAAAAATGCTAAAAATCATAACAAACTATACCAGAATCACCTAAATTACTTCGGCTACCGTAAATCACCCCCAACTATCCCTTACCACAACAAACCAAACCATATCATTTTAATTAAAATTACAAAAAAAAGTGTACAAATCATAACAAACTATGCCAGACTCACCTAAATTACTTCGGCTACTCTAAATCATCACCAACTAACACTTACCACAACAAACTAAACCCAATCACTTTTAAATTACAAAAAAATGCTACTAACCATAGCAAACTATGCCAAACTCACCTAAATTACTACGGCTATCAAAAATCACCCCCAACTACACTTTACAGCAACAAACTAAGCCCAATCACTTTAAAATTACAAAAAAATTCTAAAAATCATAACAAACTATACCAGAATCACCTAAATTACTTCGACTACCGTAAATCACCCATAACTATCCCTTACCACAACAAACCAAACCATATTATCTTAAAATTACAAAAAAAGGTGTACAAATCATAACAAACTATGCCAGACTTTCCTAAATTACTTCGGCTACTCTAAATCATCACCAACTAACCCTTACCACAACAAACTAAACCCAATCACTTTTAAATTAAAAAATACTGCTACTAACCATAGCAAAATATGCCAAACTCACCTAAATTACTTCGGCTACCATAAATCATCACCAACTAACCCTTACCACACCAAACTAAACCCAATCACTTTTAAATTACAAAAAATGCTACTAACCATAGCAAAGTATGCCAAACTCACCTAAATTACTTCGGCTATCAAAAATCACCCCCAACTACACTTTACAGCAACAAACTAAGCCCAATCACTTTAAAATTCCAAAAAAATGCTAAAAATCATAACAAACTATACCAGAATCACCTAAATTACTTCGGCTACCGTAAATCACCCCCAACTATTCCTTACCACAACAAACCAAACCATATCATTTTAAAATTACAAAAAAAAATGTACAAATCATAACAAACTATGCCAGACTCACCGAAATTACTTCGGCTACTCTAAATCATCACCAACTAACCCTTACCACAACAAACTAAACCCAATCAATTTTAAATTACAAAAAAATGCTACTAACCATAGCAAACTATGCCAAACTCACCTAAATTACTTCGGCTACCATAAATCATCACCAACTAACCCTTAACCCAACAAACTAAACCCAATCACTTTTAAATTACAAAAAAATGCTACTAACCATAGCAAACTATGCCAAACTCACCTAAATTACTTCCGCTATCAAAAATCACCCCCAACTACACTTTACAACAACAAACTAAGCCCAATCAATTTAAAATTACAAAAAAATGCTAAAAATCATAATAAACTATACCAGAATCACCTAAATTACTTCGGCTACCGTAAATCACCCCCAACTATCCCTTACCACAACAAACCAAACCATATCATTTTAAAATTACAAAAAAAAGTGTACAAATCATAACAAACTATGCCAGACTCACCTAAATTACTTCGGCTACTCTAAATCATCACCAACTAACACTTACCACAACAAACTAAACCCAATCACTTTTAAATTACAAAAAAATGCTACTAACCATAGCAAACTATGCCAAACTCACCAAAATTACTACGGCTATCAAAAATCACCCCCAACTACACTTTACAGCAACAAACTAAGCCCAATCACTTTAAAATTACAAAAAAATTCTAAAAATCATAACAAACTATACCAGAATCACCTAAATTACTTCGACTACCGTAAATCAACCATAACTATCCCTTACCACAACAAACCAAACCATATCATCTTAAAATTACAAAAAAAGGTGTACAAATCATAACAAACTATGCCAGACTCACCTAAATTACTTCGGCTACTCTAAATCATCACCAACTAACCCTTACCACAACAAACTAAACCCATTCACATTTAAATTACAAAAAAATGATACTAACCATAGCAAACTATGCCAAACTCACCTAAATTACTTCGGCTACCACAAATCATCACCAACTAACCCTTACCACAACAAACTAAACCCAATCACTTTTAAATTACAAAAAAATGCTACTAACCATAGCAAACTATGCCAAACTCACCTAAATTACTTCGGCTACCATAAATCATCACCAACTAACCCTTACCACAACAAACTAAACCCAATCACTTTTAAATTACAAAAAAATGCTACTAACCATAGCTAACTATGCCAAACTCACCTAAATTACTTCGGCTAACAAAAATCACCCCCAACTACACTTGACAGCAACAAACTAAGCCCAATCACTTGAAAATTACAAAAAAATGCTAAAAATCATAACAAACTATACCAGAATCACCTAAATTACTTCAGCTACCGTAAATCACCCCCAACTATACCTTACCACAACAAACCAAACCATATCATCTTAAAATTACAAAAAAGGTGTACAAATCATAACAAACTATGCCAGACTCACCTAAATTACTTCGGCTACTCTAAATCATCACCAACTAACCCTTACCACAACAAACTAAACCCAATCACTTTTAAATTACAAAAAAATGCTACTAACCATAGCAAACTATCCCAAACTCACCTAAATTACTTCGGCTATCTAAAATCATCCCCAACTACACTTTACAGCAACAAACAAAGCCCAATCACTTTAAAATTACAAAAAAATGCTAAAAATCATAAGAAACTATACCAGAATCACCTAAATTACTTCGGCTACCGTAAATCACCCCCAACTATCCCTTACCTCAACAAACCAAGCCAAATCATCTTAAAATTACAAAAAAAGGTGTACAAATCATAACAAACTATGCCAGACTCACCTAAATTACTTCGGCTACTCTAAATCATCACCAACTAACCCTTTCCACAACAAACTAAACCCAATCACTTTTAAATTACAAAAAAATGCTCCTAACCATAGCAAACTATGCCAAACTCACCTAAATTACTTCGGCTACCATAAATCATCACCAACTAACCCTTACCACAACAAACTAAACCCAATCACTTTTAAATTACAAAAAAATGCTACTAACCATAGCAAACTTTGGCAAACTCACCTAAATTACTTCGGCTATCAAAAATCACCCCCAACTACACTTTACAACAACAAACTAAGCCCAATCAATTTAAAATTACAAAAAAATGCTAAAAATCATAACAAACTATACCAGAATCACCTAAATTACTTCGGCTACCGTAAATCACCCCCAACTATCCCTTACCACAACAAACCAAACCATATCATTTTAATTAAAATTACAAAAAAAAGTGTACAAATCATAACAAACTATGCCAGACTCACCTAAATTACTTCGGCTACTCTAAATCATCACCAACTAACACTTACCACAACAAACTAAACCGAATCACTTTTAAATTACAAAAAAATGCTACTAACCATAGCAAACTATGCCAAACTCACCTAAATTACTACGGCTATCAAAAATCACCCCCAACTACACTTTACAGCAACAAACTAAGCCCAATCACTTTAAAATTACAAAAAAATTCTAAAAATCATAACAAACTATACCAGAATCACCTAAATTACTTCGACTACCGTAAATCACCCATAACTATCCCTTACCACAACAAACCAAACCATATTATCTTAAAATTACAAAAAAAGGTGTACAAATCATAACAAACTATGCCAGACTTTCCTAAATTACTTCGGCTACTCTAAATCATCACCAACTAACCCTTACCACAACAAACTAAACCCAATCACTTTTAAATTACAAAAAAATGCTACTAACCATAGCAAAATATGCCAAACTCACCTAAATTACTTCGGCTACCATAAATCATCACCAACTAACCCTTACCACACCAAACTAAACCCAATCACTTTTAAATTACAAAAAATGCTACTAACCATAGCAAAGTATGCCAAACTCACCTAAATTACTTCGGCTATCAAAAATCACCCCCAACTACACTTTACAGCAACAAACTAAGCCCAATCACTTTAAAATTCCAAAAAAATGCTAAAAATCATAACAAACTATACCAGAATCACCTAAATTACTTCGGCTACCGTAAATCACCCCCAACTATTCCTTACCACAACAAACCAAACCATATCATTTTAAAATTACAAAAAAAATGTACAAATCATAACAAACTATGCCAGACTCACCGAAATTACTTCGGCTACTCTAAATCATCACCAACTAACCCTTACCACAACAAACTAAACCCAATCAATTTTAAATTACAAAAAAATGCTACTAACCATAGCAAACTATGCCAAACTCACCTAAATTACTTCGGCTACCATAAATCATCACCAACTAACCCTTAACCCAACAAACTAAACCCAATCACTTTTAAATTACAAAAAAATGCTACTAACCATAGCAAACTATGCCAAACTCACCTAAATTACTTCCGCTATCAAAAATCACCCCCAACTACACTTTACAACAACAAACTAAGCCCAATCAATTTAAAATTACAAAAAAATGCTAAAAATCATAATAAACTATACCAGAATCACCTAAATTACTTCGGCTACCGTAAATCACCCCCAACTATCCCTTACCACAACAAACCAAACCATATCATTTTAAAATTACAAAAAAAAGTGTACAAATCATAACAAACTATGCCAGACTCACCTAAATTACTTCGGCTACTCTAAATCATCACCAACTAACACTTACCACAACAAACTAAACCCAATCACTTTTAAATTACAAAAAAATGCTACTAACCATAGCAAACTATGCCAAACTCACCTAAATTACTACGGCTATCAAAAATCACCCCCAACTACACTTTACAGCAACAAACTAAGCCCAATCACTTTAAAATTACAAAAAAATTCTAAAAATCATAACAAACTATACCAGAATCACCTAAATTACTTCGACTACCGTAAATCAACCATAACTATCCCTTACCACAACAAACCAAACCATATCATCTTAAAATTACAAAAAAAGGTGTACAAATCATAACAAACTATGCCAGACTCACCTAAATTACTTCGGCTACTCTAAATCATCACCAACTAACCCTTACCACAACAAACTAAACCCATTCACATTTAAATTACAAAAAAATGATACTAACCATAGCAAACTATGCCAAACTCACCTAAATTACTTCGGCTACCACAAATCATCACCAACTAACCCTTACCACAACAAACTAAACCCAATCACTTTTAAATTACAAAAAAATGCTACTAACCATAGCAAACTATGCCAAACTCACCTAAATTACTTCGGCTACCATAAATCATCACCAACTAACCCTTACCACAACAAACTAAACCCAATCACTTTTAAATTACAAAAAAATGCTACTAACCATAGCTAACTATGCCAAACTCACCTAAATTACTTCGGCTAACAAAAATCACCCCCAACTACACTTGACAGCAACAAACTAAGCCCAATCACTTGAAAATTACAAAAAAATGCTAAAAATCATAACAAACTATACCAGAATCACCTAAATTACTTCAGCTACCGTAAATCACCCCCAACTATACCTTACCACAACAAACCAAACCATATCATCTTAAAATTACAAAAAAGGTGTACAAATCATAACAAACTATGCCAGACTCACCTAAATTACTTCGGCTACTCTAAATCATCACCAACTAACCCTTACCACAACAAACTAAACCCAATCAATTTTAAATTACAAAAAAATGCTACTAACCATAGCAAACTATGCCAAACTCACCTAAATTACTTCGGCTATCAAAAATCACCCCCAACTACACTTTACAGCAACAAACTAAGCCCAATCACTTTAAAATTACAAAAAAATGCTAAAAATCATAACAAACTATACCAGAATCACCTAAATTACTTCGGCTACCGTAAATCACCCCCAACTATCCCTTACCACAACAAACCAAACCATATCATCTTAAAATTACAAAAAAAGGTGTACAAATCATAACAAACTATGCCAGACTCACCTAAATTGCTTCGGCTAATCTAAATCATCACCAACTAACCCTTACCACAACAAACTAAACCCAATCACTTTTAAATTACAAAAAAATGCTACTAACCATAGCAAACTATGCCAAACTCACCTAAATTACTTCGGCTACCATAAATCATCACCAACTAACCCTTACCACAACAAACTAAACCCAATCACTTTTAAATTACAAAAAAATGCTACTAACCATAGCAAACTATGCCCAACTAACCTAAATTACTTCGGCTATCAAAAATCACCCCCAACTACACTTTACAGCAACAAACTAAGCCCAATCACTTGAAAATTACAAAAAAATGCTAAAAATCATAACAAACTATACCAGAATCACCTAAATTACTTCAGCTACCGTAAATCACCCCCAACTATACCTTACCACAACAAACCAAACCATATCATCTTAAAATTACAAAAAAGGTGTACAAATCATAACAAACTATGCCAGACTCACCTAAATTACTTCGGCTACTCTAAATCATCACCAACTAACCCTTACCACAACAAACTAAACCCAATCACTTTTAAATTACAAAAAAATGCTACTAACCATAGCAAACTATCCCAAACTCACCTAAATTACTTCGGCTATCTAAAATCATCCCCAACTACACTTTACAGCAACAAACAAAGCCCAATCACTTTAAAATTACAAAAAAATGCTAAAAATCATAAGAAACTATACCAGAATCACCTAAATTACTTCGGCTACCGTAAATCACCCCCAACTATCCCTTACCTCAACAAACCAAGCCAAATCATCTTAAAATTACAAAAAAAGGTGTACAAATCATAACAAACTATGCCAGACTCACCTAAATTACTTCGGCTACTCTAAATCATCACCAACTAACCCTTTCCACAACAAACTAAACCCAATCACTTTTAAATTACAAAAAAATGCTCCTAACCATAGCAAACTATGCCAAACTCACCTAAATTACTTCGGCTACCATAAATCATCACCAACTAACCCTTACCACAACAAACTAAACCCAATCACTTTTAAATTACAAAAAAATGCTACTAACCATAGCAAACTTTGGCAAACTCACCTAAATTACTTCGGCTATCAAAAATCACCCCCAACTACACTTTACAACAACAAACTAAGCCCAATCAATTTAAAATTACAAAAAAATGCTAAAAATCATAACAAACTATACCAGAATCACCTAAATTACTTCGGCTACCGTAAATCACCCCCAACTATCCCTTACCACAACAAACCAAACCATATCATTTTAATTAAAATTACAAAAAAAAGTGTACAAATCATAACAAACTATGCCAGACTCACCTAAATTACTTCGGCTACTCTAAATCATCACCAACTAACACTTACCACAACAAACTAAACCCAATCACTTTTAAATTACAAAAAAATGCTACTAACCATAGCAAACTATGCCAAACTCACCTAAATTACTACGGCTATCAAAAATCACCCCCAACTACACTTTACAGCAACAAACTAAGCCCAATCACTTTAAAATTACAAAAAAATTCTAAAAATCATAACAAACTATACCAGAATCACCTAAATTACTTCGACTACCGTAAATCACCCATAACTATCCCTTACCACAACAAACCAAACCATATTATCTTAAAATTACAAAAAAAGGTGTACAAATCATAACAAACTATGCCAGACTTTCCTAAATTACTTCGGCTACTCTAAATCATCACCAACTAACCCTTACCACAACAAACTAAACCCAATCACTTTTAAATTACAAAAAAATGCTACTAACCATAGCAAAATATGCCAAACTCACCTAAATTACTTCGGCTACCATAAATCATCACCAACTAACCCTTACCACACCAAACTAAACCCAATCACTTTTAAATTACAAAAAATGCTACTAACCATAGCAAAGTATGCCAAACTCACCTAAATTACTTCGGCTATCAAAAATCACCCCCAACTACACTTTACAGCAACAAACTAAGCCCAATCACTTTAAAATTCCAAAAAAATGCTAAAAATCATAACAAACTATACCAGAATCACCTAAATTACTTCGGCTACCGTAAATCACCCCCAACTATTCCTTACCACAACAAACCAAACCATATCATTTTAAAATTACAAAAAAAATGTACAAATCATAACAAACTATGCCAGACTCACCGAAATTACTTCGGCTACTCTAAATCATCACCAACTAACCCTTACCACAACAAACTAAACCCAATCAATTTTAAATTACAAAAAAATGCTACTAACCATAGCAAACTATGCCAAACTCACCTAAATTACTTCGGCTACCATAAATCATCACCAACTAACCCTTAACCCAACAAACTAAACCCAATCACTTTTAAATTACAAAAAAATGCTACTAACCATAGCAAACTATGCCAAACTCACCTAAATTACTTCCGCTATCAAAAATCACCCCCAACTACACTTTACAACAACAAACTAAGCCCAATCAATTTAAAATTACAAAAAAATGCTAAAAATCATAATAAACTATACCAGAATCACCTAAATTACTTCGGCTACCGTAAATCACCCCCAACTATCCCTTACCACAACAAACCAAACCATATCATTTTAAAATTACAAAAAAAAGTGTACAAATCATAACAAACTATGCCAGACTCACCTAAATTACTTCGGCTACTCTAAATCATCACCAACTAACACTTACCACAACAAACTAAACCCAATCACTTTTAAATTACAAAAAAATGCTACTAACCATAGCAAACTATGCCAAACTCACCTAAATTACTACGGCTATCAAAAATCACCCCCAACTACACTTTACAGCAACAAACTAAGCCCAATCACTTTAAAATTACAAAAAAATTCTAAAAATCATAACAAACTATACCAGAATCACCTAAATTACTTCGACTACCGTAAATCAACCATAACTATCCCTTACCACAACAAACCAAACCATATCATCTTAAAATTACAAAAAAAGGTGTACAAATCATAACAAACTATGCCAGACTCACCTAAATTACTTCGGCTACTCTAAATCATCACCAACTAACCCTTACCACAACAAACTAAACCCATTCACATTTAAATTACAAAAAAATGATACTAACCATAGCAAACTATGCCAAACTCACCTAAATTACTTCGGCTACCACAAATCATCACCAACTAACCCTTACCACAACAAACTAAACCCAATCACTTTTAAATTACAAAAAAATGCTACTAACCATAGCAAACTATGCCAAACTCACCTAAATTACTTCGGCTACCATAAATCATCACCAACTAACCCTTACCACAACAAACTAAACCCAATCACTTTTAAATTACAAAAAAATGCTACTAACCATAGCTAACTATGCCAAACTCACCTAAATTACTTCGGCTAACAAAAATCACCCCCAACTACACTTGACAGCAACAAACTAAGCCCAATCACTTGAAAATTACAAAAAAATGCTAAAAATCATAACAAACTATACCAGAATCACCTAAATTACTTCAGCTACCGTAAATCACCCCCAACTATACCTTACCACAACAAACCAAACCATATCATCTTAAAATTACAAAAAAGGTGTACAAATCATAACAAACTATGCCAGACTCACCTAAATTACTTCGGCTACTCTAAATCATCACCAACTAACCCTTACCACAACAAACTAAACCCAATCAATTTTAAATTACAAAAAAATGCTACTAACCATAGCAAACTATGCCAAACTCACCTAAATTACTTCGGCTATCAAAAATCACCCCCAACTACACTTTACAGCAACAAACTAAGCCCAATCACTTTAAAATTACAAAAAAATGCTAAAAATCATAACAAACTATACCAGAATCACCTAAATTACTTCGGCTACCGTAAATCACCCCCAACTATCCCTTACCACAACAAACCAAACCATATCATCTTAAAATTACAAAAAAAGGTGTACAAATCATAACAAACTATGCCAGACTCACCTAAATTGCTTCGGCTAATCTAAATCATCACCAACTAACCCTTACCACAACAAACTAAACCCAATCACTTTTAAATTACAAAAAAATGCTACTAACCATAGCAAACTATGCCAAACTCACCTAAATTACTTCGGCTACCATAAATCATCACCAACTAACCCTTACCACAACAAACTAAACCCAATCACTTTTAAATTACAAAAAAATGCTACTAACCATAGCAAACTATGCCCAACTAACCTAAATTACTTCGGCTATCAAAAATCACCCCCAACTACACTTTACAGCAACAAACTAAGCCCAATCACTTTAAAATTACAAAAAAATGCTAAAAATCATAACAAACTATACCAGAATCACCTAAATTACTTCGGCTACCGTAAATCACCCCCAACTACCCCTTACCACAACAAACCAAACCATATTATCTTAAAATTACAAAAAAAGGTGTACAAATCATAACAAACTATGCCAGACTTACCTAAATTACTTCGGCTACTCTAAATCATCACCAACTAACCCTTACCAGAACAAACTAAACCCAATCACTTTAAAATTACAAAAAAATGCTACTAACCATAGCAAACTATGCCAAACTCACCTAAATTACTTCGGCTACCATAAATCATCACCAACTACACTTTACAGCAACAAACTAAGCCCAATCACTTTAAAATTACAAAAAAATGCTAAAAATCATAAGAAACTATACCAGAATCACCTAAATTACTTCGGCTACCGTAAATCACCCCCAACTATCCCTTACCACAACAAACCAAACCATATTATCTTAAAATTACAAAAAAAGATGTACAAATCATAACAAACTATGCCAGACTTACCTAAATTACTTCGGCTACTCTAAATCATCACCAACTAACCCTTTCCACAACAAACTAAATCCAATCACTTTTAAATTACAAAAAAATGCTACTAACCATAGCAAAGTATGCCAAACTCACCTAAATTACTTCGGCTATCAAAAATCACCCCCAACTACACTTTACAGCAACAAACTAAGCCCAATCACTTTAAAATTACAAAAAAATGCTAAAAATCATAACAAACTATACCAGAATCACCTAAATTACTTCGGCTACCGTAAATCACCCCCAACTATCCCTTACCACAACAAACCAAACCATATCATCTTAAAATTACAAAAAAAATGTACAAATCATAACAAACTATGCCAGACTCACCAAAATTACTTCGGCTACTCTAAATCATCACCAACTAACCCTTACCACAACAAACTAAACCCAATCACTTTTAAATTACAAAAAAATGCTACTAACCATAGCAAACTATGCCAAACTCACCTAAATTACTTCCGCTATCAAAAATAACCCCCAACTACACTTTACAGCAACAAACAAAGCCCAATCAATTTAAAATTACAAAAATTCCCTAAAAATCATAACAAAATATACCAGAATCACCTAAATTACTTCGGCTACCGTAAATCACCCCCAACTATCCCTTACCACAACAAACCAAACCATATCATTTTAAAATTACAAAAAAAAGTGTACAAATCATAACAAACTATGCCAGACTCACCTACATTACTTCGGCTACTCTAAATCATCACCAACTAACCCTTACCACAACAAACTAAACCCAATCAATTTAAAATTACAAAAAAATGCTACTAACCATAGCAAACTATGCCAAACTCACCTAAATTACTTCGGCTACCATAAATCATCACCAACTACACTTTACAGCAACAAACTAAGCCCAATCACTTTAAAATTACAAAAAAATGCTAAAAATCATAAGAAACTATACCAGAATCACCTAAATTACTTCGGCTACCGTAAATCACCCCCAACTATCCCTTACCACAACAAACCAAACCATATTATCTTAAAATTACAAAAAAAGGTGTACAAATCATAACAAACTATGCCAGACTTACCTAAATTACTTCGGCTACTCTAAATCATCACCAACTAACCCTTACCACAACAAACTAAATCCAATCACTTTTAAATTACAAAAAAATGCTACTAACCATAGCAAAATATGCCAAACTCACCTAAATTACTTCGGCTACCATAAATCATCACCAACTAACCCTTACCACACCAAACTAAACCCAATCACTTTTAAATTACAAAAAATGCTACTAACCATAGCAAAGTATGCCAAACTCACCTAAATTACTTCGGCTATCAAAAATCACCCCCAACTACACTTTACAGCAACAAACTAAGCCCAATCACTTTAAAATTACAAAAAAATGCTAAAAATCATAACAAACTATACCAGAATCACCTAAATTACTTCGGCTACCGTAAATCACCCCCAACTATCCCTTACCACAACAAACCAAACCATATCATCTTAAAATTACAAAAAAAAATGTACAAATCATAACAAACTATGCCAGACTCACCAAAATTACTTCGGCTACTCTAAATCATCACCAACTAACCCTTACCACAACAAACTAAACCCAATCACTTTTAAATTACAAAAAAATGCTACTAATCATAGCAAACTATGCCAAACTCACCTAAATTACTTCGGCTACCATAAATCATCACCAACTAACCCTTAACCCAACAAAGTAAACCCAATCACTTTTAAATTACAAAAAAATGCTACTTACCATAGCAAACTATGCCAAACTCACCTAAATTACTTCCGCTATCAAAAATCACCCCCAACTACACTTTACAGCAACAAACAAAGCCCAATCAATTTAAAATTACAAAAATTCCCTAAAAATCATAACAAAATATACCAGAATCACCTAAATTACTTCGGCTACCGTAAATCACCCCCAACTATCCCTTACCACAACAAACCAAACCATATCATTTTAAAATTACAAAAAAAAGTGTACAAATCATAACAAACTATGCCAGACTCACCTACATTACTTCGGCTACTCTAAATCATCACCAACTAACCCTTACCACAACAAACTAAACCCAATCAATTTAAAATTACAAAAAAATGCTACTAACCATAGCAAACTATGCCAAACTCACCTAAATTACTTCGGCTATCAAAAATCACCCCCAACTACACTTTACAGCAACAAACTAAGCCCAATCACTTTAAAATTACAAAAAAATGCTAAAAATCATAACAAACTATACCAGAATCACCTAAATTACTTCGGCTACCGTAAATCACCCCCAACTATCCCTTACCACAACAAACCAAACCATATCATCTTAAAATTACAAAAAAAGGTGTACAAATCATAACAAACTATGCCAGACTCACCTAAATTGCTTCGGCTACTCTAAATCATCACCAACTAACCCTTACCACAACAAACTAAACCCAATCATTTTTAAATTACAAAAAAATGTTACTAACCATTGCAAACTATGCCAAACTCACCTAAATTACTTCGGCTACCATAAATCATCACCAACTAACCCTTACCACAACAAACTAAACCCAATCACTTTTAAATTACAAAAAAATGCTACTAACCCTAGCAAACTATGCCAAACTCACCTAAATTACTTCGGCTATCAAAAATCACCCCCAACTACACTGTACAGCAACAAACTAAGCCCAATCATTTTAAAATTACAAAAAAATGCTAAAAATCATAACAAACTATACCAGAATCACCTAAATTACTTCGGCTACCGTAAATCACCTCCAACTATCCCTTACCACAACAAACCAAACCATATCATCTTAAAATTACAAAAAAAGGTGTACAAATCATAACAAACTATGCCAGACTTACCTAAATTACTTCGGCTACTCTAAATCATCACCAACTAACCCTTACCACAACAAACTAAACCCAATCACTTTTAAATTACAAAAAAAATGCTACTAACCATAGCAAACTATGCCAAACTTACCTAAATTACTTCGGCTATCAAAAATCACCCCCAACTACACTTTACAGCAACAAACTAAGCCCAATCACTTTAAAATTACAAAAAAATGCTAAAAATCATAACAAACTATACCAGAATCACCTAAATTACTTCGGCTACCGTAAATCACCCCCAACTATCCCTTACCACAACAAACCAAACCATATCATCTTAAAATTACAAAAAAAGGCGTACAAATCATAACAAACTATGCCAGACTCACCTAAATTGCTTCGGCTACTCTAAATCATCACCAACTAACCCTTACCACAACAAACTAAACCCAATCACTTTTAAATTACAAAAAAATGCTACTAACCATAGCAAACTATGCCAAACTCACCTAAATTACTTCGGTTACCATAAATCATCACCAACTAACCCTTACCACAACAAACTAAACCCAATCACTTTTAAATTACAAAAAAATGCTACTAACCATAGCAAACTATGCCCAACTAACCTAAATTACTTCGGCTATCAAAAATCACCCCCAACTACACTTTACAGCAACAAACTAAGCCCAATCACTTTAAAATTACAAAAAAATGCTAAAAATCATAACAAATTATACCAGAAACACCTAAATTACTTCGGCTACCGTAAATCACCCCCAACTATCCCTTACCACAACAAACCAAACCATATTATCTTAAAATTACAAAAAAAGGTGTACAAATCATAACAAACTATGCCAGACTCACCTAAATTACTTCGGCTACTCTAAATCATCACCAACTAACCCTTACCACAACAAACTAAACCCAATCACTTTAAAATTACAAAAAAATGCTACTAACCATAGCAAACTATGCCAAACTCACCTAAATTACTTCGGCTACCATAAATCATCACCAACTAACCCTTACCACACCAAACTAAACCCAATCACTTTTAAATTACAAAAAAATGCTACTAACCATAGCAAACTATGCCAAACTCACCTAAATTACTTCGGCTATCAAAAATCACCCCCAACTACACTGTACAGCAACAAACTAAGCCCAATCATTTTAAAATTACAAAAAAATGCTAAAAATCATAACAAACTATACCAGAATCACCTAAATTACTTCGGCTACCGTAAATCACCCCCAACTATCCCTTACCACAACAAACCAAACCATATCATCTTAAAATTACAAAAAAAGGTGTACAAATCAAAACAAACTATGCCAGACTCACCTAAATTACTTCGGCTACTCTAAATCATCACCAACTAACCCTTACCACAACAAACTAAACCCAATCACTTTAAAATTACAAAAAAATGCTACTAACCATAGCAAACTATGCCAAACTCACCTAAATTACTTCGGCTACCATAAATCATCACCAACTAACCCTTACCACACCAAACTAAACCCAATCACTTTTAAATTACAAAAAAATGCTACTAACCATAGCAAACTATGCCAAACTCACCTAAATTACTTCGGCTATCAAAAATCACCCCCAACTACACTGTACAGCAACAAACTAAGCCCAATCATTTTAAAATTACAAAAAAATGCTAAAAATCATAACAAACTATACCAGAATCACCTAAATTACTTCGGCTACCGTAAATCACCCCCAACTATCCCTTACCACAACAAACCAAACCATATCATCTTAAAATTACAAAAAAAGGTGTACAAATCATAACAAACTATGCCAGACTCACCTAAATTGCTTCGGCTACTCTAAATCATCACCAACTAACCCTTACCACAACAAACTAAACCCAATCACTTTTAAATTACAAAAAAATGCTACTAACCATAGCAAACTATGCCAAACTCACCTAAATTACTTCGGCTACCATAAATTATCACCAACTAACCCTTACCACAACAAACTAAACCCAATCACTTTTAAATTACAAAAAAATGCTACTAACCATAGCAAACTATGCCCAACTAACCTAAATTACTTCGGCTATCAAAAATCACCCCCAACTACACTTTACAGCAACAAACTAAGCCCAATCACTTTAAAATTACAAAAAAATGCTAAAAATCATAACAAACTATACCAGAATCACCTAAATTACTTCGGCTACCGTAAATCACCCCCAACTATCCCTTACCACAACAAACCAAACCATATTATCTTAAAATTACAAAAAAAGGTGTACAAATCATAACAAACTATGCCAGACTCACCTAAATTACTTCGGCTACTCTAAATCATCACCAACTAACCCTTACCAGAACAAACTAAACCCAATCACTTTAAAATTACAAAAAAATGCTACTAACCATAGCAAACTATGCCAAACTCACCTAAATTACTTCGGCTACCATAAATCATCACCAACTACACTTTACAGCAACAAACTAAGCCCAATCACTTTAAAATTACAAAAAAATGCGAAAAATTATAAGAAACTATACCAGAATCACCTAAATTACTTCGGCTACCGTAAATCACCCCCAACTATCCCTTACCACAACAAACCAAACCATATTATCTTAAAATTACAAAAAAAGGTGTACAAATCATAACAAACTATGCCAGACTTACCTAAATTACTTCGGCTACTCTAAATCATCACCAACTAACCCTTACCACAACAAACTAAACCCAATCACTTTTAAATTACAAAAAAATGCTACTAACCATAGCAAAATATGCCAAACTCACCTAAATTACTTCGGCTACCATAAATCATCACCAACTAACCCTTACCACACCAAACTAAACCCAATCACTTTTAAATTACAAAAAATGCTACTAACCATAGCAAAGTATGCCAAACTCACCTAAATTACTTCGGCTATCAAAAATCACCCCCAACTACACTTTACAGCAACAAACTAAGCCCAATCACTTTAAAATTACAAAAAAATGCTAAAAATCATAACAAACTATACCAGAATCACCTAAATTACTTCGGCTACCGTAAATCACCCCCAACTATCCCTTACCACAACAAACCAAACCATATCATCTTAAAATTACAAAAAAAAATGTACAAATCATAACAAACTATGCCAGACTCACCAAAATTACTTCGGCTACTCTAAATCATCACCAACTAACCCTTACCACAACAAACTAAACCCAATCACTTTTAAATTACAAAAAAATGCTACTAACCATAGCAAACTATGCCAAACTCACTTAAATTACTTCGGCTACCATAAATCATCACCAACTAACCCTTAACCCAACAAACTAAACCCAATCACTTTTAAATTACAAAAAAATGCTACTAACCATAGCAAACTATGCCAAACTCACCTAAATTACTTCCGCTATCAAAAAACACCCCCAACTACACTTAACAGCAACAAACAAAGCCCAATCAATTTAAAATTACAAAAAAATGCTAAAAATCATAACAAAATATACCAGAATCACCTAAATTACTTCGGCTACCGTAAATCACCCCCAACTATCCCTTACCACAACAAACCAAACCATATCATTTTAAAATTACAAAAAAAAGTGTACAAATCATAACAAACTATGCCAGACTCACCTACATTACTTCGGCTACTCTAAATCATCACCAACTAACCCTTACCACAACAAACTAAACCCAATCAATTTAAAATTACAAAAAAATGCTACTAACCATAGCAAACTATGCCAAACTCACCTAAATTACTTCGGCTATCAAAAATCACCCCCAACTACACTTTACAGCAACAAACTAAGCCCAATCACTTTAAAATTACAAAAAAATGCTAAAAATCATAACAAACTATACCAGAATCACCTAAATTACTTCGGCTACCGTAAATCACCCCCAACTATTCCTTACCACAACAAACCAAACCATATCATCTTAAAATTACAAAAAAAGGTGTACAAATCATAACAAACTATGCCAGACTCACCTAAATTGCTTCGGCTACTCTAAATCATCACCAACTAACCCTTACCACAACAAACTAAACCCAATCATTTTTAAATTACAAAAAAATGTTACTAACCATAGCAAACTATGCCAAACTCACCTAAATTACTTCGGCTACCATAAATCATCACCAACTAACCCTTACCACAACAAACTAAACCCAATCACTTTTAAATTACAAAAAAATGCTACTAACCATAGCAAACTATGCCCAACTAACCTAAATTACTTCGGCTATCAAAAATCACCCCCAACTACACTTTACAGCAACAAACTAAGCCCAATCACTTTAAAATTACAAAAAAATGCTAAAAATCATAACAAACTATACCAGAATCACCTAAATTACTTCGGCTACCGTAAATCACCCCCAACTATCCCTTACCACAACAAACCAAACCATATTATCTTAAAATTACAAAAAAAGGTGTTCAAATCATAACAAACTATGCCAGACTCACCTAAATTACTTCGGCTACTCTAAATCATCACCAACTAACCCTTACCACAACAAACTAAACCCAATCAATTTAAAATTAGAAAAAAATGCTACTAACCATAGCAAACTATGCCAAACTCACCTAAATTACTTCGGCTACCATAAATCATCACCAACTAACCCTTACCACACCAAACTAAACCCAATCACTTTTAAATTACAAAAAAATGCTACTAACCATAGCAAACTATGCCAAACTCACCTAAATTACTTCGGCTACCATAAATCATCACCAACTAACCCTTACCACACCAAACTAAACCCAATCACTTTTAAATTACAAAAAATGCTACTAACCATAGCAAAGTATGCCAAACTCACCTAAATTACTTCGGCTATCAAAAATCACCCCCAACTACACTTTACAGCAACAAACTAAGCCCAATCACTTTAAAATTACAAAAAAAATGCTAAAAATCATAACAAACTATACCAGACTCACCGAAATTACTTCGGCTACTCTAAATCATCACCAACTAACCCTTACCACAACAAACTAAACCCAATCACTTTTAAATTACAAAAAAATGCTACTAACCATAGCAAACTATGCCAAACTCACCTAAATTACTTCGGCTACCATAAATCATCACCAACTAACCCTTAACCCAACAAACTAAACCCAATCACATTTAAATTACAAAAAAATGATACTAACCATAGCAAACTATGCCAACTCACCTAAATTACTTCGGCTACTATAAATCATCACCAACTAACCCTTACCACAACAAACTAAACCCAATCACTTTTAAATTACAAAAAAATGCTACTAACCATAGCAAACTATGCCAACTCACCTCAATTACTTCGGCTACCATAAATCATCACCAACTAACCCTTACCACAACAAACTAAACCCAATCACTTTTAAATTACAAAAAAATGCTACTAACCATAGCAAAATATGCCAACCTCACCTAAATTACTTCGGCTACCATAAATCATCACCAACTAACCCTTACCACACCAAACTAAACCCAACCACTTTTAAATTACAAAAAATGCTACTAACCATAGCAAAGTATGCCAAACTCACCTTAATTACTTCGGCTATCAAAAATCACCCCCAACTACACTTTACAGCAACAAACTAAGCCCAATCACTTTAAAATTACAAAAAAAATGCTAAAAATCATAACAAACTATACCAGAATCACCTAAATTACTTCGGCTACCGTAAATGACCCCCAACTATCCCTTACCACAACAAACCAAACCATATCATCTTAAAATTCAAAAAAAGGTGTACAAATCATAACGAACTATGCCAGACGCACCGAAATTACTTCGGCTACTCTAAATCATCACCAACTAACCCTTACCACAACAAACTAAACCCAATCACTTTTAAATTACAAAAAATGCTACTAACCATAGCAAACTATGCCAAACTCACCTAAATTACTTCGGCTACCATAAATCATCACCAGCTAACCCTTACCACAACAAACTAAACCCAATCACTTTTAAATTACAAAAAAATGCTACTTACCCTAGCAAACTATGCCAAACTCACCTAAATTACTTCGGCTATCAAAAATCACCCCCAACTACACTTGACAGCAACAAACTAAGCCCAATCACTTTAAAATTACAAAAAAATGCTAAAAATCATAACAAACTATACCAGAATCACCTAAATTACTTCAGCTACCGTAAATCACCCCCAACTATACCTTACCACAACAAACCAAACCATATCATCTTAAAATTACAAAAAAGGTGTACAAATCATAACAAACTATGCCAGACACACCTAAATTACTTCGGCTACTCTAAATCATCACCAACTAACCCTTACCACAACAAACTAAACCCAATCACTTTTAAATTACAAAAAAAATGCTACTAACCATAGCAAACTATGCCAAACTTACCTAAATTACTTCGGCTATCAAAAATCACCCCCAACTACACTTTACAGCAACAAACTTAGCCCAATCACTTTAAAATTACAAAAAAATGCTACAAATCATAACAAACTATACCAGAATAACCTAAATTACTTCGGCTACCGTAAATCACCCCCAACTATCCCTTACCACAACAAACCAAACCATATCATCTTAAAATTACAAAAAAAGTTGTACAAATCATAACAAACTATGCCAGACTCACCTAAATTGCTTCGGCTACTCTAAATCATCACCAACTAACCCTTACCACAACAAACTAAACCCAATCAATTTTAAATTACAAAAAAATGCTACTAACCATAGCAAACTATGCCAAACTCACCTAAATTACTTCGGCTAACATAAATCATCACCAACTAACCCTTACCACAACAAACTAAACCCAATCACTTTTAAATTACAAAAAAATGCTACTAACCATAGCAAACTATGCCCAACTAACCTAAATTACTTCGGCTATCAAAAATCACCCCCAACTACACTTTACAGCAACAAACTAAGCCCAATCACTTTAAAATTACAAAAAAATGCTAAAAATCATAACAAACTATACCAGAATCACCTAAATTACTTCGGCTACCGTAAATCACCCCCAACTATCCCTTACCACAACAAACCAAACCATATTATCTTAAAATTACAAAAAAAGGTGTTCAAATCATAACAAACTATGCCAGACTCACCTAAATTACTTCGGCTACTCTAAATCATCACCAACTAACCCTTACCACAACAAACTAAACCCAATCAATTTAAAATTAGAAAAAAATGCTACTAACCATAGCAAACTATGCCAAACTCACCTAAATTACTTCGGCTACCATAAATCATCACCAACTAACCCTTACCACACCAAACTAAACCCAATCACTTTTAAATTACAAAAAAATGCTACTAACCATAGCAAACTATGCCAAACTCACCTAAATTACTTCGGCTACCATAAATCATCACCAACTAACCCTTACCACACCAAACTAAACCCAATCACTTTTAAATTACAAAAAATGCTACTAACCATAGCAAAGTATGCCAAACTCACCTAAATTACTTCGGCTATCAAAAATCACCCCCAACTACACTTTACAGCAACAAACTAAGCCCAATCACTTTAAAATTACAAAAAAAATGCTAAAAATCATAACAAACTATACCAGACTCACCGAAATTACTTCGGCTACTCTAAATCATCACCAACTAACCCTTACCACAACAAACTAAACCCAATCACTTTTAAATTACAAAAAAATGCTACTAACCATAGCAAACTATGCCAAACTCACCTAAATTACTTCGGCTACCATAAATCATCACCAACTAACCCTTAACCCAACAAACTAAACCCAATCACATTTAAATTACAAAAAAATGATACTAACCATAGCAAACTATGCCAACTCACCTAAATTACTTCGGCTACTATAAATCATCACCAACTAACCCTTACCACAACAAACTAAACCCAATCACTTTTAAATTACAAAAAAATGCTACTAACCATAGCAAACTATGCCAACTCACCTCAATTACTTCGGCTACCATAAATCATCACCAACTAACCCTTACCACAACAAACTAAACCCAATCACTTTTAAATTACAAAAAAATGCTACTAACCATAGCAAAATATGCCAACCTCACCTAAATTACTTCGGCTACCATAAATCATCACCAACTAACCCTTACCACACCAAACTAAACCCAACCACTTTTAAATTACAAAAAATGCTACTAACCATAGCAAAGTATGCCAAACTCACCTTAATTACTTCGGCTATCAAAAATCACCCCCAACTACACTTTACAGCAACAAACTAAGCCCAATCACTTTAAAATTACAAAAAAAATGCTAAAAATCATAACAAACTATACCAGAATCACCTAAATTACTTCGGCTACCGTAAATGACCCCCAACTATCCCTTACCACAACAAACCAAACCATATCATCTTAAAATTCAAAAAAAGGTGTACAAATCATAACGAACTATGCCAGACGCACCGAAATTACTTCGGCTACTCTAAATCATCACCAACTAACCCTTACCACAACAAACTAAACCCAATCACTTTTAAATTACAAAAAATGCTACTAACCATAGCAAACTATGCCAAACTCACCTAAATTACTTCGGCTACCATAAATCATCACCAGCTAACCCTTACCACAACAAACTAAACCCAATCACTTTTAAATTACAAAAAAATGCTACTTACCCTAGCAAACTATGCCAAACTCACCTAAATTACTTCGGCTATCAAAAATCACCCCCAACTACACTTGACAGCAACAAACTAAGCCCAATCACTTTAAAATTACAAAAAAATGCTAAAAATCATAACAAACTATACCAGAATCACCTAAATTACTTCAGCTACCGTAAATCACCCCCAACTATACCTTACCACAACAAACCAAACCATATCATCTTAAAATTACAAAAAAGGTGTACAAATCATAACAAACTATGCCAGACACACCTAAATTACTTCGGCTACTCTAAATCATCACCAACTAACCCTTACCACAACAAACTAAACCCAATCACTTTTAAATTACAAAAAAAATGCTACTAACCATAGCAAACTATGCCAAACTTACCTAAATTACTTCGGCTATCAAAAATCACCCCCAACTACACTTTACAGCAACAAACTTAGCCCAATCACTTTAAAATTACAAAAAAATGCTACAAATCATAACAAACTATACCAGAATAACCTAAATTACTTCGGCTACCGTAAATCACCCCCAACTATCCCTTACCACAACAAACCAAACCATATCATCTTAAAATTACAAAAAAAGTTGTACAAATCATAACAAACTATGCCAGACTCACCTAAATTGCTTCGGCTACTCTAAATCATCACCAACTAACCCTTACCACAACAAACTAAACCCAATCAATTTTAAATTACAAAAAAATGCTACTAACCATAGCAAACTATGCCAAACTCACCTAAATTACTTCGGCTAACATAAATCATCACCAACTAACCCTTACCACAACAAACTAAACCCAATCACTTTTAAATTACAAAAAAATGCTACTAACCATAGCAAACTATGCCCAACTAACCTAAATTACTTCGGCTATCAAAAATCACCCCCAACTACACTTTACAGCAACAAACTAAGCCCAATCACTTTAAAATTACAAAAAAATGCTAAAAATCATAACAAGCTATACCAGAATCACCTAAATTACTTCGGCTACCGTAAATCACCCCCAACTATCCCTTACCTCAACAAACCAAACCATATTATCTTAAAATTACAAAAAAAGGTGTACAAATCATAACAAACTATGCCAGACTCACCTACATTACTTCGGCAACTCTAAATCATCACCAACTAACCCTTACCACAACAAACTAAACCCAATCACTTTAAAATTACAAAAAAATGCTACTAACCATAGCAAACTATGCCAAACTCACCTAAATTACTTCGGCTATCAAAAATCACCCCCAACTACACTTTACAGCAACAAACTAAGCCCAATCACTTTAAAATTACAAAAAAATGCTAAAAATCATAACAAACTATACCAGAATCACCTAAATTACTTTGGCTACCGTAAATCACCCCCAACTATCCCTTACCACAACAAACCAAACCATATCATCTTAAAATTACAAAAAAAGGTGTACAAATCATAACAAACTATGCCAGACTCACCTAAATTGCTTCGGCTACTCTAAATCATCACCAACTAACCCTTACCACAACAAACTAAACCCAATCACTTTTAAATTACAAAAAAATGCTACTAACGATAGCAAACTATGCCAAACTCACCTAAATTACTTCGGCTACCATAAATCATCACCAACTAACCCTTACCACAACAAACTAAACCCAATCACTTTTAAATTACAAAAAAATGCTACTAACCATAGCAAACTATGCCCAACTAACCTAAATTACTTCGGCTATCAAAAATCACCCCCAACTACACTTTACAACAACAAACTAAACCCAATCACTTTAAAATTACAAAAAAATGCTAAAAATCATAACAAACTATACCAGAATCACCTAAATTACTTCGGCTACCGTAAATCACCCCCAACTATCCCTTACCACAACAAACCAAACCATATTATCTTAAAATTACAAAAAAAGGTGTACAAATCATAACAAATTATGCCAGACTCACCTAAATTACTTCGGCTACTCTAAATCATCACCAACTAACCCTTTCCACAACAAACTAAACCCAATCACTTTAAAATTACAAAAAAATGCTACTAACCATAGCAAACTATGCCAAACTCACCTAAATTACTTCGGCTACCATAAATCATCACCAACTAACCCTTACCACACCAAACTAAACCCAATCACTTTTAAATTACAAAAAAATGCTACTAACCATAGCAAACTATGCCAAACTCACCTAAATTACTTCGGCTATCAAAAATCACCCCCAACTACACTGTACAGCAACAAACTAAGCCCAATCACTTTAAAATTACAAAAAAATTCTAAAAATCATAACAAACTACACCAGAATCACCTAAATTACTTCGGCTACCGTAAATCACCCCCAACTATCCCTTACCACAACAAACTAAACCATATCATCTTAAAATTACAAAAAAAGGTGTACAAATCATAACAAACTATGCCAGACTCACCTAAATTACTTCGGCTACTCTAAATCATCACCAACTAACCCTTACCACAACAAACTAAACCCAATCACTTTTAAATTACAAAAAATATGCTACTAACCATAGCAAAGTATGCCAAACTCACCTAAATTATTTCGGCTACCATAAATCATCACCAACTAACCCTTACCACAACAAACTAAACCCAATCACATTTAAATTACAAAAAAATGCTACTAACCATAGCAAACTATGCCAAACTCATCTAAATTACTTTGGCTATCAAAAATCACCCCAACTACACTTTACAGCAACAAACTAAGCCCAATCACTTTTAAATTACAAAAAAAATGCTATTAACCATAGCAAACTATGCCAAACTTACCTAAATTATTTCGGCTATCAAAAATCACCCCCAACTACAATTTACAGCAACAAACTAAGCCCAATCGCTTTAAAATTACAAAAAAATGCTAAAAATCATAACAAACTATACCAGAATCACCTAAATTACTTCGGCTACCGTAAATCACCCCCAACTATCCCTTACCACAACAAACCAATCCATATCATCTTAAAATTACAAAAAAAGGTGTACAAATCATAACAAACTATGCCAGACTTACCTAAATTACTTCGGCTACTCTAAATCATCACCAACTAACCCTTACCACAACAAACTAAACCCAATCACTTTTAAATTACAAAAAAATGCTACTAACCATAGCAAAATATGCCAAACTCACCTAAATTACTTCGGCTACCATAAATCATCACCAACTAACCCTTACCACACCAAACTAAACCCAATCATTTTTAAATTACAAAAAATGCTACTAACCATAGCAAAGTATGCCAAACTCACCTAAATTACTTCGGCTATCAAAAATCACCCCCAACTACACTTTACAGCAACAAACTAAGCCCAATCACTTTAAAATTACAAAAAAAATGCTAAAAATCATAACAAACTATACCAGAATCACCTAAATTACTTCGGCTACCGTAAATCACCCCCAACTATCCCTTACCACAACAAACCAAACCATATCATCTTAAAATTCAAAAAAAGGTGTACAAATCATAACGAACTATGCCAGACTCACCGAAATTACTTCGGCTACTCTAAATCATCACCAACTAACCCTTACCACAACAAACTAAACCCAATCACTTTTAAATTACAAAAAATGCTACTAACCATAGCAAACTATGCAAAACTCACCTAAATTACTTCGGCTATCAAAAATCACCCCCAACTATACTTTACAGCAACAAACTAAGCCCAATCACTTTAAAATTACAAAAAAATGCTAAAAATCATAACAAACGATACCAGAATCACCTAAATTACTTCGGCTACCGTAAATCACCCCCAACTATCCCTTACCACAACAAACCAACCCATATCATCTTAAAATTACAAAAAAAGGTGTACAAATCATAACAAACTATGTCAGACTCACCTAAATTACTTCGGCTACTCTAAATCATCACCAACTAACCCTTACCACAACAAACTAAACCCAATCACTTTTAAATTACAAAAAATATGCTACTAACCATAGCAAAGTATGCCAAACTCACCTAAATTATTTCGGCTACCATAAATCATCACCAACTAACCCTTACCACAACAAACTAAACCCAATCACATTTAAATTACAAAAAAATGCTACTAACCATAGCAAACTATGCCAAACTCATCTAAATTACTTCGGCTATCAAAAATCACCCCAACTACACTTTACAGCAACAAACTAAGCCCAATCACTTTAAAATTACAAAAAAATATTAAAAATCATAACAAACTATACTAGAATCACCTAAATTACTTCGGCTACCGTAAATCACCCCCAACTATCCCTTACCACAACAAACCAAACCATATCAGCTTAAAATTAAAAAAAAAGGTGTACAAATCATAACAAACTATGCCAGACTCACCTAAATTACTACGGCTACTCTAAATCATCACCAACTAACCCTTACCACAACAAACTAAACCCAATCACTTTTAAATTACAAAAAAATGCTAGTAATTATAGCAAACTATGCCAACTCACCTCAATTACTTCGGCTACCATAAATCATCACCAACTAACCCTTACCACACCAAACTAAACCCAATCACTTTTAAATTACAAAAAATGCTACTAACCATAGCAAAGTATGCCAAACTCACCTAAATTACTTCGGCTATCAAAAATCACCCCCAACTACACTTTACAGCAACAAACTAAGCCCAATCACTTTAAAATTACAAAAAAAATGCTAAAAATCATAACAAACTATACCAGAATCACCTAAATTACTTCGGCTACCGTAAATCACTCCCAACTATCCCTTACCACAACAAACCAAACCATATCATCTTAAAATTAAAAAAAGGTGTACAAATCATAACGAACTATGCCAGACTCACCGAAATTACTTCGGCTACTCTAAATCATCACCAACTAACCCTTACCACAACAAACTAAACCCAATCACTTTTAAATTACAAAAAATGCTACTAACCATAGCAAACTATGCCAAACTCACCTAAATTACTTCGGCTATCAAAAATCACCCCCAACTATACTTTACAGCAACAAACTAAGCCCAATCACTTTAAAATTACAAAAAAATGCTAAAAATCATAACAAACTATACCAGAATCACCTAAATTACTTCGGCTACCGTAAATCACCCCCAACTATCCCTTACCACAACAAACCAAACCATATCATCTTAAAATTACAAAAAAAGGTGTACAAATCATAACAAACTATGCCAGACTCACCTAAATTGCTTCGGCTACTCTAAATCATCACCAACTAACCCTTACCACAACAAACTAAACCCAATCACTTTTAAATTACAAAAAAATGCTACTAACCATAGCAAACTATGCCAAACTCACCTAAATTACTTCGGCTACCATAAATCATAACCAACTAACCCTTACCACAACAAACTAAACCCAATCACTTTTAAATTACAAAAAAATGCTACTAACCATAGCAAACTATGCCCAACTAACCTAAATTACTTCGGCTATCAAAAATCACCCCCAACTACACTTTACAGCAACAAACTAAGCCCAATCACTTTAAAATTACAAAAAAATGCTAAAAATCATAACAAACTATACCAGAATCACCTAAATTACTTCGGCTACCGTAAATCACCCCCAACTATCCCTTACCACAACAAACCAAACCATATTATCTTAAAATTACAAAAAAAGATGTACAAATCATAACAAACTATGCCAGACTCACCTAAATTACTTCGGCTACTCTAAATCATCACCAACTAACCCTTACCACAACAAACTAAACCCAATCACTTTAAAATTACAAAAAAATGCTACTAACCATAGCAAACTATGCCAAACTCACCTAAATTACTTCGGCTAACATAAATCATCACCAACTAACCCTTACCACACCAAACTAAACCCAATCACTTTTAAATTACAAAAAAATGCTACTAACCATAGCAAACTATGCCAAACTCACCTAAATTACTTCGGCTATCAAAAATCACCCCCAACTACACTTTACAGCAACAAACTAAGCCCAATCACTTTAAAATTACAAAAAAAATGCTAAAAATCATAACAAACTATACCAGAATCACCTAAATTACTTCGGCTACCGTAAATCACCCCCAACTATCCCTTACCACAACAAACCAACCCATAACATCTTAAAATTACAAAAAAAGGTGTACAAATCATAACAAACTATGTCAGACTCACCTAAATTACTTCGGCTACTCTAAATCATCACCAACTAACCCTTACCACAACAAACTAAACCCAATCACTTTTAAATTACAAAAAATATGCTACTAACCATAGCAAAGTATGCCAAACTCACCTAAATTATTTCGGCTACCATAAATCATCACCAACTAACCCTTACCACAACAAACTAAACCCAATCACTTTTAAATTACAAAAAAATGCTACTAACCATAGCAAACTATGCCAAACTCATCTAAATTACTTCGGCTATCAAAAATCACCCCAACTACACTTTACAGCAACAAACTAAGCCCAATCACTTTAAAATTACAAAAAAATATTAAAAATCATAACAAACTATACTAAAATCACCTAAATTACTTCGGCTACCGTATATCACCCCCAACTATCCCTTACCACAACAAACCAAACCATATCAGCTTAAAATTAAAAAAAAAGGTGTACAAATCATAACAAACTATGCCAGACTCACCTAAATTACTACGGCTACTCTAAATCATTACCAACTAACCCTTACCACAACAAACTAAACCCAATCACTTTTAAATTACAAAAAAATGCTAGTAATTATAGCAAACTATGCCAACTCACCTCAATTACTTCGGCTACCATAAATCATCACCAACTAACCCTTACCACACCAAACTAAACCCAATCACTTTTAAATTACAAAAAATGCTACTAACCATAGCAAAGTATGCCAAACTCACCTAAATTACTTCGGCTATCAAAAATCACCCCCAACTACACTTTACAGCAACAAACTAAGCCCAATCACTTTAAAATTACAAAAAAAATGCTAAAAATCATAACAAACTATACCAGAATCACCTAAATTACTTCGGCTACCGTAAATCACTCCCAACTATCCCTTACCACAACAAACCAAACCATAAAATCTTAAAATTAAAAAAAGGTGTACAAATCATAACGAACTATGCCAGACTCACCGAAATTACTTCGGCTACTCTAAATCATCACCAACTAACCCTTACCACAACAAACTAAACCCAATCACTTTTAAATTACAAAAAATGCTACTAACCATAGCAAACTATGCCAGACTCACCTAAATTACTTCGGCTATCAAAAATCACCCCCAACTATACTATACAGCAACAAGCTAAGCCCAATCACTTTAAAATTACAAAAAAATGCTAAAAATCATAACAAATTATACCAGAATCACCTAAATTACTTCGGCTACCGTAAATCACCCCCAACTATCCCTTACCACAACAAACCAAACCATATCATCTTAAAATTACAAAAAAAGGTGTACAAATCATAACAAACTATGCCAGACTCACCTAAATTGCTTCGGCTACTCTAAATCATCACCAACTAACCCTTACCACAACAAACTAAACCCAATCACTTTTAAATTACAAAAAAATGCTACTAACCATAGCAAACTATGCCAAACTCACCTAAATTACTTCGGCTACCATAAATCATCACCAACTAACCCTTACCACAACAAACTAAACCCAATCACTTTTAAATTACAAAAAAATGCTACTAACCATAGCAAACTATGCCCAACTAACCTAAATTACTTCGGCTATCAAAAATCACCCCCAACTACACTTTACAGCAACAAACTAAGCCCAATCACTTTAAAATTACAAAAAAATGCTAAAAATCATAACAAACTATACCAGAATCACCTAAATTACTTCGGCTACCGTAAATCACCCCCAACTATCCCTTACCACAACAAACCAAACCATATTATCTTAAAATTACAAAAAAAGGTGTACAAATCATAACAAACTATGCCAGACTCACCTAAATTACTTCGGCTACTCTAAATCATCACCAACTAACCCTTACCACAACAAACTAAACCCAATCACTTTAAAATTACAAAAAAATGCTACTAACCATAGCAAACTATGCCAAACTCACCTAAATTACTTCGGCTATCAAAAATCACCCCCAACTACACTGTACAGCAACAAACTAAGCCCAATCACTTTAAAATTACAAAAAAATTCTAAAAATCATAACAAACTACACCAGAATCACCTAAATTACTTCGGCTACCGTAAATCACCCCCAACTATCCCTTACCACAACAAACTAAACCATATCATCTTAAAATTACAAAAAAAGGTGTACAAATCATAACAAACTATGCCAGACTCACCTAAATTACTTCGGCTACTCTAAATCATCACCAACTAACCCTTACCACAACAAACTAAACCCAATCACTTTTAAATTACAAAAAAAATGCTACTAACCAAAGCAAATTATGCCAAACTTACCTAAATTACTTCGGCTATCAAAAATCACCCCCAACTACAATTTACAGCAACAAACTAAGCCCAATCGCTTTAAAATTACAAAAAAATGCTAAAAATCATAACAAACTATACCAGAATCACCTAAATTACTTCGGCTACCGTAAATCACTTCCAACTATCCCTTACCACAACAAACCAAACCATATCATCTTAAAATTCAAAAAAAGGTGTACAAATCATAACGAACTATGCCAGACTCACCGAAATTACTTCGGCTACTCTAAATCATCACCAACTAACCCTTACCACAACAAACTAAACCCAATCACTTTAAAATTACAAAAAAATGCTACTAACCATAGCAAACTATGCCAAACTCACCTAAATTACTTCGGCTATCAAAAATCACCCCCAACTACACTGTACAGCAACAAACTAAGCCCAATCACTTTAAAATTACAAAAAAATTCTAAAAATCATAACAAACTACACCAGAATCACCTAAATTACTTCGGCTACCGTAAATCACCCCCAACTATCCCTTACCACAACAAACTAAACCATATCATCTTAAAATTACAAAAAAAGGTGTACAAATCATAACAAACTATGCCAGACTCACCTAAATTACTTCGGCTACTCTAAATCATCACCAACTAACCCTTACCACAACAAACTAAACCCAATCACTTTTAAATTACAAAAAAAATGCTACTAACCATAGCAAACTATGCCAAACTTACCTAAATTACTTCGGCTATCAAAAATCACCCCCAACTACAATTTACAGCAACAAACTAAGCCCAATCGCTTTAAAATTACAAAAAAATGCTAAAAATCATAACAAACTATACCAGAATCACCTAAATTACTTCGGCTACCGTAAATCACTTCCAACTATCCCTTACCACAACAAACCAAACCATATCATCTTAAAATTCAAAAAAAGGTGTACAAATCATAACGAACTATGCCAGACTCACCGAAATTACTTCGGCTACTCTAAATCATCACCAACTAACCCTTACCACAACAAACTAAACCCAATCACTTTATAATTACAAAAAATGCTACTAACCATAGCAAACTATGCAAAACTCACCTAAATTACTTCGGCTATCAAAAATCACCCCCAACTATACTTTACAGCAACAAACTAAGCCCAATCACTTTAAAATTACAAAAAAATGCTAAAAATCATAACAAACTATACCAGAATCACCTAAATTACTTCGGCTACCGTAAATCACCCCCAACTATCCCTTACCACAACAAACTAAACCATATCATCTTAAAATTACAAAAAAAGGTGTACAAATCATAACAAACTATGCCAGACTCACCTAAATTACTTCGGCTACTCTAAATCATCACCAACTAACCCTTACCACAACAAACTAAACCCAATCACTTTTAAATTACAAAAAAAATGCTGCTAACCATAGCAAACTATGCCAAACTTACCTAAATTACTTCGGCTATCAAAAATCACCCCCAACTACAATTTACAGCAACAAACTAAGCCCAATCGCTTTAAAATTACAAAAAAATGCTAAAAATCATAACAAACTATACCAGAATCACCTAAATTACTTCGGCTACCGTAAATCACCCCCAACTATCCCTTACCACAACAAACCAAACCATATCATCTTAAAATTACAAAAAAAAGGTGTACAAATCATAACAAACTATGCCAGACTTACCTAAATTACTTCGGCTACTCTAAATCATCACCAACTAACCCTTACCACAACAAACTAAACCCAATCACTTTTAAATTACAAAAAAATGCTACTAACCATAGCAAAATATGCCAAACTCACCTAAATTACTTCGGCTACCATAAATCATCACCAACTAACCCTTACCACACCAAACTAAACCCAATCACTTTTAAATTACAAAAAATGCTACTAACCATAGCAAAGTATGCCAAACTCACCTAAATTACTTCGGCTATCAAAAATCACCCCCAACTACACTTTACAGCAACAAACTAAGCCCAATCACTTTAAAATTACAAAAAAATGCTAAAAATCATAACAAACTATACCAGAATCACCTAAATTACTTCGGCTACCGTAAATCACTTCCAACTATCCCTTACCACAACAAACCAAACCATATCATCTTAAAATTCAAAAAAAGGTGTACAAATCATAACGAACTATGCCAGACTCACCGAAATTACTTCGGCTACTCTAAATCATCACCAACTAACCCTTACCACAACAAACTAAACCCAATCACTTTTAAATTACAAAAAATGCTACTAACCATAGCAAACTATGCAAAACTCACCTAAATTACTTTGGCTATCAAAAATCACCCCCAACTATACTTTACAGCAACAAACTAAGCCCAATCACTTTAAAATTACAAAAAAATGCTAAAAATCATAACAAACTATACCAGAATCACCTAAATTACTTCGGCTACCGTAAATCACCCCCAACTATCCCTTACCACAACAAACTAAACCATATCATCTTAAAATTACAAAAAAAGGTGTACAAATCATAACAAACTATGCCAGACTCACCTAAATTACTTCGGCTACTCTAAATCATCACCAACTAACCCTTACCACAACAAACTAAACCCAATCACTTTTAAATTACAAAAAAATGCTACTAACCATAGCAAACTATGCCAAACTCACCTAAATTACTTCGGCTATCAAAAATCACCCCCAACTACACTTTACAGCAACAAACTAAGCCCAATCACTTTAAAATTACAAAAAAATCCTAAAAATCATAACAAACTATACCAGAATCACCTAAATTACTTCAGCTAACGTAAATCACCCCCAACTATCCCTTACCACAACAAACCAAACCATATCATCTTAAAATTACAAAAAAAGGTGTACAAATCATAACAAACTATGCCAGACTCACCTAAATTACTTCGGCTACTCTAAATCATCACCAACTAACCCTTACCACAACAAACTAAACCCAATCATTTTTAAATTACAAAAAAATGCTACTAACCATAGCAAATTATGCCAGACTCACCTAATTTACATCGGCTACCATAAATCATCACCAACTAACCCTTACCACAACAAACTAAACCCAATCACTTTTAAATTACAAAAAAATGCTACTAACCATAGCAAACTATGCCAAACTCACCTAAATTACTTCGGCTATCAAAAATCAGCCCCAACTACACTTTACAGCAACAAACTAAGCCCAATCATTTTAAAATTACAAAAAAATTCTAAAAATCATAACAAACTATACCAGAATCACCTAAATTATTTCGGCTACCGTAAATCACCCCCAACTATCCCTTACCACAACAAACCTAACCATATCATCTTAAAATTACAAAAAAAGGTGAACAAATTATAACAAACTATGCCAGACTCACCTAAATTACTTCGGCTACTCTAAATCATCACCAACTAACCCTTACCACAACAAACTAAACCCAATCAGTTTAAAATTACAAAAAAATGCTAAAAATCATAACAAACTATACCAGAATCACCTAAATTACTTCGGCTACCGTAAATCACCCCCAACTATCCCTTACCACAACAAACCAAACCATATCATCTTAAAATTACAAAAAAATGCTACTAACCATAGCAAACTATGCCAAACTCATATAAATTACTTCGGCTATCCAAAATCACCCCCAACTACTATTTACATAAACAAACTAAGCCCAATCACTTTAAAATTACAAAAAAATGCTAAAAATCATAACAAACTATACCAGAATCACCTAAATTACATCGGCTACCACAAATCATCACCAACTAACCCTTACCACAACAAACTAAACCCAATCACTTTTAAATTACAAAAAAATGCTACTAACCATAGCAAACTATGCCAAACTCACCTAAATTACTTCGGCTATCAAAAATCACCCCCAACTACACTTTACAGCAACAAACTAAGCCCAATCACTTTAAAATTACAAAAAAATCCTAAAAATCATAACAAACTATACCAGAATCACCTAAATTACTTCAGCTAACGTAAATCACCCCCAACTATCCCTTACCACAACAAACCAAACCATATCATCTTAAAATTACAAAAAAAGGTGTACAAATCATAACAAACTATGCCAGACTCACCTAAATTACTTCGGCTACTCTAAATCATCACCAACTAACCCTTACCACAACAAACTAAACCCAATCATTTTTAAATTACAAAAAAATGCTACTAACCATAGCAAACTATGCCAGACTCACCTAATTTACATCGGCTACCATAAATCATCACCAACTAACCCTTACCACAACAAACTAAACCCAATCACTTTTAAATTACAAAAAAATGCTACTAACCATAGCAAACTATGCCAAACTCACCTAAATTACTTCGGCTATCAAAAATCAGCCCCAACTACACTTTACAGCAACAAACTAAGCCCAATCATTTTAAAATTACAAAAAAATTCTAAAAATCATAACAATCTATACCAGAATCACCTAAATTATTTCGGCTACCGTAAATCACCCCCAACTATCCCTTACCACAACAAACCTAACCATATCATCTTAAAATTACAAAAAAAGGTGAACAAATTATAACAAACTATGCCAGACTCACCTAAATTACTTCGGCTACTCTAAATCATCACCAACTAACCCTTACCACAACAAACTAAACCCAATCACTTTAAAATTACAAAAAAATGCTAAAAATCATAACAAACTATACCAGAATCACCTAAATTACTTCGGCTACCGTAAATCACCCCCAACTATCCCTTACCACAACAAACCAAACCATATCATCTTAAAATTACAAAAAAATGCTACTGTACAATCAACACGGCAGAATCTCGTGTGACTGACGTTAATGGTGAAGAAGAACAAAACACACACTCGAAGGACCAGCTGGTGATAGTGCACCAGCAACACGGAGTTGATGATCAAAGGACGTTTAAACTTAACAATTTAATTCACACACAATTGCGAGTGATCAGGACCACTTCGACTGATTTCACTCGCAGTAGAAACTTTATTTTCACGAACACGACTCAACTTAACTCTTCCACTAATACAATCGAACTCTGCCACTAATACAATCGAACTCTGCCACTAATACAATCGAACTCTGCCACTAATACAATCGAACTCTAACAACCATCAACCATCAAACTCTATCAACCATACAACTCAACATCATAGCCCATGTTAAGGCCCTTTAAGAACAAACCCCCTCCGTCCAATATTGGTCACCTGACAACGGTCGGGGGTGAGAAACTCACCACCCACTTGGAATTACCCAGCTTCGGGGTGAAACGACCGTTGTCATTGTCGGCACCATCAAATTGGACGAACAGGAAGTTTGTCTTAATTGTACACAAAGGAATTAGCATATTCCCAACAAATTAGGAAAAATTGAAAAGGCTCCAATCTTCTTAATAGCTTTCTCCTCATAAACTTTTAGAGAGGACACAACCAATTCGGTGCCGGTCAAAGGGACCGAACATACCGCCCCCTTTGAACTCACCGAGTTCAACACTAAAAATCTATGAAGTTAAACAAAATACAAAAAACAACACAACACAAGAGAATACAGATCTCGTGACAACTTAGCATAAGAAACACATGAATATGAAGAAACAACCAAAATTGCGCATTAGTGTCTCTCTCACTGTCTCTTACGGCTAACACTTGCGCAACACGCACTTCAAAGGACCATCGGCCTTACACAATCATCACCAGCGCTAAACGTCCAAGATGAGATGCACAGGCGAACCTTGCCCATCTTCTGACGAAGCGATGGTTGATTGTCCTCAGGGACGATGTCCAAATCCTGGACTGGAGGATCACAGTCCGGAACGATCACTTGAGACGGACCCGCAGCTGTACCGCATCCTCGCGAACTCACTCGCATGTGAGCGAAGTCGCGCTTCGTTGACATCGGGATAGCCTGCTCGTGTGGAAGTCGTCCAAGTCGTATGCGTTCCGCGAAGTCACCGGACCTCTGCTTGTTGAAAGGCCAAGGGGTCGGGGTTGGAGGTGGCCAAATGAATGGGACACGAGGAATGTGGGGCGGGAATTCAAACCGGACCCGACTCGACAACGTCAACGTTTCAATCTGCGCGACAATTCGTTCGGCCATCGCTGCGAAGCGTTTCGATCGGGATTTGACCGCACCCGACATTCGGTTCAACAATTGCCAGATTCGCTGGCGGACGAAAGACAACTTGGCTAATTGCCTGATAGCTGGCTGCAATTCGCGAAATCTCCAAACTGGACCGAAATCGCCTTCGTCTTTCGACTCGACACCGCGAAACCGGGATTTCTTTCGCGCTCTCGACGCATTCATCGGCTCTAAGCGCAAACCGTTTCGCGGCTGATCGTTACTTGCCTGGGTGAACTCTGGGCCGCGTGCCCAAGTCACTTGCTTCGATGGCGGCTTGAATGCGACGACTCTGCGACTCAGACTCGCAGACTCGCTCGCGGGATTCACACGCCGCGGTTTCACCGAAGCGCTCAAATTTCGGACGTCGACTCCGCGAATCGCAATTGACCCATGCCGATCCGCGGATGACTCCTTCAACCGAACTGGTTTCCTCGTCATAACACCGCTCTTTCTCGTGACGTTTGGTTTCGACAAACTCGCGCTCCTCGCGACTGATTTTGCTAATCGGCGAGCCGTACCGAGCTCCGATTTCGATTCAGCAACAATTTGTTGGAGTGACACGCGACTCCTTGACTTCGTGAATTTCGCCTTACATCTGCTGCCCGGTGCACCCGAGCTAATGTCAAAAGTGGCCCGGTGCTTCTCACGGGAAGCCTCTGAACGCAACACATGATCTTTAATTGAAAACCGCTCCGAAGTTCCGATTCCGACCCGTACCGCGGCCGGTTCCGCGAGTACGTCGGAGAATTGCGCACATGTTCTCGTAACATGCACGGCTGCCAACTGGTCCAATGACCATTTCGATTTCGGCTGTTTTCGAATTATTGACCGTTTGCGCGCCGTTAGCAGCCTCGCACATACTGCTAGCCCGTTCGCGCTTGATGACGATCCGACAAGTTTCGTCGTACTTTCGGATGTCTGCTTCGCGTGTGTGGAGAGCTCCGAGCTCCTCAAGTCGGAATCGTTTTCCATACACGCATTCTGATCAATTTCATGAGTTTTCTTCTCAGTCGATTCGTTGTCCTCGACGCTCGTCGTCTTCGGACCCTTTTGGGCGCTCGCGCCGCTCTCAACCCGTTCGCGGTCTGCCGCCGCTAGACCACTTTGCGTCTCGCCGTTTTCGCCGAACGGTTCGCACGCGAAATTGCTCAAATGCTTCGTCTCATCGCTCAGAATCGGTAGCTCCTCTACGCGTTTCCGGCTTTCGTGTGACCGACCGAGCTCGTCGCCGTCACGTTTGCTCTGGCACCTGGAGGTGCGTCTTGTTATCTCACCCTTCGATTCATCGATTGAATCTGGAGGGCCTTCCGGTACCGCAATCTCCCCGACAAGATCGGACGCGACTTTACGCCATTCGTTGATTCCGCCGTCTTGGTCGCTGAAGGCCGGTAGACCGAAAGCCGCGGTCGGGTTCCTCGTTGGAACCGCGGTTGCCGATGTTGGAATTGCAAAATTTACTTTACGTTGTTCTAATAAAGTTGTGATCTTTGCACGTGTATTATGAAACTGCCCGTCGAAAGCGTCTCTTTCGGCATCGTCGGGAGATTTCAGAATTGACTCGATTTCTCTTTGAACGGTCGCGAATTCGTCGGCCATCGGTTGCATTGTGTCGAGTCGCGACATTAACTCGTACACATCATGTTCGTTGTTAAACCGCTCCACGAATCGCCTTATCCGTTGGATGTTACCTTTTATTGCATCGCGGGATACAATTAGCCAATTTAAATGAGCCGAAGTCGATTCGGTCATGTTTATGAATTTCACTCGCGACGCGCGGCCGAATGAAATGGAACAAATTACTGAAAATGGTGAAGGCCAGTTATCGGAACTGCTACCTTGCACGCTTGTCGAATCAAATGTGAAGCAGAGGAAGTTAGATTAGGACTGACCTTTCTCTCTTCGGTGATGATCTCGCTTGGACTTCTGAAGACCGCGGACGCTGCGGTCGCTGGATCTCCTGCAGATCGGACGCTGGGGTCGCGTGGATTCTGGAGAATGGACGCTCCGGTCGCTGATTCTCCTGCTGAGTGGACGCTACGGTCGCATGGCTTCTCGGAGATGGACGCTGCGGTCGCTGGATCTCCCCTTCACTTGATATGGACGCTGGGGTCGCATGTGCTCTTTCGCTGATCTCGTTCTTAAATTGGACGACTTCTTGGAGTTGTCCCTCACTTGTGCGACTTCTCTTAAGTCGGCTTCATGGATGTTCCTCGTTGCTGGAACTTCTGCTGCCTGGACGCTGCGGTCGCTTACAGCTTCTGGATTCCTGGAGAACGGACGTCGTGGGCGTCGCTGATCTCCCAGGAGATGGACACTGGTCGCTTGAGTTCCTTTGCGGTCGTCGCTGAACCCCTGTTGGACACAGCCGTCGCCTCTCGATGCTTCACGGTTTCTAACGGACTGCTGGCGCTGAATCCGGCTCGAAGGACCAAAAATGTGCAGTCAACACGGCAGAATCTCGTGTGACTGACGTTAATGGTGAAGAAGAACAAAACACACACTCGAAGGACCAGCTGGTGATAGTGCACCAGCAACACGGAGTTGATGATCAAAGGACGTTTAAACTTAACAATTTAATTCACACACAATTGCGAGTGATCAGGACCACTTCGACTGATTTCACTCGCAGTAGAAACTTTATTTTCACGAACACGACTCAACTTAACTCTTCCACTAATACAATCGAACTCTGCCACTAATACAATCGAACTCTGCCACTAATACAATCGAACTCTGCCACTAATACAATCGAACTCTAACAACCATCAACCATCAAACTCTATCAACCATACAACTCAACATCATAGCCCATGTTAAGGCCCTTTAAGAACAAACCCCCTCCGTCCAATATTGGTCACCTGACAACGGTCGGGGGTGAGAAACTCACCACCCACTTGGAATTACCCAGCTTCGGGGTGAAACGACCGTTGTCATTGTCGGCACCATCAAATTGGACGAACAGGAAGTTTGTCTTAATTGTACACAAAGGAATTAGCATATTCCCAACAAATTAGGAAAAATTGAAAAGGCTCCAATCTTCTTAATAGCTTTCTCCTCATAAACTTTTAGAGAGGACACAACCAATTCGGTGCCGGTCAAAGGGACCGAACAGCTACTAACCATAGCAAACTATGCCAAACTCATATAAATTACTTCGGCTATCCAAAATCACCCCCAACTACTATTTACATAAACAAACTAAGCCCAATCACTTTAAAATTACAAAAAAATGCTAAAAATCATAACAAACTATACCAGAATCACCTAAATTACTTCGGCTACCGTAAATCGCCCCCAACTATCCCTTACCACAACAAACCAAACCATATCATCTTAAAATTACAAAAAAAGGTGTACAAATCATAACAAATTATGCCAGACTCACCTAAATTACTTCGGCTACTCAAAATCATCACCAACTAACCTTTACCACAACAAACTAAACCCAATCGCTTTTAAATCACAAAAAAATGCTACTGACCATAGCAAACTATGCCAAACTCACCTAAATTACTTCGGCTACCATAAATCATCACCAACTAACACTTACCACAACAAACAAAACCCAATCACTTTTAAATTACAAAAAAATGCTACTAACCATAGCAAACTATGCCAAACTCATAAAAATTACTTCGGCTATCCAAAATCACCCCCAATTACACTTTACATAAACAAACTAAGCCCAATCACTTTAAAATTACAAAAAAATGCTAAAAATCATAACAAACTATACCAGAATCACCTAAATTACTTCGGCTACCGTAAATCACCCCCAACTATCCCTTACCACAACAAACCAAACCATATCATCTTATAATTAAAAAAAAAGGTGTACAAATCATAACAAACTATGCCAGACTCACCTAAATTACTTCGGCTACTCTAAATCATCACCAACTAACCCTTACCACAACAAACTAAACCCAATCACTTTTAAATTACAAAAAAATGCTACTAACCATAGCAAACTATGCCAAACCCACCTAAATTACTTTGGCTATCAAAAAACAACCTTAACTACACTTTACAGCAACAAACTAAGCCCAATCACTTTAAAATTACAAAAATATGCTAAAAATCATAACAAACTATACCAGAATCACCTAAATTACTTCGGCTACCGTAAATCACCCCCAACTATCCCTTACCACAACAAACCAAACCATATCATCTTATAATTACAAAAAAAGGTGTACAAATCATAACAAACTATGCCAGACTCACCTAAATTACTTCGGCTACTCTAAATCATCACCAACTAACCCTTACCACAACAAACTAAACCCAATCACTTTTAAATTACAAAAAAATGCTACTAACCATAGCAAACTATGCCAAACCCACCTAAATTACTTTGGCTATCAAAAAACAACCTTAACTACACTTTACAGCAACAAACTAAGCCCAATCACTTTAAAATTACAAAAAAATGCTAAAAATCATAACAAACTATGCCAGACTCACCTAAATTACTTCGGCTACTCTAAATCACCCCCAACTATCCCTTACCACAACAAACCAAACCATATCATCTTATAATTACAAAAAAAGGTGTACAAATCATAACAAACTATGCCAGACTCACCTAAATTACTTCGGCTACTCTAAATCATCACCAACTAACCCTTACCACAACAAACTAAACCCAATCACTTTTAAATTACAAAAAAATGCTACTAACCATAGCAAACTATGCCAAACCCACCTAAATTACTTTGGCTATCAAAAAACAACCTTAACTACACTTTACAGCAACAAACTAAGCCCAATCACTTTAAAATTACAAAAAAATGCTAAAAATCATAACAAACTATACCAGAATCACCTAAATTACTTCGGCTACCGTAAATCGCCCCCAACTATCCCTTAACACAACAAACCTAACCATATCATGTTAAAATTACAAAAAAAGATGAACAAATTATAACAAACTATGCCAGACTCACCTAAATTACTTCGGCTACTCTAAATCATCACCAACTAACCCTTACCACAACAAACTAAACCCAATCACATTTAAATTACAAAAAAATGATATTAACCATAGCAAACTATGCCAAACTCACCTAAATTACTTCGGCTACCATAAATCATCACCAACTTACCCATACCACAACAAACTAAGCCCAATCACTTTTAAATTAAAAAAAAATGCTACTAACCATAGCAAACTATGCCAAACTCACCTAAATTACTTCGGCTACCATAAATCATCACCAACTAACCCTTACCACAACAAACTAAACCCAATCACATTTAAAATACAAAAAAATGCTACTAACCATAGCAAACTATGCCAAACTCACCTAAATTACTTCGGCTATCAAAAATCACCCCCAACTACACTTTACAGCTACAAACTAAGCCCAATCACTTTAAAATTACAAAAAAATGCTAAAAATCATAACAAACTATAGCAGAATCACCTAAATTACTTCGGCTACCGTAAATCACCCCCAACTATCCCTTACCACAACAAACCAAACCATATCATCTTATAATTACAAAAAAAGGTGTACAAATCATAACAAACTATGCCAGACTCACCTAAATTACTTCGGCTACTCTAAATCATCACCAACTAACCCTTACCACAACAAACTAAACCCAATCACTTTTAAATTACAAAAAAATTCTACTAACCATAGCAAACTATGCCAAACCCACCTAAATTACTTTGGCTATCAAAAAACAACCTTAACTACACTTTACAGCAACAAACTAAGCCCAATCACTTTAAAATTACAAAAAAATGCTAAAAATCATAACAAACTATACCAGAATTACCTAAATTACTTCGGCTACCGTAAATCGCCCCCAACTATCCCTTACCACAACAAACCTAACCATATCATGTTAAAATTACAAAAAAAGGTGAACAAATTATAACAAACTATGCCAGACTCACCTAAATTACTTCGGCTACTCTAAATCATCACCAACTAACCCTTACCACAACAAACTAAACCCAATCACATTTAAATTACAAAAAAATGATATTAACCATAGCAAACTATGCCAAACTCACCTAAATTACTTCGGCTACCATAAATCATCACCAACTTACCCTTACCACAACAAACTAAGCCCAATCACTTTTAAATTACAAAAAAATGCTACTAACCATAGCAAACTATGCCAAACTCACCTAAATTACTTCGGCTACCATAAATCATCACCAACTAACCCTTACCACAACAAACTAAACCCAATCACATTTAAAATACAAAAAAATGCTACTAACCATAGCAAACTATGCCAAACTCACCTAAATTACTTCGGCTATCAAAAATCACCCCCAACTACACTTTACAGCTACAAACTAAGCCCAATCACTTTAAAATTACAAAAAAATGCTAAAAATCATAACAAACTATACCAGAATCACCTAAATTACTTCGGCAAACGTAAATCACCCCCAACTATCCCTTACCACAACAAACCAAACCATATCATCTTAAAATTACAAAAAAAGGTGAACAAATTATAACAAACTATGCCAGACTCACCTAAATTACTTCGGCTACTCTAAATCATCACCAACTAACCCTTACCACAACAAACTAAACCCAATCACTTTATAATTACAAAAAAATGTAAAAAATCATAACAAACTATACCAGAATCACCTAAATTACTTCGGCTACCGTAAATCGCCCCCAACTATCCCTTAACACAACAAACCTAACCATATCATGTTAAAATTACAAAAAAAGGTGAACAAATTATAACAAACTATGCCAGACTCACCTAAATTACTTCGGCTACTCTAAATCACCCCCAACTATCCCTTACCACAACAAACCAAACCATGTCATCTTAAAATTACAAAAAAAGGAGTACAAATCATAACAAACTATGCCAGACTCACCGAAATTACTTCGGCTACTCTAAATCATCACCAACTAACCCTTACCACAACAAACTAAACCCAATCACTTTTAAATTACAAAAATATGCTACTAACCATAGCAAACTATGCAAAGCTCACCTAAATTACTTCGGCTATCAAAAATCACCCCCAACTACACTTTACAGCAACAAACTAAGCCCAATCACTTTAAAATTACAAAAAAATTCTAAAAATCATAACAAACTATACCAGAATCACCTAAATTACTTCGGCTACCGTAAATCACCCCCAACTATCCCTTACCACAACAAACCAAACCATATCATCTTAAAATTACAAAAAAAGGTGTACAAATCATAACAAACTATGCCAGACACACCTAAATTACTTCGGCTACTCTAAATCATCACCAACTAATCCTTACCACAACAAACTAAACCCAATCACATTTAAATTACAAAAAAATGATACTAACCATAGCAAACTATGCCAAACTCACCTAAATTACTTCGGCTACCATAAATCATCACCAACTTACCCTTACCACAACAAACTAAGCCCAATCACTTTAATATTACAAAAAATGCTACTAACCATAGCAAACTATGCCAAACTCACCTAAATTACTTCGGCTACCATAAATCATCACCAACAAACCCTTACCACAACAAAGTAATCTCAATCACCTTTAAATTACAAAAAAATGCTACTAACCATAGCAAACTATGCCAAACTTACCTAAATTACTTCGGCTATCAAAAATCACCCCCAACTACACTTTACAGCAACAAACTAAGCCCAATCACTTTAAAATTACAAAAAAATGCTAAAAATCATAACAAACTATACCAGAATCACCTAAATTACTTCGGCTACCGTAAATCACCCCCAACTATCCCTTACCACAACAAACCAAACCATGTCATCTTAAAATTACAAAAAAAGGAGTACAAATCATAACAAACTATGCCAGACTCACCTAAATTACTTCGGCTACTCTAAATCATCACCAACTAACCCTTACCACAACAAACTAAACCCAATCACATTTAAATTGCAAAAAAATGATACTAACCATAGCAAACTATGCCAAACTCACCTAAATTACTTCGGCTACCATAAATCATCACCAACTAACCCTTACCACAACAAACTAAACCCAATCACTTTTAAATTACAAAAAAATGCTACTATCCATAGCAAACTATGCCAAACTCACCTAAAATACTTCGGCTATCAAAAATCACCCCCAACTACACTTTACAGCAACAAACTAAGCCCAATCACTTTAAAATTACAAAAAAATGCTGAAAATCATAACAAACTATACCAGACTCACCTAAATTACTTCGGCTACTCTAAATCATCACCAACTAACCCTTACCACAACAAACTAAACCCAATCAATTTTAAATTACAAAAATATGCTACTAACCATAGCAAACTATGCCAAACTCACCTAAATTACTTCGGCTACCATAAATCATCACCAACTAACCCTTACCACAACAAACTAAACCCAATCACTTTAAATTACAAAAAAATGCTACTAACCATAGCAAACTATGCCAAACTCACCTAAATTACTTCGGCTATCAAAAATCACCCCCAACTACACTTTACAGACTCAAACTAAGCCCAATCACTTTAAAATTACAAAAAAATGCTAAAAATCATAACAAACTATACCAGAATCACCTAAATTACTTCGGCTACCGTAAATCACCCCCAACTATCCCTTACCACAACAAACCAAACCATATCATCTTATAATTAAAAAAAAAGGTGTACAAATCATAACAAACTATGCCAGACTCACCTAAATTACTTCGGCTACTCTAAATCATCACCAACTAACCCTTACCACAACAAACTAAACCCAATCACTTTTAAATTACAAAAAAATGCTACTAACCATAGCAAACTATGCCAAACCCACCTAAATTACTTTGGCTATCAAAAAACAACCTTAACTACACTTTACAGCAACAAACTAAGCCCAATCACTTTAAAATTACAAAAAAATGCTAAAAATCATAACAAACTATACCAGAATCACCTAAATTACTTCGGCTACCGTAAATCACCCCCAACTATCCCTTACCACAACAAACCAAACCATATCATCTTATAATTACAAAAAAAGGTGTACAAATCATAACAAACTATGCCAGACTCACCTAAATTACTTCGGCTACTCTAAATCATCACCAACTAACCCTTACCACAACAAACTAAACCCAATCACTTTTAAATTACAAAAAAATGCTACTAACCATAGCAAACTATGCCAAACCCACCTAAATTACTTTGGCTATCAAAAAACAACCTTAACTACACTTTACAGCAACAAACTAAGCCCAATCACTTTAAAATTACAAAAAAATGCTAAAAATCATAACAAACTATGCCAGACTCACCTAAATTACTTCGGCTACTCTAAATCACCCCCAACTATCCCTTACCACAACAAACCAAACCATATCATCTTATAATTACAAAAAAAGGTGTACAAATCATAACAAACTATGCCAGACTCACCTAAATTACTTCGGCTACTCTAAATCATCACCAACTAACCCTTACCACAACAAACTAAACCCAATCACTTTTAAATTACAAAAAAATGCTACTAACCATAGCAAACTATGCCAAACCCACCTAAATTACTTTGGCTATCAAAAAACAACCTTAACTACACTTTACAGCAACAAACTAAGCCCAATCACTTTAAAATTACAAAAAAATGCTAAAAATCATAACAAACTATACCAGAATCACCTAAATTACTTCGGCTACCGTAAATCGCCCCCAACTATCCCTTAACACAACAAACCTAACCATATCATGTTAAAATTACAAAAAAAGATGAACAAATTATAACAAACTATGCCAGACTCACCTAAATTACTTCGGCTACTCTAAATCATCACCAACTAACCCTTACCACAACAAACTAAACCCAATCACATTTAAATTACAAAAAAATGATATTAACCATAGCAAACTATGCCAAACTCACCTAAATTACTTCGGCTACCATAAATCATCACCAACTTACCCTTACCACAACAAACTAAGCCCAATCACTTTTAAATTAAAAAAAAATGCTACTAACCATAGCAAACTATGCCAAACTCACCTAAATTACTTCGGCTACCATAAATCATCACCAACTAACCCTTACCACAACAAACTAAACCCAATCACATTTAAAATACAAAAAAATGCTACTAACCATAGCAAACTATGCCAAACTCACCTAAATTACTTCGGCTATCAAAAATCACCCCCAACTACACTTTACAGCTACAAACTAAGCCCAATCACTTTAAAATTACAAAAAAATGCTAAAAATCATAACAAACTATAGCAGAATCACCTAAATTACTTCGGCTACCGTAAATCACCCCCAACTATCCCTTACCACAACAAACCAAACCATATCATCTTATAATTACAAAAAAAGGTGTACAAATCATAACAAACTATGCCAGACTCACCTAAATTACTTCGGCTACTCTAAATCATCACCAACTAACCCTTACCACAACAAACTAAACCCAATCACTTTTAAATTACAAAAAAATTCTACTAACCATAGCAAACTATGCCAAACCCACCTAAATTACTTTGGCTATCAAAAAACAACCTTAACTACACTTTACAGCAACAAACTAAGCCCAATCACTTTAAAATTACAAAAAAATGCTAAAAATCATAACAAACTATACCAGAATTACCTAAATTACTTCGGCTACCGTAAATCGCCCCCAACTATCCCTTACCACAACAAACCTAACCATATCATGTTAAAATTACAAAAAAAGGTGAACAAATTATAACAAACTATGCCAGACTCACCTAAATTACTTCGGCTACTCTAAATCATCACCAACTAACCCTTACCACAACAAACTAAACCCAATCACATTTAAATTACAAAAAAATGATATTAACCATAGCAAACTATGCCAAACTCACCTAAATTACTTCGGCTACCATAAATCATCACCAACTTACCCTTACCACAACAAACTAAGCCCAATCACTTTTAAATTACAAAAAAATGCTACTAACCATAGCAAACTATGCCAAACTCACCTAAATTACTTCGGCTACCGTAAATCGCCCCCAACTATCCCTTAACACAACAAACCTAACCATATCATGTTAAAATTACAAAAAAAGGTGAACAAATTATAACAAACTATGCCAGACTCACCTAAATTACTTCGGCTACTCTAAATCACCCCCAACTATCCCTTACCACAACAAACCAAACCATGTCATCTTAAAATTACAAAAAAAGGAGTACAAATCATAACAAACTATGCCAGACTTACCTAAATTACTTCGGCTACTCTAAATCATCACCAACTAACCCTTACCACAACAAACTAAACCCAATCACTTTTAAATTACAAAAAAATGCTACTAACCATAGCAAACTATGCCAAACTCACCTAAATTACTTCGGAAACCATAAATAATCACCAACTAACCCTTACCACAACAAACTAAACCCAATCACTTTCAAATTACAAAAAAATGCAACTAACCATAGCAAACTATGCCAAACTCACCTAAATTACTTCGGCTATCAAAAATCACCTTCAACTACACTTTACAGCAACAAACTAAGCCCAATCACTTTAAAATTACAAAAAAATGATAAAAATCATAACAAACTTAACCAAGATCACCTAAATTACTTCGGCTAACGTAAATCACCCCCAACTATACCTTACCACAACAAACCAAACCACATCATCTTAAAATTTCAAAAAAAGGTGTACAAATCATAACAAACAATGCCAGACTCACCTAAATTACTTCGGCAACTCTAAATAATCACCAACTAACCCTTACCACAACAAACTAAATCCAATTACTTTTAAATTACAAAAAAATGCTACTAACCATAGCAAACTATGCCAAACTCACCTAAATTACTTCGGCTACCATAAATCATCACAAACTAACCCTTACCACAACAAACTAAACCCAATCACTTTTAAATTACAAAAAAATGCTACTAACCATAGCAAACTATGCCAAACTCACCTAAATTACTTCGGCTATCAAAAATCACACCCAACTACACTTTACAGCAACAAATTAAGCCCAATCACTTTAAAATTACAAAAAAATGATAAAAATCATAACAAACTATACCAGAATCACCTAAAGTACTTCGGCTACCGTAAATCACCCCCAACTATCCCTTACCACAACAAACCAAACCATATCACCTTAAAATTACAAAACAAGGTGTACAAATCATAACAAACTATGCCAGATTTACCTAAATTACTTCGGCTACTCTAAATCATCACCAACTAACCCTTACCACAACAACCTAAACCCAGTCACTTTTAAATTACAAAAAAATGCTACTAACCATAGCAAACTATGCCAAACTCACCTAAATTACTTCGGCTACCATAAATCATCACCAACTAACCCTTACCACAACAAACTAAACCCAATCACTTTTAAATTACAAAAAAATACTACTAACCATAGCAAACTATGCCAAACTCACCTAAATTACTTCGGCTATCAAAAATCACCCCCAACTACACTTTACAGCAACAAATTAAGCCCAATCACTTTAAAATTACAAAAAATGATAAAAATCATAACAAACTATACCAGAATCACCTAAATTACTTCGGCTACCGTAAATCACCCCCAACTATCCCTTACCACAACAAACCAAACCATATCATCTTAATATTACAAAAAAAGTTGTACAAATCATAACAAACTATGCCAGACTTACCTAAATTACTTCGGCTACTCTAAATCATCACCAACTAACACTTACCACTACAAACTAAACCCAATCACTTTTAAATTACAAAAAAATGCTACTAACCATAGCAAACTAGCCAAACTCACCTAAATTACTTCGGCAACCATAAATCATCACCAACTAACCCTTACCACAACAAACTAAACAAAATCACTTTTAAATTACAAAAAAATGCTACTAACCCTAGAAAACTATGCCAAACTCACCTAAATTACTTCGGCTAACATAAATCATCACCAACTAACCCTTACCACAACAAACTAAACCCAATCACTTTTAAATTACAAAAAAAATGCTACTAACCATAGCAAACTATGCCAAACTCACCTAAATTACTTCGGCTACCATAAATCATCACCAACTAACCCTTACCACAACAAACTAAACCCAATCACTTTTAAATTACAAAAAAATGCTACTAACCGTAGCAAACTATGCCAAACTCACCTAAATTACTTCGGCTATCAAAAATCACTCCCAACTACACTTTACAGCAACAAACTTAGCCCAATCACTTTAAAATTACAAAAAAATGCTAAAAATCATAACAAACTATACCAGAATCACCTAAATTACTTCGGCTACCGTAAATCACCCCCAACTATACCTTACCACAACAAACCAAACCACATCATCTTAAAATTACAAAAAAAGGTGTACAAATCATAACAAACAATGCCAGACTCACCTAAATTACTTCGGCTACTCTAAATCATCACCAACTAACCCTTACCACAACAAACTAAACCCAATCACATTTAAATTACAAAAAAAAGCTACTAACGATAGCAAACTATGCCAAACTCACCTAAATTACTTCGGCTATCAAAAATCACACCCAACTACACTTTACAGCAACAAACTAAGCCCAATCACTTTAAAATTACAAAAAAATGCTAAAAATTATAACAAACTATACCAGAATCACCTAAATTACTTCGGCTACCGTAAATCACCCCCAACTATCCCTTACCACAACAAACCAAACCTTATCATCTTAAAATTACAAAAAAAGGTGTACAAATCATAACAAACTATGCCAGACTCACCTAAATTACTTCGGCTACTCTAAATCATCACCAACTAACCCTTACCACAACAAACTAAACCCAATCAATTTTAAATTACAAAAAAATGCTAGTAACCATAGCAAACTATGCCAAACTCACCTAAATTACTTCGGCTACCATAAATGATCACCAACTAAACCTTACCACAACAAACTAAACCCAATCACTTTTAAATTACAAAAAAATGCTACTAACCATAGCAAACTATGCCAAACTCACCTAAATTACTTCGGCTATCAAAAATCACCCCCAACTACACTTTAAAGCAACAAATTAAGCCCAATCACTTTAAAATTACAAAAAAATGCTAAAAATCATAACAAACTATACCAGAATCACCTAAATTACTTCGGCTACCGTAAATCACCCCCAACTATCCCTTACCACAACAAACCAAACCATATCACCTTAAAATTACAAAACAAGGTGTACAAATCATAACAAACTATGCCAGATTTACCTAAATTACTTCGGCTACTCTAAATCATCACCAACTAACCCTTACCACAACAAACTAAACCCAATCACTTTTAAATTACAAAAAAATGCTACTAACCATAGCAAACTATCCCAAACTCACCTAAATTACTTCGGCTACCATAAATCATCACCAACTAACCCTTACCACAACAAACTAAACCCAATCACTTTTAAATTACAAAAAAATGCTACTAACCATTGCAAACTATGCCAAACTCACCTAAATTACTTCGGATATCAAAAATCACTCCCAACTACACTTTACAGCAACAAACTTAGCCCAATCACTTTAAAATTACAAAAAAATGCTAAAAATCATAACAAACTATACCAGAATCACCTAAATTACTTCGGCTACCGTAAATCACCCCCAACTATCCCTTACCACAACAAACCAAACTATATCATCTTAAAATTACAAAAAAAGGTGTACAAATCATAACAAACTATGCCAGACTCACCTAAATTACTTCGGCTACTCTAAATCATCACCAACTAACCCTTACCACAACAAACTAAACCCAATAATTTTTAAATTACAAAAAAATGCTACTAACCATTGCAAACTATGCCAAACACACCTAAATTACTTCGGCTATCAAAAATCACCCCCAACTACACTTTACAGCAACAAACTAAGCCCAATCACTTTAAAATTACAAAAAAATGCTAAATATCATAACAAACTATACCAGAATCACCTAAATTACTTCGGCTACCGTAAATCACCCCCAACTATCCATTACCACAACAAACCAAACCATATCATCTTAAAATTACAAAAAAGGTGTACAAATCATAACAAACTATGCCAGACTCACCTAAATTTCTTCGGGTACTCTAAATCATCACCAACTAACCCTTACCACAACAAACTAAACCCAATCACTTTTAAATTACAAAAAAAAGCTACTAATCATAGCAAACTATGCCAAACTCACCTAAATAACTTCGGCTACCATAAATCATCACCAACTAACCCTTACCACAACAAACTAAACCCAATCACTTTTAAATTACCAAAAAATGCTACTAACCATAGCAAACTATGCCAAACTCACCTAAATTACTTCGGCTATCAAAAATCACCCCCAACTACACTTTACAGCAACAAACTAAGCCCAATCACTTTAAAATTACAAAAAAATGCTAAAAATCATAACAAACTATACCAGAATCACCTAAATTACTTCGGCTACCGTAAATCACCCCCAACTATCCCTTACCACAACAAACCAAACCATATCATCTTAAAATTACAAAAAAAGGTGTACAAATCATAACAAACTATGCCAGACTCACCTAAATTACTTCGGCTACTCTAAATCATCACCAACTAACCCTTACCACAACAAACTAAACCCAATCACTTTTAAATTACAAAAAAATGCTACTAACCATAGCAAACTATCCCAAACTCACCTAAATTACTTCGGCTACCATAAATCATCACCAACTAACCCTTACCACAACAAACTAAACCCAATCACTTTTAAATTACAAAAAAATGCTACTAACCATTGCAAACTATGCCAAACTCACCTAAATTACTTCGGATATCAAAAATCACCCCCAACTACATTTTACATAAACAAACTAAGCCCAATCACTTTAAAATTACAAAAAAATGCCAAAAATCATAACAAACTATACCAGAATCACCTAAATTACTTCGGCTACCGTAAATCACCCCCAACTATCTCTTACCACAACAAACCAAACCATATCATCTTAAAATTACAAAAAAAGTGTACAAATCATAACAAACTATGCCAAACTCACCTAAATTACTTCGGCTACTCTAAATCATCACCAACTAACCCTTACCACAACAAACTAAACCCAATCACTTTTAAATTACAAAAAAATGCTACTAACCATAGCAAACTATGCCAAACTCACCTAAATTACTTCGGCTACCATAAATCATCACCAACTAACCCTTACCACAACAAACTAAACCCAATCACTTTTAAATTACAAAAAAATGCTACTAAACATAGCAAACTATGCCAAACTCACCTAAATTACTTCGGCTATCAAAAATCACCCCCAACTACACTTTACAGCAACAAACTAAGCCCAATCACTTTAAAATTACAAAAAAATGCTAAAAATCATAACAAACTATACCAGAATCACCTAAATTACTTCGGCTACCGTAAATCACCCCCAACTATCCCTTACCACAACAAACCAAACCATATCATCTTAAAATTACAAAAAAGGTGTACAAATCATAACAAACTATGCCAGACTCACCTAAATTACTTCGGCTACTCTAAATCATCACCAACTAACCCTTACCACAACAAACTAAACCCAATCAATTTAAATTACAAAAAAATGTTACTAACCATAGCAAACTATGCCAAACTCACCTAAATTACTTCGGCTACCATAAATCATCACCAACTAACCCTTACCACAGCAAACTAAACCCAATCACTTTTAAATTACAAAAAAATGCTACTAACCATAGCAAACTATGCCAAACACACCTAAATTACTTCGGCTATCAAAAATCACCCCCAACTACACTTTACAGCAACAAACTAAGCCCAATCACTTTAAAATTACAAAAAAATGCTAAAAATCATAACAAACTATACCAGAATCACCTAAATTACTTCGGCTACCGTAAATTACCCCCAACTATTCCTTTCCACAATAAACCAAACCATATCATCTTAAAATTACAAAAAAAGGTGTACAAATCATAACAAATTATGCCAGACTCACCTAAATTACTTCGGCTACTCTAAATCATCACCAACTAACCCTTACAACAACAAACTAAAGCCAATCACTTTTAAATTACAAAAAAATGCTACTAACCATAGCAAACTATGCCAAACTCACCTAAATTACTTCGGCTATCAAAAATCACCCCCAACTACACTTTACAGCAACAAACTAAGCCCAATCACTTTAAAATTACAAAAAAATGCTAAAAATCTTAACAAACTATACCAGAATCACCTAAATTACTTCGGCTACCGTAAATCACCCCCAACTATCCCTTACCACAACAAACCAAACCATATCATCTTAAAATTACAAAAAAAGGTGTACAAATCATAACAAACTATGCCAGACTCACCTAAATTACTTCGGCTACTCTAAATCATCACCAACTAACCTTTACAACAACAAACTAAAGCCAATCACTTTTAAATTACAAAAAAATGCTACTAACCATAGCAAACTATGCCAAACTCACCTAAATTACTTCGGCTATCAAAAATCACCCCCAACTACACTTTACAGCAACAAACTAAGCCCAATCACTTTAAAATTACAAAAAAATGCTAAAAATCTTAACAAACTATACCAGAATCACCTAAATTACTTCGGCTACCGTAAATCACCCCCAACTATCCCTTACCACAACAAACCAAACCATATCATCTTAAAATTACAAAAAAAGGTGTACAATTCATAACAAACTATGCCAGAATCACCTAAATTACTTCGGCTACCGTAAATCACTCCCAACTATCCCTTACCACAACAAATCAAACCATATCATCTTAAAATTACAAAAAAAGGTGTACAAATTATAACAAACAATGCCAGACTCACCTAAATTACTTCGGCTACTCTAAATCATTACCAACTGACCCTTACCACAACAAACTAAACCCAATCACATTTAAATTACAAAAAAATGCTACTAACGATAGCAAACTATGCCAAACTCACCTAAATTACTTCGGCTACCGTAAATCACCCCCAACTATCCCTTACCACAACAAACCAAACCTTATCATCTTAAAATTACAAAAAAAGGTGTACAAATCATAACAAACTATGCCAGACTCACCTAAATTACTTCGGCTACTCTAAATCATCACCAACTAACCCTTACCACAACAAACTAAACCCAATCACATTTAAATTACAAAAAAATGCTACTAACCATAGCAAACTATGCCAAACTCACCTAAATTACTTCGGCTATCAAAAACCACCCCCAACTACACTTTACAGCAACAAACTAAGCCCAATCACTTTAAAATTACAAAAAAATGCTAAAAATCAAAACAAACTATACCAGAATCACCTAAATTACTTCGGCTACCGTAAGTCACCCCCAACTATCCCTTACCACAACAAACCAAACCATATCATCTTAAAATTACAAAAAAAGGTGTACAAATCATAACAAACAATGCCAGACTCACCTAAATTACTTCGGCAACTCTAAATCATCACCAACTAACCCTTACCACAACAAACTAAATCCAATCACTTTTAAATTACAAAAAAATGCTACTAACCATAGCAAACTATGCCAGACTCACCTAAATTATTTCGGCAACCATAAATCATCACCAACTAACCCTTACCACAACAAACTAAACCCAATCAATTTTAAATTACAAAAAAATGCTACTAACCATAGCAAACTATGCCAAACTCACATAAATTACTTCGGCTATCAAAAATCACCCCCAACTACACTTTACAGCAACAAACTAAGCCCAATCACTTTAAAATTACAAAAAAATGCTAGAAATCATAACAAACTATACCAGAATCACCTAAATTACTTCGGCTACCGTAAATCACCCCCAACTATCCCTTACCACAACAAACCAAACCATATCACCTTAAAATTACAAAACAAGGTGTACAAATCATAACAAACTATGCCAGATTTACCTAAATTACTTCGGCTACTCTAAATCATCACCAACTAACCCTTACCACAACAACCTAAACCCAGTCACTTTTGAATTACAAAAAAATGCTACTAACCATAGCAAACTATGCCAAACTCACCTAAATTACTTCGGCTACCATAAATCATCACCAACTAACCCTTACCACAACAAACTAAACCCAATCACTTTTAAATTACAAAAAAATGCTACTAACCAGAGCAAACTATGCCAAATTCACCTAAATTACTTCGGCTATCAAAAATCACCCCCAACTACACTTTACAGCAACAAATTAAGCCGAATCACTTTAAAATTACAAAAAATGATAAAAATCATAACAAACTATACCAGAATCACCTAAATTACTTCGGCTACCGTAAATCACCCCCAACTATCCCTTACCACAACAAACCAAACCATATCATCTTAATATTACAAAAAAAGTTGTACAAATCATAACAAACTATGCCAGACTTACCTAAATTACTTCGGCTACTCTAAATCATCACCAACTAACACTTACCACAACAAACTAAACCCAATCACTTTTAAATTACAAAAAAATGCTACTAACCATAGCAAACTAGCCAAACTCACCTAAATTACTTCGGCAACCATAAATCATCACCAACTAACCCTTACCACAACAAACTAAACCCAATCACACTTAAATTACAAAAAAATGCTACTAACCATAGCAAACTATGCCAAACTCACCTAAATTACTTCGGCTATCAAAAATTACCCCCAACTACACTTTACAGCAACAAACTAAGCCCAATCACTTTAAAATTACAAAAAAATGCTAAAAATCATAACAAACTATACCAGAATCACCTAAATTACTTCGGCTACCGTAAATCACCCCCAACTATCCCTTACCACAACAAACCAAACCATATCATCTTAAAATTACAAAAAAGTTGTACAAATCATAACAAACTATGCCAGACTCACCTAAATTACTTCGGCTACTCTAAATCTTCACCAACTAACCCTTACCACAACAAACTAAACCCAATCACTTTTAAATTACAAAAAAATGCTACTAACCCTAGAAAACTATGCCAAACTCACCTAAATTACTTCGGCTAGCATAAATCATCACCAACTAACCCTTACCACAACAAACTAAACCCAATCACTTTTAAATTACAAAAAAATGCTACTAACCATAGCAAACTATGCCAAATTCACCTAAATTACTTCGGCTATCAAAAATCACCCCCAACTACACTTTACAGCAACAAACTAAGCCCAAACACTTTAAAATTACAAAAAAATGCTAAAAATCATAACAAACTATACCAGAATCACCTAAACTACTGCGGCTACGGTAAATCACCCCCAACTATCCCTTACCACAACAAACCAAACCATATCATCTTAATATTACAAAAAAAGTTGTACAAATCATAACAAACTATGCCAGACTTACCTAAATTACTTCGGCTACTCTAAATCATCACCAACTAACACTTACCACAACAAACTAAATCCAATCACTTTTAAATTACAAAAAAATGCTACTAACCATAGCAAACTATGCCAGACTCACCTAAATTACTTCGGCAACCATAAATCATCACCAACTAACCCTTACCACAACAAACTAAACCCAATCACATTTAAATTACAAAAAAATGCTACTAACCATAGCAAACTATGCCAAACTCACCTAAATTACTTCGGCTATCAAAAATCACCCCCAACTACACTTTACAGCAACAAACTAAGCCCAATCACTTTAAAATTACAAAAAAATGCTAAAAATCATAACAAACTATACCAGAATCACCTAAATTACTTCGGCTACCGTAAATCACCCCCAACTATCCCTTACCACAACAAACCAAACCATATCATCTTAAAATTACAAAAAAAGATGTACAAAGCATAACAAACTATGCCAGACTCACCTAAATAACTTCGGCTACTCTAAATCATCACCAACTAACCCTTACCACAACAAACTAAACCCAATCACTTTTAAATTACAAAAAAATGCTACTAACCATAGCAAACTATGCCAAACTCACTTAAATTACTTCGGCTACCATAAATCATCACCAACTAACCCTTACCACAACAAACTAAACCCGATCACTTTTAAATTACATAAAAATGCTACTAACCATAGCAAACTATGCCAAACTCACCTAAATTACTTCGGCTATCAAAAATCACCCCCAACTACACTTTACAGCAACAAACTAAGCCCAATCACTTTAAAATTACAAAAAAATCATAACAAACTAAACCCAATCACTTTTAAATTACAAGAAAATGCTACTAACCATAGCAAACTATGCCAAACTCACTTAAATTACTTCGGCTACCATAAATCATCACCAACTAACCTTTACCACAACAAACTAAACCCGATCACTTTTAAATTACATAAAAATGCTACTAACCATAGCAAACTATGCCAAACTCGCCTAAATTACTTCGGCTACCATAAATTATCACCAACTAACCCTTACCACAACAAACTAAACCCAATCACTTTTAAATTACAAAAAAATGCTACTAACCATAGCAAACTATGCCAAACTCACCTAAATTACTTCGGCTATCAAAAATCACCCCCAACTACACTTTACAGCAACAAACTAAGCCCAATCACTTTAAAATTACAAAAAAAAGCTAAAAATCATAACAATCTATACCAGAATCACCTAAATTACTTCGGCTATCGTAAATCACCCCCAACTATCCCTTACCACAACAAACCAAACCATATCATCTTAAAATTACAAAAAAAGGTGTTCAAATCATAACAAACTAAGCCAGACTGACCTAAATTACTTCGGCTACTCTAAATCATCACCAACTAACCCTTACCACAACAAACAAAACCCATTCACTTTTAAATTACAAAAAAATGCTACTAACCATAGCAAACTATGCCAAACTCACCTAAATTACTTCGGCTACCATAAATCATTACCAACTAACCCTTACCACAACAAACTGAACCCAATCACTTTTAAATTACAAAAAAATGCTACTAACCATAGCAAACTATGCCAAACTCACCTAAATTACTTCGGCTATTAAAAATCACCCCCAACTACACTTTACAGCATCAAACTAAGCCCAATCACTTTAAAATTACAAAAAAATGCCAAAATACATAACAAACTATACCAGAATCACCTAAATTACTTCGGCTACCGTAAATCACCCCCAACTATCCCTTACCACAACAAACCAAACCATATCATCTTAAAATTACAAAAAAGGTGAACAAATCATAACAAACTATGCCAGACTCACCTAAACTACTTCGGCTACTCTAAATCATCACCAACTAACCCTTACCACAACAACCTAAACCCAATCACTTTTAAATTACAAAAAAATGCTACTAGCCATAGCAAACTATGCCAAACTCACCTAAATTACTTCGGCCATCAAAAATCACCCCCAACTACACTTTACAGCAACGAACTAAGCCCAATCACTTTAAAATTACAAAAAAATGCTAAAAATCATAACAAAAACTATGCCAGACTCACCTAAATTACTTCGGCTACTCTAAATCATCACCAAATAACCCTTACCACAACAAACTAAACCCAATCGATTTAAATTACAAAAAAATGCTACTAGCCATAGCAAACTATGCCAAACTCACCTAAATTACTTCGGCTATCAAAAATCACCCCCAACTACACTTTACAGCAACAAACTAAGCCCAATCACTTTAAAATTACAAAAAAATGCTAAAAATCATAACAAACTATACCAAAATCACTTTTAAATTACAAAAAAATGCTACTAACCATAGCAAACTATGCCAAACTCACCTAAATTACCTCGGCTATCAAAAATCACCCCCAACTACACTTTACAGCAACAAACTAAGTCCAATCACTTTAAAATTACAAAAAAATGCTAAAAAACATAACAAACTATACCAGAATCACCTAAATTACTTTGGCTACCGTAAATCACCCCCAACTATCCCTTATTACAACAAACCAAACCATATCATTTTAAAATTACAAAAAAAAGTGTACAAATCATAACAAACTATGCCGGACTCACCTAAATTACTTCGGCTACTCTAAATCATCACCAACTAACCATTACCACAACAAACTAAACCCAATCACATTTAAATTACAAAAAAAATGCTACTAACCATAGCAAACTATGCCAAACTCACCTAAATTACTTCGGCTACCATAAATCATCACCAACTAACCCTTACCACAACAAACTAAACCCAATCACTTTTAAATTACAAAAAAATGCTACTAACCATAGCAAACTATGCCAAACTCACCTAAATTACCTCGGCTATCAAAAATCACCCCCAACTACACTTTACAGCAACAAACTAAGTCCAATCACTTTAAAATTACAAAAAAATGCTAAAAAACATAACAAACTATACCAGAATCACCTAAATTACTTTGGCTACCGTAAATCACCCCCAACTATCCCTTATTACAACAAACCAAACCATATCATTTTAAAATTACAAAAAAAAGTGTACAAATCATAACAAACTATGCCGGACTCACCTAAATTACTTCGGCTACTCTAAATCATCACCAACTAACCATTACCACAACAAACTAAACCCAATCACATTTAAATTACAAAAAAAATGCTACTAACCATAGCAAACTATGCCAAACTCACCTAAATTACTTCGGCTACCATAAATCATCACCAACTAACCCTTACCACAACAAACTAAACCCAATCACTTTTAAATTACAAAAAAATGCTACTAACCATAGCAAACTATGCCAAACTTACCTAAATTACTTTGGCTATCAAAAATCACCCCCAACTACACTTTACAGCAACAAACTAAGCCCAATCACTTTAAAATTACAAAAAAATGCTAAAAATCATAACAAACTATTCCAGAATCACCTAAATTACTTCGGCTACCGTAAATCACCCCCAACTATCCCTTACCACAACAAACTAAACCATATCATCTTAAAATTACAAAAAAAGGTGTACAAATCATAACAAACTATGCCAGACTCTCCTAAATTACTTCGGCTACTCTAAATCTTCACCAACTAACCCTTACCACAACAAACTAAACCCAATCACTTTTAAATTACAAAAAAATGCTACTAACCATAGCAAACTATGCCAAACTCACCTAAATTACTTCGGCTACCATAAATCATCACCAACTAACCCTTACCACAACAAACTAAACCCAATCACTTTTAAATTACAAAAAAATGCTACTAACCATAGCAAACTATGCCAAACTCACCTAAATTACTTCGGCTATCAAAAATCACCCCCAACTACACTTTACAGCAACAAACTAAGCCCAATTACTTTAAAATTACAAAAAAATGCTAAAAATCATAACAAACTATACCAGAATCACCTAAATTACTTCGGCTACCGTAAATCACCTCCAACTATCCCTTACCACAACAAACCAAACCATATCATCTTAAAATTACAAAAAAAGATGTAAAAATCATAACAAACTATGCCAGACTCACCTAAATTACTTCGGCTACTCTAAATCATCACCAACTAACCCTTACCACAACAAACTAAACCCAATCTCTTTTAAATTACAAAAAAATGCTACTAACCTTAGCAAACTATGCCAAACTCGCCTAAATTACTTCGGCTACCATAAATCATCACCAACTAACCCTTACCACAACAAACTAAACCCAATCACTTTTAAATTACAAAAAAATGCTACTAACCATAGCAAACTATGCCAAACTCACCTAAATTACTTCGGCTATCAAAAATCAACCCCAACTACACTTTACAGCAACAAACTAAGCCCAATCACTTTAAAATTACAAAAAAAAGCTAAAAATCATAACAATCTATACCAGAATCACCTAAATTACTTCGGCTATCGTAAATCACCCCCAACTATCCCTTACCACAACAAACCAAACCATATCATCTTAAAATTACAAAAAAAGGTGTACAAATCATAACAAACTATGCCAGACTGACCTAAATTACTTCGGCTACTCTAAATCATCACCAACTAACCCTTAACACAACAAACTAAACCCAATCACTTTTAAATTACAAAAAAATGCTACTAACCATAGCAAACTATGCCAAACTCGCGTAAATTACTTCGGCTACCATAAATCATCACGAACTAACCCTTACCACAACAACCTAAACCCAATCACTTTTAAATTACAAAAAAATGCTACTAGCCATAGCAAACTATGCCAAACTCACCTAAATTACTTCGGCCATCAAAAATCACCCCCAACTACACTTTACAGCAACGAACTAAGCCCAATCACTTTAAAATTACAAAAAAATGCTAAAAATCATAACAAAAACTATGCCAGACACACCTAAATTACTTCGGCTACTCTAAATCATCACCAACTAACCCTTACCACAACAAACTAAACCCAATCAATTTAAATTACAAAAAAATGCTACTAGCCATAGCAAACTATGCCAAACTCACCTAAATTACTTCGGCTATCAAAAATCACCCCCAACTACACTTTACAGCAACAAACTAAGCCCAATCACTTTAAAACTACAAAAAAATGCTAAAAATCATAACAAACTATACCAGAATCACTTAAGTTACTTCGGCTACCGTAAATCACCCCCAACTATCCCTTACCACAACAAACCAAACCATATCATCTTAAAATTACAAAAAAAGGTGTACAAATCATAACAAACTATGCCAGACTCACCTAAATTACTTCGGCTACTCTAGATTATCACCAACTAACCCTTACCACAACAAACTAAACCCAATCAGTTTTAAATGACAAAAAAATGCTACTAACCATAGCAAACTATGCCAAACTTACCTAAATTACTTCGGCTACCATAAATCATCACCAACGAACTCTTTCCACAACAAACTAAGCCCAATCTCTTTTAAATTACAAAAAAATGCTACTAACCATAGCAAACTATGCCAAACTCACCTAAATTACTTCGGCTACCATAAATCATCACCAACTAACCCTTACCATAACAAACTAAAACCAATCACTTTTAAATTACAAAAAAATGCTACTAACCATAGCAAACTATGCCAAACTCACCTAAATTACTTCGGCTATCGAAAATCACTCCCAACTACACTTTACAGCAACAAACTAAGCCCAATCACATTAAAGTTACAAAAAAATGCTAAAAATCATAACAAACTATACCAGAATCACCTAAATTACTTCGACTACTCTAAATCATCACCAACTAACCCTTACCACAACAAACTAAACCCAATCACTTTTAAATTACAAAAAAATGCTACTAACCATAGCAAACTATGCCAAACACACCTAAGTTACTTCGGCTACCATAAATCATCACCAACTAACCTTTACCACAACAAACTAAACCCAATCACTTTTAAATTACAAAAAAATGCTACTAACCATAGCAAACTATGCCAAACTCACCTAAATTACTTCGGCTATCAAAAATCACCACCAACTACACTTTACAGCAACAAACTAAGCCCAATTCCTTTAAAATTACAAAAAAATGCTAAAAATCATAACAAACTATACCAGAATCACCTAAATTACTTCGGCTTCCGTAAATCACCCCCAACTATCCCTTACCACAACAAACCAAACCATATAATCTTAAAATTACAAAAAAATGTGTACAAATCATAACAAACTATGCCAGACTCACCTAAATTACTTCGGCTATTCTAAATCATCACCAACTAACCCTTACCACAACAAACTAAACCCAATCACTTTTAAATTACAAAAAAATGCTACTAACCCTAACAAACTATGCCAAACTCACCTAATTACTTCGGCTACCATAAATCATCATCAACTAACTCTTACCACAACAAACTAAACCCAATCACTTTTAAATTACAAAAAAATTTTACTAACCATAGCAAACTATGACAAACTCACCTAAATTACTTCGGCTATCAAAAATCACCCCCAACTAACCCTTACCACAACAAACTAAACCCAATTACTTTTAAATTACAAAAAATGCTACTAACCATAGCAAACTATGCCAAACTCACCTAAATTACTTCGGCTATCAAAAATCACCCCCAACTACACTTTACAGCAACAAACTAATTCCAATCACTTTAAAATTACAAAAAAATGCTAAAAATCATAACAAACTATACCAGAATCACCTAAATTATTTCGGCTACCGTAAATCACCCCCAACTATCCCTTACCACAACAAACCAAACCATATCATCATAAAATTACAAAAAAAGGTATACAAATCATAACAAACTATGCCAGACTCACCTAAATTAATTCGGCTACTCTAAATCATCACCAACTAACCCTTACCACAACAAACTAAACCCAATCAGTTTAAATTACCAAAAAATGCTACTAACCATAGCAAACTATGCCAAACTCACCTAAATTACATCGGCTACCATAAATCATCACCAACTAACCCTTACCACAACAAACTACACCCAATCACTTTTAAATTTTACAAAAATGCTACTAACGATAGCAAACTATGCCAAACTCACCTAAAAAAATCACCCCCAACTACACTTTACAGCAAAAAACTAAGCCCAATCACTTTAAAATTACAAAAAAATGCTAAAAATCATAACAAACTATACCAGAATCACCTAAATTACTTAGGCTACCGTAAATCACCCCCAACTATCCCTTACCACAACAAACCAAACCATATCATCTTAAAATTACAAAAAAAGGTGTACAAATCATAACAAACTATGCCAGACTCACCTAAATTACTTCGGCTACTCTAAATCATCACCAACTAACCCTTACCACAACAAACTATACCCAATCAATTTTAAATTACATAAAAATGCTACTAACCATAGCAAACTATGCCAAATTCACCTAAATTACTTCGGCTACCATAAATCATCACCAACTAACCCTTACCACAACAAACTAAAGCCAATCACTTTTAAATTACAAAAAAATGGTACTAACCATAGCAAACTATGCCAAACTCACCTAAATTACTTCGGCTATCAAAAATCACCCCCAACTACACTTTACAGCAACAAACTAAGCCCAATCACATTAAAGTTACAAAAAAATGCTAAAAATCATAACAAACTATACCAGAATCACCTAAATTACTTCGGCTATTGTAAATCACCCCCAACTATCCCTTACCCCAACAAACCAAACCATATCATCTTAAAATTACAAAAAAAAATGTACAAATCATAACAAACTATGCCAGAATCACCTAAATTACTTCGGCTACTCTAAATCATCACCAACTAACCCTTACCACAACAAACTAAACCCAATCACTTTTAAATTACAAAAAAATGCTACTAACCATAGCAAACTATGCCAAACTCACCTAAATTACTTCGGCTATCAAAAATCACCCCCAACTACACTTTACAGCAGCAAACTAAGCCCAATCACTTTAAAATTACAAAAAAATGCTAAAAATCATAACAAACTATACCAGAATCACCTAAATTACTTCGGCTACCGTAAATCACCCCCAACCATCGCTTACCACAACAAACCAAACCATATCATCTTAAAATTACAAAAAAAGATGTACAAAGCATAACAAACTATGCCAGACTCCCCTAAATAACTTCGGCTACTCTAAATCATCACCAACTAACCCTTACCACAACAAACTAAACCCAATCACTTTTAAATTACAAAAAAATGCTACTAACCATAGCAAACTATGCCAAACTCACTTAAATTACTTCGGCTACCATAAATCATCACCAACTAACCCTTACCACAACAAACTAAACCCGATCACTTTTAAATTACAAAAAAATGCTACTAACCATAGCAAACTATGCCAAACTCACCTAAATTACTTCGGCTATCAAAAATCACCCCCAACTACACTTTACAGCAACAAACTAAGCCCAATCACATTAAAGTTACAAAAAAATGCTAAAAATCATAACAAACTATACCAGAATAACCTAAATTACTTCGGCTACCGTAAATCACCCACAACTATTCCTTGCCACAACAAACCAATCCATATCATCTTAAAATTACAAAAAAAGGTGTACAAATTATAACAAACTATGCCAGGTTCACCTAAATTACTTCGGCTATTCTAAATCATCACCAACTAACCCTTACCACAACAAACTAAACCCAATCACTTTTAAATTACAAAAAAATGCTACTAACCCTAGCAAACTATGCCAAACTCACCTAAATTACTTCGGCTACCATAAATCATCACCAACTAATCCTTACCACAACAAACTAAACCCAATCACATTTAAATTACAAAAAAATGCTACTAACCATAGCAAACTATGCCAAACTCACCTAAATTACTTCGGCTATCCAAAAACCCCCAACTACACTTTGCAGCAACAAACTGAGCCCAATCACATTAAAATTACAAAAAAATGCTAAAAATCATAACAAACTATATCAGAATCACCTAAATTACTTCGGCTACTGTAAATCACCCCCAACTATCCCTTACCACAACAAACCAAACCATATCATCTTAAAATTACAAAAAAAGATGTACAAATTATAACAAACTATGCCAGACTCACCTAAATTACTTCGGCTACTCTAAATCATCACCAACTAACCCTTACCACAACAAACTAAACCCAATCACTTTTAAATTACAAAAAAATGCTACTAACCATAGCAAACTATGCCAAACTCACCTAAATTACTTCGGCTACCATAAATCATCACCAACTAACCCTTACCACAACAAACTAAACCCAATAATTTTTAAATTACAAAAAAATGCTACTAACCATAGCAAACTATGCCAAACTCAAGTAAATTACTTCGGCTATCAAAAATCACCTCCAACTACACTTTACAGCAACAAACTAAGCCCAATCACTTTAAAATTACAAAAAAAATGCTAAAAATCATAACAAACTATACCAGAATCACCTAAATTACTTCGGCTACCGTAAATCACCCCCAACTATCCCTTACCACAACAAACCAAACCATATCATCTTAAAATTACAAAAAAAGGTGTACAAATCATAACAAACTATGCCAGACTCACCTAAATTACTTCGGCTACTCTAAATCATCACCAACTAACCCTTACCACAACAAACTAAACCCAATCACTTTTAAATTACAAAAAAATGCTACTAACCATAGCAAACTATGCCAAACTCACCTAAATTAATTTGGCTACCATAAATCATCACCAACTAACACTTACCACAACAAACTAAACCAAATTACTTTTAAATTACAAAAAAATGCTACTAACCATAGCAAACTATGCTGTAATGGAAAAATCCCCAAATTGTAGTATATTTCCATAACAGGAAGTTCATATGTTATTTTTGTATTAATCGGCATTTGCTGATGCACTTTTGCAATTGTTCACCAATAAGCTGATGCGGTGTTTATTGACCGGATGCCGACTTAATAAATTGAGGTAAACTCAGGTCAAAAGGAAGTTACGATCAGACCAGCGTCGCGAACGAACTATGTAGCTTAAATGTGGTGAATAAATAAATGCTAGTGAAACAACCCTCGGTACCAACCCGGTACCAACATTACATGGCGATCCTGCCAGCGCCAGCAAAGCTGGAAAAGTTAAAGGTCTGCAGATAGTGATGATTTAATGAGTGCAAAGTGTTGCAAAAAGAAGACATGTGTAACTCAAAAGTGACCAACAGCGGGAAACAGCAATACGGCGAGTGGAGAGAAGGATCCGACAGGAAGCCGAGCATCGTCCAGCAGAGACTAAGAATGTGGGATGCTGTCCAAATTAAGGAACCTCAACGAGGAGCTGCGCGCGTTCAGGGACAACCTTAAAAAGGACAACACAGGACGTCGACAAAACAGGGACCACAACAAACGAAAATGCAGTGAATTAGTGCGATTGCAAGAATTTCGAAATAAATTAAGTAAAGAGTGTGCGGTAAGTTAAGTTAGTTAAGTAAGTTAAGTATGGAGGAAAAATTTAATTTTAAAACGGCCGCGAGCCTTTTGCCGAAGTTGAGTGGTAATACGGAATCTGTTCACGGATTAATTGAAGGAATTGAATTATATGAACCTACTCTTGATGTCGCAGGAAAAGCTCAATTAATAAATTATGTGCTAAAGGCATGTATTCCGTATAATCAAAAGATTAGATTCAACAACACATACCAAGCCGCGCGCGAATTAATAGTAAATTTAAAAAAGCACTTCCTTCCGAGAGAATCAGCACCAGCATTATTAATGCAACTTCAAAATTGTCGCCAAGGACATAAAAATATTCACGAGTATGGACAAAGCGTTGCTGAACTGCTAGCAAAGTTAACCCTAGCACATAATATAGAGAATGTAGATATTTTTAGGCGCGAAAATGAAAAAGTCGCGGTAGATGTATTTGGACGGGGTATCCAAAATGGGGAGCTCCGTACAATTATTAAAAGCAGGAAGTACGAATTATTGAATGACTCGATTAATGCGGCAAAAGATGAGACGATACAATTTCAGACCGAGGCTTCGATGTTCCACTTTCAACGGAAAAGTACACCAAATCATTTTTCCAATTATAATAAAAATTTTCCCTCTAATACAGCAAGAAACTTTAGAAATACGTCACATAATAATATGAATAACAATAATAGGAATAATTTCCAAAGCCAAAGAGGAAACAATCGATATAATTTTCAACAATACGGTCGCGGTAGCCAAAATTTTAGAAATTTTCGTGGTCAACAAAATTATCGGGGTCAACGAAGTCAACCACCTCGAAGACAAGGTAATGACCATCAGATAAATACGCTTACACGACAAGAACCGACAACATCAAATACTGAACGAAATCAGCAGTTTTTTCGATTCTACAACTAATGTAATTTTTAATATTAATAGTTTAAATTATATTCGTGTTAACTATGGTCATAATGAAATTTTACTTTTACTAGATACAGGTGCTTCAATCAGTGCAATTTTTTCGAAAAACTTAGCAAAAAATCAGAATATCGATTTAAAAAAGCGAATAAAAATTAATGGTGTAACTGGGTCAGCGGTATCACAAGGATCAGCTTACATTTCCTTAGAAATTAACAATGTAAACATTAGTCATGAGTTTATTATTCTAGAGTCATTTCAAGACAACGTTGGAGGCATATTAGGTTCAGATTTTTTTGAAACTTATAAAGCGTCAATTAATTTTGAAACGCAGGAGTTTTCATTCATTTATGACGGAGTACAAATAAAACTTCCTATTGAATCACAATTTAATCATAACATGCTAATTCCATCGCGTTGTGAGATAATTAAATATTTTAGAGTTGAATCCCAACACGAGTGCATAGTATTACCACAACAGATAAGTGAAGGAATCTTTATTGCAGGAAGTTTAGCACGTCCGCAATCAAACCTCATTCCAGTCAAAATTCTTAATGTACGAGAAGAAGAAGTCAATATAAAAAATTTTGAACCCAAAATAGCTAGTTTAAATGATTACGAAATATGTACATTTGAAAAAATCGAAAATTCGTCAGTAAGACGCGTCGATAAAGTACTTGATTTAATAAATTTGAAACATTTGAACAAAGAGGAGAGAGATACTATAGAACATACGTGTGCAAAATTTGCTGATGTATTTCACTTAACGGATGACATTTTGACAGTGACAAATATTTATAAACACAAACTTGAGTTAGAAAGAAATGTAACTCCAGCATATGTTAAACCTTATAGGTTACCACAATCTCAAAAAGCGGAAATAGAAAATCAAATAGATAAAATGTTACAAGACGGTATAATTGAACCAGCTAAGTCAGCATGGTCTGCACCACTTTTAGTTGTACCGAAAAAAGCAAATAGTGACGGAATTCGTAAATGGCGTGTTGTTATAGACTACAGAAATTTAAACTCGAAAATTAAGAATGATAAATTTCCCCTTCCAAGTATTACAGAAATTTTAGATTCTCTTGCGGGAGCTATGTATTTTACACATTTGGATTTATCTCAAGGTTACTATCAAGTAGAATTAGAACCGGAGAGTCGTCCGTATACAGCATTTACTACAAATAAGGGTCAGTACCAAATGACTAGGTTACCAATGGGACTTAAGATAAGTCCTAACGTTTTTTCAAGAGCCATGACAATTGCCATGTCAGGATTAAACTATGATTCATGTTTTGTATATTTAGACGATTTAATAGTGTTTGGAAAAAATTTAGCTAGTCATAACAGGAATTTAGTAAAGATTTTACAAAGGTTACGAAATGTCAATTTAAAACTTAATCCAAGCAAATGTGACTTTTTACGCAAAGAAATTTTATATTTAGGTCATGTCATTTCAGACAAAGGCGTTTCACCCGACCCAGAAAAAATAAGGGCTATTCATAATTTTCCTAAACCACACGATGCCCTCTCAACCAAGCGATTTGTAGCTTTTGCAAACTATTATAGATCTTTCATCAAAAATTTTGCCGAGATAGCAAATCCATTAAATTGTTTAACTCGAAAAAATGTAAAATTTAATTGGACTTCTGACTGTGAAGCTGCTTTTAACGAACTAAAATCCAGACTTATAGAACCACCAGTACTTGAGTATCCAGACTTTTCAGAAAATAATACCTTTATTCTTAAAACGGATGCTTCAGGAAAAGCCGTGGGAGCAGTTTTATCAAATAATAATGACAAACCAATTGCTTTCGCGAGTCGAACTTTAAATAAAGCGGAAATAAATTACTGCACAATAGAAAAAGAACTATTAGCTATTGTGTGGGGAGTAAGACACTTTAGACCATATTTGTACGGTAAAAAATTTATTATCCAAACTGACCATAAACCGTTAGTATATTTATTTGGAATGACGAATCCTTCAAGTCGTTTAACCAAATTTAGGTTAGTAATAGAAGAATACGATTTTCAAATCTATATATATAAAGCGAAGTGTCCTCACTGACACACTCATTCATTCACTCATTCATCTACACATCTACACACTGATTCATAATCAACCCACAGCCCAAACCGTGAGGGCTGGAGACTTGAAATTTTAGACACGGGTGTATCATGTGCCGAAACTGAACACTAAGAAGGGATTTTGCAAAATTCGGCCCGGTTCCTTTGTAATTCAATAAAAACCGGCTAAAATAAACAAAAAATGATCGGATCGCGGAGACCGTGTTTATGTTAGAAGCACGTATCTAGCCAAAACAACTTCGACGACGGGCGACCGGTTTACATTAAAAGCACTTATTTAAGCTAAACAATTTCAACGTCGAGTTTCTGCTTTCGTGATCATACTTTTGCCGTACCTAGCGAGGCCGCAGATATTTCAATTATAATTTTGATTTCAATTATAATGTCGATCCGTGACTCAATTAAAAATTACCAAATCACTCCAAATTTAATCCGTCAACATTAAACATCCTCAAATATCTCTTACCACTGCAAACTTTACCAAATCAACCCCAAAAAATTCCCGAACTATGCCAAACTGACATAAACTAGATCCGTTATTTTAAATCATCCCTTACCACCCCTTAGCAACCCCAAGCAACTCCAATCACTTTAAAATAAAACAAAATGACACAAATCATGGCAGATTAAGTCCAACTCACACATATTATTTCGTCTACCAAAAATCACCCCCAACTACCCCTTACCACCCCAAAATAAGCCCAATCACTTTAAAATTACAAAAAATGTTACAAACCTTACCAAACTATGCCAAACTCATCTAAATTACTTTGGCTTCCATAAATCACCCCCAACTACCCCTTACCACCCCAAAATAAGCCCAATCACTTTAAAATTATCAAAAATGCTACAAACCATAGCAAACTATGCCTAACTCACCTAAATTACTTCGGCTAACATAAATCACCCCCAACAACCCCTTACTACCCCAAAATAAGCCCAATCACTTTAAAATTACAAAAAATGTTACAAACCTTACCAAACTATGCCAAACTCATCTAAATTACTTTGGCTTCCATAAATCACCCCCAACTACCCCTTACCACCCCAAAATAAGCCCAATCACTTTAAAATTATCAAAAATGCTACAAACCATAGCAAACTATGCCAAACTCACTTAAATTACTTCGGCTATCATAAATCACCCCCAACTACCCCTTACCACCCCTAACTCATCCCAATCACTTTAAAATTACAAAAAATGCTACAAACCATAGCAAACTATGCCTAACTCACCCAAATTACTTCGGCTAACATAAATCACCCCCAACAACCCCTTACTACCCCAAAATAAGCCCAATCACTTTAAAATTACAAAAAATGCTACAAACCATAGCAAACTATGCCAAACTCACTTAAATTACTTCGGCTATCATAAATCACCCCCAACTACCCCTTACCGCCCCTAACTCATCCCAATCACTTTAAAATTACAAAAAATGCTACAAACCATAGCAAACTATGCCTAACTCACTTAAATTACTTCGGCTAACATAAATCACCCCCAACTACCCCTTACCACCCCTAACTCATCCCAATCACTTTAAAATTACAAAAAATGCTACAAACCATAGCAAACTATGCCTAACTCACCCAAATTACTTCGGCTAACATAAATCACCCCCAACAACCCCTTACTACCCCAAAATAAGCCCAATCACTTTAAAATTACAAAAAATGCTACAAACCATAGCAAACTATGCCAAACTCACCTAAATTACTTCGGCTACCATAAATCACCCCCAACTACCCCTTACCACCCCAAAATAAGCCCAATCACTTTAAAATTACAAAAAATGCTACAAACCATAGCAAACTATGCCAAACTCACCTAAATTACTTCGGCTAACATAAATCACCCCCAACAACCCCTTACTACCCCAAAATAAGCCCAATCACTTTAAAATTACAAAAAAAGCTACAAACCATAGCAAACTATGCCAAACTCACTTAAATTACTTCGGCTATCATAAATCACCCCCAACTACCCCTTACCACCCCAAACTCAGCCCAATCACTTTAAAATTACAAAAAATGTTACAAGCCATATCAAACTATGCCAAACTCATCTAAATTACTTTGGCTTCCATAAATCACCCCCAACTACCCCTTACCACCCCAAAATAGGCTCAATCACTTTAAAATTACAAAAAAATTCTACATTCCATAGCAAACTATGCCAAACTCACTTAAATTACTTTGGCTTCTATAAATCACCCCCAACTACCTCTTACCACCCCAAAATAGGCTCAATCACTTTAAAATTACAAAAAAATTCTACAAACCGTAGCAAACTATGCCAAACTCCCCTAAATTACTTCGGCTACCATAAATCACAGCGAACTACCCCTTACAACCCCAAAATAAGCCCAATCACTTTAAAATTACAAAATATTTAACAAATCATAGCAAACTATGCCTAACTCACCTAAATTACTTCGGCTACCATAAATCACCCCCAACTACCCCTTACAACCCCAAAATTAGCCCAATCACTTTAAAATTACGAAAAATTCTACAAACCATGGCAAACTATCTCAAACTCACCTGAATTATTTCGGCTACCATAAATCACCCCCAACAACCCCTTACTACCCCAAAATAAGCCCAATCACTTTAAAATTACAAAAAATGCTACAAACCATAGCAAACTATGCCAAACTCACTTAAATTACTTCGGCTATCATAAATCACCCCCAACTACCCCTTACCACCCCTAACTCATCCCAATCACTTTAAACTTACAAAAAATGCTACAAACCATAGCAAACTATGCCTAACTCACCTAAATTACTTCGGCTAACATAAATCACCCCCAACAACCCCTTACTACCCCAAAATAAGCCCAATCACTTTAAAATTACAAAAAAATGCTACAAACCATAGCAAACTATGCCTAACTCACCTAAATTACTTCGGCTATCATAAATCACCCCCAACTACCCCTTACCACCCCTAACTCATCCCAATCATTTTAAAATTACAAAAAATACTACAAACCATAGCAAACTATGCCAAACTCATTTAAATTACTTCGGCTATCATAAATCACTTCCAACTACCCCTTACCACCCCTAACTCATCCCAATCACTTTAAAATTACAAAAAATGCTACAAACCATAGCAAACTATGCCAAACTCACTTAAATTACTGCGGCTACCATAAATCACCCCGAACTACCCCTTACAACCCCAAAATAAACCCAATCACCTTAAAATTACAAAATATTCAACAAATCATAGCAAGCTATGCCTAACTCACCTAAATTACTTCGGCTACCATAAATCACCCCCAACTACCCCTTACCACCCCAAAATAAGCCCAATCACTTTAAAATTACAAAAAATGCAACAAACCATAGCAAACTATGCCAAACTCACTTAAATTACTTTGGCTTTTATAAATCACCCCCAACTACCCCTTACCAACCACAAACTAAACCCAATCACTTTAAAATTACAAAGAATGCTGCAAACCATAGCAAACTATGCCAAACTCACTTAAATTACTTCGGCTATTATAAATCACCCCCAACTACCCCTTACCACCCCAAACTCAGCCCAATCACTTTAAAATTACAAAAAATGTTACAAGTCATATCAAACTATGCCAAACTCATCTAAATTACTTTGGCTTCCATAAATCACCCCCAACTACCCCTTACCACCCCAAAATAGGCTCAATCACTTTAAAATTACAAAAAAATTCTACAAACCGTAGCAAACTATGCCAAACTCCCCTAAATTACTTCGGCTACCATAAATCACCCCGAACTACCCCTTACAACCCCAAAATAAACCCAATCACATTAAAATTACAAAATATTCAACAAATCATAGCAAGCTATGCCTAACTCACCTAAATTACTTCGGCTACCATAAATCACCCCCAACTACCCCTTACCACCCCAAAATAAGCCCAATCACTTTAAAATTACAAAAAATGCTACAAACCATAGCAAACTCACTTAAATTACTGCGGCTACCATAAATCACCCCGAACTACCCCTTACAACCCCAAAATAAACCCAATCACCTTAAAATTACAAAATATTCAACAAATCATAGCAAGCTATGCCTAACTCACCTAAATTACTTCGGCTACCATAAATCACCCCCAACTACCCCTTACCACCCCAAAATAAGCCCAATCACTTTAAAATTACAAAAAATGCTACAAACCATAGCAAACTATGCCAAACTCACTTAAATTACTTTGGCTTCTATAAATCACCCCCAACAACCCCTTACTACCCCAAAAAAAGCCCAATCACTTTAAAATTACAAAAAAATTCTACAAACCGTAGCAAACTATGCCAAACTCCCCTAAATTACTTCGGCTACCATAAATCACCCCGAACTACCCCTTACCACCCCCAAAATAAACCCAATCACTTTAAAATTACAAAATATTCAACAAATTATAGCAAACTATGCCTAACTCACCTAAATTACTTCGGCTACCATAAATCACCCCCAACTACCCCTTACCATCCCAAAATAAGCCCAATCACTTTAAAATTACAAAAAATGCTACAAACCATAGCAAACTATGCCAAACTCACTTAAATTACTTTGGCTTCTATAAATCACCCCCAACAACCCCTTACTACCCCAAAAAAAGCCCAATAACTTTAAAATTACAAAATATTCAACAAATCATAGCAAACAATGCCTAACTCACCTAAATTACTTCGGCTACCATAAATCACCCCCAACTACCCCTTACCACCCCCAAAATAAGCCCAATCACTTTAAAATTACAAAAAAATGCTACAAACCATAGCAAACTATGCCTAACTCACCTAAATTACTTCGGCTAACATAAATCACCCCCAACAACCCCTTACTACCACAAAATACACAATCACTTTAAAATTACAAAAAATGCTACATACCATAGCAAACTATGCCTAACTCACCTAAATTACTTCGGCTACCATAAATCACCCCCAACTACCCCTTACCACCCCAAACTAAGCCCAATCACTTTAAAATTACAAAAAATGCTACAAACCATAGCAAACTATACCAAACTCACCTAAATTACTTCGGCTACCATAAATCACCCCCAACTACCCCTTACCGCCCCAAAATTAGCCTAATTACTTTAAAATTACAAAAATGCTACAAAACATAGCAAGCTATGCCTAACTCACCTAAATTACTTCGGCTAACATAAATCACCCCCAACAACCCCTTACTACCACAAAATACACAATCACTTTAAAATTACAAAAAATGCTACAAACCATAGCAAACTATGCCTAACTCACCTAAATTACTTCGGCTACCATAAATCACCCCCAACTACCCCTTACCACCCCAAACTAAGCCCAATCACTTTAAAATTACAAAAAATGCTACAAACCATAGCAAACAATGCCTAACTCACCTAAATTACTTCGGCTACCATAAATCACCCCCAACTACCCCTTACCACCCCCAAAATAAGCCCAATCACTTTAAAATTACAAAAAAATGCTACAAACCATAGCAAACTATGCCTAACTCACCTAAATTACTTCGGCTAACATAAATCACCCCCAACAACCCCTTACTACCACAAAATACACAATCACTTTAAAATTACAAAAAATGCTACAAACCATAGCAAACTATGCCTAACTCACCTAAATTACTTCGGCTACCATAAATCACCCCCAACTACCCCTTACCACCCCAAACTAAGCCCAATCACTTTAAAATTACAAAAAATGCTACAAACCATAGCAAACTATACCAAACTCACCTAAATTACTTCGGCTACCATAAATCACCCCCAACTACCCCTTACCGCCCCAAAATTAGCCTAATTACTTTAAAATTACAAAAATGCTACAAAACATAGCAAGCTATGCCAAACTCACTTAAGTTACTTCGGCTACCATAAATTAATAATCGTTTTCAATCAAAATCTTCTATTTGGTTGTGTTATTTATAAATGCCTTATCGTATTAAATCATAAAATATTAATAAATATCTGCACATAAAATATATTGTTCCGACTAATAGTCGTTATTCTGAATATTAAACATGTTGATACCTATTTTGATTCTCTTCCACCTTCCAATAAATATTTGTTCCAGTTGAGATGCAAACATAAAGGTATTTCTGAATTGCAACACGCTGACGGGGCAAGCCCTACCTTTTCAACATGCGTGCATTTGTATAAACAGCTTTATGGTTTTTAACTTTAAAGAGGTATAAAGGCGGTGTAAGCGCTAGAGTTTCGTAAAAATATCTGAAAAATTCGAAATTCTGCAATTGAATCAGAACTATCTTTGTGTTCGATAGTAAATTTATACTTGGAGTGGCACTGCCAACCCTGCCACCCCTGACGAGGCACCTGCTGACTACTCTCCTTCCAGGGAAACTTTATAAATCAACGTCAAAATAATTTAGGGCGCCTGAATGTGAAAATATCACTGTGTAATAAGTTCAGACTGACATGGAACACTTGAAATTTCGATATTTGTTTGTAATTCGTCACAGGTCCATGAAGGAATGCATGTTAACGTAAACAAGTGTTAGTTTGTCGGAGAGACCGAATAAGATTTTTAACATTCCTGTCAAAAAATTTATTTACTTTAGAATGTTAATTTCTTAAATTGATTTTGTGAAAATTATGACGGGCCATACGAGTACACCTGTGCGAGTATTATTTGGTACATACAAATTAATCTCTTTTGTTATCCAAATTGTTTTTATACGCACTAGGCACGTGCACCTCATATAATTGTGAAAATTGCTGCTTCAGCGTCTGGATCGCTGGTACTCAACGTCGCCAAGGTCAAGGCGACGCATCGGTATTCAAAGTTCTATCGATATTAAATAAATTATTTAAATATAATATTCCCGATTTGTTCTTGCCGTTAACCAAAACTCTCCCCAATCGATTTTCGAAAAATTTCCAGCGTCGGACCGGACTTCACTTATTTTCGTACGCTAATTTTTACGTTCAGTTAATGATAGCGGTGTATTTGTTCTTCACCAAACCTGCTCCGGCCGAAATCCGAAATTTTCACTGACATCATACGCTTAAGTATTGTATGCTTATACACGATTTATTTACACTATTTATTTTACGTACATTGCGTTCATTATTGTTCTGCATTATTTATAACTAAGATGGAGCAGTTTGAAAATCTAATAGTAAGCGGAGAACAAATACCACCACGTATAATTCCCGTGAAAAGTGATGGAAATAGTCTTTCTTACTATCTTTCCTATTGCATTTTTAATACCGGAAATAGAGCTCAAGAGCGAAGAATAACTTCGACTTTTTTTATACCTAATTCCTAAATACTTCGTTTTTATGGTGTAAAATTTGGTATTTATATATTTCAACATTGTCTTTAACGTTGTCAGAGAACTAAATGGGAATAATTTGGAATAATTTAGCGTCTATGTCAACTCTCCTTCTCTTGAAACTTTTGAAAACAACGACAAAATTCTTTAGGGCGCCTGGATTTGAAAATATAACTCTGTGTAATAAGTTTAGACTGACTAGAGTGAAAAGAAAGGAGCTTGCACCCAGAAACGAAATTAAATGGAACACTTGAAGTTGAAATATTTGTTTGTAATTCGTCACAAGTCCATGAGGGAATGCGTGTTAATGTAAACAAATGTGAGTTTATTGGAGAGGCCGAATAAGATTTTTACATTATTGAAGCAGCTGGAGCCTGCCACGTCAAGGGCAAGGTCAGAAACGTGAAAAGGCGATGCTCGATTTAGTTTGATTGAGTGTCTATGCAGAAATTCGCACATACCAAGCGTTGGATAAGCCTTTCTTATAGTTTCTTAGAATTCGAGAATTGCTGGTTCAGCGTGTGGAGCAGTACTCTATCGCGGTGTTTAATTTTAACACAACTACAATTGTGAAAATTGCTGCTCCAGCGTCGGAAACTGTTCGCAAAGTCGCCAAATTCGATGAGGCGACGCATCAGTGTTCGAAGGTCTACCGCTATCAAATAAAGTATTTTAATTTAACATTTGATCCTCGCGTTAACCAAATCTGCCCCCAATCAATTTTCGAAAAATTATCAGCATCGGACCGGACTCCACTTATATTTGTACGCTAATTTTTACGTTTAGTTAATGATAGTGGTGTATTTGTTTTTCCCCAAATTTGCCCCGAAATTTTCACCGTTGTATGTACCAGATATCACTGACATTCATCCCAGTGGCGGTGTAAGCGCTAAATTTTCGTGAAAATATCTGAAAAATTCATAATTCTGCAACTGAATTACAGAACTAATTTTGTGTTCGATAGTAAATTTATACTTGGAGTGGCACTGCCAACCCTGCCACCCCTGACGAGCCCCACTGCTGACTACTTTCCTTCCAGAAAAATTTTTGAAATCAGCGGCAAAATAAATTTAGGGCACCTGGATGTAAAAATATCACTATGTAATAAGTTCAGACTGACAAGAGTGAAAAAAACCGCTTGCATCCAGAAACGAAATCAAATGGAACACTTGAAATTTAGATATTTCTTTGTAATTCGTCACAGGTCCATGAAAGCATGCATGTTAATGTAAACAAGTGTTAGTTTGTCGGAGAGGCCGAATAAGATTTTTACACCCACCACATTCCCGTCAAAATATTTATTTACTTTAGTATGTTAATTCATTTTGTGCAAATTATGACGGGCCAGTCGAGTACACCTGCGCGAGTATTATTTGGTAATCCAAATTCTTTTAATACGCACTAGGCACGTGCACCTAATATAATTGTTAAAATTGCTGCTTCAGCGTCTGGAACGCTGGTACTCAACGTCGCCAAGGTCGAGGCGACGCATCAATATTCGAAGTTCTATCGCTATTAAATAAATTTTTTTAATATAATATTCCCGATTTGTTCTTGACGTTAAGTAAATATCTCCCCAATCGATTTTCGAAAAATTACCATCGTCGTACCGGACTCCACTTATATACCGTACGCTAATTTTTACGTTCATTTAATGATAGTGGTGTATTTGATCTTCACCAAACCTGCTCCGGCCAAAATCCGAAATTTGCAGTTTTACCGGATTTCACTGACATCATAAGTAATGTGTGCTTATACACGATTTACACTATTTATTTTATGTACATTGTGTTCATTATTGTTCTGCATTATTTATAACTAAGATGGAGGAATAGTAAGCGGGGTACAAATACCACCACGTATAATTCCTCTGAAAAGTGATGGAAATAGTCTTTTTTACTATCTTTCCTATTGCATTTTATTACCGAAAATAAAGCTCAAGAGGTTCGCACTATAATTGTTCATTTTAAAATTACCAAATTTTCTGTATATTTTAACTGAATACGTTAAACACCCCTAAACATAATGTACCATTCCAAACTACTCTCAAAAATCATACACTTGCCATTCCAAACTACCCCACATCAACTTAAAATGTAAAAAAATTACGAATTACAAGCAAACTACGCTAAACTCGCATAAATTACTTCGACTTCCGCTATATCACCCCAACCACTTCTTACCAAGCCAAACTAAACCCAATCACATTAAAATTACCAAAAGTTTCGTTTAATCCGCCAAAGCTAAACCCCGCCAACCATCAATAACCATTCAAAACAATCCCCAAAAAAAACCTTATCATCCGAAACTACACCAAATACATCGTTTTTATGGTGTGAAGTTATGTATTTATATATTTCAACATTCTTCGACGACATTCTTTAACGTTGTTAGAGAACTAAATGGGAATAATTTGGAATAGTTCAGCTTCTCTGTCAACTCTCCTTCTCTTGAAGAGTGAAAAAGAGTGAAAAAAAAGGAGCTTGCACCCAGAAACGAAATTATCGTCATTTTCCAAATCATATTGAAGTACCCGGTCCTGGCAATGCAGGTTAATTTCAGCAAATTTGTTTATTTTGTGATTGGAAAAGTAGAGCATTCCTGTTTAATTGTATTATAATGTCGATTAGTCTACATCACAAATACACCACTTTTGTCAACACTGCGTTTATTTAATCTACGTCCGGGCAACGCCGGGTACATTCAGCTAGTAGAATACATAAAAGGTAGAGACAACGTGGTCGCGGATGCTTTATCGCGAATTGAACTTAACGACCTACGAGAGATGTCAAAAAATATTTCAGAGACGGTTGCAGTTCTAACGCGTTCAAGAGCAAATAAACTTCGCAAAACTAACTTAGATCAAGACACATCAGAAGACTTCGGGACCGGGACTGATCACCCTGGAATCGTAGAACTTCTCAAAAAACCAAAAAATTCTATCGAATTACGGCCGATAAAACAAATCGATTTTGAAAAAATATGTAAGAAAAAAAATGAGTACTCTACAGAAAAAATTATCTATGATGCATCATCGCGCATAATTTATTTAAACGGGAGTTCTTGCTCAACGTCAAATCTTTGAGCGTCGTTGAAAGAGCTTTTCGACATTTGTGCACAATATATTATTACCGAAATAATTATTATAAAAGAAAATAATTGCGCGTTAAAAAATAACTTGATTAAACAAATAAGTGAGCTCACAAAACAACTTAAACAATCAAACATAAAAGTATCAATTTTAAAAAATGTACGTACAATAAATGACCATTCTACAAGGCAACTTATTTTAAATGATTTTCATATACTACCTACAGGAGGACATGCAGGCATTTCGAGAATGTTTAATAATATCAAAAAATATTATTCATGGTCGGGACTATATTATGATGTAGAAAAGTTTGTACGTCGATGCAACAATTGCCAACGATACAAACATTCAAAACCACATATTGAACCGCTCAGTATAACATCAACAGCGTCTACTGCATTTGAAAATATATTTTTAGATCTAGTAGGACCATTAGAAACAGACATAGAAGGAAATAAATACATTCTTACTATACAGTGTGATTTATCAAAATATATTGAAGCCTATCCACTTCCAAACAAGGAAGCTGAAACTGTAGCTAAATCTTTTGTAAACAATTTTATATTAAGATATGGGATACCACTTAAGATAGTAACGGACCAAGGAACTGAATTTGTATCTTCTATTTTTTCGGAAACGTGTAAAATTTTAAAAATTAAAACATTAACATCTACAGCCTACCATCATGAAACTATAGGTGCGTTAGAAAATAACCACAAACATTTAGGTGCTTATCTTAGAATGCAAACAGTTCAACATTCAAACGCGTGGAGTACTTGGCTACCATTTTGGTGTTTCGCATATAACACGACAGTGCATACGGAAACGAAGTATACGCCTTTTGAATTGGTTTTTGGACAGATTGCGCGCTTACCATCAAACATTTGCCAAAAGCCGGAACCTTTGTATAATTTTGGTAATTATCCTTTGGAGCTAAAATTCCGATTGCAAGAAGCAAATTATGATGCTAGGAAAAATTTACAAGAGTCAAAGCAAAAAAGAAAACAAAGATATGATCAGAATAGTTCATCTATGATTAAGTATAATGTAGGAGAATTAGTTTTAGTAAAAAATAATAGTGCTCAAAGTAAACTCGAGCCTTTGTTCAAAGGACCATATGTCGTTGTACGGGACGATAGTCCAAACGTGGTGTTAGATTTAGAACGAAAAATAGTGACAATGCATAAAAACAATGTGAAACCGTACTACCAGTGACAGTGATGTGTTTGTAGAATATAGCATAGAATAGAAAATGGAAATAGTTATAAGCATAGAGCTGTTAGCATAAGTATTAGACAGCAGAATAAGGGTTAACATAGTCAAAAAATAACAAAATGTAAAAAAAAAAAAAATCATTATATTTTTATTTTTTTTTTGTTTCCCTGGGGAGGTGTAATGGAAAAATCCCCAAATTGTAGTATATTTCCATAACAGGAAGTTCATATGTTATTTTTGTATTAATCGGCATTTGCTGATGCACTTTTGCAATTGTTCACCAATAAGCTGATGCGGTGTTTATTGACCGGATGCCGACTTAATAAATTGAGGTAAACTCAGGTCAAAAGGAAGTTACGATCAGACCAGCGTCGCGAACGAACTATGTAGCTTATATGTGGTGAATAAATAAATGCTAGTGAAACAACCCTCGGTACCAACCCGGTACCAACATTACAATGCCAAACTCACCTAAATTACTTTGGCTATCAAAAATCAGCCCCAACTACACTTTACAGCAACAAACTAAGCCCAATCACTTTAATATTACAAAAAAATGCTAAAAATCATAACAAACTATACAAGAATCACCTAAATTACTTCGGCTACCGTAAATCACCCCCAACTATCCCTTACCCCAACAAACCAAACCATATCATCTTAAAATTACAAAAAAAAATGTACAAATCATAACAAACTATGCCAGAATCACCTAAATTACTTCGGCTACTCTAAATCATCACCAACTAACCCTTACCACAACAAACTAAACCCAATCACTTTTAAATTACAAAAAAATGCTACTAACCATAGCAAACTATGCCAAACTCACCTAAATTACTTCGGCTATCAAAAATCACCCCCAACTACACTCTACAGCAGCAAACTAAGCCCAATCACTTTAAAATTACAAAAAAATGCTAAAAATCATAACAAACTATACCAGAATCACCTAAATTACTTCGGCTACCGTAAATCACCCCCAACCATCGCTTACCACAACAAACCAAACCATATCATCTTAAAATTACAAAAAAAGATGTACAAAGCATAACAAACTATGCCAGACTCACCTAAATAACTTCGGCTACTCTAAATCATCACCAACTAACCCTTACCACAACAAACTAAACCCAATCACTTTTAAATTACAAAAAAATGCTACTAACCATAGCAAACTATGCCAAACTCACTTAAATTACTTCGGCTACCATAAATCATCACCAACTAACCCTTACCACAACAAACTAAACCCGATCACTTTTAAATTACAAAAAAATGCTACTAACCATAGCAAACTATGCCAAACTCACCTAAATTACTTCGGCTATCAAAAATCACCCCCAACTACACTTTACAGCAACAAACTAAGCCCAATCACTTTAAAATTACAAAAAAATGCTAAAAAACATAACAAACTATACCAGAATCACCTAAATTACTTCGGCTACCGTAAATCACCCCCAACTATCCATTACCACAACAAACCAAACCATATCATTTTAAAATTACAAAAAAAAGTGTACAAATCATAACAAACTATGCCAGACTCACCTAAATTACTTCGGCTACTCTAAATCATCACCAACTAACCCTTACCACAACAAACTAAACCCAATCACTTTTAAATTACAAAAAAATGCTACAAACCATAGCAAACTATGCCAAACTCACCTAAATTACTTCGGCTACCATAAATCATCACCAACTAACCCTTACCACAACAAACTAAACCCAATCACTTTTAAATTACAAAAAAATGCTACTAACCATAGCAAACTATGCCAAACTTACCTAAATTACTTTGGCTATCAAAAATCACCCCCAACTACAATTTACAGCAACAAACTAAGCCCAATCACTTTAAAATTACAAAAAAATGCTGAAAAACATAACAATCTATTCCAGAATCACCTAAATTACTTCGGCTACCGTAAATCACCCCCAACTATCCCTTACCACAACAAACCAAACCATATCATCTTAAAATTACAAAAAAAGGTGTACAAATCATAACAAACTATGCCAGACTCACCTAAATTACTTCGGCTACTCTAAATCATCACCAACTAACCCTTACCACAACAAACTAAACCCAATCACTTTTAAATTACAAAAAAATGCTACTAACCATAGCAAACTATGCCAAACTCACCTAAATTACTTCGGCTACCATAAATCATCACCAACTAACCCTTACCACAACAAACTAAACCCAATCACTTTTAAATTACAAAAAAATGATACTAACCATAGCAAACTATGCCAAACTCACCTAAATTACTTCGGCTACCATAAATCATCACCAACTAACCCTTACCACAACAAACTAAACCCGATCACTTTTAAATTACATAAAAATGCTACTAACCATAGCAAACTATGCCAAACTCACCTAAATTACTTCGGCTATCAAAAATCACCCCCAACTACACTTTACAGCAACAAACTAAGCCCAATCACTTTAAAATTACAAAAAAATCATAACAAACTATACCAGAATCACTTTTAAATTACAAAAAAATGCTACTAACCATAGCAAACTATGCCAAACTCACCTAAATTACTTCGGCTACCATAAATCATCACCAACTAACCCTTACTACAACAAACTAAACCCAATCACTTTTAAATTACAAAAAAATGCTACTAACCATAGCAAACTATGCCAAACTCACCTAAATTACTTCGGCTATCAAAAATCACCCCCAACTACACTTTACAGCAACAAACTAAGCCCAATCACTTTAAAATTACAAAAAAATGCTAAAAATCATAACAAACTATACCAGAATCAGCTAAATTACTTCGGCTACCGTAAATCACCCCCAACCATCGCTTTCCACAACAAACCAAACCATATCATCTTAAAATTACAAAAAAAGATGTACAAAGCATAACAAACTGTGCCAGACTCACCTAAATAACTTCGGCTACTCTAAATCATCACCAACTAACCCTTACCACAACAAACTAAACCCAATCACTTTTAAATTACAAAAAAATGCTACTAACCATAGCAAACTATGCCAAACTCACTTAAATTACTTCGGCTACCATAAATCATCACCAACTAACCCTTACCACAACAAACTAAACCCGATCACTTTTAAATTACATAAAAATGCTACTAACCATAGCAAACTATGCCAAACTCACCTAAATTACTTCGGCTATCAAAAATCACCCCCAACTACACTTTACAGCAGCAAACTAAGCCCAATCACTTTAAAATTACAAAAAAATGCTAAAAATTATAACAAACTATGCCAGAATCACCTAAATTACTTCGGCTACCGTAAATCACCCCCAACCATCGCTTACCACAACAAACCAAACCATATCATCTTAAAATTACAAAAAAAGATGTACAAAGCATAACAAACTATGCCAGACTCACCTAAATAACTTCGGCTACTCTAAATCATCACCAACTAACCCTTACCACAACAAACTAAACCCAATCACTTTTAAATTACAAAAAAATGCTACTAACCATAGCAAACTATGCCAAACTCACTTAAATTACTTCGGCTACCATAAATCATCACCAACTAACCCTTACCACAACAAACTAAACCCGATCACTTTTAAATTACATAAAAATGCTACTCACCATAGCAAACTATGCCAAACTTACCTAAATTACTTCGGCTATCAAAAATCACCCCCAACTACACTTTACAGCAGCAAACTAAGCCCAATCACTTTAAAATTACAAAAAAATGCTAAAAATCATAACAAACTATACCAGAATCACCTAAATTACTTCGGCTACCGTAAATCACCCCCAACCATCGCTTACCACAACAAACCAAACCATATCATCTTAAAATTACAAAAAAAGATGTACAAAGCATAACAAACTATGCCAGACTCACCTAAATTACTTCGGCTACTCTAAATCATCACCAACTAACCCTTACCACAACAAACTAAACCCAATCACTTTTAAATTACAAAAAAATGCTACTAACCATAGCAAACTATGCCAAACTCACCTAAATTAATTCGGCTACCATAAATCATCACCAACTAACCCTTACCACAACAAACTAAACCAAATTACTTTTAAATTACAAAAAAATGCTACTAACCATAGCAAACTATGCCAAACTCACCTAAATTACTTTGGCTATCAAAAATCAGCCCCAACTACACTTTACAGCAACAAACTAAGCCCAATCACTTTAATATTACAAAAAAATGCTAAAAATCATAAGAAACTATACAAGAATCACCTAAATTACTTCGGCTACCGTAAATCACCCCCAACTATCCCTTACCACAACAAACCAAACCATATCATCTTAAAATTACAAAAAAAGGTGTACAAATCATAACAAACTATGCCAGACTCACCTAAATTACTTCGGCTACTCTAAATCATCACCAACTAACCCTTACCACAACAAACTAAACCCAATCACTTTTAAATTACAAAAAATGCTACTAACCATAGCAAACTATGCCAAACTCACCTAAATTACTTCGGCTACCATAAATCATCACCAACTAACTCTTACTACAACAAACTAAACCCAATCACTTTTAAATTACAAAAAAATGCTACTAACCATAGCAAACTATGCCAAACTCACCTAAATTACTTCGGCTATCAAAAATCACCCCCAACTACAAATTACAGCAACAAACTAAGCCCAATCACTTTAAAATTACAAAAAAATGCTAAAAATCATAACAAACTATACCAGAATCACCTAAATTACTTCGGCAATTGTAAATCACCCCCAACTATCCCTTACCCCAACAAACCAAACCATATCATCTTAAAATTACAAAAAAAAATGTACAAATCATAACAAACTATGCCAGAATCACCTAAATTACTTCGGCTACTCTAAATCATCACCAACGAACCCTTACCACAACAAACTAAACCCAATCACTTTTAAATTACAAAAAAATGCTACTAACCATAGCAAACTATGCCAAACTCACCTAAATTACTTCGGCTACCATAAATCATCACCAACTAACCCTTACCACAACAAACTAAACCCAATCACTTTTAAATTACAAAAAAATGCTACTAACCATAGCAAACTATGCCAAACTCACCTAAATTACTTCGGCTATCAAAAATCACCCCCAACTACACTTTACAGCAACAAACTAAGCCCAATCACTTTAAAATTAGAAAAAAAATGCTAAAAATCATAACAAACTATACCAGAATCACCTAAATTACTTCGGCTACCGTAAATCACCCCCAACCATCGCTTACCACAACAAACCAAACCATATCATCTTAAAATTACAAAAAAAGATGTACAAAGCATAACAAACTGTGCCAGACTCACCTAAATAACTTCGGCTACTCTAAATCATCACCAACTAACCCTTACCACAACAAACTAAACCCAATCACTTTTAAATTACAAAAAAATGCTACTAACCATAGCAAACTATGCCAAACTCACTTAAATTACTTCGGCTACCATAAATCATCACCAACTAACCCTTACCACAACAAACTAAACCCGATCACTTTTAAATTACATAAAAATGCTACTAACCATAGCAAACTATGCCAAACTCACCTAAATTACTTCGGCTATCAAAAATCACCCCCAACTACACTTTACAGCAGCAAACTAAGCCCAATCACTTTAAAATCACAAAAAAATGCTAAAAATTATAACAAACTATGCCAGAATTACCTAAATTACTTCGGCTACCGTAAATCACCCCCAACCATCGCTTACCACAACAAACCAAACCATATCATCTTAAAATTACAAAAAAAGATGTACAGAGCATAACAAACTATGCCAGACTCACCTAAATAACTTCGGCTACTCTAAATCATCACCAACTAACCCTTACCACAACAAACTAAACCCAATCACTTTTAAATTACAAAAAAATGCTACTAACCATAGCAAACTATGCCAAACTCACCTAAATTAATTCGGCTACCATAAATCATCACCAACTAACCCTTACCACAACAAACTAAACCAAATTACTTTTAAATTACAAAAAAATGCTACTAACCATAGCAAACTATGCCAAACTCACCTAAATTACTTTGGCTATCAAAAATCAGCCCCAACTACACTTTACAGCAACAAACTAAGCCCAATCACTTTAATATTACAAAAAAATGCTAAAAATCATAAGAAACTATACAAGAATCACCTAAATTACTTCGGCTACCGTAAATCACCCCCAACTATCCCTTACCACAACAAACCAAACCATATCATCTTAAAATTACAAAAAAAGGTGTACAAATCATAACAAACTATGCCAGACTCACCTAAATTACTTCGGCTACTCTAAATCATCACCAACTAACCCTTACCACAACAAACTAAACCCAATCACTTTTAAATTACAAAAAAATGCTACTAACCATAGCAAACTATGCCAAACTCACCTAAATTACTTCGGCTACCATAAATCATTACCAACTAACCCTTACCACAACAAACTAAACCCAATCACTTTTAAATTACAAAAAAATGCTACTAACCATAGCAAACTATGCCAAACTCACCTAAATTACTTCGGCTATCAAAAATCACCCCCAACTACAAATTACAGCAACAAACTAAGCCCAATCACTTTAATATTACAAAAAAATGCTAAAAATCATAAGAAACTATACAAGAATCACCTAAATTACTTCGGCTACCGTAAATCACCCCCAACTATCCCTTACCACAACAAACCAAACCATATCATCTTAAAATTACAAAAAAAGGTGTACAAATCATAACAAACTATGCCAGACTCACCTAAATTACTTCGGCTACTCTAAATCATCACCAACTAACCCTTACCACAACAAACTAAACCCAATCACTTTTAAATTACAAAAAAATGCTACTAACCATAGCAAACTATGCCAAACTCACCTAAATTACTTCGGCTACCATAAATCATTACCAACTAACCCTTACCACAACAAACTAAACCCAATCACTTTTAAATTACAAAAAAATGCTACTAACCATAGCAAACTATGCCAAACTCACCTAAATTACTTTGGCTATCAAAAATCAGCCCCAACTACACTTTACAGCAACAAACTAAGCCCAATCACTTTAATATTACAAAAAAATGCTAAAAATCATAAGAAACTATACAAGAATCACCTAAATTACTTCGGCTACCGTAAATCACCCCCAACTATCCCTTACCACAACAAACCAAACCATATCATCTTAAAATTACAAAAAAAGGTGTACAAATCATAACAAACTATGCCAGACTCACCTAAATTACTTCGGCTACTCTAAATCATCACCAACTAACCCTTACCACAACAAACTAAACCCAATTACTTTTAAATTACAAAAAAATGCTACTAACCATAGCAAACTATGCCAAACTCACCTAAATTACTTCGGCTACCATAAATCATTACCAACTAACCCTTACCACAACAAACTAAACCCAATCACTTTTAAATTACAAAAAAATGCTACTAACCATAGCAAACTATGCCAAACTCACCTAAATTACTTCGGCTATCAAAAATCACCCCCAACTACAAATTACAGCAACAAACTAAGCCCAATCACTTTAAAATTACAAAAAAATGCTAAAAATCATAACAAACTATACCAGAGTCACCTAAATTACTTCGGCTATTCTAAATCACCCCCAACTATCCTTTACCACAACAAACCAAACCATATCATTTTAAAATTACAAAAAAAAGTGTACAAATCATAACAAACTATGCCAGACTCACCTAAATTACTTCGGCTACTCTAAATCATCACCAACTAACCCTTACCACAACAAACTAAACCCAATCACTTTTAAATTACAAAAAAATGCTACAAATCATAGCAAACTATGCCAAACTCACCTAAATTACTTCGGCTACCATAAATCATCACCAACTAACCCTTACCACAACAAACTAAACCCAATCACTTTTAAATTACAAAAAAATGCTACTAATCATAGCAAACTATGCCAAACTTACCTAAATTACTTTGGCTATCAAAAATCACCCCCAACTACACTTTACAGCAACCAACTAAGCCCAATCACTTTAAAATTGCAAAAAAATGCTGAAAAGCATAACAAACTATTCCAGAATCACCTAATTTACTTCGGCTACCGTAAATCACCCCCAACTATCCCTTACCACAACAAACCAAACCATATCATTTAAAATTACAAAAAAAGGTGTACAAATCATAACAAACTATGCCAGACTCAGCTAAATTACTTCGGCTACTCTAAATCATCACCAACTAACCTTTACCACAACAAACTAAACCCAATCACTTTTAAATTACAAAAAAATGCTACTAACCATAGCAAACTATGCCAAACTCACTTAAATTACTTCGGCTACCATAAATCATCACCAACTAACCCTTACCACAACAAACTAAACCCGATCACTTTTAAATTACATAAAAATGCTACTAACCATAGCAAACTATGCCAAACCCACTTAAATTACTTCGGCTACCATAAATCATCACCAACTAACCCTTACCACAACAAACTAAACCCAATCACTTTTAAATTACAAAAAAATGCTACTAACCATAGCAAACTATGCCAAACTTACCTAAATTACTTTGGCTATCAAAAATCACCCCCAACTACACTTTACAGCAACCAACTAAGCCCAATCACTTTAAAATTGCAAAAAAATGCTGAAAAACATAACAAACTATACCAGAATCACCTAAATTACTTCGGCTACCGTAAATCACCCCCAACCATCGCTTACCACAACAAACCAAACCATATCATCTTAAAATTACAAAAAAAGATGTACAAAGCATAACAAACTATGCCAGACTCACCTAAATAACTTCGGCTACTCTAAATCATCACCAACTAACCCTTACCACAACAAACTAAACCCAATCACTTTTAAATTACAAAAAAATGCTACTAACCATAGCAAACTATGCCAAACTCACTTAAATTACTTCGGCTACCATAAATCATCACCAACTAACCCTTACCACAACAAACTAAACCCGATCACTTTTAAATTACATAAAAATGCTACTAACCATAGCAAACTATGCCAAACTCACCTAAATTACTTCGGCTATCAATAATCACCCCCAACTACACTTTACAGCAACAAACTAAGCCCAATCACTTTAAAATTACAAAAAAATCATAACAAACTATACCAGAATCACTTTTAAATTACAAAAAAATGCTATTAACCATAGCAAACTATGCCAAACTCACCTAAATTATTTCGGCTATCAAAAATCACCCCCAACTACACTTTACAGCAACAAACTAAGCCCAATCACTTTAAGATTACAAAAAAATGGTAAAAAACTTAACAAACTATACCAGAATCACCTAAATTACTTCGGCTACCGTAAATTACCCCCAACTATCCCTTACCACAACAAACCAAACCATATCATTTTAAAATTACAAAAAAAAGTGTACAAATCATAACAAACTATGCCAGACTCACCTAAATTACTTCGGCTACTCTAAATCATCACCAACTAACCCTTACCACAACAAACTAAACCCAATCACTTTTAAATTACAAAAAAATGCTACTAACCATAGCAAACTATGCCAAACTCACCTAAATTACTTCGGCTACCATAAATCATCACCAACTAACCCTTACCACAACAAACTAAACCCTATCACTTTTAAATTACAAAAAAATGCTACTAACCATAGCAAACTATGCCAAATTTACCTAAATTACTTTGGCTATCAAAAATCACCCCGAACTACACTTTACAGCAACAAACTAAGCCCAATCACTTTAAAATTACAAAAAAATGCTAAAAATCATAACAAACTATTCCAGAATCACCTAAATTACTTCGGCTACCGTAAATCACCCCCAACTATTCCTTACCACAACAAACCAAACCATATCATCTTAAAATTACAAAAAAAGGTGTACAAATGATAACAAACTATGCCAGACTCACCTAAATTACTTTGGCTACTCTAAATCATCACCAACTAACCCTTACCACAACAAACTAAACCCAATCACTTTTAAATTACAAAAAAATGCTACTAACCATAGCAAACTATGCCAAACTCACCTAAATTACTTCGGCTACCATAAATCATCACCAACTAACCCTTACCACAACAAACTAAACCCAATCACTTTTAAATTACAAAAAAATGCTACTAACCATAGCAAACTATGCCAAACTCACCTAAATTACTTCGGCTATCAAAAATCACCCCCAACTACACTTTACAGCAACAAACTAAGCCCAATCATTTTAAAATTACAAAAAAATGCTAAAAATCATAACAAACTATACCAGAATCACCTAAATTACTTTGGCTACCGTAAATCACCCCCAACTATCTCTTACCACAACAAACCAAACCATATCATATTAAAATTAAAAAAAAAGATGTAAAAATCATAAAAAACTATGCCAGACTCACCTAAATTACTTCGGCTACTCTAAATCATCACCAACTAAAACTTACCACAACAAACTAAACCCAATCACTTTTAAATTACAAAAAAATGCTACTAACCATAGAAAACTATGCCAAACTCACCTAAATTACTTCGGCTACCATAAATCATCACCAACTAACCCTTACCACAACAAACTAAACCCAATCACTTTTAAATTACAAAAAAATGCTACTAACCATAGCAAACTATGCCAAACTCACCTAAATTACTTCGGCAATCAAAAATCACCCCCAACTACACTTTACAGCAACAAACTAAGCCCAATCATTTTAAAATTACAAAAAAATGCTAAAAATCATAACAATCTATACCAGAATCACCTAAATTACTTTGGCTACCGTAAATCACCCCCAACTATCCCTTACCACAACAAACCAAACCATATCATCTTAAAATTACAAAAAAAGGAGTACAAATCATAACAAACTAGGCTAGACTCACCTAAATTACTTCGGCTACTCTAAATCATCACCAACTAACCCTTACCACAACAAACTAAACCCAATCACTTTTAAATTACAAAAAAATGCTACTAACCATAGCAAACTATGCCAAACTCACCTAAATTACTTCGGCTATCAAAAATCACCCCCAACTACACTTTACAGCAACAAACTAAGCCCAATCACTTTAAAATTACAAAAAATGCTAAAAATCATAACAAACTATACCAGAATCACCTAAATTACTTCGGCTAACGTAAATCACCCCCAACTAACCCTTACCACAACAAACCAAACCATATCATCCTAAAATTACAAAAAAGGTGTACAAATCATAACAAACTAAGCCAGACTCACCTAAATTACTTCGGCTACCGTAAATCACCCCCAACTATCCCTTACCACAACAAACCAAACCATATCATCTTAAAATTACAAAAAAAGGTGTACAAATCATAACAAACTATGCCAGTCTCACCTAAATTACTTCGGCTACTCTAAATCATCACCAACTAACCCTTACTACAACAAACTAAACCCAATCACTTTTAAATTACAAAAAAATTCTACTAACCATAGCAAACTATGCCAATCTCACCTAAATTACTTCGGCTACCATAAATCATCACCAACTAACCCTTACCACAACAAACTAAACCCAATCACTTTTAAATTAAAAAAAAATGCTACTAACCATAGCAAACTATGCCAAACTCACCTAAATTACTTCGGCTATCAAAAATCACCCCCAACTACACTTTACAGCAACAAACTAAGCCCAATCACTTTAAAATTACAAAAAAATCATAACAAACTATACCAGAATCACTTTTAAATTACAAAAAAATGCTACTAACCATAGCAAACTATGTCAAACTCACCTAAATTACTTCGGCTACCATAAATCATCACCAACTAACCCTTTCCACAACAAACTAAACCCAATCACTTTTAAATTACAAAAAAATGCTACTAACCATAGCAAACTATGCCAAACTCACCTAAATTACTTCGGCTATCAAAAATCACCCCCAACTACACTTTACAGCAACAAACTAAGCCCAATCACTTTAAAATTACAAAAAAATGCTAAAAATCATAACAATCTATACCAGAATCACCTAAATTACTTCGGCTACCGTAAATCACCCCCAACTATCCCTTACCACAACAAACCAAACCATATCATCTTAAAATTACAAAAAAAGGTGTACAAATCATAACAAACTGTGCCAGACACACCTAAATTACTTCGGCTACTCTAAATCATCACCAATTAACCCTTACCACAACAAACTAAACCCAATCAATTTTAAATCACAAAAAAATGCTACTAGCCATAGCAAACTATGCCAAACTCACCTAAATTACTTCGGCTATCAAAAATCACCCCCAACTACACTTTACAGCAACAAACTAAGCCCAATCACTTTAAAATTACAAAAAAATGCTAAAAATCATAACAAACTATGCCAGACTCACATAAATTACTTCGGCTACCGTAAATCACCCCCAACCATCGCTTACCACAACAAACCAAACCATATCATCTTAAAATTACAAAAAAAGATGTAGAAAGCATAACAAACTGTGCCAGACTCACTTAAATAACTTCGGCTACTCTAAATCATCACCAACTAACCCTTACCACAACAAACTAAACCCAATCACTTTTAAATTACAAAAAAATGCTACTAACCATAGCAAACTATGCCAAACTCACTTAAATTACTTCGGCTACCATAAATCATCACCAACTAACCCTTACCACAACAAACTAAACCCGATCACTTTTAAATTACATAAAAATGCTACTAACCATAGCAAACTATGCCAAACTCACCTAAATTACTTCGGCTACCATAAATCATCACCAACTAACCCTTACCAAAAGAAACTAAACCCAATCACTTTTAAATTACAAAAAAATGCTACTAACCATAGCAAACTATGCCAAACTTACCTAAATTACTTTGGCTATCAAAAATCACCCCCAACTACACTTTACAGCAACAAACTAAGCCCAATCACTTTAAAATTACAAAAAATGCTAAAAATCATAACAAACTATACCAGAATCACCTAAATTACTTCGGCTAACGTAAATCACCCCCAACTAACCCTTACCACAACAAACCAAACCATATCATCCTAAAATTACAAAAAAGGTGTACAAATCATAACAAACTAAGCCAGACTCACCTAAATTACTTCGGCTACCGTAAATCACCCCCAACTATCCCTTACCACAACAAACCAAACCATATCATCTTAAAATTACAAAAAAAGGTGTACAAATCATAACAAACTATGCCAGTCTCACCTAAATTACTTCGGCTACTCTAAATCATCACCAACTAACCCTTACTACAACAAACTAAACCCAATCACTTTTAAATTACAAAAAAATTCTACTAACCATAGCAAACTATGCCAATCTCACCTAAATTACTTCGGCTACCATAAATCATCACCAACTAACCCTTACCACAACAAACTAAACCCAATCACTTTTAAATTAAAAAAAAATGCTACTAACCATAGCAAACTATGCCAAACTCACCTAAATTACTTCGGCTATCAAAAATCACCCCCAACTACACTTTACAGCAACAAACTAAGCCCAATCACTTTAAAATTACAAAAAAATCATAACAAACTATACCAGAATCACTTTTAAATTACAAAAAAATGCTACTAACCATAGCAAACTATGTCAAACTCACCTAAATTACTTCGGCTACCATAAATCATCACCAACTAACCCTTTCCACAACAAACTAAACCCAATCACTTTTAAATTACAAAAAAATGCTACTAACCATAGCAAACTATGCCAAACTCACCTAAATTACTTCGGCTATCAAAAATCACCCCCAACTACACTTTACAGCAACAAACTAAGCCCAATCACTTTAAAATTACAAAAAAATGCTAAAAATCATAACAATCTATACCAGAATCACCTAAATTACTTCGGCTACCGTAAATCACCCCCAACTATCCCTTACCACAACAAACCAAACCATATCATCTTAAAATTACAAAAAAAGGTGTACAAATCATAACAAACTATGCCAGACACACCTAAATTACTTCGGCTACTCTAAATCATCACCAATTAACCCTTACCACAACAAACTAAACCCAATCAATTTTAAATCACAAAAAAATGCTACTAGCCATAGCAAACTATGCCAAACTCACCTAAATTACTTCGGCTATCAAAAATCACCCCCAACTACACTTTACAGCAACAAACTAAGCCCAATCACTTTAAAATTACAAAAAAATGCTAAAAATCATAACAAACTATGCCAGACTCACATAAATTACTTCGGCTACCGTAAATCACCCCCAACCATCGCTTACCACAACAAACCAAACCATATCATCTTAAAATTACAAAAAAAGATGTAGAAAGCATAACAAACTGTGCCAGACTCACTTAAATAACTTCGGCTACTCTAAATCATCACCAACTAACCCTTACCACAACAAACTAAACCCAATCACTTTTAAATTACAAAAAAATGCTACTAACCATAGCAAACTATGCCAAACTCACTTAAATTACTTCGGCTACCATAAATCATCACCAACTAACCCTTACCACAACAAACTAAACCCGATCACTTTTAAATTACATAAAAATGCTACTAACCATAGCAAACTATGCCAAACTCACCTAAATTACTTCGGCTATCAAAAATCACCCCCAACTGCACTTTACAGCAGCAAACTAAGCCCAATCACTTTAAAATTACAAAAAAATGCTAAAAATCATAACAAACTATACCAGAATCACCTAAATTACTTCGGCTACCGTAAATCACCCCCAACCATCGCTTACCACAACAAACCAAACCATATCATCTTAAAATTACAAAAAAAGATGTACAAAGCATAACAAACTATGCCAGACTCACCTAAATAACTTCGGCTACACTAAATCATCACCAACTAACCCTTACCACAACAAACTAAACCCAATCACTTTTAAATTACAAAAAAATGCTACTAACCCTAGCAAACTATGCCAAACTCACTTAAATTACTTCGGCTACCATAAATCATCACCAACTAACCCTTACCACAACAAACTAATCCCGATCACTTTTAAATTACATAAAAATGCTACTAACCATAGCAAACTATGCCAAACTCACCTAAATTACTTCGGCTATCAAAAATCACCCCCAACTACACTTTACAGCAACAAACTAAGCCCAATCATTTTAAAATTACAAAAAAATGCTAAAAAACATAACAAACTATACCAGTATCACCTAAATTACTTCGGCTACCGTAAATCACCCCCAACTATCCCTTACCACAACAAACCAAACCATATCATTTTAAAATTACAAAAAAAAGTGTACAAATCATAACAAACTATGCCAGACTCACCTAAATTACTTCGGCTACTCTAAATCATCACCAACTAACCCTTACCACAACAAACTAAACCCAATCACTTTTAAATTACAAAAAAATGCTACAAATCATAGCAAACTATGCCAAACTCACCTAAATTACTTCGGCTACCATAAATCATCACCAACTAACCCTTACCAAAAGAAACTAAACCCAATCACTTTTAAATTACAAAAAAATGCTACTAACCATAGCAAACTATGCCAAACTTACCTAAATTACTTTGGCTATCAAAAATCACCCCCAACTACACTTTACAGCAACCAACTAAGCCCAATCACTTTAAAATTGCAAAAAAATGCTGAAAAACATAACAAACTATTCCAGAATCACCTAAATTACTTCGGCTACCGTAAATCACCCCCAACTATCCCTTACCACAACAAACCAAACCATATCATCTTAAAATTACAAAAAAAGGTGTACAAATCATAACAAACTATGCCAGACTCAGCTAAATTACTTCGGCTACTCTAAATCATCACCAACTAACCCTTACCAACACAAACTAAACCCAATCACTTTTAAATTACAAAAAAATGCTACTAACCATAGCAAACTATGCCAAGCTCACCTAAATTACTTCGGCTATCAAAAATCACCCCCAACTACACTTTACAGCAACAAACTAAGCCCAATCACTTTAAAATTACAAAAAAATGCTAAAAATCATAACAAACTATACCAGAATCACCTAAATTACTTCGGCTACCGTAAATCACCCCCAACCATCGCTTACCACAACAAACCAAACCATATCATCTTAAAATTACAAAAAAAGATGTACAAAGCATAACAAACTATGCCAGACTCACCTAAATAACTTCGGCTACTCTAAATCATCACCAACTAACCCTTACCACAACAAACTAAACCCAATCACTTTTAAATTACAAAAAAATGCTACTAACCATAGCAAACTATGCCAAACTCACTTAAATTACTTCGGCTACCATAAATCATCACCAACTAACCCTTACCACAACAAACTAAACCCGATCACTTTTAAATTACATAAAAATGCTACTAACCATAGCAAACTATGCCAAACTCACCTAAATTACTTCGGCTATCAAAAATCACCCCCAACTACACTTTACAGCAACAAACTAAGCCCAATCACTTTAAAATTACAAAATAATCATAACAAACTATACCAGAATCACTTTTAAATTACAAAAAAATGCTATTAACCATAGCAAACTATGCCAAACTCACCTAAATTACTTCGGCTATCAAAAATCACCCCCAACTACACTTTACAGCAACAAACTAAGCCCAATCACTTTAAAATTACAAAAAACTGCTAAAAATCATAACAAACTATTCCAGAATCACCTAAATTACTTCGGCTACCGTAAATCACCCCCAACTATTCCTTACCACAACAAACCAAACCATATCATCTTAAAATTACAAAAAAAGGTGTACAAATCATAACAAACTATGCCAGACTCACCTAAATTACTTCGGCTACCATAAATCATCACCAACTAACCCTTACCACAACAAACTAAACCCAATCACTTTTAAATTACAAAAAAATGCTACTAACCATAGAAAACTATGCCAAACTCACCTAAATTACTTCGGCTACCATAAATCATCACCAACTAACCCTTACCACAACAAACTAAACCCAATCACTTTTAAATTACAAAAAAATGCTACTAACCATAGCAAACTATGCCAAACTCACCTAAATTACTTCGGCAATCAAAAATCACCCCCAACTACACTTTACAGCAACAAACTAAGCCCAATCATTTTAAAATTACAAAAAAATGCTAAAAATCATAACAATCTATACCAGAATCACCTAAATTACTTCGGCTACCGTAAATCACCCCCAACTATCCCTTACCACAACAAACCAAACCATATCATCTTAAAATTACAAAAAAAGGTGTACAAATCATAACAAACTAGGCCAGACTCACCTAAATTACTTCGGCTACTCTAAATCATCACCAACTAACCCTTACCACAACAAACTAAACCCAATCACTTTTAAATTACAAAAAAATGCTACTAGCCATAGCAAACTATGCCAAACTCACCTAAATTACTTCGGCTATCAAAAATCATCCCCAACTACACTTTACAGCAACAAACTAAGCCCAATCACTTTAAAATTACAAAAAAATGCTAAAAATCATAACAAACTATACCAGAATCACCTAAATTACTTCGGCTAACGTAAATCACCCCCAACTATCCCTTACCACAACAAACCAAACCATATCATCTTAAAATTACAAAAAAAGGTGTACAACTCATAACAAACTATGCCAGACTCACCTAAATTACTTCGGCTAATCTAAATCATCACCAACTAACCCTTACCACAACAAACTAAACCCAATCACTTTTAAATTACAAAAAAATGCTACTAACCATAGCAAACTATGCCAAACTCACCTAAATTACTTCGGCTATCAAAAATCACCCCCAACTACACTTTACAGCAACAAACTAAGCCCAATCATTTTAAAATTACAAAAAAATGCTAAAAATCATAACAAACTATACCAGAATCACCTAAATTACTTCGGCTAACGTAAATCACCCCCAACTATCCCTTACCACAACAAACCAAACCATATCATCTTAAAATTACAAAAAAAGGTGTACAACTCATAACAAACTATGCCAGACTCACCTAAATTACTTCGGCTAATCTAAATCATCACCAACTAACCCTTACCACAACAAACTAAACCCAATCACTTTTAAATTACAAAAAAATGCTACTAACCATCGCAAACTATGCCAAACACACCTAAAAAAATCACCCCCAACTACACTTTACAGCAACAAACTAATCCCAATCACTTTAAAATTACAAAAAAATGCTAAAAATCATAACAAACTATACCAGAATCACCTAAATTACTTCGGCTAACGTAAATCACCCCCAACTATCCCTTACCACAACAAACCAAACCATATCATCTTAAAATTACAAAAAAAGGTGTACAAATCATAACAAACTAGGCCAGACTCACCTAAATTACTTCGGCTACTCTAAATCATCACCAACTAACCCTTACCACAACAAACTAAACCCAATCACTTTTAAATTACAAAAAAATGCTACTAGCCATAGCAAACTATGCCAAACTCACCTAAATTACTTCGGCTATCAAAAATCACCCCCAACTACACTTTACAGCAACAAACTAAGCCCAATCATTTTAAAATTACAAAAAAATGCTAAAAATCATAACAAACTATACCAGAATCACCTAAATTACTTCGGCTAACGTAAATCACCCCCAACTATCCCTTACCACAACAAACCAAACCATATCATCTTAAAATTACAAAAAAAGGTGTACAACTCATAACAAACTATGCCAGACTCACCTAAATTACTTCGGCTAATCTAAATCATCACCAACTAACCCTTACCACAACAAACTAAACCCAATCACTTTTAAATTACAAAAAAATGCTACTAACCATCGCAAACTATGCCAAACACACCTAAAAAAATCACCCCCAACTACACTTTACAGCAACAAACTAATCCCAATCACTTTAAAATTACAAAAAAATGCTAAAAATCATAACAAACTATACCAGACTCACCTAAATTACTTCGGCTACTCTAAATCATCACCAACTAACCCTTACCACAACAAACTAAACCCAATCACTTTTAAATTACAAAAAAATGCTACTAACCATAGCAAACTATGTCAAACTCACCTAAATTACTTCTGCTACCATAAATCATCACCAACTAACCCTTACCACAACAAACTAAACCCTATCACTTTTAAATTACAAAAAAATGCTACTAACCATCGCATACTTTGCCAAACACACCTAAAAAAATCACCCCCAACTACACTTTACAGCAACAAACTAATCCCAATCACTTTAAAATTACAAAAAAATGCTAAAAATCATAACAAACTATACCAGAATCACCTAAATTACTTCGGCTAACGTAAATCACCCCCAACTATCCCTTACCACAACAAACCAAACCATATCATCTTAAAATTACAAAAAAAGGTGTACAACTCATAACAAACTATGCCAGACTCACCTAAATTACTTCGGCTAATCTAAATCATCACCAACTAACCCTTACCACAACAAACTAAACCCAATCACTTTTAAATTACAAAAAAATGCTACTAACCATCGCAAACTATGCCAAACACACCTAAAAAAATCACCCCCAACTACACTTTACAGCAACAAACTAATCCCAATCACTTTAAAATTACAAAAAAATGCTAAAAATCATAACAAACTATACCAGACTCACCTAAATTACTTCGGCTACTCTAAATCATCACCAACTAACCCTTACCACAACAAACTAAACCCAATCACTTTTAAATTACAAAAAAATGCTACTAACCATAGCAAACTATGTCAAACTCACCTAAATTACTTCTGCTACCATAAATCATCACCAACTAACCCTTACCACAACAAACTAAACCCAATCACTTTTAAATTACAAAAAATGCTACTAACCATCGCATACTATGCCAAACACACCTAAAAAAATCACCCCCATCTACACTTTACAGCAACAAACTAATCCCAATCACTTTAAAATTATAAAAAAATGCTAAAAATCATAACAAACTATACCAGAATCACCTAAATTACTTCGGCTAACGTAAATCACCCCCAACTATCCCTTACCACAACAAACCAAACCATATCATCTTAAAATTACAAAAAAAGGTGTACAACTCATAACAAACTAGGCCAGACTCACCTAAATTACTTCGGCTACTCTAAATCATCACCAACTAACCCTTACCACAACAAACTAAACCCAATCACTTTTAAATTACAAAAAAATGCTACTAGCCATAGCAAACTATGCCAAACTCACCTAAATTACTTCGGCTATCAAAAATCACCCCCAACTACACTTTACAGCAACAAACTAAGCCCAATCACTTTAAAATTACAAAAAAATGCTAAAAATCATAACAAACTATACCAGAATCACCTAAATTACTTCGGCTAACGTAAATCACCCCCAACTATCCCTTACCACAACAAACCAAACCATATCATCTTAAAATTACAAAAAAAGGTGTACAACTCATAACAAACTATGCCAGACTCACCTAAATTACTTCGGCTAATCTAAATCATCACCAACTAACCCTTACCACAACAAACTAAACCCAATCACTTTTAAATTACAAAAAAATGCTACTAACCATAGCAAACTATGCCAAACTCACCTAAATTACTTCGGCTATCAAAAATCACCCCCAACTACATTTTACAGCAACAAACTAAGCCCAATCATTTTAAAATTACAAAAAAATGCTAAAAATCATAACAAACTATACCAGAATCACCTAAATTACTTCGGCTAACGTAAATCACCCCCAACTATCCCTTACCACAACAAACCAAACCATATCTTCTTAAAATTACAAAAAAAGGTGTACAACTCATAACAAACTATGCCAGACTCACCTAAATTACTTCGGCTAATCTAAATCATCACCAACTAACCCTTACCACAACAAACTAAACCCAATCACTTTTAAATTACAAAAAAATGCTACTAACCATCGCAAACTATGCCAAACACACCTAAAAAAATCACCCCCAACTACACTTTACAGCAACAAACTAATCCCAATCACTTTAAAATTACAAAAAAATGCTAAAAATCATAACAAACTATACCAGACTCACCTAAATTACTTCCGCTACTCTAAATCATCACCAACTAACCCTTATCACAACAAACTAAACCCAATCACTTTTAAATTACAAAAAAATGCTAAAAATCATAACAAACTATACCAGAATCACCTAAATTACTTCGGCTACCGTAAATCATCACCAACTAACCCTTACCACAACAAACTAAACCCAATCACTTTTAAATTACAAAAAAATGCTACTAACCATAGCAAACTATGCCAAACTTACCTAAATTACTTCGGCAATCAAAAATCACCCCCAACTACACTTTACAGCAACAAACTAAGCCCAATCATTTTAAAATTACAAAAAAATGCTAAAAATCATAACAATCTATACCAGAATCACCTAAATTACTTCGGCTACCGTAAATCACCCCCAACTATCCCTTACCACAACAAACCAAACCATATCATCTTAAAATTACAAAAAAAGGTGTACAAATCATAACAAACTAGGCCAGACTCACCTAAATTACTTCGGCTACTCTAAATCATCACCAACTAACCCTTACCACAACAAACTAAACCCAATCACTTTTAAATTACAAAAAAATGCTACTAGCCATAGCAAACTATGCCAAACTCACCTAAATTACTTCGGCTATCAAAAATCACCCCCAACTACACTTTACAGCAACAAACTAAGCCCAATCACTTTAAAATTACAAAAAAATGCTAAAAATCATAACAAACTATGCCAGACTCAACTAAATTACTTCGGCTACTCTAAATCATCACGAACTAACCCTTACCACAACAAACTAAACCCAATCACTTTTAAATTACAACAAAATGCTACTAACCATAGCAAACTATGCCAAACCCACCTAAATTACTTCGGCTATCAAAAATCACCCCCAACTACACTTTACAGCAACAAACTAAGCCCAATCACTTTAAAATTACAAAAAAATGCTAAAAATCATAACAAACTATACCAGAATCACCTAAATTACTTCGGCTAACGTAAATCACCCCCAACTAACCCTTACCACAACAAACCAAACCATATCATCCTAAAATTACAAAAAAGGTGTACAAATCATAACAAACTATGCCAGACTCACCTAAATTACTTCGGCTACCGTAAATCACCCCCAACTATCCCTTACCACAACAAACCAAACCATATCATCTTAAAATTACAAAAAAAGGTGTACAAATCATAACAAACTATGCCAGTCTCACCTAAATTACTTCGGCTACTCTAAATCATCACCAACTAACCCTTACCACAACAAACTAAACCCAATCACTTTTAAATTACAAAAAAATGCTACTAACCATAGCAAACTATGCCAAACTCACCTAAATTACTTCGGCTATCAAAAATCACCCCCAACTACACTTTACAGCAACAAACTAAGCCCAATCACTTTAAAATTACAAAAAAATGCTAAAAATCATAACAAACTATACCAGAATCACCTAAATTACTTCGGCTAACGTAAATCACCCCCAACTAACCCTTACCACAACAAACCAAACCATATCATCCTAAAATTACAAAAAAGGTGTACAAATCATAACAAACTATGCCAGACTCACCTAAATTACTTCGGCTACCGTAAATCACCCCCAACTATCCCTTACCACAACAAACCAAACCATATCATCTTAAAATTACAAAAAAAGGTGTACAAATCATAACAAACTACGCCAGTCTCACCTAAATTACTTCGGCTACTCTAAATCATCACCAACTAACCCTTACTACAACAAACTAAACCCAATCACTTTTAAATTACAAAAAAATGCTACTAACCATAGCAAACTATGCCAAACTCACCTAAATTACTTCGGCTACCATTAATAATCTCCAACTAACCCTTACCACAACAAACTAAACCCAATCACTTTTAAATTACAAAAAAATTCTACTAACCATAGCAAACTATGACAAGCTCACCTAAATTACTTCGGCTACCATAAATCATCACCAACTAACCCTTACCACAACAAACTAAACCCAATCACTTTTAAATTACAAAAAAATGCTACTAACCATAGCAAACTATGCCAAACTCACCTAAATTACTTCGGCTATCAAAAATCACCCCCAACTACACTTTACAGCAACAAACTAAGCCCAATCACTTTAAAATTACAAAAAAATGCTAAAAATCATAACAAACTATGCCAGACTCAACTAAATTACTTCGGCTACTCTAAATCATCACCAACTAACCCTTACCACAACAAACTAAACCCAATCACTTTTAAATTACAACAAAATGCTACTAACCATAGCAAACTATGCCAAACCCACCTAAATTACTTCGGCTATCAAAAATCACCCCCAACTACACTTTACAGCAACAAACTAAGCCCAATCACTTTAAAATTACAAAAAAATGCTAAAAATCATAACAAACTATACCAGAATCACCTAAATTACTTCGGCTAACGTAAATCACCCCCAACTAACCCTTACCACAACAAACCAAACCATATCATCCTAAAATTACAAAAAAGGTGTACAAATCATAACAAACTATGCCAGACTCACCTAAATTACTTCGGCTACCGTAAATCACCCCCAACTATCCCTTACCACAACAAACCAAACCATATTATCTTAAAATTACAAAAAAAGGTGTACAAATCATAACAAACTATGCCAGTCTCACCTAAATTACTTCGGCTACTCTAAATCATCACCAACTAACCCTTACCACAACAAACTAAACCCAATCACTTTTAAATTACAAAAAAATGCTACTAACCATAGCAAACTATGCCAAACTCACCTAAATTACTTCGGCTATCAAAAATCACCCCCAACTACACTTTACAGCAACAAACTAAGCCCAATCACTTTAAAATTACAAAAAAATGCTAAAAATCATAACAAACTATACCAGAATCACCTAAATTACTTCGGCTAACGTAAATCACCCCCAACTAACCCTTACCACAACAAACCAAACCATATCATCCTAAAATTACAAAAAAGGTGTACAAATCATAACAAACTATGCCAGACTCACCTAAATTACTTCGGCTACCGTAAATCACCCCCAACTATCCCTTACCACAACAAACCAAACCATATCATCTTAAAATTACAAAAAAAGGTGTACAAATCATAACAAACTACGCCAGTCTCACCTAAATTACTTCGGCTACTCTAAATCATCACCAACTAACCCTTACTACAACAAACTAAACCCAATCACTTTTAAATTACAAAAAAATGCTACTAACCATAGCAAACTATGCCAAACTCACCTAAATTACTTCGGCTACCATTAATAATCTCCAACTAACCCTTACCACAACAAACTAAACCCAATCACTTTTAAATTACAAAAAAATTCTACTAACCATAGCAAACTATGACAAGCTCACCTAAATTACTTCGGCTACCATAAATCATCACCAACTAACCCTTACCACAACAAACTAAACCCAATCACTTTTAAATTACAAAAAAATGCTACTAACCATAGCAAACTATGCCAAACACACCTAAATTACTTCGGCTATCAAAAATCACCCCCAACTACACTTTACAGCAACAAACTAAGCCCAATCACTTTAAAATTACAAAAAAATGCTAAAAATCATAACAAACTATACCAGAAACACCTAAATTACTTCGGCTACCGTAAATCACCCCCAATTATCCCTTACCACAACAAACCAAACCATATCATCTTAAAATTACAAAAAAAGGTGTACAAATCATAACAAACTATGCCAAACTCACCTAAATTACTTCGGCTACTCTAAATCATCACCAACTAACCCTTACCACAACAAACTAAACCCAATCACTTTTAAATTACAAAAAAATGCTACTAACCATAGCAACTATGCCAAACTCACCTAAATTACTTCGGCTACCATAAATCATCACCAACTAACCCTTACCACAACAAACTAAACCAAATCACTTTTAAATTACAAAAAAATGCTACTAACCATAGCCAACTATGCCAAACTCACCTAAATTACTTCGGCTATCAAAAATCACCCCCAACTACACTTTACAGCAACAAACTAAGCCCAATCACATTAAAATTACAAAAAAATGCTAAAAATCATAACAAACTATACCAGAATCACCTAAATTACTTCGGTTACCGTAAATCACCCCCAACTATCCCTTACCGCAACAAACCCAACCTTATCATCTTAAAATTACAAAAAAAGTGTACAAATCATAACAAACTATGCCAGACTCACCTAAATTACTTCGGCTACTCTAAATCATCACCAAGTAACCCTTACCACAACAAACTAAACCCAATCACTTTTAAATTACAAAAAAATGCTACTACCCATAGCAAACTATGCCAAACTCACCTAAATTACTTCGGCTATCAAAAATCAGCCCCAACTACACTTTACAGCAACAAACTAAGCCCAATCACTTTAAAATTACAAAAAAATGCTAAAAATCATAACAAACTATACCAGAATCACCTAAATTACTTCGGCTACCGTAAATCACCCCCAACTATCCCTAACCACAACAAACTAAACCTAATCACTTTTAAATTACAAAAAAATGCTACTAACCATAGCAAACTATGCCAAACTCACCTAAATTACTTCTGCTACCATAAATCATCACCAACTAACCCTTACCACAACAAACTAAACCCAATCACTTTTAAATTACAAAAAAATGCTACTAACGATCGCAAACTATGCCAAACACACATAAAAAAATCACCCCCAACTACACTTTACAGCAACAAACTAATCCCAATCACTTTAAAATTACAAAAAAATGCTAAAAATCATAACAAACTATACCAGAATCACCTAAATTACTTCGGCTAACGTAAATCACCCCCAACTATCCCTTACCACAACAAACCAAACCATATCATCTTAAAATTACAAAAAAAGGTGTACAACTCATAACAAACTATGCCAGACTCAACTAAATTACTTCGGCTAATCTAAATCATCACCAACTAACCCTTACCACAACAAACTAAACCCAATCACTTTTAAATTACAAAAAAATGCTACTAACCATAGCAAACTATGCCATACTCACCTAAATTACTTCGGCTATCAAAAATCACCCCTAACTACACTTTACAGCAACAACCTAAGCCCAATAACTTTAAAATTACAAAAAAATGCTAAAAATCATAATAAACTATACCAGAATCACCTAAATTACTTCGGCTACCGTAAATCACCCCCAACTATCCTTTACCACAACAAACTAAACCATATCATCTTAAAATTACAAAAAAAGGTGTACAAATCATAACAAACTATGCCAGACTCACCTATATTACTTCGGCTACTCTAAATCTTCACCAACTAACCCTTACCACAACAAACTAAACCCAATCACTTTTAAATTACAAAAAAATGCTACTAACCATAGCAAACTATGCCAAACTAACCTAATTTCTTCGGCTATCAAAAATCACCCCCAACTACACTTTACAGCAACAAACTAAGCCCAATCACTTTAAAATTACAAAAAAATGCTAAAAATCATAACAAACTATACCAGAATCACCTAAATTACTTCGGCTACCGTAAATCACCCCCAACTATCCCTTACCACAACAAACCAAACCATATCATTTTAAAATTACAAAAAAAGGTGTACAAATCATAACAAACTATGCCAGACTCACCTAAAATACTTCGGCTACTCTAAATCATCACCAACTAACCCTTACCACAACAAACTAAACCCAATCACTTTTAAATTACAAAAAAATGCTCCTAACCATGGCAAACTATGCCAAACTCACCTAAATTACTTCGGCTACCATAAATCATCACCAACTAACCCTTACCACAACAAACTAAACCCAATCACTTTTAAATTACAAAAAAATGCTACTAACGATCGCAAACTATGCCAAACACACATAAAAAAATCACCCCCAACTACACTTTACAGCAACAAACTAATCCCAATCACTTTAAAATTACAAAAAAATGCTAAAAATCATAACAAACTATACCAGAATCACCTAAATTACTTCGGCTAACGTAAATCACCCCCAACTATCCCTTACCACAACAAACCAAACCATATCATCTTAAAATTACAAAAAAAGGTGTACAACTCATAACAAACTATGCCAGACTCAACTAAATTACTTCGGCTAATCTAAATCATCACCAACTAACCCTTACCACAACAAACTAAACCCAATCACTTTTAAATTACAAAAAAATGCTTCTAACCATAGCAAACTATGCCAAACTCACCTAAATTACTTCGGCTATCAAAAATCACCCCCATCTACACTTTACAGCAACAAACTAAGCCCAATCACTTTAAAATTACAAAAAAATGCTAAAAATCATAACAAACTATACCAGAATCACCTAAATTACTTCGGCTACCGTAAATCACCCCCAACTATCCCTCACCGCAACAAACCAAACCATATCATTTTAAAATTACAAAAAAAGGTGTACAAATCATAACAAACTATGCCAAACTCACCTAAATTACTTCGGCTACCATAAATCATCACCAACTAACCCTGACCACAACAAACTAAACCCAATCACTTTTAAATTACAAAAAAATGCTTCTAACCATAGCAAACTATGCCAAACTCACCTAAATTACTTCGGCTACGATAACACATCACCAACTAACCCTTACCACAACAAACTAAACCCAATCACTTTTAAATTACAAAAAAATGCTACTAACCATAGCAAACTATGCCATACTCACCTAAATTACTTCGGCTATCAAAAATCACCCCTAACTACACTTTACAGCAACAACCTAAGCCCAATAACTTTAAAATTACAAAAAAATGCTAAAAATCATAATAAACTATACCAGAATCACCTAAATTACTTCGGCTACCGTAAATCACCCCCAACTATCCTTTACCACAACAAACTAAACCATATCCTCTTAAAATTACAAAAAAAGGTGTACAAATCATAACAAACTATGCCAGACTCACCTAAATTACTTCGGCTACTCTAAATCATCACCAAATAACCCTTACATCAACAAACTAAACCCAATCACTTTTAAATTACAAAAAAATGCTACTAACCATAGCAAACTATGCCAAACTCTCCTAAATTTCTTCGGCTACCATAAATCATCACCAACTAACCCTTACCGCTACAAACTAAACCCAATCCCTTTAAAATTACAAAAAAATGCTACTAACCATAGAAAACTATGCCAAACTCTCCTAAATTACTTAGGCTACCATAAATCATCACCAACTAACCCTTACCGCAACAAACTAAACCCAATCACTTTTAAATTACAAAAAATGCTACTAACCATAGCAAACTATGCCAAACTCACCTAAATTACTTCGGCTATCAAAAATCATCCCCAACTACACTTTACAACAACAAACTAAGCCCAATCACTTTAAAATTACAAAAAAATGCTAAAAATCATAACAAAATATACCAGAATTACCTAAATTACTTCGGCTACCGTAAATCACCCCCAACTATTCTTTACCACAACAAACCAAACCATATCATCTTAAGATTACAAAAAAAGATGTACAAATCATAACAAACTATGCCAGACTCACCTAAATTACTTCGGCTACTCTAAATCACCACCAACTAACCCTTACCACAACAAACTAAACCCAATCACTTTTAAATTACAAAAAAATGCTACTAATTATAGCAAACTATGCCAAACTCACCTAAATTACTTCGGCTACCATAAATCATCACCAACGAACCCTTAACACAACAAACTAAACCCAATCACTTTTAAATTACAAAAAAATGCTACTAACCATAGCAAACTATGCCAAACTCACCTAAATTACTTCGGCTATTAAAAATCATCCCCAACAACACTTTACAGCAACAAACTAAGCCCAATCACTTTAAAATTACAAAAAAATGCTAAAAATCATAACAAACTATACCAGAATCACCTAAATTACTTCGGCTACCGTAAATCACCCCCAACTATCCCTTACCACAACAAACCAAACCATATCATCTTGAAATTACAAAAAAAGGTGTACAAATCATAACAAACTATGCCAGACTCACCTAAATTACTTCGGCTACTCTAAATCATCACCAACTAACCCTTACCACAACAAACTAAACCCAATCACTTTTAAATTACAAAAAAATGCTACTAATTATAGCAAACTATGCCAAACTCACCTAAATTACTTCGGCTACCATAAATCATCACCAACTAACCCTTACCACAACAAACTAAACCCAATCATTTTTAAATTACAAAAAAATGCTACTAACCATAGCAAACTATGCCAAACTCACCTAAATTACTTCGGATATCAAAAATCACCCCTAACTACACTTTACAGCAACAAACCAAACCCAATCACTTTAAAATTACAAAAAAATGCTAAAAATCATAACAAACTATACCAGAATCACCTAAATTACTTCGGCTACCGTAAATCACCCCCAACTATCCCTTACCACAACAAACCAAACCATATCATCTTGAAATTACAAAAAAAGGTGTACAAATCATAACAAACTATGCCAGACTCACCTATATTACTTCGGCTACTCTAAATCTTCACCAACTAACCCTTACCACATCAAACTAAACCCAATCACTTTTAAATTACAAAAAAATGCTACTAACCATAGCAAACTATGCCAAACTAACCTAATTTCTTCGGCTATCAAAAATCACCCCCAACTACACTTTACAGCAACAAACTAAGCCCAATCACTTTAAAATTACAAAAAAATGCTAAAAATCATAACAAACTATACCAGAATCACCTAAATTACTTCGGCTACCGTAAATCACCCCCAACTATCCCTTACCACAACAAACCAAACCATATCATTTTAAAATTACAAAAAAAGGTGTACAAATCATAACAAACTATGCCAGACTCACCTAAAATACTTCGGCTACTCTAAATCATCACCAACTAACCCTTACCACAACAAACTAAACCCAATCACTTTTAAATTACAAAAAAATGCTCCTAACCATGGCAAACTATGCCAAACTCACCTAAATTACTTCGGCTACCATAAATCATCACCAACTAATCCTTACCACAACAAACTAAACCCAATCACTTTAAAATTACGAAAAAAATGCTACTAACCATAGCAAACTATGCCAAACTCACCTAAATTACTTCAGCTATCAAAAATCACCCCCAACTACACTTTACAGCAACAAACTAAGCCCAATCACTTTAAAATTACAAAAAAATGCTAAAAATCATAACAAACTATACCAGAATCACCTAAATTACTTCGGTTACCGTAAATCACCCCCAACTATCCCTTACCACAACAAACCAAACCATATCATCTTAAAATTACAAAAAAGGTGTACAAATCATAACAAACTATGCCAGACTCACCTAAATTATTTCGGCTACTCTAAATCATCACCAACTAAACCTTACCACAACAAACTAAACCCAATCACTTTTAAATTACAAAAAAATGCTACTAACCATAGCAAACTATGCCAAACTAACCTAATTTCTTCGGCTATCAAAAATCACCCCCAACTACACTTTACAGCAACAAACTAAGCCCAATCACTTTAAAATTACAAAAAAATGCTAAAAATCATAACAAACTATACCAGAATCACCTAAATTACTTCGGCTACCGTAAATCATCCCCAACTATCCCTTACCACAACAAACCAAACCATATCATTTTAAAATTACAAAAAAAGGTGTACAAATCATAACAAACTATGCCAGACACACCTAAAATACTTCGGCTACTCTAAATCATCACCAACTAACCCTTACAACAACAAACTAAACCCAATCACTTTTAAATTACAAAAAATGCTCCTAACCATGGCAAACTATGCCAAACTCACCTAAATTACTTCGGCTACCATAAATCATCAATAACTAACCCTTACCACAACAAACTAAACCCAATCACTTTTAAATTACAAAAAAAATGCTACTAACCATAGCAAACTATGCCAAACTCACATAAATTACTTCGGCTATCAAAAATCACCCCCAACTACACTTTACAGCAACAAACTAAGCCCAATCACTTTAAAATTACAAAAAAATGCTAAAAATCAGAACAACTATTCCAGATAGCCGAAGTAATTTAGGTGAGTTTGGCATAGTTTGCTATGGTTAGTAGCATTTTTTTGTAATTTAAAAGTGATTGGGCTTAGTTTGTTGTGGTAAGGGTAAGTTGGTGATGATTTATGGTAGCCGACGTAATATAGGTGAGTTTGGCATAGTTTGCTATGGTTAGTAGCATTTTTTTGTAATTTAAAAGTGATTGGGTTTAGTTTGTTGTGGTAAGGGTTAGTTGGTGATGATTTAGAGTAGCCGAAGTAATTTCGGTGAGTCTGGCATAGTTTGTTATGATTTGTACACCTTTTTTTGTAATTTTAAGATGATATGGTTTGGTTTGTTGTGGTAAGGGATAGTTGGGGGTGATTTACGGTAGCCGAAATAATTTAGGTGATTCTGGTATAGTTTGTTATGATTTTTAGCATTTTTTTGTAATTTTAAAGTGATTGGGTTTAGTTTGTTGTGGTAAGGGTTAGTTGGTGATGATTTAGAGTAGCCGAAGTAATTTAGGTGAGTCTGGCATAGTTTGTTATAATTTGTTCACCTTTTTTTGTAATTTTAAAATGATATGGTTAGGTTTGTTGTGGTAAAGGATAGTTGGGGGTGATTTACGGTAGCCGAAGTAATTTAGGTGATTCTGGTATAGTTTGTTATGATTTTTAGCATTTTTTTGTAATTTTAAAATGATTGGGCTTAGTTTGTTGCTGTAAAGTGTAGTTGGGGGTGATTTTTGATAGCCGACGTAATATAGGTGAGTTTGGCATAGTTTGCTATGGTTAGTATCATTTTTTTGTAATTTAAATGTGATTGGGTTTAGTTTGTTGTGGTAAGGGTTAGTTGGTGATGATTTAGAGTAGCCGAAGTAATTTAGGTGAGTCTGGCATAGTTTGTTATGATTTGTACACCTTTTTTTGTAATTTTAAGATGATATGGTTTGGTTTGTTGTGGTAAGGGATAGTTATGGGTGATTTACAGTAGCCGAAGTAATTTAGGTGATTCTGGTATAGTTTGTTATGATTTTTAGCATTTTTTTGTAATTTTAAAGTGATTGGGCTTAGTTTGTTGCTGTAAAGTGTAGTTGGGGGTGATTTTTGATAGCCGAAGTAATTTAGGTGAGTTTGGCATAGTTTGCTATGGTTAGTAGCATTTTTTTGTAATTTAAAAGTGATTGGGTTTAGTTTGTTGTGATAAGGGTTAGTTGGTGATGATTTAGAGTAGCCGAAGTAATTTCGGTGAGTCTGGCATAGTTCGTTATGATTTGTACACCTTTTTTTGAATTTTAAGATGATATGGTTTGGTTTGTTGTGGTAAGGGATAGTTGGGGCTGATTTACGGTAGCCGAAGTAATTTAGGTTATTCTGGTATAGTTTGTTATGATTTTTAGCATTTTTTTGTAATTTTAAAGTGATTGGGCTTAGTTTGTTGCTGTAAAGTGTAGTTGGGGGTGATTTTTGATAGCCGAAGTAATTTAGGTGAGTTTGGCATAGTTTGCTATGGTTAGTAGCATTTTTTTGTAATTTAAAAGTGATTGGGTTTACTTTGTTGTGGTAAGGGTTAATTGGTGATGATTTATGGTAGCCGAAGTAATTTAGGTGAGTCTGGCATAGTTTGTTATGATTTGTACACCTTTCTTTGTAATTTTAAGATGATATGGTTTGGTTTGTTGTGGTAAGGGATAGTTGGGGGTGATTTACGGTAGCCGAAGTAATTTAGGTGATTCTGGTATAGTTTGTTATGATTTTTAGCATTTTTTTGTAATTTTAAAGTGATTGGGCATAGTTTGTTGCTGTAAAGTGTAGTTGGGGATGATTTTTGATAGCCGAAGTAATTTAGGTGAGTTTGGCATAGTTTGCTATGGTTAGTAGCATTTTTTTGTAATTTAAAAGAGATTGGGTTTAGTTTGTTGTGGCAAGGGTTAGTTGGTGATGATTTATAGTAGCCGAAGTAATTTAGGTGAGTTTGGCATAGTTTACTATGGTTAGTATCTTTTTTTTGTAATTTAAATGTGATTGGGTTTAGTTTGTTGTGGTAAGGGTTAGTTGGTGATGATTTAGAGTAGCCGAAGTAATTTAGGTGAGTCTGGCATAGTTTGTTATGATTTGTACACCTTTTTTTGTAATTTTAAGATGATATGGTTTGGTTTGTTGTGGTAAGGGATAGTTATGGGTGATTTACGGTAGCCGAAGTAATTTAGGTGATTCTGGTATAGTTTGTTATGATTTTTAGCATTTTTTTGTAATTTTAAAGTGATTGGGCTTAGTTTGTTGCTGTAAAGTGTAGTTGGGGTGATTTTTGATAGCCGAAGTAATTTAGGTGAATTTGGCATAGTTTGCTATGGTTAGTAGCATTTTTTTGTAATTTAAAAGTGATTGGGTTTAGTTTGTTGTGGTAAGGGTTAGTTGGTGATGATTTAGAGTAGCCGAAGTAATTTAGGTGAGTCTGGCATAGTTTGTTATGGTTACTAGCAATTTTTTGGAATTTAAAAGTGATTTGGTTTAGTTTGTTGTGGTAACGGTTAGTTGGTAATGATTTAGAGTAGCCGTAGTAATTTAGGTGAGTCTGGAATAGTTTGTTATGATTTGTAAACCTTTTTTCGTAATTTTAAGATAATATGGTTTGGTTTGTTGTGGTAAGGGATAGTTGGGGGTGATTTACGGTATCCGAAGTAATTTAGGTAATTCTGGTATAGTTTGTTATGATTTTTAGCATTTTAGCATTGTAGTTTGTTGCTGTAAAGTGTAGTTGGGGCTGATTTTTGATAGCCGAAGTAATTTAGGTGAGTTTGGCATAGTTTGCTATGGTTAGTAGCATTTTTTTTGTAATTTAAAAGTGATTGGGTTTAGTTTGTTGTGGTAAGGGTTAGTTGGTGATGATTTATGGTAGCCGAAGTAATTGAGGTGAGTTGGCATAGTTTGCTATGGTTACTAGCAATTTTTTGGAATTTAAAAGTGATTTGGTTTAGTTTGTTGTGGTAACGGTTAGTTGGTAATGATTTAGAGTAGCCGTAGTAATTTAGGTGAGTCTGGCAGAATTTGTTATGATTTGTACACCTTTTTTTGTAATTTTAAGCTGATATGGTTTGGTTTGTTGTGGTAAGGGATAGTTGGGGGTGATTTACGGTAGCCGAAGTAATTTAGGTGATTCTAGTATAGTTTGTTATTATTTTTAATATTTTTTTTGTAATTTTAAAGTGATTGGGCTTAGTTTGTTGCTGTAAAGTGTAGTTGGGGTGATTTTTGATAGCCGAAGTAATTTAGGTGAATTTGGCATAGTTTTGCTATGGTTAGTAGCATTTTTTTGTAATTTAAAAGTGATTGGGTTTAGTTTGTTGTGGTAAGGGTTAGTTGGTGATGATTTATGGTAGCCGAAATAATTTAGGTGAGTTTGGCATACTTTGCTATGGTTAGTAGCATATTTTTTGTAATTTAAAAGTGATTGGGTTTAGTTTGTTGTGGTAAGGGTTAGTTGGTGATGATTTAGAGTAGCCGAAGTAATTTAGGTGAGTCTGACATAGTTTGTTATGATTTGTACACCTTTTTTTGTAATTTTAAGATGATATGGTTTAGTTTGTTGTGGTAAGGGATAGTTGGGGGTGATTTACGGTAGCCGAAGTAATTTAGGTGATTCTGGTATAGTTTGTTATGATTTTTAGCATTTTTTTGTAATTTTAAAGTGATTGGGCTTAGTTTGTTGCTGTAAAGTATAGTTGGGGGTGATTTTTGATAGCCGAAGTAATTTAGGTGAGTTTGGCATAGTTTGCTATGGTTAGTAGCATTTTTTTGTAATTTAAAAGTGATTGGGTTTAGTTTGTTGTGATAAGGGTTAGTTGGTGATGATTTAGAGTAGCCGAAGTAATTTCGGTGAGTCTGGCATAGTTCGTTATGATTTGTACACCTTTTTTTGAATTTTAAGATGATATGGTTTGGTTTGTTGTGGTAAGGGATAGTTGGGGCTGATTTACAGTAGCCAAAGTAATTTAGGTTATTCTGGTATAGTTTGTTATGATTTTTAGCATTTTTTTGTAATTTTAAAGTAATTGGGCTTAGTTTGTTGCTGTAAAGTATAGTTGGGGGTGATTTATGGTAGCCGAAGTAATTTAGGTGAGTTTGGCATAGTTTTCTATGGTTAGTAGCAATTTTTTGTAATTTAAAAGTGATTGGGTTTAGTTTGTTGTGGTAAGGGTTAGTTGGTGATGATTTAGAGTAGCCGAAGTAATTTAGGTGAGTCTGGCATAGTTTGTTATGATTTGTACACATTTTTTGTAATTTTAAGATGATATGGTTTGGTTTGTTGTGGTAAGGAATAGTTGGGGGTGATTTACGGTAGCCGAAGTAATTTAGGTGATTCTGGTATAGTTTGTTATGATTTTTAGCATTTTTTTGTAATTTTAAAGTGATTGGGCTTAGTTTGTTGCTGTAAAGTGTAGTTGGAGGTGATTTTTGATAGCCGAAGTAATTTAGGTGAGTTTGCCATAGTTTGCTAGGGTTAGTAGTATTTTTTTGTAATTTAAATGTGATTGGGTTTAGTTTGTTGTGGTAAGGGTTTGTTGGTGATGATTTATGGTAGCCGAAGTAATTTAGGTGAGTTTGGCATAGTTTGCTATGGTTAGGAGCATTTTTTTGTAATTTAAAAGTGATTGGGTTTAGTTTGTTGTGGTAAGGGTTAGTTGGTGATGATTTAGAGTAGCCGAAGTAATTTCGGTGAGTCTGGCATAGTTTGTTATGATTTGTACACCTTTTTTTGTAATTTTAAGATGATTTGGTTTGGTTTGTTGTGGTAAGGGATAGTTGGGGCTGATTTACGGTAGCCGAAGTAATTTAGGTGATTCTGGTATAGTTTGTTATGATTTTTAGCATTTTTTTGTAATTTTAAAGTGATTGGGCTTAGTTTGTTGCTGTAAAGTGTAGTTGGGGGTGATTTTTGATAGCCGAAGTAATTTAGGTGCGTTTGGCATAGTTTGCTATGGTTAGTAGCATTTTTTTGTAATTTAAAAGTGATTGGGTTTAGTTTGTTGTGGTAAGGGTTAGTTGGTGATGATTAATGGTAGCCGAAGTAATTTAGGTGAGTTTGGCATAGTTTGCTATGGTTACTAGCATTTTTTTGTAATTTAAAAGTGATTGGGTTTAGTTTGTTGTGGTAAGGGTTAGTTGGAGATGATTTAGAGTAGCCGAAGTAATTTCGGTGAGTCTGGCATAGTTCGTTATGATTTGTACACCTTTTTTTGTAATTTTAAGATAATATGGTTTGGTTTGTTGTGGTAAGGGATAGTTGGGGCTGATTTACGGTAGCCGAAGTAATTTAGGTGATTCTGGTATAGTTTGTTATGATTTTTAGCATTTTTTTGTAATTTTAAAGTGATTGGGCTAAGTTTGTTGCTGTAAAGTGTAGTTGGGGGTGATTTTTGATAGCCAAAGTAATTTAGGTGAGTTTGGCATAGTTTGCTAGGGTTAGTAGCATTTTTTTGTAATTTAAAAGTGATTGGGTTTAGTTTGTTGTGGTAAGGGTTAGTTGGTGATGATTTATGGTAGCCGAAGTAATTGAGGTGAGTCTGGCATAGTTCGTTATGATTTGTACACCTTTTTTTGAATTTTAAGATGATATGGTTTGGTTTGTTGTGGTAAGGGATAGTTGGGGCTGATTTACAGTAGCCGAAGTAATTTAGGTTATTCTGGTATAGTTTGTTATGATTTTTAGCATTTTTTTGTAATTTTAAAGTAATTGGGCTTAGTTTGTTGCTGTAAAGTATAGTTGGGGGGTGATTTATGGTAGCCGAAGTAATTTAGGTGAGTTTGGCATAGTTTTCTATGGTTAGTAGCAATTTTTTGTAATTTAAAAGTGATTGGGTTTAGTTTGTTGTGGTAAGGGTTAGTTGGTGATGATTTAGAGTAGCCGAAGTAATTTAGGTGAGTCTGGCATAGTTTGTTATGATTTGTACACCTTTTTTGTAATTTTAAGATGATATGGTTTGGTTTGTTGTGGTAAGGAATAGTTGGGGGTGATTTACGGTAGCCGAAGTAATTTAGGTGATTCTGGTATAGTTTGTTATGATTTTTAGCATTTTTTTGTAATTTTAAAGTGATTGGGCTTAGTTTGTTGCTGTAAAGTGTAGTTGGAGGTGATTTTTGATAGCCGAAGTAATTTAGGTGACTTTGCCATAGTTTGCTAGGGTTAGTAGTATTTTTTTGTAATTTAAATGTGATTGGGTTTAGTTTGTTGTGGTAAGGGTTTGTTGGTGATGATTTATGGTAGCCGAAGTAATTTAGGTGAGTTTGGCATAGTTTGCTATGGTTAGGAGCATTTTTTTGTAATTTAAAAGTGATTGGGTTTAGTTTGTTGTGGTAAGGGTTAGTTGGTGATGATTTAGAGTAGCCGAAGTAATTTCGGTGAGTCTGGCATAGTTTGTTATGATTTGTACACCTTTTTTTGTAATTTTAAGATGATTTGGTTTGGTTTGTTGTGGTAAGGGATAGTTGGGGCTGATTTACGGTAGCCGAAGTAATTTAGGTGATTCTGGTATAGTTTGTTATGATTTTTAGCATTTTTTTGTAATTTTAAAGTGATTGGGCTTAGTTTGTTGCTGTAAAGTGTAGTTGGGGGTGATTTTTGATAGCCGAAGTAATTTAGGTGCGTTTGGCATAGTTTGCTATGGTTAGTAGCATTTTTTTGTAATTTAAAAGTGATTGGGTTTAGTTTGTTGTGGTAAGGGTTAGTTGGTGATGATTAATGGTAGCCGAAGTAATTTAGGTGAGTTTGGCATAGTTTGCTATGGTTACTAGCATTTTTTTGTAATTTAAAAGTGATTGGGTTTAGTTTGTTGTGGTAAGGGTTAGTTGGTGATGATTTAGAGTAGCCGAAGTAATTTCGGTGAGTCTGGCATAGTTCGTTATGATTTGTACACCTTTTTTTGTAATTTTAAGATAATATGGTTTGGTTTGTTGTGGTAAGGGATAGTTGGGGCTGATTTACGGTAGCCGAAGTAATTTAGGTGATTCTGGTATAGTTTGTTATGATTTTTAGCATTTTTTTGTAATTTTAAAGTGATTGGGCTAAGTTTGTTGCTGTAAAGTGTAGTTGGGGGTGATTTTTGATAGCCAAAGTAATTTAGGTGAGTTTGGCATAGTTTGCTAGGGTTAGTAGCATTTTTTTGTAATTTAAAAGTGATTGGGTTTAGTTTGTTGTGGTAAGGGTTAGTTGGTGATGATTTATGGTAGCCGAAGTAATTGAGGTGAGTTGGCATAGTTTGCTATGGTTACTAGCATTTTTTTGTAATTTAAAAGTGATTGGGTTTAGTTTGTTGTGGTAAGGGTTAGTTGGTGATGATTTAAAGTAGCCGAAGTAATTTAGGTGAATCTGGCATAGTTTGTTATGATTTGTACACCTTTTTTTGTAATTTTAAGATGATATGGTTTGGTTTGTTGTGGTAAGGGATAGTTGGGGGTGATTTACGGTAGCCGAAGTAATTTAGGTGATTCTGGTATAGTTTGTTATGATATTTAGTTTTTTTGTAATTTTAAAGTGATTGGGCTTAGTTTGTTGCTGTAAAGTGTAGTTGGGGGTGATTTTTGATAGCCGAAGTAATTTAGGTGAGTTTGGCATAGTTTGCTATGGTTAGTAGCATTTTTTTGTAATTTAAAAGTGATTGGGTTTAGTTTGTTGTGGTAAGATATAGTTCGTGATGATTTATGGTAGCCGAAGTAATTTAGGTGAGCTTGGTATAGTTTACTATGGTTAGTAGCATTTTTTTGTAATTTAAAAGTGATTGGGTTTAGTTTGTTGTGGTAAGGGTTAGTTGGTGATGATTTAGAGTAGCCGAAGTAATTTAGGTGAGTTTGGCATAGTTTGTTATGATTTGTACACCTTTTTTTGTAATTTTAAGATAATATGGTTTGGTTTGTTGTGGTAAGGGATAGTTGGGGGTGATTTACGGTAGCCGAAGTAATTTAGGTGATTCAGGTATAGTTTGTTATGATTTTTAGCATTTTTTTGTAATTTTAAAGTGAATGGGTTTAGTTTGTTGCTGTAAAGTGTAGTTGGGGGTGATTTTTGATAGCCGAAGTAATTTAGGTGAGTTTGCCATAGTTTGCTATGGTTAGTAGCATTTTTTTGTAATTTAAAAGTGATTGGGTTTAGTTTGTTGTGGTAAGGGTTAGTTGGTGATGATTTATGGTAGCCGAAGTAATTTAGGTGAGTTTGGCATAGTTTGCTATGGTTAGGAGCATTTTTTTGTAATTTAAAAGTGATTGGGTTTAGTTTGTTGTGAAAAGGGTTAGTTGGTGATGATTTAGAGTAGCCGAAGTAATTTAGGTGAGTCTGGAATAGTTTGTTATGATTTGTACACCTTTTTTTGTAATTTTAAGATGATATGGCTTGGTTTGTTGAGGTAAGGTATAGTTGGGGGTGATTTACGGTAGCCGAAGTAATTTAGGTGATTCTGGTATAGTTTGTTATGATTTTTAGCATTTTTTTGTAATTTTAAAGTGATTGGGCTTAGTTTGTTGCTGTAAAGTGTAGTTGGGGGTGATTTTTGATAGCCGAAGTAATTTAGGTGAGTTTGGGATAGTTTGCTATGGTTAGTAGCATTTTTTTGTAATTTAAAAGTGATTGGGTTTAGTTTGTTGTGGTAAGGGTTAGTTGGTGATGATTTATGGTAGCCGAAGTAATTTAGGTGAGTTTGGCATAGTTTGGTATGGTTAGTAGCATTTTTTTGTAATTTAAAAGTGATTGGATTTAGTTTGTTGTGGTAAGGGTTAGTTGGTGATGATTTAGAGTAGCCGAAGTAATTTAGGTGAGTCTGGCATAGTTTGTTATGATTTGTACACCTTTTTTGTAATTTTAAGATGATATGGTTTGGTTTGTTGTGGTAAGGGATAGTTGAAGGTGATTTACGGTATCCGAAGTAATTTAGGTAATTCTGGTATAGTTTGTTATGATATTTAGCTTTTTTTTGTAATTTTAAAGTGATTGGGCTTAGTTTGTTGCTGTAAAGTGTAGTTGGGGGTAATTTTTGATAGCCGAAGTAATTTAGGTGAGTTTGGCATAGTTTGCTATGGTTGGTAGCATTTTTTTGTAATTTAAAAGTGATTGGGTTTAGTTTGTTGTGGTAAGGGTTAGTTGGTGACGATTTATGGTAGCCGAAGTAATTTAGGTGAGTTTGGCATAGTTTGCTATGGTTAGGAGAATTTTTTTGTAATTTAAAAGTGATTGGGTTTAGTTTGTTGTGGTAAGGGTTAGTTGGTGATGATTTAGAGTAGCCGAAGTAATTTAGGTGAGTCTGGCATAGTTTGTTATGATTTGTACACCTTTTTTATAATTTTAAGATGATATGGTTTGGTTTGTTGTGGTAAGGAATAGTTGGGGGTGATTTACGGTAGCCGAAGTAATTTAAATGATTCTGGTATAGTTTGTTATGATTTTTAGCATTTTTTTGTAATTTTAAAGTGATTGGGCTTAGTTTGTTGCTGTAAAGTGTAGTTGGAAGTGATTTTTGATAGCCGAAGTAATTTAGGTGAGTTTGCCATAGTTTGCTATGGTTAGTAGTATTTTTTTGTAATTTAAAAGTGATTGGGTTTAGTTTGTTGTGGTAAGGGTTAGTTGGTGATGATTTATGGTAGCCGAAGTAATTTAGGTGAGTTTGGCATAGTTTGCTATGGTTAGGAGCATTTTTTTGTAATTTAAAAGTGATTGGGTTTAGTTTGTTGTGGTAAGGGTTAGTTGGTGATGATTTATGGTAGCCGAAGTAATTTAGGTGATTTTGGCATAGTTTGGTATGGTTAGTAGCATTTTTTTGTAATTTAAAAGTTATTGGGTTTAGTTTGTTGTGGTAAGGGTTAGTTGGTGATGATTTAGAGTAGCCGAAGTAATTTAGGTGAGTCTGGCATAGTTTGTTATGATTTGTACACCTTTTTTTGTAATTTTAAGATGATATGGTTTGGTTTGTTGTGGTAAGGGATAGTTGAAGGTGATTTACGGTAGCCGAAGTAATTTAGGTGATTCTGGTATAGTTTGTTATGATATTTAGTTTTTTTTGTAATTTTAAAGTGATTGGGCTTAGTTTGTTGCTGTAAAGTGTAGTTGGGGGTAATTTTTGATAGCCGAAGTAATTTAGGTGAGTTTGGCATAGTTTGGTATATGGTTGGTAGCATTTTTTTGTAATTTAAAAGTGATTGGGTTTAGTTTGTTGTGGTAAGGGTTAGTTGGTGACGATTTATGGTAGCCGAAGTAATTTAGGTGAGTTTGGCATAGTTTGCTGTGGTTAGGAGAATTTTTTTGTAATTTAAAAGTGATTGGGTTTAGTTTGTTGTGGTAAGGGTTAGTTGGTGATGATTTAGAGTAGCCGAAGTAATTTAGGTGAGTCTGGCATAGTTTGTTGTGATTTGTACACCTTTTTTGTAATTTTAAGATGATATGGTTTGGTTTGTTGTGGTAAGGGATAGTTAGGAGTGATTTACGGTAGCCGAAGTAATTTAGGTGATTCTGGTATAGTTTGTTATGATTTTTACCATTTTTTTGTAATTTTAAAGTGATTGGGCTTAGTTTGTTGCTGTAAAGTGTAGTTTGGGGTGATTTACGGTAGCCGAAGTAATTTAGGTGATTCTGGTATAGTTTGTTATGATTTTTAGCATTTTTTTGTAATTTTAAAGTGATTGGGCTTAGTTTGATATGGTAAGTGTTAGTTGGTGATGATTCATGGTAGCCGAAGTAATTTAGGTGAGTTTGGCATAGATTGCTAAAGTTAGTAGCATTTTTTTGTAATTTAAAAGTGATTGGGTTTAGTTTGTTGTGGTAAGGGTTAGTTGGTGATGATTTAGAGTAGCCGAAGTAGTTTAGGTGAGTCTGGCATAGTTTATTTTGATTTGTACACCTTTTTTTGTAATTTTAAGATGATATGGTTTGGTTTGTTATGATAAGGGATAGTTGGGGGTGATTTACGGTAACCGAAGTAATTTAGGTGATTCTGGTATAGTTTGTTATGATTTTTAGCATTTTTTTGTAATTTTAAAGTGATTGGGTTTAGTTTGTTGCTGTAAAGTGTAGTTGGGGGTGATTTTTGATAGCCGAAGTAATTTAGGTAAGTTTGGCATAGTTTGCTATGGTTAGTAGCATTTTTTTGTAACTAGCTGAATGTACCCGGCGTTGCCCGGACGTAGATTAAATAAACGCAGTGTTAACTAATCGACATTATAATACAATTAAACAGGAATGCTCTACTTTTCCAATGACAAAATAAACAAATTTGTTGAAATTAATCTGCGCTGCCCGGACCGGTTATTTCAATATGATTTGGACAAAGAGGATACCTTGGTTGATATCCGAGATGAAAAATCTTGAATAGACTCTTTAGGCAAGACGCAGTTGTTCTATAAGCGATTCCAGGAAATCGAAATTAACTTTAGATAATTTTCGGGGTAATCGAAGTTTAGAAATTAGCTGATCATTTTATGATAAAATTGAAAATACAATGGAACCATTCCTTTTGCTGCAGGCAACTCACAAAAAGAACAGTATGTAGATGATTTTGACTTATCTTCAAAATAAACAAACACTTCAGCATAATTATCTCCTTCTAAACTGCATAAAAATTATTAAAACCTGCCCGCAACTGGTTGGACAATTAAAGTGCGAACCTTTTGAGCTCCCTTTCCAGTATTAAAATTTTGGTATGTGCTAAAATGTGGTATTTGGTGGTATTTGTGCATCGCAAGATTTTCAAACTTGTCCATCTTAGTTATAAATGATGTAAAGCAATAATGAACACAATGTATTTACGTAAAATAAATAGTGTAAAACGCGTATCAATGTCAGTAAAGTCTGATCCAACGCTGTAAATTTTGGATTTCAGCCGAGCCAGATTTGGTGAAAAATAGAAACACCATTATCATTAACTGATCGGTCCGGTACGACGATGGTGATTGGGAGCAAATTTGGTTAACGGCAAAATTAACATTCTATATAAAATAAATAAATATTTTGACGGGAATATGGTGGATGTAAAAATCTTATTCGGCTTCTCCGACGGACTCACACTTATTTACATTAACACAAACTTGTTGAACAATTAACGTGCGAACCTCTTGAGATCCCGTTCCAGTATTAAAATATCAATACCAATACCATAGATATTAAAAAAGACAATTTCCATCACCTTTCATAATATACCTAGTGTGGTAATTGTACATCGCTAGATTTTCAAACTTCTCCATCTTACTTATAAATGATGTAAAGCAATAATGAACACATTGTGCGTAAAATAAATAGTGTAAAACGTGTATAAGCACATAATTATTAAGGGTATGAATGTCAGTGATGTCTGGTTACATACAACGGTGAAAATTTCGGATTTCAGCCGGGGCAAATTTGGTGAAAAACAAATACACCACTACCATTAACTGAACGTAAAAATTAGCGTACAAATAAATATAAGTGGAGTCCGGTTCGACGCTGGTAATTTTTCGAAAATTGATTGGGGGCAGATTTGGTTAACATCTGATGTTAAATTAAAATACTTTATTTGATAGCAGTAGGCCTTCGAACATTGATGCGTCGCCTCATCGAATTTGGCGACTTTGCGAACAGTTTCCGACGCTGGAGCAGCAATTTTCACAATTGTAGTTGTGTTAAAATTAAACACCGCGATCGAGTACTGCTCCACACGCTGAACCAGCAATTCTCGAATTCTAAAAAACGATAAGAAAGGCTTATCCAACGCTTGGTATGTGCGAATTTCTGCATAGATACTCAATCAAACTAAATCGAGCATCGCCTTTTCACGTTTGTGACCTTGCCCTTGACGTGGCAGGCTCCAGCTGCTTCAATAATGTAAAAATCTTATTCGGCCTCTCCAATAAACTCACATTTCTTTACATTAACACGCATTCCCTCATGGACTTGTGACGAATTACAAACAAATATTGCAACTTCAAGTGTTCCATTTAATTTCGTTTCTGGGTGCAAGCTCCTTTCATTTCACTCTAGTCAGTCTAAACTTATTACACAGTTATATTTTCAAATCCAGGCGCCCTAAAGAATTTTGTCGTTGTTTTCCAAAGTTTCAAGAGAAGGAGAGTTGACATAGAAGCTAAATTATTCCAAATTATTCCCATTTAGTTTTCTGACAACGTTAAAGACAATGTTGAAATATATCGATACGAAGTATTTAGGAATTTTGTATAAAAAAAGTCGATGTTATTCTTCGCTCTTGAGCTCTATTTCCGGTATTAAAAATGCAATAGGAAAGATAGTAAGAAAGTCTATTTCCATCACTTGTCACGGGAATTATACGTGGTGGTATTTGTTCTCCGCTTACTATTAGATTTTCAAACTGCTCCATCTTAGTTATAAATAATGCAGAACAATAATGAACGCAATGTACGTAAAATAAATAGTGTAAATCGTGTATAAGCATATGATGTCAGTGAAAATTTCGGATTTCGGTCGGAGCAGGTTTGGTGAAGAACAAATACACCACTATCATTAACTGAACCTAAAAATTAGCGTACGAAAATAAGTGAAGTCCGGTCCGACGCTGGAAATTTTTCGAAAATCGATTGGGGAGAGTTTTGGTTAACGGCAAGAACAAATCGGGAATATTATATTAAAATAATTTATTTAATAGCGATAGAACTTCGAATACCGATGCGTCGCCTCGACCTTGGCGACGTTGAGTACCAGCGTTCCAGACGCTAAAGCAGCAATTTTCACAATTATATGAGGTGCACGTGCCTAGTGCGTATGAAAACAATTTGGATAACAAAAGAGATTAATTTGTATGTACCAAATAATACTCGCACAGGTGTACTCGTATGGCCCGTCATAATTTTCACGAAATGAATTTAAAAAATTAACATTCTAAAGTAAATAATTATTTTGACGGGAATGTTAAAAATCTTATTGGGTTTCTCCAACAAACTAAAACTTGTTTACATTAACATGCATTCCTTAATTGACCTGTGACGAATTACAAACTAATATCGAAATTTCAAGTGTTCCATGTCAGTCTGAACTTATTACACAGTGATATTTTCACAGTCAGGCGCCCTAAATTATTTTGCCGTTGATTTATAAAGTTTCCCTGGAAGGAGAATAGTCAGCAGGGGCCTCGTCAGGGGTGGCAGGGTTGGCAGTGCCACTCCAAGTATAAATTTACTATCGAACACAAAGATAGTTCTGTAATTCAATTGCAGAATTTCGAATTTTTCAGATAATTTTACGAAAATCTAGCGCTTACACCGCCTTTATACCTCTTTAAAGTTAAAAACCATAGAGCTGTTTATACAAATGCACGCATGTTGAAAAGGTAGGGCTTGCCTCGTCAGCGTGTTGCAATTCAGAAATACGTTTATGTTTGCATCTCAGCAGGAACAAATATTTATTGGAAGGTGGAACAGAATCAAAATAGGTATCAGCATATTTAATATTCAGAATAACGTCTATTAATCGAAACAATATATTTTATGTGCAGATATGTATTAATATTTTATGATTTAATACGATAAGGCATTTATAAATGACACAACCAAATAGAAGATTTTGATTGAAAATGATTATTAATTTATGGTAGTCGAAGTAATTTAAGTGAGTTTGACATAGCTTGCTACGTTTTATAGCATTTTTTGTAATTTTAAAGTGATTAGGCTAATTTTGAGGCGGTAAGGGATAGTTGGAGGTGATTTATGGTAGCCGAAGTAATTTAGGTGAGTTTGACATAGTTTGCTATGGTATGTAACATTTTTTGTAAATTTAAAATGATTGGGCTTATTTTGGGGTGGTAAGGAGTAGTTAAGGGTTATTTATGGTAGCCGAAGTAATTTAGGTGAGTTTGACATAGTTTGCTATGGTTTGTATAATTTTTGTAATTTTAAAGTAATTGGGCTTATTTTGGGGTGGTAAGGGGTAGTTGGGGGCGATTTATGGAAGCCGAAGTCATTTAGGTAAATTTGACATAGTTTGCAGCATTTTCTGTAATTTTAAAGTGATTAGGCTAATTTTGGGGCGGTAAGGGGTAGTTGGAGGTGATTTATGGTAGCCGAAGTAATTTAGGTGAGTTTGACATAGTTTGCTATGGTTTGTATAATTTTTGTAATTTTAAAGTAATCGGGCTTATTTTTGGGTGGTAAGTGGTAGTTGGCGGTGATTTATGGTAGCCGAAGTAATTTAGGTGAGTTTGGAATAGTTTGCTATGGTTTGTAGCATTTTTCGTAATTTTAAAGTGATTGGGCTTATTTTGGGGAGGTAAGGGGTAGTTGGGGGTGACTTATGGTAGCCGAAGTAATTTAGGTGAGTTTGGAATAGTTTGCTATGGTTTGTAGCATTTTTTGTAATTTTAAAGTGATTGGGCTTAGTTTGCTGTGGTAAGGGGTAGTTGGGGTTGATTTATGGTAGCCGAAGTAATTCAGGTGAGTTTGAGATAGTTTGCTATGGTTTGTAGTATTTTTCGTAATTTTAAAGTGATTGGGCTAATTTTGGTGTTGTAAGGGGTAGTTGGGGGTGATTTATGGTAGCCGAAGTAATTTAAGTGAGTTTGGCATAGTTTGCTATGGTTTGTCGCATTTTTTGTAATTTTAAAGTGATTGGGCTTATTTTGGGGTGGTAAGGGGTAGTTGGGGGTGATTTATGGTAGCCGAAGTAATTTAGGTGAGTTAGGCATAGTTTACTATGATTTGTAAAATATTTTGTAATTTTAAAGTGATGGGGCTTATTTTGGGGTTGTAAGGGGTAGTTGGGGGTGATTTATGGTATCCGAAGTAATTTAAGTGAGTTTGACATAGTTTGCTATGGTTTGTATATTTTTTTGTAATTTTAAAGTAATTGGGCTTATTTTGGGGTTCTAAGGGGTAGTTCGGGGTGATTTATGGTAGCCGAAGTAATTTAGGGGAGTTTGGCATAGTTTGCTACGGTTTGTTGAATTTTTTTGTAATTTTAAAGTGATTGAGCGTATTTTGGGGTGGTAAGGGGGTAGTTGGGGGTGATTTATGGAAGCCGAAGTAATTTAGATGAGTTTGGCATAGTTCGATATGGCTTGTAACATTTTTTGTAATTTTAAAATGATTGGGCTTATTTTGGGGTTGTAAGGGGTAGTTGGGGGTGATTTATGGTAGCCAAAGTAATTTAGGTGAGTTTGACATAGTTTGCTATGGTTTGTATAATTTTTTGTAATTTTAAAGTAATTAAGCTTATTTTGGGGTGGTAAGGGGTAGTTGAGGGTGATTTATGATAGCCGATGTAATTTAAGTGAGTTTGGCATAGTTTGCTATGGTTTGTATAATTTTTGTAATTTTAAAGTAATTGGGCTTATTTTGGGGTGGTAAGGGGTTGTTGGGGGCGATTTATGGAAGCCGAAGTCATTTAGGTGAATTTGACATGGTTTGCTATGGTTTGTAGCATTTTCTGTAATTTTAAAGTGATTAGGCTAATTTTGGGGCGGTAAGGGGTAGTTGGAGGTGATTTATGGTTGCCAAAGTAATTTAGGTGAGTTTGACATAGTTTGCTATGGTTTGTATAATTTTTTGTAAATTTAAAATGATTGGGCTTATTTTGGGGTGGTAAGGAGTAGTTAAGGGTTATTTATGGTAGCCGAAGTAATTTAGGTGAGTTTGACATAGTTTGCTATGGTTTGTATAATTTTTGTAATTTTAAAGTAATTGGGCTTATTTTGGGGTGGTAAGGGGTAGTTGGGGGCGATTTATGGAAGCCGAAGTCATTTAGGTAAATTTGACATAGTTTGCAGCATTTTCTGTAATTTTAAAGTGATTAGGCTAATTTTGGGGCGGTAAGGGGTAGTTGGAGGTGATTTATGGTAGCCGAAGTAATTTAGGTGAGTTTGACATAGTTTGCTATGGTTTGTATAATTTTTGTAATTTTAAAGTAATCGGGCTTATTTTTGGGTGGTAAGTGGTAGTTGGGGGTGATTTATGGTAGCCGAAGTAATTTAGGTGAGTTTGGAATAGTTTGCTATGGTTTGTAGCATTTTTCGTAATTTTAAAGTGATTGGGCTTATTTTGGGGAGGTAAGGGGTAGTTGGGGGTGACTTATGGTAGCCGAAGTAATTTAGGTGAGTTTGGAATAGTTTGCTATGGTTTGTAGCATTTTTTGTAATTTTAAAGTGATTGGGCTTAGTTTGGGGTGGTAAGGGGTAGTTGGGGTTGATTTATGGTAGCCGAAGTAATTCAGGTGAGTTTGAGATAGTTTGCTATGGTTTGTAGTATTTTTCGTAATTTTAAAGTGATTGGGCTAATTTTGGTGTTGTAAGGGGTAGTTGGGGGTGATTTATGGTAGCCGAAGTAATTTAAGTGAGTTTGGCATAGTTTGCTATGGTTTGTCGCATTTTTTGTAATTTTAAAGTGATTGGGCTTATTTTGGGGTGGTAAGGGGTAGTTGGGGGTGATTTATGGTAGCCGAAGTAATTTAGGTGAGTTAGGCATAGTTTACTATGATTTGTAAAATATTTTGTAATTTTAAAGTGATGGGGCTTATTTTGGGGTTGTAAGGGGTAGTTGGGGGTGATTTATGGTATCCGAAGTAATTTAAGTGAGTTTGACATAGTTTGCTATGGTTTGTATATTTTTTTGTAATTTTAAAGTAATTGGGCTTATTTTGGGGTTCTAAGGGGTAGTTCGGGGTGATTTATGGTAGCCGAAGTAATTTAGGGGAGTTTGGCATAGTTTGCTACGGTTTGTTGAATTTTTTTGTAATTTTAAAGTGATTGAGCGTATTTTGGGGTGGTAAGGGGGTAGTTGGGGGTGATTTATGGAAGCCGAAGTAATTTAGATGAGTTTGGCATAGTTCGATATGGCTTGTAACATTTTTTGTAATTTTAAAATGATTGGGCTTATTTTGGGGTTGTAAGGGGTAGTTGGGGGTGATTTATGGTAGCCAAAGTAATTTAGGTGAGTTTGACATAGTTTGCTATGGTTTGTATAATTTTTTGTAATTTTAAAGTAATTAAGCTTATTTTGGGGTGGTAAGGGGTAGTTGAGGGTGATTTATGATAGCCGATGTAATTTAAGTGAGTTTGGCATAGTTTGCTATGGTTTGTATAATTTTTGTAATTTTAAAGTAATTGGGCTTATTTTGGGGTGGTAAGGGGTTGTTGGGGGCGATTTATGGAAGCCGAAGTCATTTAGGTGAATTTGACATGGTTTGCTATGGTTTGTAGCATTTTCTGTAATTTTAAAGTGATTAGGCTAATTTTGGGGGGGTTAAGGGGTAGTTGGAGGTGATTTATGGTTGCCAAAGTAATTTAGGTGAGTTTGACATAGTTTGCTATGGTTTGTATAATTTTTGTAATTTTAAAGTAATTGGGCTTATTTTGGGGTTCTAAGGGGAAGTTCGGGGTGATTTATGGTAGCCGAAGTAATTTAGGGGAGTTTGGCATAGTTTGCTACGGTTTGTAGAATTTTTTTGTAATTTTAAAGTGATTGAGCGTATTTTGGGGTGGTAAGGGGGTAGTTGGGGGTGATTTATGGAAGCCGAAGTAATCTAGATGAGTTTGGCATAGTTTGATATGGCTTGTAACATTTTTGTAATTTTAAAATGATTAGGCTTATTTTGGGGTGGTAAGGGGTAGTTGGGGGTGATTTATGGTAGCCGAAGTAATTTAGGTGAGTTTGGAATAGTTTGCTATGGTTTGCAGCATTTTTCGTAATTTTAAAGTGATTGGGCTTAGTTTGGGGTGGTAAGGGGTAGTTGGGGTTGATTTATGGTAGCCGAAGTAACTCAGGTGAGTTTGAGATAGTTTGCTATGGTTTGTAGTATTTTTCGTAATTTTAAAGTGATTGGGCTAATTTTGGGGTTGTAAGGGGTAGTTGGGGGTGATTTATGGTAGCCGAAGTAATTTAAGTGAGTTTGGCATAGTTTGCTATGGTTTGTCGCATTTTTTGTAATTTTAGAGTGATTGGGCTTATTTTGGGGTGGTAAGGGGTAGTTGGGGGTGATTTATGGTAGCCGAAGTAATTTAGGTGCGTTAGGCATAGTTTACTATGATTTGTAAAATATTTTGTAATTTTAAAGTAATGGGGCTTATTTTGGGGTTGTAAGGGGTAGTTTGGGGTGATTTATGGTAGCCGAAGTAATTTAGGGGTGTTTGGCATAGTTTGCTACGGTTTGCAGAATTTTTTTGTAATTTTAAAGTAATTGGGCTTATTTTGGGGTAATAAGGGGTAGTTGGGGGTGATTTATGGTAGCCGAAGTAATTTAAGTGAGTTTGGCATAGTTTGCTATGGTTTGTAGCATTTTTTGTAATTTTAAAGTGATTGGTCTTATTTTGGGGTTGTAAGGGGTAGTTGGGGGTGATTTATGGTATCCGAAGTAATTTAAGTGAGTTTGACATAGTTTGCTATGGTTTGTATATTTTTTTGTAATTTTAAAGTAATTGGGCTTATTTTGGGGCGGTAAGGGGTAGTTGGGGGTGATTTATGATAGCCGAAGTAATTTAAGTGAGTTTGGCATAGTTTGCTATGGTTTGTAACATTTTTTGTAATTTCAAAGTGATTGGGCTTAGTTTGGGGTGGTAAGGGGTAGTTGGGGGTGATTTATGGTAGCCGAAGTAATTCAGGTGAGTTTGAGATAGTTTGCTATGGTTTGTAGCATTTTTCGTAATTTTATAGTGATTGGGCTAATTTTGGGGTCGTAAGGGGTAGTTGGGGGTGATTTATGGTAGCCGAAGTAATTTAAGTGAGTTTGGCATAGTTTGCTATGGTTTGTAGAATATTTTGTAATTTTAAAGTGATTGGGCTTATTTTGGGGTTCTAAGGGGAAGTTCGGGGTGATTTATGGTAGCCGAAGTAATTTAGGGGAGTTTGGCATAGTTTGCTACGGTTTGTAGAATTTTTTTGTAATTTTAAAGTGATTGAGCGTATTTTGGGGTGGTAAGGGGGTAGTTGGGGGTGATTTATGGAAGCCGAAGTAATCTAGATGAGTTTGGCATAGTTTGCTATGGTTTGTAGCATTTTTTGTAATTTTAAAGTGATTGGTCTTATTTTGGGGTTGTAAGGGGTAGTTGGGGTTGATTTATGGTAGCCGAAGTAATTTAAGTGAGTTTGACATAGTTTGCTATGGTTTGTATAATTTTTTGTAATTTTAAAGTTATTTGGTTTATTTTGTGGTGGTAAGGGGTAGTTGGGGGTGATTTATGGTAGCCGAAGTAATTTAGGTGAGTTAGGCATAGTTTGCTATGGTTTGTAGAATATTTTGTAATTTTAAAGTGATTGGGCTTATTTTAGGGTTGTAAGGGGTAGTTGGGGGTGATTTATGGAAGCCGAAGTAATTTAGATGAGTTTGGCATAGTTTGATATTGCTTGTAACATTTTTTGTAATTTTAAAGTGATTGGGCTGAGTTTGGGGTGGTAAGGGGTAGTTGGGGGTGATTTATGGTAGCCGAAGTAATTTAGGTGAGTTAGGGATAGTTTGCTATGATTTGTGTCATTTTGTTTTATTTTAAAGTGATTGGAGTTACTTGGGGTTGCTAAAGTGTGGTAAGGGATGATTTTAGATAACGGATCTAATTTATGTCAGTTTGGCGTAGTTCGGGAATTTTTTGGGGTTGATTTGGTAAAGTTTGCAATGGTAAGAGATATTTGAGGATGTTTAATGTAGACGGATTAAATTTGGAGTGGTTTTGTAATTTTTAATTGAGTCACGGATCGACATTATACTTGAAATCAAGATTATCTATATATATAAAGCGAAGTGTCCTCACTGACACACTCATTCATTCACTCATTCATCTACACATCTACACACTGATTCATAATCAACCCACAGCCCAAACCGTGAGGGCTGGAGACTTGAAATTTTAGACACGGGTGTATCATGTGCCGAAACTGAACACTAAGAAGGGATTTTGCGAAATTCGGCCCGGTTCCTTTGTAATTCAATAAAAACCGGCTAAAATAAACAAAAAATGATCGGATCGCGGAGACCGTGTTTATGTTAGAAGCACGTATCTAGCCAAAACAACTTCGACGACGGGCGACCGGTTTACATTAAAAGCACTTATTTAACCTAAACAATTTCAACGTCGAGTTTCTGCTTTCGTGATCATACTTTTGCCGTACCTAGCGAGGCCGCAGATATTTCAATTATAATTTTGATTTCAATTATAATGTCGATCCGTGACTCAATTAAAAATTACCAAACCACTCCAAATTTAATCCGTCAACATTAAACATCCTCAAATATCTCTTACCACTGCAAACTTTACCAAATCAACCCCAAAAAATTCCCGAACTATGCCAAACTGACATAAACTAGATCCGTTATTTTAAATCATCCCTTACCACCCCTTAGCAACCCCAAGCAACTCCAATCACTTTAAAATAAAACAAAATGACACAAATCATGGCAGATTAAGTCCAACTCACACATATTATTTCGTCTACCAAAAATCACCCCCAACTACCCCTTACCACCCCAAAATAAGCCCAATCACTTTAAAATTACAAAAAATGTTACAAACCTTACCAAACTATGCCAAACTCATCTAAATTACTTTGGCTTCCATAAATCACCCCCAACTACCCCTTACCACCCCAAAATAAGCCCAATCACTTTAAAATTATCAAAAATGCTACAAACCATAGCAAACTATGCCTAACTCACCTAAATTACTTCGGCTAACATAAATCACCCCCAACAACCCCTTACTACCCCAAAATAAGCCCAATCACTTTAAAATTACAAAAAATGCTACAAACCATAGCAAACTATGCCAAACTCACTTAAATTACTTCGGCTATCATAAATTACCCCCAACTACCCCTTACCACCCCTAACTCATCCCAATCACTTTAAAATTACAAAAAATGCTACAAACCATAGCAAACTATGCCTAACTCACCCAAATTACTTCGGCTAACATAAATCACCCCCAACAACCCCTTACTACCCCAAAATAAGCCCAATCACTTTAAAATTACAAAAAATGCTACAAACCATAGCAAACTATGCCAAACTCACTTAAATTACTTCGGCTCTCATAAATCACCCCCAACTACCCCTTACCGCCCCTAACTCATCCCAATCACTTTAAAATTACAAAAAAATGCTACAAACCATAGCAAACTATGCCTAACTCACTTAAATTACTTCGGCTAACATAAATCACCCCCAACTACCCCTTACCACCCCTAACTCATCCCAATCACTTTAAAATTACAAAAAATGCTACAAACCATAGCAAACTATGCCTAACTCACCCAAATTACTTCGGCTAACATAAATCACCCCCAACAACCCCTTACTACCCCAAAATAAGCCCAATCACTTTAAAATTACAAAAAATGCTACAAACCATAGCAAACTATGCCAAACTCACCTAAATTACTTCGGCTACCATAAATCACCCCCAACTACCCCTTACCACCCCAAAATAAGCCCAATCACTTTAAAATTACAAAAAATGCTACAAACCATAGCAAACTATGCCAAACTCACCTAAATTACTTCGGCTAACATAAATCACCCCCAACAACCCCTTACTACCCCAAAATAAGCCCAATCACTTTAAAATTACAAAAAAAGCTACAAACCATAGCAAACTATGCCAAACTCACTTAAATTACTTCGGCTATCATAAATCACCCCCAACTACCCCTTACCACCCCAAACTCAGCCCAATCACTTTAAAATTACAAAAAATGTTACAAGCCATATCAAACTATGCCAAACTCATCTAAATTACTTTGGCTTCCATAAATCACCCCCAACTACCCCTTACCACCCCAAAATAGGCTCAATCACTTTAAAATTACAAAAAAATTCTACATTCCATAGCAAACTATGCCAAACTCACTTAAATTACTTTGGCTTCTATAAATCACCCCCAACTACCTCTTACCACCCCAAAATAGGCTCAATCACTTTAAAATTACAAAAAAATTCTACAAACCGTAGCAAACTATGCCAAACTCCCCTAAATTACTTCGGCTACCATAAATCACAGCGAACTACCCCTTACAACCCCAAAATAAGCCCAATCACTTTAAAATTACAAAATATTTAACAAATCATAGCAAACTATGCCTAACTCACCTAAATTACTTCGGCTAACATAAATCACCCCCAACTACCCCTTACAACCCCAAAATTAGCCCAATCACTTTAAAATTACGAAAAATGCTACAAACCATGACAAACTATCTCAAACTCACCTGAATTACTTCGGCTACCATAAATCACCCCCAACAACCCCTTACTACCCCAAAATAAGCCCAATCACTTTAAAATTACAAAAAATGTTACAAGTCATATCAAACTATGCCAAACTCATCTAAATTACTTTGGCTTCCATAAATCACAGCGAACTACCCCTTACAACCCCAAAATAAGCCCAATCACTTTAAAATTACAAAATATTTAACAAATCATAGCAAACTATGCCTAACTCACCTAAATTACTTCGGCTACCATAAATCACCCCCAACTACCCCTTACAACCCCAAAATTAGCCCAATCACTTTAAAATTACAAAGAATGCTGCAAACCATAGCAAACTATGCCAAACTCACTTAAATTACTTCGGCTATTATAAATCACCCCCAACTACCCCTTACCACCCCAAACTCAGCCCAATCACTTTAAAATTACAAAAAATGTTACAAGTCATATCAAACTATGCCAAACTCATCTAAATTACTTTGGCTTCCATAAATCACCCCCAACTACCCCTTACCACCCCAAAATAGGCTCAATCACTTTAAAATTACAAAAAAATTCTACAAACCGTAGCAAACTATGCCAAACTCCCCTAAATTACTTCGGCTACCATAAATCACCCCGAACTACCCCTTACAACCCCAAAATAAACCCAATCACTTTAAAATTACAAAAAATGCAACAAACCATAGCAAACTATGCCAAACTCACTTAAATTACTTTGGCTTCTATAAATCACCCCCAACTACCCCTTACCACCCCAAAATAGGCTCAATCACTTTAAAATTACAAAAAAATTCTACAAACCGTAGCAAACTATGCCAAACTCCCCTAAATTACTTCGGCTACCATAAATCACCCCGAACTACCCCTTACAACCCCAAAATAAACCCAATCACTTTAAAATTACAAAATATTCAACAAATCATAGCAAGCTATGCCTAACTCACCTAAATTACTTCGGCTACCATAAATCACCCCCAACTACCCCTTACCACCCCAAAATAAGCCCAATCACTTTAAAATTACAAAAAATGCAACAAACCATAGCAAACTATGCCAAACTCACTTAAATTACTTTGGCTTCTATAAATCACCCCCAACTACCCCTTACCACCCCAAAATAGGCTAAATCACTTTAAAATTACAAAAAAATTTTATAAACCCTAGCAAACTATGCCAAACTCCCCTAAATTACTTCGGCTACCATAAATTACCCCGAACTACCTCTTACAACCCCAAAATAAGCCCAATCACTTTAAAATTACAAAATATTCAACAAATCATAGCAAACTATGCCTAACTCACCTAAATTACTTCGGCTACCATAATTCACCCCCAACTACCCCTTACAACCCCAAAATTAGCCCAATCACTTTAAAATTACGAAAAGTGCTACAAACCATAGCAAACTATCTCAAACTCACCTGAATTACTTCGGCTACCATAAATCACCCCTAACTACCCCTTACCACCCCAAACTAAGCCCAATCGCTTTAAAATTACAAAAAATGCTACAAACCATAGCAAACTATGCCAAACTCACTTAAATTACTGCGGCTACCATAAATCACCCCCAACTACCCCTTACCAACCACAAACTAAACCCAATCACTTTAAAATTACAAAAAATTATACAAACCATAGCAAACTATGTCAAAGTCACCTAAATTACTTCGGCTACCATAAATCACCTACAACTACCCCTTACGACCCCAAAATTAGCCCAATCACTTTAAAATTACGAAAAATGCTACAAGCCATAGCAAACTATCTCAAACTCTCCTGAATTACTTCGGCTACCATAAACCACCCCCAACTACCCCTTACCGCCCCAAAATTAGCCTAATAACTTTAAAATTACAAAAATGCTACAAAACATAGCAAGTTATGCCAAACTCACTTAAATTTCTTCGGCTACCATAAATTAATAATCGTTTTCAATCAAAATCTTCTATTTGGTTGTGTTATTTATAAATGCCTTATCGTATTAAATCATAAAATATTAATAAATATCTGCACATAAAATATATTGTTCCGACTAATAGTCGTTATTCTGAATATTAAATATGCTGATACCTATTTTGATTCTCTTCCACCTTCCAATAAATATTTGTTCCAGTTGAGATGCAAACATAAACGTATTTCTGAATTGCAACACGCGGACGGGGCAAGCCCTACCTTTTCAACATGCGTGCATTTGTATAAACAGCTCTATGGTTTTTAACGTTAAAGAGGTATAAAGGCGGTGTAAGCGCTAGAGTTTCGTAAAAATATCTGAAAAATTCGAAATTCTGCAATTGATTCAGAACTATCTTTGTGTTCGATAGTAAATTTATACTTGCAGTGGCACTGCCAACCCTGCCACTCCTGACGAGGCACCTGCTGACTACTCTCCTTTCAGGGAAACTTTATAAATCAACGTCAAAATAATTTAGGGCGCCTGAATGTGAAAATATCACTGTGTAATAAGTTCAGACTGACATGGAACACTTGAAATTTCGATATTTGTTTGTAATTCGTCACAGGTCCATGAAGGAATGCATGTTAATGTAAACAAGTGTTAGTTTGTTGGAGAGACCGAATAAGATTTTTAACATTCCTGTCAAAATATTTATTTACTTTAGAATGTTAATTTTTTAAGTTCATTTCGTGAAAATTATGACGGGCCATACGAGTACACCTGTGCGAGTATTATTTGGTACATACAAATTAATCTTTTTTGTTATCCAAATTGTTTACATACGCACTAGGCACGTGCACCTCATATAATTGTGAAAATTGCTGCTTCAGCGTCTGAAACGCTGGTACTCAACGTCGCCAAGGTCGAGGCGACGCATCGGTATTCGAAGTTCTATCGCTATTAAATAAATTATTTTATTCCCGATATTCCCGATTTGTTCTTGCCGTTAACCAAAACTCTCCCCAATCGATTTTCGAAAAATTTCCAGCGTCGGACCGGACGTCACTTATTATCGTACGCTAATTTTTACGTTCAGTTAATCATAGTGGTGTATTTGTTCTTCACCAAACCTGCTCCGGCCAAAATCCGAAATTTTCACTGACATCATACGCTTAAGTATTGTGTGCTTATACACGATTTACACTATTTATTTTACGTACATTGCGTTCATTATGGTTCTGCATTATTTATAACTAAGATGGAGCAGTTTGAAAATCTAATAGTAAGCGGAGAACAAATACCACCATGTATAATTCCCGTGAAAAGTGATGGAAATAGTCTTTCTTACTATCTTTCCTATTGCATTTTTAATACCGGAAATAGAGCTCAAGAGCGAAGAATAACTTCGACTTTTTTTATACATAATTCCTAAATACTTCGTTTTTATGGTGTAAAATTTTGTATTGTGTGGTCTTTAACGTTGTCAGAGAACTAAATGGGAATAATTTGGAATAATTTAGCTTCTATGTCAACGCTCCTTCTCTTGAAACTTTGGAAAACAACGACAAGATTCTTTAGGGCGCCTGGATTTGAAAATATAACTCTGTATAATAAGTTTAGACTGACTAGAGTGAAAAGAAAGGAGCTTGCACCCAGAAACGAAATTAAATGGAACACTTGAAGTTGCAATATTTGTTTGTAATTCGTCAGAAGTCCATGAGGGAATGCGTGTTAATGTAAACAAATGTGAGTTTATTGGAGAGGCCGAATAAGATTTTTACATTATTGATGCAGCTGGAGCCTGCCACGTCAAGGGCAAGGTCACAAACGTGAAAAGGCGATGCTCGATTTAGTTTGATTGAGTATCTATGCAGAAATTCGCACATACCAAGCGATAAGCCTTTCTTATCGTTTCTTAGAATTCGAGAATTGCTGGTTCAGCGTGTGGAGCAGTACTCGATTGCGGTGTTTAATTTTAACACAACTACAATTGTGAAAATTGCTGCTCCAGCGTCGGAAACTGTTCGCAAAGTCGCCAAATTCGATGAGGCGACGCATCAGTGTTCGAAGGTCTACCGCTATCAAATAAAGTATTTTAATTTAACATTTGATCCTCGCGTTAACCAAATCTGCCCCCAATCAATTTTCGAAAAATTACCAGCGTCGAACCGGATTCCACTTATATTTGTACGCTAATTTTTACTTTCAGTTAATGGTAGTGGTGTATTTGTTTTTCACCAAATTTGCCCTGGCTGAAATCCGAAATTTTCACCGTTGTATGTACCAGAGATCACTGACATTCATACCCTTAATAATTATGTGCTTATACACGTTTTACACTATTTATTTTACGTTCACTGTGTTTATTATTGCTTTACTTCATTTATAACTAAGATGGAGAAGTTTGAAAATCTAGCGATGTACAAATACCACACCGTATTATGAAAGGTGATGGAAATTGTCTTTTTTTATATCTATGGTATTGGTATTGATATTTTAATACTGGAACGGAAGCTCAATAGGTTGGCACTTTAATTGTTCAACAAGTGTGTGATAATGTAAACAGGTGTGAGTCCGTCGGAGAGACCGAATAAGATTTTTACATCCACCATATTCCCGTCAATATATTTATTTATTTTAGAATGTTAATTTTGCCGTTAACAAAATTTGTTCCCAATCACCTTCGTCGTACCGGACGACCGTTCAGTTAATGATAATGGTGTATTTATTTTTCACCAAATCTGCCTCGGCTGAAATCCAAAATTTACAGCGTTGGACCAGACATTACTGACATTGATACGCGTTTTACACTGTTTATTTTACGTAAATACATTGTGTTCATTATTGCTTTACATCATTTATAACTAAGATGGACAAGTTTGAAAATCTAGCGATGCACAAATACCATAAAATACCACATTTTACCACATACCAAAATTTTAATACTGGAAAGGGAGCTCAAAAGGTTCGCACTTTAATTGTCCAACCAGTTAGGGCCAGGTTGTAATAATTTTTCTGCAGTTCAGAAGGAGATAAGTGTTTGTTTATTCCAGAGATAAGTCAAAATCATCTACATACTGTTCTGTTTGTGAGTTGACTGCAGCAAGAGGAATTGTTCCATTGTGTTTTCAATTTTATCATAACATGATCAGCTAATTTGTAAACTTCGATTTCCCCTAAAATTATATAAAGTTAATTTCGATTTCCTGGAATCGTTTATAGGACAACTGCCTAAAGAGTCTATTCAAAATTTTTTATCTCAGATATCAACCAAGGTATCCTTTTTGTCCAAATCATATTGAAGTACCCGGTCCTGGCAACGCAGGTTAATTTCAGCATATTTGTTTATTTTGTGATTGGAAAAGTAGAGCATTCCTGTTTAATTGTATTATAATGTCGATTAGTCAACATCACCACTTTAGTCAACACTGAGTTTATTTAATCTACGTCCGGGCAACGCCGGGTACATTCAGCTAGTCTATATATATAAAGCGAAGTGTCCTCACTGACACACTCATCTACTCATGTACACATCTACTCATGTACACATTCACGGATTCATAATCAACCCACAACCCAAACCGTGAGGGCTGGAGACTTGAAATTTTAGACACGGGTGTATCATGTGCCGAAACGAAGTGATAAAAAGGGATTTTGCGAAATTCAGCCCGGTTCCTTTGCATTTAAATAAAAACCGGATAAAAACCGGTTAAAATAAACAAAAAATGATCGGCTCGCGGAGACCGTGTTTTTTTTTGTTAGAAGCACGTGTCTAGCCAAAACAACTTCGACGTCGGGCGACCGGTTTACATTAGGCTGAACTCAGACGGACCACTCCCGAACCACACGACAGCGACAAAAGCAGTTTCAACGTCGAGTTTATGCTTTCCTGATCATACTTTTGCCGTACTTAGCGAGGCGCAGATATTTCAATTATAATTTTGATTTCAATTATAATGTCGATCCGTGACTCATTTAAAAATTACCAAACCACTCCAAATTTAATCCGTCTACATTAAACATCCTCAAATATCTCTTACCATTGCAAACTTCACCAAAGCAACCCCAAAAAATTCCCGAACTACGCCAAACTGACATAAATTAGATCCGATATCTTAAATCATCCCTTACCACCCCTTAGCAACCCCAAGTAACTCCAAACACTTTAAAATAAAACAAAATGCCACAAACCATAGCAAACTATGCCAAACTCACCCATATTACTTCGGCTACCATAAATCACCCCCAACTACCCCTTACCAACCCAAACTAAGCCAAACCACTTTAAAATTACAAAAAATGCTACAAACCATAGCAAACTATGTCAAACTCACTTAAATTACTTCGGCTACCATAAATCACCCCCAACTACCCCTTACCATCCCAAAATAAGCCCAATCACTTTAAAATTACAAAAAATGCTACAAACTATGTCAAACTCACCTAAATTACTTCGGCTACCATAAATCACCCCCAACTACCCCTTACCACCCCAAACTAAACCAAATAACTTTAAAATTACAAAAAATGCTACAAACCATAGCAAAAATATGCCAAACTCACCCACATTACTTCGGCTATCATAAATCACCCCCAACTACCCCTTACCACCCCAAACTAAGCCCAATCACTTTAAAATTACAAAAAATGCTACAAACCATAGCAAACTATGTCAAACTCACCTAAATTACTTCGGCTACCATAAATCACTCCCAACTACCCCTTACCACCCCAAACTAAGCCAAATCACTTTAAAATTACAAAAAATGCTACAAACCATAGCAAAACTATGCCAAACTCACCCACATTATTTCGGCTATCATAAATCACCCCCAATTACCCCTTACCACCCCAAACTAAGCCCAATCACTTTAAAATTACAAAAAATTTTACAAACCGTAGCAAAAATATGCCAAACTCACCCACATTACTTCGGCTATCATAAATCACCCCCAACTTCCCCTTACCGTCCCAAACTAAGCCCAATCACTTTAAAATTACAAAAAATGCTACAAACCATAGCAAACTATGTCAAACTCACCTAAATTACTTCGGCTACCATAAATCACCCCCAACTACCCTTTACCACCCCAAACTAAGCCAAATCACTTTAATATTACAAAAAATGCTACAAACCATAGCAAAAATATGCCAAACTCACCCACATTACTTCGGCTATCATAAATCACCCCCAACTAACCCTTACCGCCCCAAACTAAGCCCAATCACTTTAAAATTACAAAAAATGCTACAAACCATAGCAAACTATGTCAAACTCACCTAAATTACTTTGGCTACCATAAATCACCCCCAACTACCCTTTACCACCCCAAACTAAGCCAAATCACTTTAAAATTACAAAAAATGCTACAAACCATAGCAAAAATATGCCAAACTCACCCACATTACTTCGGCTATCATAAATCACCCCCAACTACCCCTTACCACCCCAAACTAAGCCCAATCACTTTAAAATTACAAAAAATGCTACAAATCATAGCAAACTATTCAAACTCACTTAAATTACTTCGGTTACCATAAATCACCCCCTACTACCCCTTACCTCCCCAAACTAAGCCAAATCACTTTAAAGTTAAAAAAAATTATACAAACCATAGCAAACTATGTCAAGCTCACTTAAATTACTTCGGCTACCATAAATCACCCCCAACTACCCCTTACCACCCCAAAATAAGCCTAATCACTTTAAAATTACAAAAAATGCTAAAAACCATAGCAAGCTATGCCAAACTCAACAAAATTACTTTGGCAACCATAAATAAACCCCAACTACCCCTTACTACCCCAAAATAGGCCCAATCACTTTAAAATTACAAAAAATGCTACAAACCATAGCAAGCTATGTCAAACTCACCTAAATTACTTCTGCTACCATAAATCACCCCCAACTACCCCTTACCACCCCAAACTAAGCCCAATCACTTTAAAATTACAAAAAATGCTACAAACTATGTCAAACTCACTTAAATTACTTCGGCTACCATAAATCACCCCCAACTACCCCTTACCACCCCAAACTAAGCCAAATCACTTTAAAATTACAAAAAATGATACAAACCATAGCAAACTATGCCAAACTCACCCAAATTACTTCGGCTGCCATAAATCACCCCCAACTACCCCTTACCACCCCAAACTAAGCCCAATCACTTTAAAATTACAAAAAATGCTACAAATCATAGCAAACTATGCAAAACTCACCTAAATTACTTCGGCTACTATAAATCACCCCCAACTACCCCTTACCACCCCAAACTAAGCCAAATCACTTTAAAATTACAAAAAATGATACAAACCATAGCAAACTATGCCAAACTCACGCAAATTACTTCGGCTACCATAAATCACCCCCAACTGCCCCTTACCACCCCAAACTAAGCCAAATCACTTTAAAATTACAAAAAATCATACAAACCATAGCAAACTATGCCAAACTCACCCAAATTACTTCGGCTACCATAAATCACCCCCAACTACCCCTTACCACCCCAAACTAAGCCAAATCACTTTAAAATTTCAAAAAATGCTACAAACCATAGCAAACTATGCCAAACCTACCTAAATTACTTCGGTTACCATAAATTAATAATCATTTTCAATCAAAATCTTCCATTTGGTTGTGTCATTTATAAATGCCTTATCGTATTAAATCATAAAATATTAATAAATATCTGTACATAAAATATATTGTTTCGACTAATAGACGTTATTCTGAAGATTAAATATGCTGCTACCAATTTTGATTCTTTTCCACATTCCAATAAATATTTGTTCCAGTTGAGATGCAAACATAAACGTATTTCTGAATTGCAACACGCTGACGGGGCAAGCCCTACCTTCTCAACAAGCGTGAATTTCTATAAACAGCTCTATGATTTTTAACTTTAAAGCGGTATAAACGCGGTGTAAGCGCTAGATTTTCGTAAAAATATCTGAAAAATTCGAAATTCTGCAATTGAATTACTGAACTATTGTTGTGTTCGATAGTAAATTTATATTTGGAGTGGCACTGCCAACCCTGCCACCCCCAACGAGCCCCTTGCTGAGTACTCTCCTTTCAGGGAAACTTTTGAAATCAACGACAAAATAATTTAGGGCGCCTGAATGTGAAAATATCACTGTGTAATAAGTTCAGACTGACATGAAACACTTGAAATTTCGATATTCGTTTGTAATTCGTCACAGGTCCATGAAGGAATGCATGTTAATGTAAACAAGTGTTAGTTTTTCGGAGAGGCCGCATAAGATTTTTAACATTCCCGTCAAAATATTTATTTACTTTAGAATGTTAATTTCTTAAATTGGTGGTGTATTTGTTCTTCAGCAAACCTGCTCCGGCCAAAATCCGAAATTTTCACTGACATCATACGCTTAAGTATTGTGTGCTTATACACGATTTACACTATTTATTTTACGTACATTGCGTTTATTATGGTTCTGGATAATTTATAACTAAGATGGAGCAGTTTGAAAATCTAATAGAAAGCGGAGAACAAATACCACCATGTATAAACCCGTGAAAAGTTATGGAAATAGTCTTTTTTACTATCTTTCGTATTGCATTCTTAATACCGGAAATAGAGCTCAAGAGGTTCGCACTTTAATTCTTCATTTTAAAATTACCAAAATTTTTGTAAATTTTACCTGAATACGTTAAACACCCCAAACATAACGCACCATTCCAAACTATCCCTAAAAGTCATACACTTACCATTCAAAACTACTCCAGGTCAACCCATAATTTAAAAAAAAAATTACGAATTCTAAGCAAACTACGCCAAACTCGCATAAATGACTTCGAACTCCCCTAAATCACCCCAACCACCTCTTACCAAGCCAAACAAAGCCCAATCACATTATAATTACCGAAAATTTCGTTTAATCCGCCAAAGCTAGACCCTGCCAACCATCAATAACCATTCCAAACAATCCTCAAAGAAACACATATCATCCGAAACAACCCCAAATCAACCTAATATTTTTGCATTTTTTTGAACCATAGCAAATCACGCCAAATTAACATAAATAACTTCGACTTTTTTTATCCATAATTCCCAAATACTTCGTTTTTATGGTGTGAAATTTTGTATTTATATATTTCAACATTGTCTTTAACGTTGTCAGAGAACTAAATGGGAATAATTTGGAATAATTTAGCTTCTCTGTCAACTCTCCTTCTCTTGAAACTTTTGAAAACAACGACAAAATTATTTAGGGCGCCTGGATTTGAAAATATCCATCTGTGTAATAAGTTCAGACTGACTAGAGTGAAAAGAAAGGAGCTTGCACCCAGAAACGAAATTAAATGGAACTCTTAAAGTTGCAATATTTGTTTGTAATTCGTCACAAGTCCATGAAGGAATGCGTGTTAATGTAAACAAATGTGAGTTTATTGGAGATGCCGAATAAGATTTTTACATTATTGAAGCAGCTTGAGCCTGCCACGTCAAGGGCAAGGTCACAAATGTGAAAAGGCGATGCTCGATTTGGTTTGATTTAATATCTATGCAGATCAAATAAAGTATTTTAATTTAACATTCCCTTGGTGGTTCATTTGTTCCTCGCGTTAACCAAATCTGTCCCAATCAATTTTCGAAAAATTACCAGAGTTGGACCCGGACTCCACTTATATTTGTACGCTAATTTTTACGTTCAGTTAATGATAGTGGTGTATTTGTTTTTCACCAAATTTGCCCCGGCTGAAATCCGAAATTTGCACCGTTGTACGAGACTTCACTGACATTCATACCCTTAATAATTCTGTGCTTATACACGTTTTACACTATTTATTTTACGTACATTCTGTTCATTATTGCTGTACATCATTTATAACTAATATGGAGAAGTTTGAAAAATAGCGATGTACAAATACCACACCGTATTATTCCCGTGAAAGGTGATGGATATCTTTTTTACTATCTATGGTATTCGTATTGAAATTTTAATACTGGAAAGTGAGCTCAAATGGTTCGCACTTTAATTGTCAAACAAGTTGCGGCCAAGTTTTAATAATTTTTGTGCAGTTCAGAAGGAGATAATTATGCTGAAGAGTTTGTTTATGCTGAAGATAAGTCAAAATCATCCACATACTCTTCCGTTTGTGAGATGACTGCAGCAGGAGAAATGTTTCCATTGTGTTTTCAACTTTATCATAACATGATCAGCTAATTTGTAAACTTTTATTTTCCCGAAAGTTAATTACGATTTCCTGGAATCGCTTATAGAACACTTCCAAACTGCGTCTTTGCCTAAATAGTCTATTCAAGATTTTTCATCTCAGATATCAACCAAGGTATCCGCTTTGTCCAAATCACATTGAAGTACCCGGTCCTGGCAACGCAGGTTAATTTCAGCAAATTTGTTCATTGTGTGATTGGCAAGGTAGAGCATTTCTGTTTAATTGTATTATATGGTCGATTAGTCAACATCGCCAATACATCACTTTTGTCAACACTGAGTTTATTTAATCTACGTCCGGGCAACGCCGGGTACATTCAGCTAGTAATTGATAAATCCGCGGCCTCGCTAGGAACGGTAATAATTTGATCACAAAAGCAGAAACTCGACGTTGAAATTGTTTAGGTTAAATAAGTGCTTTTAATGTAAACAGGTCGCCCGTCGTCGAAGTTGTTTTGGCTAGATACGTGCTTCTAACATAAACACGGTCTCCGCGATCCGATCATTTTTTGTTTATTATAGCCGGTTTTTATTGAATTACAAAGGAACCGGGCCGAATTTCGCAAAATCCCTTCTTAGCGTTCACTTTCGGCACATGATACACCCGTGTCTAAAATTTCAAGTCTCCAGCCCTCACGGTTTGGGCTGTGGGTTGATTATGAATCAGTGTGTAGATGAATGAGTGAATGAATGAGTGTGTCAGTGAGGACACTTCGCTTTATATACAGGGTGAGTCATTAGTGAGGGATCGGTCCATAACTCCTAAACCATGTAAGCTACAAAAAATTTTTAAATACAATTTGTATACCATTTGTCACGCTGCACAACCTAAAAATATTTTGGCGTATACAGGGAGGTCCAAAACTCGCGCATGCTACACAACTTTGTTTTTTCAAATACAACTACCTATATTTTATTTTACTGTTAGAACCCATTTTATCATATATTTATGGCGGTATAAGATATTTTACATTTTAGATCACCGTTATCAAATTACAATTTTTTTTTCACATTTTTTGTCATTTGTATAGGTTTACTCAAAAATTTACTGAGAGGCCGTTTTAGCAGCTAGAAAGCTGAAAGTTGGTAAAAATATGAAGAAAGGATTGCACTTTAAGCCCGATATGCAAAATGTCATTTTTACTATACAGGGTCTGAAATAATTCATGTTAAATTATACTATTTTTAAATAAGCATAACTTTAGTTTTTTAAATGGCACCCCCTATATTTTTGTATGCGATCGAATGCGTCTGGGCTCTGGCTACGTTTTTTATTAAGGTTGTTCTATAGCTAAAATTCATAATTTACGAGATATTTGATATTTTTGGCTGTGATACAGATTGAGCCGGAATAAAGCAGATAGTGTGCCATGGAAATCATGGAAATCATTATAACTTACATTTCAACACCGCACAGTTGTATCATCACCGACTTGTCATTTAATTATCCATTCCTTTATCCACAATTAATTGTATTTTACAAGAACAAATCGATATGATTTATTGTCGGGAATAAGGCAAAACAACCAAAGAGAACATGCAAATAAGAATCTAAAATGCCTTTTGAACTGTTTGTCAGCAAATGTTACGAAATATTGGAAGATCATTCACCTGCCGCGTGAATATATGTGCTCAGGAAAGTGGTCGCCACATTGAACAAATTATTTAGTTTAGCTTACTTTATTGAATTTTTATATTTATTTGTTTATGTGTTTATTTGTTAATTTATTTAAACGTTGAGCGTAAATTGCCTTAAGCTAAGGATTTCTTTCGCCTTCTCCCAGACAATAAATCATATCGGTTTGTTCTTGTAAAATAGAATTTATTGTGGATAATGGAATCGATAATCAAATGTCAAATCAATGATGACACAACTGTGCAGTGCTGAAATGTGAGTTAAAATGATTTCCATGGCACTCTACCTACCGTATCCTGGCCCAATCTGTATCACAGCCAAAAATATCAAATATCTCGTGAATTATGAATTTTAGCTATAGAATAACCTTAATAAAAAACGAAGCTAGACTCCAGGCGCATTCGATGGCATACAAAAATATAGGGGGTGCCATTTAAAAAACTAAAGTTAAGCTTATTTAAATATAGTATAATTTGACACGAATTATTGCAGCCCCTGTATAGTAAAAATGATATTTTGCATATCAGGCGTAAAGAGCAATCCTTTCATCATATTTTTACCAACTTTCAGCTTTCTAGCTACTAAAACGCCCTCTCAGTAAATTTTTGAGTAAACCTTTGCAAATGACAAAAAATGTAAAAAAAAAATTGTAATTTGATAACGGTGATCTAAAATGCTAAATATCTTATACCGCCATAAATCTATGATAAAATGGGTTCTAACAGTCAAATAAAATAAAGGTAGTTGTATTTGCAAAAACAAAGTTGTGTAGCATGCGCGAGTTTTGGAACTCCCTGTATACGCCAAAATATTTTTAGATTGTGCAGCTTGACAAATGGTATACAAATTGTATTTAAAATTTTTTTGTAGCTTACATGGTTTAGGAGTTATGGACCGATCCCTCACTAATGACTCACTCTGTATATAGATTTAAAAGTGATTGGGTTTAGTTTGATGTGGTAAGGGTTAGTTGGTGATGATTTATGGTAGCCGAAGTAATTTAGGTGAGTTTGGCATAGTTTGCTATGGTTAGTAGCATTTTTTTGTAATTTAAAAGTGATTGGGTTTAGTTTGTTGTAGTAAGGGTTAGTTGGTGATGATTTAGAGTAGCCGAAGTAATTTAGGTGAGTCTGGCATAGTTTGTTATGATTTGTACACCTTTTTTTGTAATTTTAAGATGATATGGTTTGGTTTGTTGTGGTAAGGGATAGTTGGGGGTGATTTACGGTAGCCGAAGTAATTTAGGTGATTCTGGTATAGTTTGTTATGATTTTTAGCATTTTTTTGTAATTTTAAAGTGACTGGGCTTAGTTTGTTGCTGTAAAGTGTAGTTGGGGTGATTTTTGATAGCCGAAGTAATTTAGGTGAGTTTGGCATAGTTTGCTATGCTTAGTAGCATTTTTTTTGTAATTTAAAAGGGATTGGGTTTAGTTTGTTGTGGTAAGGGTTAGTTGGTGATGATTTATGGTAGCCGAAGAAATTTAGGTGAGTTTGGCATAGTTTGCTATGGTTACTAGCATTTTTTTGTAATTTAAAAGTGATTGGGTTTAGTTTGTTGTGGTAAGGGTTAGTTGGTGATGATTTAGAGTAGCCCAAGTAATTTAGGTGAGTCTGGCATAGTTTGTTATGATTTCTACACCTTTTTTTGTAATTTTCAGATGATATGGTTTGGTTTGTTGTGGTAAGGGATAGTTGGGGGTGATTGACGGTAGCCGAAGTAATTTAGGTGATTCTGGTATAGTTTGTTATGATTTTTAGCATTTTTTTGTAATTTTAAAGTGATTGGGCTTAGTTTGTTGCTGTAAAGTGTAGTTGGGGGTGATTTTTGATAGCCGAAGTAATTTAGGTGAGTTTGGCATAGTTTGCTATGGTTAGTAGCATTTTTTTTTGTAATTTAAAAGTGATTGGGTTTAGTTTGTTGTGGTAAGGGTTAGTTGGTGATGATTTATGGTAGCCGAAGTAATTTAGGTGAGTTTGGCATAGTTTGCTATGGTTAGTAGAATTTTTTTGTAATATAAAAGTGATTGGGTTTAGTTTGTTGTAGTAAGGGTTAGTTGGTGATGATTTAGAGTAGCCGAAGTAATTTAGGTGAGTCTGGCATAGTTTGTTATGATTTGTACACCTTTTTTTGTAATTTTAAGATGATATGGTTTGGTTTGTTGTGGTAAGGGATAATTGGGGGTGATTTACGGTAGCCGAAGTAATTTAGGTGATTCTGGTATAGTTTGTTATGATTTTTGGCATTTTTTTGTAATTTTAAAGTGACTGGGCTTAGTTTGTTGCTGTAAAGTGTAGTTGGGGTGATTTTTGATAGCCGAAGTAATTTAGGTGAGTTTGGCATAGTTTGCTATTTTTAGTAGCATTTTTTTGTAATTTAAAAGTGATTGGGTTTAGTTTGTTGTGGTAAGGGTTAGTTGGTGATGATTTATGGTAGCCGAAGTAATTTAGGTGAGTTTGGCATAGTTTGCTATGGTTACTAGCATTTTTTTGTAATTTAAAAGTGATTGGGTTTAGTTTGTTGTGGTAAGGGTTAGTTGGTGATGATTTAGAGTAGCCGAAGTAATTTAGGTGAGTCTGGCATAGTTTGTTATGATTTGTACACTTTTTTTTGTAATTTTAAGATGATATGGTTTGGTTTGTTGTGGTAAGGGATAGTTGGGGGTGATTTACGGTAGCCGAAGTAATTTAGGTGATTCTGGTATAGTTTGTTATGATTTTTAGCATTTTTTTGTAATTTTAAAGTGATTGGGCTTAGGTTGTTGCTGTAAAGTGTAGTTGGGGGTGATTTTTGATTGCCGAAGTAATTTAGGTGAGTTTGGCATAGTTTGCTATGGTTAGTAGCATTTTTTTGTAATTTAAAAGTGATTGGGTTTAGTTTGTTGTGGTAAGGGTTAGTTGGTGATGATGTAGAGTAGCCGAAGTAATTTAGGTAAGTCTGGCATAGTTTGTTATGATTTGTACACCTTTTTTTGTAATTTGAAGATGATATGGTTTGGTTTGCTGTGGTAAGGGATAGTTGGGGGTGATTTACGGTAGCCGAAGTAATTTAGGTGATTCTGCTATAGTTTCTTATGATTTTTAGCATTTTTTTGTAATTTTAAAATGATTGGGCTTAGTTTGTTGCTGTAAAGTGTAGTTTGGGGTGATTTTTGATAGCCGAAGTAATTTAGGTGAGTTTGGCATAGTTTGCTATGGTTAGTAGCATTATTTTGTAATTTAAGAGTGATTGGGTTTAGTTTGTTGTGGTAAGGGTTAGTTGGTGATGATTTAGAGTAGCCGAAGTAATTTAAGTGAGTCTGGCATAGTTTGTTATGATTTGTACACCTTTTTTTGTAATTTTAAAATGATATGGTTTGGTTTGTTGTGGTAAGGGATAGTTGGGGGTGATTTACGGTAGCCGAAGTAATTTAGGTGATTTTGGTATAGTTTGTTATGATTTTTAGCATTTTTTTGTAATTTTAATATGATTGGGCTTAGGTTGTTGCTGTAAAGTGTAGTTGGGGGTGATTTTTGATAGCCGAAGTAATTTAGGTGAGTTTGGCATAATTTGCTATGGTTAGTAGCATTTTTTTGTAATTTAAAAGTGATTGGGTTTAGTTTGTTGTGGTAAGGGTTAGTTGGTGATGATTTATGGTAGCCGAAGTAATTTAGGTGAGTTTGGCATAGTTTGCTATGGTTAGTAGCATTTTTTTGTAATTTAAAAGTGATTGGGTTTAGTTTGTTGTAGTAAGGGTTAGTTGGTGATGATTTAGAGTAGCCGAAGTAATTTAGGTGAGTCTGGCATAGTTTGTTATGAATTGTACACCTTTTTTTGTAATTTTAAGATGATATGGTTTGGTTTGTTGTGGTAAGGGATAATTGGGGGTGATTTACGGTAGCCGAAGTAATTTAGGTGATTCTGGTATAGTTTGTTATGATTTTTGGCATTTTTTTGTAATTTTAAAGTGACTGGGCTTAGTTTGTTGCTGTAAAGTGTAGTTGGGGTGATTTTTGATAGCCGAAGTAATTTAGGTGAGTTTGGCATAGTTTGCTATTTTTAGTAGCATTTTTTTGTAATTTAAAAGTGATTGGGTTTAGTTTGTTGTGGTAAGGGTTAGTTGGTGATGATTTATGGTAGCCGAAGTAATTTAGGTGAGTTTGGCATAGTTTGCTATGGTTACTAGCATTTTTTTGTAATTTAAAAGTGATTGGGTTTAGTTTGTTGTGGTAAGGGTTAGTTGGTGATGATTTAGAGTAGCCGAAGTAATTTAGGTGAGTCTGGCATAGTTTGTTATGATTTGTACACTTTTTTTTGTAATTTTAAGATGATATGGTTTGGTTTGTTGTGGTAAGGGATAGTTGGGGGTGATTTACGGTAGCCGAAGTAATTTAGGTGATTCTAGTATAGTTTGTTATGATTTTTAGCATTTTTTTGTAATTTTAAAGTGATTGGGCTTAGGTTGTTGCTGTAAAGTGTAGTTGGGGGTGATTTTTGATTGCCGAAGTAATTTAGGTGAGTTTGGCATAGTTTGCTATGGTTAGTAGCATTTTTTTGTAATTTAAAAGTGATTGGGTTTAGTTTGTTGTGGTAAGGGTTAGTTAGTGATGATTTAGAGTAGCCGAAGTAATTTAGGTGAGTCTGGCATAGTTTGTTATGATTTGTACACCTTTTTTGTAATTTTAAGATGATATGGTTTGGTTTGTTGTGGTAAGGGATAGTTGGGGGTGATTTACGGTAGCCGAAGTAATTTAGGTGATTCTGGTATAGTTTGTTATGATTTTTAGCATTTTTTTGTAATTTTAAAGTGATTGGGCTTAGTTTGTTGCTGTAAAGTGGAGTTGGGGGTGATTTTTGATAGCCGAAGTAATTTAGGTGAGTTTGGCATAATTTGCTATGGTTAGTAGCATTTTTTTTGTAATTTAAAAGTGATTGGGTTTAGTTTGTTGTGGTAAGGGTTAGTTGGTGATGATTTATGGTTGCCGAAGTAATTTAGGTGAGTTTGGCATAGTTTGCTATGGTTACTAGCTTTTTTTTGTAATTTAAAAGTGATTGGGTTTAGTTTGTTGTGGTAAGGGTTAGTTGGTGATGATTTAGAGTAGCCGAAGTAATTTAGGTGAGTCTGGCATAGTTTGTTATGATTTGTACACCTTTTTTGTAATTTTAAGATGATATGGTTTGGTTTGTTGTGGTAAGGGATAGTTGGGGGTGATTTACGGTAGCCGAAGTAATTTAGGTGATTCTGGTATAGTTTGTTATGATTTTTAGCATTTTTTTGTAATTTTAAAGTGATTGGGCTTAGTTTGTTGCTGTAAAGTGGAGTTGGGGGTGATTTTTGATAGCCGAAGTAATTTAGGTGAGTTTGGCATAATTTGCTATGGTTAGTAGCATTTTTTTTGTAATTTAAAAGTGATTGGGTTTAGTTTGTTGTGGTAAGGGTTAGTTGGTGATGATTTATGGTAGCCGAAGTAATTTAGGTGAGTTTGGCATAGTTTGCTATGGTTAGTAGCATTTTTTTGTAATTTAAAAGTGATTGGGTTTAGTTTGTTGTAGTAAGGGTTAGTTGGTGATGATTTAGAGTAGCCGAAGTAATTTAGGTGAGTCTGGCATAGTTTGTTATGATTTGTACACCTTTTTTTGTAATTTTAAGATGATATGGTTTGGTGATTCTGGTATAGTTTGTTATGATTTTTAGCATTTTTTTGTAATTTTAAAGTGACTGGGCTTAGTTTGTTGCTGTAAAGTGTAGTTGGGGTGATTTTTGATAGCCGAAGTAATTTAGGTGAGTTTGGCATAGTTTGCTATGCTTAGTAGCATTTTTTTTGTAATTTAAAAGGGATTGGGTTTAATTTGTTGTGGTAAGGGTTAGTTGGTGATGATTTATGGTAGCCGAAGAAATTTAGGTGAGTTTGGCATAGTTTGCTATGGTTACTAGCATTTTTTTGTAATTTAAAAGTGATTGGGTTTAGTTTGTTGTGGTAAGGGTTAGTTGGTAATGATTTAGAGTAGCCCAAGTAATTTAGGTGAGTCTGGCATAGTTTGTTATGATTTCTACACCTTTTTTTGTAATTTTCAGATGATATGGTTTGGTTTGTTGTGGTAAGGGATAGTTGGGGGTGATTTACGGTAGCCGAAGTAATTTAGGTGATTCTGGTATAGTTTGTTATGATTTTTAGCATTTTTTTGTAATTTTAAAGTGATTGGGCTTAGTTTGTTGCTGTAAAGTGTAGTTGGGGGTGATTTTTGATAGCCGAAGTAATTTAGGTGAGTTTGGCATAGTTTGGTATGGTTAGTAGCATTTTTTTTTGTAATTTAAAAGTGATTGCGTTTAGTTTGTTGTGGTAAGGGTTAGTTGGTGATGATTTATGGTAGCCGAAGTAATTTAGGTGAGTTTGGCATAGTTTGCTATGGTTAGTAGCATTTTTTTGTAATATAAAAGTGATTGGGTTTAGTTTGTTGTAGTAAGGGTTAGTTGGTGATGATTTAGAGTAGCCGAAGTAATTTAGGTGAGTCTGGCATAGTTTGTTATGATTTGTACACCTTTTTTTGTAATTTTAAGATGATATGGTTTGGTTTGTTGTGGTAAGGGATAGTTGGGGGTGATTTACGGTAGCCGAAGTAATTTAGGTGATTCTGGTATAGTTTGTAATGATTTTTAGCATTTTTTTGTAATTTTAAAGTGACTGGGCTTAGTTTGTTGCTGTAAAGTGTAGTTGGGGTGATTTTTGATAGCCGAAGTAATTGAGGTGAATTTGGCATAGTTTGCTATGGTTAGTAGCATTTTGTTGTAATTTAAAAGTGATTGGGTTTAGTTTGTTGTGGTAAGGGTTAGTTGGTGATGATTTATGGTAGCCGAAGTAATTTAGGTGAATTTGGCATAGTTTGCTATGGTTACTAGCATTTTTTTGTAATTTAAAAGTGATTGGGTTTAGTTTGTTGTGGTAAGGGTTAGTTGGTGATGATGTAGAGTAGCCGAAGTAATTTAGGTAAGTCTGGCATAGTTTGTTATGATTTGTACACCTTTTTTTGTAATTTGAAGATGATATGGTTTGGTTTGCTGTGGTAAGGGATAGTTGGGGGTGATTTACGGTAGCCGAAGTAATTTAGGTGATTCTGCTATAGTTTCTTATGATTTTTAGCATTTTTTTGTAATTTTAAAATGATTGGGCTTAGTTTGTTGCTGTAAAGTGTAGTTTGGGGTGATTTTTGATAGCCGAAGTAATTTAGGTGAGTTTGGCATAGTTTGCTATGGTTAGTAGCATTTTTTTGTAATTTAAGAGTGATTGGGTTTAGTTTGTTGTGGTAAGGGTTAGTTGGTGATGATTTAGAGTAGCCGAAGTAATTTAAGTGAGTCTGGCATAGTTTGTTATGATTTGTACACCTTTTTTTGTAATTTTAAGATGACATGGTTTGGTTTGTTGTGGTAAGGGATAGTTGGGGGTGATTTACGGTAGCCGAAGTAATTTAGGTGATTCTGGTATAGTTTGTTATGATTTTTAGCATTTTTTTGTAATTTTAATATGATTGGGCTTAGGTTGTTGCTGTAAAGTGTAGTTGGGGGTGATTTTTGATAGCCGAAGTAATTTAGGTGAGTTTGGCATAATTTGCTATGGTTAGTAGCATTTTTTTTGTAATTTAAAAGTGATTGGGTTTAGTTTGTTGTGGTAAGGGTTAGTTGGTGATGATTTATGGTAGCCGAAGTAATTTAGGTGAGTTTGGCATAGTTTGCTATGGTTAGTAGCATTTTTTTGTAATTTAAATGTGATTGGGTTTAGTTTGTTGTAGTAAGGGTTAGTTGGTGATGATTTAGAGTAGCCGAAGTAATTTAGGTGAGTCTGGCATAGTTTGTTATGAATTGTACACCTTTTTTTGTAATTTTAAGATGATATGGTTTGGTTTGTTGTGGTAAGGGATAGTTGGGGGTGATTTACGGTAGCCGAAGTAATTTAGGTGATTCTTTTATAGTTTGTTATGATTTTTAGCATTTTTTTGTAATTTTAAAGTGATTGGGCTTAGGTTGTTGCTGTAAAGTGTAGTTGGGGGTGATTTTTGATTGCCGAAGTAATTTAGGTGAGTTTGGCATAGTTTGCTATGGTTAGTAGCATTTTTTTGTAATTTAAAAGTGATTGGGTTTAGTTTGTTGTGGTAAGGGTTAGTTGGTGATGATTTAGAGTAGCCGAAGTAATTTAGGTGAGTCTGGCATAGTTTGTTATGATTTTTACACCTTTTTTTGTAATTTTAAGATGATATGGTTTGATTTGTTGTAGTAAGGGATAGTTAGGGGTGATTTACGGTAGCCGAAGTAATTTAGGTGATTCTGGTATAGTTTGTTATGATTTTTAGCATTTTTTTGTAATTTTAAAGTGATTGGGCTTAGTTTGTTAGTGTAAAGTGTAGTTGGGGGTGATTTTTGATAGCAGAAGTAATTTAGGTGAGTTTGGCATAGTTTGCTATGGTTAGAAGCATTTTTTTGTAATTGAAAAGTGATTGGGTTTAGTTTGTTGTGGTAAGGGTTAGTTGGTGATGATTTATGGCAGCCGAAGTAATTTAGGTGAGTTTGGCATAGTTTGCTATGGTTACTAGCATTTTTTTGTAATTTAAATGTGATTGGGTTTAGTTTGTTGTGGTAAGTGTTAGTTGGTGATGATATAGAGTAGCCGAAGTAATTTAGGTGAGTCTGGCATAGTTTGTTATGATTTGTACACCTTTTTTTGTAATTTTAAGATGATATGGATTGGTTTGTTGTGGTAAGGGATAGTTGGGGGTGATTTACGGTAGCCGAAGTAATTTAGGTGATTCTGGTATAGTTTGTTATGATTTTTAGCATTTTTTTGTAATTTTAAAGTGATTGGGCTTAGTTTGTTGCTGTAAAGTGTAGTTGGGGGTGATTTTTGATAGCCGAAGTAATTTAGGTGAGTTTGGCATAGTTTGCTATGGTTAGTAGCATTTTTTTTGTAATTTAAAAGTGATTGGGTTTAGTTTGTTGTGGTAAGGGTTAGTTGGTGATGATTTATGGTAGCCGAAGTAATTTAGGTGAGTTTGGCATAGTTTGCTATGGTTAGTAGCATTTTTTTGTAATTTAAAAGTGATTGGGTTTAGTTTGTTGTAGTAAGGGTTAGTTGGTGATGATTTAGAGTAGCCGAAGTAATTTAGGTGAGTCTGGCATAGTTTGTTATGATTTGTACACCTTTTTTTGTAATTTTAAGATGATATGGTTTGGTTTGTTGTGGTAAGGGATAGTTGGGGGTGATTTACGGTAGCCGAAGTAATTTAGGTGATTCTTTTATAGTTTGTTATGATTTTTAGCATTTTTTTGTAATTTTAAAGTGATTGGGCTTAGGTTGTTGCTGTAAAGTGTAGTTGGGGGTGATTTTTGATTGCCGAAGTAATTTAGGTGAGTATGGCATAGTTTGCTATGGTTAGTAGCATTTTTTTGTAATTTAAAAGTGATTGGGTTTAGTTTGTTGTGGTAAGGGTTAGTTGGTGATGATTTAGAGTAGCCGAAGTAATTTAGGTGAGTCTGGCATAGTTTGTTATGATTTTTACACCTTTTTTTGTAATTTTAAGATGATATGGTTTGGTTTGTTGTAGTAAGGGATAGTTAGGGGTGATTTACGGTAGCCGAAGTAATTTAGGTGATTCTGGTATAGTTTGTTATGATTTTTAGCATTTTTTTGTAATTTTAAAGTGATTGGGCTTAGTTTGTTAGTGTAAAGTGTAGTTGGGGGTGATTTTTGATAGCAGAAGTAATTTAGGTGAGTTTGGCATAGTTTGCTATGGTTAGAAGCATTTTTTTGTAATTGAAAAGTGATTGGGTTTAGTTTGTTGTGGTAAGGGTTAGTTGGTGATGATTTATGGCAGCCGAAGTAATTTAGGTGAGTTTGGCATAGTTTGCTATGGTTACTAGCATTTTTTTGTAATTTAAATGTGATTGGGTTTAGTTTGTTGTGGTAAGTGTTAGTTGGTGATGATATAGAGTAGCCGAAGTAATTTAGGTGAGTCTGGCATAGTTTGTTATGATTTGTACACCTTTTTTTGTAATTTTAAGATGATATGGATTGGTTTGTTGTGGTAAGGGATAGTTGGGGGTGATTTACGGTAGCCGAAGTAATTTAGGTGATTCTGGTATAGTTTGTTATGATTTTTAGCATTTTTTTGTAATTTTAAAGTGATTGGGCTTAGTTTGTTGCTGTAAAGTGTAGTTGGGGGTGATTTTTGATAGCCGAAGTAATTTAGGTGAGTTTGGCATAGTTTGCTATGGTTAGTAGCATTTTTTTTTGTAATTTAAAAGTGATTGGGTTTAGTTTGTCGTGGTAAGGGTTAGTTGGTGATGATTTATGGTAGCCGAAGTAATTTAGGTGAGTTTGGCATAGTTTGCTATGGTTAGTAGCATTTTTTTGTAATTTAAAAGTGATTGGGTTTAGTTTGTTGTAGTAAGGGTTAGTTGGTGATGATTTAGAGTAGCCGAAGTAATTTAGGTGAGTCTGGCATAGTTTGTTATGATTTGTTCACCTTTTTTTGTAATTTTAAGATGATATGGTTTGGTTTGTTGTGGTAAGGGATAGTTGGAAGTGATTTACGGTAGCCGAAGTAATTTAGGTGATTCTGGTATAGTTTGTAATGATTTTTAGCATTTTTTTGTAATTTTAAAGTGACTGGGCTTAGTTTGTTGCTGTAAAGTGTAGTTGGGGTGATTTTTGATAGCCGAAGTAATTGAGGTGAATTTGGCATAGTTTGCTATGGTTAGTAGCATTTTGTTGTAATTTAAAAGTGATTGGGTTTAGTTTGTTGTGGTAAGGGTTAGTTGGTGATGATTTATGGTAGCCGAAGTAATTTAGGTGAATTTGGCATAGTTTGCTATGGTTACTAGCATTTTTTTGTAATTTAAAAGTGATTGGGTTTAGTTTGTTGTGGTAAGGGTTAGTTGGTGATGATTTATGGTAGCCGAAGTAATTTAGGTGAGTCTGGCATAGTTTGTTATGATTTGTACACCTTTTTTTGTAATTTGAAGATGATATAGTTTGGTTTGCTGTGGTAAGGGATAGTTGGGGGTGATTTACGGTAGCCGAAGTAATTTAGGTGATTCTGCTATAGTTTGTTATGATTTTTAGCATTTTTTTGTAATTTTAAAATGATTGGGCTTAGTTTGTTGCTGTAAAGTGTAGTTGGGGGTGATTTTTGATAGCCGAAGTAATTTAGGTGAGTTTGGCATAGTTTGCTATGGTTAGTAGCATTTTTTTGTAATTTAAGAGTGATTGGGTTTAGTTTGTTGTGGTAAGGGTTAGTTGGTGATGATTTAGAGTAGCCGAAGTAATTTAAGTGAGTCTGGCATAGTTTGTTATGATTTGTACACCTTTTTTTGTAATTTTAAGATGATATGGTTTGGTTTGTTGTGGTAAGGGATAGTTGGGGGTGATTTACGCTAGCCGAAGTAATTTAGGTGATTCTGGTATAGTTTGTTATGATTTTTAGCATTTTTTTGTAATTTTAATATGATTGGGCTTAGGTTGTTGCTGTAAAGTGTAGTTGGGGGTGATTTTTGATAGCCGAAGTAATTTAGGTGAGTTTGGCATAATTTGCTATGGTTAGTAGCATTTTTTTTGTAATTTAAAAGTGATTGGGTTTAGTTTATTGTGGTAAGGGTTAGTTGGTGATGATTTATGGTAGCCGAAGTAATTTAGGTGAGTTTGGAATAGTTTGCTATGGTTAGTAGCATTTTTTTGTAATTTAAAAGTGATTGGGTTTAGTTTGTTGTAGTAAGGGTTAGTTGGTGATGATTTAGAGTAGCCGAAGTAATTTAGGTGAGTCTGGCATAGTTTGTTATGAATTGTACACCTTTTTTTGTAATTTTAAGATGATATGGTTTGGTTTGTTGTGGTAAGGGATAGTTGGGAGTGATTTACGGTAGCCGAAGTAATTTAGGTGATTCTGGTATAGTTTGTTATGATTTTTGGCATTTTTTTGTAATTTTAAAGTGACTGGGCTTAGTTTGTTGCTGTAAAGTGTAGTTGGGGTGATTTTTGATAGCCGAAGTAATTTAGGTGAGTTTGGCATAGTTTGCTATTTTTAGTAGCATTTTTTTGTAATTTAAAAGTGATTGGGTTTAGTTTGTTGTGGTAAGGGTTAGTTGGTGATGATATATGGTAGCCGAAGTAATTTAGGTGAGTTTGGCATAGTTTGCTATGGTTACTAGCATTTTTTTTGTAATTTAAAAGTGATTGGGTTTAGTTTGTTGTGGTAAGGGTTAGTTGGTGATGATTTAGAGTAGCCGAAGTAATTTAGGTGAGTCTGGCATAGTTTGTTATGATTTGTACACTTTTTTTTTGTAATTTTAAGATGATATGGTTTGGTTTGTTGTGGTAAGGGATAGTTGGGGGTGATTTACGGTAGCCGAAGTAATTTAGGTGATTCTTTTATAGTTTGTTATGATTTTTAGCATTTTTTTGTAATTTTAAAGTGATTGGGCTTAGGTTGTTGCTGTAAAGTGTAGTTGGGGGTGATTTTTGATTGCCGAAGTAATTTAGGTGAGTTTGGCATAGTTTGCTATGGTTAGTAGCATTTTTTTGTAATTTAAAAGTGATTGGGTTTAGTTTGTTGTGGTAAGGGTTAGTTGGTGATGATTTAGAGTAGCCGAAGTAATTTAGGTGAGTCTGGCATAGTTTGTTATGATTTTTACACCTTTTTTTGTAATTTTAAGATGATATGGTTTGGTTTGTTGTAGTAAGGGATAGTTAGGGGTGATTTACGGTAGCCGAAGTAATTTAGGTGATTCTGGTATAGTTTGTTATGATTTTTAGCATTTTTTTGTAATTTTAAAGTGATTGGGCTTAGTTTGTTAGTGTAAAGTGTAGTTGGGGGTGATTTTTGATAGCAGAAGTAATTTAGGTGAGTTTGGCATAGTTTGCTATGGTTAGAAGCATTTTTTTGTAATTGAAAAGTGATTGGGTTTAGTTTGTTGTGGTAAGGGTTAGTTGGTGATGATTTATGGCAGCCGAAGTAATTTAGGTGAGTTTGGCAGAGTTTGCTATGGTTACTAGCATTTTTTTGTAATTTAAATGTGATTGGGTTTAGTTTGTTGTGGTAAGTGTTAGTTGGTGATGATATAGAGTAGCCGAAGTAATTTAGGTGAGTCTGGCATAGTTTGTTTTGATTTGTACACCTTTTTTTGTAATTTTAAGATGATATGGATTGGTTTGTTGTGGTAAGGGATAGTTGGGGGTGATTTACGGTAGCCGAAGTAATTTAGGTGATTCTGGTATAGTTTGTTATGATTTTTAGCATTTTTTTGTAATTTTAAAGTGATTGGGCTTAGTTTGTTGCTGTAAAGTGTAGTTGGGGGTGATTTTTGATAGCCGAAGTAATTTAGGTGAGTTTGGCATAGTTTGCTATGGTTAGTAGCATTTTTTTTGTAATTTAAAAGTGATTGGGTTTAGTTTGTTGTGGTAAGGGTTAGTTGGTGATGATTTATGGTAGCCGAAGTAATTTAGGTGAGTTTGGCATAGTTTGCTATGGTTAGTAGCATTTTTTTGTAATTTAAAAGTGATTGGGTTTAGTTTGTTGTAGTAAGGGTTAGTTGGTGATGATTTAGAGTAGCCGAAGTAATTTAGGTGAGTCTGGCATAGTTTGTTATGATTTGTACACCTTTTTTTGTAATTTTAAGATGATATGGTTTGGTTTGTTGTGGTAAGGGATAGTTGGGGGTGATTTACGGTAGCCGAAGTAATTTAGGTGATTCTGGTATAGTTTGTAATGATTTTTAGCATTTTTTTGTAATTTTAAAGTGACTGGGCTTAGTTTGTTGCTGTAAAGTGTAGTTGGGGTGATTTTTGATAGCCGAAGTAATTGAGGTGAATTTGGCATAGTTTGCTATGGTTAGTAGCATTTTGTTGTAATTTAAAAGTGATTGGGTTTAGTTTGTTGTGGTAAGGGTTAGTTGGTGATGATTTATGGTAGCCGAAGTAATTTAGGTGAATTTGGCATAGTTTGCTATGGTTACTAGCATTTTTTTGTAATTTAAAAGTGATTGGGTTTAGTTTGTTGTGGTAAGGGTTAGTTGGTGATGATTTATGGTAGCCGAAGTAATTTAGGTGAGTCTGGCATAGTTTGTTATGATTTGTACACCTTTTTTTGTAATTTGAAGATGATATAGTTTGGTTTGCTGTGGTAAGGGATAGTTGGGGGTGATTTACGGTAGCCGAAGTAATTTAGGTGATTCTGCTATAGTTTGTTATGATTTTTAGCATTTTTTTGTAATTTTAAAATGATTGGGCTTAGTTTGTTGCTGTAAAGTGTAGTTGGGGGTGATTTTTGATAGCCGAAGTAATTTAGGTGAGTTTGGCATAGTTTGCTATGGTTAGTAGCATTTTTTTGTAATTTAAGAGTGATTGGGTTTAGTTTGTTGTGGTAAGGGTTAGTTGGTGATGATTTAGAGTAGCCGAAGTAATTTAAGTGAGTCTGGCATAGTTTGTTATGATTTGTACACCTTTTTTTGTAATTTTAAGATGATATGGTTTGGTTTGTTGTGGTAAGGGATAGTTGGGGGTGATTTACGCTAGCCGAAGTAATTTAAGTGATTCTGGTATAGTTTGTTATGATTTTTAGCATTTTTTTGTAATTTTAAAGTGATTGGGCTTAGTTTGTTGCTGTAAAGTGTAGTTGGGGTGATTTTTGATAGCCGAAGTAATTTAGGTGAGTTTGGCAAAGTTTGCTATGGTTAGTAGCATTTTTTTGTAATTTAAAAGTGATTGGGTTTAGTTGGTTGTGGTAGGGGATAGTTGGTGATGATTTATGGTAGCCGAAGTAATTTAGGTGAGTTTGGAATAGTTTGCTATGGTTACTAGCATTTTTTTGTAATTTAAAAGTGATTGGGTTTAGTTTGTTGTGGTAAGGGTTAGTTGGTGATGATTTAGAGTAGCCGAAGTAATTTAGGTGAATCTGGCATAGTTTGTTATGATTTGAACACCTTTTTTTGTAATTTTAAGATGATATGGTTTGGTTTGTTGTGGTAAGGGATAGTTAGGGGTGATTTACGGTAGCCGAAGTAATTTAGGTGATTCTGCTATAGTTTGTTATGATTTTTAGCATTTTTTTGTAGTTTTAAAGTGATTGGGCTTAGTTTGTTGCTGTAAAGTGTAGTTGAGGGTGATTTTTGATAGCCGAAGTAATTTAGGTGAGTTTGGCATAATTTGCTATGGTTAGTAGCATTTTTTTTGTAATTTAAAAGTGATTGGGTTTAGTTTGTTGTGGTAAGGGTTAGTTGGTGATGATTTATGGTAGCCGAAGTAATTTAGGTGAGTTTGGCATAGTTTGCTATGGTTAGTAGCATTTTTTTGTAATTTAAAAGTGATTGGGTTTAGTTTGTTGTAGTAAGGGTTAGTTGGTGATGATTTAGAGTAGCCGAAGTAATTTAGGTGAGTCTGGCATAGTTTGTTATGAATTGTACACCTTTTTTTGTAATTTTAAGATGATATGGTTTGGTTTGTTGTGGTAAGGGATAGTTGGGGGTGATTTACGGTAGCCGAAGTAATTTAGGTGATTCTGGTATAGTTTGTTATGATTTTTGGCATTTTTTTGTAATTTTAAAGTGACTGGGCTTAGTTTGTTGCTGTAAAGTGTAGTTGGGGTGATTTTTGATAGCCGAAGTAATTTAGGTGAGTTTGGCATAGTTTGCTATTTTTAGTAGCATTTTTTTGTAATTTAAAAGTGATTGGGTTTAGTTTGTTGTGGTAAGGGTTAGTTGGTGATGATTTATGGTAGCCGAAGTAATTTAGGTGAGTTTGGCATAGTTTGCTATGGTTACTAGCATTTTTTTGTAATTTAAAAGTGATTGGGTTTAGTTTGTTGTGGTAAGGGTTAGTTGGTGATGATTTAGAGTAGCCGAAGTAATTTAGGTGAGTCTGGCATAGTTTGTTATGATTTGTACACTTTTTTTTGTAATTTTAAGATGATATGGTTTGGTTTGTTGTGGTAAGGGATAGTTGGGGGTGATTTACGGTAGCCGAAGTAATTTAGGTGATTCTGGTATAGTTTGTTATGATTTTTAGCATTTTTTTGTAATTTTAAAGTGATTGGGCTTAGGTTGTTGCTGTAAAGTGTAGTTGGGGGTGATTTTTGATTGCCGAAGTAATTTAGGTGAGTTTGGCATAGTTTGCTATGGTTAGTAGCATTTTTTTGTAATTTAAAAGTGATTGGGTTTAGTTTGTTGTGGTAAGGGTTAGTTGGTGATGATTTAGAGTAGCCGAAGTAATTTAGGTGAGTCTGGCATAGTTTGTTATGATTTTTACACCTTTTTTTGTAATTTTAAGATGATATGGTTTGGTTTGTTGTAGTAAGGGATAGTTAGGGGTGATTTACGGTAGCCGAAGTAATTTAGGTGATTCTGGTATAGTTTGTTATGATTTTTAGCATTTTTTTGTAATTTTAAAGTGATTGGGCTTAGTTTGTTAGTGTAAAGTGTAGTTGGGGGTGATTTTTGATAGCAGAAGTAATTTAGGTGAGTTTGGCATAGTTTGCTATGGTTAGAAGCATTTTTTTGTAATTGAAAAATGATTGGGTTTAGTTTGTTGTGGTAAGGGTTAGTTGGTGATGATTTATGGCAGCCGAAGTAATTTAGGTGAGTTTGGCATAGTTTGCTATGGTTACTAGCATTTTTTTGTAATTTAAATGTGATTGGGTTTAGTTTGTTGTAGTAAGGGATAGTTGGTGATGATTTAGAGTAGCCGAAGTAATTTAGGTGAGTCTGGCATAGTTTGTTATGATTTGTACACCTTTTTTTGTAATTTTAAGATGATATGGTTTGGTTTGTTGTGGTAAGGGATAGTTGGGGGTGATTTACGGTAGCCGAAGTAATTTAGGTGATTCTGGTATAGTTTGTAATGATTTTTAGCATTTTTTTGTAATTTTAAAGTGACTGGGCTTAGTTTGTTGCTGTAAAGTGTAGTTGGGGTGATTTTTGATAGCCGAAGTAATTGAGGTGAATTTGGCATAGTTTGCTATGGTTAGTAGCATTTTGTTGTAATTTAAAAGTGATTGGGTTTAGTTTGTTGTGGTAAGGGTTAGTTGGTGATGATTTATGGTAGCCGAAGTAATTTAGGTGAATTTGGCATAGTTTGCTATGGTTACTAGCATTTTTTTGTAATTTAAAAGTGATTGGGTTTAGTTTGTTGTGGTAAGGGTTAGTTGGTGATGATTTATGGTAGCCGAAGTAATTTAGGTGAGTCTGGCATAGTTTGTTATGATTTGTACACCTTTTTTTGTAATTTGAAGATGATATAGTTTGGTTTGCTGTGGTAAGGGATAGTTGGGGGTGATTTACGCTAGCCGAAGTAATTTAGGTGATTCTGGTATAGTTTGTTATGATTTTTAGCATTTTTTTGTAATTTTAAAGTGATTGGGCTTAGTTTGTTGCTGTAAAGTGTAGTTGGGGTGATTTTTGATAGCCGAAGTAATTTAGGTGAGTTTGGCAAAGTTTGCTATGGTTAGTAGCATTTTTTTGTAATTTAAAAGTGATTGGGTTTAGTTGGTTGTGGTAGGGGATAGTTGGTGATGATTTATGGTAGCCGAAGTAATTTAGGTGAGTTTGGAATAGTTTGCTATGGTTACTAGCATTTTTTTGTAATTTAAAAGTGATTGGGTTTAGTTTGTTGTGGTAAGGGTTAGTTGGTGATGATTTAGAGTAGCCGAAGTAATTTAGGTGAATCTGGCATAGTTTGTTATGATTTGAACACCTTTTTTTGTAATTTTAAGATGATATGGTTTGGTTTGTTGTGGTAAGGGATAGTTGGGGGTGATTTACGGTAGCCGAAGTAATTTAGGTGATTCTGCTATAGTTTGTTATGATTTTTAGCATTTTTTTGTAGTTTTAAAGTGATTGGGCTTAGTTTGTTGCTGTAAAGTGTAGTTGAGGGTGATTTTTGATAGCCGAAATAATTTAGGTGAGTTTGGCATAGTTTGCTATGGTTAGTATCATTTTTTTGTAATTTAAAAGTGATTGGGTTTAGTTTGTTGTGGTAAGGGTTAGTTGGTGATGATTTAGAGTAGCCGAAGTAATTTAGGTGTGTCTGGCATAGTTTGTTATGATTTTTACACCTTTTTTTGTAATTTTAAAATGATATGGTTTGGTTTGTTGTGGTAAGGGATAGTTAGGGGTGATTTACGGTAGCCGAAGTAGTTTAGGTGATTCTGGTATAGTTTGTTATGATTTTTAGCATTTTTTTGTAATTTTAAAGTGATTGGGCTTAGTTTGTTGCTGCAAAGTGTAGTTGGGGGTGATTTTTGATAGCAGAAGTAATTTAGGTGAGTTTGGCATAGTTTGCTATGGTTAGTAGCATTTTTTTGTAATTTAAAACTGATTGGGTTTAGTTTGTTGTGGTAAGTGTGAGTTGGTGATGATTTATGGTAGCCGAAGTAATTTAGGTGAGTTTGGCATAGTTTGCTATGGTTAGTAGCATTTTTTTGTAATTTAAAAGTGATTGGGTTTAGTTTGTTGTGGTAAGGGTTAGTTGGTGATGATTTAGAGTAGCCGAAGTAATTTAGGTGTGTCTGGCATAGTTTGTTATGATTTTTACACCTTTTTTTGTAATTTTAAAATGATATGGTTTGTTTTGTTGTGGTAAGGAATAGTTAGGGGTGATTTACGGTAGCCGAAGTAATTTAGGTGATTCTGGTATAGTTTGTTATGATTTTTAGCATTTTTTTGTAATTTTAAAGTGATTGGGCTTAGTTTGTTGCTGTAAAGTGTAGTTGGGGGTGATTTTTGATAGCCGAAGTAATTTAGGTGAGTTTGGCATAGTTTGCTATGGTTAGTAGCATTTTTTTGTAATTTAAATGTGATTGGGTTTAGTTTGTTGTGGTAAGGGATAGTTGGTGATGATTTAGAGTAGCCGAAGTAATTTAGGTGAGTCTGGCATTGTTTGTTATGATTTGTACACCTTTTTTTGTAATTTTAAGATGATGTGGTTTGGTTTGTTGTGGTAAGGGTTAGTTGGTGATGATTTATGGTAGCCGAAGTAATTTAGGTGAGTTTGGCATAGTTTGCTATGGTTAGTAGCATTTTTTTGTAATTTAAAAGTGATTGGGTTTAGTTTGTTGTGGTAAGGGTTAGTTGGTGATGATTTAGAGTAGCCGAAGTAATTTAGGTGAGTCTGGCGTAGTTTGTTATGATTTGTACACCTTTTTTTGTAATTTTAAGATGATATGGTTTGGTTTGTTTTGGTAAGGGATAGTTGGGGGTGATTTACGGTAGCCGAAGTAATTTAGGTGATTCTGGTTAAGTTTGTTATGATTTTTATCATTTTTTTGTAATTTTAAAGTGATTGGGCTTAGTTTGTTGCTGTAAAGTGTAGTTGGGGGTGATTTTTGATAGCCGAAGTAATTTAGGTGAGTTTGGCATAGTTTGCTATGGTTAGTTGCATTTTTTTGTAATTTAAAAGTGATTGGGTTTAGATTGTTGTGGTAAGGGTTAGTTGGTGATAATTTATGGTTTCCGAAGTAATTTAGGTGAGTTTGGCATAGTTTGCTATGGTTAATAGCATTTTTTTGTAATTTAAAAGTGATTGGGTTTAGTTTGTTGTGGTAAGGGTTAGTTGGTGATGATTTAGAGTAGCCGAAGTAATTTAGGTAAGTCTGGCATAGTTTGTTATGATTTGTACAACTTTTTTTGTAATTTTAAGATGATATGGTTTGGTTTGTTGTGGTAAGGGATAGTTGGGGGTGATTTACGGTAGCCGAAGTAATTTAGGTGATTCTGGTTAAGTTTGTTATGATTTTTATCATTTTTTTGTAATTTTAAAGTGATTGGGCTTAATTTGTTGCTGTGAAGTGTAGTTGGGGTGATTTTTGATAGCCGAAGTAATTTAGGTGAGTTTGGCATAGTTTGCTATGGTTAGTAGCATTTTTTTGTAATTTAAAAGTGATTGGGTTTAGTTTGTTGTGGTAAGGTTTAGTTGGTGATCATTTATGGTAGCCGAAGTAATTTAGGTGAGTTTGGCATAGTTTGCTATGGTTACTAGCATTTTTTTGTAATTTAAAATTGATTGGGTTTAGTTTGTTGTGGTAAGGGTTAGTTGGTGATGATTTAGAGTAGCCGAAGTAATTTAGGTGAGTCTGGCATAGTTTGTTATGATTTGTACACCTTTTTTTGTAATTTTAAGATGATAAGATTTGGTTTGTTGTGGTAAGGGATAGTTGGGGGTGATTTACGGTAGCCGAAGTAATTTAGGTGATTCTGGTATAGTTTGTTATAATTTTTAGCATTTTTTTGTAATTTAAAAGAGATTGGGTTTAGTTTGTTGTGGTAAGGGTTAGTTGGTGATGATTTATGGTAGCCGAAGTAATTTAGGTGAGTTTGGCATAGTTTGCTATGGTTAGTAGCATTTTTTTGTAATTTAAAAGTGACTGGGTTTAGGTCGTTGTGGTAAGGGTTAGTTGGTGATGATTTAGAGTAGCCGAAGTAATTTAGGTAAATCTTGCATAGTTTGTTATGATTTGTACACCTTGTTTTGTAATTTTAAGGTGATATGGTTTGGTTTGTTGTGGTAAGGGATAGTTGGGGGTGATTTACGGTAGCCGAAGTAATTTAGGTGATTCTGGTATAGTTTGTTATGATTTTTAGCATTTTTTTGTAATTTTAAAGTGATTGGGCTTAATTTGTTGCTTTAAAGTGTAGTTGGGGGTGATTTTTGATAGCCGAAGTAATTTAGGTGAGTTTGGCATAGTTTCCTATGGTTAGTAGCATTTTTTTGTAATTTAAAAGTGATTGGGTTTAGTTTGTTGTGGTAAGGTTTAGTTGGTGATCATTTATGGTAGCCGAAGTAATTTAGGTGAGTTTGGCATAGTTTGCTATGGTTACTAGCATTTTTTTGTAATTTAAAATTGATTGGGTTTAGTTTGTTGTGGTAAGGGTTAGTTGGTGATGATTTAGAGTAGCCGAAGTAATTTAGGTGAGTCTGGCATAGTTTGTTATGATTTGTACACCTTTTTTTGTAATTTTAAGATGATAAGATTTGGTTTGTTGTGGTAAGGGATAGTTGGGGGTGATTTACGGTAGCCGAAGTAATTTAGGTGATTCTGGTATAGTTTGTTATAATTTTTAGCATTTTTTTGTAATTTTAAAGTGATTGGGCTTAGTTTGTTGCTGTAAAGTGTAGTTGGGGTGATTTTTAATAACCGAAGTAATTTAGGTGAGTTTGGCATAGTTTGCTATGGTTAGTAGCATTTTTTTGTAATTTAAAAGTGATTGGGTTTAGTTTGTTGTGGTAAGGGTTAGTTGGTGATGATTTATGGTAGCCGAAGTAATTTAGGTGAGTCTGGCATTGTTTGTTATGATTTGTACACCTTTTTTTGTAATTTTAAGATGATGTGGTTTGGTTTGTTGTGGTAAGGTATAGTTGGGGGTGATTTACGGTAGCCGAAGTAATTTAGGTGATTCTGGTATAGTTTGTTATGATTTTTAGCATTTTTTTGTAATTTTAAAGTGATTGGGCTTAGTTTGTTGCTGTAAAGTGTAGTTGGGGTGATTTTTGATAACCGATGTAATTTAGGTGAGTTTGGCATAGTTTGCTATGGTTAGTAGCATTTTTTTGTAATTTAAAAGTGATTGGGTTTAGTTTGTTGTGGTAAGGGTTAGTTGGTGATGATTTAGAGTAGCCGAAGTAATTTAGGTGAGCCTGGCATTGTTTGTTATGATTTGTACACCTTTTTTTGTAATTTTAAGATGATGTGGTTTGGTTTGTTGTGGTAAGGTATAGTTGGGGGTGATTTACGGTAGCCGAAGTAATTTAGGTGATTCTGGTATAGTTTGTTATGATTTTTAGCATTTTTTTGTAATTTTTAAGTGATTGGGCTTAGTTTGTTGCTGTAAAGTGTAGTTGGGGTGATTTTTGATAACCGAAGTAATTTAGGTGAGTTTGGCATATTTTGCTATGGTTAGTAGCATTTTTTTGTAATTTAAAAGTGATTGGGTTTAGTTTGTTGTGGTAAGGGTTAGTTGGTGACGATTTAGAGTAGCCGAAGTAATTTAGGTGAGTCTGGCATGGTTTGTTATGATTTGTACACCTTTTTTTGTAATTTTAGGATGATATGGTTTGGTTTGTTGTGGTAAGGGATAGTTGGGGGTGATTTACGGTAGCCGAAGTAATTTAGGTGATTCTGGTATAGTTTGTTATGATTTTTAGAATTTTTTTGTAATTTTAAAGTGATTGGGCTTAGTTTGTTGCTGTAAAGTGTAGTTGGGGGTGATTTTTGATAGCCGAAGTAATTTAGGAGAGTTTGGCATAGTTTGCTATGGTTAGTAATATTTTTTTGTAATTTAAAAGTGATTGGGTTTAGTTTGTTGTGGTAAGGGTTAGTTGGTGATGATTTATGGTAGCCGAAGTAATTTAGGTAAGTCTGGCATAGTTTGCTATGGTTAGTGGCATTTTTTTGTAATTTAAAAGTGATTGGGTTTAGTTTGTTGTGGTAAGGGTTAGTTGGTGATGATTTATGGTAGCCGAAGTAATTTAGGTAAGTTTGGCATAGTTTGCTATGGTTAGTAGCATTTTTTTGTAATTTAAATGTGATTGGGTTTAGTTTGTTGTGGTAATGGTTAGGTGGTGATGATTTAGAGTAGCCGAAGTAATTTAGGTGAGTCTGGCATTGTTTGTTATGATTTGTGCACCTTTTTTGTAATTTTAAGATGATGTGGTTTGGTTTGTTGTGGTAAGGTATAGTTGGGGGTGATTTACGGTAGCCGAAGTAATTTAGGTGATTCTGGTATAGTTTGTTATGATTTTTAGCATTTGTTTGTAATTTTAAAGTGATTGAGCTTAGTTTGTTGCTGTAAAGTGTAGTTGGGGTGATTTTTGATAACCGAAGTAATTTAGGTGAGTTTGGCATAGTTTGCTATGGTTAGTAGCATTTTTTTGTAATTTAAAAATGATTGGGTTTAGTTTGTTGTGGTAAGGGTTAGTTGGTGATGATTTATGGTAGCCGAAGTAATTTAGGTAAGTTTGGCATAGTTTGCTATGGTTAGTGGCATTTTTTTGTAATTTAAAAGTGATTGGGTTTAGTTTGTTGTGGTAAGGGTTATTTGGTGATGATTTAGAGTAGCCGAAGTAATTTAGGTGAGTTTGGCATAGTTTGCTATGGTTAGTAGCATTTTTTTGTAATTTAAAAGTGATTGGTTTTAGTTTGTTGTGGTAAGGGTTAGTTGGTGATGATTTATGGTAGCCGAAGTAATTTAGGTGAGTTTGGCATAGTTTGCTATGGTTAGTAGCATTTTTTTGTAATTTAAAAGTGATTGGGTTTAGTTTGTTGTGGTAAGGGTTAGTTGGTGATGATTTATGGTAGCCGAAGTAATTTAGGTAAGTTTGGCATAGTTTGCTATGATTTGTACACCTTTTTTTGTAATTTTAAGATGATATGGTTTGGTTTGTTTTGGTAAGGGATAGTTGGGAGTGATTTACGGTAGCCGAAGTAATTTAGGTGATTCTGGTATAGTTTGTTATGATTTTTAGCATTTTTTTGTAATTTTAAAGTGATTGGGCTTAGTTTGTTGCTGTAAAGTGTAGTTGGGGGTGATTTTTGATAGCCGAAGTAATTTAGGTGTGTTTGGCATAGTTTGCTATGGTTAGTAGCATTTTTTTGTAATATAAAAGTGATTGGGTTTAGTTTGTTGTGGTAAGGGTTAGTTGGTAATGATTTATGGTAGCCGAAGTAATTTAGGTGAGTTTGGCATAGTTTGCTATGGTTAGTCGCATTTTTTTGTAATTTAAAAGTGATTGGGTTTAGTTTGTTGTGGTAAGGGTTTAGTTGGTGATGATTTAGAGTAACCGAAGTAATTTAGGTGAGTCTGGCATAGTTTGTTATGATTTGTACACCTTTTTTTGTAATTTTAAGATGATATGGTTTGGTTTGTTTTGGTAAGGGATAGTTGGGGGTGATTTACGGTAGCCGAAGTAATTTAGGTAATTCTGGTATAGTTTGTTATGATTTTTAGCATTTTTTGTAATTTTAAAGTGATTGGGCTTATTTTGTTGCTGTAAAGTGTAGTTGGGGGTGATTTTTGATAGCCGAAGTAATTTAGGTGAGTTTGGCATAGTTTGCTATGGTTAGTAGCATTTTTTTGTAATTTAAAGTGATTGGTTTTAGTTTATTGTGGTAAGGGTTAGTTGGTGATGATTTATGGTAGCCGAAGTAATTTAGGTGAGTTTGGCATAGTTTGCTATGGTTAGTAGCATTTTTTGTAATTTAAAAGTGATTGGGTTTAGTTTGTTGTGGTAAGGGTTATTTGGTGATGATTTATGGTAGCCGAAGTAATTTAGGTAAGTTTGGCATAGTTTGCTATGGTTAGTTGCATTTTTTTGTAATTTAAAAGTGATTGGGTTTAGTTTGTTGTGGTAAGGGTTATTTGGTGATGATTTAGAGTAGCCGAAGTAATTTAGGTGAGTCTGGCATAGTTTGTTATGATTTGTACACCTTTTTTTGTAATTTTAAGATGATATGGTTTGGTTTGTTTTGGTAAGGGATAGTTGGGGGTGATTTACGGTAGCCGAAGTAATTTAGGTGATTCTGGTATAGTTTGTTATGATTTTTAGCATTTTTTTGTAATTTTAAAGTGATTGGGCTTAGTTTGTTGCTGTAAAGTGTAGTTGGGGGTGATTTTTGATAGCCGAAGTAATTTAGGTGAGTTTGGCATAGTTTGCTATGGTTAGTAGCATTTTTTTGTAATATAAAAGTGATTGGGTTTAGTTTGTTGTGGTAAGGGTTAGTTGGTAATGATTTATGGTAGCCGAAGTAATTTAGGTGAGTTTGGCTTAGTTTGCTATGGTTAGTAGCATTTTTTTGTAATTTAAAAGTGATTGGGTTTAGTTTGTTGTGGTAAGGGTTAGTTGGTGATGATTTAGAGTAGCCGAAGTAATTTAGGTGAGTTTGGCATAGTTTGCTATGGTTGTTGTGGTAAGGGTTAGTTGGTGATGATTTATGGTAACCGAAGTAATTTAGGTAAGTTTGGCATAGTTTGCTATGGTTAGTAGCATTTTTTTGTAATTTAAAAGTGACTGGGTTTAGTTTGTTGCGGTAAGGGTTATTTGGTGATGATTTAGAGTAGCCGAAGTAATTTAGGTGAGTTTGGCATAATTTTCGAGGGTTAGTAGCATTTTTTTGTAATTTAAAAGTGATTTGGTTTAGTTTGTTGTGGTAAGGGTTAGTTGGTGATGATTTAGAGTAGCCGAAGTAATTTAGGTGAGTCTGGCATAGTTTGTTATGATTTGTACAACTTTTTTTGTAATTTTAAGATGATATGGTTTGGTTTGTTGTGGTAAGGGATAGTTGGGGGTGATTTACGGTAGCCGAAGTAATTTAGGTGATTCTGGTATAGTTTGCTATGATTTTTAGCATTTTTTTGTAATTTTAAAGTGATTGGGCTTAGTTTTTTGCTATAAAAAGTAGTTGGGGGTGATTTTTGATAGCCGAAGTAATTTAGGTGAGTTTGGCATAGTTTGCTATGGTTAGTAGCATTTTTTTGTAATTTAAAAGTGATTGGGTTTAGTTTGTTGTGGTAAGTGTTAGTTGGTGATGATTTATGTTAGCCGAAGTAATTTAGGTAAGTTTGGCATAGTTTGCTATGGTTGGTAGCATTTTATTGTAATTTAAAAGTGATTGGGTTTAGTTTGTTGTGGTAAGGGTTAGTTGGTGATGATTTATGGTAGCCGAAGTAATTTAGGTGAGTTTGGCATAGTTTGCTATGGTTAGAAGCATTTTTTTGTAATTTAAAAGTGATTGGATAGAGTTTGTTGTGGTAAGTGTTAGTTGGTGATGATTTATGGTAGCCGAAGTAATTTAGGTGAGTTTGGCATAGTTTGCTATGGTTAGCAGCATTTTTTTGTAATGTAAAAGCGATTGGGTTTAGTTTGTTGTGGTAAGTGTTAGTTGGTGATGATTTATGTTAGCCAAAGTAATTCAGGTGAGTTTGGCATAGTTTGCTATGGTTAGTAGCATTTTTTTGTAATTTAAAAGTGATTGGGTTTAGTTTGTTGTGGTAAGGGTTAGTTGGTGATGATTTAGAGTAGCCGAAGTAATTTAGGTAAGTCTGGCATAGTTTGTTATGATTTGTACAACTTTTTTTGTAATTTTAAGATGATATGGTTTGGTTTGTTGTGGTAAGGGATAGTTGGGGGTGATTTACGGTAGCCGAAGTAATTTAGGTGATTCTGGTATAGTTTGTTATGATTTTTATCATTTTTTTGTAATTTTAAAGTGATTGGGCTTAATTTGTTGCTGTAAAGTGTAGTTGGGGGTGATTTTTGATAGCCGAAGTAATTTAGGTGAGTTTGGCATAGTTTGCTAAGGTTAGTAGCATTTTTTTTTAATTTAAAAGTGATTGGGTTTAGTTTGTTGTGGTAAGGGTTAGTTGGTGATGATTTATGGTAGCCGATGTAATTTAGGTGAGTTTGGCATAGTTTGCTATGGTTAGTAGCATTTTTTTGTAATTTAAATGTGATTGGGTTTAGTTTGGTGTGGTAAGGGTTAGTTGGTGATGATTTAGAGTAGCCGAAGTAATTTAGGTGAGTCTGGCATTGTTTGTTATGATTTGTACACCTTTTTTTGTAATTTTAAGATGATGTGGTTTGGTTTGTTGTGGTAAGGTATAGTTGGGGGTGATTTACGGTAGCCGAAGTAATTTAGGTGATTCTGGTATAGTTTGTTATGATTTTTAGCATTTTTTTGTAATTTTAAAGTGATTGGGCTTAGTTTGTTGCTGTAAAGTGTAGTTGGGGTGATTTTTGATAACCGAAGTAATTTAGGTGAGTTTGGCATAATTTGCTATGGTTAGTAGCATTTTTTTGTAATTTAAAAGTGATTGGGTTTAGTTTGTTGTGGTAAGGGTTAGTTGGTGATGATTTATGGTAGCCGAAGTAATTTAGGTGAGTTTGGCATAGTTTGCTATGGTTAGTAGCATTTTTTTGTAATTTAAAAGTGATTGGGTTTAGTTTGTTGTGGTAAGGGTTAGTTGGTGACGATTTAGAGTAGCCGAAGTAATTTAGGTGAGTCTGGCATAGTTTGTTATGATTTGTACACCTTTTTTTGTAATTTTAGGATGATATGGTTTGGTTTGTTGTGGTAAGGGATAGTTGGGGATGATTTACGGTAGCCGAAGTAATTTAGGTGATTCTGGTATAGTTTGTTATGATTTTTAGCATTTTTTTGTAATTTTAAAGTGATTGGGCTTAGTTTGTTGCTGTAAAGTGTAGTTGGGGGTGATTTTTGATAGCCGAAGTAATTTAGGTGAGTTTGGCATAGTTTGCTATGGTTAGTAATATTTTTTTGTAATTTAAAAGTGATTGGGTTTAGTTTGTTGTGGTAAGGGTTAGTTGGTGATGATTTATGGTAGCCGAAGAAATTTAGGTAAGTTTGTCATAGTTTGCTATGGTTAGTGGCATTTTTTTGTAATTTAAAAGTGATTGGGTTTAGTTTGTTGTGGTAAGGGTTATTTGGTGATGATTTAGAGTAGCCGAAGTAATTTAGGTGAGTTTAGCATAGTTTGCTATGGTTAGTAGCATTTTTTTGTAATTTAAAAGTGATTGGTTTTAGTTTGTTGTGGTAAGTGTTAGTTGGTGATGATTTATGGGAGCCGAAGTAATTTAGGTGAGTTTGGCATAGTTTGCTATTGTTAGTAGCATTTTTTTGTAATTTAAAAGTGATTGGGTTTAGTTTGTTGTGGTAAGGGTTAGTTGGTGATGATTTAGAGTAGCCGAAGTAATTTAGGTGAGTTTGGCATAGTTTGCTATGGTTGTTGTGGTAAGGGTTAGTTGGTGATGATTTATGGTAGCCGATGTAATTTAGGGGAGTTTGGCATAGTTTGCTATGGTTAGTAGCATTTTTTTGTAATTTAAAAGTGACTGGGTTTAGGTTGTTGTGGTAAGGGTTAGTTGGTGATGATTTAAAGTAGCCGAAGTAATTTAGGTAAATCTGGCATAGTTTGTTATGATTTGTACACCTTGTTTTGTAATTTTAAGGTGATATGGTTTGGTTTGTTGTGGTAAGGGATAGTTGGGGGTGATTTACGGTAGCCGAAGTAATTTAGGTGATTCTGGTATAGTTTGTTATGATTTTTAGCATTTTTTTGTAATTTTAATGTGATTAGGCTTAGTTTGTTGCTGTAAAGTGTAGTTGGGGGTGATTTTTGATAGCAGAAGTAATTTAGATGAGTTTGGCATAGTTTGCTATGGTTGTTAGTAGCATTTTTTTGTAATTTAAAAATGATTGAGTTTAGTTTGTTGTGGTAAGTGTTAGTTGGTGATGATTTAGAGTAGCCGAAGTAATTTAGGTAAGTCTGGCATAGTTTGTTATGATTTGTACAACTTTTTTTGTAATTTTAAGATGATATGGTTTGGTTTGTTGTGGTAAGGGATAGTTGGGGGTGATTTACGGTAGCCGAAGTAATTTAGGTGATTCTGGTATAGTTTGTTATGATTTTTATCATTTTTTTGTAATTTTAAAGTGATTGGGCTTAATTTGTTGCTGTAAAGTGTAGTTGGGGGTGATTTTTGAAAGCCGAAGTAATTTAGGTGAGTTTGGCATAGTTTGCTAGGGTTAGTAGCATTTTTTTGTAATTTAAAAGTGATTGGGTTTAGTTTGTTGTGGTAAGGGTTAGTTGGTGATGATTTATGGTAGCCGAAGTAATTTAGGTGAGTTTGGCATAGTTTGCTATGGTTAGTAGCATTTTTTTGTAATTTAAAAGTGACTGGGTTTAGGTTGTTGTGGTAAGGGTTAGTTGGTGATGATTTAGAGTAGCCGAAGTAATTTAGGTAAATCTGGCATAGTTTGTTATGATTTGTACACCTTGTTTTGTAATTTTAAGGTGATATGGTTTGGTTTGTTGTGGTAAGGGATAGTTGGGGGTGATTTACGGTAGCCGAAGTAATTTAGGTGATTCTGGTATAGTTTGTTATGATTTTTAGCATTTTTTTGTAATTTTAAAGTGATTGGGCTTAGTTTGTTGCTGTAAAGTGTAGTTGGGGGTGATTTTTGATAGCCGAAGTAATTTATGTGAGTTTGGCATAGTTTGCTATGGTTAGTAGCATTTTTTTGTAATTTAAAATTGATTGGGTTTAGTTTGTTGTGGTAAGGGTTAGTTGGTGATGATTTATGGTTGCCGAAGTAATTTAGGTGAGTCTGGCATAGTTTGCTATGGTTAGTAGCATTTTTATGTAATTTAAAAGTGATTGGATTTAGTTTGTTGTGGTAAGGGTTAGTTGGTGATGATTTAGAGTTGCCGAAGTAATTTTGGTGAGTCTGGCATAGTTTGTTATGATTTGTACACCTTTTTTTGTAATTTTAAGATGATATGGTTTGGTTTGTTGTGGTAAGGGATAGTTGGGGGTGACTTACGGTAGCCGAAGTAATTTAGGTGATTCTGGTATAGTTTGTTATGATTTTTAGCATTTTTTTGTAATTTTAAAGTGATTGGGCTTAGTTTGTTGCTGTAAAGTGTAGTTGGGGGTGATTTTTGATAGCCGAAGTAATTTATGTGAGTTTGGCATAGTTTGCTATGGTTAGTAGCATTTTTTTGTAATTTAAAATTGATTGGGTTTAGTTTGTTGTGGTAAGGGTTAGTTGGTGATGATTTATGGTAGCCGAAGTAATTTAGGTGAGTTTGGCATAGTTCGCTATGGTAAGTAGCATTTTTTTGTAATTTAAAAGTGATTGGGTTTAGTTTGTTGTGGTAAGGGTTAGTTGGTGATGATTTAGAGCAGCCGAAGTAATTTAGGTGAGTCTGGCATAGTTTGTTATGATTTGTACACCTTTTTTTGTAATTTTAAGATGATATGGTTTGGTTTGTTGTAGTAAGGGATAGGTGGGGGTGATTTACGGTAGCCGAAGTAATTTAGGTGAGTTTGGCATAGTTTGCAATGGTTAGTAGCATTTTTTTGTAATTTAAAAGTGATTGGGTTTAGTTTGTTGTGGTAAGGGTTAGTTGGTGATTGTTTAGAGTAGCCGAAGTAATTTAGGTGAGTCTGGCATAGTTTGTTATGATTTGTACACCTTTTTTTGTAATTTTAAGATGATATGGTTTGGTTTGTTGTGGTAAGGGATAGTTGGGGGTGATTTACGGTATCCGAAGTAATTTAGGTTATTCTGGTATAGTTTGTTATGATTTTTAGCATTTTTTTGTAATTTTAATGTGATTAGGCTTAGTTTGTTGCTGTAAAGTGTAGTTGGGGGTGATTTTTGATAGCAGAAGTAATTTAGATGAGTTTGGCATAGTTTGCTATGGTTGTTAGTAGCATTTTTTTGTAATTTAAAAATGATTGAGTTTAGTTTGTTGTGGTAAGGGTTAGTTGGTGATGATTTATGGTAGCCGAAGTAATTTAGGTGAGTTTGGCATAGTTTGCTATGGTTAGTAGCATTTTTTTGTAATTTAAAAGTGATTGGGTTTATTTTGTTGTGGTAAGGGTTAGTTGGTGATGATTTAGAGTAGCCGAAGTTATTTAGGTGAGTCTGGCAGAGTTTGTTATGATTTGTACACCTTTTTTTGTAATTTTAAGATGATATGGTTTGGTTTGTTGTGGTAAGGGATAGTTGGGGGTGATTTACGGTAGCCGAAGTAATTTAGTTTATTCTGGTATAGTTTGTTATGATTTTTAGAATTTTTTTGTAATTTTAAAGTGATTGGGCTTAGTTTGCTGCTGTAAAGTGTAGTTGGGGGTGATTTTTGATAGCCGAAGTAATTTAGGTGAGTTTGGCATAGTTTGCTATGGTTAGTAGCATTTTTTTGTAATTTAAAAGTGATTGGGTTTAGTTTGTTGTGGTAAGGGTTAGTTGGTGATGATTTATGGTAGCCGAAGTAATTTAGGTGAGTTTGGCATAGTTTGCTATGGTTAGGAGCATTTTTTTGTAATTTAAAAGTGATTGGATTTAATTTGTTGTGGTAAGGGTTAGTTGGTGATGATTTAGAGTAGCCGAAGTAATTTAGGTGATTCTGGCATAGTTTGTTATGATTTGTACACCTTTTTTTGTAATTTTAAGATGATATGTTTTGGTTTGTTGTGGTAAGGGATAGTTGGGGGTGATTTACGGTAGCCGAAGTAATTAAGGTGATTCTGGTATAGTTTGTTATGATTTTTAGCATTTTTTTGTAATTGTAAAGTGATTGGGCTTAGTTTGTTGCTGTAAAGTGTAGTTGGGGGTGATTTTTGATAGCTGAAGTAATTTGGGTGAGCTTGGCATAGTTTGCTATGGTTAGTAGCATTTTTTTGTAATTTAAAATTGATTGGGTTTAGTTTGTTGTGGTAAGGGTTAGTTGGTGATGATTTATGGTCGCCGAAGTAATTTAGGTGAGTTTGGCATAGTTTGCTATGATTAGTAGCATTTTTTTGTAATTTAAAAGTGATTGGGTTTAGTTTGTTGTGGTAAGGGTTAGTTGGTGATGATTTAGAGTAGCCGAAGTAATTTAGGTGAGTCTGGCATAGTTTGTTATGATTTGTACACCTTTTTTTGTAATTCTAAGATGATATGGTTTGGTTTGTTGTGGTAAGGGATAGTTGGGTGTGATTTACGGTAGCCGAAGTAATTTAGGTGATTCTGGTATAGTTTGTTATGATTTTTAGCATTTTTTTTGTAATTTTAAAGTGATTGGGCTTAGTTTGTTGCTGTAAAGTGTAGTTGGGGGTGATTTTTGATAGCCAAAGTAATTTAGGTGAGTTTGGCATAGTTTGCTATGGTTAGTAGCATTTTTTTATAATTTAAAAGTAATTTGGTTTAGTTTGTTGTGGTAAGGGTTAGTTGGTGATGATTTATGGTAGCCGAATTAATTTAGGTGAGTTTGGCATAGTTTGTTATGATTTTTAGCATTTTTTTTGTAATTTTAAAGTGATTGGGCTTAGTTTGTTGCTGTAAAGTGTAGTTGGGGGTGATTTTTGATAGCCGAAGTAATTTAGGTGAGTTTGGCATAGTTTGCTATGGTTAGTAGCATTTTTTTGTAATTTAAAAGTGATTGGGTTTAGTTTGTTGTGGTAAGGGTTAGTTGGTGATGATTTATGGTAGCCGAAGTAATTTAGGTGAGTTTGGCATAGTTTGCTATGGTTAGGAGCATTTTTTTGTAATTTAAAAGTGATTGGGTTTAATTTGTTGTGGTAAGGGTTAGTTGGTGATGATTTAGAGTAGCCGAAGTAATTTAGGTGATTCTGGCATAGTTTGTTATGATTTGTACACCTTTTTTTGTAATTTTAAGATGATATGTTTTGGTTTGTTGTGGTAAGGGATAGTTGGGGGTGATTTACGGTAGCCGAAGTAATTAAGGTGATTCTGGTATAGTTTGTTATGATTTTTAGCATTTTTTTGTAATTGTAAAGTGATTGGGCTTAGTTTGTTGCTGTAAAGTGTAGTTGGGGGTGATTTTTGATAGCCGAAGTAATTTAGGTGAGTTTGGCATAGTTTGCTATGGTTAGTAGCATTTTTTTGTAATTTAAGTGTGATTGGGTTTAGTTTGTTGTGGTAAGGGTTAGTTGGTGATGATTTATGGTTGCCGAAGTAATTTAGGTAAGTTTGGCATAGTTTGCTATGGTTAGTAGCATTTTTTTGTAATTTAAAAGTGATTGGGTTTAGTTTGTTGTGGTAAGGGTTAGTTGGTGATGATTTATGGTAGCCGAAGTAATTTAGGTGAGTTTGGCATAGTTTGTTATGGTTAGTAGCATTTTTTTGTAATTTAAAAGTGATTGGGTTTAGTTTGTTGTGGTAAGTGTTAGTTGGTGATGATTTAGAGTAGCCGAAGTAATTTAGGTAAGTCTGGCATAGTTTGTTATGATTTGTACAACTTTTTTTGTAATTTTAAGATGATATGGTTTGGTTTGTTGTGGTAAGGGATAGTTGGGGGTGATTTACGGTAGCCGAAGTAATTTAGGTGATTCTGGTATAGTTTGTTATGATTTTTATCATTTTTTTGTAATTTTAAAGTGATTGGGCTTAATTTGTTGCTGTAAAGTGTAGTTGGGGGTGATTTTTGATAGCCGAAGTAATTTAGGTGAGTTTGGCATAGTTTGCTATGGTTAGTAGCATTTTTTTGTAATTTAAAAGTGATTGGGTTTAGTTTGTTGTGGTAAGGGTTAGTTGGTGATGATTTATGGTAGCCGAAGTAATTTAGGTGAGTTTGGCATAGTTTGCTATGGTTAGTAGCATTTTTTTGTAATTTAAAAGTGACTGGGTTTAGGTTGTTGTGGTAAGGGTTAGTTGGTGATGATTTAGAGTAGCCGAAGTAATTTAGGTAAATCTGGCATAGTTTGTTATGATTTGTACACCTTGTTTTGTAATTTTAAGGTGATATGGTTTGGTTTGTTGTGGTAAGGGATAGTTGGGGGTGATTTACGGTAGCCGAAGTAATTTAGGTGATTCTGGTATAGTTTGTTATGATTTTTAGCATTTTTTTGTAATTTTAAAGTGATTGGGCTTAGTTTGTTGCTGTAAAGTGTAGTTGGGGGTGATTTTTGATAGCCGAAGTAATTTATGTGATTTTGGCATAGTTTGCTATGGTTAGTAGCATTTTTTTGTAATTTAAAATTGATTGGGTTTAGTTTGTTGTGGTAAGGGTTAGTTGGTGATGATTTATGGTTGCCGAAGTAATTTAGGTGAGTCTGGCATAGTTTGCTATGGTTAGTAGCATTTTTATGTAATTTAAAAGTGATTGGATTTAGTTTGTTGTGGTAAGGGTTAGTTGGTGATGATTTAGAGTTGCCGAAGTAATTTTGGTGAGTCTGGCATAGTTTGTTATGATTTGTACACCTTTTTTTGTAATTTTAAGATGATATGGTTTGGTTTGTTGTGGTAAGGGATAGTTGGGGGTGACTTACGGTAGCCGAAGTAATTTAGGTGATTCTGGTATAGTTTGTTATGATTTTTAGCATTTTTTTGTAATTTTAAAGTGATTGGGCTTAGTTTGTTGCTGTAAAGTGTAGTTGGGGGTGATTTTTGATAGCCGAAGTAATTTAGGTGAGTTTGGCATAGTTTGCTATGGTTAGTAGCATTTTTTTGTAATTTAAAAGTGATTGGGTTCAGTTTGTTGTGGTAAAGGTTAGTTGGTGATGATTTATGGTAGCCGAAGTAATTTAGGTGAGTTTGGCATAGTTTGTTATGGTTAGTAGCATTTTTTTGTAATTTTAAAGTGATTGGGCTTAGTTTGTTGCTGTAAAGTGTAGTTGGGGGTGATTTTTGATAGCCAAAGTAATTTAAGTGAGTTTGGCATAGTTTGCTATGGTTAGTAGCATTTTTTTGTAATTTAAAAGTAATTTGGTTTAGTTTGTTGTGGTAAGGGATAGTTGGTGATGATTTATGGTAGCCGAAGTAATTTAGGTGATTCTGGTATAGTTTGTTATGATTTTTAGCATTTTTTTGTAATTTTAAAGTGATTGGGCTTAGTTTGTTGCTGTAAAGTGTAGTTGGGGGTGATTTTTGATAGCCGAAGTAATTTATGTGATTTTGGCATAGTTTGCTATGGTTAGTAGCATTTTTTTGTAATTTAAAATTGATTGGGTTTAGTTTGTTGTGGTAAGGGTTAGTTGGTGATGATTTATGGTAGCCGAAGTAATTTAGGTGTGTTTGGCATAGTTCGCTATGGTAAGTAGCATTTTTTTGTAATTTAAAAGTGATTGGGTTTAGTTTGTTGTGGTAAGGGTTAGTTGGTGATGATTTAGAGCAGCCGAAGTAATTTAGGTGAGTCTGGCATAGTTTGTTATGATTTGTACACCTTTTTTTGTAATTTTAAGATGATATGGTTTGGTTTGTTGTGGTAAGGGATAGTTGGGGGTGATTTACGGTAGCCGAAGTAATTTAGGTGATTCTGGTATAGTTTGTTATGATTTTTAGCATTTTTTTGTAATTTTAAAGTGATTGGGCTTAGTTTGTTGCTGTAAAGTGTAGTTGGGGGTGATTTTTGATAGCCGAAGTAATTTAGGTGAGTTTGGCATAGTTTGCTATGGTTAGTAGCATTTTTTTGTAATTTAAAAGTGATTGGGTTCAGTTTGTTGTGGTAAAGGTTAGTTGGTGATGATTTATGGTAGCCGAAGTAATTTAGGTGAGTTTGGCATAGTTTGTTATGGTTAGTAGCATTTTTTTGTAATTTTAAAGTGATTGGGCTTAGTTTGTTGCTGTAAAGTGTAGTTGGGGGTGATTTTTGATAGCCAAAGTAATTTAAGTGAGTTTGGCATAGTTTGCTATGGTTAGTAGCATTTTTTTGTAATTTAAAAGTAATTTGGTTTAGTTTGTTGTGGTAAGGGTTAATTGGTGATGATTTATGGTAGCCGAATTAATTTACGTGAGTTTGGCATAGTTTGCTATGATTTTTAGCATTTTTTTGTAATTTTAAAGTGATTGGGCTTAGTTTGTTGCTGTAAAGTGTAGTTGGGGGTGATTTTTGATAGCCGAAGTAATTTAGGTGAGTTTGGCATAGTTTGCTATGGTTTGTAGCATTTTTTTGTAATTTAAAAATTATTGGGTTTAGTTTGTTGTGGTAAGGGTTAGTTGGTAATGATTTATGGTAGCCGAAGTAATTAAGGTGAGTTTGGCTTAGTTTGTTATGATTTGTACACCTTTTTTTGTAATTTTAAGATGATATGGTTTGGTTTGTTGTGGTAAGGGATAGTTGAGGGTGATTTACTGTAGCCGAAGTAATTTAGGTGATTCTGGTATAGTTTGTTATGATTTTTAGCATTTTTTTGTAATTTTAAAGTGATTGGGCTTAGTTTGTTGCTGTAAAGTGTAGTTGGGGGTAATTTTTGATAACCGAAGTAATTTAGGTGAGTTTGGCATAGTTTGCTATGGTTAGTTGCATTTTGTTGTAATTTAAAAGTGATTGGGTTTAGTTTGTTGTGGTAAGGGTTAGTTGGTGATGATTTATGGTTTTCGAAGTAATTTAGTTGGGTTTGGCATAGTTTGCTATGGTTAGTAGCATTTTTTTGTAATTTAAAAGTGATTGGGTTTAGTTTGTTGTGGTAAGGGTTAGTTGGTGATGATTTAGAGTAGCCGAAGTAATTTAGGTAAGTCTGGCATAGTTTGTTATGATTTGTACAACTTTTATTGTAATTTTAAGATGATATGGTTTGGTTTGTTGTGGTAAGGGATAGTTGGGGGTGATTTACGGTAGCCGAAGTAATTTAGGTGATTCTGGTTAAGTTTGTTATGATTTTTATCATTTTTTTGTAATTTTAAAGTGATTGGGCTTAATTTGTTGCTGTGAAGTGTAGTTGGGGTGATTTTTGATAGCCGAAGTAATTTAGGTGAGTTTGGCATAGTTTGCTATGGTTAGTAGCATTTTTTTGTAATTTAAAAGTGATTGGGTTTAGTTTGTTGTGGTAAGGGTTAGTTGGTGATGATTTATGGTAGCCGAAGTAATTTAAATGAGTTTGGCATAGTTTGCTATGGTTAGTAGCATTTTTTTGTAATTTAAAAGTGCCTGGGTTTAGGTTGTTGTGGTAAGGGTTAGTTGGTGATGATTTAGAGTAGCCGAAGTAATTTAGGTAAATCTGGCATAGTTTGTTATGATTTGTACACCTTGTTTTGTAATTTTAAGGTGCTATGGTTTGGTTTGTTGTGGTAAGGGATAGTTGGGGGTGATTTACGGTAGCCGAAGTAATTTAGGTGATTCTGGTATAGTTTGTTATTATTTTTAGCATTTTTTTGTAATTTTAAAGTGATTGGGCTTAATTTGTTGCTTTAAAGTGTAGTTGGGGGTGATTTTTGATAGCCGAAGTAATTTAGGTGAGTTTGGCATAGTTTGCTATGGTTAGTAGCATTTTTTTGTAATTTAAAAGTGATTGGGTTTAGTTTGTTGTGGTAAGGTTTAGTTGGTGATCATTTATGGTAGCCGAAGTAATTTAGGTGAGTTTGGCATAGTTTGCTATGGTTACTAGCATTTTTTTGTAATTTAAAATTGATTGGGTTTAGTTTGTTGTGGTAAGGGTTAGTTGGTGATGATTTAGAGTAGCCGAAGTAATTTAGGTGAGTCTGGCATAGTTTGTTATAATTGGTACACCTTTTTTTGTAATTTTAAGATGATAAGGTTTGGTTTGTTGTGGTAAGGGATAGTTGGGGGTGATTTACGGTAGCCGAAGTAATTTAGGTGATTCTGGTATAGTTTGTTATAATTTTTAGCATTTTTTTGTAATTTTAAAGTGATTGGGCTTAGTTTGTTGCTGTAAAGTGTAGTTGGGGGTGATTTTTGATAGCCGAAGTAATTTAGGTGAGTTTGGCATAGTTTGCTATGGTTAGTAGCATTCTTTTGTAATTTAAATGTGATTGGGTTTAGTTTGTTGTGGTAAGGGTTAGTTGGTGATGATTTAGAGTAGCCGAAGTAATTTAAATGAGTTTGGCATAGTTTGCTATGGTTAGTAGCATTTTTTTGTAATTTAAAAGTGCCTGGGTTTAGGTTGTTGTGGTAAGGGTTAGTTGGTGATGATTTAGAGTAGCCGAAGTAATTTAGGTAAATCTGGCATAGTTTGTTATGATTTGTACACCTTGTTTTGTAATTTTAAGGTGCTATGGTTTGGTTTGTTGTGGTAAGGGATAGTTGGGGGTGATTTACGGTAGCCGAAGTAATTTAGGTGATTCTGGTATAGTTTGTTATGATTTTTAGCATTTTTTTGTAATTTTAAAGTGATTGGGCTTAATTTGTTGCTTTAAAGTGTAGTTGGGGGTGATTTTTGATAGCCGAAGTAATTTAGGTGAGTTTGGCATAGTTTGCTATGGTTAGTAGCATTTTTTTGTAATTTAAAAGTGATTGGGTTTAGTTTGTTGTGGTAAGGTTTAGTTGGTGATCATTTATGGTAGCCGAAGTAATTTAGGTGAGTTTGGCATAGTTTGCTATGGTTACTAGCATTTTTTTGTAATTTAAAATTGATTGGGTTTAGTTTGTTGTGGTAAGGGTTAGTTGGTGATGATTTAGAGTAGCCGAAGTAATTTAGGTGAGTCTGGCATAGTTTGTTATAATTTGTACACCTTTTTTTGTAATTTTAAGATGATAAGGTTTGGTTTGTTGTGGTAAGGGATAGTTGGGGGTGATTTACGGTAGCCGAAGTAATTTAGGTGATTTTGGTATAGTTTGTTATAATTTTTAGCATTTTTTTGTAATTTTAAAGTGATTGGGCTTAGTTTGTTGCTGTAAAGTGTAGTTGGGGGTGATTTTTGATAGCCGAAGTAATTTAGGTGAGTTTGGCATAGTTTGCTATGGTTAGTAGCATTCTTTTGTAATTTAAATGTGATTGGGTTTAGTTTGTTGTGGTAAGGGTTATTTGGTGATGATTTAGAGTAGCCGAAGTAATTTAGGTGAGTCTGGCATTGTTTGTTATGATTTGTACACCTTTTTTTGTAATTTTAAGATGATGTGGTTTGTTTTGTTGTGGTAAGGTATAGTTGGGGGTGATTTACGGTAGCCGAAGTAATTTAGGTGATTCTGGTTAAGTTTGTTATGATTTTTATAATTTTTTTGTAATTTTAATGTGATTGGGTTTAGTTTGTTGCTGTAAAGTGTAGTTGGGGGTGATTTTTAATAGCCGAAGTAATTTAGGTGAGTTTGGCATAGTTTGCTATGGATAGTTGCATTTTTTTGTAATTTAAAAGTGATTGGGTTTAGTTTGTTGTGGTAAGGGTTAGTTGGTGATGATTTATGGTTTCCGAAGTAATTTAGGTGAGTTTGGCATAGTTTGCTATGGTTAGTAGCATTTTTTTGTAATTTAAAAGTGATAGGGTTTAGTTTGTTTTGGTAAGGGTTAGTTGGTGATGATTTAGAGTAGCCGAAGTAATTTAGGTAAGTCTGGCATAGTTTGTTATGATTTGTACAACTTTTTTTGTAATTTTAAGATGATATGGTTTGGTTTGTTGTGGTAAGGGATAGTTGGGGGTGATTTACGTTAGCCGAAGTAATTTAGGTGATTCTGGTTAAGTTTGTTATGATTTTTATCATTTTTTTGTAATTTTAAAGTGATTGGGCTTAATTTGTTGCTGTGAAGTGTAGTTGGGGTGATTTTTGATAGCCGAAGTAATTTAGGTGAGTTTGGCATAGTTTGCTATGGTTAGTAGCATTTTTTTGTAATTTAAAAGTGATTGGGTTTAGTTTGTTGTGGTAAGGGTTAGTTGGTGATGATTTATGGTAGCCGAAGTAATTTAGGTGAGTTTGGCATAGTTTGCTATTGTTAGTAACATTTTTTTGTAATTTAAAAGTGACTGGGTTTAGGTTGTTGTGGTAAGGGTTAGTTGGTGATGATTTAGAGTAGCCGAAGTAATTTAGGTAAATCTGGCATAGTTTGTTATGATTTGTACACCTTGTTTTGTAATTTTAAGGTGATATGGTTTGGTTTGTTGTGGTAAGGGATAGTTGGGGGTGATCTACGGTAGCCGAAGTAATTTAGGTAAATCTGGCATAGTTTGTTATGATTTGTACACCTTGTTTTGTAATTTTAAGGTGATATGGTTTGGTTTGTTGTGGTAAGGGATAGTTGGGGGTGATCTACGGTAGCCGAAGTAATTTAGGTGATTCTGGTATAGTTTGTTATGATTTTTAGCATTTTTTTGTAATTTTAAAGTGATTGGGCTTAATTTGTTGCTTTAAAGTGTAGTTGGGGGTGATTTTTGATAGCCGAAGTAATTTAGGTGAGTTTGGAATAGTTTGCTATGGTTAGTAGCATTTTTTTGTAATTTAAAAGTGATTGGGTTTAGTTTGTTGTGGTAAGGTTTAGTTGGTGATCATTTATGGTAGCCGAAGTAATTTAGGTGAGTTTGGCATAGTTTGCTATGGTTACTAGCATTTTTTTGTAATTTAAAATTGATTGGGTTTAGTTTGTTGTGGTAAGGGTTAGTTGGTGATGATTTAGAGTAGCCGAAGTAATTTAGGTGAGTCTGGCATAGTTTGTTGTGATTTGTACACCTTTTTTTGTAATTTTAGGATGATAAGGTTTGGTTTGTTGTGGTAAGGGATAGTTGGGGGTGATTTACGGTAGCCGAAGTAATTTAGGTGTTTCTGGTATAGTTTGTTATAATTTTTAGCATTTTTTTGTAATTTTAAAGTGATTGGGCTTAGTTTGTTGCTGTAAAGTGTAGTTGGGTGTGATTTTTGATAGCCGAAGTAATTTAGGTGAGTTTGGCATAGTTTGCTATGGATAGTAGCATTTTTTTTAAATTTAAATGTGATTGGGTTTAGTTTGTTGTGGTAAGGGTTAGTTGGTGATGATTTATGGTAGCCGAAGTAATTTAGGTGAGTTTGGCATAGTTTGCTATGGTTAGTAGCATTTTTTTGAAATTTAAAAGTGATTGGGTTTAGTTTGTTGTGGTAAGGGTTAGTTGGTGACGATCTAGAGTAGCCGAAGTAATGTAGGTGTGTCTGGCATAGTTTGTTATGATTTGTACACCTTTTTTGTAATTTTAGGATAATATAGTTTGGTTTGTTGTGGTAAGGGTTAGTTGGGGGTGATTTACGGTAGCCGAAGTAATTTAGGTGATTCTGGTATAGTTTGTTATGATTTTTAGCATTTTTTTTGTAATTTTAAAGTGATTGGGCTTAGTTTGTTGCTGTAAAGTGTAGTTGGGGGTGATTTTTGATAGCCGAAGTAATTAAGGTGAGTTTGGCATAGTTTGCTATGGTTAGTAGCATTTTTTTGTAATTTAAAAGTGATTGGGTTTAGTTTGTTGTGGTAAGGGTTAGTTGGTGATGATTTATGGTAGCCGAAGTAATTTAGGTAAGTTTGGCATAGTTTGCTATGGTTAGTAGCATTTTTTTGTAATTTAAAAGTGATTGGGTTTAGTTTGTTGTGGTAAGGGTTATTTGGTGATGATTTAGAGTAGCCGAAGTAATTTAGGTGAGTCTGGCATAGTTTGTTATGAATTGTACACCTTTTTTTGTAATTTTAAGATGATATGGTTTGGTTTGTTTTGGTAAGGGATAGTTGGGGGTGATTTACGGTAGCCGAAGTAATTTAGGTGATTCTGGTATAGTTTGTTATGATTTTTAGCATTTTTTTGTAATTTTAAAGTGAGTGGGATTAGTTTGTTGCTGTAAAGTGTAGTTGGGGGTGATTTTTGATAGCCGAAGTAATTTAGGTGAGTTTGGCATAGTTTGCTATGGTTAGTAGCATTTTTTTGTAATTTAAAAGTGATTGGTTTTAGTTTGTTGTGGTAAGGGTTAGTTGGTGATGATTTATGGTAGCCGAAGTAATTTCGGTGATTTTGGCATAGTTTGCTATGGTTAGTAGCATTTTTTTGTAATTTAAAAGTGATTGGGCTTAGTTTGTTGTGGTAAGGGTTATTTGGTGATGATTTAGGGTAGCCGAAGTAATTTAGGTGAGTCTGGCATAGTTTGTTATGAATTGTACACCTTTTTTTGTAATTTTAAGATGATATGGTTTGGTTTGTTTTGGTAAGGGATAGTTGGGGGTGATTTACGGTAGCCGAAGTAATTTAGGTGATTCTGGTATAGTTTGTTATGATTTTTAGCATTTTTTTGTAATTTTAAAGTGAGTGGGATTAGTTTGTTGCTGTAAAGTGTAGTTGGGGGTGATTTTTGATAGCCGAAGTAATTTAGGTGAGTTTGGCATAGCTTGCTATGGTTAGTAGCATTTTTTTGTAATTTAAAAGTGATTGGTTTTAGTTTGTTGTGGTAAGGGTTAGTTGGTGATGATTTATGGTAGCCGAAGTAATTTCGGTGATTTTGGCATAGTTTGCTATGGTTAGTAGCATTTTTTTGTAATTTAAAAGTGATTGGGCTTAGTTTGTTGTGGTAAGGGTTAGTTGGTGATGATTTATGGTAGCCGAAGTAATTTAGGTAAGTTTGGCATAGTTTGCTATTGTTAGTAGCATTTTTTTGTAATTTAAAAGTGATTGGGTTTAGTTTGTTGTGGTAAGGGTTTAGTTGGTGATGATTTAGAGTAGCCGAAGTAATTTAGGTGAGTCTGGCATAGTTTGTTATGATTTGTACACCTTTTTTTGTAATTTTAAGATGATATGGTTTGGTTTGTTTTGGTAAGGGATAGTTGGGGGTGATTTACGGTAGCCGAAGTAATTTAGGTGATTCTGGTATAGTTTGTTATGATTTTTAGCATTTTTTTGTAATTTTAAAGTGATTGGGCTTAGTTTGTTGCTGTAAAGTGTAGTTGGGGGTGATTTTTGATAGCCGAAGTAATTTAGGTGAGTTTGGCATAGTTTGCTATGGTTAGTAGCATTTTTTTGTAATTTAAAGTGATTGGTTTTAGTTTATTGTGGTAAGGGTTAGTTGGTGATGATTTATGGTAGCCGAAGCAATTTAGTTGAGTTTGGCATAGTTTGTTATGATTTGTACACCTTTTTTTGTAATTTTAAGATGATATGGTTTGGTTTGTTTTGGTAAGGGATAGTTGGGGGTGATTTACGGTAGCCGAAGTAATTTAGGTGATTCTGGTATAGTTTGTTATGATTTTTAGCATTTTTTTGTAATTTTAAAGTGAGTGGGATTAGTTTGTTGCTGTAAAGTGTAGTTGGGGGTGATTTTTGATAGCCGAAGTAATTTAGGTGAGTTTGGCATAGTTTGCTATGGTTAGTAGCATTTTTTTGTAATTTAAAAGTGATTGGTTTTAGTTTGTTGTGGTAAGGGTTAGTTGGTGATGATTTATGGTAGCCGAAGTAATTTCGGTGATTTTGGCATAGTTTGCTATGGTTAGTAGCATTTTTTTGTAATTTAAAAGTGATTGGGTTTAGTTTGTTGTGGTAAGGGTTAGTTGATGATGATTTATGGTAGCCGAAGTAATTTAGGTAAGTTTGGCTTAGTTTGCTATGGTTAGTAGCATTTTTTTGTAATATAAAAGTGATTGGGTTTAGTTTGTTGTGGTAAGGGTTATTTGGTGATGATTTAGAGTAGCCAAAGTAATTTAGGTGAGTCTGGCATAGTTTGTTATGATTTGTACACCTTTTTTTGTAATTTTAAGATTTTATGGTTTGGCTTGTTTTGGTAAGGGATAGTTGGGGGTGATTTACGGTAGCCGAAGTAATTTAGGTGATTCTGGTATAGTTTGTTATGATTTTTAGCATTTTTTTGTAATTTTAAAGTGATTGGGATTAGTTTGTTGCTGTAAAGTGTAGTTGGGGGTGATTTTTGATAGCCGAAGTAATTTAGGTGAGTTTGGCATAGTTTGCTATGGTTAGTAGCATTTTTTTGTAATATAAAAGTGATTGGGTTTAGTTTGTTGTGGTAAGGGTTAGTTGGTAATGATTTATGGTAGCCGAAGTAATTTAGGTGAGTTTGGCATAGTTTGCTATGGTTAGTAGCATTTTTTTGTAATTTAAAAGTGATTGGGTTTAGTTTGTTGTGGTAAGGGTTAGTTGGTGATGATTTAGAGTAGCCGAAGTAATTTAGGTGAGTCTGGCATAGTTTGCTATGGTTGTTGTGGTAAGGGTTAGTTGGTGATGATTTATGGTAGCCGAAGTAATTTAGGTAAGTTTGGCATAGTTTGCTATGGTTAGTAGCATTTTTTTGTAATTTAAAAGTGATTGGGTTTAGTTTGTTCTCTTTGTTCTCTTCCCCCAGGGACTTTGGCAGAAATGCCAGAGGACGGGTATGGCTAACCCGGGGTACCCGAGCTAGAGATGTCTGAACGCCAGATATCTGCTTAAAACCGGAAGCTGAACCTGGTGCTTCAAAGACCGCTGCGGGGCGTGGCAGTGTTACGTTGCACTAAGAGGACAGTCGGGGGACCTGGCTTCACCGCCCGGTCCGCGAGGAGACAATCTCTATAAAAAACCCTCAGAGTCACGGTGAAACAGCATATGCCAAAGGCTCGCCTGGCCAATGAGGTAGGATTGGTCATAAATATGCGAACTCACAAGAACCTGGCGCACCTGTGTTTCAATTAGCCTTCGTGTGGTAATGCGGGGCTCTGCCACACGCGACCTCTTTTCCCTTGCTACTCGTGGGAACATTTATGGAACCAAGTACAAAAACACAAGAGGTTATCAAAGACCTCAAAACATATCCTCCAACGGTAAGGGAAGAACTTCCCCACCCGGAGGAGGATAAGTTAACTGACAGCGTCACCAAAATCGGAGAAAACCTTAAGGCTCTCAATGTGAAAGAGCAAAAGGTCCGATTAGGAGGAGCTGCCAGAAAAAGGCTGAAGTATCTTCTCGCCAAAGGACTCTCCAAGGAAGAGGCCCTTGAGAAGGCGCTGAAGCCAATCGAAAGGGCAACGCCGCCAGGAAAAGGAGCCAAAAGGATCCGATCTGACGGCAGTACCCCTGAAACAGCAAACGCTAAGAGAGCGAAGAAGCAGGAGAGCAGTTCTGCCAAGCCCTCATTTAGCCAAGCTGTGACTGGAGTGAGGGTTGGAATTATACCCTCAGACTATCCACAGTCACTCCTGACAGCGGCACAACAGGAAGCCGTGCAGGAGGCTGTTGTGGAGAAAATGGCGGCCATGGTAGCAGGGGACAAAATAATACCCAAGTTCCACGGCCTCCATTACAGGCCAGGTTGGCTTTCATTGGTGTGTGCCGACACAGACACCGCGCAGTGGCTACGAAGCATCGCCGATGAAATCAGACCGTGGGAGGGTGCGTCGCTCAGGATGGTAGAAGAGGCAGAAATGCCTCACACTGTCGTCCTGGTGGCGTATCTTCCCGGAAGTCAGGACTACTCGAACGAGAAAATCCTGAATCTAATAGAGGCCCAAAACGAAGGCCTCAGTGCAAAGAGCTGGAGGGTGCTTAGGAGAAATCCGATAGGCCCCACACTCGAAACAACGCTCTCTGTCGACCATCAGTCGACGGAGATATTGAAAACCATGGGCTTTAAGGTAAGCTACAAGTTCGGTCAAGTTCAACTTAGGCCAAGGACCGCTGGCGCCAACAAAGCCCAAGACAAAGGGGCGAGCACCTCTATTAGCTCTGCAACCAAGCCAGCTAGCACTGGTGTTGCTAGTGAAAGGAGATTGCCCGCCTCAACGTCTGCTGCAGCCAACTCTGGAGCAAAGCCTAAAGGCAGGAAATTGCCTAAGGTAGCGCAAAAGAAAGGCTGCGGCAAAAAGAAGTAACTGCAACAATGGCAGGCAGGATAAACTTCACCCAGATAAACCTCCAACACTCAAAAGCCGCATTCAGTGTGCTTTATTGGGGGTTTGTCAGAGGGTCCGCAGACGTGGGGCTAATCCAAGAGCCCTGGATAAATGATGGAAACATAAAGGGACTTCCAACCAGATCATGTAAGGTAATAAGTGACCACCATGAACATCCAAGAGCAGCAATTCTGCTCAAAAAACATATCAAATTTGTTCCGATTCCAGAGTTCATCTCCAGGGACTTAGTTGCAGTAGCTGTAGAGGTACCCACGGAGGGTGGCAAAAGGCCAATTGTAATGGCCTCTGCCTACTTCCCAGGCGACGTAAATAACTCCATTCCAGAGGAAGTTATACGCCTTATAAGCTGGTGCAAAAGGAGGAACAAACACTACATTCTGGGCTGCGACGCCAACGCACACCATCTCATGTGGGGCAGCACGGACACAAACAAAAGAGGTGAGTCCCTTTTTGAATATTTGTCCGCGAACGACGTGGACATTATCAACCGGGGGAACAAAGCCACCTTCATAAATGCGATTAGGAAAAAGGTTTTAGATCTAACCCTGGCGAGTCCATTTATTGCAAATTTTATTAAAAATTGGCACGTGGCGGACGAGGCCTCCATGTCGGACCATTGCACAATCCGATTCCACATGGAGGCATCCCCCCACAGCCTCGAAACGTGCAGAGTGCCGAAGGAGACGGACTGGTGTCTCTACACGGAGCACATCAGAGCCGAAACGGACGGACTCCGTTACCAAATCGACACAAGAGAGGACCTCGATGCGGCCTCGGTGCATCTTCGCGATCTCATAGTCTCGTCCTATGAGAAAAGTTGTCCTCTGAAACAAAGGGTGACTTTGAGGAACGTTCCTTGGTGGAACAAAGAACTCGGCCGACGTAGGGCCGAAGTAAGGAAGCTATTCAATAGAGCTAAAAGTTTAGGAACGTGGATCGACTACAAAAAAGCTCTCACAGAATACAACAAAGAATTGAGGAAGTCAAAGAGGCGCTCATGGAGTACTTTCTGCGAAGGGATCGAGCAATTGATCCCAGCAGTAAGGCTCCAAAAAGTGCTCTCAAAAGACCACTCAAACGGAATAGGCTTAATAAAAAAACCTAACGGCGAATACACCGGCGATCTAAAGGAAAGCTTAAGGGTACTTTTAGAGACCCATTTTCCTGGGTCAAAGGCGCTAACAGACATAGAGATCAGAGACGTGACTCAAGGGCCGATAACACGCCCAACCCGGCAAACCAAAAGCCTAGCAGGAAAAATGTTTACTGCTAACAAAATACAATGGGCGATCAACAGATTCAAGCCGTTCAAATCGCCGGGCAGAGACGTAATCTTTCCTGCCCTGCTCCAAAGGGGAACAGACTACCTGATACCCAGCTTAATGAGAATATTCAAAGCTAGCTACATTCTCGGATATATACCCGAGACCTGGAGAGAGGCTAAAGTGGTATTCATACCAAAAAGCGGTAGAAGGCCTCCTGAAGAGGCTAAATCTTACCGCCCCATAAGCCTCACTTCCTTTCTCCTCAAAACCATGGAGAAAATAATTGATAACTACATCAGAGGAGCTATCCTAAAGCAAACTCCACTTCATACTAATCAATTTGCTTATCAAGCAGGCAAATCCACAGTGGACGCCCTACATTGCCTCATCAAGGGCATTGAAAGGACGCTGATGGCTAAAGATGTAGCTCTGGGAATATTCATTGACGTAGAGGGAGCCTTCCTTAGTTTGTTGCTGTAAAGTATAGTTGGGGGTGATTTTTGATAGCTGAAGTAATTTAGGTGATTTTGGCATAGTTTGCTATGGGTAGTAAAATTTTTTTGTAATTTAAAAGTGATTGGGTTTAGTTTGTTGTGGTAAGGGTTAGTTGGTTATGATTTATGGTAGCCGAAGTAATTTAGGTGAGTTTGGCATAGTTTGCTATGGTTAGTGGCATTTTTTTGTAATTTAAAAGTGATTGGGTTTAGTTTGTTGTGGTAAGGGTTAGTTGGTGATGATTTAGATTAGCCGAAGTAATTTAGGTGAGTCTGGCATAGTTTGTTATGATTTGTACACCTTTTTTTGTAATTTTAAGATGATATAATTTGGTTTGTTGTGGTAAGGGATAGTTGGGGGTGATTTACGGTGCCGAAGTAATTTAGGTGATTCTGGTATAGTTTGTTAAGATTTTTAGCATTTTTTTGTAATTTTAAATTGATTGGGCTTAGTTTGTTGCTGTAAAGTGTATTTGGGGGTGATTTTTGATAGCCGAAGTAATTTAGGTGAGTTTGGCATAGTTTGCTATGGTTAGTAGCATTTTTTTGTAATTTAAAAGTGATTGGCTTTAGTTTTTTGTGGTAAGGGTTAGTTGGTGATGATTTAGAGTAGCCGAAGTAATTTAGGTGAGTCTGGCATAGTTTGTTATGATTTGTACACCTTTATTTGTAATTTTAAGATGATATGGTTTGGTTTATTGTGGAAAGGAATAGTTGGGGGTAATTTACGGTAGCCGAAGTAATTTAGGTGATTCTGGTATAGTTTGTTATGATTTTTAGCATTTTTTTGTAATTTTAAAGTGATTGGGCTTAGTTTGTTGCTGTAAAGTGTAGTTGGGGGTGATTTTTGATAGCCGAAGTAATTTAGGTGTGTTTGGCATAGTTTGCTATGGTTAGTAGCATTTTTTTGTAATTTAAAAGTGATTGGGTTTAGTTTGCTGTGGTAAGGGTTAGTTGGTGATGATTTATGGTAGCCGAAGTAATTTAGGTGAGTTTGGCATAGTTTGCTATGGTTAGTAGCATTTTTTTGTAATTTAAATTGATTGGGTTTAGTTTGTTTTGGTAAGGGTTAGTTGGTGATGATTTAGAGTAGCCGAAGTAATTTAGGTGAGTCTGGCATAGTTTGTTATGATTTGTACACCTTTTTTGTAATTTTAAGATGATATGGTTTGGTTTGTTGTGGTAAGGGATAGTTGGGGGTGATTTACGGTAGCCCAAGTAATTTAGGTGATTCTGGTATAGTTTGTTATGATTTTTAGCATTTTTTTGTAATTTTAAAGTGATTGGGCTTAGTTTGTTGCTGTAAAGTGTAGTTGGGGGTGATTTTTGATAGCCGAAGTAATTTAGGTGAGTTTGGCATAGTTTGCTATGGTTAGTAGCATTTTTTTGTAATTTAAATTGATTGGGTTTAGTTTGTTGTGGTAAGGGTTAGTTGGTGATGATTTATGGTAGCCGAAGTAATTTAGGTGAGTTTGGCATAGTTTGCTATGGTTAGTAGCATTTTTTTGTAATTTAAATTGATTGGGTTTAGTTTGTTGTGGTAAGGGTTAGTTGGTGATGATTTATGGTAGCCGAAGTAATTTAGGTGAGTTTGGCATAGTTTGCTATGGTTAGTAGCATTTTTTTGTAATTTAAAAGTGATTGGGTTTAGTTTCTTGTGGTAAGGGTTAGTTGGTGATGATTTAGAGTAGCCGAAGTAATTTAGGTGAGTCTGGCATAGTTTGTTATGATTTGTACACCTTTTTTTGTAATTTTAAGATGATATGGTTTGGTTTGTTGTGGTAAGGGATAGTTGGGGGTGATTTACGGTAGCCGAAGTAATTTAGGTGATTCTGGTATAGTTTGTTATGATTTTTAGCATTTTTTTGTAATTTTAAAGTGATTGGGCTTAGTTTGTTGCTGTAAAGAGTAGTTGGGGGTGATTTTTGATAGCCGAAGTAATTTAGGTGATTTTGGCATAGTTGGCTATGGGTAGTAAAATTTTTTTGTAATTTAAAAGTGATTGGGTTTAGTTTGTTGTGGTAAGGGTTAGTTGGTTATGATTTATGGTAGCCGAAGTAATTTAGGTGAGTTTGGCATAGTTTGCTATGGTTAGTGGCATTTTTTTGTAATTTAAAAGTGATTGGGTTTAGTTTGTTGTGGTAAGGGTTAGTTGGTGATGATTTAGAGTAGCCGAAGTAATTTAGGTGAGTCTGGCATAGTTTGTTATGATTTGTACACCTTTTTTTGTAATTTTAAGATGATATGATTTGGTTTGTTGTGGTAAGGGATAGTTGGGGGTGATTTACGGTAGCCGAAGTAATTTAGGTGATTCTGGTATAGTTTGTTAAGATTTTTAGCATTTTTTTGTAATTTTAAAGTGATTGGGCTTAGTTTGTTGCTGTAAAGTGTAGTTGGGGGTGATTTTTGATAGCCGAAGTAATTTAGGTGAGTTTGGCATAGTTTGCTATGGTTAGTAGCATTTTTTTGTAATTTAAAAGTGATTGGCTTTAGTTTGTTGTGGTAAGGGTTAGTTGGTGATGATTTAGAGTAGCCGAAGTAATTTAGGTGAGTCTGGCATAGTTTGTTATGATTTGTACACCTTTATTTGTAATTTTAAGATGATATGGTTTGGTTTATTGTGGAAAGGAATAGTTGGGGGTAATTTACGGTAGCCGAAGTAATTTAGGTGATTCTGGTATAGTTTGTTATGATTTTTAGCATTTTTTTGTAATTTTAAAGTGATTGGGCTTAGTTTGTTGCTGTAAAGTGTAGTTGGGGGTGATTTTTGATAGCCGAAGTAATTTAGGTGAGTTTGGCATAGTTTGCTATGGTTAGTAGCATTTTTTTGTAATTTAAAAGTGATTGGGTTTAGTTGGTTGTGGTAAGGGTTAGTTGGTGATGATTTATGGTAACCGAAGTAATTTAGGTGAGTTTGGCATAGTTTGCTATGGTTAGTAGCATTTTTTTGTAATTTAAAAGTGATTGGCTTTAGTTTGTTGTGGTAAGGGTTAGTTGGTGATGGTTTAGAGTAGCCGAAGTAATTTAGGTGAGTCTGGCATAGTTTGTTATGATTTGTACACCTTTATTTGTAATTTTAAGATGATATGGTTTGGTTTATTGTGGAAAGGAATAGTTGGGGGTAATTTACGGTAGCCGAAGTAATTTAGGTGATTCTGGTATAGTTTGTTATGATTTTTAGCATTTTTTTGTAATTTTAAAGTGATTGGGCTTAGTTTGTTGCTGTAAAGTTTAGTTGGGGGTGATTTTTGATAGCCGAAGTAATTTAGGTGAGTTTGGCATAGTTTGCTATGGTTAGTAGCATTTTTTTGTAATTTAAAAGTGATTGGGTTTAGTTGGTTGTGGTAAGGGTTAGTTGGTGATGATTTATGGTAGCCGAAGTAATTTAGGTGAGTTTGGCATAGTTTGCTATGGTTAGTAGCATTTTTTTGTAATTTAAATTGATTGGGTTTAGTTTGTTGTGGTAAGGGTTAGTTGGTGATGATTTAGAGTAGCCGAAGTAATTTAGGTGAGTCTGGCATAGTTTGTTATGATTTGTACACCTTTTTTGTAATTTTAAGATGATATGGTTTGGTTTGTTGTGGTAATGGATAGTTGGGGTTGATTTACGGTAGCCGAAGTAATTTATGTGATTCTGGTATAGTTTGTTATGATTTTTAGCATTTTTTTGTAATTTTAAAGTGATTGGGCTTAGTTTGTTGCTGTAAAGTGTAGTTGGGGGTGATTTTTGATAGCCGAAGTAATTTAGGTGTGTTTGGCATAGTTTGCTATGGTTAGTAGCATTTTTTTGTAATTTAAAAATGATTGGGTTTAGTTTGTTGTGGTAAGGGTTAGTTGGTGATGATTTAGAGTAGCCGAAGTAATTTAGGTGAGTCTGGCATAGTTTGTTATGATTTGTACACCTTTTTTTGTAATTTTAAGATGATATGGTTTGGTTTGTTGTGGTAAGAGATAGTTGGGGTGATTTACGGTAGCCGAAGTAATTTAGGTGATTCTGGTATAGTTTGTTATGATTTTTAGCATTTTTTTGTAATTTTAAAGTGATTGGGCTTAGTTTGTTGCTGTAAAGTGTAGTTGGGGGTGATTTTTGATAGCCGAAGTAATTTAGGTGAGTTTGGCATTGTTTGCTATGGTTAGTAGCATTTTTTTGTAATTTAAATTGATTGGGTTTAGTTTGTTGTGGTAAGGGTTAGTTGGTGATGATTTATGGTAGCCGAAGTAATTTAGGTGAGTTTGGCATAGTTTGCTATGGTTAGTAGCATTTTTTTGTAATTTAAATTGATTGGTTTTAGTTTGTTGTGGTAAGGGTTAGTTGGTGATGATTTATGGTAGCCGAAGTAATTTAGGTGAGTTTGGCATAGTTTGCTATGGTTAGTAGCATTTTGTTGTAATTTAAAAATGATTGGGTTTAGTTTGTTGTGGTAAGGGTTAGTTGGTGATGATTTAGAGTAGCCGAAGTAATTTAGGTGAGTCTGGCATAGTTTGTTATGATTTGTACACCTTTTTTTGTAATTTTAAGATGATATGGTTTGGTTTGTTGTGGTAAAAGATAGTTGGGGTGATTTACGGTAGCCGAAGTAATTTAGGTGATTCTGGTATAGTTTGTTATGATTTTTAGCATTTTTTTGTAATTTTAAAGTGATTGGGCTTAGTTTGTTGCTGTAAAGTGTAGTCGGGGGTGATTTTTGATAGCCGAAGTAATTTAGGTGATTTTGGCATAGTTTGCTATGGGTAGTAAAATTTTTTTGTAATTTAAAAGTGATTGGGTTTAGTTTGTTGTGGTAAGGGTTAGTTGGTTATGATTTATGGTAGCCGAAGTAATTTAGGTGAGTTTGGCATAGTTTGCTATGGTTAGTGGCATTTTTTTGTAATTTAAAAGTGATTGGGTTTAGTTTGTTGTGGTAAGGGTTAGTTGGTGATGATTTAGAGTAGCCGAAGTAATTTAGGTGAGTCTGGCATAGTTTGTTATGATTTGTACACCTTTTTTTGTAATTTTAAGATGATATGATTTGGTTTGTTGTGGTAAGGGATAGTTGGGGGTGATTTACGGTAGCCGAAGTAATTTAGGTGATTCTGGTATAGTTTGTTATGATTTTTAGCATTTTTTTGTAATTTTAAAGTGATTGGGCTTAGTTTGTTGCTGTAAAGTGTAGTTGGGGGTGATTTTTGATAGCCGAAGTAATTTAGGTGAGTTTGGCATAGTTTGCTATAGTTAGTAGCATTTTTTTGTAATTTAAAAGTGATTGGCTTTAGTTTGTTGTGGTAAGGGTTAGTTGGTGATGATTTAGAGTAGCCGAAGTAATTTAGGTGAGTCTGGCATAGTTTGTTATGATTTGTACACCTTTTTTGTAATTTTAAGATGATATGGTTTGGTTTGTTGTGGTAATGGATAGTTGGGGTTGATTTACGGTAGCCGAAGTAATTTATGTGATTCTGGTATAGTTTGTTATGATTTTTAGTATTTTTTTGTAATTTTAAAGTGATTGGGCTTAGTTTGTTGCTGTAAAGTGTAGTTGGGGGTGATTTTTGATAGCCGAAGTAATTTAGGTGTGTTTGGCATAGTTTGCTATGGTTAGTAGCATTTTTTTGTAATTTAAAAATGATTGGGTTTAGTTTGTTGTGGTAAGGGTTAGTTGGTGATGATTTAGAGTAGCCGAAGTAATTTAGGTGAGTCTGGCATAGTTTGTTATGATTTGTACACCTTTTTTTGTAATTTTAAGATGATATGGTTTGGTTTGTTGTGGTAAGAGATAGTTGGGGTGATTTACGGTAGCCGAAGTAATTTAGGTGATTCTGGTATAGTTTGTTATGATTTTTAGCATTTTTTTGTAATTTTAAAGTGATTGGGCTTAGTTTGTTGCTGTAAAGTGTAGTTGGGGGTGATTTTTGATAGCCGAAGTAATTTAGGTGAGTTTGGCATTGTTTGCTATGGTTAGTAGCATTTTTTTGTAATTTAAATTGATTGGGTTTAGTTTGTTGTGGTAAGGGTTAGTTGGTGATGATTTATGGTAGCCGAAGTAATTTAGGTGAGTTTGGCATAGTTTGCAATGGTTAGTAGCATTTTTTTGTAATTTAAATTGATTGGTTTTAGTTTGTTGTGGTAAGGGTTAGTTGGTGATGATTTATGGTAGCCGAAGTAATTTAGGTGAGTTTGGCATAGTTTGCTATGGTTAGTAGCATTTTTTTGTAATTTAAAAGTGATTGGGTTTAGTTTGTTGTGGTAAGGGTTAGTTGGTGATGATTTAGAGTAGCCGAAGTAATTTAGGTGAGTCTGGCATAGTTTGTTATGATTTGTACACCTTTTTTTGTAATTTTAAGATGATATGGTTTGGTTTGTTGTGGTAAAAGATAGTTGGGGTGATTTACGGTAGCCGAAGTAATTTAGGTGATTCTGGTATAGTTTGTTATGATTTTTAGCATTTTTTTGTAATTTTAAAGTGATTGGGCTTAGTTTGTTGCTGTAAAGTGTAGTCGGGGGTGATTTTTGATAGCCGAAGTAATTTAGGTGATTTTGGCATAGTTTGCTATGGGTAGTAAAATTTTTTTGTAATTTAAAAGTGATTGGGTTTAGTTTGTTGTGGTAAGGGTTAGTTGGTTATGATTTATGGTAGCCGAAGTAATTTAGGTGAGTTTGGCATAGTTTGCTATGGTTAGTGGCATTTTTTTGTAATTTAAAAGTGATTGGGTTTAGTTTGTTGTGGTAAGGGTTAGTTGGTGATGATTTAGAGTAGCCGAAGTAATTTAGGTGAGTCTGGCATAGTTTGTTATGATTTGTACACCTTTTTTTGTAATTTTAAGATGATATGATTTGGTTTGTTGCGGTAAGGGATAGTTGGGGGTGATTTACGGTAGCCGAAGTAATTTAGGTGATTCTGGTATAGTTTGTTATGATTTTTAGCATTTTTTTGTAATTTTAAAGTGATTGGGCTTAGTTTGTTGCTGTAAAGTGTAGTTGGGGGTGATTTTTGATAGCCGAAGTAATTTAGGTGAGTTTGGCATAGTTTGCTATAGTTAGTAGCATTTTTTTGTAATTTAAAAGTGATTGGCTTTAGTTTGTTGTGGTAAGGGTTAGTTGGTGATGATTTAGAGTAGCCGAAGTAATTTAGGTGAGTCTGGCATAGTTTGTTATGATTTGTACACCTTTATTTGTAATTTTAAGATGATATGGTTTGGTTTATTGTGGAAAGGAATAGTTGGGGGTAATTTACGGTAGCCGAAGTAATTTAGGTGATTCTGGTATAGTTTGTTAAGATTTTTAGCATTTTTTTGTAATTTTAAAGTGATTGGGCTTAGTTTGTTGCTGTAAAGTGTAGTTGGGGGTGATTTTTGATAGCCGAAGTAATTTAGGTGAGTTTGGCATAGTTTGCTATGGTTAGTAGCATTTTTTTGTAATTTAAATTGATTGGGTTTAGTTTGTTGTGGTAAGGGTTAGTTGGTGATGATTTATGGTAGCCGAAGTAATTTAGGTGAGTTTGGCATAGTTTGCTATGGTTAGTAGCATTTTTTTGTAATTTAAATTGATTGGGTTTAATTTGTTGTGGTGAGGGTTAGTTGGTGATGATTTATGGTAGCCGAAGTAATTTAGGTGAGTTTGGCATAGTTTGCTATGGTTAGTAGCATTTTTTTGTAATTTAAATTGATTGGGTTTAGTTTGTTGTGGTAAGGGTTAGTTGGTGATGATTTAGAGTAGCCGAAGTAATTTAGGTGAGTCTGGCATAGTTTGTTATGATTTGTACACCTTTTTTTGTAATTTTAAGATGATATGGTTTGGTTTGTTGTGGTAAGAGATAGTTGGGGTGATTTACGGTAGCCGAAGTAATTTAGGTGATTCTGGTATAGTTTGTTATGATTTTTAGCATTTTTTTGTAATTTTAAAGTGATTGGGCTTAGTTTGTTGCTGTAAAGTGTAGTTGGGGGTGATTTTTGATAGCCGAAGTAATTTAGGTGAGTTTGGCATAGTTTGCTATATTTAGTAGCATTTTTTTGTAATTTAAAAGTGATTGGGTTTAGTTTGTTGTGGTAAGGGTTAGTTGGTGATGATTTATGGTAGCCGAAGTAATTTAGGTGAGTTTGGCATAGTTTGCTATGGTTAGTAGCATTTTTTTGTAACTTAAATTGATTGGGTTTAGTTTGTTGTGGTAATGGATAGTTGGGGGTGATTTACGGAAGCCGAAGTAATTTATGTGATTCTGGTATAGTTTGTTATGATTTTTAGCATTTTTTTGTAATATTAAAGTGATTGGGCTTTGTTTGTTGCTGTAAAGTGTAGTTGGGGGTGATTTTTGATAGCCGAAGTAATTTAGGTGTGTTTGGCATAGTTTGCTATGGTTAGTAGCATTTTTTTGTAATTTAAAAATGATTGGGTTTAGTTTGTTGTGGTAAGGGTTAGTTGGTGATGATTTAGAGTAGCCGAAGTAATTTAGGTGAGTCTGGCATAGTTTGTTATGATTTGTACACCTTTTGTTGTAATTTTAAGATGATATGGTTTGGTTTGTTGTGGTAAGGGATAGTTGGGGGTGATTTACGTTAGCCGAAGTAATTTAGGTGATTCTGGTATAGTTTGTTATGATTTTTAGCATTTTTTTGTAATTTTAAAGTGATTGGGCTAAGTTTGTTGCTGTAAAGTGTTGTTGGGGGTGATTTTTGATAGCCGAAGTAATTTAGGTGAGTTTGGCATAGTTTGCTACGGTTAGTAGCATTTTTTTTTATTTAAAAGTGATTGGGTTTAGTTTGTTGTGGTAAGGGTTAGTTGGTGATGATTTATGGTAGCCGAAGTAATTTAGGTGAGTTTGGCATAGTTTGCTATGGTTAGTAGCATTTTTTTGTAATTTAAAAATGATTGGGTTTAGCTTGTTGTGGTAAGGGTTAGTTGGTGATGATTTAGAGTAGCCGAAGTAATTTAGGTGAGTCTGGCATAGTTTGTTATGATTTGTACACCTTTTTTTGTAATTTTAAGATGATATGGTTTGGTTTGTTGTGGTAAGGGATAGTTGGGGGTGATTTACGTTAGCCGAAGTAATTTAGGTGATTCTGGTATAGTTTGTTATGATTTTTAGCATTTTTTTGTAATTTTAAAGTGATTGGGCTAAGTTTGTTGCTGTAAAGTGTTGTTGGAGGTGATTTTTGATAGCCGAAGTAATTTAGGTGAGTTTGGCATAGTTTGCTACGGTTAGTAGCATTTTTTTTTTATTTAAAAGTGATTGGGTTTAGTTTGTTGTGGTAAGGGTTAGTTGGTGATGATTTATGGTAGCCGAAGTAATTTAGGTGAGTTTGGCATAGTTTGCTATGGTTAGTAGCATTTTTTTGTAATTTAAAAATGATTGGGTTTAGCTTGTTGTGGTAAGGGTTAGTTGGTGATGATTTAGAGTAGCCGAAGTAATTTAGGTGAGTCTGGCATAGTTTGTTATGATTTGTACACCTTTTTTTGTAATTTTAAGATGATATGGTTTGGTTTGTTGTGGTAAGGGATAGTTGGGGGTGATTTACGGTAGCCGAAGTAATTTAGGTGATTCTGGTATAGTTTGTTATGATTTTTAGCATTTTTTTGTAATTTTAAAGTGATTGGGCTAAGTTTGTTGCTGTAAAGTGTAGTTGGGGGTGATTTTTGATAGCCGAAGTAATTTAGGTGAGTTTGGCATAGTTTGCTACGGTTAGTAGCATTTTTTTGTAATTTAAAAGTGATTGGGTTTAGTTTGTTGTGGTAAGGGTCAGTTGGTGATGATTTATGGTAGCCGAAGTAATTTAGGTGAGTTTGGCATAGTTTGCTATGGTTAATAGCATTTTTTTGTAATTTAAAATTGATTGGGTTTAGTTTGTTGTGGTAAGGGTTAGTTGGTGATGATTTAGAGTAGCCGAAGTAATTTAGGTGAGTCTGGCATAGTTTGTTATGATTTGTACACTTTTTTTGTAATTTTAAGATGATATGGTTTGGTTTGTAGTGGTAAGGGATAGTTGAGGGTGATTTACGGTAGCCGAAGTAATTTAGGTGATTCTGGTATAGTTTGTTATGATTTTTAGCATTTTTTTGTAATTTTAAAATGATTGGGCTTAGTTTGTTGCTGTAAAGTGTAGTTGGGGGTGATTTTTGATAGCCGAAGTAATTTAGGTGAGTTTGGCAGAGTTTGCTATGGTTAGTAGCATTTTTTTTTAATTTAAAAGTGATTGGGTTTAGTTTGTTGTGGTAAGGGTTAGTTGGTGATGATTTATGGTAGCCGAAGTAATTTAGGTGAGTTTGGTATAGTTTGCTATGGTTAGTAGCATTTTTTTGTAATTTAAAAGTTATTGGGTTTAGTTTGTTGTGGTAAGGGTTAGTTGGTAATGATTTTGAGTAGCCGAAGTAATTTAGGTGAGTCTGGCATAGTTTGTTATGATTTGTACACCTTTTTTTGTAATTTTAAGATGATATGGTTTGGTTTATTGTGGTAAGGGATAGTTGGGGGTTATTTACGGTAGCCGAAGTAATTTAGCTGATTCTGGTATAGTTTGTTATGATTTTTAGCATTTTTTTGTAATTTTAAAGCGATTGGGCTTAGTTTGTTGCTGTAAAGTGTAGTTGGGGGTGATTTTTGATAGCCGAAGTAATTTAGGTGAGTTTGGCATAGTTTGCTATATTTAGTAGCATTTTTTTGTAATTTAAAAGTGATTGGGTTTAGTTTGTTGTGGTAAGGGTTAGTTGGTGATGATTTATGGTAGCCGAAGTAATTTAGGTGAGTTTGGCATAGTTTGCTATGGTTAGTAGCATTTTTTTGTAACTTAAATTGATTGGGTTTAGTTTGTTGTGGTAATGGATAGTTGGGGGTGATTTACGGAAGCCGAAGTAATTTATGTGATTCTGGTATAGTTTGTTATGATTTTTAGCATTTTTTTGTAATATTAAAGTGATTGGGCTTTGTTTGTTGCTGTAAAGTGTAGTTGGGGGTGATTTTTGATAGCCGAAGTTATTTAGGTGTGTTTGGCATAGTTTGCTATGGTTAGTAGCATTTTTTTGTAATTTAAAAATGATTGGGTTTAGTTTGTTGTCGTAAGGGTTAGTTGGTGATGATTTAGAGTAGCCGAAGTAATTTAGGTGAGTCTGGCATAGTTTGTTATGATTTGTACACCTTTTTTTGTAATTTTAAGATGATATGGTTTGGTTTGTTGTGGTAAGGGATAGTTGGGGGTGATTTACGTTAGCCGAAGTAATTTAGGTGATTCTGGTATAGTTTGTTATGATTTTTAGCATTTTTTTGTAATTTTAAAGTGATTGGGCTAAGTTTGTTGCTGTAAAGTGTTGTTGGGGGTGATTTTTGATAGCCGAAGTAATTTAGGTGAGTTTGGCATAGTTTGCTACGGTTAGTAGCATTTTTTTTTATTTAAAAGTGATTGGGTTTAGTTTGTTGTGGTAAGGGTTAGTTGGTGATGATTTATGGTAGCCGAAGTAATTTAGGTGAGTTTGGCATAGTTTGCTATGGTTAGTAGCATTTTTTTGTAATTTAAAAATGATTGGGTTTAGCTTGTTGTGGTAAGGGTTAGTTGGTGATGATTTAGAGTAGCCGAAGTAATTTAGGTGAGTCTGGCATAGTTTGTTATGATTTGTACACCTTTTTTTATAATTTTAAGATGATATGGTTTGGTTTGTTGTGGTAAGGGATAGTTGGGGTTGATTTACGGTAGCCGAAGTAATTTAGGTGATTCTGGTATAGTTTGTTATGATTTTTAGCATTTTTTTGTAATTTTAAAGTGATTGGGCTAAGTTTGTTGCTGTAAAGTGTAGTTGGGGGTGATTTTTGATAGCCGAAGTAATTTAGGTGAGTTTGGCATAGTTTGCTACGGTTAGTAGCATTTTTTTGTAATTTAAAAGTGATTGGGTTTAGTTTGTTGTGGTAAGGGTCAGTTGGTGATGATTTATGGTAGCCGAAGTAATTTAGGTGAGTTTAGCATAGTTTGCTATGGTTAATAGCATTTTTTTGTAATTTAAAATTGATTGGGTTTAGTTTGTTGTGGTAAGGGTTAGTTGGTGATGATTTAGAGTAGCCGAAGTAATTTAGGTGAGTCTGGCATAGTTTGTTATGATTTGTACACTTTTTTTGTAATTTTAAGATGATATGGTTTGGTTTGTAGTGGTAAGGGATAGTTGAGGGTGATTTACGGTAGCCGAAGTAATTTAGGTGATTCTGGTATAGTTTGTTATGATTTTTAGCATTTTTTTGTAATTTTAAAATGATTGGGCTTAGTTTGTTGCTGTAAAGTGTAGTTGGGGGTGATTTTTGATAGCCGAAGTAATTTAGGTGAGTTTGGCAGAGTTTGCTATGGTTAGTAGCATTTTTTTTTAATTTAAAAGTGATTGGGTTTAGTTTGTTGTGGTAAGGGTTAGTTGGTGATGATTTATGGTAGCCGAAGTAATTTAGGTGAGTTTGGTATAGTTTGCTATGGTTAGTAGCATTTTTTTGTAATTTAAAAGTTATTGGGTTTAGTTTGTTGTGGTAAGGGTTAGTTGGTAATGATTTTGAGTAGCCGAAGTAATTTAGGTGAGTCTGGCATAGTTTGTTATGATTTGTACACCTTTTTTTGTAATTTTAAGATGATATGGTTTGGTTTATTGTGGTAAGGGATAGTTGGGGGTTATTTACGGTAGCCGAAGTAATTTAGCTGATTCTGGTATAGTTTGTTATGATTTTTAGCATTTTTTTGTAATTTTAAAGCGATTGGGCTTAGTTTGTTGCTGTAAAGTGTAGTTGGGGGTGATTTTTGATAGCCGAAGTAATTTAGGTGAGTTTGGCATAGTTTGCTATATTTAGTAGCATTTTTTTGTAATTTAAAAGTGATTGGGTTTAGTTTGTTGTGGTAAGGGTTAGTTGGTGATGATTTATGGTAGCCGAAGTAATTTAGGTGAGTTTGGCATAGTTTGCTATGGTTAGTAGCATTTTTTTGTAACTTAAATTGATTGGGTTTAGTTTGTTGTGGTAATGGATAGTTGGGGGTGATTTACGGAAGCCGAAGTAATTTATGTGATTCTGGTATAGTTTGTTATGATTTTTAGCATTTTTTTGTAATATTAAAGTGATTGGGCTTTGTTTGTTGCTGTAAAGTGTAGTTGGGGGTGATTTTTGATAGCCGAAGTTATTTAGGTGTGTTTGGCATAGTTTGCTATGGTTAGTAGCATTTTTTTGTAATTTAAAAATGATTGGGTTTAGTTTGTTGTGGTAAGGGTTAGTTGGTGATGATTTAGAGTAGCCGAAGTAATTTAGGTGAGTCTGGCATAGTTTGTTATGATTTGTACACCTTTTTTTGTAATTTTAAGATGATATGGTTTGGTTTGTTGTGGTAAGGGATAGTTGGGGGTGATTTACGTTAGCCGAAGTAATTTAGGTGATTCTGGTATAGTTTGTTATGATTTTTAGCATTTTTTTGTAATTTTAAAGTGATTGGGCTAAGTTTGTTGCTGTAAAGTGTTGTTGGGGGTGATTTTTGATAGCCGAAGTAATTTAGGTGAGTTTGGCATAGTTTGCTACGGTTAGTAGCATTTTTTTTTATTTAAAAGTGATTGGGTTTAGTTTGTTGTGGTAAGGGTTAGTTGGTGATGATTTATGGTAGCCGAAGTAATTTAGGTGAGCTTGGCATAGTTTGCTATGGTTAGTAGCATTTTTTTGTAATTTAAAAATGATTGGGTTTAGCTTGTTGTGGTAAGGGTTAGTTGGTGATGATTTAGAGTAGCCGAAGTAATTTAGGTGAGTCTGGCATAGTTTGTTATGATTTGTACACCTTTTTTTGTAATTTTAAGATGATATGGTTTGGTTTGTTGTGGTAAGGGATAGTTGGGGGTGATTTACGGTAGCCGAAGTAATTTAGGTGATTCTGGTATAGTTTGTTATGATTTTTAGCATTTTTTTGTAATTTTAAAGTGATTGGGCTAAGTTTGTTGCTGTAAAGTGTAGTTGGGGGTGATTTTTGATAGCCGAAGTAATTTAGGTGAGTTTGGCATAGTTTGCTACGGTTAGTAGCATTTTTTTGTAATTTAAAAGTGATTGGGTTTAGTTTGTTGTGGTAAGGGTCAGTTGGTGATGATTTATGGTAGCCGAAGTAATTTAGGTGAGTTTGGCATAGTTTGCTATGGTTAATAGCATTTTTTTGTAATTTAAAATTGATTGGGTTTAGTTTGTTGTGGTAAGGGTTAGTTGGTGATGATTTAGAGTAGCCGAAGTAATTTAGGTGAGTCTGGCATAGTTTGTTATGATTTGTACACTTTTTTTGTAATTTTAAGATGATATGGTTTGGTTTGTAGTGGTAAGGGATAGTTGAGGGTGATTTACGGTAGCCGAAGTAATTTAGGTGATTCTGGTATAGTTTGTTATGATTTTTAGCATTTTTTTGTAATTTTAAAATGATTGGGCTTAGTTTGTTGCTGTAAAGTGTAGTTGGGGGTGATTTTTGATAGCCGAAGTAATTTAGGTGAGTTTGGCAGAGTTTGCTATGGTTAGTAGCATTTTTTTTTAATTTAAAAGTGATTGGGTTTAGTTTGTTGTGGTAAGGGTTAGTTGGTGATGATTTATGGTAGCCGAAGTAATTTAGGTGAGTTTGGTATAGTTTGCTATGGTTAGTAGCATTTTTTTGTAATTTAAAAGTTATTGGGTTTAGTTTGTTGTGGTAAGGGTTAGTTGGTAATGATTTTGAGTAGCCGAAGTAATTTAGGTGAGTCTGGCATAGTTTGTTATGATTTGCACACCTTTTTTTGTAATTTTAAGATGATATGGTTTGGTTTATTGTGGTAAGGGATAGTTGGGGGTTATTTACGGTAGCCGAAGTAATTTAGCTGATTCTGGTATAGTTTGTTATGATTTTTAGCATTTTTTTGTAATTTTAAAGCGATTGGGCTTAGTTTGTTGCTGTAAAGTGTAGTTGGGGGTGATTTTTGATAGCCGAAGTAATTTAGGTGAGTTTGGCATAGTTTGCTATAGTTAGTAGCATTTTTATGTAATTTAAAAGTGATTGGGTTTAGTTTGTTGTGGTAAGGGTTAGTTGGTGACGATTTATGGTAGCCGAAGTAATTTAGGTGACTTTGGCATAGTTTGCTATGATTAGTAGCTTTTTTTTGTAATTTAAAAGTGATTGGGTTTAGTTTGTTGTGGTAAGGGTTAGTTGGTGATGATTTAGAGTAGCCGAAGAAATTTAGGTGAGTCTGGCATAGTTTGTTATGATTTGTACACCTTTTTTTTGTAATTTTAAGATGATATGGTTTGGTTTGTTGTGGTAAGGGATAGTTGGGGGTGATTTACGGTAGCCGAAGTAATTTAGGTGATTCTGGTATAGTTTGTTATGATTTTTAGCATTTTTTTGTAATTTTAAAGTGATTGGGCTAAGTTTGTTGTGGTAAAGTGTAGTTGGGGGTGATTTTTGATAGCCGAAGTAATTTAGGTGAGTTTGGCAGAGTTTGCTATGGTTAGTAGCATTTTTTTGTAATTTAAAAGTGATTGGGTTTAGTTTGTTGTGGTAAGGGTTAGTTGGTGATGATTTATGGTAGCCGAAGTAATTTAGGTGAGTTTGGCATAGTTTGCTATGGTTAGTAGCATTTTTTTGTAATTTAAATTGATTGGGTTTAGTTTGTTGTGGTAAGGGTTAGTTGGTGATGATTTAGAGTAGCCGAAGAAATTTAGGTGAGTCTGGCATAGTTTGTTATGATTTGTACACCTTTTTTTGTAATTTTAAGATGATATGGTTTGGTTTGTTGTGGTAAGGGATAGTTGGGGGTGATTTACGGTAGCCGAAGTAATTTAGGTGATTCTGGTATAGTTTGTTATGATTTTTAGCATTTTTTTGTAATTTTAAAGTGATTGGGCTAAGTTTGTTGCTGTAAAGTGTAGTTGGGGGTGATTTTTGATAGCCGAAGTAATTTAGGTGAGTTTGGCAGAGTTTGCTATGGTTAGTAGCATTTTTTTGTAATTTAAAAGTGATTGGGTTTAGTTTGTTGTGGTAAGGGTTAGTTGGTGACGATTTATGGTAGCCGAAGTAATTTAGGTGTGTTTGGCATAGTTTGCTATGGTTAGTAGCATTTTTTTGTAATTTAAAAATGATTGGGTTTAGTTTGTTGTGGTAAGGGTTAGTTGGTGATGATTTAGAGTAGCCGAAGTAATTTAGGTGAGTCTGGCATAGTTTGTTATGATTTGTACACCTTTTTTTGTAATTTTAAGATGATATGGTTTGGTTTGTTGTGGTAAGCGATAGTTGGGGGTGATTTACGGTAGCCGAAATAATTTAGGTGATTCTGGTATAGTTTGTTATGATTTTTAGCATTTTTTTGTAATTTTAAAGTGATTGGGCTAAGTTTGTTGCTGTAAAGTGTAGTTGGGGGTGATTTTTGATAGCCGAAGTAATTTAGGTGAGTTTAGCATAGTTTGCTACGGTTAGTAGCATTTTTTTGTAATTTAAAAGTGATTGGGTTTAGTTTGTTGTGGTAAGGGTTAGTTGGTGATGATTTATGGTAGCCGAAGTAATTTAGGTGAGTTTGGCATAGTTTACTATGGTTAGTAACATTTTTTTGTAATTTAAAAATGATTGGGTTTAGTTTGTTGTGGTAAGGGTTAGTTGGTGATGATTTAGAGTAGCCGAAGTAATTTAGGTGAGTCTGGCATAGTTTGTTATGATTTGTACACCTTTTTTTGTAATTTTAAGATGATATGGTTTGGTTTGTTGTGGTAAGGGATAGTTGGGGGTGATTTACGGTAGCCGAAGTAATTTAGGTGATTCTGGTATAGTTTGTTATGATTTTTAGCATTTTTTTGTAATTTTAAAGTTATTGGGCTTAGTTTGTTGCTGTAAAGTGTAGTTGGGGGTGATTTTTGATAGCCGAAGTAATTTAGTTGAGTTTGGCAGAGTTTGCTATGGTTAGTAGCATTTTTTTGTAATTTAAAAGTGATTGGGTTTAGTTTGTTGTGGTAAGGGTTAGTTGGTGATGATTTATGGTAGCCGAAGTAATTTAGGTGAGTTTGGCATAGTTTGCTATGGTTAGTAGCATTTTTTTGTAATTTTAAAGTGATTGGGCTAAGTTTGTTGCTGTAAAGTGTAGTTGGGGGTGATTTTTGATAGCCGAAGTAATTTAGGTGAGTTTGGCATAGTTTGCTACGGTTAGTAGCATTTTTTTGTAATTTAAAAGTGATTGGGTTTAGTTTGTTGTGGTAAGGGTTAGTTGGTGATGATTTATGGTAGCCAAAGTAATTTAGGTGCGTTTGGCATAGTTTGCTATGGTTAGTAGCATTTTTTTGTAATTTAAAAATGATTGGGTTTAGTTTGTTGTGGTAAGGGTTAGTTGGTGATGATTTAGAGTAGCCGAAGTAATTTAGGTGAGTCTGGCATAGCTTGTTATGATTTGTACACCTTTTTTTGTAATTTTAAGATGATATGATTTGGTTTGTTGTGGTAAGGGATAGTTGGGGGTGATTTACGGTAGCCGAAGTAATTTAGGTGATTCTGGTATAGTTTGTTATGATTTTTAGCATTTTTTTTCTAATTTTAAAGTGATTGGGCTTAGTTTGTTGCTGTAAAGTGTAGTTGGGGGTGATTTTTGATAGCCGAAGTAATTTAGGTGAGTTTGGCATAGTTTGCTATGGTTAGGAGCATTTTTTGTAATTTAAAAGTGATTGGGTTTAGTTTGTTGTGGTAAGGGTTAGTTGGTGATGATTTAGAGTAGCCGAAGTAATTTAAGTGAGTCTGGCATAGTTTGTAATGATTAGTAGCTTTTTTTGTAATTTAAAAGTGATTGGGTTTAGTTTGTTGTGGTAAGGGTTAGTTGGTGATGATTTAGAGAAGCCGAAGAAATTTAGGTGAGTCTGGCATAGTTTGTTATGATTTGTACACCTTTTTTTGTAATTTTAAGATGATATGGTTTGGTTTGTTCTGGTAAGGGATAGTTGGGGGTGATTTACGGTAGCCGAAGTAATTTAGGTGATTCTGGTATAGTTTGTTATGATTTTTATCATTTTTTTGTAATTTTAAAGTGATTGGGCTAAGTTTGTTGCTGTAAAGTGTAGTTGGGGGTGATTTTTGATAGCCGAAGTAATTTAGGTGAGTTTGACATAGTTTGCTACAATTAGTAGCATTTTTTTGTAATTTAAAAGTGATTGGGTTTAGTTTGTTGTGGTAAGGGTCAGTTGGTGATGATTTATGGTAGCCGAAGTAATTTAGGTGAGTTTGGCATAGTTTGCTATGGTTAATAGCATTTTTTTGTAATTTAAAATTGATTGGGTTTAGTTTGTTGTGGTAAGGGTTAGTTGGTGATGATTTAGAGTAGCCGAAGTAATTTAGGTGAGTCTGGCATAATTTGTTATGATTTGTACACCTTTTTTGTAATTTTAAGATGATATGGTTTGGTTTGTAGTGGTAAGGGACAGTTGGGGGTGATTTACGGTAGCCGAAGTAATTTAGGTGATTCTGGTATAGTTTGTTATGATTTTTAGCATTTTTTGTAATTTTAAAGTGATTGGGCTTAGTTTGTTACTGTAAAGTGTAGTTGGGGGTAATTTTTGATAGCCGAAGTAATTTAGGTGAGTTTGGCAGAGTTTGCTATGGTTAGTAGCATTTTTTTGTAATTTAAAAGTGATTGGGTTTAGTTTGTTGTGGTAAGGGTTAGTTGGTGATGATTTATGGTAGCCGAAGTAATTTAGGTGAGTTTGGCATAGTTTGCTATGGTTTGTAGCATTTTTTTGTAATTTTAAAGTGATTGGGCTAAGTTTGTTGCTGTAAAGTGTAGTTGGGGGAGATTTTTGATAGCCGAAGTAATTTAGGTGAGTTTGGCATAGTTTGCTATGGTTAGTAGCATTTTTTTGTAATTTAAAATTGATTGGGTTTAGTTTGTTGTGGTAAGGGTTAGTTGGTGATGATTTAGAGTAGCCGAAGTAATTTAGGTGAGTCTGGCATAGTTTGTTATGATTTGTACACCTTTTTTTGTAATTTTAAGATGATATGGTTTGGTTTGTAGTGGTAAGGGATAGTTGGGGGTGATTTACGGTAGCCGAAGTAATTTAGGTGATTCTGGTATAGTTTGTTATGATTTTTAGAATTTTTTGTAATTTTAAAGTGATTGGGCTTAGTTTGTTGCTGTAAAGTGTAGTTGGGGGTAATTTTTGATAGCCGAAGTAATTTAGGTGAGTTTGGCAGAGTTTGTTATGGTTAGTAGCATTTTTTTGTAATTTAAAAGTGATTGGGTTTAGTTTGTTGTGGTAAGGGTTAGTTGGTGATGATTTATGGTAGCCGAAGTAATTTAGGTGAGTTTGGCATAGTTTGCTATGGTTAGTAGCATTTTTTTGTAATTTTAAAGTGATTGGGCTAAGTTTGTTGCTGTAAAGTGTAGTTGGGGGTGATTTTTGATAGCCGAAGTAATTCAGGTGAGTTTAACATAGTTTGCTATAGTTAGTAGCATTTTTTTGTAATTTAAAAGTGATTGGGTTTAGTTTGTTGTGGTAAGGGTTAGTTGGTGATGATTTAGAGTAGCCGAAGTAATTTATGAGAGTCTGGCATAGTTTGTTATGATTTGAACACCTTTTTTTGTAATTTTAAGATGATATGGTTTGGTTTGTTGTGGTAAGGGATAGTTGGGGGTGATTTACGGTAGCCGAAATAATTTAGGTGATTCTGGTATAGTTTGTTATGATTTTTAGCATTTTTTTGTAATTTTAAAGTGATTGGGCTTAGTTTGTTGCTGTAAAGTGTAGTTGGGAGTGATTTTTGATAGCCGAAGTAATTTCGGTGAGTTTGGCATAGTTTGCTATGATTAGTAGCATTTTTTTGTAATTTAAAAGTAATTGGGTTTAGTTTGTTGTGGTATGAGTTAGTTGGTGATGATTTATGGTAGCCGAAGTAATTTAGGTGAGTTTGGCATAGTTTGCTATAGTTAGTAGCATTTTTTTGTAATTTAAAAGTGATTAGGTTTAGTTTGTTGTGGTAAGGGTTAGTTGGTGATGATTTAGAGTAGCCGAAGTAATTTAGGTGAGTCTGGCATAGTTTGTTATGATTTGTACACCTTTTTTTGTAATTTTAAGATGATATGGTTTGGTTTGTAGTGGTAAGGGATAGTTGGGGGTGATTTACGGTAGCCGAAGTAATTTAGGTGATTCTGGTATAGTTTGTTATGATTTTTAGCATTTTTTGTAATTTTAAAGTGATTGGGCTTAGTTTGTTACTGTAAAGTGTAGTTGGGGGTAATTTTTGATAGCCGAAGTAATTTAGGTGAGTTTGGCAGAGTTTGCTATGGCTAGTAGCATTTTTTTGTAATTTAAAAGTGATTGGGTTTAGTTTGTTGTGGTAAGGGTTAGTTGGTGATGATTTATGGTAGCCGAAGTAATTTAGGTGAGTTTGGCATAGTTTGCTATGGTTAGTAGCATTTTTTTGTAATTTTAAAGTGATTGGGCTAAGTTTGTTGCTGTAAAGTGTAGTTGGGGGAGATTTTTGATAGCCGAAGTAATTTAGGTGAGTTTGGCATAGTTTGCTATGGTTAGTAGCATTTTTTTGTAATTTAAAATTGATTGGGTTTAGTTTGTTGTGGTAAGGGTTAGTTGGTGATGATTTAGAGTAGCCGAAGTAATTTAGGTGAGTCTGGCATAGTTTGTTATGATTTGTACACCTTTTTTTGTAATTTTAAGAAGATATGGTTTGGTTTGTAGTGGTAAGGGATAGTTGGGGGTGATTTACGGTAGCCGAAGTAATTTAGGTGATTCTGGTATAGTTTGTTATGATTTTTAGCATTTTTTGTAATTTTAAAGTGATTGGGCTTAGTTTGTTGCTGTAAAGTGTAGTTGGGGGTAATTTTTGATAGCCGAAGTAATTTAGGTGAGTTTGGCAGAGTTTGCTATGGTTAGTAGCATTTTTTTGTAATTTAAAAGTGATTGGGTTTAGTTTGTTGTGGTAAGGGTTAGTTGGTGATGATTTATGGTAGCCGAAGTAATTTAGGTGAGTTTGGCATAGTTTGCTATGGTTAGTAGCATTTTTTTGTAATTTTAAAGTGATTGGGCTAAGTTTGTTGCTGTAAAGTGTAGTTGGGGGTGATTTTTGATAGCCGAAGTAATTCAGGTGAGTTTGGCATAGTTTGCTACGGTTAGTAGATTTTTTTGTAATTTAAAAGTGATTGGGTTTAGTTTGTTGTGGTAAGGGTTAGTTGGTGATGATTTATGGTAGCCGAAGTAATTTAGGTGAGTTTGGCATAGTTTGCTATGGTTAGTAGCATTTTTTTGTAATTTAAAAGTGATTGGGTTTACTTTGTTGTGGTAAGGGTTAGTTGGTGATGATTTAGAGTAGCCGAAGTAATTTATGAGAGTCTGGCATAGTTTGTTATGATTTGAACACCTTTTTTTGTAATTTTAAGATGATATGGTTTGGTTTGTTGTGGTAAGGGATAGTTGGGGGTGATTTACGGTAGCCGAAATAATTTAGGTGATTCTGGTATAGTTTGTTATGATTTTTAGCATTTTTTTGTAATTTTAAAGTGATTGGGTTTAGTTTGTTGTGGTAAGGGTTAGTTGGTGATGATTTAGAGTATCCGAAGTAATTTAGGTGAGTCTGGCATAGTTTGTTATGATTTGTACACCTTTTTTTGTAATTTTAAGATGATATGGTTTGGTTTGTTGTGGTAAGGGATAGTTGGGGGTGATTTACGGTAGCCGAAGTAATTTAGGTGATTCTGGTATAGTTTGTTATGATTTTTAGCATTTTTTTGTAATTTTAAAGTGATTGGGCTTAGTTTGTTGCTGTAAAGTGTAGCTGGGGGTGATTTTTGATAGCCGAAGTAATTTCGGTGAGTTTGGCATAGTTTGCTATGATTAGTAGCATTTTTTTGTAATTTAAAAGTAATTGGGTTTAGTTTGTTGTGGTATGAGTTAGTTGGTGATGATTTATGGTAGCCGAAGTAATTTAGGTGAGTTTGGCATAGTTTGCTATAGTTAGTAGCATTTTTTTGTAATTTAAAAGTGATTAGGTTTAGTTTGTTGTGGTAAGGGTTAGTTGGTGATGATTTAGAGTAGCCGAAGTAATTTAGGTGAGTCTGGCATAGTTTGTTATGATTTGTACACCTTTTTTTGTAATTTTAAGATGATATGGTTTGGTTTGTTGTGGTAAGGGATAGTTGGGGGTGATTTACGGTAGCCGAAGTAATTTAGGTGGTTCTGGTATAGTTTGTTATGATTTTTAGCATTTTTTTGTAATTTTAAAGTGATTGGGCTTAGTTTGTTGCTGTAAAGTGTAGTTGGGGGTGATTTTTGATAGCCGAAGTAATTTAGGTGAGTTTGGCATAGTTTGCTATGGTTAGTAGCATTTTTTTGTAATTTAAAAGTGATTGAGTTTAGTTTGTTGTGGTAAGTGTTAGTTGGTGATGATTTATGGTAGCCGAAGTAATTTAGGTGAGTTTGGCATAGTTTGCTATGGTTAGTAGCATTTTTTTGTAATTTAAAAGTGATTGGGTTTAGTTTGTTGTGGTAAGGGTTAGTTGGTGATGATTTAGAGTAGCCGAAGTAATTTAGGTGAGTCTGGCATAGTTTGTTATGATTTGTACACCTTTTTTTGTTATTTTAAGATGATATGGTTTGGTTTGTTGTGGTAAGGGATAGTTGGGGGTGATTTACGGTAGCCGAAGTAATTTAGGTGATTCTGGTATAGTTTGTTATGATTTTTAGCATTTTTTTGTAATTTTAAAGTAATTGGGCTTAGTTTGTTGCTGTAAAGTGTAGTTGGGGGTGACTTTTGATAGCCGAAGTAATTTAGGTTAGTTTCGCATAGTTTGCTATGGTTAGTAGCATTTTTTTGTAATTTAAAAGTGATTGGGTTTAGTTTGTTTTGGTAAGGGTTAGTTGGTGATGATTTATGGTAGCCGAAGTAATTTAGGTGAGTTTGGCATAGTTTGCTATGGTTAGTAGCATTTTTTTGTAATTTAAAAGTGATTGGGTTTAGTTTGTTGTGGTAAGGGTTAGTTGGTGATGATTTAGAGTAGCCGAAGTAATTTAGGTGAGTCTGGCATAGTTTGTTATGATTTGTACACCTTTTTTTGTAATTTTAAGATGATATGGTTTGGTTTGTTGTGGTAAGGGATAGTTGGGGGTGATTTACGGTAGCCGAAGTAATTTAGGTGATTCTGGTATATTTTGTTATGATTTTTAGCATTTTTTTGTAATTTTAAAGTGATTGGGCTTAGTTTGTTGCTGTAAAGTGTAGTTGAGGGTGATTTTTGATAGCCGAAGTAATTTAGGTGATTTTGGCATAGTTTGCTATGGTTAGTAGAATTTTTTTGTAATTTAAAAGTGATTGGGTTTAGTTTGTTGTGGTAAGGGTTAGTTGGTGATGATTTATGGTAGCCGAAGTAATTTAGGTGAGTTTGGCATAGTTTGCTATGGTTAGTAGCATTTTTTTGTAATTTAAAAGTGATTGGGTTTAGTTTGTTGTGGTAAGGGTTAGTTGGTGATGATTTAGAGTAGCCGAAGTAATTTAGGTGAGTCTGGCATAGTTTGTTATGATTTGTACACCTTTTTTTGTAATTTTAAGATGATATGGTTTGGTTTGTTGTGGTAAGGGATAGTTGGGGGTGATTTACGGTAGCCGAAGTAATTTAGGTGATTCTGGTATAGTTTGTTATGATTTTTAGCATTTTTTTGTAATTTTAAAGTGATTGGGCCTAGTTTGTTGCTGTAAAGTGTAGTTGGGGGTGAGTTTTGATAGCCGAAGTAATTTAGGTGATTTTGGCATAGTTTGCTATGGTTAGTAGAATTTTTTTGTAATTTAAAAGTGATTGGGTTTAGTTTGTTGTGGTAAGGGTTAGTTGGTGATGATTTATGGTAGCCGAAGTAATTTAGGTGAGTTTGGCATAGTTTGCTATGGTTAGTAGCATTTTTTTGTAATTTAAAAGTGATTGGGTTTAGTTTGTTGTGGTAAGGGTTAGTTGGTGATGATTTAGAGTAGCCGAAGTAATTTAGGTGAGTCTGGCATAGTTTGTTATGACTTGTACACCTTTTTTTGTAATTTTAAGATGATATGGTTTGGTTTGTTGTGGTAAGGGATAGTTGGGGTTGATTTACGGTAGCCGAAGTAATTTAGGTGATTCTGGTATAGTTTGTTAAGATTTTTAACATTTTTTTGTAATTTTAAAGTGATTGGGCTTAGTTTGTTGCTGTAAAGTGTAGTTGGGGGTGATTTTTGATAGCCAAAGTAATTTAGGTGAGTTTGGCATAGTTTGCTATGGTTAGTAGCATTTTTTTGTAATTTAAAATTGATTGGCTTTAGTTTGTTGTGGTAAGGGTTAGTTGGTGATGATTTAGAGTAGCCGAAGTAATTTAGGTGAATCTGGCATAGTTTGTTATGATTTGTACACCTTTTTTTGTAATTTTAAGATGATATGGTTTGGTTTATTGTGGAAAGGAATAGTTGGGGGTAATTTACGGTAGCCGAAGTAATTTAGGTGATTCTGGTATAGTTTGTTATGATTTTTAGCATTTTTTTGTAATTTTAAAGTGACTGGGCTTAGTTTGATGCTGTAAAGTGTAGTTGGGGGTGATTTTTGATAGCCGAAGTAATTTAGGTGTGTTTGGCATAGTTTGCTATGGTCAGTAGCATTTTTTTGTAATTTAAAAGTGATTGGGTTTACTTTGCTGTGGTAAGGGTTAGTTGGTGATGATTTATGGTAGCCGAAGTAATTTAGGTGAGTTTGGCATAGTTTGCTATGGTTAGTAGCATTTTTTTGTAATTTAAATTGATTGGGTTTAGTTTGTTGTGGTAAGGGTTAGTTGGTGATGATTTAGAGTAGCCGAAGTAATTTAGGTGAGTCTGGCATAATTTGTTATGATTTGTACACCTTTTTTGTAATTTTAAGATGATATGGTTTGGTTTGTTGTGGTAAGGGATAGTTGGGGGTGATTTACGGTAGCCGAAGTAATTTAGGTGATTCTGGTATAGTTTGTTATGATTTTTAGCATTTTTTTGTAATTTTAAAGTGATTGGGCTTAGTTTGTTGCTGTAAAGTGTAGTTGGGGGTGATTTTTGATAGCCGAAGTAATTTAGGTGAGTTTGGCATAGTTTGCTATGGTTAGTAGCATTTTTTTGTAATTTAAAAGTGATTGGGTTTAGTTTGTTGTGGTAAGGGTTAGTTGGTGATGATTTATGGTAGCCGAAATAATTTAGGTGAGTTTGGCATAGTTTGCTATGGTTAGTAGCATTTTTTTGTAATTTAAAAGTGATTGGGTTTAGTTTGTTGTGGTAAGGGTTAGTTGGTGATGATTTAGAGTAGCCGAAGTAATTTAGGTGAGTCTGGCATAGTTTGTTGTGATTTGTACACCTTTTTTTGTAATTTTAAGATGATATGGTTTGATTTGTTGTGGTAAGAGATAGTTGGGGGTGATTTACGGTAGCCGAAGTAATTTAGGTGATTCTGGTATAGTTTGTTATGATTTTTAGCATTTTTTTGTAATTTTAAAGTGATTGGGCTTAGTTTGTTGCTGTAAAGTGTAGTTGGGGGTGATTTTTGATAGCCGAAGTAATTTAGGTGATTTTGGCATAGTTTGCTATGGTTAGTAGAATTTTTTTGTAATTTAAAAGTGATTGGGTGTAGTTTGTTGTGGTAAGGGTTAGTTGGTGATGATTTATGGTAGCCGAAGTAATTTAGGTGAGTTTGGCATAGTTTGCTATGGTTAGTAGCATTTTTTTGTAATTTAAAAGTGATTGGGTTTAGTTTGTTGTGGTAAGGGTTAGTTGGTGATGATTTAGAGTAGCCGAAGTAATTTAGGTGAGTCGGGCATAGTTTGTTATGATTTGTACACCTTTTTTTGTAATTTTAAGATGATATGGTTTGGTTTGTTGTGGTAAGGGATAGTTGGGGGTGATTTACGGTAGCCGAAGTAATTTAGGTGATTCTGGTATAGTTTGTTATGATTTTTAGCATTTTTTTGTAATTTTAAAGTGATTGGGCTTAGTTTGTTGCTGTAAAGTGTAGTTGGGGGTGAGTTTTGATAGCCGAAGTAATTTAGGTGATTTTGGCATAGTTTGCTATGGTTAGTAGAATTTTCTTGTAATTTAAAAGTGATTGGGTTTAGTTTGTTGTGGTAAGGGTTAGTTGGTGATGATTTATGGTAGCCGAAGTAATTTAGGTGAGTTTGGCATAGTTTGCTATGGTTAGTAGCATTTTTTTGTAATTTAAAAGTGATTGGGTTTAGTTTGTTGTGGTAAGGGTTAGTTGGTGATGATTTAGAGTAGCCGAAGTAATTTAGGTGAGTCTGGCATAGTTTGTTATGACTTGTACACCTTTTTTTGTAATTTTAAGATGATATGGTTTGGTTTGTTGTGGTAAGGGATAGTTGGGGTTGATTTACGGTAGCCGAAGTAATTTAGGTGATTCTGGTATAGTTTGTTAAGATTTTTAATATTTTTTTGTAATTTTAAAGTGATTGGGCTTAGTTTGTTGCTGTAAAGTGTAGTTGGGGGTGATTTTTGATAGCCGAAGTAATTTAGGTGAGTTTGGCATAGTTTGCTATGGTTAGTAGCATTTTTTTGTAATTTAAAATTGATTGGCTTTAGTTTGTTGTGGTAAGGGTTAGTTGGTGATGATTTAGAGTAGCCGAAGTAATTTAGGTGAGTCTGGCATTGTTTGTTATGATTTGTACACCTTTTTTTGTAATTTTAAGATGATATGGTTTGGTTTATTGTGGAAAGGAATAGTTGGGGGTAATTTACGGTAGCCGAAGTAATTTAGGTGATTCTGGTAGTTTGTTATGATTTTTAGCATTTTTTTGTAATTTTAAAGTGACTGGGCTTAGTTTGATGCTGTAAAGTGTAGTTGGGGGTGATTTTTGATAGCCGAAGTAATTTAGGTGTGTTTGGCATAGTTTGCTATGGTCAGTAGCATTTTTTTGTAATTTAAAAGTGATTGGGTTTAGTTTGCTGTGGTAAGGGTTAGTTGGTGATGATTTATGGTAGCCGAAGTAATTTAGGTGAGTTTGGCATAGTTTGCTATGGTTAGTAGCATTTTTTTGTAATTTAAATTGATTGGGTTTAGTTTGTTGTGGTAAGGGTTAGTTGGTGATGATTTAGAGTAGCCGAAGTAATTTAGGTGAGTCTGGCATAATTTGTTATGATTTGTACACCTTTTTTGTAATTTTAAGATGATATGGTTTGGTTTGTTGTGGTAAGGGATAGTTGGGGGTGATTTACGGTAGCCGAAGTAATTTAGGTGATTCTGGTATAGTTTGTTATGATTTTTAGCATTTTTTTGTAATTTTAAAGTGATTGGGCTTAGTTTGTTGCTGTAAAGTGTAGTTGGGGGTGATTTTTGAAAGCCGAAGTAATTTAGGTGAGTTTGGCATAGTTTGCTATGGTTAGTAGCATTTTTTTGTAATTTAAAAGTGATTGGGTTTAGTTTGTTGTGGTAAGGGTTAGTTGGTGATGATTTATGGTAGCCGAAGTAATTTAGGTGAGTTTGGCATAGTTTTCTATGGTTAGTAGCATTTTTTTGTAATTTAAAAGTGATTGGGTTTAGTTTGTTGGGGTAAGGGTTAGTTGGTGATGATTTAAAGTAGCCGAAGTAATTTAGGTGAGTCTGGCATAGTTTGTTATGATTTGTACACCTTTTTTTGTAATTTTAAGATGATATGGTTTGGTTTGTTGTGGTAAGGGATAGTTGGGGGTGATTTACGATAGCCGAAGTAATTTAGGTGATTCTGGTATAGTTTGTTATGATTTTTAGCATTTTTTTGTAATTTTAAAGTGATTGGGCTTAGTTTGTTGCTGTAAAGTGTAGTTGGGGGTGATTTTTGATAGCCGAAGTAATTTAGGTGAGTTTGGCATAGTTTGCTATGGTTAGTAGCATTTTTTTGTAATTTAAAAGTGATTGGGTTTAGTTTGTTGTGGTAAGGGTTAGTTGGTGATAATTTATGGTAGCCGAAGTAATTTAGGTGAGTTTGGCATAGTTTGCAATGGTTAGTAGCATTTTTTTGTAACTTAAATTGATTGGGTTTAGTTTCTTGTGGTAAGGGTTAGTTGGTGATGATTTACGGTAGCCGAAGTAATTTAGGTGATTCTGGTATAGTTTGTTAAGATTTTTAGCATTTTTTTGTAATTTTAAAGTGATTGGGCTTAGATTGTTGCTGTAAAGTGTAGTTGGGGGTGATTTTTGATAGCCGAAGTAATTTAGGTGAGTTTGGCATAGTTTGCTATGGTTAGTTGCATTTTTTTGTAATTTAAAAGTGATTGGGTTTAGTTTGTTGTGGTAAGGGTTAGTTGGTGATGATTTATGGTTTCCGAAGTAATTTAGGTGAGTTTGGCATAGTTTGCTATGGTTAGTAGCATTTTTTTGTAATATAAAAGTGATTGGGTTTAGTTTGTTGTGGTAAGGGTTAGTTGGTGATGATTTAGAGTAGCCGAAGTAATTTAGGTAAGTCTGGCATAGTTTGTTATGATTTGTACAACTTTTTTTGTAATTTTAAGATCATATGGTTTGGTTTGTTGTGGTAAGGGATAGTTGGGGGTGATTTACGGTAGCCGAAATAATTTAGGTGATTCTGGTATAGTTTGTTATGATTTTTAGCATTTTTTTGTAATTTTAAAGTGATTGGGCTTAGTTTGTTGCTGTAAAGTGTAGTTGGGGGTGATTTTTGATAGCCGAAGTAATTTATGTGAGTTTGGCATAGTTTGCTATGGTTAGTAGCATTTTTTTGTAATTTAAAATTGATTGGGTTTAGTTTGTTGTGGTAAGGGTTAGTTGGTGATGATTTATGGTAGCCGAAGTAATTTAGGTGAGTTTGGCATAGTTCGCTATGGTTAGTAGCATTTTTTTGTAATTTAAAAGTGATTGGGTTTAGTTTGTTGGGGTAAGGGTTAGTTGGTGATGATTTAAAGTAGCCGAAGTAATTTAGTTGAGTCTGGCATAGTTTGTTGTGATTTGTACACCTTTTTTTGTAATTTTAAGATGATATGGTTTGGTTTGTTGTGGTAAGGGATAGTTGGGGGTGATTTACGGTAGCCGAAGTAATTTAGGTGATTCTGGTATAGTTTGTTATGATTTTTAGCTTTTTTTTGTAATTTTAAAATAATTGGGCTTAGTTTGTTGCTGTAAAGTGTAGTTGGGGGTGACTTTTGATAGCCGAAGTAATTTAGGTTAGTTTCGCATAGTTTGCTATGGTTAGTAGCATTTTTTTGTAATTTAAAAGTGATTGGGTTTAGTTTGTTTTGGTAAGGGTTAGTTGGTGATGATTTATGGTAGCCGAAGTAATTTAGGTGAGTTTGGCATAGTTTGCTATGGTTAGTAGCATTTTTTTGTAATTTAAAAGTGATTGGGTTTATTTTGTTGTGGTAGGGGTTAGTTGGTGATGATTTAGAGTAGCCGAAGTAATTTAGGTGAGTCTGGCATAGTTTGTTATGATTTGTACACCTTTTTTGTAATTTTAAGATGATATGGTTTGGTTTGTTGTAGTAAGGAATAGTTGGGGGTGATTTACGGTAGCCGAAGTAATTTAGGTGATTCTGGTATAGTTTGTTATGATTTTTAGCATTTTTTTGTAATTTTAAAGTGATTGGGTTTAGTTTGTTGCTGTAAAGTGTAGTTGGGGGTGATTTTTGATAGCCGAAGTAATTTATGTGAGTTTGGCATAGTTTGCTATGGTTAGTAGCATTTTTTTGTAATTTAAAAGTGATTGGGTTTAGTTTGTTTTGGTAAGGGTTAGTTGGTGATGATTTATGGTAGCCGAAGTAATTTAGGTGAGTTTGGCACAGTTTTCTATGGTTAGTAGCATTTTTTTGTAATTTAAAAGTGATTGGGTTTATTTTGTTGTGGTAAGGGTTAGTTGGTGATGATTTAGAGTAGCCGAAGTAATTTAGATGAGTCTGGCATAGTTTGTTATGATTTGTACACCTTTTTTGTAATTTTAAGATGATATGGTTTGGTTTGTTGTAGTAAGGAATAGTTGGGGGTGATTTACGGTAGCCGAAGTAATTTAGGTGATTCTGGTATAGTTTGTTATGATTTTTAGCATTTTTTTGTAATTTTAAAGTGATTGGGTTTATTTTGTTGCTGTAAAGTGTAGTTGGGGGTGATTTTTGATAGCCGAAGTAATTTAGGTGAGTTTGGCATAGTTTGCTATGGTTAGTAGCATTTTTTTGTAATTTAAAAGTGATTGGGTTTAGTTTGTTGTGGTAAGGGTTAGTTGGTGATGATTTAGAGTAGCCGAAGTAATTTATGTTGGTCTGGCATAGTTTGTTATGATTTGAACACCTTTTTTTGTAATTTTAAGATGATATGGTTTGGTTTGTTGTGGTAAGGGATAGTTGGGGGTGATTTACGGTAGCCGAAATAATTTAGGTGATTCTGGTATAGTTTGTTATGATTTTTAGCATTTTTTTGTAATTTTAAAGTGATTGGGCTTAGTTTGTTGCTGTAAAGTGTAGTTGGGGGTGATTTTTGATAGCCGAAGTAATTTAGGTGAGTTTGTCATAGTTTGCTATGGTTAGTAGCATTTTTTTGTAATTAAAAGTGATTGGGTTTAGTTTGTTGTGGTAAGGGTTAGTTGGTGATGATTTATGGTAGCCGAAGTAATTTAGGTGAGTTTGGCATAGTTTGCTATGGTTAGTAGCATTTTTTTGTAATTTAAAAGTGATTGGGTTTAGTTTGTTGTGGTAAGGGTTAGTTGGTGATGATTTAGAGTAGCCGAAGTAATTTAGGTGAGTCTGGCATAGTTTGTTATGATTTGTACACCTTTTTTTGTTATTTTAAGATGATATGGTTTGGTTTGTTGTGGTAAGGGATAGTTGGGGGTGATTTACGGTAGCCGAAGTAATTTAGGTGATTCTGGTATAGTTTGTTATGATTTTTAGCATTTTTTTGTAATTTTAAAATAATTGGGCTTAGTTTGTTGCTGTAAAGTGTAGTTGGGGGTGACTTTTGATAGCCGAAGTACTTTAGGTTAGTTTCGCATAGTTTGCTATGGTTAGTAGCATTTTTTTGTAATTTAAAAGTGATTGGGGTTAGTTTGTTTTGGTAAGGGTTAGTTGGTGATGATTTAGGGTAGCCGAAGTAATTTAGGTGAGTTTGGCATAGTTTGCTATGGTTAGTAGCATTTTTTTGTAATTTAAAAGTGATTGGGTTTAGTTTGTTGTGGTAAGGGTTAGTTGGTGATGATTTAGAGTAGCCGAAGTAATTTAGGTGAGTCTGGCATAGTTTGTTATGATTTGTACACCTTTTTTTGTAATTTTAAGATGATATGGTTTGGTTTGTTGTGGTAAGGGATAGTGGGGGGTGATTTACGGTAGCCGAAGTAATTTAGGTGATTCTGGTATAGTTTGTTATGATTTTTAGCATTTTTTTGTAATTTTAAAGTGATTGGGCTTAGTTTGTTGCTGTAAAGTGTAGTTGGGGGTGATTTTTGATAGCCGAAGTAATTTAGGTCATTTTGGCATAGTTTGCTATGGGTAGTAAAATTTTTTTGTAATTTAAAAGTGATTGGGTTTAGTTTGTTGTGGTAAGGGTTAGTTGGTTATGATTTATGGTAGCCGAAGTAATTTAGGTGAGTTTGGCATAGTTTGCTATGGTTAGTGGCATTTTTTTGTAATTTAAAAGTGATTGGGTTTAGTTTGTTGCTGTAAAGTGTATTTGGGGGTGATTTTTGATAGCCGAAGTAATTTAGGTGAGTTTGGCATAGTTTGCTATGGTTAGTAGCATTTTTTTGTTATTTAAAAGTGATTGGCTTTAGTTTGTTGTGGTAAGGGTTAGTTGGTGATGATTTAGAGTAGCCGAAGTAATTTAGGTGAGTCTGGCATAGTTTGTTATGATTTGTACACCTTTATTTGTAATTTTAAGATGATATGGTTTGGTTTATTGTGGAAAGGAATAGTTGGGGGTAATTTACGGTAGCCGAAGTAATTTAGGTGATTCTGGTATAGTTTGTTATGATTTTTAGCATTTTTTTGTAATTTTAAAGCGATTGGGCTTAGTTTGTTGCTGTAAAGTGTAGTTGGGGGTGATTATTGATAGCCGAAGTAATTTAGGTGAGTTTGGCATAGTTTGCTATGGTTAGTAGCATTTTTTTGTAATTTAAAAGTGATTGGGTTTAGTTTGTTGTGGTAAGGGTTAGTTGGTGATGATTTATGGTAGCCGAAGTAATTTAGGTGAGTTTGGCATAGTTTGCTATGGTTAGTAGCATTTTTTTGTAATTTAAAAGTGATTGGGTTTAGTTTGTTGTGGTAAGGGTTAGTTGGTGATGATTTAGAGTAGCCGAAGTAATTTAGGTGAGTCTGGCATAGTTTGTTATGATTTGTACACCTTTTTTTGTAATTTTAAGATGATATGGTTTGGTTTGTTGTAGTAAGGAATAGTTGGGGGTGATTTACGGTAGCCGAAGTAATTTAGGTGATTCTGGTATAGTTTGTTATGATTTTTAGCATTTTTTTGTAATTTTAAAGTGATTGGGTTTAGTTTGTTGCTGTAAAGTGTAGTTGGGGGTGATTTTTGATAGCCGAAGTAATTTAGGTGAGTTTGGCATAGTTTGCTACGGTTAGTAGCATTTTTTTGTAATTTAAATGTGATTGGGTTTAGTTTGTTGTGGTAAGGGTTAGTTGGTGATGATTTATGGTAGCCGAAGTAATTTAGGTGAGTTTGGCATAGTTTGCTATGGTTAGTAGCATTTTTTTGTAATTTAAAAATGATTGGGTTTAGTTTGTTGTGGTAAGGGTTAGTTGGTGATGATTTAGAGTAGCCGAAGTAATTTAGGTGAGTCTGGCATAGTTTGTTATGATTTGTACACCTTTTTTTGTAATTTTAAGATGATATGGTTTGGTTTGTTGTGGTAAGGGATAGTTGGGGGTGATTTACGGTAGCCGAAGTAATTTAGGTGATTCTGGTATAGTTTGTTATGATTTTTAGCATTTTTTTGTAATTTTAAAGTTATTGGGCTTAGTTTGTTGCTGTAAAGTGTAGTTGGGGGTGATTTTTGATAGCCGAAGTAATTTAGGTGAGTTTGGCAGAGTTTGCTATGGTTAGTAGCATTTTTTTGTAATTTAAAAGTGATTGGGTTTAGTTTGTTGTGGTAAGGGTTAGTTGGTGATGATTTATTTTAGCCGAAGTAATTTAGGTGAGTTTGGCATAGTTTGCTACGGTTAGTAGCATTTTTTTGTAATTTTAAAGTGATTGGGCTAAGTTTGTTGCTGTAAAGTGTCGTTGGGGGTGATTTTTGATAGCCGAAGTAATTTAGGTGAGTTTGGCATAGTTTGCTACGGTTAGTAGCATTTTTTTGTAATTTAAAAGTGATTGGGTTTAGTTTGTTGTGGTAAGGGTTAGTTGGTGATGATTTATGGTAGCCGAAGTAATTTAGGTGCGTTTGGCATAGTTTGCTATGGTTAGTAGCATTTTTTTGTAATTTAAAAATGATTGGGTTTAGTTTGTTGTGGTAAGGGTTAGTTGGTGATGATTTAGAGTAGCCGAAGTAATTTAGGTGAGTCCGGCATAGTTTGTTATGATTTGTACACCTTTTTTTGTAATTTTAAGATGATATGGTTTGGTTTGTTGTGGTAAGGGATAGTTGGGGGTGATTTACGGTAGCCGAAGTAATTTAGGTGATTCTGGTATAGTTTGTTATGATTTTTAGCATTTTTTTGTAATTTTAAAGTGATTGGGCTAAGTTTGTTGCTGTAAAGTGTAGTTGGGGGTGATTTTTGATAGCCGAAGTAATTCAGGTGAGTTTGGCATAGTTTGCTACGGTTAGTAGATTTTTTTGTAATTTAAAAGTGATTGGGTTTAGTTTGTTGTGGTAAGGGTTAGTTGGTGATGACTTATGGTAGCCGAAGTAATTTAGGTGAGTTTGGCATAGTTTGCTATGGTTAGTAGCATTTTTTTGTAATTTAAAAGTGATTGGGTTTAGTTTGTTGTGGTAAGGGTTAGTTGGTGATGATTTAGAGTAGCCGAAGTAATTTATGAGAGTCTGGCATAGTTTGTTATGATTAGAACACCTTTTTTTGTAATTTTAAGATGATATGGTTTGGTTTGTTGTGGTAAGGGATAGTTGGGGGTGATTTACGGTAGCCGAAATAATTTAGGTGATTCTGGTATAATTTGTTATGATTTTTAGCATTTTTTTGTAATTTTAAAGAGATTGGGCTTAGTTTGTTGCTGTAAAGTGTAGTTGGGGGTGATTATTGATAGCCGAAGTAATTTAGGTGAGTTTGGCATAGTTTGCTATGGTTAGTAGCATTTTTTTGTAATTTAAAAGTAATTGGGTTTAGTTTGTTGTGGTAAGGGTTAGTTGGTGATGATTTATGGTAGCCGAAGTAATTTAGGTGAGTTTGGCATAGTTTGCTATGATTAGTAGCTTTTTTTGTAATTTAAAAGTGATTGGGTTTAGTTTGTTGTGGTAAGGGTTAGTTGGTGATGATTTAGAGAAGCCGAAGGAATTTAGGTGAGTCTGGCATAGTTTGTTATGATTTGTACACCTTTTTTTGTAATTTTAAGATGATATGGTTTGGTTTGTTCTGGTAAGGGATAGTTGGGGGTGATTTACGGTAGCCGAAGTAATTTAGGTGATTCTGGTATAGTTTGTTATGATTTTTAGCATTTTTTTGTAATTTTAAAGTGATTGGGTTTAGTTTGTTGAGGTAAGGGTTAGTTGGTGATGACTTATGGTAGCCGAAGTAATTTAGGTGAGTTTGGCATAGTTTGCTATGGTTAGTAGCATTTTTTTGTAATTTAAAAGTGATTGGGTTTAGTTTGTTGTGGTAAGGGTTAGTTGGTGATGATTTAGAGTAGCCGAAGTAATTTATGAGAGTCTGGCATAGTTTGTTATGATTTGAACACCTTTTTTTGTAATTTTAAGATGATATGGTTTGGTTTGTTGTGGTAAGGGATAGTTGGGGGTGATTTACGGTAGCCGAAATAATTTAGGTGATTCTGGTATAGTTTGTTATGATTTTTAGCATTTTTTTGTAATTTTAAAGAGATTGGGCTTAGTTTGTTGCTGTAAAGTGTAGTTGGGGGTGATTATTGATAGCCGAAGTAATTTAGGTGAGTTTGGCATAGTTTGCTATGGTTAGTAGCATTTTTTTGTAATTTAAAAGTAATTGGGTTTAGTTTGTTGTGGTAAGGGTTAGTTGGTGATGATTTATGGTAGCCGAAGTAATTTAGGTGAGTTTGGCATAGTTTGCTATGATTAGTAGCTTTTTTTGTAATTTAAAAGTGATTGGGTTTAGTTTGTTGTGGTAAGGGTTAGTTGGTGATGATTTAGAGAAGCCGAAGGAATTTAGGTGAGTCTGGCATAGTTTGTTATGATTTGTACACCTTTTTTTGTAATTTTAAGATGATATGGTTTGATTTGTTCTGGTAAGGGATAGTTGGGGGTGATTTACGGTAGCCGAAGTAATTTAGGTGATTCTGGTATAGTTTGTTATGATTTTTAGCATTTTTTTGTAATTTTAAAGTGATTGGGTTTAGTTTGTTGTGGTAAGGGTTAGTTGGTGATGATTTAGAGTATCCGAAGTAATTTAGGTGAGTCTGGCATAGTTTGTTATGATTTGTACACCTTTTTTTGTAATTTTAAGATGATATGGTTTGGTTTGTTGTGGTAAGGGATAGTTGGGGGTGATTTACGGTAGCCGAAGTAATTTAGGTGATTCTGGTATAGTTTGCTATGATTTTTAGCATTTTTTTGTAATTTTAAAGTGATTGGGCTTAGTTTGTTGCTGTAAAGTGTAGTTGGGGGTGATTTTTGATAGCCGAAGTAATTTCGGTGAGTTTGGCATAGTTTGCTATGATTAGTAGCATTTTTTTGTAATTTAAAAGTAATTGGGTTTAGTTTGTTGTGGTATGAGTTAGTTGGTGATGATTTATGGTAGCCGAAGTAATTTAGGTGAGTTTGGCATAGTTTGCTATAGTTAGTAGCATTTTTTTGTAATTTAAAAGTGATTAGGTTTAGTTTGTTGTGGTAAGGGTTAGTTGGTGATGATTTAGAGTAGCCGAAGTAATTTAGGTGAGTCTGGCATAGTTTGTTATGATTTGTACACCTTTTTTTGTAATTTTAAGATGATATGGTTTGGTTTGTAGTGGTAAGGGATAGTTGGGGGTGATTTACGGTAGCCGAAGTAATTTAGGTGATTCTGGTATAGTTTGTTATGATTTTTAGCATTTTTTGTAATTTTAAAGTGATTGGGCTTAGTTTGTTACTGTAAAGTGTAGTTGGGGGTAATTTTTGATAGCCGAAGTAATTTAGGTGAGTTTGGTAGAGTTTGCTATGGTTAGTAGCATTTTTTTGTAATTTAAAAGTGATTGGGTTTAGTTTGTTGTGGTAAGAGTTAGTTGGTGATGATTTATGGTAGCCGAAGTAATTTAGGTGAGTTTGGCATAGTTTGCTATGGTTAGTAGCATTTTTTTGTAATTTTAAAGTGATTGGGCTAAGTTTGTTGCTGTAAAGTGTAGTTGGGGGAGATTTTTGATAGCCGAAGTAATTTAGGTGAGTTTGGCATAGTTTGCTATGGTTAGTAGCATTTTTTTGTAATTTAAAAGTGATTGGGTTTAGTTTGTTGTGGTAAGGGTTAGTTGGTGATGATTTAGAGTAGCCGAAGTAATTTAGGTTAGTCTGGCATAGTTTGTTATGATTTGTACACCTTTTTTTGTTATTTTAAGATGATATGGTTTGGTTTGTTGTGGTAAGGTATAGTTGGGGGTGATTTACGGTAGCCGAAGTAATTTAGGTGATTCTGTTATAGTTTGTTATGATTTTTAGCATTTTTTTGTAATTTTAAAGGAATTGGGCTTAGTTTGTTGCTGTAAAGTGTAGTTGGGGGTGACTTTTGATAGCCGAAGTAATTTAGGTTAGTTTCGCATAGCTTGCTATGGTTAGTAGCATTTTTTTGTAATTTAAAAGTGATTGGGTTTAGTTTGTTTTGGTAAGGGTTAGTTGGTGATGATTTATGGTAGCCGAAGTAATTTAGGTGAGTTTGGCATAGTTTGCTATGGTTAGTAGCATTTTTTTGTAATTTAAAAGTGATTGGGTTTAGTTTGTTGTGGTAAGGGTTAGTTGGTGATGATTTAGAGTAGCCGAAGTAATTTAGGTTAGTCTGGCATAGTTTGTTATGATTTGTACACCTTTTTTTGTTATTTTAAGATGATATGGTTTGGTTTGTTGTGGTAAGGTATAGTTGGGGGTGATTTACGGTAGCCGAAGTAATTTAGGTGATTCTGTTATAGTTTGTTATGATTTTTAGCATTTTTTTGTAATTTTAAAGGAATTGGGCTTAGTTTGTTGCTGTAAAGTGTAGTTGGGGGTGACTTTTGATAGCCGAAGTAATTTAGGTTAGTTTCGCATAGCTTGCTATGGTTAGTAGCATTTTTTTGTAATTTAAAAGTGATTGGGTTTAGTTTGTTTTGGTAAGGGTTAGTTGGTGATGATTTATGGTAGCCGAAGTAATTTAGGTGAGTTTGGCATAGTTTGCTATGGTTAGTAGCATTTTTTTGTAATTTAAAAGTGATTGGGTTTAGTTTGTTGTGGTAAGGGTTAGTTGGTGATGATTTAGAGTAGCCGAAGTAATTTAGGTGAGTCTGGCATAGTTTGTTATGATTTGTACACCTTTTTTTGTAATTTTAAGATGATATGGTTTGGTTTGTTGTGGTAAGGGATAGTTGGGGGTGATTTACGGTAGCCGAAGTAATTTAGGTGATTCTGGTATATTTTGTTATGATTTTTAGCATTTTTTTGTAATTTTAAAGTGATTGGGCTTAGTTTGTTGCTGTAAAGTGTAGTTGGGGGTGATTTTTGATAGCCGAAGTAATTTAGGTGATTTTGGCATAGTTTGCTATGGTTAGTAGAATTTTTTTGTAATTTAAAAGTGATTGGGTTTAGTTTGTTGTGGTAAGGGTTAGTTGGTGATGATTTATGGTAGCCGAAGTAATTTAGGTGAGTTTGGCATAGTTTGCTATGGTTAGTAGCATTTTTTTGTAATTTAAAAGTGATTGGGTTTAGTTTGTTGTGGTAAGGGTTAGTTGGTGATGACTTAGAGTAGCCGAAGTAATTTAGGTGAGTCTGGCATAGTTTGTTATGATTTGTACACCTTTTTTTGTAATTTTAAGATGATATGGTTTGGTTTGTTGTGGTAAGGGATAGTTGGGGGTGATTTACGGTAGCCGAAGTAATTTAGGTGATTCTGGTATAGTTTGTTATGATTTTTAGCATTTTTTTGTAATTTTAAAGTGATTGGGCTTAGTTTGTTGCTGTAAAGTGTAGTTGGGGGTGAGTTTTGATAGCCGAAGTAATTTAGGTGATTTTGGCATAGTTTGCTATGGTTAATAGAATTTTTTTGTAATTTAAAAGTGATTGGGTTTAGTTTGTTGTGGTAAGGGTTAGTTGGTGATGATTTATGGTAGCCGAAGTAATTTAGGTGAGTTTGGCATAGTTTGCTATGGTTAGTAGCATTTTTTTGTAATTTAAAAGTGATTGGGTTTAGTTTGTTGTGGTAAGGGTTAGTTGGTGATGATTTAGAGTAGCCGAAGTAATTTAGGTGAGTCTGGCATAGTTTGTTATGATTTGTACACCTTTTTTTGTAATTTTAAGATGATATGGTTTGGTTTGTTGTGGTAAGGGATAGTTGGGGTTGATTTACGGTAGCCGAAGTAATTTAGGTGATTCTGGTATAGTTTGTTAAGATTTTTAACATTTTTTTGTAATTTTAAAGTGATTGGGCTTAGTTTGTTGCTGTAAAGTGTAGTTGGGGGTGATTTTTGATAGCCGAAGTAATTTAGGTGAGTTTGGCATAGTTTGCTATGGTTAGTAGCATTTTTTTGTAATTTAAAATTGATTGGCTTTAGTTTGTTGTGGTAAGGGTTAGTTGGTGATGATTTAGAGTAGCCGAAGTAATTTAGGTGAGTCTGGCATAGTTTGTTATGATTTGTACACCTTTTTTTGTAATTTTAAGATGATATGGTTTGGTTTATTGTGGAAAGGAATAGTTGGGGGTAATTTACGGTAGCCGAAGTAATTTAGGTGATTCTGGTATAGTTTGTTATGATTTTTAGCATTTTTTTGTAATTTTAAAGTGACTGGGCTTAGTTTGTTGCTGTAAAGTGTAGTTGGGGGTGATTTTTGATAGCCGAAGTAATTTAGGTGTGTTTGGCATAGTTTGCTATGGTCAGTAGCATTTTTTTGTAATTTAAAAGTGATTGGGTTTAGTTTGCTGTGGTAAGGGTTAGTTGGTGATGATTTATGGTAGCCGAAGTAATTTAGGTGAGTTTGGCATAGTTTGCTATGGTTAGTAGCATTTTTTTGTAATTTAAATTGATTGGGTTTAGTTTGTTGTGGTAAGGGTTAGTTGGTGATGATTTAGAGTAGCCGAAGTAATTTAGGTGAGTCTGGCATAATTTGTTATGATTTGTACACCTTTTTTGTAATTTTAAGATGACATGGTTTGGTTTGTTGTGGTAAGGGATAGTTGGGGGTGATTTACGGTAGCCGAAGTAATTTAGGTGATTCTGGTATAGTTTGTTATGATTTTTAGCATTTTTTTGTAATTTTAAAGGAATTGGGCTTAGTTTGTTGCTGTAAAGTGTAGTTGGGGGTGACTTTTGATAGCCGAAGTAATTTAGGTTAGTTTCGCATAGCTTGCTATGGTTAGTAGCATTTTTTTGTAATTTAAAAGTGATTGGGTTTAGTTTGTTTTGGTAAGGGTTAGTTGGTGATGATTTATGGTAGCCGAAGTAATTTAGGTGAGTTTGGCATAGTTTGCTATGGTTAGTAGCATTTTTTTGTAATTTAAAAGTGATTGGGTTTAGTTTGTTGTGGTAAGGGTTAGTTGGTGATGATTTAGAGTAGCCGAAGTAATTTAGGTTAGTCTGGCATAGTTTGTTATGATTTGTACACCTTTTTTTGTTATTTTAAGATGATATGGTTTGGTTTGTTGTGGTAAGGTATAGTTGGGGGTGATTTACGGTAGCCGAAGTAATTTAGGTGATTCTGTTATAGTTTGTTATGATTTTTAGCATTTTTTTGTAATTTTAAAGGAATTGGGCTTAGTTTGTTGCTGTAAAGTGTAGTTGGGGGTGACTTTTGATAGCCGAAGTAATTTAGGTTAGTTTCGCATAGCTTGCTATGGTTAGTAGCATTTTTTTGTAATTTAAAAGTGATTGGGTTTAGTTTGTTTTGGTAAGGGTTAGTTGGTGATGATTTATGGTAGCCGAAGTAATTTAGGTGAGTTTGGCATAGTTTGCTATGGTTAGTAGCATTTTTTTGTAATTTAAAAGTGATTGGGTTTAGTTTGTTGTGGTAAGGGTTAGTTGGTGATGATTTAGAGTAGCCGAAGTAATTTAGGTGAGTCTGGCATAGTTTGTTGTGATTTGTACACCTTTTTTTGTAATTTTAAGATGATATGGTTTGATTTGTTGTGGTAAGAGATAGTTGGGGGTGATTTACGGTAGCCGAAGTAATTTAGGTGATTCTGGTATAGTTTGTTATGATTTTTAGCATTTTTTTGTAATTTTAAAGTGATTGGGCTTAGTTTGTTGCTGCAAAGTGTAGTTGGGGGTGATTTTTGATAGCCGAAGTAATTTAGGTGAGTTTGGCATAGTTTGCTATGGTTAGTAGCATTTTTTTGTAATTTAAATTGATTGGGTTTAGTTTGTTGTGGTAAGGGTTAGTTGGTGATGATTTATGGTAGCCGAAGTAATTTAGGTGAGTTTGGCATAGTTTGCTATGGTTAGTAGCATTTTTTTGTAATTTAAAAGTGATTGGGTTTAGTTTGTTGTGGTAAAGGTTAATTGGTGATGATTTAGAGTAGCCGAAGTAATTTAGGTGAGTCTGGCATAGTTTGTTATGATTTGTACACCTTTTTTTGTAATTTTAAGATGATATGGTTTGGTTTGTTGTGGTAAGGGATAGTTGGGGTTGATTTACGGTAGCCGAAGTAATTTAGGTGATTCTGGTATAGTTTGTTATGATTTTTAGCATTTTTTTGTAATTTTAAAGTGATTGGGCTTAGTTTGTTGCTGTAAAGTGTAGTTGGGGGTGAGTTTTGATAGCCGAAGTAATTTAGGTGATTTTGGCATAGTTTGCTATGGTTAGTAGAATTTTTTTGTAATTTAAAAGTGATTGGGTTTAGTTTGTTGTGGTAAGGGTTAGTTGGTGATGATTTATGGTAGCCGAAGTAATTTAGGTGAGTTTGGCATAGTTTGCTATGGTTAGTAGCATTTTTTTGTAATTTAAAAGTGATTGGGTTTAGTTTGTTGTGGTAAGGGTTAGTTGGTGATGATTTAGAGTAGCCGAAGTAATTTAGGTGAGTCTGGCATAGTTTGTTATGATTTGTACACCTTTTTTTGTAATTTTAAGATGATATGGTTTGGTTTGTTGTGGTAAGGGATAGTTGGGGTTGATTTACGGTAGCCGAAGTAATTTAGGTGATTCTGGTATAGTTTGTTAAGATTTTTAACATTTTTTTGTAATTTTAAAGTGATTGGGCTTAGTTTGTTGCTGTAAAGTGTAGTTGGGGGTGATTTTTGATAGCCGAAGTAATTTAGGTGAGTTTGGCATAGTTTGCTATGGTTAGTAGCATTTTTTTGTAATTTTAAGATGATATGGTTTGGTTTATTGTGGAAAGGAATAGTTGGGGGTAATTTACGGTAGCCGAAGTAATTTAGGTGATTCTGGTATAGTTTGTTATGATTTTTAGCATTTTTTTGTAATTTTAAAGTGACTGGGCTTAGTTTGTTGCTGTAAAGTGTAGTTGGGGGTGATTTTTGATAGCCGAAGTAATTTAGGTGTGTTTGGCATAGTTTGCTATGGTCAGTAGCATTTTTTTGTAATTTAAAAGTGATTGGGTTTAGTTTGCTCTGGTAAGGGTTAGTTGGTGATGATTTATGGTAGCCTAAGTAATTTAGGTGAGTTTGGCATAGTTTGCTATGGTTAGTAGCATTTTTTTGTAATTTAAATTGATTGGGTTTAGTTTGTTGTGGTAAGGGTTAGTTGGTGATGATTTAGTGTAGCCGAAGTAATTTAGGTGAGTCTGGCATAATTTGTTATGATTTGTACACCTTTTTTGTAATTTTAAGATGATATGGTTTGGTTTGTTGTGGTAAGGGATAGTTGGGGGTGATTTACGGTAGCCGAAGTAATTTAGGTGATTCTGGTATAGTTTGTTATGATTTTTAGCATTTTTTTGTAATTTTAAAGTGATTGGGCTTAGTTTGTTGCTGTAAAGTGTAGTTGGGGGTGATTTTTGATAGCCGAAGTAATTTAGGTGAGTTTGGCATAGTTTGCTATGGTTAGTAGCATTTTTTTGTAATTTAAAAGTGATTGGGTTTAGTTTGTTGTGGTAAGGGTTAGTTGGTGATGATTTATGGTAGCCGAAGTAATTTAGGTGAGTTTGGCATAGTTTGCTATGGTTAGTAGCATTTTTTTGTAATTTAAAAGTGATTGGGTTTAGTTTGTTGTGGTAAGGGTTAGTTGGTGATGATTTAGAGTAGCCGAAGTAATTTAGGTGAGTCTGGCATAGTTTGTTGTGATTTGTACACCTTTTTTTGTAATTTTAAGATGATATGGTTTGATTTGTTGTGGTAAGAGATAGTTGGGGGTGATTTACGGTAGCCAAAGTAATTTAGGTGATTCTGGTATAGTTTGTTATGATTTTTAGCATTTTTGTGTAATTTTAAAGTGATTGGGCTTAGTTTGTTGCTGCAAAGTGTAGTTGGGGGTGATTTTTGATAGCCGAAGTAATTTAGGTGAGTTTGGCATAGTTTGCTATGGTTAGTAGCATTTTTTTGTAATTTAAATTGGTTGGGTTTAGTTTGTTGTGGTAAGGGTTAGTTGGTGATGATTTATGGTAGCCGAAGTAATTTAGGTGAGTTTGGCATAGTTTGCTATGGTTAGTAGCATTTTTTTGTAATTTAAAAGTGATTGGGTTTAGTTTGTTGTGGTAAGGGTTAATTGGTGATGATTTAGAGTAGCCGAAGTAATTTAGGTGAGTCTGGCATAGTTTGTTATGATTTGTACACCTTTTTTTGTAATTTTAAGATGATATGGTTTGGTTTGTTGTGGTAAGGGATAGTTGGGGGTGATTTACGGTAGCCGAAGTAATTTAGGTGATTCTGGTATAGTTTGTTATGATTTTTAGCATTTTTTTGTAATTTTAAAGTGATTGGGCTTAGTTTGTTGCTGTAAAGTGTAGTTGGGGGTGATTTTTGATAGCCGAAGTAATTTAGGTGAGTTTGGCATAGTTTGCTATGGTTAGTAGCATTTTTTTGTAATTTAAAAGTGATTGGGTTTAGTTTGTTGTGGTAAGGGTTAGTTGGTGATGATTTATGGTAGCCGAAGTAATTTAGGTGAGTTTGGCATAGTTTGCTATGGTTAGTAGCATTTTTTTGTAATTTAAAATTGATTTGCTTTAGTTTGTTGTGGTAAGGGTTAGTTGGTGATGATTTAGAGTAGCCGAAGTAATTTAGGTGAGTCTGGCATAGTTTGTTATGATTTGTACACCTTTTTTTGTAATTTTAAGATGATATGGTTTGGTTTGTTGTGGTAAGGGATAGTTGGGGGTGATTTACGGTAGCCGAAGTAATTTAGGTGATTCTGGTATAGTTTGTTAAAATTTTTAACATTTTTTTGTAATTTTAAAGTGATTGGGCTTAGTTTGTTGCTGTAAAGTGTAGTTGGGGTTGATTTTTGATAGATGAAGTAATTTAGGTGAGTTTGGCATAGTTTGCTATGGTTAGTAGCATTTTTTTGTAATTTAAAATTGATTGGCTTTAGTTTGTTGTGGTAAGGGTTAGTTGGTGATGATTTAGAGTAGCCGAAGTAATTTAGGTGAGTTTGGCAGAGTCTGCTATGGTTAGTAGCATTTTTTTGTAATTTAAAAGTGATTGGGTTTAGTTTGTTGTGGTAAGGGTTAGTTGGTGATGATTTATGGTAGCCGAAGTAATTTAGGTGAGTTTGGCATAGTTTGCTATGGTTAGTAGCATTTTTTTGTAATTTAAAAGTGATTGGGTTTAGTTTGTTGTGGTAAGGGTTAGTTGGTGATGATTTATGGTAGCCGAAGTAATTTAGGTGAGTTTGGCATAGTTTGCTATGGTTAGTAGCATTTTTTTGTAATTTAAAAGTGATTGGGTTTAGTTTGTTGTGGAAAGGGTTAGTTGGTGATGATTTAGAGTAGCCGAAGTAATTTAGGTGAGTCTGGCATAGTTTGTTATGATTTGTACACCTTTTTTTGTAATTTTAAGATGATATGGTTTGGTTTGTTGTGGTAAGGGATAGTTGGGGGTGATTTACGGTAGCCGAAGTAATTTAGGTGATTCTGGTATAGTATGTTATGATTTTTAGCATTTTTTTGTAATTTTAAAGTGATTGGGCTTAGTTTGTTGCTGTAAAGTGTAGTTGGTGGTGATTTTTGATAGCCGAAGTAATTTAGGTGAGTTTGGCATAGTTTGCTATGGTTAGTACCATTTTTTTGTAATTTAAAAGTGATTGGGTTTAGTTTGTTGTGGTAAGGGTTAGTTGGTGATGATTTATGGTAGCCGAAGTAATTTAGGTGAGTTTGGCATAGTTTGCTATGGTTAGTAGCATTTTTTTGTAACTTAAATTGATTGGGTTTAGTTTGTTGTGGTAAGGGTTAGTTGGTGATGATTTACGGTAGCCGAAGTAATTTAGGTGATTCTGGTATAGTTTGTTAAGATTTTTAGCATTTTTTTGTAATTTTAAAGTGATTGGGCTTAGTTTGTTGCTGTAAAGTGTAGTTGGGGGTGATTTTTGATAGCCGAAGTAATTTAGGTGAGTTTGGCATAGTTTGCTATGGTTAGTAGCATTTTTTTGTAATTTAAAAGTGATTGGGTTTAGTTTGTTGTGGTAAGGGTTAGTTGGTGATGATTTATGGTAGCCGAAGTAATTTAGGTGAGTTTGGCATAGTTTGTTATGGTTAGTAGCATTTTTTTGTAATTTAAATTGATTGGGTTTAGTTTGTTGTGGTAAGGGTTAGTTGGTGATGATTTAGAGTAGCCGAAGTAATTTAGGTGAGTCTGGCATAGTTTGTTATGATTTGTACACCTTTTTTGTAATTTTAAGATGATATGGTTTGGTTTGTTGTAGTAATGGATAGTTGGGGGTGATTTACGGTAGCCGAAGTAATTTAGGTGATTCTGGTATAGTTTGTTATGATTTTTAGCATTTTTTTGTAATTTTAAAGTGATTGGGCTTAGTTTGTTGCTGTAAAGTGTAGTTGGGGGTGATTTTTGATAGCCGAAGTAATATAGGTGTGTTTGGCATAGTTTGCTATGGTTAGTAGCATTTTTTTGTAATTTAAAAATGATTGGGTTTAGTTTGTTGTGGTAAGGGTTAGTTGGTGATGATTTAGAGTAGCCGAAGTAATTTAGGTGAGTCTGGCATAGTTTGTTATGATTTGTACACCTTTTTTTGTAATTTTAAGATGATATGGTTTGGTTTGTTGTGGTAAGGGATAGTTGGGGGTGATTTACGGTAGCCAAAGTAATTTAGGTGATTCTGGTATAGTTTGTTATGATTTTTAGCATTTTTTTGTAAGTTTAAAGTGATTGGGCTAAGTTTGTTGCTGTAAAGTGTAGTTGGGGGTGATTTTTGATAGCCGAAGTAATTTAGGTGAGTTTGGCATAGTTTGCTACGGTTAGTAGCATTTTTTTGTAATTTAAAAGTGATTGGGTTTAGTTTGTTGTGGTAAGGGTTAATTGGTGATGATTTATGGTAGCCGAAGTAATTTAGGTGAGTTTGGCATAGTTTGCTATGGTTAGTAGCATTTTTTTGTAATTTAAAAATGATTGGGTTTAGTTTGTTGTGGTAAGGGTTAGTTGGTGATGATTTAGAGTAGCCGAAGTAATTTAGGTGAGTCTGGCATAGTTTGTTATGATTTGTACACCTTTTTTTGTAATTTTAAGATGATATGGTTTGGTTTGTTGTGGTAAGGGATAGTTGGGGGTGATTTACGGTAGCCGAAGTAATTTAGGTGATTCTTTTATAGTTTGTTATAATTTTTAGCATTTTTTTGTAATTTTAAAGTGATTGGGCTAAGTTTGTTGCTGTAAAGTGTAGTTGGGGGTGATTTTTGATAGCCGAAGTAATTTAGGTGAGTTTGGCATAGTTTGCTACGGTTAGTAGCATTTTTTTGTAATTTAAAAGTGATTGGGTTTAGTTTGTTGTGGTAAGGGTTAGTTGGTGATGATTTATGGTAGCCGAAGTAATTTAGGTGAGTTTGGCATAGTTTGCTATGGTTAATAGCATTTTTTTGTAATTTAAAATTGATTGGGTTTAGTTTGTTGTGGTAAGGGTTAGTTGGTGATGATTTAGAGTAGCCGAAGTAATTTAGGTGCGTCTGGCATAGTTTGTTATGATTTGTACACCTTTTTTTGTAATTTTAAGATGATATGGTTTGGTTTGTTGTGGTAAGGGATAGTTGGGGGTGATTTACGGTAGCCGAAGTAACTTAGGTGATTCTGGTATAGTTTGTTATGATTTTTAGCATTTTTTTGTAATTTTAAAGTGATTGGGCTTAGTTTGTTGCTGTAAAGTGTAGTTGGGGGTGATTTTTGATAGCCGAAGTAATTTAGGTGAGTTTGGCATAGTTTGCTTTGGTTAGTACCATTTTTTTGTAATTTAAAATTGATTGGCTTTAGTTTGTTGTGGTAAGGGTTAGTTGGTGATGATTTAGAGTAGCCGAAGTAATTTAGGTGAGTCTGGCATAGTTTGTTATGATTTGTACACCTTTTTTTGTAATTTTAAGATGATATGGTTTGGTTTGTTGTGGTAAGGGATAGTTGGGGGTGATTTACGGTAGCCGAAGTAACTTAGGTGATTCTGGTATAGTTTGTTATGATTTTTAGCATTTTTTTGTAATTTTAAAGTGATTGGGCTTAGTTTGTTGCTGTAAAGTGTAGTTGGGGGTGATTTTTGATAGCCGAAGTAATTTAGGTGAGTTTGGCATAGTTTGCTTTGGTTAGTACCATTTTTTTGTAATTTAAAATTGATTGGCTTTAGTTTGTTGTGGTAAGGGTTAGTTGGTGATGATTTAGAGTAGCCGAAGTAATTTAGGTGATTCTGGCATAGTTTGTTAAGATTTTTAACATTTTTTTGTAATTTTAAAGTGATTGGGCTTAGTTTGTTGCTGTAAAGTGTAGTTGGGGGTGATTTTTGATAGCCGAAGTAATTTAGGTGAGTTTGGCATAGTTTGCTATGGTTAGTAGCATTTTTTTGTAATTTAAAATTGATTGGCTTTAGTTTGTTGTGGTAAGGGTTAGTTGGTGATGATTTAGAGTAGCCGAAGTAATTTAGGTGAGTCTGGCATAGTTTGTTATGATTTGTACACCTTTTTTTGTAATTTTAAGATGATATGGTTTGGTTTATTGTGGAAAGGAATAGTTGGGGGTAATTTACGGTAGCCGAAGTAATTTAGGTGATTCTGGTATAGTTTGTTATGATTTTTAGCATTTTTTTGTAATTTTAAAGTGACTGGGCTAAGTTTGTTGCTGTAAAGTGTAGTTGGGGGTGATTTTTGATAGCCGAAGTAATTTAGGTGTGTTTGGCATAGTTTGCTATGGTCAGTAGCATTTTTTTGTAATTTAAAAGTGATTGGGTTTAGTTTGCTGTGGTAAGGGTTAGTTGGTGATGATTTATGGTAGCCGAAGTAATTTAGGTGAGTTTGGCATAGTTTGCTATGGTTAGTAGCATTTTTTTGTAATTTAAATTGATTGGGTTTAGTTTGTTGTGGTAAGGGTTAGTTGGTGATGATTTAGTGTAGCCGAAGTAATTTAGGTGAGTCTGGCATAATTTGTTATGATTTGTACACCTTTTTTGTAATTTTAAGATGATATGGTTTGGTTTGTTGTGGTAAGGGATAGTTGGGGGTGATTTACGGTAGCCGAAGTAATTTAGGTGATTCTGGTATAGTTTGTTATGATTTTTAGCATTTTTTTGTAATTTTAAAATGATTGGGCTTAGTTTGTTGCTGTAAAGTGTAGTTGGGGGTGATTTTTGATAGCCGAAGTAATTTAGGTGAGTTTGGCATAGTTTGCTATGGTTAGTAGCATTTTTTTGTAATTTAAAAGTGATTGGGTTTAGTTTGTTGTGGTAAGGGTTAGTTGGTGATGACTTATGGTAGCCGAAGTAATTTAGGTGAGTTTGGCATAGTTTGCTATGGTTAGTAGCATTTTTTTGTAATTTAAAAGTGATTGGGTTTAGTTTGTTGTGGTAAGGGTTAGTTGGTGATGATTTAGAGTAGCCGAAGTAATTTAGGTGAGTCTGGCATAGTTTGTTGTGATTTGTACACCTTTTTTTGTAATTTTAAGATGATATGGTTTGATTTGTTGTGGTAAGAGATAGTTGGGGGTGATTTACGGTAGCCGAAGTAATTTAGGTGATTCTGGTATAGTTTGTTATGATTTTTAGCATTTTTTTGTAATTTTAAAGTGATTGGGCTTAGTTTGTTGCTGCAAAGTGTAGTTGGGGGTGATTTTTGATAGCCGAAGTAATTTAGGTGAGTTTGGCATAGTTTGCTATGGTTAGTAGCATTTTTTTGTAATTTAAATTGATTGGGTTTAGTTTGTTGTGGTAAGGGTTAGTTGGTGATGATTTATGGTAGCCGAAGTAATTTAGGTGAGTTTGGCATAGTTTGCTATGGTTAGTAGCATTTTTTTGTAATTTAAAAGTGATTGGGTTTAGTTTGTTGTGGTAAGGGTTAATTGGTGATGATTTAGAGTAGCCGAAGTAATTTAGGTGAGTCTGGCATAGTTTGTTATGATTTGTACACCTTTTTTTGTAATTTTAAGATGATATGGTTTGGTTTGTTGTGGTAAGGGATAGTTGGGGGTGATTTACGGTAGCCGAAGTAATTTAGGTGATTCTGGTATAGTTTGTTATGATTTTTAGCATTTTTTTGTAATTTTAAAGTGATTGGGATTAGTTTGTTGCTGTAAAGTGTAGTTGGGGGTGATTTTTGATAGCCGAAGTAATTTAGGTGAGTTTGGCATAGTTTGCTATGGTTAGTAGCATTTTTTTGTAATTTAAAAGTGATTGTGTTTAGTTTGTTGTGGTAAGGGTTAGTTGGTGATGATTTATGGTAGCCGAAGTAATTTAGGTGAGTTTGGCATAGTTTGCTATGGTTAGTAGCATTTTTTTGTAACTTAAATTGATTGGGTTTAGTTTCTTGTGGTAAGGGTTAGTTGGTGATGATTTCCGGTAGCCGAAGTAATTTAGGTGATTCTGGTATAGTTTATTAAGATTTTTAGCATTTTTTTGTAATTTTAAAGTGATTGGGCTTAGTTTGTAGCTGTAAAGTGTAGTTGGGGGTGATTTTTGATAGCCGAAGTAATTTAGCTGAGTTTGGCATAGTTTCCTATGGTTAGTAGCATTTTTTTGTAATTTAAAATTGATTTGCTTTAGTTTGTTGTGGTAAGGGTTAGTTGGTGATGATTTAGAGTAGCCGAAGTAATTTAGGTGAGTCTGGCATAGTTTGTTATGATTTGTACACCTTTTTTTGTAATTTTAAGATGATATGGTTTGGTTTGTTGTGGTAAGGGATAGTTGGGGGTGATTTACGGTAGCCGAAGTAATTTAGGTGATTCTGGTATAGTTTGTTAAAATTTTTAACATTTTTTTGTAATTTTAAAGTGATTGGGCTTAGTTTGTTGCTGTAAAGTGTAGTTGGGGTTGATTTTTGATAGCCGAAGTAATTTAGGTGAGTTTGGCATAGTTTGCTATGGTTAGTAGCATTTTTTTGTAATTTAAAATTGATTGGCTTTAGTTTGTTGTGGTAAGGGTTAGTTGGTGATGATTTAGAGTAGCCGAAGTAATTTATTTGAGTTTGGCAGAGTCTGCTATGGTTAGTAGCATTTTTTTGTAATTTAAAAGTGATTGGGTTTAGTTTGTTGTAGTAAGGGTTAGTTGGTGATGATTTATGGTAGCCGAAGTAATTTAGGTGAGTTTGGCATAGTTTGCTATGGTTAGTAGCATTTTTTTGTAATTTAAAAGTGATTGGGTTTAGTTTGTTGTGGTAAGGGTTAGTTGGTGATGATTTTTGATAGCCGAAGTAATTTAGGTGAGTTTGGCATAGTTTGCTATGGTTAGTACCATTTTTTTGTAATTTAAAAGTGATTGGGTTTAGTTTGTTGTGGTAAGGGTTAGTTGGTGATGATTTATGGTAGCCGAAGTAATTTAGGTGAGTTTGGCATAGTTTGCTATGGTTAGTAGCATTTTTTTGTAACTTAAATTGATTGGGTTTAGTTTGTTGTGGTAAGGGTTAGTTGGTGATGATTTACGGTAGCCGAAGTAATTTAGGTGATTCTGGTATAGTTTGTTAAGATTTTTAGCATTTTTTTGTAATTTTAAAGTGATTGGGCTTAGTTTGTTGCTGTAAAGTGTAGTTGGGGGTGATTTTTGATAGCCGAAGTAATTTAGGTGAGTTTGGCATAGTTTGCTATGGTTAGTAGCATTTTTTTGTAATTTAAAAGTGATTGGGTTTAGTTTGTTGTGGTAAGGGTTAGTTGGTGATGATTTATGGTAGCCGAAGTAATTTAGGTGAGTTTGGCATAGTTTGTTATGGTTAGTAGCATTTTTTTGTAATTTAAATTGATTGGGTTTAGTTTGTTGTGGTAAGGGTTAGTTGGTGATGATTTAGAGTAGCCGAAGTAATTTAGGTGAGTCTGGCATAGTTTGTTATGATTTGTACACCTTTTTTGTAATTTTAAGATGATATGGTTTGGTTTGTTGTAGTAATGGATAGTTGGGGGTGATTTACGGTAGCCGAAGTAATTTAGGTGATTCTGGTATAGTTTGTTATGATTTTTAGCATTTTTTTGTAATTTTAAAGTGATTGGGCTTAGTTTGTTGCTGTAAAGTGTAGTTGGGGGTGATTTTTGATAGCCGAAGTAATTTAGGTGTGTTTGGCATAGTTTGCTATGGTTAGTAGCATTTTTTTGTAATTTAAAAATGATTGGGTTTAGTTTGTTGTGGTAAGGGTTAGTTGGTGATGATTTAGAGTAGCCGAAGTAATTTAGGTGAGTCTGGCATAGTTTGTTATGATTTGTACACCTTTTTTTGTAATTTTAAGATGATATGGTTTGGTTTATTGTGGTAAGAGATAGTTGGGGGTAATTTACGGTAGCCGAAGTAATTTAGGTGATTCTGGTATAGTTTGTTATGATTTTTAGCATTTTTTTGTAATTTTAAAGTGATTGGGATTAGTTTGTTGCTGTAAAGTTTAGTTGGGGGTGATTTTTGATAGCCGAAGTAATTTAGGTGAGTTTGGCATAGTTTGCTATGGTTAGTAGCATTTTTTTGTAATTTAAAAGTGATTGGGTTTAGTTTGTTGTGGTAAGGGTTAGTTGGTGATGATTTATGGTAGCCGAAGTAATTTAGGTGAGTTTGGCATAGTTTGCTATGGTTAGTAGCATTTTTTTGTAATTTAAATTGATTGGGTTTAGTTTGTTGTGGTAAGGGTTAGTTGGTGATGATTTAGAGTAGCCGAAGTAATTTAGGTGAGTCTGGCATAGTTTGTTATGATTTGTACACCTTTTTTGTAATTTTAAGATGATATGGTTTGGTTTGTTGTGGTAATGGATAGTTGGGGGTGATTTACGGTAGCCGAAGTAATTTAGGTGATTCTGGTATAGTTTGTTATAATTTTTAGCATTTTTTTGTAATTTTAAAGTGATTGGGCTTAGTTTGTTGCTGTAAAGTGTAGTTGGGGGTGATTTTTGATAGCCGAAGTAATTTAGGTGTGTTTGGCATAGTTTGCTATGGTTAGTAGCCTTTTTTTGTAATTTAAAAATGATTGGGTTTAGTTTGTTGTGGTAAGGGTTAGTTGGTGATGATTTAGAGTAGCCGAAGTAATTTAGGTGAGTCTGGCATAGTTTGTTATGATTTGTACACCTTTTTTTGTAATTTTAATATGATATGGTTTGGTTTGTTGTGGTAAGGGATAGTTGGGGGTGATTTACGGTAGCCGAAGTAATTTAGGTGATTCTGGTATAGTTTGTTATGATTTTTAGCATTTTTGTGTAATTTTTAAATGACTGGGCTAAGTTTGTTGCTGTAAAGTGTAGTTGGGGGTGATTTTTGATAGCCGAAGTAATTTAGGTGAGTTTGGCAGAGTTTGCTACGGTAAGTAGCATTTTTTTGTAATTTAAAAGTGATTGGGTTTAGTTTGTTGTGGTAAGGGTTAGTTGGTAATGATTTATGGTAGCCGAAGTAATTTAGGTGAGTTTGGCATAGTTTGCTATGGTTAGTAGCATTTTTTTGTAATTTAAAAGTGATTGGGTTTAGTTTGTTGTGGTAAGGGTTAGTTGGTGATGATTTATGGTAGCCGAAGTAATTTAGGTGAGTTTGGCATAGTTTGCTATGGTTAGTAGCATTTTTTTGTAATTTAAAAATGATTGGGTTTAGTTTGTTGTGGTAAGGGTTAGTTGGTGATGATTTAGAGTAGCCGAAGTAATTTAGGTGAGTCTGGCATAGTTTGTTATGATTTGTACACCTTTTTTTGTAATTTTAAGATGATATGGTTTGGTTTGTTGTAGTAAGGGATAGTTGGGGGTGATTTACGGTAGCCGAAGTTATTTAGGTGATTCTGGTATAGTTTGTTATGATTTTTAGCATTTTTTTGTAATTTTAAAGTGATTGGGCTAAGTTTGTGGCTGTAAAGTGTAGTTGGGGGTGATTTTTGATAGCCGAAGTAATTTAGGTGAGTTTGGCCTAGTTTGCTACGGTTAGTAGCATTTTTTTGTAATTTAAAAGTGATTGGGTTTAGTTTGTTGTGGTAAGGGTTAGTTGGTGATGATTTATGGTAGCCGAAGTAATTTAGGTGAGTTTGGCATAGTTTGCTATGGTTAGTAGCATTTTTTTGTAATTTAAAAGTGATTGGGTTTAGTTAGTTGTGGAAAGGGTTAGTTGGTGATGATTTAGAGTAGCCGAAGTAATTTAGGTGAGTCTGGCATAGTTTGTTATGATTTGTACACCTTTTTTTGTAATTTTAAGACGATATGGTTTGGTTTGTTGTGGTAAGGGATAGTTGGGGGTGATTTACGGTAGCCGAAGTAATTTAGGTGATTCTGGTATAGTTTGTTATGATTTTTAGCATTTTTTTTGTAATTTTAAAGTGATTGGGCTAAGTTTGTTGCTGTAAAATGTAGTTGGGTGTGATTTTTGATAGCCGAAGTAATTTAGGTGAGTTTGGCATAGTTTGCTACGGTTAGTAGCATTTTTTTGTAATTTAAAAGTGATTGGGTTTAGTTTGTTGTGGTAAGGGTTAGTTGGTGATGATTTATGGTAGCCGAAGTAATTTAGGTGAGTTTGGCATAGTTTGCTATGGTTAGTAGCATTTTTTTGTAATTTAAAAATGATTGGGTTTAGTTTGTTGTGGTAAGGGTTAGTTGGTGATGATTTAGAGTAGCCGAAGTAATTTAGGTGAGTCTGGCATAGTTTGTTATGATTTGTACACCTTTTTTTGTAATTTTAAGATGATATGGTTTGGTTTGTTGTAGTAAGGGATAGTTGGGGGTGATTTACGGTAGCCGAAGTTATTTAGGTGATTCTGGTATAGTTTGTTATGATTTTTAGCATTTTTTTGTAATTTTAAAGTGATTGGGCTAAGTTTGTGGCTGTAAAGTGTAGTTGGGGGTGATTTTTGATAGCCGAAGTAATTTAGGTGAGTTTGGCATAGTTTGCTACGGTTAGTAGCATTTTTTTGTAATTTAAAAGTGATTGGGTTTAGTTTGTTGTGGTAAGGGTTAGTTGGTGATGATTTATGGTAGCCGAAGTAATTTAGGTGAGTTTGGCATAGTTTGCTATGGTTAGTAGCATTTTTTTGTAATTTAAAAGTGATTGGGTTTAGTTTGTTGTGGTAAGGGTTAGTTGGTGATGATTTATGGTAGCCGAAGTAATTTAGGTGAGTTTGGCATAGTTTGCTATGGTTAGTAGCATTTTTTTGTAATTTAAAAATGATTGGGTTTAGTTTGTTGTGGTAAGGGTTAGTTGGTGATGATTTAGAGTAGCCGAAGTAATTTAGGTGAGTCTGGCATAGTTTGTTATAAATTGTACACCTTTTTTTGTAATTTTAAGATGATATGGTTTGGTTTGTTGTAGTAAGGGATAGTTGGGGGTGATTTACGGTAGCCGAAGTTATTTAGGTGATTCTGGTATAGTTTGTTATGATTTTTAGCATTTTTTTGTAATTTTAAAGTGATTGGGCTAAGTTTGTGGCTGTAAAGTGTAGTTGGGGGTGATTTTTGATAGCCGAAGTAATTTAGGTGAGTTTGGCATAGTTTGCTACGGTTAGTAGCATTTTTTTGTAATTTAAAAATGTTTGGGTTTAGTTTGTTGTGGTAAGGGTTAGTTGGTGATGATTTATGGTAGCTGAAGTAATTTAAGTGAGTTTGGCATAGTTTGCTATGATTAGTAGCATTTTTTTGTAATTTAAAAATGATTGGGTTTAGTTTGTTGTGGTAAGGGTTAGTTGGTGATGATTTAGAGTAGCCGAAGTAATTTAGGTGAGTCTGGCATAGTTTGTTATGATTTGTACACCTTTTTTTTAATTTTAAGATGATATGGTTTGGTTTGTTGTGGTAAGGGATAGTTGGGGGTGATTTACGGTAGCCGAAGTAATTTAGGTGATTCTGGTATAGTTTGTTATAATTTTTAGCATTTTTTTGTAATTTTAAAGTGACTGGGCTAAGTTTGTTGCTGTAAAGTGTAGTTGGGGGTGATTTTTGATAGCCGAAGTAATTTAGGTGAGTTTGGCATAGTTTGCTACGGTTAGTATTATTTTTTTGTAATTTAAAAGTGATTGGGTTTAGTTTGTTGTGGTAAGGGTCAGTTGGTGATGATTTATGGTAGCCGAAGTAATTTAGGTGAGTTTGGCATAGTTTGCTATGGTTAATAGCATTTTTTTGTAATTTAAAATTGATTGGGTTTAGTTTGTTGTGGTAAGGGTTAGTTGGTGATGATTTAGAGTAGCCGAAGTAATTTAGGTGAGTCTGGCATAGTTTGTTATGATTTGTACACCTTTTTTTGTAATTTTAAGATGATATGGTTTGGTTTGTAGTGGTAAGGGATAGTTGGGGGTGATTTACGGTAGCCGAAGTAATTTAGGTGATTCTGGTATAGTTTGTTATGATTTTTAGCATTTTTTTGTAATTTTAAAGTGATTGGGCTTAGTTTGTTGCTGTAAAGTGTAGTTGGGGGTGATTTTTGATAGCCGAAGTAATTTAGGTGAGTTTGGCAGAGTTTGCTATGGTTAGTAGCATTTTTTTGTAATTTAAAAGTGATTGGGTTTCGTTTGTTGTGGTAAGGGTTAGTTGGTGATGATTTAGAATAGCCGAAGTAATTTAAGTGAGTCTGGCATAGTTTGTTATGATTTGTACACCTTTTTTTGTAATTTTAAGATGATATGGTTTGGTTTATTGTGGTAAGGGATAGTTGGGTGTTATTTACGGTAGCCGAAGTAATTTAGGTGATTCTGGTATAGTTTGTTATGATTTTTAGCATTTTTTTGTAATTTTAAAGCGATTGGGCTTAGTTTGTTGCTGTAAAGTGTAGTTGGGGGTGATTTTTGATAGCCGAAGTAATTTAGGTGAGTTTGGCATAGTTTGCTATGGTTAGTAGCATTTTTTTGTAATTTAAAAGTGATTGGGTTTAGTTTGTTGTGGTAAGGGTTAGTTGGTGATGATTTATGGTAGCCGAAGTAATTTAGGTGAGTTTGGCATAGTTTGCTATGACTAGTAGCTTTTTTTGTAATTTAAAAGTGATTGGGTTTAGTTTGTTGTGGTAAGGGTTAGTTGGTGATGATTTAGAGAAGCCGAAGAAATTTAGGTGAGTCTGGCATTGTTTGTTATGATTTGTACACCTTTTTTTGTAATTTTAAGATGATATGGTTTGGTTTGTTGTGGTAAGGGATAGTTGGGGGTGATTTACCGTAGCCGAAGTAATTTAGGTGATTCTGTTATAGTTTGTTATGATTTTTAGCATTTTTTTGTAATTTTAAAGTGATTGGGCTAAGTTTGTTGCTGTAAAGTGTAGTTGGGGGTGATTTTTGATAGCCGAAGTAATTTAGGTGAGTTTGGCATAGTTTGCTACGGTTAGTAGCATTTTTTTGTAATTTAAAAGTGATTGGGTTTAGTTTGTTGTGGTAAGGGTCAGTTGGTGATGATTTATGGTAGCCGATGTAATTTAGGTGAGTTTGGCATAGTTTGCTATGGTTAATAGCATTTTTTTGTAATTTAAAATTGATTGGGTTTAGTTTGTTGTGGTAAGGGTTAGTTGGTGATGATTTAGAGTAGCCGAAGTAATTTAGGTGAGTCTGGCATAGTTTGTTATGATTTGTACACCTTTTTTTCTAATTTTAGGACGATATGGTTTGGTTTGTAGTGGTAAGGGATAGTTGGGGGTAATTTACGATAGCCGAAGTAATTTAGGTGATTCTGGTATAGTTTGTTATGATTTTTAGCATTTTTTGTAATTTTAAAGTGATTGGGCTAAGTTTGTTGCTGTAAAGTGTAGTTGGGGGTGATTTTTGATAGCCGAAGTAATTTAGGTGTGTTTGGCATAGTTTGCTATGGTTAGTAGCATTTTTTTGTAATTTAAAAATGATTGGGTTTAGTTTGTTGTGGTAAGGGTTAGTTGGTGATGATTTAGAGTAGCCGAAGTAATTTAGGTGAGTCTGGCATAGTTTGTTATGATTTGTACACCTTTTTTTGTAATTTTAAGATGATATGGTTTGGTTTGTTGTGGTAAGGGATATTTGGGGGCGATTTACGGTAGCCGAAGTAATTTAGGTGATTCTGGTATAGTTTGTTATAATTTTTAGCATTTTTTTGTAATTTTAAAGTGATTGGGCTTAGTTTGTTGCTGTAAAGTGTAGTTGGGGCTGATTTTTGATAGCCGAAGTAATTTAGGTGAGTTTGGCATAGTTTGCTATGATTAGTAGCATTTTTTTGTAGTTTTAAAGTGATTGGGCTTAGTTTGTTGTGGTAAGGGTAAGTTGGTGATGATTTATGGTAGCCGAAGTAATTTAGGTGAGTTCGGCATAGTTTGCTATGGTTAGTATCATTTTTTTGTATTTTAAATGTGATTGGGTTTAGTTTGTTGTGGTAAGGGTTAGTTGGTGATGATTTAGAGTAGCCGAAGTAATTTAGGTGAGTCTGGCATAGTTTGTAATGATTTGTAAACCTTTTTTTGTAATTTTAAGATGATATAGTTTGGTTTGTAGTGGTAAGGGATAGTTGGGGGTGATTTACGGTAGCCGAAGTAATTTAGGTGATTCTGGTATAGTTTGTTATGATTAGTAGCATTTTTTTGTAGTTTTAAAGTGATTGGGCTAAGTTTGTTGCTGTAAAGTGTATTTGGGGGTGATTTTTGATAGCCGAAGTAATTTAGGTGTGTTTGGCATAGTTTGCTATGGTTAGTAGCATTTTTTTGTAATTTAAAAATGATTGGGCTAAGTTTGTTGCTGTAAAGTGTAGTTGGGGGTGATTTTTGATAGCCGAAGTAATTTAGGTGAGTTTGGCATAGTTTGCTACGGTTAGTAGCATTTTTTTGTAATTTAAAAGTGATTGGGTTTAGTTTGTTGTGGTAAGGGTCAGTTGGTGATGATTTATGGTAGCCGATGTAATTTAGGTGAGTTTGGCATAGTTTGCTATGGTTAATAGCATTTTTTTGTAATTTAAAATTGATTGGGTTTAGTTTGTTGTGGTAAGGGTTAGTTGGTGATGATTTAGAGTAGCCGAAGTAATTTAGGTGAGTCTGGCATAGTTTGTTATGATTTGTACACCTTTTTTTCTAATTTTAAGACGATATGGTTTGGTTTGTAGTGGTAAGGGATAGTTGGGGGTAATTTACGGTAGCCGAAGTAATTTAGGTGATTCTGGTATAGTTTGTTATGATTTTTAGCATTTTTTTGTAATTTTAAAGTGATTGGGCTTAGTTTGTTGCTGTAAAGTGTAGTTGGGGGTGATTTTTGATAGCCGAAGTAATTTAGGTGAGTTTGGCAGAGTTTGCTATGGTTAGTAGCATTTTTTTGTAATTTAAAAGTGATTGGGTTTCGTTTGTTGTGGTAAGGGTTAGTTGGTGATGATTTAGAGTAGCCGAAGTAATTTAAGTGAGTCTGGCATAGTTTGTTATGATTTGTACACCTTTTTTTGTAATTTTAAGATGATATGGTTTGGTTTATTGTGGTAAGGGATAGTTGGGTGTTATTTACGGTAGCCGAAGTAATTTAGGTGATTCTGGTATAGTTTGTTATGATTTTTAGCATTTTTTTGTAATTTTAAAGCGATTGGGCTTAGTTTGTTGCTGTAAAGTGTAGTTGGGGGTGATTTTTGATAGCCGAAGTAATTTAGGTGAGTTTGGCATAGTTTGCTATGGTTAGTAGCATTTTTTTGTAATTTAAAAGTGATTGGGTTTAGTTTGTTGTGGTAAGGGTTAGTTGGTGATGATTTATGGTAGCCGAAGTAATTTAGGTGAGTTTGGCATAGTTTGCTATGATTAGTAGCTTTTTTTTGTAAATTAAAAGTGATTGGGTTTAGTTTGTTGTGGTAAGGGTTAGTTGGTGATGATTTAGAGAAGCCGAAGAAATTTAGGTGAGTCTGGCATAGTTTGTTATGATTTGTACACCTTTTTTTGTAATTTTAAGATGATATGGTTTGGTTTGTTGTGGTAAGGGATAGTTGGGGGTGATTTACGGTAGCCGAAGTAATTTAGGTGATTCTGTTATAGTTTGTTATGATTTTTAGCATTTTTTTGTAATTTTAAAGTGATTGGGCTAAGTTTGTTGCTGTAAAGTGTAGTTGGGGGTGATTTTTGATTGCCGAAGTAATTTAGGTGAGTTTGGCAGAGTTTGCTATGGTTAGTAGCATTTTTTTGTAATTTAAAAGTGATTGGGTTTAGTTTGTTGTGGTAAGGGTTAGTTGGTGATGATTTATGGTAGCCGAAGTAATTTAGGTGAGTTTGGCATAGTTTGCTATGATTAGTAGCTTTTTTTTGTAATTTAAAAGTGATTGGGTTTAGTTTGTTGTGGTAAGGGTTAGTTGGTGATGATTTAGAGAAGCCGAAGAAATTTAGGTGAGTCTGGCATAGTTTGTTATGATTTGTACACCTTTTTTTGTAATTTTAAGATGATATGGTTTGGTTTGTTGTGGTAAGGGATAGTTGGGGGTGATTTACGGTAGCCGAAGTAATTTAGGTGATTCTGTTATAGTTTGCTATGATTTTTAGCATTTTTTTGTAATTTTAAAGTGATTCTGCTAAGTTTGTTGCTGTAAAGTGTAGTTGGGGGTGATTTTTGATTGCCGAATTAATTTAGGTGAGTTTGGCAGAGTTTGCTATGGCTGGTAGCATTTTTTTGTAATTTAAAAGTGATTGGGTTTAGTTTGTTGTGGTAAGGGTTAGTTGGTGATGATTTATGGTAGCCGAAGTAATTTAGGTGAGTTTGGCATAGTTTGCTATGGTTAGTAGCATTTTTTTGTAATTTAAAAGTGATTGGGTTTAGTTTGTAGTGGAAAGGGTTAGTTGGTGATGATTTAGAGTAACCGAAGTAATTTAGGTGAGTCTGGCATAGTTTGTTATGATTTGTACACCTTTTTTTGTAATTTTAAGATGATATGGTTTGGTTTGTTGTGGTAAGGGATAGTTGGGGGTGATTTACGGTAGCCGAAGTAATTTAGGTGATTCTGGTATAGTTTGTTATGATTTTTAGCATTTTTTTGTAATTTTAAAGTGATTGGGCTAAGTTTGTTGCTGTAAAGTGTAGTTGGGAGTGATTTTTGATAGCCGAAGTAATTTAGGTGGGTTTGGCATAGTTTGCTACGGTTAGTAGCATTTTTTTGTAATTTAAAAGTGATTGGGTTTAGTTTGTTGTGGTAAGGGTCAGTTGGTGATGATTTATGGTAGCCGAAGTAATTTAGATGAGTTTGGCATAGTTTGCTATGGTTAATAGCATTTTTTTGTAATTTAAAATTGATTGGGTTTAGTTTGTTGTGGTAAGGGTCAGTTGGTGATGATTTATGGTAGCCGATGTAATTTAGGTGAGTTTGGCATAGTTTGCTATGGTTAATAGCATTTTTTTGTAATTTAAAATTGATTGGGTTTAGTTTGTTGTGGTAAGGGTTAGTTGGTGATGATTTAGAGTAGCCGAAGTAATTTAGGTGAGTCTGGCATAGTTTGTTATGATTTGTACACCTTTTTTTGTAATTTTAAGATGATATGGTTTGGCTTGTAGTGGTAAGGGATAGTTGGGGGTGATTTACGGTAGCCGAAGTAATTTAGGTTATTCTGGTATAGTTTGTTATGATTTTTAGCATTTTTTGTAATTTTAAAGTGATTGGGCTAAGTTTGTTGCTGTAAAGTGTAGTTGGGGGTGATTTTTGATAGCCGAAGTAATTTAGGTGTGTTTGGCATAGTTTGCTATGGTTAGTAGCATTTTTTTGTAATTTAAAAATGATTGGGCAAAGTTTGTTGCTGTAAAGTGTAGTTGGGGGTGATTTTTGATAGCCGAAGTAATTTAGGTGAGTTTGGCATAGTTTGCTACGGTTAGTAGCATTTTTTTGTAATTTAAAAGTGATTGGGTTTAGTTTGTTGTGGTAAGGGTCAGTTGGTGATGATTTTTGATAGCCGAAGTAATTTAGGTGTGTTTGGCATAGTTTGCTATGGTTAGTAGCATTTTTTTGTAATTTAAAAATGATTGGGTTTAGTTTGTTGTGGTAAGGGTTAGTTGGTGATGATTTAGAGTAGCCGAAGTAATTTAGGTGAGTCTGGCATAGTTTGTTATGATTTGTACACCTTTTTTTGTAATTTTAAGATGATATGGTTTGGTTTGTTGTGGTAAGGGATATTTGGGGGCGATTTACGGTAGCCGAAGTAATTTAGGTGATTCTGGTATAGTTTGTTATAATTTTTAGCATTTTTTTGTAATTTTAAAGTGATTGGGCTTAGTTTGTTGCTGTAAAGTGTAGTTGGGGCTGATTTTTGATAGCCGAAGTAATTTAGGTGAGTTTGGCATAGTTTGCTATGATTAGTAGCATTTTTTTGTAGTTTTAAAGTGATTGGGCTTAGTTTGTTGTGGTAAGGGTAAGTTGGTGATGATTTATGGTAGCCGAAGTAATTTAGGTGAGTTCGGCATAGTTTGCTATGGTTAGTATCATTTTTTTGTATTTTAAATGTGATTGGGTTTAGTTTGTTGTGGTAAGGGTTAGTTGGTGATGATTTAGAGTAGCCGAAGTAATTTAGGTGAGTCTGGCATAGTTTGTAATGATTTGTAAACCTTTTTTTGTAATTTTAAGATGATATGGTTTGGTTTGTTGTGGTAAGGGATAGTTGGGGGTAATTTACGGTAGCCGAAGTAATTTAGGTGATTCTGGTATAGTTTGTTATGATTTTTAGCATTTTTTTGTAATTTTAAAGTGATTGGGTTTAGTTTGTTGTGGTAAGGGTTAGTTGGTGATGATTTAGAATAGCCGAAGTAATTTAGGTGAGTCTGGCATAGTTTGTTATAATTTGTTCACCTTTTTTTGTAATTTGAAGATGATATGGTTAGGTTTGTTGTGGTAAGGGATATTTGGGGGCGATTTACGGTAGCCGAAGTAATTTAGGTAATTCTGGTATAGTTTGTTATGATTTTTAGCATTTTTTTGTAATTTTAAAGTGATTGGGCTTAGTTTGTTGCTGTAAAGTGTAGTTGGGGGTGATTTTTTTTGATAGCCGAAGTTATTTAGGTGAGTTTAGCATAATTTGATATGGTTAGTAGCATTTTTTTGTAATTTAAAAGTGATTGGGTTTAGTTTGTTGTGGTAAGGGTTAGTTGGTGATGATTTATGGTAGCCGAAGTAATTTAGGTGAGTCTGGCATAGTTTGCTATGGTTAGTAGCATTTTTTTGTAATTTAAAAATGATTGGGTTTAGTTTGTTGTGGTAAGGGTTAGTTGGTGATGATTTAGAGTAGCCGAAGAAATTTAGGTGAGTCTGGCATAGTTTGTTATGATTTGTACACCTTTTTTTGTAATTTTAAGATGATATGGTTTGGTTTGTTGTGGTAAGGGATAGTTGGGGGTGATTTACGGTAGCCGAAGTAATTTAGGTGATTCTGGTATAGTTTGTTATGATTTTTTGCATTTTTTTGTAATTTTAAAGTAATTGGGCTTAGTTTGTTGCTGTAAAGTGTAGTTGGGGGTGATTTTTGATAGCCGAAGTAATTTAGGTGAGTTTGGCATAGTTTGCTATGGTTAGTAGCATTTTTTTGTAATTTAAAAGTGATTGGGTTTAGTTTGTTGTGGTAAGGGTTAGTTGGTGATGATTTAGAGTAGCCGAAGTAATTTCGGTGAGTCTGGCATAGTTTGTTATGATTTGTACACCTTTTTTTGTAATTTTAAGATGATATGGTTTGGTTTGTTGTGGTAAGGGATAGTTGGGGGTGATTTACGGTAGCCGAAGTAATTTATGTGATTCTGGTATAGTTTGTTATGATTTTTAGCATTTTTTTGTAATTTTAAAGTGATTGGGTTTAGTTGTTGTGGTAAGGGTTAGTTGGTGATGATTTATGGTAGCCGAAGTAATTTAGGTGAGTTTGGCATAGTTTGCTATGGTCAGTAGCATTTTTTTGTGATTTAAAAGTGATTGGGTTTAGTTTCTTGTGGTAAGGGTTAGTTGGTGATGATTTAGAGTAGCCGAAGTAATTTAGGTGAGTCTGGCATAATTTGTTATGATTTGTACACCTTTTTTTGTAATTTTAAGATGATATGGTTTGGTTTGTTGTGGTAAGGGATAGTTGGGGGTGATTTACGGTAGCCGAAGTAATTTAGGTGATTCTGGTATAGTTTGTTATGATTTTAACATTTTTTTGTAATTTTAAAGTGATTGGGCTTAGTTTGTTTATGTAAAGTGTAGTTGGGCGTGATTTTGGATAGCCGAAGTAATTTATATGAGTTTGGCATAGTTTGCTATGGTTAGTAGCATTTTTTTGTAATTTAAAAGTGATTGGGTTTTGTTTGTTGTGGTAAGTGTTAGTTGGTGATGATTTATGGTAGCCGAAGTAATTTAGGTGAGTTTGGCATAGTTTGCTATGGTCAGTAGCATTTTTTTGTGATTTAAAAGTGATTGGGTTTAGTTTGTTGTGGTAAGGGTTAGTTGGTGATGATTTAGAGTAGCCGAAGTAATTTAGGTGAGTCTGGCATAATTTGTTATGATTTGTACACCTTTTTTTGTAATTTTAAGATGATATGGTTTGGTTTGTTGTGGTAAGGAATATTTGGGGGCGATTTACGGTAGCCGAAGTAATTTAGGTGATTCTGGTATAGTTTGTTATAATTTTTAGCATTTTTTTGTAATTTTAAAGTGATTGAGCTTAGTTTGTTGCTGTAAAGTGTAGTTGGGGCTGATTTTTGATAGCCGAAGTAATTTAGGTGAGTTTGGCATAGTTTGCTATGGTTAGTAGTATTTTTTTGTAATTTTAAAGTGATTGGGCTTAGTTTGTTGTGGTAAGGGTAAGTTGGTGATGATTTATGGTAGCCGAAGTAATTTAGGTGAGTTTGGCATAGTTTGCTATGGTTAGGATCATTTTTTTGTAATTTAAATGTGATTGGGTTTAGTTTGTTGTGGTAAGGGTTAGTTGGTGATGATTTAGAGTAGCCGAAGTAATTTAGGTGAGTCTGGCATAGTTTGTTATGATTTGTACACCTTTTTTTGTAATTTTAAGATGATATAGTTTGGTTTGTTGTGGTAAGGGATAGTTGGGGGTGATTTACGGTAGCCGAAGTAATTTAGGTGATTCTGGTATAGTTTGTTATAATTTTTAGCATTTTTTTGTAATTTTAAAGTTATTGGGCTTAGTTTGTTGCTGTAAAGTGTAGTTGGGGGTGATTTTTGATAGCCGAAGTAATTTAGGTGAGTTTGGCATAGTTTGCTATGGTTAGTAGCATTTTTTTGTAATTTAAAAGTGATTGGGTTTAGTTTGTTGTTGTAAGGGTTAGTTGGTGATGATTTAGAGTAGCCGAAGTAATTTCGGTGAGTCTGGCATAGTTTGTTATAATTTGTACACTTTTTTTGTAATTTTAAGATGATATGGTTTGGTTTGTTGTAATAAGGGATAGTTGGGGGTGATTTACGTTTGCCGAAGTAATTTAGGTGATTCTGGTATAGTTTGTTATGATTTTTAGCATTTTTTTGTAATTTTAAAGTGATTGGGTTTAGTTTGTTGTGGTAAGGGTTAGTTGGTGATGATTTAGAATAGCCGAAGTAATTTAGGTGAGTCTGGCATAGTTTGTTATAATTTGTTCACCTTTTTTTGTAATTTTAAGATGATATGGTTAGGTTTGTTGTGGTATGGGATAGTTGGGGGTGATTTACGGTAGCCGAAGTAATTTAGGTGATTCTGGTATAGTTTGTTATGATTTTTAGCATTTTTTTGTAATTTTAAAGTGATTGGGCTTAGTTTGTAGCTGTAAAGTGTAGTTGGGGGTGATTTTTGATAGCCGAAGTAATTTAGGTGAGTTTGGCATAGTTTGCTATGGTTAGTAGCATTTTTTTGTAATTTAAAAGTGATTGGGTTTAGTTTGTTGTGGTAAGGGTTAGTTGGTAATGATTTATGGTAGCCGAAGTAATTTAGGTGAGTTTGGCATAGTTTGCTATGGTTAGTAGCATTTTTTTGTAATTTAAATGTGATTGGGTTTAGTTTGTTGTGGTAAGGGTTAGTTGGTGATGATTTAGAGTAGCCGAAGTAATTTAGGTGAGTCTGGCATAGTTTGTTATGATTTGTACACCTTTTTTTGTAATTTTAAGATGATATGGTTTGGTTTGTTGTGGTAAGGGATAGTTGGGGGTGATTTACGGTAGCCGAAGTAATTTAGGTGATTCTGGTATAGTTTGTTATGATTTTTAGCATTTTTTTGTAATTTTAAAGTGATTGGGCTTAGTTTGTTGCTGTAAATTGTAGTTGGGGGGGATTTTTGATAGTTGAAGTAATTTAGGTGAGTTTGGCATAGTTTGCTATGGCTAGTAGCATTTTTTTGTAATTTAAAAGTGATTGGGTTTAGTTTGTTGTGGTAGGGGTTAGTTGGTGATGATTTAGAGTAGCCGAAGTAATTTCGGTGAGTCTGGCATAGTTTGTTATGATTTGTACACCTTTTTTTGTAATTTTAAGATGATATGGTTTGGTTTGTTGTGGTAAGGGATAGTTGGGGGTGATTTACGTTTGCCGAAGTAATTTAGGTGATTCTGGTATAGTTTGTTATGATTTTTAGCATTTTTTTGTAATTTTAAAATGATTGGGTTTAGTTTGTTGTGGTAAGGGTTAGTTGGTGATAATTTAGATTAGCCGAAGTAATTTAGGTGAGTCTGGCATAGTTTGTTATGATTTGTACACCTTTTTTGTAATTTTAAGATGATATGGTTTGGTTTGTTGTGGTAAGGGATAGTTGGGGGTAATTTACGGTAGCCGAAGTAATTTAGGTGATTCTGGTATAGTTTGTTATGATTTTTAGCATTTTTTTGTAATTTTAAAGTGATTGGGCTTAGTTTGTTGCTGTAAAGTGTAGTTGAGGGTGATTTTTGATAGCCTAAGTAATTTAGGTAAGTTTGGAAGAGTTTGCTATGGTTAGTAGCATTTTTTTGTAATTTAAAGGTGATTGAGATTAATTTGTTGTGGTAAGGGTTAGTTGGTGATGATTTATGGTAGCCGAAGTAATTTAGGTGAGGTTGGCATAGTTTGCTATGGTTAGTAGCATTTTTTGTAATTTTAAAGTGATTGGGCTTAGTTTGTTGTGTTAAGGGTAAGTTAATGATGATTTATGGTAGCCGAAGTAATTTAGGTGAGTTTGGCATAGTTTGCTATGGTTAGTATCATTTTTTTGTAATTTAAATGTGATTGGGTTTAGTTTGTTGTGGTAAGGATTAGTTGGTGATGATTTAGAGTAGCCGAAGTAATTTAGGTGAGTCTGGCATAGTTTGTTATGATTTGTACACCTTTTTTTGTAATTTTAAGATGATATGGTTTGGTTTGTTGTGGTAAGGGATAGTTGGGGGTGATTTACGGTAGCCGAAGTAATTTAGGTGATTCTGGTATAGTTTGTTATGATTTTTAGCATTTTTTGTAATTTTAAAGTGATTGGGCTTAGTTTGTTTATGTAAAATGTAGTTGGGGGTGATTTTGGATAGCCGAAGTAATTTATATGAGTTTGGCATAGTTTGCTATGGTTAGTAGCATTTTTTTGTGATTTTAAAGTGATTGTGTTTAGTTTGTTGTGGTAAGGGTTAGTTGGTGATGATTTAGAGTAGCCGAAGTAATTTAGGTGAGTCTGGCATAATTTGTTATGATTTGTACACCTTTTTTTGTAATTTTAAGATGATATGGTTTGGTTTGTTGTGGTAAGGGATAGTTGGGGGCGATTTACGGTAGCCGAAGTAATTTAGGTGATACTGGTATAGTTTGTTATGATTTTTAGCATTTTTTTGTAATTATAAAGTGATTGGGTTTAGTTTGTTGTGGTAAGGGTTAGTTGGTGATGATTTAGAGTAGCCGAAGTAATTTAGGTGAGTCTGGCATAGTTTGTTATAATTTGTTCACCTTTTTTTGTAATTTTAAGATGATATGGTTAGGTTTGTTGTGGTAAGGGATAGTTGGGGGTGATTTACGGTAGCCGAAGTAATTTAGGTGATTCTGGTATAGTTTGTTATGATTTTTAGCATTTTTTTGTAATTTTAAAGTGATTGGGCTTAGTTTGTTTATGTAAAGTGTAGTTGGGTGTGATTTTGGATAGCCGAAGTAATTTATATGAGTTTGGCATAGTTTGCGATGGTTAGTAGCATTTTTTTGTGATTTTAAAGTGATTGGGTTTAGTTTGTTGTGGTAAGGGTTAGTTGGTGATGATTTAGAGTAGCCGAAGTAATTTAGGTGAGTCTGGCATAATTTGTTATGATTTGTACACCTTTTTTTGTAATTTTAAGATGATATGGTTTGGTTTCTTGTGGTAAGGGATAGTTGGGGGCGATTTACGGTAGCCGAAGTAATTTAGGTGATTCTGGTATAGTTTGTTATGATTTTTAGAATTTTTTTGTAATTTTAAAGTGATTGGGCTTAGTTTGTTGCTGTAAAGTGTAGTTGGGGCTGATTTTTGATAGCCGAAGTAATTTAGGTCAGTTTGGCATAGTTTGCTATGGTTAGTAGCATTTTTTTGTAATTTTAAAGTGATTGGGTTTAGTTTGTTGTGGTAAGGGTAAGTTGGTGATGATTTATGGTAGCCGAAGTAATTTAGGTGAGTCTGGCATAGTTTGTTATGATTTGTACACCTTTTTTTGTAATTTTAAGATGACATGGTTTGGTTTGTTGTGGTAAGGGATAGTTGGGGGTGATTTACGGTAGCCGAAGTAATTTAGGTGATTCTGGTATAGTTTGTTATGATTTTTAGCATTTTTTTGTAATTATAAAGTGATTGGGTTTAGTTTGTTGTGGTAAGGGTTAGTTGGTGATGATTTAGAGTAGCCGAAGTAATTTAGGTGAGTCTGGCATAGTTTGTTATAATTTGTTCACCTTTTTTTGTAATTTTAAGATGATATGGTTAGGTTTGTTGTGGTAAGGAATAGTTGGGGGTGATTTACGGTAGCCGAAGTAATTTAGGTGATTCTGGTATAGTTTTTTATGATTTTTAGCATTTTTTTGTAATTTTAAAGTGATTGGGCTTAGTTTGTTTATGTAAAGTGTAGTTGGGAGTGATTTTGGATAGCCGAAGTAATTTATATGAGCTTGGCATAGTTTGCTATAGTTAGTAGCATTTTTTTGTGATTTTAAAGTGATTGGGTTTAGTTTGTTGTGGTAAGGGTTAGTTGGTGATGATTTAGAGTAGCCGAAGTAATTTAGGTGAGTCTGGCATAATTTGTTATGATTTGTACACCTTTTTTTGTAATTTTAAGATGATATGGTTTGGTTTGTTGTGGTAAGGGATAGTTGGGGGCGATTTACGGTAGCCGAAGTAATTTAGGTGATTCTGGTATAGTTTGTTATGATTTTTAGCATTTTTTTGTAATTATAAAGTGATTGGGTTTAGTTTGTTGTGGTAAGGGTTAGTTGGTGATGATTTAGAGTAGCCGAAGTAATTTAGGAGAGTCTGGCATAGTTTGTTATAATTTGTTTACCTTTTTTTGTAATTTTAAGATGATATGGTTGGGTTTGTTGTGGTAAGGGATAGTTGGGGGTGATTTACGGTAGCCGAAGTAATTTAGGTGATTATGGTATAGTTTGTTATGATTTTTAGCATTTTTTTGTAATTTTAAAGTGATTGGGCTTAGTTTGTTTATGTAAAGTGTAGTTGGGGGTGATTTTGGATAGCCGAAGTAATTTAGGTGAGTCTGGCATAATTTGTTATGATTTGTACACCTTTTTTTGTAATTTTAAGATGATATGGTTTGGTTTGTTGTGGTAAGGGATAGTTGGGGGCGATTTACGGTAGCCGAAGTAATTTAGGTGATTCTGGTATAGTTTGTTATGATTTTTAGCATTTTTTTGTAATTATAAAGTGATTGGGTTTAGTTTGTTGTGGTAAGGGTTAGTTGGTGATGATTTAGAGTAGCCGAAGTAATTTAGGTGAGTCTGGCATAGTTTGTTATAATTTGTTCACCTTTTTTTGTAATTTTAAGATGATATGGTTGGGTTTGTTGTGGTAAGGGATAGTTGGGGGTGATTTACGGTAGCCGAAGTAATTTAGGTGATTCTGGTATAGTTTGTTATGATTTTTAGCATTTTTTTGTAATTTTAAAGTGATTGGGCTTAGTTTGTTTATGTAAAGTGTAGTTGGGGGTGATTTTGGATAGCCGAAGTAATTTATATGAGTTTGGCATAGTTTGCTATGGTTAGTAGCATTTTTTTGTGATTTTAAAGTGATTGGGTTTAGTTTGTTGTGGTAAGGGTTAGTTGGTGATGATTTAGAGTAGCCGAAGTAATTTAGGTGAGTCTGGCATAATTTGTTATGATTTGTACACCTTTTTTTGTAATTTTAAGATGATATGGTTTGGTTTGTTGTGGTAAGGGATAGTTGGGGGCGATTTACGGTAGCCGAAGTAATTTAGGTGATTCTGGTATAGTTTGTTATGATTTTTAGCATTTTTTTGTAATTATAAAGTGATTGGGTTTAGTTTGTTGTGGTAAGGGTTAGTTGGTGATGATTTAGAGTAGCCGAAGTAATTTAGGTAAGTCTGGCATAGTTTGTTATAATTTGTTCACCTTTTTTTGTAATTTTAAGATGATATGGTTAGGTTTGTTGTGGTAAGGGATAGTTGGGGGTGATTTACGGTAGCCGAAGTAATTTAGGTGATTCTGGTATAGTTTGTTATGATTTTTAGCATTTTTTTGTAATTTTAAAGTGATTGGGCTTAGTTTGTTTATGTAAAGTGTAGTTGGGGGTGATTTTGGATAGCCGAAGTAATTTATATGAGTTTGGCATAGTTTGCTATGGTTAGTAGCATTTTTTTGTGATTTTAAAGTGATTGGGTTTAGATTGTTGTGGTAAGGGTTAGTTGGTGATGATTTAGAGTAGCCGAAGTAATTTAGGTGAGTCTGGCATAGTTTGTTATAATTTGTTCACCTTTTTTTGTAATTTTAAGATGATATGGTTAGGTTTGTTGTGGTAAGGGATAGTTGGGGGTGATTTACGGTCGCCGAAGTAATTTAGGTAATTCTGGTATAGTTTGTTATGATTTTTAGCATTTTTTTGTAATTTTAAAGTGATTGGGCTTAGTTTGTTTATGTAAAGTGTAGTTGGGTGTGATTTTGGATAGCCGAAGTAATTTATATGAGTTTGGCATAGTTTGCTATGGTTAGTAGCATTTTTTTGTGATTTTAAAGTGATTGGGTTTAGTTTGTTGTGGTAAGGGTTAGTTGGTGATGATTTAGAGTAGCCGAAGTAATTTAGGTGAGTCTGGCATAATTTGTTATGATTTGTACACCTTTTTTTGTAATTTTAAGATAATATGGTTTGGTTTGTTGTGGTAAGGGATAGTTGGGGGCGATTTACGGTAGCCGAAGTAATTTAGGTGATTCTGGTATAGTTTGTTATGATTTTTAGCATTTTTTTGTAATTTTAAAGTGATTGGGCTTAGTTTGTTGCTGTAAAGTGTAGTTGGGGCTGATTTTTGATAGCCGAAGTAATTTAGGTCAGTTTGGCATAGTTTGCTATGGTTAGTAGCATTTTTTTGTAATTTTAAAGTGATTGGGTTTAGTTTGTTGTGGTAAGGGTAAGTTGGTGATGATTTATGGTAGCCGAAGTAATTTAGGTGAGTTTGGCATAGTTTGCTATGGTTAGTATCATTTTTTTGTAATTTAAATGTGATTGGGTTTAGATTGTTGTGGTAAGGGTTAGTTGGTGATGATTTAGAGTAGCCGAAGTAATTTCGGTGAGTCTGGCATAGTTTGTTATGATTTGTACACCTTTTTTTGTAATTTTAAGATGATATGGTTTGGTTTGTTGTGGTAAGGGATAGTTGGGGGTGATTTACGTTTGCCGAAGTAATTTAGGTGATTCTGGTATAGTTTGTTATGATTTTTAGCATTTTTTTGTAATTTTAAAGTGATTGGGTTTAGTTTGTTGTGGTAAGGGTTAGTTGGTGATGATTTAGAATAGCCGAAGTAATTTAGGTAAGTCTGGCATAGTTTGTTATAATTTGTTCACCTTTTTTTGTAATTTTAAGATGATATGGTTAGTTTTGTTGTGGTAAGGGATAGTTGGGGGTGATTTACGGTAGCCGAAGTAATTTAGGTGATTCTGGTATAGTTTGTTATGATTTTTAGCATTTTTTTGTAATTTTAAAGTGATTGGGCTTAGTTTGTAGCTGTAAAGTGTAGTTGGGGGTGATTTTTGATAGCCGAAGTAATTTAGGTGAGTTTGGCATAGTTTGCTATGGTTAGTAGTATTTTTTTGTAATTTAAAAGTGATTGGGTTTAGTTTGTTGTGGTAAGGATTAGTTGGTGATGATTTATGGTAGCCGAAGTAATTTAGGTGAGTTTGGCATAGTTTGCTATGGTTAGTAGCATTTTTTTGTAATTTAAATGTGATTGGGTTTAGTTTGTTGTGGTAAGGGTTAGTTGGTGATGATTTAGAGTAGCCGAAGTAATTTAAGTGAGTCTGGCATAGTTTGTTATGATTTGTACACCTTTTTTTGTAATTTTAAGATGATATGGTTTGGTTTGTTGTGGTAAGGGATAGTTGGGGGTGATTTACGGTAGCCGAAGTAATTTAGGTGATTCTGGTATAGTTTGTTATGATTTTTAGCATTTTTTTGTAATTTTAAAGTGATTGGGCTTAGTTTGTTGCTGTAAAGTGTAGTTGGGGGGGATTTTTGATAGCCGAAGTAATTTAGGTGAGTTTGGCATAGTTTGCTATAGTTAGTAGCATTTTTTTGTAATTTAAAAGTGATTGGGTTTAGTTTGTTGTGGTAAGGGTTAGTTGGTGATGATTTAGAGTAGCCGAAGTAATTTAGGTGAGTCTGGCATAGTTTGTTATGATTTGTACACCTTTTTTGTAATTTTAAGATGATATGGTTTGGTTTGTTGTGGTAAGGGATAGTTGGGGGTAATTTACGGTAGCCGAAGTAATTTAGGTGATTCTGGTATAGTTTGTTATGATTTTTAGCATTTTTTTGTAATTTTAAAGTGATTGGGCTTAGTTTGTTGCTGTAAAGTGTAGTTGGGGGTGATTTTTGATAGCCGAAGTAATTTAGGTAAGTTTGGCATAGTTTGCTATGGTTAGTAGCATTTTTTTGTAATTTAAAGGTGATTGAGATTAATTTGTTGTGGTAAGGGTTAGTTGGTGATGATTTATGGTAGCCGAAGTAATTTAGGTAAGTTTGGCATAGTTTGCTATGGTTAGTAGCAATTTTTTAATTTTAAAGTGATTGGGCTTAGTTTGTTGTGGTAAGGGTAAGTTGGTGATGATTTATGGTAGCCGAAGTAATTTAGGTGAGTTTGGCATAGTTTGCTATGGTTAGTATCATTTTTTTGTAATTTAAATGTGATTGGGTTTAGTTTGTTGTGGTAAGGATTAGTTGGTGATGATTTAGAGTAGCCGAAGTAATTTAGGTGAGTCTGGCATAGTTTGTTATGATTTGTACACCTTTTTTGTAATTTTAAGATGATATGGTTTGGTTTATTGTGGTAAGGGATAGTTGGGGGTGATTTACGGTAGCCGAAGTAATTTAGGTGATTCTGGTATAGTTTGTTATGATTTTTAGAATTTTTTTGTAATTTTAAAGTGATTGGGCTTAGTTTGTTGCTGTAAAGTGTAGTTGGGGGTGATTTTTGATAGCCGAAGTAATTTAGGTGAGTTTTGCATAGTTTGCTATGGTTAGTAGCATATTTTTGTAATTTAAAATTGATTGGGTTTAGTTTGTTGTGGTAAGGGTTAGTTGGTGATGATTTAGAGTAGCCGAAGTAATTTCGGTGAGTCTGGCATAGTTTGTTATGATTTTTACACCTTTTTTTGTAATTTTAAGATGACATGGTTTGGTTTGTTGTGGTAAGGGATAGTTGGGGGTGATTTACGGTAGCCGAAGTAATTTAGGTGATTCTGGTATAGTTTGTTATGATTTTTAGCATTTTTTTGTAATTATAAAGTGATTGGGTTTAGTTTGTTGTGGTAAGGGTTAGTTGGTGATGATTTAGAGTAGCCGAAGTAATTTAGGTGCGTCTGTCATAGTTTGTTATAATTTGTTCACCTTTTTTTGTAATTTTAATATGATATGGTTAGGTTTGTTGTGGTAAGGGATAGTTGGGGGTGATTTACGGTAGCCGAAGTAATTTAGGTGATTCTGGTATAGTTTGTTATGATTTTTAGCATTTTTTGTAATTTTAAAGTGATTGGGCTTAGTTTGTTGCTGTAAAGTGTAGTTGGGGGTGATTTTTGATAGCCGAAGTAATTTAGGTGAGTTTGGCATAGTTTGCTATGGTTAGTAGCATTTTTTTGTAATTTGAAAGAGATTGGGTTTAGTTTGTTGTGGTAAGGGTTAGTTGGTGATGATTTATGGTAGCCGAAGTAATTTAGGTGAGTCTGGCATAGTTTGCTATGGTTAGTAGCATTTTTTTGTAATTTAAAAATGATTGGGTTTAGTTTGTTGTGGTAAGGGTTAGTTGGTGATGATTTAGAGTAGCCGAAGTAATTTAGGTGAGTCTGGCATAGTTTGTTATGATTTGTACACCATTTTTTGTAATTTTAAGATGATATGGTTTGGTTTGTTGTGGTACGGGATATTTGGGGGTGATTTACGGTAGCCGAAGTAATTTAGGTGTTTCTGGTATAGTTTGTTATGATTTTTAGCATTTTTTTGTAATTTTAAAGTGATTGGGCTTAGTTTGTTTATGTAAAGTGTAGTTGGGGGTGATTTTGGATAGCCGAAGTAATTTATATGAGTTTGGCATAGTTTGCTATGGTTAGTAGCATTTTTTTGTAATTTAAAAGTGATTGGGTTTTGTTTGTTGTGGTAAGTGTTAGTTGGTAATGATTTATAATAGCCGAAGTAATTTAGGTGAGTTTGGCATAGTTTGCTATGGTCAGTAGCATTTTTTTGTGATTTAAAAGTGATTGGGTTTAGTTTGTTGTGGTAAGGGTTAGTTGGTGATGATTTAGAGTAGCCGAAGTAATTTAGGTGAGTCTGGCATAATTTGTTATGATTTGTACACCTTTTTTTGTAATTTTAAGATGATATGGTTTGGTTTGTTGTGGTAAGGGATAGTTGGGGGCGATTTACGGTAGCCGAAGTAATTTAGGTGATTCTGGTATAGTTTGTTATGATTTTTAGCATTTTTTTGTAATTTTAAAGTGATTGGGCTTAGTTTGTTGCTGTAAAGTGTAGTTGGGGCTGATTTTTGATAACCGAAGTAATTTAGGTCAGTTTGGCATAGTTTGCTATGGTTAGTAGCATTTTTTTGTAATTTTAAAGTGATTGGGTTTAGTTTGTTGTGGTAAGGGTAAGTTGGTGATGATTTATGGTAGCCGAAGTAATTTAGGTGAGTTTGGCATAGTTTGCTATGGTTAGTATCATTTTTTTGTAATTTAAATGTGATTGGGTTTAGTTTGTTGTGGTAAGGGTTAGTTGGTGATGATTTAGAGTAGCCGAAGTAATTTAGGTGAGTCTGGCATAGTTTGTTATGATTTGTACATTTTTTTTTTGTAATTCTAAGATGATATGGTTTGGTTTGTTGTGGTAAGGGATAGTTGGGGATGATTTACAGTAGCCGAAGTAATTTAGGTGATTCTGGTATAGTTTGTTATGATTTGTATACCTTTTTTTGTAATTTTAAGATGATATGGTTTGGTTTGTTGCGGTAAGGGATAGTTGGGGGTGATTTACGGTAGCCGAAGTCATTTAGGTGATTCTGGTATAGTTTGTTATGATTTTTAGCATTTTTTTGTAATTTTAAAGTGATTGGGCTTAGTTTGTTGCTGTAAAGTGCAGTTGGGGGTGTTTTTTGATAGCCGAAGTAATTTAGGTGGGTTTGGCATAGTTTGCTATTGTTAGTAGCATTTTTTTGTAATTTAAAAGTGATTGGGTTTAGTTTGTTGTGGTAAGGGTTAGTTGGTGATGATTTAGAGTAGCCGAAGTAATTTCGGTGAGTCTGGCATAGTTTGTTATGATTTGTACACCTTTTTTTTGTAATTCTAAGATGATATGGTTTGGTTTGTTGTGGTAAGGGATAGTTGGGGATGATTTACGGTAGCCGAAGTAATTTAGGTGATTCTGGTATAGTTTGTTATGATTTTTAGCATTTTTTTGTAATTTTAAAGTGATTGGGTTTAGTTTGTTGTGGTAAGGGTTAGTTGGTGATAATTTAGAGTAGCCGAAGTAATTTAGGTGAGTCTGGCATAGTTTGTTATAATTTGTTTACCTTTTTTGTAATTTTGAAATGATATGGTTAGGTTTGTTGTGGTAAGGGATAGTTGGGGGTGATTTACGGTAGCCGAAGTAATTTAGGTGATTCTGGTATAGTTTGTTATAATTTTTAGCATTTTTTTGTAAGTTTAAAGTGATTGGGCTTAGTTTGTTGCTGTAAAGTGTAGTTGGGGGTGATTTTTGATAGCCGAAGTAATTTAGGTGAGTTTGGCATAGTTTGCTATTGTTAGTAGAATTTTTTTGTAATTTAAAAGTGATTGGGTTTAGTTTGTTGTGGTAAGGGTTAGTTGGTGATGATTTAGAGTAGCCGAAGTAATTTCGGTGAGTCTGGCATAGTTTGTTATGATTTGTACACCTTTTTTTTGTAATTCTAAGATGATATGGTTTGGTTTGTTGTGGTAAGGGATAGTTGGGGATGATTTACGGTAGCCGAAGTAATTTAGGTGATTCTGGTATAGTTTGTTATGATTTTTAGCATTTTTTTGTAATTTTAAAGTGATTGGGTTTAGTTTGTTGTGGTAAGGGTTAGTTGGTGATGATTTAGAGTAGCCGAAGTAATTTAGGTGAGTCTGGCATAGTTTGTTATAATTTGTTTACCTTTTTTGTAATTTTGAGATGATATGGTTAGGTCTGTTGTGGTAAGGGATAGTTGGGGGTGATTTATGGTAGCCGAAGTAATTTAGGTGAGTTTGGCATAGTTTGCTATGGTTAGTAGCATTTTTTTGTAATTTAAAAGTGATTGGGTTTAGTTTGTAGTGGTAAGGGTTAGTTAGTGATGATTTAGAGTAGCCGAAGTAATTTAGGTGAGTCTGGCATTGTTTGTTATGATTTGTACACCTTTTTTCTAATTTTAAGATGATATGGTTTGGTTTGTTGTGGTAAGGGATAGTTGGGGGTAATTTACGGTAGCCGAAGTAATTTAGGTGATTCTGGTATAGTTTGTTATGATTTTTAGCATTTTTTTGTAATTTTAAAGTGATTGGGCTTAGTTTGTTGCTGTAAAGTGTAGTTGGGGGTGATTTTTGATAGCCGAAGTAATTTAGGTAAGTTTGGCATAGTTTGCTATGGTTAGTAGCATTTTTTTGTAATTTAAAAGTGATTGAGATTAGTTTGTTATGGTAAGGGTTAGTTGGTGATGATTTATGGTAGCCGAAGTAATTTAGGTGAGTTTGGCATAGTTTGCTATGGTTAGTAGCATTTTTTTGTAATTTAAACGTGATTGGGTTTAGTTTGTGGTGGTAAGGGTTAGTTGGTGATGATTTATGGTAGCCGAAGTAATTTAGGTAAGTCTGGCATAGTTTGCTATGGTTAGTAGCATTTTTTTGTAATTTAAAAATGATTGGGTTTAGTTTGTTGTGGTAAGGGTTAGTTGGTGATGATTTTGAGTAGCCGAAGTAATTTAGGTGAGTCTGGCATAGTTTGTTATGATTTGTACACCTTTTTTTGTAATTTTAAGATGATATGGTTTGGTTTGTTGTGGTAAGGGATAGTTGGGGGTGATTTACGGTAGCCGAAGTAATTTAGGTGATTCTGGTATAGTTTGTTATGATTTTTAGCATTTTTTTGTAATTTTAAAGTGATTGGGCTTAGTTTGTTTATGTAAAGTGTAGTTGGGGGTGATTTTGGATAGCCGAAGTAATTTTTATGAGTTTGGCATAGTTTGCTATGGTTAGTAGCATTTTTTTGTAATTTAAAAGTGATTGGGTTTTGTTTGTTGTGGTAAGTGTTAGTTGGTGATGATTTATGGTAGCCGAAGTAATTTAGGTGAGTTTGGCATAGTTTGCTATGGTCAGTAGCATTTTTTTGTGATTTAAAAGTGATTGGGTTTAGTTTGTTGTGGTAAGGGTTAGTTGGTGATGATTTAGAGTAGCCGAAGTAATTTAGGTGAGTCTGGCATAGTTTGTTATGATTTGTACACCTTTTTTTGTAATTTTAAGATGATATGGCTTGGTTTGTTGTGGTTAGGGATAGTTGGGGGTGATTTACGGTAGCCGAAGTAATTTAGGTGATTCTGGTATAGTTTGTTATGATTTTTAGCATTTTTTTGTAATTTTAAAGTGATTGGGCTTAGTTTGTTTATGTAAAGTGTAGTTGGGGGTGATTTTGGATAGCCGAAGTAATTTTTATGAGTTTGGCATAGTTTGCTATGGTTAGTAGCATTTTTTTGTAATTTAAAAGTGATTGGGTTTTGTTTGTTGTGGTAAGTGTTAGTTGGTGATGATTTATGGTAGCCGAAGTAATTTAGGTGAGTTTGGCATAGTTTGCTATGGTCAGTAGCATTTTTTTGTGATTTAAAAGTGATTGGGTTTAGTTTGTTGTGGTAAGGGTTAGTTGGTGATGATTTTGAGTAGCCGAAGTAATTTAGGTGAGTCTGGCATAATTTGTTATGATTTGTACACCTTTTTTTGTAATTTTAAGATGATATGGTTTGGTTTGTTGTGGTAAGGGATAGTTGGAGGCGATTTACGGTAGCCGAAGTAATTTAGGTGATTCTGGTATAGTTTGTTGTGATTTTTAGCATTTTTTTGTAATTTTAAAGTGATTGGGCTTAGTTTGTTGCTGTAAAGTGTAGTTGGGGCTGATTTTTGATAGCCGAAGTAATTTAGGTGAGTTTGGCATAGTTTGCTATGGTTAGTAGTTGTTCGATACTTCGTTTCTCTGTATACGGCCATGTTATGTTGCATGGTAACAACATATCAAGTGAGAAGAAAAAATCAGCATTGCAAAAATAAACATTGAGAAAAATAACGTCAAAAATTATTTCGATTGAAGAAACCTAACGGTAATAGAGCACGTCACATTGCTCCACCATAAAATTTGGTCCTTCGAGCCGGATATTATCCGAACAATCATCAACATCGGAACAAAGCGGAAGCCGATCGCCAAGAAGACTTCCGACTTGCACGAAACGCGACAACCGGTCCACTCTCTTCGATCGTCAGGGGGTTACGGGGTAAGTGTGCATTCACTTATTCCCGCTCTCATTCATTTTCTCAATAAACAATAAACGTGTTTAAGAAGTCATTCTTATTACCGAAATCATTGCAATTTAAACGTTAAACATGCAGAATATCCAGGAGCTCTCTTTAAACGAATTAGAAATCAAACGACGCGTAGTAAAATCAAAACTTACTCGTTTCATAAATCATGTAAATGACAAGGTTGATCTCTCAAATCTTACACAGGATGTCGTAGAGGTACTTTCAGTCCGCATTTCAAAAGATGAATCTTTGTATGACCAATTCGATGAAGTTCAAACGCGCATAGAACTGGTAGACCAAGTTACACCGTCAGAAATTCATTCACAGGACCGCGAATCCTTTGAAAATTCGTATTTTGACATTATGGGTCGCGTCAAAGGGGCTCTTAATAGATTTATATCACCAAACGATGAATCAGCTGACCGAATGTCTAATGGTGATCAAGACGACATTCGTTCTAAACATTCTGGCTCAGATTCAGGTCATACATCTGTCAGAGTAAAGCTCCCTACGATACCATTACCAACGTTCGACGGTACTACTGAAAAATGGTTATATTTCAAAGACGAATTCTTGGAACTTGTTCATAACAACGAAGCTCTATCAGACACTCAACGTTTACATTACTTGAGAGCAGCGTTAAAAGAAGCTGCTGCTGAAGTCATTCAATCAGTTGCCATTTCTGCCGAGAGCTATAATCACGCATGGGCTCTATTAAACGAACGTTATGAAAACAAGAAGTTGATGGCTAACAATTACGTTTCGAAAATCTTGGCCTTACCAAACATCGCAAAGGAATCACGTGACGACTTACGAAATCTACTAGATGATTTAACAAAGAACTTAACGGCCCTAAATATATTAGGTCAAAAAACAGAGGAGTGGAATCTATTATTAATTCACATAATCGGAAATAAGTTAGACCATGTAACAAGGCGTGAATGGGAGGAAACAAATTTAAACGACAAGGAGTTTCCAACATTAGAACAATTCACAGCGTTTCTCAAAACAAGATGTCAACTTTTGGAGAGCATTCATCCACCGAAATCTAGAGAAACTGAAAGACAAAACCTTGGTAAGTCTAAGTTAACGACAAAAATGCATTTATCTACAACAAACAGTAGAAACTGTCCTAATTGCAAGGGCAGCCATTTCATTTACACCTGCAATGACTTCTTGAAGCTTGCAGTTACGGAACGAGAGCGTTTAGTAAAACGACTACGACTATGTCTCAACTGTTTGGGATTCAACCACATGGCAAACAAATGCAAAGGTGGTTCTTGTCGGCATTGTAAACAAAGGCACAATTCCTTATTGTGTCCAAGTCAAGAACCAATGAGCAAAAGCCAAGAAAACGGTCCGAATTCATCGGAAAGCCCAGTAGTCACCGGACACTCAGTCAGTGCTACTTCATCAACATCATCATACATTATATTATCGACTGCCATGGTCAAGATAAAGGATAAATTCGGAAACATACATGAATGCAGAGCGTTGCTAGACTCTTGTTCTCAATCGAATTACATCACGCAAACGTTTTGTGACAAGCTGCAGCTGTCTACAATAAAACAAGAAATTCGAATTGAAGGCATAAACAACACCACGTCCACAATCAACAAGGGCACAACCATCAAAATTCAATCTCGTCTAAATAACTTTCAAACATCGTTGTTTTGTCTTGTAACTCCACAAATAACGCACAATCTGCCAGCTTTTCCATTGAATAGAAGCGAAATTCCAATTCCTTCACAGATTCCATTAGCAGATCCAACGTTTGACAAGGTAGGCTCAATTGACATCTTGATAGGTGGAGGCATATTTTGGGACCTCACTTCAGTCGGACAAATTCGTTTAGGCCGTAACAAACCAAAACTTCAAAAAACGGTACTAGGTTGGATTGTGGGTGGTCCAACTCAAACGACAACTTTGTTCACAATGCACAACACGAATTGCCACCTCAATTTAAACAATTACCAATTACAAAACGAATTGGTCAAGTTTTGGGAAATAGAAGAGGGATTTCAGCATAAAGGAAAAGCTCGTTCCGTCGACGAGCAATTCTGTGAGGATCATTTTAAAGCAAACACTACTCGTAATGGGGATGGGCGATTCATTGTTCACTTGCCTCTGAAATCAGATCGCTCCATATTAGGAGATTCAAAAAGCATGGCTACCAAACGTTTTTTCGCGTTAGAAAAGAAATTAAACAAAAATTCAGACCTAAAGGCGCAATACAAAGAGTTTATTGATGAATACATCAATCTTGGTCACATGTCCAAGATACACGGGGACGATTCCTCAACATCCACGTTTTTTCTACCTCATCATGTAGTATTAAAGCAAGACAGCATCACTTCAAAGATTCGGGTCGTGTTTGATGCTTCCGCTAAATCCACATCCGACTTTTCGTTGAACGATATTCAGGCCATAGGTCCAACCATACAAGATGAATTATTTTCAATTTTGATTCGCTTTCGAAAACACACAATCGTGGTCACTGCTGATGTAGAAAAAATGTATCGACAGATATTGGTGGCGGAGAAAGATCGAGCATTGCAACGCATAGTGTGGCGTGATGATCCAAATGACATACTCGACACCTACGAATTAAACACGGTTACGTATGGAACTGCCTCCGCACCTTACCTCGCAACTCGTTGTTTACAAGAAACAGCACATCAACACATAAACAAATTACCAGTAGCAGCGTCAGTCATATTAAGTGATTTTTACGTTGACGATCTTATAACCGGAGCAGATACACCCGAACAAGTAATCAAAATTAGCAACGAAGTTTTAGAAATTCTTCAATCAGGAGGCTTTCAGCTTCGTAAATGGGTCTCGAACGATCAAACAGTAATAAGGTCCATATCTGCTGTTACTCCAGACATTCCTTACATGAGTATAGCTCATGACAAAAACACAAAAACATTGGGACTGATATGGGGACCAGCTCAAGACACCTTCACATTCTCAATAAAAGACACAAGCACTAACAAAAACAAAATTACCAAACGCATAATTCTTGCCAGCATAGCAAGAATTTTTGATCCATTGGGAATCATCGGTACTGTAATCACTGTTGCCAAGATAATTCTACAAAAACTTTGGCAAATCAAGCTTGCATGGGATGAATCGGTACCTATAGAAATGCACAACTTGTGGAAAACATTCGAATCAAAGTTGCACTTTCTGAACAGCATTCACATTCCTAGACATGTTTTGTTAATTAACGCAAATCTAATAGAAATACACGGATTTTCAGACGCCTCAGAAAACGCGTACGGTGCAGCCATCTACATGCGTTCATTAGACAATTTCGGGAATTGCAAGGTGTCATTGCTTTGTTCAAAGGGTCGAGTAGCTCCTCTAAAAACTACTAGCATACCCAAATTAGAACTATGCGGTGCATTGCTTTTATCGAGGCTAATGAGTCAGATCAAATCAGCGTTAAAGATTTTTGCATCCAAGGAGCGGTACTGGTGCGATTCAACAATCACATTATCGTGGATAAATGGTTTTCCCGGTCAGTGGAAAACATTCGTAGCTAACAGAGTAGCTGAAATTCAAGCCTTAACGAACAAGACTGATTGGTATTATATCAACACCAAGGACAATCCTGCTGATCTCATTTCCAGAGGTGTCAATCCTGACACATTGCAGCATGAGACAAAATGGTGGGAAGGACCTGAATGGTTAAAGAACAGTGAATCCACGTGGCCACATTCTCACGTGGAACCTCCAGAGCATTTACCGGAAATTCGAAAATCCTCACAGTCATCATTCAGTTCTGTTCTATCAGATGACACGATTTTCAAACGATTCTCGTCATGGAACAAGCTTGTACGAGTAACTGCATATGTTTTAAGATTTTGCTTCAATTCCACTCGTACAGTAGCTGATAGAATGTTAGAGCCACTATCAGTAATTGAATTAAATCAATCAAGGGAAAAACTAATACGATTAGCTCAACAACATGCTTTTGGTAGAGAACTTCATGATCTCAATCAGGGACGCACAGTTCACATCAAAAGTAAATTGATCTGTCTTAGTCCCATCATGGACGACAAAGGCCTAATCAGAGTTGGAGGCCGGTTAGGTCATGCAAAAATAGCATGGACTAAGAAACATCCTGTAATTGTTCCAAATAAACATCCAATAGCAGATTTGATCATGCGCGAGGAGCATATCAGGCTTCTACATGCTGGACCTCAGACGTGTTTAGCATCTCTACGCGAAAGATATTGGCCACTGGGCGGTAGAAACCTGGCAAGAAAAATAACAAAACAATGTGTCCAATGTTTTAAAGTAAATCCAATTCCAGCAAAACACACAATGGGTGAATTGCCTGCTTCAAGAATTACACCTTCACGTCCCTTTTCGGTAACTGGAATTGACTACGCAGGTCCTTTATTTATTCGCGATAAGAAAGGGCGCGGTTTTAAACGAATAAAAGCATTTGTCTGTCTTTTCATTTGTTTTTCAACGAAAGCCATACATTTAGAAGTCGTCAGCGATCTTACGACGGAAGCGTTCATCGCTGCATTACGCAGATTCGTGTCAAGACGAGGTAAATGCGCTCACATATATTGTGATAACGCAACCAATTTTGTAGGGGCAAAAAACGAACTTTCAGAGCTTTTAAAATGTCTTCGATCTGGTCAAACACAGATTAGTGACGCGCTCTCGAAAGAGGGAATTCAATGGCACTTCATACCACCGCGTTCCCCACATTTTGGTGGAATTTGGGAGGCAAACATAAAGTCAGCAAAACAACATTTAAAGAGAGTTGTTGCAAACGCATGTTTAACATTTGAAGAGCTTTGTACGGTATTGTGTCAAATCGAAGCTTGTTTAAATTCAAGACCGTTGCATCCAATGTCGAGCAATCCCAATGATCCTTCCCCCCTAACTCCCGCACACTTTCTCGTTGGCGAATCGTTGGCAGCAATACCAGATCCAGACGTTACGCAAATCCACGAATCAAAATTGTCAAAATTCCAACGGCTGCAGCAAATTTCTCAAAATTTTTGGAAAAGGTGGTCTCGTGACTATTTAACGGAACTGCAGACTCGCACGAAATGGCGTCAACAATACCATCATTTACTTCATGAGGACTCAATAGTGATAATCAAAGAAGACAACCTCCCTCCACTTAAATGGTCCTTGGGAAGAGTACTCCAAGTACACACTGGCGCTGATGGTATCATCCGAGTGGCTACCGTAAAAACAGCTCGAGGTGTGGTGAAACGTTCAGTTACGAAATTGTGCGTGCTTCCAAATTAAGAAAGTGCGCATTAAATATTATCATTGTTATTATCAAAATCATTGTTTCAACGAATCATGTTTGTTAGCATAAAATTAATTTAATGTTCATTGAATGCCAAGGCTTCAATAGGGGGCGGCATGTTCGATACTTCGTTTCTCTGTATACGGCCATGTTATGTTGCATGGTAACAACATATCAAGTGAGAAGAAAAAATCAGCATTGCAAAAATAAACATTGAGAAAAATAACGTCAAAAATTATTTCGATTGAAGAAACCTAACGGTAATAGAGCACGTCACATTGCTCCACCAGTAGTATTTTTTTGTAATTTAAAAGTGATTGGGCTTAGTTTGTTGTGGTAAGGGTAAGTTGGTGATGATTTATGGTAGCCGAAGTAATTTAGGTGAGTTTGGCATAGTTTGCTATGGTTAGTATCATTTTTTTGTAATTTAAATGTGATTGGGTTTAGTTTGTTGTGGTAAGGGTTAGTTGGTGATGATTTAGAGTAGCCGAAGTAATTTAGGTGAGTCTGGCATAGTTTGTTATGATTTGTACACCTTTTTTTGTAATTTTAAGATGATATGGTTTGGTTTGTTGTGGTAAGGGATAGTTGGGGGTGATTTACGGTAGCCGAAGTAATTTAGGTGATTCTGGTATAGTTTGTTATGACTTTTAGCATTTATTTGTAATTTTAAAGTAATTGGGCTTAGTTTGTTGCTGTAAAGTGTAGTTGGGGGTGATTTTTGATAGCCGAAGTAATTTAGGTGAGTTTGGCATAGTTTGCTATGGTTAGTAGCATTTTTTTGTAATTTAAAAGTGATTGGGTTTAGTTTGTTGTGGTAAGGGTTAGTTGGTGATGATTTATGGTAGCCGAAGTAATTTAGGTGAGTCTGGCATAGTTTGCTATGGTTAGTAGCATTTTTTTGTAATTTAAAAATGATTGGGTTTAGTTTGTTGTGGTAAGGGATAATTGGTGATGATTTAGAGTAGCCGAAGTAATTTAGGTGAGTCTGGCATAGTTTGTTATGATTTGTACACCTTTTTTTGTAATTTTAAGATGATATGGTTTGGTTTGTTGTGGTAAGGGATAGTTGGGGGTGATTTACGGTAGCCGAAGTAATTTAGGTGATTCTGGTATAGTTTGTTATGATTTTTAGCATTTTTTTGTAATTTTAAAGTGATTGGGCTTAGTTTGTTTATGTAAAGTGTAGTTGGGGGTGATTTTGGATAGCCGAAGTAATTTATATGAGTTTGGCATAGTTTGCTATGGTTAGTAGCATTTTTTTGTAATTTAAAAGTGATTGGGTTTTGTTTGTTGTGGTAAGTGTTAGTTGGTGATGATTTATGGTATCCGAAGTAATTTAGGTGAGTTTGGCATAGTTTGCTATGGTCAGTAGCATTTTTTTGTGATTTAAAAGTGATTGGGTTTAGTTTGTTGTGGTAAGGGTTAGTTGGTGATGATTTAGAGTAGCCGAAGTAATTTACGTGAGTCTGGCATAATTTGTTATGATTTGTACACCTTTTTTTGTAATTTTAAGATGATATGGTTTGGTTTGTTGTGGTAAGGGATATTTGGGGGCGATTTACGGTAGCCGAAGTAATTTAGGTGATTCTGGTATAGTTTGTTATGATTTTTAGCATTTTTTTGTAATTTAAAAGTGATTGGGCTTAGTTTGTTGCTGTAAAGTGTAGTTGGGGCTGATTTTTGATAGCCGAAGTAATTTAGGTGAGTTTGGCATAGTTTGCTATGGTTAGTAGCATTTTTATGTAATTTTAAAGTGATTGGACTTAGTTTGTTGTGGTAAGGGTAAGTTGGTGATGATTTATGGTAGCCGAAGTAATTTAGGTGAGTTTGGCATAGTTTGCTATGGTTAGTAGCATTTTTTTGTAATTTAAAAGTGATTGGGTTTAGTTTGTAGTGGTAAGGGTTAGTTAGTGATGATTTAGGGTAGCCGAAGTAATTTAGGTGAGTCTGGCATTGTTTGTTATGATTTGTACACCTTTTTTCTAATTTTAAGATGATATGGTTTGGTTTGTTGTGGTAAGGGATAGCTGGGGGTAATTTACGGTAGCCGAAGTAATTTAGGTGATTCTGGTATAGTTTGTTATGATTTTTAGCATTTTTTTGTAATTTTAAAGTGATTTGGATTAGTTTGTTGCTGTAAAGTGTAGTTGGGGGTGATTTTTGATAGCCGAAGTAATTTAGGTAAGTTTGGCATAGTTTGCTATGGTTAGTAGCATTTTTTTGTAATTTAAAAGTGATTGAGATTAGTTTGTTATGGTAAGGGTTAGTTGGTGATGATTTATGGTAGCCGAAGTAATTTAGGTGAGTTTGGCATAGTTTGCTATGGTTAGTAGCATTTTTTTGTAATTTAAACGTGATTGGGTTTAGTTTGTGGTGGTAAGGGTTAGTTGGTGATGATTTATGGTAGCCGAAGTAATTTAGGTAAGTCTGGCATAGTTTGCTATGGTTAGTGCATTTTTTTGTAATTTAAAAATGATTGGGTTTAGTTTGTTGTGGTAAGGGTTAGTTGGTGATAATTTAGAGTAGCCGAAGTAATTTAGGTGAGTCTGGCATAGTTTGTTATGATTTGTACACCTTTTTTTGTAATTTTAAGATGATATGGTTTGGTTTGTCGTGGTAAGGGATAGTTGGGGGTGATTTACGGTAGCCGAAGTAATTTAGGTGATTCTGGTATAGTTTGTTATGATTTTTAGCATTTTTTTGTAATTTAAAAGTGATTGGGCTTAGTTTGTTTATGTAAAGTGTAGTTGGGGGTGATTTTGGATAGCCGAAGTAATTTTTATGAGTTTGGCATAGTTTGCTATGGTTAGTAGCATTATTTTGTAATTTAAAAGTGATTGGGTTTTGTTTGTTGTGGTAAGTGTTAGTTGGTGATGATTTATGGTAGCCGAAGTAATTTAGGTGAGTTTGGCATAGTTTGCTATGGTCAGTAGCATTTTTTTGTGATTTAAAAGTGATTGGGTTTAGTTTGTTGTGGTAAGGGTTAGTTGGTGATGATTTTGAGTAGCCGAAGTAATTTAGGTGAGTCTGGCATAATTTGTTATGATTTGTACACCTTTTTTTGTAATTTTAAGATGATATGGTTTGGTTTGTTGTGGTAAGGGATAGTTGGGGGCGATTTACGGTAGCCGAAGTAATTTAGGTGATTCTGGTATAGTTTGTTGTGATTTTTAGCATTTTTTTGTAATTTTAAAGTGATTAGGCTTAGTTTGTTGCTGTAAAGTGTAGTTGGGGCTGATTTTTGATAGCCGAAGTAATTTAGGTGAGTTTGGCATAGTTTGCTATGGTTAGTAGCATTTTTTTGTAATTTAAAAGTGATTGGGCTTAGTTTGTTGTGGTAAGGGTAAGTTGGTGATGATTTATGGTAGCCGACGTAATATAGGTGAGTTTGGCATAGTTTGCTATGGTTAGTATCATTTTTTTGTAATTTAAATGTGATTGGGTTTAGTTTGTTGTGGTAAGGGTTCGTTGGTGATGATTTAGAGTAGCCGAAGTAATTTAGGTGAGTCTGGCATAGTTTGTTATGATTTGTACACCTTTTTTTGTAATTTTAAGATGATATGGTTTGGTTTGTTGTGGTAAGGGATAGTTGGGGGCGATTTACGGTAGCCGAAGTAATTTTAGTGATTCTGGTATAGTTTGTTATGATTTTTAGCATTTTTTTGTAATTTTAAAGTGATTGGGCTTAGTTTGTTGCTGTAAAGTGTAGTTGGGGCTGATTTTTGATAGCCGAAGTAATTTAGGTGAGTTTGGCATAGTTTGCTATGGTTAGTAGCATTTTTTTGTAATTTTAAAGTGATTGGGCTTAGTTTGTTGTGGTAAGGGTAAGTTGGTGATGATTTATGGTAGCCGAAGTAATTTAGGTGAGTTTGGCATAGTTTGCTATGGTTAGTATCATTTTTTTGTAATTTAAATGTGATTGGGTTTAGTTTGTTGTGGTAAGGATTAGTTGGTGATGATTTAGAGTAGCCGAAGTAATTTAGGTGAGTCTGGCATAGTTTGTTATGATTTGTACAATTTTTTTGTAATTTTAAGATGATATGGTTTGGTTTGTTGTGGTAAGGGATAGTTGGGGGTGATTTACTGTAGCCGAAGTAATTTAGGTGATTCTGGTGTAGTTTGTTATGATTTTTAACATTTTTTTGTAATTTTAACGTGATTGGGCTTAGTTTGTTGCTGTAAGGTGTAGTTGGGGGCGATTTTTGATAGCCGAAGTAATTTAGGTGAGTTTGGCATAGTTTGCTATGGTTAGTAGCATTTTTTTGTAATTTAAAAGTGATTGGGTTTAGTTTGTTGTGGTAAGGGTTAGTTGGTGATGATTTCCAACTATGTGATTAAATCCGGCTTCAACCTGCACCCTAGAGTAAGGATTGTAGGTCTGAGCGAAGAATATTCAAATGTGGACATTGTTAAATTTCTTAAGGCTCAGTGTCATAAACTTGTCATCGACCCAACTTCCCTGGAATGTATAAGTATTTATGCAACTAAAAACAAATCTGATGTTTATTAAGCAGTTGTCCAGCTCGATTGTGCTAGTTACCAGAACTTTATAAGCTCAAAAAACATCTATGTTGGGTACGACAACTGTAAGGTGTATGACGCTATTGAAGTCCGACGGTGTTATAACTGTAGCGGTTACAATCATCTCGCCAAGCATTGTACGTCTACTTCAGTGTGTTCTAAATGCGCTAGTAATATGCATGACATTAAAAACTGCCATTCTACTAATTGCCAACAAGTCGAACCCTAATATCTGTTTTAAACATGAGGCTTCCGATAGCAGTAATTGTTATATGTATCAGCAAAAGCTTACTTCGCTTAAATCTCAGCTAAACTTATTACAACATCCTGATACTATTACTGTAAAAAATGGCTAATTCGAAATCCTCAATGTTCAAGATAGCTCACTTAAATGTACGGTCTCTAGCAACCCATTTTGATGAATTCTGTGATCTAATCTACACAAATGACTTTGACGCAATTGGTATCTCTGAAACGTGGCTTTCTAACTCCATTCCGTCTTCTCACTATGTGGCTGCTGGGTATAACATGTATCGATGCGATAGGTCGACAAGGGGTGGCGGGGTAGCCTTTTACATCCGAAACACTATCGCCGGTCAGGGTGTATTTCTTTGTGAAATAGTTGATAATACTATTGAACACCTTTGGATCAAATGTAAATTGGGTCATTTAAAGGCCCTGTTAGGGGTTGCATATCGTCCTTCTCAGGGCAATTGTACAGCCGCCGTTTCGGTCCTCAACAATGTTTTGAGTGAGTCAGTCTCCGAATTTGACTACACATTTGTTATTGGCGATTTTAATTCAAATTTTGCTAATTTACCCAACATTTTCTCAGAATGCTTTTCCAATTTTGGTCTGCAGCAGGTTATAAATGAGCCCACACGTGTTACGGCTCGTTCGACCAAAACTATTGATCAAATATTTTTAAGCGATTGTGACATTCTCTCAAGATCTGGGGTGATTATTACTCATCATATCTCTGATCACTACCTTTTTTTGCTGAGTTAAATTTAAAAGTAAACAGGTGTGCCCCGAAGTTGCTCACATTTCGTGATTTTAAGTTTCTTGATAAAAGCGTGTTTGATGCTGATCTTTCAATCATTCCTTGGGACAATATTTATTACATTGCCGATATCGATATTAAGGTTTCATTCCTTACTGATCGTATGCTAGGTCTGTTTAATAAACACGCACCTCTCCGTACAGTTAGAGTTTCTAAACCGCCTGCGCCTTGGTTGACAGACAATTTAGGTGAGTTTGGCATAGTTTGCTATGGTTAGTAGCATTTTTTTGTAATTTAAACGTGATTGGGTTTAGTTTGTGGTGGTAAGGGTTAGTTGGTGATGATTTATGGTAGCCGAAGTAATTTAGGTAAGTCTGGCATAATTTGCTATGGTTAGTGCATTTTTTTGTAATTTAAAAATGATTGGGTTTAGTTTGTTGTGGTAAGGGTTAGTTGGTGATAATTTAGAGTAGCCGAAGTAATTTAGGTGAGTCTGGCATAGTTTGTTATGATTTGTACAATTTTTTTGTAATTTTAAGATGATATGGTTTGGTTTGTTGTGGTAAGGGATAGTTGGGGGTGATTTACTGTAGCCGAAGTAATTTAGGTGATTCTGGTGTAGTTTGTTATGATTTTTAACATTTTTTTGTAATTTTAACGTGATTGGGCTTAGTTTGTTGCTGTAAGGTGTAGTTGGGGGCGATTTTTGATAGCCGAAGTAATTTAGGTGAGTTTGGCATAGTTTGCTATGGTTAGTAGCATTTTTTTGTAATTTAAAAGTGATTGGGTTTAGTTTGTTGTGGTAAGGGTTAGTTGGTGATGATTTCCAACTATGTGATTAAATCCGGCTTCAACCTGCACCCTAGAGTAAGGATTGTAGGTCTGAGCGAAGAATATTCAAATGTGGACATTGTTAAATTTCTTAAGGCTCAGTGTCATAAACTTGTCATCGACCCAACTTCCCTGGAATGTATAAGTATTTATGCAACTAAAAACAAATCTGATGTTTATTAAGCAGTTGTCCAGCTCGATTGTGCTAGTTACCAGAACTTTATAAGCTCAAAAAACATCTATGTTGGGTACGACAACTGTAAGGTGTATGACGCTATTGAAGTCCGACGGTGTTATAACTGTAGCGGTTACAATCATCTCGCCAAGCATTGTACGTCTACTTCAGTGTGTTCTAAATGCGCTAGTAATATGCATGACATTAAAAACTGCCATTCTACTAATTGCCAACAAGTCGAACCCTAATATCTGTTTTAAACATGAGGCTTCCGATAGCAGTAATTGTTATATGTATCAGCAAAAGCTTACTTCGCTTAAATCTCAGCTAAACTTATTACAACATCCTGATACTATTACTGTAAAAAATGGCTAATTCGAAATCCTCAATGTTCAAGATAGCTCACTTAAATGTACGGTCTCTAGCAACCCATTTTGATGAATTCTGTGATCTAATCTACACAAATGACTTTGACGCAATTGGTATCTCTGAAACGTGGCTTTCTAACTCCATTCCGTCTTCTCACTATGTGGCTGCTGGGTATAACATGTATCGATGCGATAGGTCGACAAGGGGTGGCGGGGTAGCCTTTTACATCCGAAACACTATCGCCGGTCAGGGTGTATTTCTTTGTGAAATAGTTGATAATACTATTGAACACCTTTGGATCAAATGTAAATTGGGTCATTTAAAGGCCCTGTTAGGGGTTGCATATCGTCCTTCTCAGGGCAATTGTACAGCCGCCGTTTCGGTCCTCAACAATGTTTTGAGTGAGTCAGTCTCCGAATTTGACTACACATTTGTTATTGGCGATTTTAATTCAAATTTTGCTAATTTACCCAACATTTTCTCAGAATGCTTTTCCAATTTTGGTCTGCAGCAGGTTATAAATGAGCCCACACGTGTTACGGCTCGTTCGACCAAAACTATTGATCAAATATTTTTAAGCGATTGTGACATTCTCTCAAGATCTGGGGTGATTATTACTCATCATATCTCTGATCACTACCTTATTTTTGCTGAGTTAAATTTAAAAGTAAACAGGTGTGCCCCGAAGTTGCTCACATTTCGTGATTTTAAGTTTCTTGATAAAAGCGTGTTTGATGCTGATCTTTCAATCATTCCTTGGGACAATATTTATTACATTGCCGATATCGATATTAAGGTTTCATTCCTTACTGATCGTATGCTAGGTCTGTTTAATAAACACGCACCTCTCCGTACAGTTAGAGTTTCTAAACCGCCTGCGCCTTGGTTGACAGACAATTTAGGTGAGTTTGGCATAGTTTGCTATGGTTAGTAGCATTTTTTTGTAATTTAAACGTGATTGGGTTTAGTTTGTGGTGGTAAGGGTTAGTTGGTGATGATTTATGGTAGCCGAAGTAATTTAGGTAAGTCTGGCATAGTTTGCTATGGTTAGTGCATTTTTTTGTAATTTAAAAATGATTGGGTTTAGTTTGTTGTGGTAAGGGTTAGTTGGTGATAATTTAGAGTAGCCGAAGTAATTTAGGTGAGTCTGGCATAGTTTGTTATGATTTGTACATCTTTTTTTGTAATTTTAAGATGATATGGTTTGGTTTGTCGTGGTAAGGGATAGTTGGGGGTGATTTACGGTAGCCGAAGTAATTTAGGTGATTCTGGTATAGTTTGTTATGATTTTTAGCATTTTTTTGTAATTTTAAAGTGATTGGGCTTAGTTTGTTTATGTAAAGTGTAGTTGGGGGTGATTTTGGATAGCCGAAGTAATTTTTATGAGTTTGGCATAGTTTGCTATGGTTAGTAGCATTATTTTGTAATTTAAAAGTGATTGGGTTTTGTTTATTGTGGTAAGTGTTAGTTGGTGATGATTTATGGTAGCCGAAGTAATTTAGGTGAGTTTGGCATAGTTTGCTATGGTCAGTAGCATTTTTTTGTGATTTAAAAGTGATTGGGTTTAGTTTGTTGTGGTAAGGGTTAGTTGGTGATGATTTTGAGTAGCCGAAGTAATTTAGGTGAGTCTGGCATAATTTGTTATGATTTGTACACCTTTTTTTGTAATTTTAAGATGATATGGTTTGGTTTGTTGTGGTAAGGGATAGTTGGGGGCGATTTACGGTAGCCGAAGTAATTTAGGTGATTCTGGTATAGTTTGTTGTGATTTTTAGCATTTTTTTGTAATTTTAAAGTGATTGGGCTTACTTTGTTGCTGTAAAGTGTAGTTGGGGCTGATTTTTGATAGCCGAAGTAATTTAGGTGAGTTTGGCATAGTTTGCTATGGTTAGTAGCATTTTTTTGTAATTTAAAAGTGATTGGGCTTAGTTTGTTGTGGTAAGGGTAAGTTGGTGATGATTTATGGTAGCCGACGTAATATAGGTGAGTTTGGCATAGTTTGCTATGGTTAGTATCATTTTTTTGTAATTTAAATGTGATTGGGTTTAGTTTGTTGTGGTAAGGGTTCGTTGGTGATGATTTAGAGTAGCCGAAGTAATTTAGGTGAGTCTGGCATAGTTTGTTATGATTTGTACATCTTTTTTTGTAATTTTAAGATGATATGGTTTGGTTTGTTGTGGTAAGGGATAGTTGGGGGCGATTTACGGTAGCCGAAGTAATTTAAGTGATTCTGGTATAGTTTGTTATGATTTTTAGCATTTTTTTGTAATTTTAAAGTGATTGGGCTTAGTTTGTTGCTGTAAAGTGTAGTTGGGGCTGATTTTTGATAGCCGAAGTAATTTAGGTGAGTTTGGCATAGCTTGCTATGGTTAGTAGCATTTTTTTGTAATTTAAAAGTGATTGGGCTTAGTTTGTTGTGGTAAGGGTAAGTTGGTGATGATTTATGGTAGCCGAAGTAATTTAGGTGAGTTTGGCATAGTTTGCTATGGTTAGTATCATTTTTTTGTAATTTAAATGTGATTGGGTTTAGTTTGTTGTGGTAAGGGTTAGTTGGTGATGATTTAGAGTAGCCGAAGTAATTTAGGTGAGTCTGGCATAGTTTGTTATGATTTGTACAATTTTTTTGTAATTTTAAGATGATATGGTTTGGTTTGTTGTGGTAAGGGATAGTTGGGGGTGATTTACTGTAGCCGAAGTAATTTAGGTGATTCTGGTGTAGTTTGTTATGATTTTTAACATTTTTTTGTAATTTTAACGTGATTGGGCTTAGTTTGTTGCTGTAAGGTGTAGTTGGGGGCGATTTTTGATAGCCGAAGTAATTTAGGTGAGTTTGGCATAGTTTGCTATGGTTAGTAGCATTTTTTTGTAATTTAAAAGTGATTGGGTTTAGTTTGTTGTGGTAAGGGTTAGTTGGTGATGATTTCCAACTATGTGATTAAATCCGGCTTCAACCTGCACCCTAGAGTAAGGATTGTAGGTCTGAGCGAAGAATATTCAAATGTGGACATTGTTAAATTTCTTAAGGCTCAGTGTCATAAACTTGTCATCGACCCAACTTCCCTGGAATGTATAAGTATTTATGCAACTAAAAACAAATCTGATGTTTATTAAGCAGTTGTCCAGCTCGATTGTGCTAGTTACCAGAACTTTATAAGCTCAAAAAACATCTATGTTGGGTACGACAACTGTAAGGTGTATGACGCTATTGAAGTCCGACGGTGTTATAACTGTAGCGGTTACAATCATCTCGCCAAGCATTGTACGTCTACTTCGGTGTGTTCTAAATGCGCTAGTAATAAGCATGACATTAAAAACTGCCATTCTACTAATTGCCAACAAGTCGAACCCTAATATCTGTTTTAAACATGAGGCTTCCGATAGCAGTAATTGTTATATGTATCAGCAAAAGCTTACTTCGCTTAAATCTCAGCTAAACTTATTACAACATCCTGATACTATTACTGTAAAAAATGGCTAATTCGAAATCCTCAATGTTCAAGATAGCTCACTTAAATGTACGGTCTCTAGCTACCCATTTTGATGAATTCTGTGATCTAATCTACACAAATGACTTTGACGCAATTGGTATCTCTGAAACGTGGCTTTCTAACTCCATTCCGTCTTCTCACTATGTGGCTGCTGGGTATAACATGTATCGATGCGATAGGTCGACAAGGGGTGGCGGGGTAGCCTTTTACATCCGAAACACTATCGCCGGTCAGGGTGTATTTCTTTGTGAAATAGTTGATAATACTATTGAACACCTTTGGATCAAATGTAAATTGGGTCATTTAAAGGCCCTGTTAGGGGTTGCATATCGTCCTTCTCAGGGCAATTGTACAGCCGCCGTTTCGGTCCTCAACAATGTTTTGAGTGAGTCAGTCTCCGAATTTGACTACACATTTGTTATTGGCGATTTTAATTCAAATTTTGCTAATTTACCCAACATTTTCTCAGAATGCTTTTCCAATTTTGGTCTGCAGCAGGTTATAAATGAGCCCACACGTGTTACGGCTCGTTCGACCACAACTATTGATCAAATATTTTTAAGCGATTGTGACATTCTCTCAAGATCTGGGGTGATTATTACTCATCATATCTCTGATCACTACCTTATTTTTGCTGAGTTAAATTTAAAAGTAAACAGGTGTGCCCCGAAGTTGCTCACATTTCGTGATTTTAAGTTTCTTAATAAAAGCGTGTTTGATGCTGATCTTTCAATCATTCCTTGGGACAATATTTATTACATTGCCGATATCGATATTAAGGTTTCATTCCTTACTGATCGTATGCTAGGTCTGTTTAATAAACACGCACCTCTCCGTACAGTTAGAGTTTCTAAACCGCCTGCGCCTTGGTTGACAGATGTACTTAAAATTATTTTTGCCGAACGTGATCGTGCACACATGCATTATATTGAAACTAAAACGCCTGCAAATTGGTTGAAGTATAAAGAGTTGCGCAATTTCGCGCTAGCTTGTTTACGAAGAGAAAAAGCTGCTTACCTAAAATTTCTATTTCGGAATAATCACTCAAAAAAGTTCTGGAAAACATTAAAGATGCTTAATGTAAAGAAAAATCAATCTTTTGCTTCTGATAATCTAGCTGAACCTAATCTCATTAATCACTATTTTCTCTCGGTGTTCGATAAGGGTGCTGCTGATAGTGAACTGCTCACTTTCTACAACAATAATAAATTTAAAGACAGTTACTACAAATTTACTTTAAAACTTGTTTCCCAAGAGGATATTAGGTGTATTATCAATTATTTAAAATCAAACGCCCGTGGTTCGGATGGCTTAACACTTCACATGATTCGTCTCTGCTTACCAGTAATTTTACCTCACCTAACAAATATTATTAACTGTTGCATTGAGTCTGGTTTTTTTCCATCTGCTTGGAAAACTGCTATTATACATCCGCTTCCTAAAGTTAATAATCCCACTTCAGTTTCAGATTTGCGCCCGATCAGTATTTTACCTGCCATCTCTAAAATTTTGGAGCGAGTAATCTTTTTGCAGCTGTATGAGTTTATTTCTACAAATAACATCTTACCGGCATGGCAGTCTGGCTTTAGAAAACATCATAGCACCGCCACCACATTGATCCACGTTAGTGACTCCATCATACGCAATATAGATAATCAGCTTGCCACTATTTTAGTCCTGCTGGACTTTTCTAAAGCATTCGATAGAATTAACCACGACCTACTTTGTGCTAAATTAAAGTACTTCGGCTGTGACTCGGTCTGTGTACAGTTGATTTATTCATTTTTGTCCATCAGAGCTCAACGGGTGTCTGTCGACAACAATCTATCCAACATTGGCTATATTAGCTTCGGTGTTCCTCAGGGCAGTATTCTGGGACCCTTATTCTACATTTTGTACACGGCGGATATGTCTAATGTCATTCTTAATTCCTCAATGCAGGCGTACGCTGACGATACGCAAATTATGTTCACTTTTAAACCTTCCGAGGGCGCTTTTGCACGCTTGCTCAACGATGATCTTGACCGGTTGCACAGCTTCTCTGCTAAGCATAGCCTTACCATCAACACTGCAATGTCGTATGCCATGCTTTTCTCGGCCTCTAAACACCGACATAGTTTAAAAAACTTAATTGCGGTTAGAATGAACAACAAAACTATTGGCTGGACTTGCAGTGCAAGAAACCTAGGTGTATGGTTTGATGAGGACTTAAGGTTTAAGGTTCATCTCAGTCATGTTTTAAGGGGTACTTTTTGCAAACTGAGATTGCTAAATTACTTCGGCTACCATAAATCATCACCAACTGACCCTTACCACAACAAACTAAACCCAATCACTTTTAAATTACAAAAAAATGCTACTAACCGTAGCAAACTATGCCAAACTCACCTAAATTACTTCGGCTATCAAAAATCACCCCCAACTACACTTTACAGCAACAAACTTAGCCCAATCACTTTAAAATTACAAAAAAATGCTAAAAATCATAACAAACTATACCAGAATCACCTAAATTACTTCGGCTACTGTAAATCACCCCCAACTATCCCTTACCACAACAAACCAAACCATATCATCTTAAAATTACAAAAAAAGGTGTACAAATCATAACAAACTATGCCAGACTCACCTAAATTACTTCGGCTACTCTAAATCATCACCAACTAACCCTTACCACAACAAACTAAACCCAATCATTTTTAAATTACAAAAAAATGCTACTAACCATAGCAAACTATGCCAAACTCACCTAAATTACTTCGGCTACCATAAATCATCACCAACTAACCCTTACCACAACAAACTAAACCCAATCACTTTTAAATTACAAAAAAATGCTACTAACCGTAGCAAACTATGCCAAACTCACCTAAATTACTTCGGCTATCAAAAATCACCCCCAACTACACTTTACAGCAACAAACTTAGCCCAATCACTTTAAAATTACAAAAAAATGCCAAAAATCATAACAAACTATACCAGAATCACCTAAATTACTTCGGCTACCGTAAATCACCCCCAACTATCCCTTACCACAACAAACCAAACCATATCATCTTAAAATTACAAAAAAAGGTGTACAAATCATAACAAACTATGCCAGACTCACCTAAATTACTTCGGCTACTCTAAATCATCACCAACTAACCCTTACCACAACAAACTAAACCCAATCATTTTTAAATTACAAAAAAATGCTACTAACCATAGCAAACTATGCCAAACACACCTAAATTACTTGGGCTATCAAAAATCACCCCCAACTACACTTTACAGCAACAAACTAAGCCCAATCACTTTAAAATTACAAAAAAATGCTAAAAATCATAACAAACTATACCAGAATCACCTAAATTACTTCGGCTACCGTAAATCACCCCCAACTATCCATTACCACAACAAACCAAACCATATCATCTTAAAATTACAAAAAAGGTGTACAAATCATAACAAACTATGCCAGACTCACCTAAATTACTTCGGCTACTCTAAATCATCACCAACTAACCCTTACCACAACAAACTAAACCCAATCACTTTAAATTACAAAAAAATGCTACTAACCAGAGCAAACTATGCCAAACTCACCTAAATTACTTCGGCTACCATAAATCATCACCAACTAACCCTTACCACAACAAACTAAACCCAATCACTTTTAAATTACAAAAAAATGCTACTAACCATAGCAAACTATGCCAAACTCACCTAAATTACTTCGGCTATCAAAAATCACCCCCAACTAAACTTTACAGCAACAAACTAAGCCCAATCACTTTAAAATTACAAAAAAATGCTAAAAATCATAACAAACTATACCAGAATCACCTAAGTTACTTCGGCTACCGTAAATTACCCCCAACTATCTCTTACCACAATAAACCAAACCATATCATCTTAAAATTACAAAAAAAGGTGTACAAATCATAACAAACTATGCCAGACTCTCCTAAATTACTTCGGCTACTCTAAATCATCACCAACTAACCCTTACCACAACAAACTAAACCCAATCACTTTTAAATTACAAAAAAATGCTACTAACCATAGCAAACTATGCCAAACTCACCTAAATTACTTCGGCTATCAAAAATCACCCCCAACTACACTTTACAGCAACAAACTAAGCCCAATTACTTTCAAATTACAAAAAAATGCTAAAAATCTTAACAAACTATACCAGAATCACCTAAATTACTTCGGCTACCGTAAATCATCACCAACTAACCCTTACCACAACAAACTAAACCCAATCAATTTAAGTTACAAAAAAATGCTACTAACCATAGCAAACTATGCCAAACTCACCTAAATTACTTCGGCTACCATAAATCATCACCAACTAACCCTTACCACAACAAACTAAACCCAATCACTTTTAAATTACAAAAAAATTGTACTAACTATAGCAAACTATGCCAAACTCACCTAAATTACTTCGGCTATCAAAAATCACCCCCAACTACACTTTACAGCAACAAACTATGCCCAATCACTTTAAAATTACAAAAAAATGCTAAAAATCATAACAAACTATACCAGAATCACCTAAATTACTTCGGCTACCGTAAATCACCCCCAACTATCCCTTACCACAACAAACCAAACCATATCATCTTAAAACTACAAAAAAAGGTGTACAAATCATAACAAACTATGCCAGACTCACCTAAATTACTTCGGCTACTCTATCTAAATCATCACCAACTAACCCTTTCCACAACAAACTAAACCCAATCACTTTTAAATTTCAAAAAAATGCTACTAACCATAGCAAACTATGCCAAACTCACCTAAATTACTTCGGCTACCATAAATCATCACCAACTAACCCTTACCACAACAAACTAAACCCAATCACTTTTAAATTACAAAAAAATGCTACTAACCATAGCAAACTCTGATAAACTCACCTAAATTACTTCGGCTATCAAAAATCACCCCCAACTACACTTTACAGCAACAAACTTAGCCCAATCACTTTAAAATTACAAAAAAATGCTAAAAATCATAACAAACTATACCAGAATCACCTAAATTACTTCGGCTACCGTAAATCACCCCCAACTATCCCTTACCACAACAACCCAAACCATATCATCTTAAAATTACAAAAAAAAGGTGTACAAATCATAACAAACTATGCCAGACTCACCTAAATTACTTCGGCTACTCTAAATCATCACCAACTAACCCTTACCACAACAAACTAAACCCAATCATTTTTAAATTACAAAAAAATGCTACTAACCATAGCAAACTATGCCAAACTCACCTAAATTACTTCGGCTACCATAAATCATCACCAACTAACCCTTACCACAACAAACTAAACCCAATCACTTTTAAATTACAAAAAAATGCTATTAACCATAGCAAACTATGCCAAACTCACCTAAATTACTTCGGCTACCATAAATCATCACCAACTAACCCTTACCACAACAAACTAAACCCAATCACTTTTAAATTACAAAAAAATGCTACTAACCGTAGCAAACTATGCCAAACTCACCTAAATTACTTCGGCTATCAAAAATCACCCCCAACTACACTTTACAGCAACAAACTTAGCCCAATCACTTTAAAATTTCAAAAAAATGCTAAAAATCATAACAAACTATACCAGAATCACCTAAATTACTTCGGCTACCGTAAATTACCCCCAACTATCTCTTACCACAATAAACCAAACCATATCATCTTAAAATTACAAAAAAAGGTGTACAAATCATAACAAACTATGCCAGACTCACCTAAATTACTTCGGCTACTCTAAATCATCACCAACTAACCCTTACCACAACAAACTAAGCCCAATCACTTTCAAATTACAAAAAAATGCTAAAAATCTTAACAAACTATACCAGAATCACCTAAATTACTTCGGCTACCGTAAATCATCACCAACTAACCCTTACCACAACAAACTAAACCCAATCAATTTAAGTTACAAAAAAATGCTACTAACCATAGCAAACTATGCCAAACTCACCTAAATTACTTCGGCTACCATAAATCATCACCAACTAACCCTTACCACAACAAACTAAACCCAATCACTTTTAAATTACAAAAAAATGGTACTAACTATAGCAAACTATGCCAAACTCACCTAAATTACTTCGGCTATCAAAAATCACCCCCAACTACACTTTACAGCAACAAACTAAGCCCAATCACTTTAAAATTACAAAAAAATGCTAAAAATTATAACAAACTATACCAGAATCACCTAAATTACTTCGGCTATCGTAAATCACCCCCAACTATCCCTTACCACAACAAACCAAACCATATCATCTTAAAATTACAAAAAAAGGTGTACAAATCTTAACAAACTATGCCAGACTCACCTAAATTACTTCGGCTACTCTAAATCATCACCAACTAACCCTTTCCACAACAAACTAAACCCAATCACTTTTAAATTTCAAAAAAATGCTACTAATCATAGCAAACTATGCCAAACTCACCTAAATTACTTCGGCTACCATAAATCATCACCAACTAACCCTTACCACAACAAACTAAACCCAATCACTTTTAAATTACAAAAAAATGCTACTAACCATAGCAAACTATGACAAACTCACCTAAATTACTTCGGCTTCCATAAATCATCACCAACTAACCCTTACCACAACAAACTAAACCCAATCACTTTTAAATTACAAAAAAATGCTACTAACCATAGCAAACTCTGCCAAACTCACCTAAATTACTTCGGCTATCAAAAATCACCCCCAACTACACTTTACAGCAACAAACTTAGCCCAATCACTTTAAAATTACAAAAAAATGCTAAAAATCATAACAAACTATACCAGAATTACCTAAATTACTTCGGCTACCGTAAATCACCCCCAACTATCCCTTACCACAACAAACCAAACCATATCATCTTAAAACTACAAAAAAAGGTGTACAAATCTTAACAAACTATGCCAGACTCACCTAAATTACTTCGGCTACCATAAATCATCACCAACTAACCCTTACCACAACAAACTAAACCCAATCACTTTTAAATTTCAAAAAAATGCTACTAACCATAGCAAACTATGCCAAACTCACCTAAATTACTTCGGCTACCATAAATCATCACCAACTAACCCTTACCACAACAAACTAAACCCAATCACTTTTAAATTACAAAAAAATGCTACTAACCGTAGCAAACTATGCCAAACTCACCTAAATTACTTCGGCTATCAAAAATCACCCCCAACTACACTTTACAGCAACAAACTTAGCCCAATCACTTTAAAATTTCAAAAAAATGCTAAAAATCATAACAAACTATACCAGAATCACCTAAATTACTTCGGCTACCGTAAATTACCCCCAACTATCTCTTACCACAACAAACCAAACCATATCATCTTAAAACTACAAAAAAAGGTGTACAAATCATAACAAACTATGCCAGACTCACCTAAATTACTTCGGCTACTCTATCTAAATCATCACCAACTAACCCTTTCCACAACAAACTAAACCCAATCACTTTTAAATTTCAAAAAAATGCTACTAACCATAGCAAACTATGCCAAACTCACCTAAATTACTTCGGCTACCATAAATCATCACCAACTAACCCTTACCACAACAAACTAAACCCAATCACTTTTAAATTACAAAAAAATGCTACTAACCATAGCAAACTCTGATAAACTCACCTAAATTACTTCGGCTATCAAAAATCACCCCCAACTACACTTTACAGCAACAAACTTAGCCCAATCACTTTAAAATTACAAAAAAATGCTAAAAATTATAACAAACTATACCAGAATCACCTAAATTACTTCGGCTACCGTTAATCACCCCCAACTATCCCTTACCACAACAACCCAAACCATATCATCTTAAAATTACAAAAAAAAGGTGTACAAATCATAACAAACTATGCCAGACTCACCTAAATTACTTCGGCTACTCTAAATCATCACCAACTAACCCTTACCACAACAAACTAAACCCAATCATTTTTAAATTACAAAAAAATGCTACTAACCATAGCAAACTATGCCAAACTCACCTAAATTACTTCGGCTACCATAAATCATCACCAACTAACCCTTACCACAACAAACTAAACCCAATCACTTTTAAATTACAAAAAAATGCTACTAACCATAGCAAACTATGCCAAACTCACCTAAATTACTTCGGCTACCATAAATCATCACCAACTAACCCTTACCACAACAAACTAAACCCAATCACTTTTAAATTACAAAAAAATGCTACTAACCGTAGCAAACTATGCCAAACTCACCTAAATTGCTTCGGCTATCAAAAATCACCCCCAACTACACTTTACAGCAACAAACTTAGCCCAATCACTTTAAAATTTCAAAAAAATGCTAAAAATCATAACAAACTATACCAGAATCACCTAAATTACTTCGGCTACCGTAAATTACCCCCAACTATCTCTTACCACAATAAACCAAACCATATCATCTTAAAATTACAAAAAAAGGTGTACAAATCATAACAAACTATGCCAGACTCACCTAAATTACTTCGGCTACTCTAAATCATCACCAACTAACCCTTACCACAACAAACTAAGCCCAATCACTTTCAAATTACAAAAAAATGCTAAAAATCTTAACAAACTATACCAGAATCACCTAAATTACTTCGGCTACCGTAAATCATCACCAACTAACCCTTACCACAACAAACTAAACCCAATCAATTTAAGTTACAAAAAAATGCTACTAACCATAGCAAACTATGCCAAACTCACCTAAATTACTTCGGCTACCATAAATCATCACCAACTAACCCTTACCACAACAAACTAAACCCAATCACTTTTAAATTACAAAAAAATGGTACTAACTATAGCAAACTATGCCAAACTCACCTAAATTACTTCGGCTATCAAAAATCACCCCCAACTACACTTTACAGCAACAAACTAAGCCCAATCACTTTAAAATTACAAAAAAATGCTAAAAATCATAACAAACTATACCAGAATCACCTAAATTACTTCGGCTATCGTAAATCACCCCCAACTATCCCTTACCACAACAAACCAAACCATATCATCTTAAAATTACAAAAAAAGGTGTACAAATCTTAACAAACTATGCCAGACTCACCTAAATTACTTCGGCTACTCTAAATCATCACCAACTAACCCTTTCCACAACAAACTAAACCCAATCACTTTTAAATTTCAAAAAAATGCTACTAATCATAGCAAACTATGCCAAACTCACCTAAATTACTTCGGCTACCATAAATCATCACCAACTAACCCTTACCACAACAAACTAAACCCAATCACTTTTAAATTACAAAAAAATGCTACTAACCATAGCAAACTATGACAAACTCACCTAAATTACTTCGGCTACCATAAATCATCACCAACTAACCCTTACCACAACAAACTAAACCCAATCACTTTTAAATTACAAAAAAATGCTACTAACCATAGCAAACTATGCCAAACTCACCTAAATTACTTCGGCTACCATAAATCATCACCAACTAACCCTTACCACAACAAACTAAACCCAATCACTTTTAAATTACAAAAAAATGCTACTAACCATAGCAAACTATGCCAAACTCACCTAAATTACTTCGGCTACCATAAATCATCACCAACTAACCCTTACCACAACAAACTAAACCCAATCACTTTTAAATTACAAAAAAATGCTACTAACCGTAGCAAACTATGCCAAACTCACCTAAATTACTTCGGCTATCAAAAATCACCCCCAACTACACTTTACAGCAACAAACTTAGCCCAATCACTTTAAAATTACAAAAAAATGCTAAAAATCATAACAAACTATACCAGAATCACCTAAATTACTTCGGCTACCGTAAATCACCTCCAACTATCCCTTACCACAACAAACCAAACCATATCATCTTAAAATTACAAAAAAAGGTGTACAAATCATAACAAACTATGCCAGACTCACCTAAATTACTTCGGCTACTCTAAATCATCACCAACTAACCCTTACCACAACAAACTATACCCAATCATTTTTAAATTACAAAAAAATGCTACTAACCATAGAAAACTATGCCAAACTCACCTAAATTACTTCGGCTACCATAAATCATCACCAACTAACCCTTACCACAACAAACTAAACCCAATCACTTTTAAATTACAAAAAAATGCAACTAACCGTAGCAAACTATGCCAAACTCACCTAAATTACTTCGGCTATCAAAAATCACCCCCGACTACACTTTACAGCAACAAACTTAGCCCAATCACTTTAAAATTACAAAAAAATGCTAAAAATCATAACAAACTATACCAGAATCACCTAAATTACTTCGGCTACCGTAAATCAACCCCAACTATCCCTTACCACAACAAACCAAACCATATCATCTTAAAATTACAAAAAAAGGTGTACAAATCATAACAAACTATGCCAGACTCACCTAAATTACTTCGGCTACTCTAAATCATCACCAACTAACCCTTACCACAACAAACTAAACCCAATCAATTTAAATTACAAAAAAATGCTACTAACCATAGCAAACTCTGCCAAACTCACCTAAATTACTTCGGCTATCAAAAATCACCCCCAACTACACTTTACAGCAACAAACTTAGCCCAATCACTTTAAAATTACAAAAAAATGCTAAAAATCATAACAAACTATACCAGAATCACCTAAATTACTTCGGCTACCGTAAATCACCCCCAACTATCCCTTACCACAACAAACCAAACCATATTATCTTAAAATTACAAAAAAAGGTGTACAAATCATAACAAACTATGCCAGACTCACCTAAATTACTTCGGCTACTCTAAATCATCACCAACTAACCCTTACCACAACAAACTAAACCCAATCAATTTAAATTACAAAAAAATGCTACTAACTATAGCAAACTATGCCAAACTCATCTAAATTACTTCGGCTACCATAAATCATCACCAACTAACCCTTACCACAACAAACTAAACCCAATCACTTTTAAATTACAAAAAAATGCTACTAACCATAGCAAACTATGCCAAACTCACTTAAATTACTTCGGCTTTCAAAAATCACCCCCAACTAAACTTTACAACAACAAACTAAGCCCAATCACTTTAAAATTACAAAAAAATGCTAAAAATCATAACAAACTATACCAGAATCACCTAAATTACTTCGGCTACCGTAAATTACCCCCAACTATCTCTTACCACAATAAACCAAACCATATCATCTTAAAATTACAAAAAAAGGTGTACAAATCATAACAAACTATGCCAGACTCACCTAAATTACTTCGGCTACTCTAAATCATCACCAACTAACCCTTACCACAACAAACTAAACCCAATCACTTTTAAATTACAAAAAAATGCTACTAACCATAGCAAACTATGCCAAACTCACCTAAATTACTTCGGCTATCAAAAATCACCCCCAACTACACTTTACAGCAACAAACTAAGCCCAATCACTTTAAAATTACAAAAAAATGCTAAAAATCTTAACAAACTATACCAGAATCACCTAAATTACTTCGGCTACCGTAAATCATCACCAACTAACCCTTACCACAACAAACTAAACCCAATCAATTTAAGTTACAAAAAAATGCTACTAACCATAGCAAACTATGCCAAACTCACCTAAATTACTTCGGCTACCATAAATCATCACCAACTAACCCTTACCACAACAAACTAAACGCAATCACTTTTAAATTACAAAAAAATGGTACTAACCATAGCAAACTATGCCAAACTCACCTAAATTACTTCGGCTATCAAAAATCACCCCCAACTACACTTTACAGCAACAAACTAAGCCCAATCACTTTAAAATTACAAAAAAATGCTAAAAATCATAACAAACTATAAAAGAATCACCTAAATTACTTCGGCTACCGTAAATCACCCCCAACTATCCCTTACCACAACAAACCAAACCATATCATCTTAAAATTACAAAAAATGGTGTACAAATCATAACAAACTATGCCAGACTCACCTAAATTACTTCGGCTACTCTAAATCATCACCAACTAACCCTTTCCACAACAAACTAAACCCAATCACTTTTAAATTACAAAAAAATGCTACTAACCATAGCAAACTATGCCAAACTCACCTAAATTACTTCGGCTACCATAAATCATCACCAACTAACCCTTACCACAACAAACTAAACCCAATCACTTTTAAATTACAAAAAAATGCTACTAACCATAGCAAACTATGCCAAACTCACCTAAATTACTTCGGCTACCATAAATCATCACCAAATAACCCTTACCACAACAAACTAAACCCAATCACTTTTAAATTACAAAAAAATGCTACTAACCATAGCAAACTCTGCCAAACTCACCTAAATTATTTCGGCTATCAAAAATCACCCCCAACTACACTTTACAGCAACAAACTAAGCCCAATCGCTTTAAAATTACAAAAAAATGCTAAAAATCATAACAAACTATACCAGAATCACCTAAATTACTTCGGCTACCGTAAATAACACCCAACTATCCCTTACCACAATAAACCAAACCATATCATCTTAAAATTACAAAAAAAGGTGTACAAATCATAACAAACTATGCCAGACTCACCTAAATTACTTCGGCTACTTTAAATCATCACCAACTAACCCTTACCACAACAAACTAAACCCAATAATTTTTAAATTACAAAAAAATGCTACTAACCATAGCAAACTATGCCAAACTCACCTAAATTACTTCGGCTACCATAAATCATCACCAACTAACCCTTACCACAACAAACTAAACCCAATCACTTTCAAATTAAAAAAAATGCTACTAACCATAGCAAACTCTGCCAAACTCACCCAAATTACTTCGGTTATCAAAAATCACCCCCAACTACACTTTACAGCAACAAACTAAGCCCAATCACTTTAAAATTACATAAAAATGCTAAAAATCATAACAACCTATACCAGAATCACCTAAATTACTTCGGGTGCCGTAAATCACCCCCAACTATCCCTTACCACTACAAACCAAACCATATCATCTTAAAATTACAAAAAAGGTGTACAAATCATAACAAACTATGCCAGACTCACCTAAATTACTTCGGCTACTCTAAATCATCACCAACTAACCCTTACCACAACAAACTAAACCCAATCATTTTTAAATTACAAAAAAATGCTACTAACCATAGCAAACTATGCCAGACTCACCTAAATTACTTCGGCTACTCTAAATCATCACCAACTAACCCTTACCACAACAAACTAAACCCAATCACTTTTAAATTACAAAAAAATGCTACTAACCATAGCAAACTATGCCAAACTCACCTAAATTACTTCGGCTACCATAAATCATCACCAACTAACCCTTACCAAAACAAACTAAATCCAGTCACTTTTAAATTACAAAAAAATGCTACTAACCATAGCAAACTATGCGACACTAACCTAAATTACTTCGCCTATCAAAAGTCACCCCCAACTACACTTTACAGCAACAAACTAAGCCCAATTACTTTAAAATTAAAAAAAAATGCTAAAAATCATAACAAACTATACCAGAATCACCTAAATTACTTCGGCTACCGTAAATCATCCCCAACTATCCCTTACCACAACAAACCAAACCATATCATCTTAAAATAACAAAAAAAGGTGTACAAATCATAACAAACTATGCCAGACTCACCTAAATTACTTCGGCTACTCTAAATCATCACCAACTAACCCTTACCACAACAAACTAAACCCAATCACTTTTAAATTACAAAAAAATGCTACTAACCATAGCAAACTATGCCAAACTCACCTAAATTACTTCGGCTACCATAAATCATCACCAACTAACCCTTACCACAACAAACTAAACCCAATAACTTTTAAATTACAAAAAAATTCTACTAACCATAGCAAACTATGCCAAAATCACCTAAATTACTTCGGCTATCAAAAATCACCCCCAACTACACTTTACAGCAACAAACTTAGCCCAATCACTTTAAAATTACAAAAAAATGCTAAAAATCATAACAAAATATACCAGAATCACCTAAATTACTTCGGCTACCGTAAATCACCCCCAACTATCCCTTACCACAACAAACCAAACCATATCATCTTAAAATTACAAAAAAAGGTGTACAAATCATAACAAACTATGCCAGACTCACCTAAATTACTTTGGCTACTCTAAATCATCACCAACTAACCCTTACCACAACAAACTAAACCCAATCACTTTTAAATTACAAAAAAATGCTACTAACCATAGCAAACTATGCCAAACTCACCTAAATTACTTCGGCTACCATAAATCATCACCAACTAACCCTTACCACAACAAACTAAACCCAATAACTTTTAAATTACAAAAAAATTCTACTAACCATAGCAAACTATGCCAAAATCACCTAAATTACTTCGGCTATCAAAAATCACCCCCAACTACACTTTACAGCAACAAACTTAGCCCAATCACTTTAAAATTACAAAAAAATGCTAAAAATCATAACAAAATATACCAGAATCACCTAAATTACTTCGGCTACCGTAAATCACCCCCAACTATCCCTTACCACAACAAACCAAACCATATCATCTTAAAATTACAAAAAAAGGTGTACAAATCATAACAAACTATGCCAGACTCACCTAAATTACTTTGGCTACTCTAAATCATCACCAACTAACCCTTACCACAACAAACTAAACCCAATCACTTTTAAATTACAAAAAAATGCTACTAACCATAGCAAACTATGCCAAACTCACCTAAATTACTTCGGCTACCATAAATCATCACCAACTAACCCTTACCACAACAAACTAAACCCAATCACTTTTAAATTACAAAAAAATTCTACTAACCATAGCAAACTATGCCAAAATCACCTAAATTACTTCGGCTATCAAAAATCACCCCCAACTACACTTTACAGCAACAAACTAAGCCCAATCACTTTAAAATTACAAAAAAATGCTAAAAATCATAACAAACTATACCAGAATCACCTAAATTACTTCGGCTACCGTAAATCACCCCCAACTATCCCTTACCACAACAAACCAAACCATATCATCTTAAAATTACAAAAAAAGGTGTACAAATCATAACAAACTATGCCAGACTCACCTAAATTACTTCGGCTACTCTAAATCATCACCAACTAACCCTTACCACAACAAACTAAACCCAATCACTTTTAAATTACAAAAAAATGCTACTAACCATAGCAAACTATGCCAAACTCACCTAAATTACTTCGGCTACCATAAATCATCACCAACTAACCCTTACCAAAACAAACTAAATCCAGTCACTTTTAAATTACAAAAAAATGCTACTAACCATAGCAAACTATGCGACACTAACCTAAATTACTTCGCCTATCAAAAGTCACCCCCAACTACACTTTACAGCAACAAACTAAGCCCAATTACTTTAAAATTAAAAAAAAATGCTAAAAATCATAACAAACTATACCAGAATCACCTAAATTACTTCGGCTACCGTAAATCATCCCCAACTATCCCTTACCACAACAAACCAAACCATATCATCTTAAAATAACAAAAAAAGGTGTACAAATCATAACAAACTATGCCAGACTCACCTAAATTACTTCGGCTACTCTAAATCATCACCAACTAACCCTTACCACAACAAACTAAACCCAATCACTTTTAAATTACAAAAAAATGCTACTAACCATAGCAAACTATGCCATACTCACCTAAATTACTTCGGCTACCATAAATCATCACCAACTAACCCTTACCACAACAAACTAAACCCAATAACTTTTAAATTACAAAAAAATTCTACTAACCATAGCAAACTATGCCAAAATCACCTAAATTACTTCGGCTATCAAAAATCACCCCCAACTACACTTTACAGCAACAAACTTAGCCCAATCACTTTAAAATTACAAAAAAATGCTAAAAATCATAACAAAATATACCAGAATCACCTAAATTACTTCGGCTACCGTAAATCACCCCCAACTATCCCTTACCACAACAAACCAAACCATATCATCTTAAAATTACAAAAAAAGGTGTACAAATCATAACAAACTATGCCAGACTCACCTAAATTACTTTGGCTACTCTAAATCATCACCAACTAACCCTTACCACAACAAACTAAACCCAATCACTTTTAAATTACAAAAAAATGCTACTAACCATAGCAAACTATGCCAAACTCACCTAAATTACTTCGGCTACCATAAATCATCACCAACTAACCCTTACCAAAACAAACTAAACCCAATCAATTTTAAATTACAAAAAAATGCTACTAACCATAGCAAACTATGCGAAACTAACCTAAATTACTTCGGCTATCAAAAGTCACCCCCAACTACACTTTACAGCAACAAACTAAGCCCAATTATTTTAAAATTACAAAAAAATGCTAAAAATCATAACAAACTATACCAGAATCACCTAAATTACTTCGGCTAAGGTAAATCACCCCAACTATCCCTTACCACAACAAACCAAACCATATCATCTTAAAATAACAAAAAAAGGTGTACAAATCATAGCAAACTATGCCAAACTCACCTAAATTACTTCGGCTACCATAAATCATCACCAACTAACCCTTACCACAACAAACTAAACCTAATCACTTTTAAATTACAAAAAAATGCTACTAACCATAGCAAACTATGCCAAATTCACCTAAATTACTTCGGCTATCAAAAATCACCCCCAACTACACTTTACAGCAACAAACTAAGCCCAATCACTTTAAAATTACAAAAAAATGCTAAAAATCATAACAAACTATACCAGAATCACCTGAATTACTTCGGCTACCGTAAATCACCCCCAACTATCCCTTACCACAACAAACCAAACCATATCATCTTAAAATTACAAAAAAAGGTGTACAAATCATAACAAACTATGCCAGACTCACCTAAATTACTTCGGCTACTCTAAATCATCACCAACTAACCCTTACCACAACAAACTAAACCTAATCACTTTTAAATTACAAAAAAATGCTACTAACTATAGCAAACTATGCCAAACTCACCTAAATTACTTCGGCTACCATAAATCATCACCAACTAACTCATACCACAACAAACTAAACCCAATTACTTTTAAATTACAAAAAAATGCTACTAATCACAGCAAACTATGCCAAACTCACCGAAATTACTTCGGCTATCAAAAATCACCCCCAACTACACTTTACAGCAACAAACTAAGTCCAATCACTTTAAAATTACAAAAAAATGCTAAAAATCATAACAAACTATATCAGAATCACCTAAATTACTTCGGCTACCGTAAATCACCCCCAACTATCCCTTACCACAACAAACCAAACCATATCATCTTAAAATTACAAAAAAAGGTGTACAAATCATAACAAACTATGCCAGACTCACCTAAATTACTTCGGATACTCTAAATCATCACCAACTAACCCTTACCACAACAAACTAAACCCAATCACTTTAAAATTACAGAAAAATGCTAAAAATCATAACAAACTATGCCAGATTCACATAAATTACTTCGGCTACTCTAAATCATCACCAACTAACCCTTACCACAACAAACTAAACCCAATCACTTTTAAATTACAAAAAAATGCTACTAACCAAAGCAAACTATGCCAAACTCACCTAAATTACTTCGGCTACCATAAATCATCACCAACTAACCCTTACCACAACAAACTAAACCCAATCACTTTTAAATTACAAAAAAATCTACTAATCGTAGCAAACTATGCCAAACTCACCTGAATTACTTCGGCTATCAAAAATCACCCCCAACTACACTTTACAGCAACAAACTTAGCCCAATCACTTTAAAATTACAAAAAAATGCTACTAACCATAGCAAACTATGCCAAACTCACCTAAATTACTTCGGCTACCATAAATCATCACCAACTAACCCTTACCACAACAAACTAAACCCAATCACTTTCAAATTACAAAAAAATGCTACTAACCATAGCAAACTCAGCCAAACTCACCTAAATTACTTCGGCTATTAAAAATTACCCCCAACTACACTTTACAGCAACAAACTAAGCCCAATCACTTTAAAATTACAAAAAATGCTAAAAATCATAACAAACTATACCAGAATCACCTAAATTACTTCGGCTACCGTAAATCACCCCCAACTATCCCTTACCACTACAAACCAAACCATATCATCTTAAAATTACAAAAAAGGTGTACAAATCATAACAAACTATGCCAGACTCACCTAAATTACTTCGGCTACTCTAAATCATCACCAACTAACCCTTACCACAACAAACTAAACCCAATCAATTTTAAATTACAAAAAAATGCTATTAACCATAGCAAACAATGCCAAACTCACCTAAATTACTTCGGCTACCATAAATCATCACCAACTGACCCTTACCACAACAAACTAAACCCAATCACTTTTAAATTACAAAAAAATGCTACTAACCGTAGCAAACTATGCCAAACTCACCTAAATTACTTCGGCTATCAAAAATCACCCCCAACTACACTTTACAGCAACAAACTTAGCCCAATCACTTTAAAATTACAAAAAAATGCTAAAAATCATAACAAACTATACCAGAATCACCTAAATTACTTCGGCTAACGTAAATCACCCCCAACTATCCCTTACCACAACAAACCAAACCATATCATCTTAAAATTACAAAAAAAGGTGTACAAATCATAACAAACTATGCCAGACTCACCTAAATTACTTCGGATAATCTAAATCATCACCAACTAACCCTTACCACAACAAACTAAACCCAATCACTTTAAAATTACAAAAAAATGCTAAAAATCATAACAAACTATACCAGAATCACCTAAATTATTTCGGCTACCGTAAATCACCCCCAACTATCCCTTACCACAACAAACCAAACCATATCATCTTAAAATTACAAAAAAAGGTGTTCAAATCATAACAAACTATGCCAGTCTCACATAAATTACTTCGGCTACTCTAAATCATCACCAACTAACCCTTACCACAACAAACTAAACCCAATCACTTTTAAATTACAAAAAAATGCTACTAACCATAGCAAACTATGCCAGACTTACCTAAATTACTTCGGCAACCATAAATCATCACCAACTAACCCTTACCACAACAAACTAATCCCAATCAATTTTAAATTACAAAAAAATGCTACTAACCATAGCAAACTATGCCAAACTCACCTAAATTACTTCGGCTACCATAAATCATCACCAACTAACCCTTACCGCAAAAAACTAAACCCAATCACTTTTAAATTACAAAAAAATCTACTAACCGTAGCAAACTATGCCAAACTCACCTAAATTACTTCGGCTATCAAAAATCACCCCCAACTACACTTCACAGCAACAAACTAAGCCCAATCACTTTAAAATTACAAAAAAATGCTAAAAATCATAACAAACTATACCAGAATCACCTAAATTACTTCGGCTACCGTAAATCACCCCCAACTATCCCTTTCCACAACAAACCAAACCATATCATCTTAAAATTACAAAAAAAGGTGTACAAATCATAACAAACTATGCCAGACTCACCTAAATTACTTCGGCTACTCTAAATCATCACCAACTAACCCTTACCACAACAAACTAAACCCAATCACTTTTAAATTACAAAAAAATGCTACTAACCATAGCAAACTATGCCAAACTCACCTAAATTACTTCGGCTACCATAAATCCTCACCAACTAACCCTTACCAAAACAAACTAAACCCAATCACTTTTAAATTAAAAAAAATGCTACTAACCATAGCAAACTATGCGAAACTAACCTAAATTACTTCGGCTATCAAAAGTCACCCCCAACTACACTTTACAGCAACAAACTAAGCCCAATTACTTTAAAATTACAAAAAAATGCTAAAAATCATAACAAACTATACCAGAATCACCTAAATTACTTCGGCTACCGTAAATCACCCCCAACTATCCCTTACCACAACAAACCAAACCATATCATCTTAAAATATCAAAAAAAGGTGTACAAATCATAACAACCTATGCCAGACTCACCTAAATTACTTCGGCTACTCTAAATCATCACGAACTAACCCTTACCACAACAAACTAAACCCAATCACTTTTAAATTACAAAAAAATGCTACTAACCATAGCAAACTATGCCAAACTCACCTAAATTACTTCGGCTACCATAAATCATCACCAACTAACCCTTACCGCAACAAACTAAACCCAATCACTTTTAAATTACAAAAAAATTCTACTAACCATAGCAAACTATGCCAAAATCACCTAAATTACTTCGGCTATCAAAAATCACCCCCAACTACACTTTACAGCAACAAACTAAGCCCAATCACTTTAAAATTACAAAAAAATGCTAAAAATCATAACAAAATATACCAGAATCACCTAAATTACTTCGGCTACCGTAAATCACCCCCAACTATCCCTTACCACAACAAACCAAACCATATCATCTTAAAATTACAAAAAAAGGTGTACAAATCATAACAAACAATGCCAGACTCACCTAAATTACTTCGGCTACTCTAAATCATCACCAACTAACCCTTACCACAACAAACTAAACCCAATCACTTTTAAATTACAAAAAAATGCTACTAACCATAGCAAACTATGCCAAACTCACCTAAATTACTTCGGCTACCATAAATCATCACCAACTAACCCTTACCAAAACAAACTAAACCCAATCACTTTTAAATTACAAAAAAATGCTACTAACCATAGCAAACTATGCGAAACTAACCTAAATTACTTCGGCTATCAAAAGTCACCCCCAACTACACTTTACAGCAACAAACTAAGCCCAATTACTTTAAAATTACAAAAAAATGCTAAAAATCATAACAAACTATACCAGAATCACCTAAATTACTTCGGCTACCGTAAATCACCCCAACTATCCCTTACCACAACAAACCAAACCATATCATCTTAAAATAACAAAAAAAGGTGTACAAATCATAACAAATTATGCCAGACTCACCTAAATTACTTCGGCTACTCTAAATCATCACCAACTAACCCTTACCACAACAAACTAAACCCAATCACTTTTAAATTACAAAAAAATGCTACTAACCATAGCAAACTATGTTAAACTCACCTAAATTACTTCGGCTACCATAAATCATTACCAACTAACCCTTACCACAACAAACTAAACCCAATCACTTTTAAATTACAAAAAAATGCTACTAACCATAGCAAACTATGCCAAACTCACCTAAATTACTTCGGCTATCAAAAATCACCCCCAACTACACTTTACAGCAACAAACTAAGCCCAATCACTTTAAAATTACAAAAAAATGCTAAAAATCATAACAAACTATACCAGAATCACCTAAATTACTTCGGCTACCGTAAATCACCCCCAACTATCCCTTACCACAACAAACCAAACCATATCATCTTAAAATTACAAAAAAAGGTGTACAAATCATAACAAACTATGCCAGACTCACCTAAATTACTTCGGATACTCTAAATCATCACCAACTAACCCTTACCACAACAAACTTAACCCAATCACTTTAAAATTACAAAAAAATGCTAAAAATCATAACAAACTATACCAGAATCACCTAAATTATTTCGGCTACCGTAAATCACCCCCAACTATCCCTTACCACAACAAACCAAACCATATCATCTTAAAATTACAAAAAAAGGTGTTCAAATCATAACAAACTATGCCAGACTCACATAAATTACTTCGGCTACTCTAAATCATCACCAACTAACCCTTACCACAACAAACTAAACCCAATCACTTTTAAATTACAAAAAAATGCTACTAACCATAGCAAACTATGCCAAACTCACCTAAATTACTTCGGCTACCATAAATCATCACCAACTAACCCTTACCGCAACAAACTAAACCCAATCACTTTTAAATTACAAAAAAATCTACTAACCGTAGCAAACTATGCCAAACTCACCTAAATTACTTCGGCTATCAAAAATCACCCCCAACTACACTTTACAGCAACAAACTAAGCCCAATCACTTTAAAATTACAAAAAAATGCTAAAAATCATAACAAACTATACCAGAATCACCTAAATTACTTCGGCTAACGTAAATCACCCCCAACTATCCCTTTCTACAACAAACCAAACCATATCATCTTAAAATTACAAAAAAAGGTGTACAAATCATAACAAACTATGCCAGACTCACCTAAATTACTTCGGCTACTTTAAATCATCACTAACTAACCCTTACCGCAACAAACTAAACCCAATCAATTTTAAATTACAAAAAAATGCTACTAACCATAGCAAACTATGCCAAACTCACCTAAATTACTTCGGCTACCATAAATCATCACCAACTAACCCTTACCAAAACAAACTAAACCCAATCACTTTTAAATTACAAAAAAATGCTACTAACCATAGCAAACTATGCGAAACTAACCTAAATTACTTCGGCTATCAAAAGTCACCCCCAACTACACTTTACAGCAACAAACTGAGCCCAATTACTTTAAAATTACAAAAAAATGCTAAAAATCATAACAAACTATACCAGAATCACCTAAATTACTTCGGCTACCGTAAATCACCCCCAACTATCCCTTACCACAACAAACCAAACCATATCATCTTAAAATAACAAAAAAAGGTGTACAAATCATAACAAACTATGCCAGACTCACCTAAATTACTTCGGCTACTCTAAATCATCACCAACTAACCCTTACCACAACAAACTAAACCCAATCACTTTTAAATTACAAAAAAATGCTACTAACCATAGCAAACTATGCCAAACTCACCTAAATTACTTCGGCTACCATAAATCATCACCAACTAACCCTTATTACAACAAACTAAACCCAATCACTTTTAAATTACAAAAAAATTCTACTAACCATAGCAAACTATGCCAAAATCACCTAAATTACTTCGGCTATCAAAAATCACCCCCAACTACACTTTACAGCAACAAACTAAGCCCAATCACTTTAAAATTACAAAAAAATGCTAAAAATCATAACAAAATATACCAGAATCACCTAAATTACTTCGGCTACCGTAAATCACCCCCAACTATCCCTTACCACAACAAACCAAACCATATCATCTTAAAATTACAAAAAAAGGTGTACAAATCATAACAAATTATGCCAGACTCACCTAAATTACTTCGGCTACTCTAAATCATCACCAACTAACCCTTACCACAACAAACTAAACCCAATCACTTTTAAATTACAAAAAAATGCTACTAACCATAGCAAACTATGCCAAACTCACCTAAATTACTTCGGCTACCATAAATCATCACCAACTAACCCTTACCAAAACAAACTAAACCCAATCACTTTTAAATTACAAAAAAATGCTACTAACCATAGCAAACTATGCGAAACTAACCTAAATTACTTCGGCTATCAAAAGTCACCCCCAACTACACTTTACAGCAACAAACTAAGCCCAATTACTTTAAAATTACAAAAAAATGCTAAAAATCATAACAAACTATACCAGAATCACCTAAATTACTTCGGCTACCGTAAATCACCCCAACTATCCCTTACCACAACAAACCAAACCATATCATCCTAAAATAACAAAAAAGGTGTATAAATCATAACAAACTATGCCAGACTCACCTAAATTACTTCGGCTACTCTAAATCATCACCAACTAACCCTTACCACAACAAACTAAACCTAATCACTTTTAAATTACAAAAAAATGCTACTAACTATAGCAAACTATGCCAAACTCACCTAAATTACTTCGGCTACCATAAATCATCACCAACTAACTCATACCACAACAAACTAAACCCAATTACTTTTAAATTACAAAAAAATGCTACTAATCATAGCAAACTATGCCAAACTCACCAAAATTACTTCGGCTATCAAAAATCACCCCCAACTACACTTTACAGCAACAAACTAAGTCCAATCACTTTAAAATTACAAAAAAATGCTAAAAATCATAACAAACTATACCAGAATCACCTAAATTACTTCGGCTACCGTAAATCACCCCCAACTATCCCTTACCACAACAAACCAAACCATATCATCTTAAAATTACAAAAAAAGGTGTACAAATCATAACAAACTATGCCCGACTCACCTAAATTAGTTCGGATACTCTAAATCATCACCAACTAACCCTTACCACAACAAACTAAACCCAATCACTTTAAAATTACAAAAAAATGCTAAAAATCATAACAAACTATACAAGAATCATCTAAATTATTTCGGCTACCGTAAATCACCCCCAACTATCCCTTACCACAACAAACCAAACCATATCATCTTAAAATTACAAAAAAAGGTGTTCAAATCATAACAACACTATGCCAGACTCACATAAATTACTTCGGCTACTCTAAATCATCACCAACTAACCCTTACCACAACAAACTAAACCCAATCACTTTTAAATTACAAAAAAATGCTACTAACCATAGCAAACTATGCCAAACTCACCTAAATTACTTCGGCTACCATAAATCATCACCAACTAACCCTTACCACAACAAACTAAACCCAATCACTTTTAAATTACAAAAAAATCTACTAATCGTAGCAAACTATGCCAAACTCACCTGAATTACTTCGGCTATCAAAAATCACCCCCAACTACACTTTACAGCAACAAACTTAGCCCAATCACTTTAAAATTAGAAAAAAATGCTACTAACCATAGCAAACTATGCCAAACTCACTTAAATTACTTCGGCTACCATAAATCATCACCAACTAACCCTTACCACAACAAACTATACCTAATCACTTTTAAATTACAAAAAAATGCTACTAACTAAAGCAAACTATGCCAAACTCACCTAAATTACTTCGGCTACCATAAATCATCACCAACTAACTCATACCACAACAAACTAAACCCAATTACTTTTAAATTACAAAAAAATGCTACTAATCATAGCAAACTATGCCAAACTCACCGAAATTACTTCGGCTATCAAAAATCACCCCCAACTACACTTTACAGCAACAAACTAAGTCCAATCACTTTAAAATTACAAAAAAATGCTAAAAATCATAACAAACTATACCAGAATCACCTAAATAACTTCGGCTACCGTAAATCACCCCCAACTATCCCTTACCACAACAAACCAAACCATATCATCTTAAAATTACAAAAAAAGATGTACAAATCATAACAAACTATGCCAGACTCACCTAAATTACTTCGGATACTCTAAATCATCACCAACTAACCCTTACCACAACAAACTAAACCCAATCACTTTAAAATTACAAAAAAATGCTAAAAATCATAACAAACTATACCAGAATCACCTAAATTATTTCGGCTACCGTAAATCACCCCCAACTATCTCTTACCACAACAAACCAAACCATATCATCTTAAAATTACAAAAAAAGGTGTTTAAATCATAACAACACTATGCCAGACTCACATAAATTACTTCGGTTACTCTAAATCATCACCAACTAACCCTTACCACAACAAACTAAACCCAATCACTTTTAAATTACAAAAAAATGCTACTAACCATAGCAAACTATGCCAAACTCACCTAAATTACTTCGGCTACCATAAATCATCACCAACTAACCCTTACCACAACAAACTAAACCCAATCACTTTTAAATTACAAAAAAATCTACTAATCGTAGCAAACTATGCCAAACTCACCTGAATTACTTCGGCTATCAAAAATCACCCCCAACTACACTTTACAGCAACAAACTTAGCCCAATCACTTTAAAATTACAAAAAAATGCTACTAACCATAGCAAACTATGCCAAACTCACCTAAATTACTTCGGCTACCATAAATCATCACCAACTAACCCTTACCACAACAAACTAAACCCAATCACTTTTAAATTACAAAAAAATGCTACTAACCATAGCCAACTCTGCCAAACTCACCTAAATTACTTCGGCTATCAAAAATTACCCCCAACTACACTTTACAGCAACAAACTTAGCCCAATCACTTTAAAATTACAAAAAAATGCTAAAAATCATAACAAACTATACCAGAATCACCTAAATTATTTCGGCTAACGTAAATCACCCCCAACTATCCCTTACCACAACAAACCAAATCATATCATCTTAAAATTACAAAAAAAGGTGTACAAATCATAACAAACTATGCCAGACTCACCTAAATTACTTCGGCTACTCTAAATCATCACCAACTAACCCTTTCCACAACAAACTAAACCCAATCACTTTTAAATTACAAAAAAATGCTAGTAACCATAGCAAACTATGCCAAACTCACCTAAATTACTTCGGCTACCATAAATCATCACCAACTAACCCTTACCACAACAAACTAAACCCAATCACTTTTAAATTACAAAAAAATCTATTAATCGTAGCAAACTATGCCAAATTCACCTGAATTACTTCGGCTATCAAAAATCACCCCCAACTACACTTTACAGCAACAAACTTAGCCCAATCACTTTAAAATTACAAAAAAATGCTACTAACCATAGCAAACTATGCCAAACTCACCTAAATTACTTCGGCTACCATAAATCATCACCAACTAACCCTTACCACAACAAACTAAACCCAATCATTTTTAAATTACAAAAAAATGCTACTAACCATAGCAAACTCTGCCAAACTCACCTAAATTACTTCGGCTATCAAAAATTACCCCCAACTACACTTTACAGCAACAAACTAAGCCCAATCACTTTAAAATTACAAAAAATGCTAAAAATCATAACAAACTATACCAGAATCACCTAAATTACTTCGGCTACCGTAAATCACCCCCAACTATCCCTTACCACTACAAACCAAACCATATCATCTTAAAATTACAAAAAAAGGTGTACAAATCATAACAAACTATGCCAGACTCACCTAAATTACTTCGGCTACTCTAAATCATCACCAACTAACCCTTACCACAACAAACTAAACCCAATCAATTTTAAATTACAAAAAAATGCTATTAACCATAGCAAACTATGCCAAACTCACCTAAATTACTTCGGCTACCATAAATCATCACCAACTGACCCTTACCACAACAAACTAAACCCAATCACTTTTAAATTACAAAAAAATGCTACTAACCGTAGCAAACTATGCCAAACTCACCTAAATTACTTCGGCTATCAAAAATCACCCCCAACTACACTTTACAGCAACAAACTTAGCCCAATCACTTTAAAATTACAAAAAAATGCTAAAAATCATAACAAACTATACCAGAATCACCTAAATTACTTCGGCTAACGTAAATCACCCCCAACTATCCCTTACCACAACAAACCAAACCATATCATCTTAAAATTACAAAAAAAGGTGTACAAATCATAACAAACTATGCCAGACTCACCTAAATTACTTCGGCTACTCTAAATCATCACCAACTAACCCTTTCCACAACAAACTAAACCCAATCATTTTTAAATTACAAAAAAGTGCTACTAACCATAGCAAACTATGCCAAACTCACCTAAATTACTTCGGCTACCATAAATCATCACCAACTAACCCTTACCACAACAAACTAAACCCAATCACTTTTAAATAAAAAAAAATGCTACTAACCGTAGCAAACTATGCCAAACTCACCTAAATTACTTCGGCTATCAAAAATCACCCCCAACAACACTTTACAGCAACAAACTTAGCCCAATCACTTTAAAATTACAAAAAAATGCTAAAAATCATAACAAACTATACCAGAATCACCTAAATTACTTCGGCTACCGTAAATCACCCCCAACTATCCCTTACCACAACAAACCAAACCATATCATCTTAAAATTACAAAAAAAGGTGTACAAATCATAACAAACTATGCCAGACTCACCTAAATTACTTCGGCTACTCTAAATCATCACCAACTAACCCTTACCACAACAAACTAGACCCAATCATTTTTAAATCACAAAAAAATGCTACTAACCATAGCAAACTATGCCAAACACACCTAAATTACTTCGGCTATCAAAAATCACCCCCAACTACACTTTACAGCAACAAACTAAGTCCAATCACTTTAAAATTACAAAAAAATGCTAAAAATCATAACAAACTATACCAGAATCACCTAAATTACTTCGGCTACCGTAAATCACCCCCAACTATCCATTACCACAACAAACCAAACCATATCATCTTAAAATTACAAAAAAGGTATACAAATCATAACAAACAATGCCAGACTCACCTAAATTACTTCGGCTACTCTAAATCATCACCAACTAACCCTTACCACAACAAACTAAACCCAATCAATTTAAATTACAAAAAAATGCTACTAACCATAGCAAACTATGCCAAACTCACCTAAATTACTTCGGCTACCATAAATCATCACCAACTAACCCTTACCACAACAAACTAAACCCAATCTCTTTTAAATTACAAAAAAATGCTACTAACCATAGCAAACTATGCCAAACTCACCTAAATTACTTCGGCTATCAAAAATCACCCCCAACTAAACTTTACAGCAACAAACTAAGCCCAATCACTTTAAAATTACAAAAAAATGCTAAAAATCATAACAAACTATACCAGAATCACCTAAATTACTTCGGCTACCGTAAATTACCCCCAACTATCCCTTACCACAATAAACCAAACCATATCATCTTAAAATTACAAAAAAAGGTGTACAAATCATAACAAACTATGCCAGACTCACCTAAATTACTTCGGCTACTCTAAATCATCACCAACTAACCCTTACCACAACAAACTAAACCCAATTAATTTTAAATTACAAAAAAATGCTACTAACCATAGCAAACTATGCCAAACTCACCTAAATTACTTCGGCTATCAAAAATCACCCCCAACTACACTTTACAGCAACAAACTAAGCCCAATCACTTTAAAATTACAAAAAAATGCTAAAAATCTTAACAAACTATATCAGAATCACCTAAATTACTTCGGCTACCGTAAATCATCACCGACTAACCCTTACCACAACAAACTAAACCCAATCAATTTAAGTTACAAAAAAATGCTACTAACCATAGCAAACTATGCCAAACTCACCTAAATTACTTCGGCTACCATAAATCATCACCAACTAACCCTTACCACAACAAACTAAACCCAATCACTTTTAAATTACAAAAAAATGCTACTAACCATAGCAAACTATGCCAAACTCACCTAAATTACTTCGGCTATCAAAAATCACCCCCAACTACACTTTACAGCAACAAACTAAGCCCAATCACTTTAAAATTACAATAAAATGCTAAAAATCGTAACAAACTATACCAGAATCACCTAAATTACTTCGGCTACCATGAATCACCCCCAACTATCCCTTACCACAACAAACCAAACCATATCATCTTAAAATTACAAAAAAAGGTGTACAAATCATAACAAACTATGCCAGACTCACCTAAATTACTTCGGCTACTCTAAATCATCACCAACTAACCCTTACCACAACAAACTAAACCCAATCACTTTTAAATTACAAAAAAATGCTACTAACCATAGCAAACTATGCCAAACTCACCTAAAATACTTCGGCTACCATAAATCATCACCAACTAACCCTTACCACAACAAACTAAACCCAATCAATTTAAATTACAAAAAAATGCTACTAACCATAGCAAACTATGCCAAACTCACCTAAATTACTTCGGCTATCAAAAATCACCCCCAACTACACTTTACAGCAACAAACTAAGCCCAATCACTTTAAAATTACAAAAAAATGCTAAAAATCATAACAAACTATACCAGAATCACCTAAATTACTACGGCTACCGTAAATCACCCCAACTATCTCTTACCACAACAAACCAAACCATATCATCTTAAAATTACAAAAAAAGGTGTACAAATCATAACAAACTATGCCAGACTCACCTAAATTACTTCGGCTACTCTAAATCATCACCAACTAACCCTTACCACAACAAACTAAACCCAATCACTTTTAAATTACAAAAAAATGCTACTAACCATAGCAAACTATGCCAAACTCACCTAAATTACTTCGGCTACCATAAATCATCACCAACTAACCCTTACCACAACAAACTAAACCCAATCACTTTTAAATTACAAAAAAATGCTACTAACCATAGCAAACTATGCCAAACTCACCTAAATTACTTCGGCTATCAAAAATCACCCCCAACTACACTTTACAGCAACAAACTAAGCCCAATCACTTTAAAATTACAAAAAAATGCTAAAAATCATAACAAACTATACCAGAATCACCTAAATTACTTCGGCTACCGTAAATCACCCCCAACTATCCCTTACCACAACAAACCAAACCATATCATCTTAAAATTACAAAAAAGGTGTACAAATCATAACAAACTATGCCAGACTCACCTAAATTACTTCGGCTACTCTAAATCATCACCAACTAACCCTTACCACAACAAACTAAACCCAATCAATTTAAATTACAAAAAAATGCTACTAACCATAGCAAACTATGCCAAACTCACCTAAATTACTTCGGCTACCATAAATCATCACCAACTAACCCTTACCACAGCAAACTAAACCCAATCACTTTTAAATTACAAAAAAATGCTACTAACCATAGCAAACTATGCCAAACACACCTAAATTACTTCGGCTATCAAAAATCACCCCCAACTACACTTTACAGCAACAAACTAAGCCCAATCACTTTAAAATTACAAAAAAATGCTGAAAATCATAACAAACTATACCAGAATAACCTAAATTACTTCGGCTACCGTAAATTACCCCCAACTATTCCTTTCCACAATAAACCAAACCATATCATCTTAAAATTACAAATAAAGGTGTACAAATCATAACAAACTATGCCAGACTCACCTAAATTACTTCGGCTACTCTAAATCATCACCAACTAACCCTTACCACAACAAACTAAACCCAATCACTTTTAAATTACAAAAAAATGCTACTAACCATAGCAAACTATGCCAAACTCACCTAAATTACTTCGGCTACCATAAATCATCACCAACTAACCCTTACCAAAACAAACTAAACCCAATCACTTTATTTACAAAAAAATGCTACTAACCATAGCAAACTATGCCAAACTCACCTAAATTACTTCGGCTATCAAAAATCACCCCCAACTACACTTTACAGCAACAAACTAAACCCAATCACTTTAAAATTACAAAAAAATGCTAAAAATCATAACAAACTATACCAGAATCACCTAAATTACTTCGGCTACCGTAAATCACCCCCAACTATTCCTTACTACAACAAACCAAACCATATCATCTTAAAATTACAAAAAAGGTGTACAAAATCATAACAAACTATGCCAGACTCACCTAAATTACTTCGGCTACTCTAAATCATCACCAACTAACCCTTACCACAACAAAATAAACCCAATCACTTTTAAATTACAAAAAAATGCTACTAACCATAGCAAACTATGCCAAACTCACCTAAATTACTTCGACTACCATAAATCATCACCAACTAACCCTTACCAAAACAAACTAAACCCAATCACTTTTAAATTACAAAAAAATGCTACTAACCATAACAAACTATGCGAAACTAACCTAAATTACTTCGGCTATCAAAAGTCACCCCCAACTACACTTTACAGCAACAAACTAAGCCCAATCACTTTAAAATTACAAAAAAATGCTAAAAATCATAACAAACTATACCAGAATCACCTAAATTACTACGGCTACCGTAAATCACCCCAACTATCTCTTACCACAACAAACCAAACCATATCATCTTAAAATTACAAAAAAAGGTGTACAAATCATAACAAACTATGCCAGACTCACCTAAATTACTTCGGCTACTCTAAATCATCACCAACTAACCCTTACCACAACAAACTAAACCCAATCACTTTTAAATTACAAAAAAATGCTACTAACCATAGAAAACTATGCCAAACTCACCTAAATTACTTCGGCTACCATAAATCATCACCAACTAACCCTTACCACAACAAACTAAACCCAATCACTTTTAAATTACAAAAAAATGCTACTAACCATAGCAAACTATGCCAAACTCACCTAAATTACTTCGGCTATCAAAAATCACCCCCAACTACACTTTACAGCAACAAACTAAGCCCAATCACTTTAAAATTACAAAAAAATGCTAAAAATCATAACAAACTATACCAGAATCACCTAAATTACTTCGGCTACCGTAAATCACCCCCAACTATCCCTTACCACAACAAACCAAACCATATCATCTTAAAATTACAAAAAAGGTGTACAAATCATAACAAACTATGCCAGACTCACCTAAATTACTTCGGCTACTCTAAATCATCACCAACTAACCCTTACCACAACAAACTAAACCCAATCAATTTAAATTACAAAAAAATGCTACTAACCATAGCAAACTATGCCAAACTCACCTAAATTACTTCGGCTACCATAAATCATCACCAACTAACCCTTACCACAGCAAACTAAACCCAATCACTTTTAAATTACAAAAAAATGCTACTAACCATAGCAAACTATGCCAAACACACCTAAATTACTTCGGCTATCAAAAATCACCCCCAACTACACTTTACAGCAACAAACTAAGCCCAATCACTTTAAAATTACAAAAAAATGCTGAAAATCATAACAAACAATACCAGAATAACCTAAATTACTTCGGCTACCGTAAATTACCCCCAACTATTCCTTTCCACAATAAACCAAACCATATCATCTTAAAATTACAAATAAAGGTGTACAAATCATAACAAACTATGCCAGACTCACCTAAATTACTTCGGCTACTCTAAATCATCACCAACTAACCCTTACCACAACAAACTAAACCCAATCACTTTTAAATTACAAAAAAATGCTACTAACCATAGCAAACTATGCCAAACTCACCTAAATTACTTCGGCTACCATAAATCATCACCAACTAACCCTTACCAAAACAAACTAAACCCAATCACTTTATTTACAAAAAAATGCTACTAACCATAGCAAACTATGCCAAACTCACCTAAATTACTTCGGCTATCAAAAATCACCCCCAACTACACTTTACAGCAACAAACTAAACCCAATCACTTTAAAATTACAAAAAAATGCTAAAAATCATAACAAACTATACCAGAATCACCTAAATTACTTCGGCTACCGTAAATCACCCCCAACTATTCCTTACTACAACAAACCAAACCATATCATCTTAAAATTACAAAAAAGGTGTACAAATCATAACAAATTATGCCAGACTCACCTAAATTACTTCGGCTACTCTAAATCATCACCAACTAACCCTTACCACAACAAAATAAACCCAATCACTTTTAAATTACAAAAAAATGCTACTAACCATAGCAAACTATGCCAAACTCACCTAAATTACTTCGACTACCATAAATCATCACCAACTAACCCTTACCAAAACAAACTAAACCCAATCACTTTTAAATTACAAAAAAATGCTACTAACCATAACAAACTATGCGAAACTAACCTAAATTACTTCGGCTATCAAAAGTCACCCCCAACTACACTTTACAGCAACAAACTAAGCCCAATTATTTTAAAATTACAAAAAAATGCTAAAAATCATAACAAACTATACCAGAATCACCTAAATTACTTCGGCTACCGTAAATCACCCCCAACTATCCCTTACCACTACAAACCAAACCATATCATCTTAAAATAACAAAAAAAGGTGTACAAATCATAACAAACTATGCCAGACTCACCTAAATTACTTCGGCTACTCTAAATCATCACCAACTAACCCTTACCACAACAAACTAAACCCAATCACTTTTAAATTACAAAAAAATGCTACTAACCATAGCAAACTATGCCAAACTCACCTAAATTACTTCGGCTACCATAAATCATCACCAACTAACCCTTACCACAACAAACTAAACCCAATCACTTTTAAATTACAAAAAAATGCTACTAACCATAGCAAACTATGCCAAACTCACCTAAATTACTTCGGCTACTCTAAACAATCACCAACTAACCCTTACCACAACAAACTAAACCCAATCACTTTTAAATTACAAAAAAATGCTACTAACCATTGCAAACTATGCCAAACTCACCTAAATTACTTCGGCTACCGTAAATCACCCCCACCTATCCCTTACCACAACAAACCAAACCATATCATCTTAAAATTACAAAAAAAGGTGTACAAATCATAACAAACTATGCCAGACTCACCTAAATTACTTCGGCTGCTCTAAATCATCACCAACTAACCCTTACCACAACAAACTAAACCCAATCACTTTTAAATTACAAAAAAATGCTACTAACCATAGCGAACTATGCCAAACTCACCTAAATTACTTCGGCTACCATAAATCAACACCAACTAACCCTTACCACAACAAACTAAACCCAATCAATTTTAAATTACAAAAAAATGCTACTAACCATAGCAAACTATGCCAAACTCACATAAATTACTTCGGCTATCAAAAATCACCCCCAACTACACTTTACAGCAACAAACTAAGCCCAATCACTTTAAAATTACAAAAAAATGCTAAAAATCATAACAAACTATACCAGAATCACCTAAATTACTTCGGCTACCGTAAATCACCCCCAACTATCCCTTACCACAACAAACCAAACCATATCACCTTAAAATTACATAACAAGGTGTACAAATCATAACAAACTATGCCAGATTTACCTAAATTACTTCGGCTACTCTAAATCATCACCAACTAACCCTTACCACAACAAACTAAACCCAGTCACTTTTAAATTACAAAAAAATGCTACTAACCATAGCAAACTATGCCAAACTCACCTAAATTACTTCGGCTACCATAAATCATCACCAACTAACCCTTACCACAACAAACTAAACCCAATCACTTTTAAATTACAAAAAAATGCTACTAACCATAGCAAACTATGCCAAACTCACCTAAATTACTTCGGCTATCAAAAATCACCTCCAACTACACTTTACAGCAACAAATTAAGCCCAATCACTTTAAAATTACAAAAAAATGCTAAAAATTATAACAAACTATACCAGAATCACCTAAATTACTTCGGCTATCGTAAGTCACCCCCAACTATCCCTTACTACAACAAACCAAACCATATCATCTTAAAATTACAAAAAAGGTGTACAAATCATAACAAACTATGCCAGACTCACCTAAATTACTTCGGCTACTCTAAATCATCACCAACTAACCCTTACCACAACAAAATAAACCCAATCACCTTTAAATTACAAAAAAATGCTACTAACCATAGCAAACTATGCCAAACTCACCTAACTTACTTCGGCTACCATAAATCATCACCAACTAACCCTTACCACAACAAACTAAACTCAATCACTTTTAAATTACAAAAAAATGCTACTAACCATAGCAAACTATGCCAAACTCATCTAAATTACTTCTGCTATCAAAAATCACCCCCAACTACACTTTACAGCAACAAACTAAGCCTAATCACATTAAAATTACAAAAAATGCTAAAAATCATAACAAACTATACCAGAATCACCTAAATTACTTCGGCTACCGTAAATCACCCCCAACTATCCCTTACCACAACAAACCAAACCATATCATCTTAAAATTACAAAAAAAGGTGTACAAATCATAACAAACTATGCCAGACTCACCTAAATTACTTCGGCTACTCTAAACAATCACCAACTAACCCTTACCACAACAAACTAAACCCAATCACTTTTAAATTACAAAAAAATGCTACTAACCATTGCAAACTATGCCAAACTCACCTAAATTACTTCGGCTACCGTAAATCACCCCCACCTATCCCTTACCACAACAAACCAAACCATATCATCTTAAAATTACAAAAAAAGGTGTACAAATCATAACAAACTATGCCAGACTCACCTAAATTACTTCGGCTGCTCTAAATCATCACCAACTAACCCTTACCACAACAAACTAAACTCAATCACTTTTAAATTACAAAAAAATGCTACTAACCATAGCGAACTATGCCAAACTCACCTAAATTACTTCGGCTACCATAAATCAACACCAACTAACCCTTACCACAACAAACTAAACCCAATCAATTTTAAATTACAAAAAAATGCTACTAACCATAGCAAACTATGCCAAACTCACATAAATTACTTCGGTTATCAAAAATCACCCCCAACTACACTTTACAGCAACAAACTAAGCCCAATCACTTTAAAATTACAAAAAAATGCTAAAAATTATAACAAACTATACCAGAATCACCTAAATTACTTCGGCTATCGTAAGTCACCCCCAACTATCCCTTACCACAACAAACCAAACCATATCATCTTAAAATTACAAAAAAATGTGTACAAATCATAACAAACTATGCCAGACTCACTTAAATTACTTCGGCAACTCTAAATCATCACCAACTAACCCTTACCACAACAAACTAAATCCAATCACTTTTAAATTACAAAAAAATCCTACTAACCATAGCAAACTATGCCAGACTTACCTAAATTACTTCGGCAACCATAAATCATCACCAACTAACCCTTACCACAACAAACTAATCCCAATCAATTTTAAATTACAAAAAAATGCTACTAACCATAGCAAACTATGCCAAACTCACATAAATTACTTCGGCTATCAAAAATCACCCCCTACTACACTTTACAGCAACAAACTAAGCCCAATCAATTTAAAATTACAAAAAAATGCTAAAAATCATAACAAACTATACCAGAATCACCTAAATTACTTCGGCTACCGTAAATCACCCCCAACTATCCCTTACCACAACAAACCAAACCATATCACCTTAAAATTACAAAACAAGGTGTACAAATCATAACAAACTATGCCAGATTTACCTAAATTACTTCGGCTACTCTAAATCATCACCAACTAACCCTTACCACAACAAACTAAACCCAGTCACTTTTAAATTACAAAAAAATGCTACTAACCATAGCAAACTATGCCAAACTCACCTAAATTACTTTGGCTACCATAAATCATCACCAACTAACCCTTACCACAACAAACTAAACCCAATCACTTTTAAATTACAAAAAAATGCTACTAACCATAGCAAACTATGCCAAACTCACCTAAATTACTTCGGCTATCAAAAATCACCTCCAACTACACTTTACAGCAACAAATTAAGCCCAATCACTTTAAAATTACAAAAAAATGCTAAAAATTATAACAAACTATACCAGAATCACCTAAATTACTTCGGCTATCGTAAGTCACCCCCAACTATCCCTTACTACAACAAACCAAACCATATCATCTTAAAATTACAAAAATGGTGTACAAATCATAACAAACTATGCCAGACTCACCTAAATTACTTCGGCTACTCTAAATCATCACCAACTAACCCTTACCACAACAAAATAAACCCAATCACTTTTAAATTACAAAAAAATGCTACTAACCATAGCAAACTATGCCAAACTCACCTAACTTACTTCGGCTACCATAAATCATCACCAACTAACCCTTACCACAACAAACTAAACTCAATCACTTTTAAATTACAAAAAAATGCTACTAACCATAGCAAACTATGCCAAACTCATCTAAATTACTTCTGCTATCAAAAATCACCCCCAACTACACTTTACAGCAACAAACTAAGCCTAATCACATTAAAATTACAAAAAATGCTAAAAATCATAACAAACTATACCAGAATCACCTAAATTACTTCGGCTACCGTAAATCACCCCCAACTATCCCTTACCACAACAAACCAAACCATATCATCTTAAAATTACAAAAAAAGGTGTACAAATCATAACAAACTATGCCAGACTCACCTAAATTACTTCGGCTACTCTAAACAATCACCAACTAACCCTTACCACAACAAACTAAACCCAATCACATTTAAATTACAAAAAAATGCTACTAACCATTGCAAACTATGTCAAACTCACCTAAATTACTTCGGCTACCGTAAATCACCCCCACCTATCCCTTACCACAACAAACCAAATCATATCATCTTAAAATTACAAAAAAAGGTGTACAAATCATAACAAACTATGCCAGACTCACCTAAATTACTTCGGCTGCTCTAAATCATCACCAACTAACCCTTACCACAACAAACTAAACCCAATCACTTTTAAATTACAAAAAAATGCTACTAACCATAGCGAACAATGCCAAACTCACCTAAATTACTTCGGCTACCATAAATCAACACCAACTAACCCTTACCACAACAAACTAAACCCAATCAATTTTAAATTACAAAAAAATGCTACTAACCATAGCAAACTATGCCAAACTCACATAAATTACTTCGGCTATCAAAAATCACCCCCAACTACACTTTACAGCAACAAACTAAGCCCAATCACTTTAAAATTACAAAAAAATGCTAAAAATTATAACAAACTATACCAGAATCACCTAAATTACTTCGGCTATCGTAAGTCACCCCCAACTATCCCTTACCACAACAAACCAAACCATATCATCTTAAAATTACAAAAAAATGTGTACAAATCATAACAAACTATGCCAGACTCACCTAAATTACTTCGGCAACTCTAAATCATCACCAACTAACCCTTACCACAACAAACTAAATCCAATCACTTTTAAATTACAAAAAAATCCTACTAACCATAGCAAAGTATGCCAGACTTACCTAAATTACTTCGGCAACCATAAATCATCACCAACTAACCCTTACCACAACAAACTAATCCCAATCAATTTTAAATTACAAAAAAATGCTACTAACCATAGCAAACTATGCCAAACTCACATAAATTACTTCGGCTATCAAAAATCACCCCCAACTACACTTTACAGCAACAAACTAAGCCCAATCAATTTAAAATTACAAAAAAATGATAAAAATCATAACAAACTATACCAGAATCACCTAATTTACTTCGGCTACCGTAAATCACCCCCAACTATCCCTTACCACAACAAACCAAACCATATCATCTTAAAATTACAAAAAAAGGTGTACAAATCATAACAAACTATGCCAGACTCACCTAAATTACTTCGGCTACTCTAAATCATCACCAACTAACCCTTACCACAACAAACTAAACCCGATCACTTTTAAATTGCAAAAAAATGCTACTAACCCTAGAAAACTATGCCAAACTCACCTAAATTACTTCGGCTACCATAAATCATCACCAACTAACCCTTACCACAACAAACTAAGCCCAAACACTTTAAAATTACAAAAAAATGCTAAAAATCATAACAAACTATACCAGAATCACCTAAATTACTTCGGCTACCGTAAATCACCCCCAACTAACCCTTACCACAACAAACCAAACCATATCATCTTAAAATTACAAAAAAAGGTGTACAAATCATAACAAACTATGCCAGACTCACCTAAATTACTTCGGCTACTCTAAATCATCACCAACTAACCCTTACCACAACAAACTAAACCCAATCACTTTTAAATTACAAAAAAATGCTAGTAACCATAGCAAACTATGCCAAACTCACTTAAATTACTTCGGATACCATAAATCATCACCAACTAACCCTTACCACAACAAACTAAACCCAATCACTTTTAAATTACAAAAAAATGCTACTAACCATAGCAAACTATGCCAAACCCACCTAAATTACTTCGGCTATCAAAAATCACCCCCAACTACACTTTACAGCAACAAACTAATACCAATCACTTTAAAATTACAAAAAAATGCTAAAAAACATAACAAACTATACCAGAATCACCTAAATTACTTCGGCTACCGTGAATCACCCCCAACTATCCCTTAACAACAAACCAAACCATATCATCTTAAAATTACAAAAAAAGGTGGACAAATCATAACAAACTATGCCAGACTCACCTAAATTACTTCGGCTACTCTAAATCGTCACCAACTAACCCTCACCACATCAAACTAAACCCAATCACTTTTAAATTACAAAAAAATGCTACTAACCATAGCAAACTATGCCAAACTCACCTAAATTACTTCGGCTACCGTAAATCACCCCCAACTATCCCTTACCACAACAAACCAAACCATATCATCTTAAAATTACAAAAAAGGTGTACAAATCATAACAAAATATGCCAGACTCACCTAAATTTCTTCGGCTACTCTAAATCATCACCAACTAACCCTTACCACAACAAACTAAACCCAATCACTTTTAAATTACAAAAAAATGCTACTAACCATAGCAAACTATGCCAACCTCACCTAAATTACTTCGGCTATCAAAAATCACTTCCAACTACATTTTACAGCAACAAACTAAGCCCAATCACTTTCAAATTACAAAAAAAAGCTAAAAATCATAACAAACTATACCAGAATCACCTAAATTACTTCGGCTACTCTAAATCATCACCAACTAACCCTTACCACAACAAACTAAACCCAATCACTTTTAAATTGCAAAAAAATGCTACTAACCCTAGAAAACTATGCCAAACTCACCTAAATTACTTCGGCTACCATAAATCATCACCAACTAACCCTTACCACAACAAACTAAACCCAATCACTTTTAAATTACAAAAAAATGCTACTAACCATAGCAAACTATGCCAAACTCACCTAAATTACTTCGGCTATCAAAAATCACCCCCAACTACACTTTACAGCAACAAACTAAGCCCAATCACTTTAAAATTACAAAAAAATGCTAAAAATTATAACAAACTATACCAGAATCACCTAAATTACTTCGGCTACCGTAAATCACCCCTAACTATCCCTTACCACAACAAACCAAACCATATCATCTTAAAATTACAAAAAAAGGTGTACAAATCATAACAAACTATGCCAGACTCACCTAAATTACTTCGGCTACTCTAAATCATCACCAACTAACCCTTACCACAACAAACTAAACCCAATCACTTTTAAATTACAAAAAAATGCTACTAACCATAGCAAACTATGCCAAACTCACCTAAATTACTTCGGCTATCAAAAATCACCCCCAACTACACTTTACAGCAACAAACTAATCCCAATCACTTTAAAATTACAAAAAAATGCTAAAAATCATAACAAACTATAGCAGAATCACCTAAATTACTTCGGCTACCGTAAATCACCCCCAACTATCCCTTACCACAACAAACCAAACCATATCATCTTAAAATTACAAAAAAAGGTGTACAAATCATAACAAACTATGCCAGACTCACCTAAATTACTTCGGCTACTCTAAATCGTCACCAACTAACCCTTACCACAACAAACTAAACCCAATCACTTTTAAATTACAAAAAAATGCTACTAACCATAGCAAACTATGCCAAACTCACCTAAATTACTTCGGCTATCAAAAATCACCCCAACTACACTTTACAGCAACAAACTAAGCCCAGTCACTTTAAAATTACAAAAAAATGCTAAAAATCATAACAAACTATACCAGAATCACCAAAATTACTTCGGCTACCGTAAATCACCCCCAACTATCCCTTACCACAACAAACCAAACCATATCATCTTAAAATTACAAAAAAAGGTGTACAAATCATAACAAACTATGCCAGACTCACCTAAATTACTTCGGCTACTCTAAATCATCACCAACTAACCCTTACTACAACAAACTAAACCCAATCACTTTTAAATTACAAAAAAATGCTACTAACCATAGCAAACTATGCCAAACTCACCTAAATTACTTCGGCTATCAAAAATCACCCCGAACTACACTTTACAGCAACAAACTAAGCCCAATCACTTTAAAATTACAAAAAAATGCTAAAAATCATAACAAGCTATACCAGAATCACCTAAATTACTTCGGCTACCGTAAATCACCCCCAACTATCCCTTACCACAACAAACCAAACCATATCATCTTAAAATTACAAAAAAGGTGTACAAATCATAACAAACTATGCCACACTCACCTAAATTATTTCGGCAACTCTAAATCATCACCAACTAACCCTTACCACAACAAGCTAAACCCAATCACTTTTAAATTACAAAAAAATGCTACTTACCATAGCAAACTATGCCAAACTCACCTAAATTACTTCGGCTATCAAAAATCACCCCCAACTACACTTTACAGCAACAAACTAATACCAATCACTTTAAAATTACAAAAAAATGCTAAAACCATAACAAACTATACCAGAATCACCTAAATTACTTCGGCTACCGTGAATCACCCCCAACTATCCCTTACCACAACAAACCAAACCATATCATCTTAAAATTACAAAAAAGGTGTACAAATCATAACAAACTATGCCAGACTCACCTAAATTACTTCGGCTACTCTAAATCGTCACCAACTAACCCTTACCACAACAAACTAAACCCAATCACTTTTAAATTAAAAAAAATGCTACTAACCATAGCAAACTATGCCAAAGTCACCTAAATTACTTCGGCTATCAAAAATCACCCCCAACTACACTTTACAGCAACAAACTAAGCCCAATCACTTTCAAATTACAAAAAAATGCTAAAAATCATAACAAACTATACCAGAATCACCTAAATTACTTCGGCTACCGTAAATCACCCCCAACTATCCCTTACCACAACAAACCAAACCATATCATCTTAAAATTACAAAAAAGGTGTACAAATCATAACAAAATATGCCAGACTCACCTAAATTTCTTCGGCTACTCTAAATCATCACCAACTAACCCTTACCACAACAAACTAAACCCAATCACTTTTAAATTACAAAAAAATGCTACTAACCATAGCAAACTATGCCAAACTCACCTAAATTACTTCGGCTATCAAAAATCACGCCCAACTACACTTTACAGCAACAAACTAAGCCCAATCACTTTCAAATTACAAAAAAAAGCTAAAAATCATAACAAACTAGACCAGAATCACCTAAATTACTTCGGCTAGCGTAAATCACCCCCAACTATCCCTTACCACAACAAACCAAACCATATCATCTTAAAATTACAAAAAAAGGTGTACAAATCATAACAAACTATGCCAGACTCACTTAAATTACTTCGGCTACTCTAAATCATCACCAACTAACCCTTACCACAACAAACTAAACCCAATCACTTTTAAATTACAAAAAAATGCTACTAACCGTAGCAAACTATGCCAAACTCACCTAAATTACTTCGGCTATCAAAAATCACCCCCAACTACACTTTACAGCAACAAGCTAAGCCCAATCACTTTAAAATTACAAAAAAATGCTAAAATTCATAACAAACTATACCAGAATCACCTAAATTACTTCGGCTACCGTGAATCACCCCCAACTATCCCTTAACAACAAACCAAACCATATCATCTTAAAATTACAAAAAAAGGTGTACAAATCATAACAAACTATGCCAGACTCACCTAAATTACTTCGGCTACTCTAAATCGTCACCAACTAACCCTTACCACATCAAACTAAACCCAATCACTTTTAAATTACAAAAAAATGCTACTAACCATAGCAAACTATGCCAAACTCACCTAAATTACTTCGGCTACCGTAAATCACCCCCAACTATCCCTTACCACAACAAACCAAACCATATCATCTTAAAATTACAAAAAAAGGTGTACAAATCATAACAAACTATGCCAGACTCACCTAAATTACTTCGGCTACTCTAAATCGTCACCAACTAACCCTTACCACATCAAACTAAACCCAATCACTTTTAAATTACAAAAAAATGCTACTAACCATAGCAAACTATGCCAAACTCACCTAAATTACTTCGGCTACCGTAAATCACCCCCAACTATCCCTTACCACAACAAACCAAACCATATCATCTTAAAATTACAAAAAAGGTGTACAAATCATAACAAAATATGCCAGACTCACCTAAATTTCTTCGGCTACTCTAAATCATCACCAACTAACCCTTACCACAACAAACTAAACCCAATCACTTTTAAATTACAAAAAAATGCTACTAACCATAGCAAACTATGCCAACCTCACCTAAATTACTTCGGCTATCAAAAATCACTTCCAACTACATTTTACAGCAACAAACTAAGCCCAATCACTTTCAAATTACAAAAAAAAGCTAAAAATCATAACAAACTATACCAGAATCACCTAAATTACTTCGGCTACTCTAAATCATCACCAACTAACCCTTACCACAACAAACTAAACCCAATCACTTTTAAATTGCAAAAAAATGCTACTAACCCTAGAAAACTATGCCAAACTCACCTAAATTACTTCGGCTACCATAAATCATCACCAACTAACCCTTACCACAACAAACTAAACCCAATCACTTTTAAATTACAAAAAAATGCTACTAACCATAGCAAACTATGCCAAACTCACCTAAATTACTTCGGCTATCAAAAATCACCCCCAACTACACTTTACAGCAACAAACTAAGCCCAATCACTTTAAAATTACAAAAAATGCTAAAAATTATAACAAACTATACCAGAATCACCTAAATTACTTCGGCTACCGTAAATCACCCCTAACTATCCCTTACCACAACAAACCAAACCATATCATCTTAAAATTACAAAAAAAGGTGTACAAATCATAACAAACTATGCCAGACTCACCTAAATTACTTCGGCTACTCTAAATCATCACCAACTAACCCTTACCACAACAAACTAAACCCAATCACTTTTAAATTACAAAAAAATGCTACTAACCATAGCAAACTATGCCAAACTCACCTAAATTACTTCGGCTATCAAAAATCACCCCCAACTACATTTTACAGCAACAAACTAATCCCAATCACTTTAAAATTACAAAAAAATGCTAAAAATCATAACAAACTATAGCAGAATCACCTAAATTACTTCGGCTACCGTAAATCACCCCCAACTATCCCTTACCACAACAAACCAAACCATATCATCTTAAAATTACAAAAAAAGGTGTACAAATCATAACAAACTATGCCAGACTCACCTAAATTACTTCGGCTACTCTAAATCGTCACCAACTAACCCTTACCACAACAAACTAAACCCAATCACTTTTAAATTACAAAAAAATGCTACTAATCATAGCAAACTATGCCAAACTCACCTAAATTACTTCGGCTATCAAAAATCACCCCAACTACACTTTACAGCAACAAACTAAGCCCAGTCACTTTAAAATTACAAAAAAATGCTAAAAATCATAACAAACTATACCAGAATCACCTAAATTACTTCGGCTACCGTAAATCACCCCCAACTATCCCTTACCACAACAAACCAAACCATATCATCTTAAAATTACAAAAAAGGTGTACAAATCATAACAAACTATGCCACACTCACCTAAATTATTTCGGCAACTCTAAATCATCACCAACTAACCCTTACCACAACAAGCTAAACCCAATCACTTTTAAATTACAAAAAAATGCTACTTACCATAGCAAACTATGCCAAACTCACCTAAATTACTTCGGCTATCAAAAATCACCCCCAACTACACTTTACAGCAACAAACTAATACCAATCACTTTAAAATTACAAAAAAATGCTAAAACCATAACAAACTATACCAGAATCACCTAAATTACTTCGGCTAGCGTAAATCACCCCCAACTATCCCTTACCACAACAAACCAAACCATATCATCTTAAAATTACAAAAAAAGGTGTACAAATCATAACAAACTATGCCAGACTCACCTAAATTACTTCGGCTACTCTAAATCGTCACCAACTAACCCTTACCACATAAACTAAACCCAATCACTTTTAAATTACAAAAAAATGCTACTAACCATAGCAAACTATGCCAAACTCACCTAAATTACTTCGGCTACCGTAAATCACCCCCAACTATCCCTTACCACAACAAACCAAACCATATCATCTTAAAATTACAAAAAAGGTGTACAAATCATAACAAAATATGCCAGACTCACCTAAATTTCTTCGGCTACTCTAAATCATCACCAACTAACCCTTACCACAACAAACTAAACCCAATCACTTTTAAATTACAAAAAAATGCTACTAACCATAGCAAACTATGCCAACCTCACCTAAATTACTTCGGCTATCAAAAATCACTTCCAACTACATTTTACAGCAACAAACTAAGCCCAATCACTTTCAAATTACAAAAAAAAGCTAAAAATCATAACAAACTATACCAGAATCACCTAAATTACTTCGGCTACTCTAAATCATCACCAACTAACCCTTACCACAACAAACTAAACCCAATCACTTTTAAATTGCAAAAAAATGCTACTAACCCTAGAAAACTATGCCAAACTCACCTAAATTACTTCGGCTACCATAAATCATCACCAACTAACCCTTACCACAACAAACTAAACCCAATCACTTTTAAATTACAAAAAAATGCTACTAACCATAGCAAACTATGCCAAACTCACCTAAATTACTTCGGCTATCAAAAATCACCCCCAACTACACTTTACAGTAACAAACTAAGCCCAATCACTTTAAAATTACAAAAAAATGCTAAAAATTATAACAAACTATACCAGAATCACCTAAATTACTTCGGCTACCGTAAATCACCCCTAACTATCCCTTACCACAACAAACCAAACCATATCATCTTAAAATTACAAAAAAAGGTGTACAAATCATAACAAACTATGCCAGACTCACCTAAATTACTTCGGCTACTCTAAATCATCACCAACTAACCCTTACCACAACAAACTAAACCCAATCACTTTTAAATTACAAAAAAATGCTACTAACCATAGCAAACTATGCCAAACTCACCTAAATTACTTCGGCTATCAAAAATCACCCATAACTACACTTTACAGCAACAAACTAATCCCAATCACTTTAAAATTACAAAAAAATGCTAAAAATCATAACAAACTATAGCAGAATCACCTAAATTACTTCGGCTACCGTAAATCACCCCCAACTATCCCTTACCACAACAAACCAAACCATATCATCTTAAAATTACAAAAAAAGGTGTACAAATCATAACAAACTATGCCAGACTCACCTAAATTACTTCGGCTACTCTAAATCGTCACCAACTAACCCTTACCACAACAAACTAAACCCAATCACTTTTAAATTACAAAAAAATGCTACTAACCATAGCAAACTATGCCAAACTCACCTAAATTACTTCGGCTATCAAAAATCACCCCAACTACACTTTACAGCAACAAACTAAGCCCAGTCACTTTAAAATTACAAAAAAATGCTAAAAATCATAACAAACTATACCAGAATCACCTAAATTACTTCGGCTACCGTAAATCACCCCCAACTATCCCTTACCACAACAAACCAAACCATATCATCTTAAAATTACAAAAAAAGGTGTACAAATCATAACAAACTATGCCAGACTCACCTAAATTACTTCGGCTACTCTAAATCATCACCAACTAACCCTTACTACAACAAACTAAACCCAATCACTTTTAAATTACAAAAAAATGCTACTAACCATAGCAAACTATGCCAAACTCACCTAAATTACTTCGGCTATCAAAAATCACCCCCAACTACACTTTACAGCAACAAACTAAGCCCAATCACTTTAAAATTACAAAAAAATGCTAAAAATCATAACAAGCTATACCAGAATCACCTAAATTACTTCGGCTACCGTAAATCACCCCCAACTATCCCTTACCACAACAAACCAAACCATATCATCTTAAAATTACAAAAAAGGTGTACAAATCATAACAAACTATGCCACACTCACCTAAATTATTTCGGCAACTCTAAATCATCACCAACTAACCCTTACCACAACAATCTAAACCCAATCACTTTTAAATTACAAAAAAATGCTACTTACCATAGCAAACTATGCCAAACTCACCTAAATTACTTCGGCTATCAAAAATCACCCCCAACTACACTTTACAGCAACAAACTAATACCAATCACTTTAAAATTACAAAAAAATGCTAAAACCATAACAAACTATACCAGAATCACCTAAATTACTTCGGCTAGCGTAAATCACCCCCAACTATCCCTTACCACAACAAACCAAACCATATCATCTTAAAATTACAAAAAAAGGTGTACAAATCATAACAAACTATGCCAGACTCACCTAAATTACTTCGGCTACTCTAAATCGTCACCAACTAACCCTTACTACAACAAACTAAACCCAATCACTTTTAAATTACAAAAAAATGCTACTAACCATAGCAAACTATGCCAAACTCACCTAAATTACTTCGGCTATCAAAAATCACCCCGAACTACACTTTACAGCAACAAACTAAGCCCAATCACTTTAAAATTACAAAAAAATGCTAAAAATCATAACAAGCTATACCAGAATCACCTAAATTACTTCGGCTACCGTAAATCACCCCCAACTATCCCTTACCACAACAAACCAAACCATATCATCTTAAAATTACAAAAAAGGTGTACAAATCATAACAAACTATGCCACACTCACCTAAATTATTTCGGCAACTCTAAATCATCACCAACTAACCCTTACCACAACAAGCTAAACCCAATCACTTTTAAATTACAAAAAAATGCTACTTACCATAGCAAACTATGCCTAACTCACCTAAATTACTTCGGCTATCAAAAATCACCCCCAACTACACTTTACAGCAACAAACTAATACCAATCACTTTAAAATTACAAAAAAATGCTAAAACCATAACAAACTATACCAGAATCACCAAAATTACTTCGGCTACCGTGAATCACCCCCAACTATCCCTTACCACAACAAACCAAACCATATCATCTTAAAATTACAAAAAAGGTGTACAAATCATAACAAACTATGCCAGACTCACCTAAATTACTTCGGCTACTCTAAATCGTCACCAACTAACCCTTACCACAACAAACTAAACCCAATCACTTTTAAATTAAAAAAAATGCTACTAACCATAGCAAACTATGCCAAAGTCACCTAAATTACTTCGGCTATCAAAAATCACCCCCAACTACACTTTACAGCAACAAACTAAGCCCAATCACTTTCAAATTACAAAAAAATGCTAAAAATCATAACAAACTATACCAGAATCACCTAAATTACTTCGGCTACCGTAAATCACCCCCAACTATCCCTTACCACAACAAACCAAACCATATCATCTTAAAATTACAAAAAAGGTGTACAAATCATAACAAAATATGCCAGACTCACCTAAATTTCTTCGGCTACTCTAAATCATCACCAACTAACCCTTACCACAACAAACTAAACCCAATCACTTTTAAATTACAAAAAAATGCTACTAACCATAGCAAACTATGCCAAACTCACCTAAATTACTTCGGCTATCAAAAATTACCCCCAACTACACTTTACAGCAACAAGCTAAGCCCAATCACTTTAAAATTACAAAAAAATGCTAAAAATCATAACAAACTATACCAGAATCACCTAAATTACTTCGGCTACCGTAAAGCACGACCAACTATCCCTTACCACAACAAACCAAACCATATCATCTTAAAATTACAATAAAAGGTGTACAAATCATAACAAACTATGCCAGACTCACCTAAATTACTTCGGCTACTCTAAATCATCACCAACTAAGCCTTACCACTACAAACTAAAGCCAATCACTTTTAAATTACAAAAAAATGGTACTAACCATAGCAAACTATGCCAAACTCACCTAATTTACTTCGGCTATCAAAAATCAACCCAACTACACTTTACAGCAACAAACTAAGCCCAATCACTTTCAAATTACAAAAAAAAGCTAAAAATCATAACAAACTATACCAGAATCACCTAAATTACTTCGGCTACCGTAAAGCACCACCAACTATCCCTTACCACAACAAACCAAACCATATCATCTTAAAATTACAATAAAAGGTGTACAAATCATAACAAACTATGCCAGACTCACCTAAATTACTTCGGCTACTCTAAATCATCACCAACTAACCCTTACCACTACAAACTAAAGCCAATCACTTTTAAATTACAAAAAAATGCTACTAACCATAGCAAACTATGCCAAACTCACCTAATTTACTTCGGCTATCAAAAATCACCCCCAACTACACTTTACAGCAACAAACTAAGCCCAATCACTTTAAAATTACAAAAAAATGCTAATAATCATAACAAACTATACCAGAATCACCTAAATTACTTCGGCTACCGTAAATCACCCCCAACTATCCCTTACCACAACAAACCAAACCATATCATCTTAAAATTACAAAAAAGGTGTACAAATCATAACAAACTATGCCACACTCACCTAAATTATTTCGGCAACTCTAAATCATCACCAACTAACCCTTACCACAACAAGCTAAACCCAATCACTTTTAAATTACAAAAAAATGCTACTTACCATAGCAAACTATGCCAAACCCACCTAAATTACTTCGGCTATCAAAAATCACCTACTAACCATAGCAAACTATGCCAAACTCACCTAAATTACTTCGGCTACCGTAAATCACCCCCAACTATCCCTTACCACAACAAACCAAACCATATCATCTTAAAATTACAAAAAAGGTGTACAAATCATAACAAAATATGCCAGACTCACCTAAATTTCTTCGGCTACTCTAAATCATCACCAACTAACCCTTACCACAACAAACTAAACCCAATCACTTTTAAATTACAAAAAAATGCTACTAACCATAGCAAACTATGCCAAACTCACCTAAATTACTTCGGCTATCAAAAATCACTCCCAACTACACTTTACAGCAACAAACTAAGCCCAATCACTTTAAAATTACAAAAAAATGCTAAAAATCATAACAAACTATACCAGAATCACCTAAATTACTTCGGCTACCGTAAATCACCCCCAACTATCCCTTACCACAACAAACCAAACCATATCATCTTAAAATTACAAAGAAAGGTGTACAAATCATAACAAATTATGATAGACTCACCTAAATTACTTCGGCTACTCTAAATCATCACCAACTAACCCTTACCACAACAAACTAAACCCAATCACTTTTAAATTACAAAAAAATGCTACTAACCATAGCAAACTATTCCAAACTCACCTAAATTACTTCGGCTATCAAAAATCACCCCAACTACACTTTACAGCAACAAACTAAGCCCAATCACTTTAAAATTACAAAAAAATGCTAAAAACCATAACAAACTATACCAGAATCACCTAAATTAATTCGGCTACCGTAAATCACCCCCAACTATCCCTTACCACAACAAACCAAACCATATCATCTTAAAATTACAAAAAAAGGTGTACAAATCATAACAAACTATGCCAGACTCACCTAAATTACTTCGGCTACTCTAAATCATCACCAACTAACCCTTACCACAACAAACTAAACCCAATCACTTTTAAATTACAAAAAAATGCTACTAACCATAGCATACCATGCCAAACTCACCTAATTTACTTCGGCTATTAAAAATCACCCCCAACTACACTTTACAGCAACAAACTAAGCCCAATCACTTTAAAATTACAAAAAATGCTAAAAATCATAACAAACTATACCAGAATCACCAAAATTACTTCGGCTACGGTAAATCACCTCCAAATATCCTTTACCACAACAAACCAAACCATATCATCTTAAAATTACAAAAAAAGGTGTACAAATCATAACAAACTATGCCAGACTCACCTATATTACTTCGGCTACTCTAAATCATCACCAACTAACCCTTACCACAACAAGCTAAACCCAATCACTTTTAAATTACAAAAAAATGCTAGTAACCATAGCAAACTATGCCAAACTCACCTAAATTACTTCGGCTACCATAAATCATCACCAACTAACCCTTACCACAAGAAACTAATCCCAATCACTTTTAAATTACAAAAAAATGCTACTAACCATAGCAAACTATTCCAAACTCACCTAAATTACTTCGGCTATCAAAAATCACCCCAACTACACTTTACAGCAACAAACTAAGCCCAATCACTTTAAAATTACAAAAAAATGCTAAAAACCATAACAAACTATACCAGAATCACCTAAATTAATTCGGCTACCGTAAATCACCCCCAACTATCCCTTACCACATCAAACCAAACCATATCATCTTAAAATTACAAAAAAAGGTGTACAAATCATAACAAACTATGCCAGACTCACCTAAATTACTTCGGCTACTCTAAATCATCACCAACTAACCCTTACCACAACAAACTAAACCCAATTACTTTTAAATTACAAAAAAATGCTACTAACCATAGCAAACTATGCCAAACTCACCTAAATTACTTCGGCTAACAAAAATCACCCCCAACTACACTCTACAGCAACAAACTAAGCCCAATCATTTTAAAATTACAAAAAAATGCTAAAAATCATAATCTATATATATAAAGCGAAGTGTCCTCACTGACACACTCATCTACACATCTACACATCTACACATCTACACATCTTCACATGCACTGATTCACCGACAACCTACAGCCCAAACCGGGAGGGCTGGAGACTTGAAATTTTAGACACGGGTCTATCAAGGGCCGAGAATGAACGCTAATAAGGAGATTTTGCAAAATTCGGTCCGGTTCCTTTGTATTTAAATAAAAACCGAATAAAAACCGGTTAAAATAAGCAAAAAATGATCGGCTCGCGGAGACCGGGTTTTTTTTAGAAGCACGTGTCTAGCCAAAACAACTTCGACGTCGGGCGACCGGTTTACATTAAAAGCACTTTCACTTTCTGCGTTCCTGATCATACTTTTGCCGTACCTAGCGAGGCGCAGATATTTCAATTATAATTTTGATTTCAATTATAATGTCCCCGATCCGTGACTCATTTAAAAATTACCAAACCACTCCAAATTTAATCCGCCTACATTAAAAATCCTCAAATATCTCTTACCATTGCAAACTTTACCAAATCAACCCCAAAAAATTCCCGAACTACGCCAAACTGACAAATTAGATCCGTTATCTTAAATCATCCCTTACCACCCCTTAGCAACCCCAAGTAACTCCAATCACTTTAAAATAAAACAAAATGACACAAACCATAGCAGACTATTCTCACACTCACACACATTATTTCGGCTACCAAAATTCACCCCCAACTACCCCTTACCACCCCAAACTAAGCCCAATCACTTTAAAATTAGAAAAAATGCTACAAACAATAGCAAAACTATGCCAAACTCACCCAAATTACTTCGGCTATCATAAATCACCCCCAACTACCCCTTACCACCCCAAACTAAGCCCAATCACTTTAAAATTACAAAAAATGCCACAAACCATAGCAAACTATGCCAAACTCACCCAAATTACTTCGGCTACCATAAATCACCCCCAACTACCCCTTACCACCCCAAACTAAGCGCAATCACTTTAAAATTACAAAAAATGTTACAAATCATACTAAACTATGCCAAACTCAACCAAATTACTTCGGCTATCATAAATCACCCCCAACTACCCCTTACCACCCCAAACTAAGCCCAATCACTTTAAAATTACAAAAAATGCCACAAACCATAGCAAACTATGCCAAACTCACCCAAATTACTTCGGCTACCATAAATCACCCCCAACTACCCCTTACCACCCCAAACTAAGCGCAATCACTTTAAAATTACAAAAAATGTTACAAATCATACTAAACTATGCCAAACTCAACCAAATTACTTCGGTTACCATAAATCAACCCCCAACTACCCCTTACCACCCCAAACTAAACCAAATCACTTTAAAATTACAAAAAATGCCACAAACCATAGCAAACTATGCCAAACTCACCCAAATTACTTCGGCTATTATAAATCACCCCCAACTACCCCTTACCGCCCCAAACTAAGCCCACTCACTTTAAAATTACAAAAAATGATACAAACCATAGCAAACTGTGCCAAAATCACCCAAATTACTTCGGCTATCCTAAATCACCCCCAACTACCCCTTACCACCCCAAACTAAGCCCAATCACTTTAAAATTACAAAAAATGCCACAAACCATAGCAAACTATGCCAAACTCACCCAAATTACTTCGGCTATTATAAATCACCCCCAACTACCCCTTACCACCACAAACTAAGCCCAATCACTTTAAAATTACAAAAAATGCCACAAACCATAGCAAACTATGCCAAACTCACCCAAATTACTTCGGCTATTATAAATCACCCCCAACTACCCCTTACCGCCCCAAACTAAGCCCAATCACTTTAAAATTACAAAAAATGATACAAACCATAGCAAACTATGCCAAAATCACCCAAATTACTTGGGCTACCATAAATCATCCCCAACTACCCCTTACCACCCCAAACTAAGCTAAATCACTTTAAAATTACAAAAAATGATACAAACCATAGCAAACTATGCCAAACTCACCCAAATTACTTCGGCTACCATAAATCACCCCCAACTACCCCTTACCTCCACAAACTAAGCCAAATCACTTTAAAATTACAAAAAATGATACAAACCATAGCAAACTATGCCAAACTCACCTAAATTACTTCGGTTACCATAAATTAATAATCATTTTCAATCAAAATCTTCCATTTGGTTGTGTCATTTATAAATGCCTTATCGTATTAAATCATAAAATATTAATAAATATCTGCACATAAAACATATTGTTTCGACTAATAGACGTTATTCTGAATACTAAATTTGCTAATACCAATTTTGATTTTCTTCCACTTTCCAATAATTATTTGTTCCAGTTGAGATGCAAACATAAACGTATTTCTGAATTGCAACACGCTGACGGGGCAAGCCCTACCTTCTCAACATGCGTGAATTTGTATAAACAGCTCTATGGTTTTTAACTTTAAAGCGGTATAAACGCGGTGTAAACCCTAGATTTTCGTGAAAATATCTGAAAATTTCGAAATTCTGCAATTGAATTACAGAACTATTGTTGTGTTCGATAGTAAATTTATATTTGGAGTGGCACTGCCAACTCTGCCACCCCTGACGAGCCCCTTGCTGAATTCCCTCCTTCCAGGGAAACTTTTGAAATCAACGGCAAAATAATTTAGGGCGCCTGAATGTGAAAATATCACTGTGTAATAAGTTCAGACTGACGTGGAACACTTGAAATTTCGGTATTCGTTTGTAATTCGTCACAGGTCCATGAAGGAATGCATGTTAATGTAAACAAGTGTTAGTTTGTCGGAAAGGCCGAATAAGATTTTTAACATTCCCGTCAAAATATTTATTTACTTTAGAATGTTAATTTCTTAAATTCATTTCGTGAAAATTATGACGGGCCATACGAGTACACCTGTGCGAGTATTATTTGGTACATACAAATTAATCTCTTTTGTTATCCAAATTGTTTTTATACGCACTAGGCACGTGCACCTCATATAATTGTGAAAATTGCTGCTTCAGCGTCTGGAACGCTGGTATTCAACGTCGCCAAGGTCGAGGCGACGCATCGGTATTCGAAGTTCTATCGCTATTAAATAAATTATTTTATTCCCGATATTCCCGATTTGTTCTTGCCGTTAACTACAACTCTCCCCAATCGATTTTCGAAAAATTTCCAGCGTCGGACCGGACTTCACTTATTATCGTACGCTAATTTTTACGTTCAGTTAATGATAGTGGTGTATTTGTTCTTCACCAAACCTGCTCCGGGCAAAATCCGAAATTTTCACTGACATCATACGCTTAAGTATTGTGTGCTTATACACGATTTACACTATTTATTTTACGTACATTGCGTTCATTAATGGTTCTGCATTATTTATAACTAAGATGGAGCAGTTTGAAAATCTAATAGTAAGCGGAGAACAAATACCACCATGTATAATTCCCGTGAAAAGTGATGGAAATAGTCTTTTTTACTATTTTTCCTATTGCATTTTTAATACCGGAAATAGAGCTCAAGAGGTTCGCACTTTAATTCTTCATTTTAAAATTACCAAAATTTTTGTAAAATTTACCTGAATACGTTAAACACCCCAAACATAACGCACCATTCCAAACTATCCCTAAAAGTCATACACTTACCATTCAAAACTACTCCAGGTCAACCCATAATTAAAAAATGCAAAAATATTAGGTTGATTTGGGGTTGTTTGGGATGATATGGGTTTCTTTGAGGATTGTTTGGAATGGTTATTGATGGTTGGCAGGGTTTAGCTTTGGCGGATTAAACGAAATTTTTGGTAATTATTAATTACGAATTCTAAGCAAACTACGCCAAACTCGCATAAATGACTTCGAATTCCCCTAAATCACCCCAACCACTTCTTACCAAGCCAACCAAAGCCCAATCACATTATAATTACCAAAAATTTCGTTTAATCCGCCAAAGCTAAACCCTGCCAACCATCAATAACCATTCCAAACAATCCTCAAAGAAACCCATATCATCCGAAACAACCCCAAATCAACCTAATATTTTTGCATTTTTTTGAACCATAGCAAATCACGCCAAATTAACATAAATAACTTCGACTTTTTTTATACATAATTCCCAAATACTTCGTTTTTATGGTGTGAAATTTTGTATTTATATATTTCAACATTGTCTTTAACGTTGTCAGAGAACTAAATGGGAATAATTTGGAATAATTTAGCTTCTCTGTCAACTCTCCTTCTCTTGAAACTTTTGAAAACAACGACAAAATTATTTGGGGCACCTGGATTTGAAAATATCACTCTGTGTAATAAGTTCAGACTGACTAGAGTGAAAAGAAAGGAGCTTGCACCCAGAAACGAAATTAAATGGAACACTTGAAGTTGCAATATTTGTTTGTAATTCGTCACAAGTCCATGAAGGAATGCGTGTTAATGTAAACAAATGTGAGTTTATTGGAGATGCCGAATAAGATTTTTACATTATTGAAGCAGCTTGAGCCTGCCACGTCAAGGGCAAGGTCACAAACGTAAAAAGGCGATGCTCGATTTGGTTTTATTCAATATCTATGCAGAAATTCGCACATTCCAAGCATTGGATAAGCCTTTCTTATCGTTTCTTAGAATTCGAGAATTGCTGGTTCAGCGTGTGGAGCAGTACTCGATCGCGGTGTTTAATTTTAACACAACTACAATTGTGAAAATTGCTGCTCCAGCGTCGGAAACTGTTCGCAAAGTCGCCAAATTCGATGAAGCGACGCATCAGTGTTCGAACGTCTACCACTAGCAAATAAAGTATTTTAATTTAACATTTGATCCTCGCGTTAACCAAATCTGCCCCCAATCAATTTTCGAAAAATTACCAGCGTCGAACCGGACTCCACTTATATTTGTACGCTAATTTTTACGTTCAGTTAATGGTAGTGGTGTATTTGTTTTTCACCAAATTTGCCCTGGCTGAAATCCGAAATTTTCACCGTTGTATGTACCAGACATCACTGACATTCATACCCTTAATAATTATGTGCTTATACACGTTTTACACTATTTATTTTACGTACAATGTGTTCATTATTGCTTTACATCATTTATAACTAAGATGGAGAAGTTTGAAAATCTAGCGATGTACAATTACCACACCGTATTATGAAAGGTGATGGAAATTGTCTTATTTAATATCTATGGTATTGGTATTGATATTTTAATACTGGAACGGGGAGCTCAAGAGGTTCGCACTTTAATTGTTCAACAAGTTTGTGTTAATGTAAACAAGTGTGAGTCCGTCGGAGAAGCCGAATAAGATTTTTACATCCACCATATTCCCGTCAAAATATTTATTTATTTTATATAGAATGTTAATTTTGCCGTTAACCAAATTTCCTCCCAATCACCATCGTCGTACCGGACCGTTCAGTTAATGATAATGGTGTTTTTATTTTTCACCAAATCTGCCTCGGCTGAAATCCAAAATTTACAGCGTTGGATCAGACTTTACTGACATTGATACGCGTTTTACACTATTTATTTTACGTAAATACATTGTGTTCATTATTGCTTTACATCATTTATAACTAAGATGGACAAGTTTGAAAATCTAGCGATGCACAAATACCACCAAATACCACATTTTACCACATACCAAAATTTTAATACTGGAAAGGGAGCTCAAAAGGTTCGCACTGTAATTGTCCAACCAGTTGCGGCCAGGTTTTAATAATTTTTGTGCAGTTTAGAAGAAGATAATTATGCTGAAGTGTTTGTTTATTCTGAAGATAAGTCAAAATCATCTACATACTGTTCTGTTTGTGAGTTGACTGCAGCAAAAGGAATGGTTCCATTGTGTTTTCAATTTTATCATAACATGATCAGCTAATTTGTAAACTTCGATTTCCCCGAAAATTATCTAAAGTTAATTTCGATTTCCTGGAATCGCTTATAGAACAACTGCGTCTTTGCCTAAAGAGTCTATTCAAGATTTTTCATCTCAGATATCAACCAAGGTATCCTCTTTGTCCAAATCATATTGAAGTACCCGGTCCTGACAACGAAGGTTAATTTCAACAAATTTGTTTATTTTGTGATTGGAAAAGTAGAGTATTCCTGTTTAATTGTATTATAATGTCGATTAGTCAACATCACCACTTTAGTCAACACTGCGTTTATTTAATCTACGTCCGGGCAACGCCGGGTACATTCAGCTAGTCTATATATATAAAGCGAAGTGTCCTCACTGACACACTCATCTACACATCTACACATTCACTGATTCACCGACAACCCACAGCCCAAACCGTGAGGGCTGGCGACTTGAAATTTTAGACACGGGTGTATCATGTGCCGAAACTGAACACTAAGAAGGGATTTTGCGAAATTCGGCCCGGTTCCTTTGTAATTCAATAAAAACCGGCTAAAATAAACAAAAAATGATCCGATCGCGGAGACCGTGTTTATGTTAGAAGCACGTATCTAGCCAAAACAACTTCGACGACGGGCGACCGGTTTACACTAAAAGCACTATTTAACCTAAACAATTTCAACGTCGAGTTTCTGCTTTCGTGATCATACTTTTGCCGTACCTAGCGAGGCCGCCGATATTTCAATTATAATTTTGATTTCAATTATAATGTCGATCCGTGACTCAATTAAAAATTACCAAATCACTCCAAATTTAATCCGTCAACATTAAACATCCTCAAATATCTCTTACCACTGCAAACTTTACCAAATCAACCCCAAAAAATTCCCGAACTAAGCCAAACTGACATAAATTAGATCCGTTATCTTAAATCATCCCTTACCACCCTTTAGCAACCCCAAGTAACTCCAATCACTTTAAAATAAAACAAAATGACACAAATCATAGCAAACTATCCCTAACTCACCTAAATTACTTCGGCTACCATAAATCACCCCCAACTACCCCTTACCACCCCAAACTCAGCCCAATCACTTTAAAATTACAAAAAATGTTACAAGCAATATCAAACTATGCCAAACTCATCTAAATTACTTCGGCTTCCATTAATCACCCCCAACTACCCCTTACCTCCCCAAAATAGGCTCAATCACCTTAAAATTACAAAAAAATTCTACAAACCGTAGCAAACTGTGCCAAACTCCCCTAAATGACTTCGGCTACCATAAATCACCCCCAACTACCCCTTACAACCCCAAAATAAGCCCAATCACTTTAAAATTACAAAAAATTCTACAAACCATACCAAACTATGCCAAACTCACTTAAATTACTTCGGCTATCATAAATCACCCCCAACTACCCCTTGCCACCCCTAACTCATCCCAATCACTTTAAAATTACAAAAAATGCTACAAATCATAGCAAACTATGCCAAACTCACTTAAATTACTGCGGCTACCATAAATCACCCCCAACTACCCCTTACCAACCACAAACTAAACCCAATCACTTTAAAATTACAAAAAAATGCCACAAACCATAGCAAACTATGCCTAACTCACCTAAATTACTTCGGCTAACATAAATCACCCCCAACAACCCCTTACTACCCCAAAATAAGCCCAATCACTTTAAAATTACAAAAAAATGCTACAAACCATAGCAAACTATGCCTAACTCACCTAAATTACTTCGGCTACCATAAATCAACCCCCAACAACCCCTTACCGCCCCAAAATAAGCCCAATCACTTTAAAATTACAAAAAATGCTGCAAACCATAGCAAACTATGCCTAACTCACCTAAATTACTTCGGCTACCATAAATCAACCCCCAACAACCCCTTACCGCCCCAAAATAAGCCCAATCACTTTAAAATTACAAAAAATGCTACAAACCATAGCAAACTATGCCTAACTCACCTAAATTACTTCGGCTAACATAAATCACCCCCAACTACCCCTTACTACCCCAAAATAAGCCCAATCACTTTAAAATTATAAAAAATGCTACAAACCATAGCAAACTATGCCAAACTCACTTAAATTACTTCGGCTATCATAAATCACCCCCAACTACCCCCTTACCGCCCCTAACTCATCCCAATCACTTTAAAATTACAAAAAATGCTACAAACCATAGCAAACTATGCCTAACTCACCTAAATTACTTCGGCTAACATAAATCACACCCAACTACTTCTTACTACCCCAAAATAAGCCCAATCACTTTAAAATTATAAAAAATGCTACAAACCATAGTAAGCTATGCCAAACTCCCCTAAATTACTTCGGCTACCATAAATCACCCCGAACTACCCCTTACAACCCCAAAATAAACCCAATCACTTTAAAATTACAAAATATTCAACAAATCATAGCAAACTATGCCTAACTCACCTAAATTACTCCGGCTAACATAAATCACACCCAACTACTTCTTACTACCCCAAAATAAGCCCAATCACTTTAAAATTATAAAAAATGTACAAACCATAGCAAGCTATGCCAAACTCCCCTAAATTACTTCGGCTACCATAAATCACCCCGAACTACCCCTTACAACCCCAAAATAAACCCCATCACTTTAAAATTACAAAATATTCAACAAATCATAGCAAACTATGCCTAACTCACCTAAATTACTTCGGCTACCATAAATCACCCCCAACTACCCCTTACCACCCCAAAATAAGCCCAATCACTTTAAAATTACAAAAAATGCTACAAACCATAGCAAACTATGCCAAACTCACTTAAATTACTTTGGCTTCTATAAATTACCCCCAACTAACCCTTACCACCCCAAAATAGGCTCAATCACTTTAAAATTACAAAAAAATTCTACAAACCGTAGCAAACTATGCCAAACTCCCCTAAATTACTTCGGCTACCATAAATCACCCCGAACTACCCCTTACAAGCCCAAAATAAGCCCAATCACTTTAAAATTACAAAATATTTAACAAATCATAGCAAACTATGCCTAACTCACCTAAATTACTTTGGCTACCATAAATCACCCCCAACTACCCCTTACCACCCCAAAATAAGCCCAATCACTTTAAAATTACAAAAAATGCTTCAAACCATAGCAAACTATGCCTAACTCACCTAAATTACTTCGGCTAACATAAATCACCCCCAACTACCCCTTACTACCCCAAAATAAGCCCAATCACTTTAAAATTATAAAAAATGCTACAAACCATAGCAAACTATGCCAAACTCACTTAAATTACTTTGGCTTCTATAAATCACCCCCAACTACCCCTTACCACCCCAAAATAAGCCCAATCACTTTAAAATTACAAAAAATGCTACAAACCATAGCAAACTATGCCAAACTCACTTAAATTACTTTGGCTTCTATAAATTACCCCCAACTAACCCTTACCACCCCAAAATAGGCTCAATCACTTTAAAATTACAAAAAAATTCTACAAACCGTAGCAAACTATGCCAAACTCCCCTAAATTACTTTGGCTACCATAAATCACCCCCAACTACCCCTTACCACCCCAAAATAAGCCCAATCACTTTAAAATTACAAAAAATGCTTCAAACCATAGCAAACTATGCCTAACTCACCTAAATTACTTCGGCTAACATAAATCAACCCCCAACTACCCCTTACCACCCCAAAATAAGCGCAATCACTTTAAAATTACGAAAAATGCTACAAGCCATAGCAAACTATCTCAAACTCACCTGAATTACTTCGGCTACCATAAATCACCCCCAACTACCCCTTACCGCCCCAAAATTAGCCTAATCACTTAAAATTACAAAAATGCTACAAAACATAGCAAGCTATGCCAAACTCACTTAAATTACTTCGGCTACCATAAATTAATAATCGTTTTCAATCAAAATCTTCTATTTGGTTGTGTTATTTATAAATGCCTTATCGTATTAAATCATAAAATATTAATAAATATCTGCACATAAAATATATTGTTCCGACTAATAGTCGTTATTCTGAATATTAAATATGCTGATACCTATTTTGATTCTCTTCCACCTTCCAATAAATATTTGTTCCAGTTGAGATGCAAACATAAACGTATTTCTGAATTGCAACACGCTGACGGGGCAAGCCCTACCTTTTCAACATGCGTGCATTTGTATAAACAGCTCTATGGTTTTTAACTTTAAAGAGGTATAAAGGCGGTGTAAGCGCTAGAGTTTCGTAAAAATATCTGAAAAATTCGAAATTCTGCAATTGAATCAGAACTATCTTTGTGTTCGATAGTAAATTTGAACTTGGAGTGGCACTGCCAACCCTGCCACCCCTGACGAGGCACCTGCTGACTACTCTCCTTCCAGGGAAACTTTATAAATCAACGTCAAAATAATTTAGGGTGCCTGAATGTGAAAATATCACTGTGTAATAAGTTCAGACTGACATGGAACACTTGAAATTTCGATATTTGTTTGTAATTCGTCACAGGTCCATGAAGGAATGCATGTTAATGTAAACAAGTGTTAGTTTGTCGGAAAGGCCGAATAAGATTTTTAACATTCCCGTCAAAATATTTATTTACTTTAGAATGTTAATTTCTTAAATTCATTTCGTGAAAATTATGACGGGCCATACGAGTACACCTGTGCGAGTATTATTTGGTACATACAAATTAATCTCTTTTGTTATCCAAATTGTTTTAATACGCACTAGGCACGTGCACCTCATATAATTGTGAAAATTGCTGCTTCAGCGTCTGGAACGCTGGTATTCAACGTCGCCAAGGTCGAGGCGACGCATCGGTATTCGAAGTTCTATCGCTATTAAATAAATTATTTTATTCCCGATATTCCCGATTTGTTCTTGCCGTTAACCACAACTCTCCCCAATCGATTTTCGAAAAATTTCCAGCGTCGGACCGGACTTCACTTATTATCGTACGCTAATTTTTACGTTCAGTTAATAATAGTGGTGTATTTGTTCTTCACCAAACCTGCTCCGGCCAAAATCCGAAATTTTCACTGACATCATACGCTTAAGTATTGTGTGCTTATACACGATTTACACTATTTATTTTACGTACATTGCGTTCATTAATGGTTCTGCATTATTTATAACTAAGATGGAGCAGTTTGAAAATCTAATAGTAAGCGGAGAACAAATACCACCATGTATAATTCCCGTGAAAATTGATGGAAATAGTCTTTTTTACTATTTTTCCTATTGCATTTTTAATACCGGAAATAGAGCTCAAGAGGTTCGCACTTTAATTCTTCATTTTAAAATTACCAAAATTTTTGTAAAATTTACCTGAATACGTTAAACACCCCAAACATAACGCACCATTCCAAACTATCCCTAAAAGTCATACACTTACCATTCAAAACTACTCCAGGTCAACCCATAATTAAAAAAAAATTACGAATTCTAAGCAAACTACGCCAAACTCGCATAAATGACTTCGAATTCCCCTAAATCACCCCAACCACTTCTTACCAAGCCAACCAAAGCCCAATCACATTATAATTACCAAAAATTTCGTTTAATCCGCCAAAGCTAAACCCTGCCAACCATCAATAACCATTCCAAACAATCCTCAAAGAAACCCATATCATCCGAAACAACCCCAAATCAACCTAATATTTTTGCATTTTTTTGAACCATAGCAAATCACGCCAAATTAACATAAATAACTTCGACTTTTTTTATACATAATTCCCAAATACTTCGTTTTTATGTTGTGAAATTTTGTATTTATATATTTCAACATTGTCTTTAACGTTGTCAGAGAACTAAATGGGAATAATTTGGAATAATTTAGCTTCTCTGTCAACTCTCCTTCTCTTGAAACTTTTGAAAACAACGACAAAATTATTTGGGGCGCCTGGATTTGAAAATATCACTCTGTGTAATAAGTTCAGACTGACTAGAGTGAAAACAAAGGAGCTTGCACCCAGAAACGAAATTAAATGGAACACTTGAAGTTGCAATATTTGTTTGTAATTCGTCACAAGTCCATGAAGGAATGCGTGTTAATGTAAACAAATGTGAGTTTATTGGAGATGCCGAATAAGATTTTTACATTATTGAAGCAGCTTGAGCCTGCCACGTCAAGGGCAAGGTCACAAACATGAAAAGGCGATGCTCGATTTGGTTTTATTCAATATCTATGCAGAAATTCGCACATTCCAAGCATTGGATAAGCCTTTCTTATCGTTTCTTAGAATTCGAGAATTGCTGGTTCAGCGTGTGGAGCAGTACTCGATCGCGGTGTTTAATTTTAACACAACTACAATTGTGAAAATTGCTGCTCCAGCGTCGGAAACTGTTCGCAAAGTCGCCAAATTCGATGAAGCGACGCATCAGTGTTCGAACATCTACCACTATCAAATAAAGTATTTTAATTTAACATTTGATCCTCGCGTTAACAAAATCTGCCCCCAATCAATTTTCGAAAAATTACCAGCGTGGAACCGGACTCCACTTATATTTGTACGCTAATTTTTACGTTCAGTTAATGGTAGTGGTGTATTTGTTTTTCACCAAATTTGCCCTGGCTGAAATCCGAAATTTTCACCGTTGTATGTACCAGACATCACTGACATTCATACCCTTAATAATTATGTGCTTATACACGTTTTACACTATTTATTTTACGTACAATGTGTTCATTATTGCTTTACATCATTTATAACTAAGATGGAGAAGTTTGAAAATCTAGCGATGTACAATTACCACACCGTATTATGAAAGGTGATGGAAATTGTCTTTTTTAATATCTATGGTATTGGTATTGATATTTTAATACTGGAACGGGAGCACAAGAGGTTCGCACTTTAATTGTTCAACAAGTTTGTGTTAATGTAAACAAGTGTGAGTTCGTCGGAGAAGCCGAATAAGATTTTTACATCCACCATATTCCCGTCAAAATATTTATTTATTTTATATAGAATGTTAATTTTGCCGTTAACCAAATTTGCTCCCAATCACCATCGTCGTACCGGACCGTTCAGTTAATGATAATGTTGTTTTTATTTTTCACCAAATCTGCCTCGGCTGAAATCCAAAATTTACAGCGTTGGATCAGACTTTACTGACATTGATACGCGTTTTACACTATTTGTATGTATGTATGTAAATTAGTGGAGGGTAGTCTGTGCGACCACTGGACTTAGGCCCCAGCGGGCCCCTTGTCCTGCCTCCGTTAGGGGATCACTCCAGCTGGGTCGATAGCCATCCTATTTGGTTGAAATAGTTGACCACCGTGCCCAGGGGGATCTCCCTTATGTTGGCCATTGATGGCCATTTGTCCCCAAGTATGGATTCTCTGATGGACGAAAGCGCAGTGCATTCGCAAAGTACGTGCTGCACTGTTTCGTCTTCTTGTTCACATCCTCTACAAAGTGGTGTGTGTTCTAGCTTCATTTGGTGAAGGTGTTTTCTTAAATGACAGTGCCCGGTCAGAATGCCAGTCGCGAGGCGCAGGTTCTTCTTGATCATTGTCAAAAATTTGTTTGCTGCGTCCTTGCTAGGATACATTAGTAATTCCTTGGCATGGCGACAGCTGGTTGTGTCATCCCATCTCTCTTTGAATTGAGAGTGGGTGTTTTCCTTTATAAGTTTTGTTCTTGCTGAGGTTGATAGCGTATTTGAGGGGCCTAAGATCTTTCTTTTGGCTGCCCTCGCCGCCAACTCGTCAGCTTTTATGTTACCCATGTTTTCCGCGTGGCCTCTAACCCAGCAAACAGAAATTGTGTTCGCTGTGGCGATCTCCGCGAGCGCTTTATGGGTTTCTAATACTGCCCTCGATACAGTTTTGTATCTTTGAAGGGACAGTAGTGCTTGTCTACTATCTGTGTAGATTCGTATCTTTTTGCCGCTGGCCTGTCTGCGTGCAATTTCTTTTGCGGCTATGGATATACCTGCCAGCTCGGTGTCCGTTACGCTGGCGTATTTATCCATAGTCCAGCTGCTTCGAATTCGCAGGCTTCTTGAAAATATTCCACAGCCCGCTCCTTCTTTCTTTTTCGATCCATCCGTGAAGACCTTTATGGTCTCTTCATCGGATGTTTCGTTTGGTTTTATGTCGATTGCGTAGGGTTTGTTAAAGACAAACTGGGGGGAGATATCATTGGTGCCTGCCTGTAGTTGAGGTATCTTCTTGACCGCCTCATCCCACAGTCGGCGCCTTATCTCGCCACATCCTACGCTGGACTGTACACCGAGACTCTTGAGGCGTGCCATCGTTGACAGTGCCGTTTCCTCGAGATAGATATCAAGTGGTGGCAAGCACAACATCACTTCCATCGCTCGTGTCGGTGTTGTCCGCATAGCGCCGGTTATGCACAGACATGCGGTTCTCTGTGGTCGGCTAAGTTTGTGTTTGGCTGTTGTCTGTTGACTTTTTGGCCACCAGACGACGCTACCATAGGCAATCATCGGTCTCACAATTGCAGTGTATACCCACATCAGGACCTTGGGTTTCATTCCCCAGGTTTTCCCCACGGTCCTGCGGCACTGCTCGTAGAAGATGTACGCCTTTTTTATCCTTCTGTCGATGTGAAGGTTCCATGTTAGCTTGCTATCAAAGGTTACTCCAAGGTATTTCACTTCGGTCGCAAAGCTTAGTTTTGTGTTTAGAAAGCTTGGTGCTTTTAGCTTCTCCGTCTTTCTTTTTTTCGTGAAGAGAACCATCTCTGTCTTCCTGGGGTTTGCAGACAGAGTGTGTTCTCTGCACCATTTTTCAGTTATTCTCAGCGCCTCCTGTGCTCTGTCGCACAGGATGCTTTCGAACTTACCACTAAGCAGGATTGTTAAATCGTCTGCGTATGCAATGGTGTAGAAGCCTTGGGAGTTGAGTCGACGCAAAAGGCTGTCGAGAACCAAGTTCCACAGCAGCGGAGATAAAACTCCGCCCTGCGGACAGCCTCTCGCGACTTTACATCTCACCATCTTGTCTCCCACACTGATTTTTACTGCTCTGTTTGAGAGCATGTTTGCTATCCAGCCCCGGATGGTGGGGTGTACGTTCCTTTCCGTCAGGGCTGCATCAATCTTTTGGAAAGTGGTTTTATCAAATGCACCTTCTATGTCTAGAAATATACCCAGGGTGGACTCTTTGTTGTCCAATGATCTTTCAATCCGACTAGTGACCAAGTGTAGGGCACTGTCAGTGGATCTGCCTGGAGTGTATGCCTGTTGGTTGGGATGCAATGTGTCAGCAATTGTTTCCCTCAGGTGGCGTTCGCACAGTCTTTCCATCGTCTTTAGTAAGAACGAGGTCAGGCTTATGGACCGGTATGCTTTGGGGGTGGTGTAATCCATTCTCCCCGCTTTTGGGATGAGCACGGCTTTTACCTCTCTCCAGTCTTTTGGGATGTACTGGTGTGCAAGGCACGACCTGAACAGTCCCACCAGGTGCGGCAGCAGTTCTTCCAGGCCCCACTGGAGTAGTGCTGGATGTATGCCGTCGCTTCCTGGTGATTTGAATGGAGAGAAGCTCTGTAGTGCCCATCTTATTCTTTCTTCTCCAACAATTCGTTCTGAAATTTCCCATTCCGGATCCGAAGGGTTGGTGGCAGGTTCATCTGGCCATTCTTCCCGTTCGGTTGGAACCGAGTCCGGGAAGTGAGTCTGCATAAGCAGCTCTAGGCTTTCTTGTAGGTCGGTGGTTCGTGTACCATCTTCCTTGGTTAGGAGACCCAAGTCATGCTCCTTATCTTTTGCGAGGATCTTATAAAGTCTTGCCACCTGCGAGTGATTTTCGATCTCCTCGCAGTAGGCTCTCCACGCTGCTCTTTGTCTTTTCCTGACTGTTTTTTTAAACTCTCTTAGGAGTGTTTTGTATTGGTCCCAGTCTGAGCCGGGTCCTTTTCGTTTGGCTTTGTTGAAAGCTGCCCGAGTTCTAATTTTGAGGTCGCTCAATTCCTGGGTCCACCATTTGGTAGCTTCTCCAGGTTGAGCCGATGTCCTCAGGGGGCAGGATGTTTCAAAAGCTTTTTTAATCTTATTTTGTATGTCCTTGACATATTGTTCTATTTCGACGCAGCTGTTAGGTGCGCGACATTGTGTATGTTTAAGTCCCTCCCGGAGTTGACTGAGATATTTATCTCTGTCTGTCCTTCGGGGGTCCCTAAACAATCTCGCGGGTGTCCTAGTGAGGTCGATTTCGAATTTTATCCACTGGTGGTCAGACATCGTAATCGAATCTGATACGCGCCAGTTGCGGATTGTTCTCGATATGTGCGCCGTAGCGATCGTTATATCTATTACAGTTTGACTCTTAGCGTTGACAAATGTCGGAACGCAGCCTCTGTTGGTGATGTAGAGGTTGTTTCCGCTTATGTAATCGAAAAGAGACTCACCCCTTGCGTTGTTGTCCTTACTGCCCCAGGTCACGTGGTGTGCGTTTGCGTCGCATCCCACGATGATTTCCCATTTCTGGGAGTGACAGTACGCTATCAGGTCCTCCAGTTCCCTGGTTGGTGGTGGGATGGTCGCGTCTATTGGGAGGTACGCTGAAGCTAGGACTAAAACGGTCGGTTTGCCGGCCACTACCCATTCCACCTTTACGGCCGTTAGGTCAGATGTTGACAGGTGTTGGAGTGGTTCGGTTTTTATATGCCGAGGGACGTAGACCGCTGTCCTCGGCTTCTCTGTAGTGGGCGTGCTAAAAGTGCGTCCAGTTAGTTTTGATAACCCTGAAATCTTGGATTTGACTATCCAGGGTTCCTGAATTAGTGCCAGTGCATTCTGATCCATATCCAGGTGCCGGCATAAAGTTGCCGTTGCAGCCCTGCTATGGTGCAGATTGCACTGGACTATTTTTACCTCCTTGTTTGCAGTGCCCATTGGGCTGCCTGGTGGTTGTTTTTTTTCTAGTTGGTGGCCTCGGTTTCCATCCCTTGTGGGGAGGCTGCCTTGGCCGCTGTTGTTTCCAGGTCTGGAGGTGCAGCTTCGTGTGTTGCTGCTTCCTCCTTTCCTGGTTCTTCCCGTTTGACCCTCAGGGTGAGGTGGCGGAAGAGATAAGAAATCTTCATGCCTTCCTCTCTTAGGGTCTTCATGTCCTCATCTCCGATGCCGAAGACGAGGAGATGCCCTCGCGGGTTGGTCTTCGCCTCATGGTGGAAGACGCACCATTTGCCCACCGTCACCTCCGCGTTCTGACTCGCTAGGCGACGGATGACAAGCTCCTTCTCGGCGAGGGGAGTTTCCTCCTCCTCAGGGATCCAGAGCGATGCCTTCGTCAGCCTAGGAAGCTGGTCCGAACGGATGACGGCTAGCTCGGCGTCCTTCCAGGGCTTTAGGGTGTTTACTGTGGCCTTAAGCCACTGTATTCCTTTGTCGTTGTCGCAGACAACCCTGATTATCTCACCAGAGTATGTCCACGACTTGAACGTTGGAGTTTGCGAGCTTGACGAAGGCGACAGTATTGTTTTGTCGAGGGCCTCCGTCATGGCTCGTTTGACAAGAGCGGCCCTCTCTGCAGTTATTTTGCCGAGGGGGTTGCTCCTATCTATTATTGCAACCTTGAGGTGGCTCGTGGCTGCTTCTTTATAGCTGGTCGGTGGAGGGGCCGTTCTGGTCCTTTTGTGACGTCTCGGCGTCACCTACGCCGAATTATCCGACCGGCTGCGTTTTTTCGAGGGGGGGTTTGCTCCCCTGGTTTTTGTCGACGCCGGCGGCACTCCACTAGGGTTCCTAGCCTCCTTGGGGGGATGTTGTCCCCTTTTCGGAGGCGGCACACCTTTGGGAGGCACTACCTGCGCTTGTTTTGGTCCGCCAGAGGTAGAGGGCAGCTGTGCTTGGGCTGCAGCCTGCATTTTTGCCTTCTTCCTCCTCTTGACCTCCGCCCCACAGAGTCGCTTCCCTCTGCGTCGGCCTTCTTTCCGTTCCTGCGAGGAAACAGATGTTTTTTGTGGCGAGCATGGCTGCTCTGCCACTGTTGGTGGTTGTGGCGAGCGTTGGCGCTCAGCCACTGTTTTTTGGTTGGCTTTTGTATTGTCCATACCTGAGTTTGAGGTTTCATCCTCCCAGCTCCCCACCCACCACGGAGTCCCATACGGGGACGCCACATGGCAAGCCCATGTGGACGTCAGGGCTACTGTTTGGATATAGACCCCAGAGGCGAGCAACGCAGAGAGGAGGTTGTGCGTCGCTGTACACCGGAGCCACCGGTGCCCAGAAGCCTCCAGAAGTCTCACCCTATCGGCCCTCTGACGGGACGACACAGCCGGTTGATCGGAGTGGGTTAGTTCCGACCGCCCGTCTAGGAGAAATCCAGGCCAAAGTGGTGTGTTGCTGGGACTCCAGGCGTACCTGGGCCCAACTCAACCACCAGGATCCTTTCATCCTCCGTCACGGGACGCCACGCACGGCACAAACACGTGGGAGATGGTTGGCGGCGGTTGTTTTCGTTCCACCATGCAGGGTTTTACTCCTGAGGCTTCCCTACTTACTCCCACTAGTTTCAGCCCGTAAAGGCATCCACCGTTCCCCTATCCACCACCTGGGGACGCCCCCGGTAGGTATCTCAACCCTCACTATTTATTTTACGTAAATACATTGTGTTCATTATTGCTTTACATCATTTATAACTAAGATGGACAAGTTTGAAAATCTAGCGATGCACAAATACCACCAAATACCACATTTTACCACATACCAAAATTTTAATACTGGAAAGGGAGCTCAAAAGGTTCGCACTGTAATTGTCCAACCAGTTGCGGCCAGGTTTTAATAATTTTTGTGCAGTTTAGAAGAAGATAATTATGCTGAAGTGTTTGTTTATTCTGAAGATAAGTCAAAATCATCTACATACTGTTCTGTTTGTGAGTTGACTGCAGCAAAAGGAATGGTTCCATTGTGTTTTCAATTTTATCATAACATGATCAGCTAATTTGTAAACTTCGATTTCCCCGAAAATTATCTAAAGTTAATTTCGATTTCCTGGAATCGCTTATAGAACAACTGCGTCTTTGCCTAAAGAGTCTATTCAAGATTTTTCATCTCAGATATCAACCAAGGTATCCTCTTTGTCCAAATCATATTGAAGTACCCGGTCCTGACAACGAAGGTTAATTTCAACAAATTTGTTTATTTTGTGATTGAAAAAGTAGAGGATTCCTGTTTAATTGTATTATAATGTCGATTAGTCAACATCACCACTTTAGTCAACACTGCGTTTATTTAATCTACGTCCGGGCAACGGATTCTGGTATAAATCACCTAAATTACTTCGGCTACCGTAAATCACCCCCAACTATCCCTTACCACAACAAACCAAACCATATCATCTTAAAATTACAAAGAAAGGTGTACAAATCATAACAAACTATGCCAGACTCACCTAAATTACTTCGGCTACTCTAAATCATCACCAACTAACTCTTACCACAACAAACTATACCCAATCACTTTTAAATTACAAAAAAATGCTAGTAACCATAGCAAACTATGCCAAACTCACCTAAATTACTTCGGCTACCATAAATCATCACCAACTAACCCTTACCACAACAAACTAAACCCAATCACCTTTAAATTACAAAAAAATGCTAGTAACCATAGCAAACTATGCCAAACTCACCTAAATTACTTCGGCTACCATAAATCATCACCAACTAACCCTTACGACAACAAACTAAACCCAATCACTTTTAAATTACAAGAAAATGCTACTAACCATAGCAAACTATGCCAAACTCACCTAAATTACTTCGGCTATCAAAAATTACCCCCAATTACACTTTACAGCAACAAACTAAGCCCAATCACTTTAAAATTACAAAAAAATGCTAAAAATCATAACAAACTATACCAGAATCACCTAAATTACTTCGGCTACCGTAAATCACCCCCAACTATCCCTTACCACAACAAACCAAACCATATCATCTTAAAATTACAAAAAAAGGTGTACAAATCATAACAAATTATGATAGACTCACCTAAATTACTTCGGCTACTCTAAATCATCACCAACTAACCCTTACCACAACAAACTAAACCCAATCACTTTTAAATTACAAAAAAATGCTACTAACCATAGCAAACTATGCCAAACTCACCTAAATTACTTCGGCTAACAAAAATCACCCCCAACTACACTCTACAGCAACAAACTAAGCCCAATCACTTTAAAATTACAAAAAAAAGCCAAAAATCATAATAAACTATTCCAGAATCACCTAAATTACTTCGGCTACCGTAAATCATTGCCAACTATCCCTTACCACAACAAACCAAACCATATCATCTTAAAATTACAAAGAAAGGTGTACAAATCATAACAAATTATGATAGACTCACCTAAATTACTTCGGCTACTCTAAATCATCACCAACTAACCCTTACCACAACAAACAAACCCAATCACGTTTAAATTACAAAAAAATGCTACTAATCATAGCAAACTATGCCAAACTCACCTAAATTACTTCGGCTATCAAAAATCACCCCAACTACACTTTACAGCAACAAACTAAGCCCAATCACTTTAAAATTACAAAAAATGCTAAAAATCATAACAAACTATACCAGAATCACCTAAATTACTTCGGCTACCGTAAATCACCCCCAACTATCCCTTACCACAACAAACCAAACCATATCATCTTAAAATTACAAAAAAAGGTGTACAAATCATAACAAACTATGCCAGACTCACCTAAATTACTTCGGCTACTCTAAATTATCACCAACTACCCCTTACCACAACAAACTAAAGCCAATCACTTTTAAATTACAAAAAAATGCTACTAACCGTAGCAAACTATGCCAAACTCACCTAAATTACTTCGGCTACCATAAATCATCACCAACTAACCCTTACCACAACAAACTAAACCCAATCATTTTTAAATTACAAAAAAATGCTACTAACCATAGCAAACTATGCCAAACTCACCTAAATTACTTCGGCTATCAAAAATCACCCCCAACTACACTTTACAGCAACAAACTGAGCCCAATCAGTTTAAAATTACGAAAAAATGCTAAAAATCATAAAAAACTATACCAGAATCACCAAAATTAATTCGGCTACGGTAAATCACCCCCAAATATCCTTTACCACAACAAACCAAACCATATCATCTTAAAATTACAAAAAAAGGTGTACAAATCATAACAAACTATGCCAGACTCACCTATATTACTTCGGCTACTCTAAATCATCACCAACTAACCCTTACCACAACAAACTAAACCCAATCACTTTTAAATTACAAAAAAATGCTAGTAACCATAGCAAACTATGCCAAACTCACCTAAATTACTTCGGCTACCATAAATCAGCACCAACTAACCCTTACCACAACAAACTAAACCCAATCACTTTTAAATTACAAGAAAATGCTACTAACCATAGCAAACTAGGCCAAACTCACCTAAATTACTTCGGCTATCAAAAATCACCCCCAATTACACTTTACAGCAACAAACTAAGCCCAATCACTTTAAAATTACAAAAAAATGCTAAAAATCATAACAAACTATACCAGAATCACCTAAATTACTTCGGCTACCGTAAATCACCCCCAACTATCCCTTACCACAACAAACCAAACCATATCATCTTAAAATTACAAAAGAAGGTGTACAAATCATAACAAATTATGATAGACTCACCTAAATTACTTCGGCTACTCTAAATCATCACCAACTAACCCTTACCACAACAAACTAAACCCAATTACTTTTAAATTACAAAAAAATGCTACTAACCATAGCAAACTATGCCAAACTCACCTAAATTACTTCGGCTAACAAAAATCACCCCCAACTACACTCTACAGCAACAAACTAAGCCCAATCATTTTAAAATTACAAAAAAATGCTAAAAATCATAATAAACTATACCAGAATCACCTAAATTACTTCGGCTACCGTAAATCACCCCCAACTATCCCTTACCACAACAAACCAAACCATATCATCTTAAAATTACAAAGAAAGGTGTACAAATCATAACAAACTATGCCAGACTCACCTAAATTACTTCGGCTACTCTAAATCATCACCAACTAACTCTTACCACAACAAACTAAACCCAATCACTTTTAAATTACAAAAAAATGCTAGTAACCATAGCAAACTATGCCAAACTCACCTAAATTACTTCGGCTACCATAAATCATCACCAACTAACCCTTACCACAACAAACTAAACCCAATCACTTTTAAATTACAAAAAAATGCTAGTAACCATAGCAAACTATGCCAAACTCACCTAAATTACTTCGGCTACCATAAATCATCACCAACTAACCCTTACCACAACAAACTAAACCCAATCAATTTTAAATTACAAAAAAATGCTACTAACCATAGCAAACTATGCCAAACTCACCTAAATTACTTCGGCTATCAAAAATCACCCCCAATTACACTTTACTGCAACAAACTAAGCCCAATCACTTTAAAATTACAAAAAAATGCTAAAAATCATAACAAACTATACCAGAATCACCTAAATTACTTCGGCTACCGTAAATCACCCCCAACTATCCCTTACCTCCCTTACCACAACAAACCAAACCATATCATCTTAAAATTACAAAAAAAGGTGTACAAATCATAACAAATTATGATAGACTCACCTAAATTACTTCGGCTACTCTAAATCATCACCAACTAACCCTTACCACAACAAACTAAACCCAATCACTTTTAAATTACAAAAAAATGCTACTAACCATAGCAAACTATGCCAAACTCACCTAAATTACTTCGGCTAACAAAAATCACGCCCAACTACACTCTACAGCAACAAACTAAGCCCAATCACTTTAAAATTACAAAAAAATGCTAAAAATCATAATAAACTACTCCAGAATCACCTAAATTACTTCGGCTACCGTAAATCACCGCCAACTATCCCTTACCACAACAAACCAAACCATATCATCTTAAAATTACAAAGAAAGGTGTACAAATCATAACAAATTATGATAGACTCACCTAAATTACTTCGGCTACTCTAAATCATCACCAACTAACCCTTACCACAACAAACAAACCCAATCACGTTTAAATTACAAAAAAATGCTACTAATCATAGCAAACTATGCCAAACTCACCTAAATTACTTCGGCTATCAAAAATCACCCCAACTACACTTTACAGCAACAAACTAAGCCCAATCACTTTAAAATTACAAAAAAATGCTTAAAACCATAACAAACTATACCAGAATCACCTAAATTAATTCGGCTACCGTAAATCACCCCCAACTATCCCTTACCACAACAAACCAAACCATATCATCTTAAAATTACAAAAAAAGGTGTACAAATCATAACAAACTATGCCAGACTCACCTAAATTACTTCGACTACTCTAAATCATCACCAACTAACCCTTACCACAACAAACCAAACCCAATCACTTTTAAATTAGAAAAAAATGCTACTAACCATAGCAAACTATGCCAAACTCACCTAAATTACTTCGGCTAACAAAAATCACCCCCAACTACACTCTACAGCAACAAACTAAGCCCAATCACTTTAAAATTACCAAAAAAAGGTGTACAAATCATAACAAACTATGCCAGACTCACCTAAATTACTTCGGCTACTCTAAATCATCACCAACTAACCCTTACCACAACAAACCAAACCCAATCACTTTTAAATTAGAAAAAAATGCTACTAACCATAGCAAACCATGCCAAACTCACCTAAATTACTTCGGCTGTTAAAAATCACCCCCAACTACACTTTACAGCAACATACTAAGCCCAATCACTTTAAAATTACAAAAAAATGCTAAAAATCATAACAAACTATACCAGAATCACCTAAATTACTTCGGCTACCGTAAATCACCCCCAACTATCCCTTACCACAACAAATCAAACCATATCATCTTAAAATTACAAAAAAAGGTGTACAAATCATAACAAATTATGATAGACTCACCTAAATTACTTCGGCTACTCTAAATCATCACCAACTAACCCTTACCACAACAAACTAAACCCAATCACTTTTAAATTACAAAAAAATGCTACTAACCATAGCAAACTATGCCAAACTCACCTAAATTACTTCGGCTAACAAAAATCACCCCCAACTACACTCTACAGCAACAAACTAAGCCCAATCACTTTAAAATTACAAAAAAATGCTAAAAATCATTATAAACTATTCCAGAATCACCTAAATTACTTCGGCTACCGTAAATCACCGCCAACTATCCCTTACCACAACAAACCAAACCATATCATCTTAAAATTACAAAGAAAGGTGTACAAATCATAACAAATTATGATAGACTCACCTAAATTACTTCGGCTACTCTAAATCATCACCAACTAACCCTTACCACAACAAACTAAACAAAATCACGTTTAAATTACAAAAAAATTCTACTAATCATAGCAAACTATGCCAAACTCACCTAAATTACTTCGGCTATCAAAAATCACCCCAACTACACTTTACAGCAACAAACAAAGCCCAATCACTTTAAAATTACAAACAAATGCTAAAAACCATAACAAACTATACCAGAATCACCTAAATTAATTCGGCTACCGTAAATCACCCCCAACTATCCCTTACCACAACAAACCAAACCATATCATCTTAAAATTACAAAAAAAGGTGTACAAATCATAACAAACTATGCCAGACTCACCTAAATTACATCGGCTACTCTAAATCATCACCAACTAACTCTTACCACAACAAACTAAACCCAATCACTTTTAAATTACAAAAAAATGCTAGTAACCATAGCAAACTATGCCAAACTCACCTAAATTACTTCGGCTACCATAAATCATCACCAACTAACCCTTACCACAACAAACTAAACCCAATCACTTTTAAATTACAAAAAAATGCTACTAACTATAGCAAACTATGCCAAACTCACCTAAATTACTTCGGCTATCAAAAATCACCTCCAACTACAATTTACAGCAACAAACTAAGCCCAATCACTTTAAAATTACAAAAAAATGCTAAAAATCATAACAAACTATAGCAGAATCACCTAAATTACTTCGACTACCGTAAATCACCCCCAACTATCCCTTACCACAACAAACCAAACCATATCATCTTAAAATTACAAAAAAAGGTGTACAAATCATAACAAACTACGCCAGACTCACCTAAATTACTTCGGCTACTCTAAATCATCACCAACTAACCCTTACCACAACAAACTAAACCCAATCACTATTAAATTACAAAAAAATGCTACTAACCATAGCAAACTATGCCAAACTTACCTAAATTACTTCGGCTATCAAAAATCACCCCCAACTACACTTTACAGCAACAAACTAAGCCCAATCACTTTAGAATTACAAAAAAATGCTAAAAATCATAACAAGCTATAGCAGAATCACCTAAATTACTTCGGCTACCGTAAATCTCCCCCAACTATCCCTTACCAAAACAAACCAAACCATATCATCTTAAAATTACAAAAAAAGGTGTACAAATCATAACAAACTATGCCAGACTCACCTAAATTAATTCGGCTACTCTAAATCATCACCAACTAACCCTTACCACAACAAACTAAACCCAATCACTTTTAAATTACAAAAAAATGCTAGTAACCATAGCAAACTATGCCAAACACACTTAAATTACTTCGGCTACCATAAATCATCACCAACTAACCCTTACCACAACAAACTAAACCCAATCACTTTTAAATTACAAAAAAATGCTAGTAACCATAGCAAACTATGCCAAACTCACCTAAATTACCTCGGCTACCATAAATCATCACCAACTAACCCTTACCACAACAAACAAAACCCAATCACTTTTAAATTACAAAAAAATGCTACTAACCATAGCAAACTATGCCAAACTCACCTAAATTACTTCGGCTATCAAAAATCACCCCAACTACACTTTACAGCAACAAACTAAGCCCAATCACTTTAAAATTACAAAAAAATGCTAAAAACCATAACAAACTATACCAGAATCACCTAAATTAATTCGGCTACCGTAAATCACCCCCAACTATCCCTTACCACAACAAACCAAACCATATCATCTTAAAATTACAAAAAAAGGTGTACAAATCATAACAAACTATGCCAGACTCACCTAAATTACTTCGGCTACTCTAAATCATCACCAACTAACCCTTACCACAACAAACTAAACCCAATCACTTTTAAATTACAAAAAAATGCTAGTAACCATAGCAAAATATGCCAAACTCACCTAAATTACTTCGGCTACCATAAATTATCACCAACTCACCCTTACCACAACAAACTAAACCCAATCACTTTTAAATTACATAAAAATGCTAGTAACCATAGCAAACTATGCCAAACTCACCTAAATTACTTCGGCTACCATAAATCAATACCAACTAACCCTTACCACAACAAACTAAACCCAATCACTTTTAAATTACAAAAAAATGCTACTAACCATAGCAAACTATGCCAAACTCACCTAAATTACTTCGGCTATCAAAAATCACCCCCAACTACACTTTACAGCAACAAACTAAGCCCAATCACTTTAAAACTACAAAAAAATGCTAAAAATCATAACAAACTATAGCAGAATCACCTAAATTACTTCGGCTACCGTAAATCACCCCCAACTATCCCTTAAAACAACAAACCAAACTATATCATCTTAAAATTACAAAAAAAGGTGTACAAATCATAACAAACTATGCCAGACTCACCTAAATTACTTCGGCTACTCTAAATCATCACCAACTAACCCTTACCACAACAAACTAAACCCAATCACTTTTAAATTACAAAAAAATGCTAGTAACCATAGCAAACTATGCCAAACTCACCTAAATTACTTCGGCTACCATAAATCATCACCAACTAACCCTTACCACAACAAACTAAACCCAATCACTTTTAAATTACAAAAAACTGCTACTAACCATAGCAAACTATGCCAAACTCACCTAAATTACTTCGGCTATCAAAAATCACCCCAACTACACTTTACAGCAACAAACTAAGCTGATTCACTTTAAAATTACAAAAAAATGCTAAAAATCATAACAAACTAAACCAGAATCACCTAAATTACTTCGGCTACCGTAAATCACCCCTAACTATCCTTTACCACAACAAACCAAACCATATCATCTTAAAATTACAAAAAAAGGTGTAAAAATCATAACAAACTATGCCAGACTCACCTAAATTACTTCGGCTACTCTAAATCATCACCAACTAACCCTTACCACAACAAACTAAAGCCAATCACTTTTAAATTACAAAAAAATGCTACTAACCATAGCAAACTATGCCAAACTCACCTAAATTACTTCGGCTACCATAAATCATCACCAACTCACCCTTATCACAACAAACTAAACCCAATCTTTTTTAAATTACAAAAAAATGCTACTAACCATAGCAAACTATGCCAAACTCACCTAAATTACTTCGGCTATCAAAAATCACACCCAACTACACTTTACAGCAACAACCTAAGCCCAGTCACTTTAAAATTACAAAAAATGCTAAAAATCATAATAAGCTATACCAGAATTACCTAAATTACTTCGGCTACCGTAAATCACCCCCAACTATCCCTTACCACAACAAACTAAACCATATCATCTTAAAATTACAAAAAAAAGTGTACAAATCATAACAAACTATGCCAGACTCACCTAAATTACTTCGGCTACTCTAAATCATCTCCAACTAACCCGTACCACAACAAACTAAACCCAATCACTTTTAAATTACAAAAAAATGCTAGTAACCATAGCAAACTATGCCAAACTCACCTAAATTACTTCGGCAACCATAAATCATCACCAACTAACCCTTACCACAACAAACTAAACCCAATCACTTTTAAATAACAAAAAAATGCCACTAACCATAGCAAACTATGCCAAACTCACCTAAATTACTTCGGCTATCAAAAATCACCCCCAACTACACTTTACAGCAACAAACTAAGCCCAATCACTTTAAAATTACAAAAAAATGCTAAAAATCATAACAAACTAAAATAGAATCACCTAAATTACTTCGGCTACCGTAAATCACCCCCAACTATCCCTTACCACAACAAACCAAACCATATCATCTTAAAATTACAAAAAAAGGTGTACAAATCATAACAAACTATGCCAGACTTACCTAAATTACTTCGGCTACTCTAAATCATCACCAACTAACCCTTACAACAACAAACTAAACCCAATCACTTTTAAATTACAAAAAAATGCTAGTAACCATAGCAAACTATGCCAAACTCACCTAAATTACTTCGGCTACCATAAATCATTACCAACTAACCCTTACCACCACAAACTAAACCCAATCACTTTTAAATTACAAAAAAATGCTACTAACCATAGCAAACTATGCCAAACTCACCTAAATTACTTCTGCTATCAAAAATCACCCCCAACTACACTTTGCAGCAACAAACTAAGCCCAATCACTTTAAAATTACAAAAAAATGCTAAAAATCATAACAAACTATACCAGAATCACCTAAATTACTTCGGCTACCGTAAATCACCCCTAACTATCCCTTGCCACAACAAACCAAACCATATCATTTTAAAATTACAAAAAAAGGTGTAAAAATCATAACAAACTATGCCAGACACACCTAAATTACTTCGGCTACTCTAAATCATCACCAACTAACCCTTACCACAACAAACTAAACCCAATCACTTTTAAATTACAAAAAAATGCTACTAACCATAGCAAACTATGCCAAACTCACCTAAATTACTTCGGCTACCATAAATCATCACCAACTCACACTTACCACAACAAACTAAACCCAATCAGTTTTAAATTACAAAAAAATGCTACTAACCATAGCAAACTATGCCAAACTCACCTAAATTACTTCTGCTATCAAAAATCACCCCCAACTACACTTTGCAGCAACAAACTAAGCCCAATCACTTTAAAATTACAAAAAAATGCTAAAAATCATAACAAACTATACCAGAATCACCTAAATTACTTCGGCTACCGTAAATCACCCCTAACTATCCCTTACCACAACAAACCAAACCATATCATTTTAAAATTACAAAAAAAGGTGTAAAAATCATAACAAACTATGCCAGACACACCTAGATTACTTCGGCTACTCTAAATCATCACCAACTAACCCTTACCACAACAAACTAAACCCAATCACTTTTAAATTACAAAAAAATGCTACTAACCATAGCAAACTATGCCAAACTCACCTAAATTACTTCGGCTACCATAAATCATCACCAACTCACACTTACCACAACAAACTAAACCCAATCAGTTTTAAATTACAAAAAAATGCTACTAACCATAGCAAACTATGCCAAACTTACCTAAATTACTTCCGCTATCAAAAATCACCCCCAACTACACTTTACAGCAACAACCTAAGCCCAATCACTTTAAAATTACAAAAAAATGCTAAAAATCATAACAAACTATACCAAAATCACCTAAATTACTTCGGCTACCGTAAATCACCCCCAACTATTCCTTACCACAACAAACCAAACCATATCATCTTAAAATTACAAAAAAGGTGTACAAATCATAACAAAATATGCCAGACTCACCTAAATTACTTCGGCTACTCTAAATCATCACCAACTAACCCTTACCACAACAAACTAAACCCAATCACTTTTAAATTACAAAAAAATGATACTAACCATAGCAAACTATGCCAAACTCACCTAAATTACTTCGGCTATCAAAAATCACCCCCAACTACACTTTACAGCAACAAACTAAGCCCAATCACTTTAAAACTACAAAAAAATGCTAAAAATCATAACAAACTATAGCAGAATCACCTAAATTACTTCGGCTACCGTAAATCACCCCCAACTATCCCTTACCACAACAAACCAAACCATATCATCTTAAAATTACAAAAAAAGTTGTTCAAATCATAACAAACTATGCCAGATTCACCTTAATTACTTCGGCTACTCTAAATCATCACCAACTAACCCTTACCACAACAAACTAAACCCAATCACTTTTAAATTACAAAAAAATGCTAGTAACCATAGCAAACTATTCCAAACTTACCTAAATTACTTCGGCTACCATAAATCATCACCAACTATCCCCTACCACAACCAACTAAACCCAATCACTTTTAAATTACAAAAAAATGCTACTAACCATAGCAAACTTTGCCAAACTCACCTAAATTACTTCGGCTATCAAAAATCACCCCAACTACACTTTACAGCAACAAACTAAGCCCAATCACTTTAAAATTACAAAAAAATGCTAAAAATCATAACAAACTATACCAGAATCACCTAAATTACTTCGGCTAGCGTAAATCACCCCCAACGATCCCTTACCACAACAAACCAAACCATATCATCTTAAAATTACAAAAAAAGGTGTACAAATCATAACAAACTATGCCAGACTCACTTAAATTACTTCGGCTACTCTAAATCATCACCAACTAACCCTTACCACAACAAACTAAACCCAATCACTCTTAAATTACAAAAAAATGCTACTAACCATAGCAAACTATGCCAAACTCACCTAAATTACTTCGGCTATCAAAAATCACCCCCAACTACACTTTACAGCAACAAACTAAGCCCAATCATTTTAAAATTACAAAAAAATGCTAAAAATCATAACAAACTATAGCAGAATCACCTAAATTACTTCGGCTACCGTAAATCACCCCCAACTATCCCTTACCACAGCAAACCAAACTATATCATCTTCAAATTACAAAAAAAGGTGTACAAATCATAACAAACTATGCCAGACTCACCTAAATTACTTCGGCTACCATAAATCATCACCAACTAACCCTTACCACAACAAACTAAACCCAATCACTTTTAAATTACAAAAAAATGCTAGTAACCATAGCAAACTATGCCAAATTCACCTAAATTACTTCGGCTACCATAAATCATCACCAACTAACCCTTACCACAACAAACTAAACCCAATCACTTTTAAATTACAAAAAAATGCTACTAACCATAGCAAACTATGCCAAACTCACCTAAATTACTTCGGCTATCAAAAATCACCCCCAACTACACTTTACAGCAACAAACTAAGCCCAATCATTTTAAAATTACAAAAAAATGCTAAAAATCATAACAAACTATAGCAGAATCACATAAATTACTTCGGCTACCGTAAATCACCCCCAACTATCCCTTACCACAGCAAACCAAACTATATCATCTTCAAATTACAAAAAAAGGTGTACAAATCATAACAAACTATGCCAGACTCACCTAAATTACTTCGGCTACCATAAATCATCACCAACTAACCCTTACCACAACAAACTAAACCCAATCACTTTTAAATTACAAAAAAATGCTAGTAACCATAGCAAACTATGCCAAATTCACCTAAATTACTTCGGCTACCATAAATCATCACCAACTAACCCTTACCACAACAAACTAAACCCAATCACTTTTAAATTACAACAAAATGCTACTAACCATAGCAAACTATGCCAAATTTACCTCAATTACTTCGGCTATCAAAAATCACCCCCAACTACACTTTACAGCAACAAACTAAGCCCAATCACTTTAAAATTACAAAAAAAATGCTTAAAATCATAACAAACTATACCAGAATCACCTAAATTACTTCGGCTACCGTAAATCACCCCCAACTATCCCTTACCACAACAAACCAATCCATATCATCTTAAAATTACAAAAAAATGTGTACAAATCATAACAAACTATGCCAGACTCACCTAAATTACTTCGGCTACTCTAAATCATCACCAACTAACACTTACCACAACAAACTAAACCCAATCACATTTAAATTACAAAAAAATGCTAGTAACCATAGCAAACTATGCCAAACTCACCTAAATTACTTCGGCTACCATAAATCATCACCAACTAACCCTTACCACAACAAACTAAACCCAATCAGTTTTCAATTACAAAAAAATGCTTCTAACCATAGCAAACTATGCCAAACTCACCTAAATTACTTCTGCTATCAAAAATCACCCCCAACTACACTTTACACTAACAAACTAAGCCCAATCACTTTAAAATTACAAAAAAATGCTAAAAATCATAACAAACTATACCAGAATCACCTAAATTACTTCGGCTACCGTAAATCACCCCTAACTATCCCTTACCACAACAAACCAAACCATATCATCTTAAAATTACAAAAAAAGGTGTAAAAATCATAACAAACTATGCCAGACTCACCTAAATTACTTCGGCTACTCTAAATCATCACCAACTAACCCTTACCACAACAAACTAAACCCAATCACTTTTAAATTACAAAAAAATGCTACTAACCATAGCAAACTATGCCAAACTCACCTAAATTACTTCGGCTATCAAAAATCACCCCCAACTACACTTTACAGCAACAAACTAAGCCCAATCACTTTAAAATTACAAAAAAATGCTTAAAATCATAACAAACTATACCAGAATCACCTAAATTACTTCGGCTACCGTAAATCACCCCCAACTATCCCTTACCACAACAAACCAAACCATATCATCTTAAAATTACAAAAAAAAGTGTACAAATTATAACAAACTATGCCAGACTCACCTAAATTACTTCGGCTACTCTAAATCATCACCAACTAACCCTTACCACAACAAACTAAACCCAATCACTTTTAAATTACAGAAAAATGCTAGTAACCATAGCAAACTATGCCAAACTCACCTAAATTACTTCGGCTACCATAAATCATCACCAACTAACCCTTACCACAACAAACTAAACCCAATCACTTTTAAATTACAAAAAAATGCTACTAAAAATAGCAAACTATGCCAAACTCACCTAAATTACTTCGGCTATTAAAAATCACCCCCAACTACACTTTACAGCAACAAACTAAGCCCAATCACTTTAAAATTACAAAAAAATGCTAAAAATCATAACAAACTATAGCAGAATCACCTAAATTACTTCGGCTACCGTAAATCAACCCCAACTATCCCTTACCACAACAAACCAAACTATATCATCTGAAAATTACAAAAAAAGGTGTAGAAATCATAACAAAGTATGCCAGACTCACCTAAATTACTTGGGCTACTCTAAATCATCACCAACTAACCCTTACCACAACAAACTAAACCCAATCACTTTTAAATTACAAAAAAATGCTAGTAACCATAGCAAACTATGTCAAACTCACCTAAATTACTTCGGCTACCATAAATCATCACCAACTAACCCTTACTACAACAAACTAAACCCAATCCCTTTTAAATTACAAAAAAATGCTACTAACCATAGCAAACTATGCCAAACTCACCTAAATTACTTCGGCTATCAAAAATCACCCCAACTACACTTTACAGCAACAAACTAAGCCCAGTCACTTTAAAATTACAAAAAAATGCTAAAAATCATAACAAACTATACCAGAATCACCTAAATTACTTCGGCTACCGTAAATCACCCCCAACTATCCCTTACCACAACAAACCAAACCATATCATCTTAAAATTACAAAAAAAGGTGTACAATTCATAACAAACTATGCCAAACTCACCTAAATTACTTCGGCTACTCTAAATCATCACCAACTAACCCTTACTACAACAAACTAAACCCAATCACTTTTAAATTACAAAAAAATGCTACTAACCATAGCAAACTATGCCAAACTCACCTAAATTACTTCGGCTACCATAAATCATCACCAACTAACCCTTACCACAACAAACTAAACCCAATCACTTTTAAATTACAAAAAAAATGCTACTAACCATAGCAAATTATGCCAAACTCACCTAAATTACTTCGGCTATCAAAAATCACCCCCAACTACACTTTACAGCAACAACCTAAGCCCAATCACTTTAAAATTACAAAAAAATGCTAAAAATCATAACAAACTATACCAAAATCACCTAAATTACTTCGGCTACCGTAAATCACCCCCAACTATTCCTTACCACAACAAACCAAACCATATCATCTTAAAATTACAAAAAAGGTGTACAAATCATAACAAAATATGCCAGACTCACCTAAATTACTTCGGCTACTCTAAATCATCACCAACTAACCCTTACCACAACAAACTAAACCCAATCACTTTTAAATTACAAAAAAATGATACTAACCATAGCAAACTATGCCAAACTCACCTAAATTACTTCGGCTATCAAAAATCACCCCCAACTACACTTTACAGCAACAAACTAAGCCCAATCACTTTAAAACTACAAAAAAATGCTAAAAATCATAACAAACTATAGCAGAATCACCTAAATTACTTCGGCTACCGTAAATCACCCCCAACTATCCCTTACCACAACAAACCAAACCATATCATCTTAAAATTACAAAAAAAGTTGTTCAAATCATAACAAACTATGCCAGATTCACCTTAATTACTTCGGCTACTCTAAATCATCACCAACTAACCCTTACCACAACAAACTAAACCCAATCACTTTTAAATTACAAAAAAATGCTAGTAACCATAGCAAACTATTTCAAACTTACCTAAATTACTTCGGCTACCATAAATCATCACCAACTATCCCCTACCACAACCAACTAAACCCAATCACTTTTAAATTACAAAAAAATGCTACTAACCATAGCAAACTTTGCCAAACTCACCTAAATTACTTCGGCTATCAAAAATCACCCCAACTACACTTTACAGCAACAAACTAAGCCCAATCACTTTAAAATTACAAAAAAATGCTAAAAATCATAACAAACTATACCAGAATCACCTAAATTACTTCGGCTAGCGTAAATCACCCCCAACGATCCCTTACCACAACAAACCAAACCATATCATCTTAAAATTACAAAAAAAGGTGTACAAATCATAACAAACTATGCCAGACTCACTTAAATTACTTCGGCTACTCTAAATCATCACCAACTAACCCTTACCACAACAAACTAAACCCAATCACTCTTAAATTACAAAAAAATGCTACTAACCATAGCAAACTATGCCAAACTCACCTAAATTACTTCGGCTATCAAAAATCACCCCCAACTACACTTTACAGCAACAAACTAAGCCCAATCATTTTAAAATTACAAAAAAATGCTAAAAATCATAACAAACTATAGCAGAATCACCTAAATTACTTCGGCTACCGTAAATCACCCCCAACTATCCCTTACCACAGCAAACCAAACTATATCATCTTCAAATTACAAAAAAAGGTGTACAAATCATAACAAACTATGCCAGACTCACCTAAATTACTTCGGCTACCATAAATCATCACCAACTAACCCTTACCACAACAAACTAAACCCAATCACTTTTAAATTACAAAAAAATGCTACTAACCATAGCAAACTATGCCAAACTCACCTAAATTACTTCGGCTATCAAAAATCACCCCCAACTACACTTTACAGCAACAAACTAAGCCCAATCATTTTAAAATTACAAAAAAATGCTAAAAATCATAACAAACTATAGCAGAATAACATAAATTACTTCGGCTACCGTAAATCACCCCCAACTATCCCTTACCACAGCAAACCAAACTATATCATCTTCAAATTACAAAAAAAGGTGTACAAATCATAACAAACTATGCCAGACTCACCTAAATTACTTCGGCTACCATAAATCATCACCAACTAACCCTTACCACAACAAACTAAACCCAATCACTTTTAAATTACAAAAAAATGCTAGTAACCATAGCAAACTATGCCAAATTCACCTAAATTACTTCGGCTACCATAAATCATCACCAACTAACCCTTACCACAACAAACTAAACCCAATCACTTTTAAATTACAACAAAATGCTACTAACCATAGCAAACTATGCCAAATTTACCTCAATTACTTCGGCTATCAAAAATCACCCCCAACTACACTTTACAGCAACAAACTAAGCCCAATCACTTTAAAATTACAAAAAAATGCTTAAAATCATAACAAACTATACCAGAATCACCTAAATTACTTCGGCTACCGTAAATCACCCCCAACTATCCCTTACCACAACAAACCAATCCATATCATCTTAAAATTACAAAAAAATGTGTACAAATCATAACAAACTATGCCAGACTCACCTAAATTACTTCGGCTACTCTAAATCATCACCAACTAACACTTACCACAACAAACTAAACCCAATCACATTTAAATTACAAAAAAATGCTAGTAACCATAGCAAACTATGCCAAACTCACCTAAATTACTTCGGCTACCATAAATCATCACCAACTAACCCTTACCACAACAAACTAAACCCAATCAGTTTTCAATTACAAAAAAATGCTTCTAACCATAGCAAACTATGCCAAACTCACCTAAATTACTTCTGCTATCAAAAATCACCCCCAACTACACTTTACACTAACAAACTAAGCCCAATCACTTTAAAATTACAAAAAAATGCTAAAAATCATAACAAACTATACCAGAATCACCTAAATTACTTCGGCTACCGTAAATCACCCCTAACTATCCCTTACCACAACAAACCAAACCATATCATCTTAAAATTACAAAAAAAGGTGTAAAAATCATAACAAACTATGCCAGACTCACCTAAATTACTTCGGCTACTCTAAATCATCACCAACTAACCCTTACCACAACAAACTAAACCCAATCACTTTTAAATTACAAAAAAATGCTACTAACCATAGCAAACTATGCCAAACTCACCTAAATTACTTCGGCTATCAAAAATCACCCCCAACTACACTTTACAGCAACAAACTAAGCCCAATCACTTTAAAATTACAAAAAAATGCTTAAAATCATAACAAACTATACCAGAATCACCTAAATTACTTCGGCTACCGTAAATCACCCCCAACTATCCCTTACCACAACAAACCAAACCATATCATCTTAAAATTACAAAAAAAAGTGTACAAATTATAACAAACTATGCCAGACTCACCTAAATTACTTCGGCTACTCTAAATCATCACCAACTAACCCTTACCACAACAAACTAAACCCAATCACTTTTAAATTACAGAAAAATGCTAGTAACCATAGCAAACTATGCCAAACTCACCTAAATTACTTCGGCTACCATAAATCATCACCAACTAACCCTTACCACAACAAACTAAACCCAATCACTTTTAAATTACAAAAAAATGCTACTAAAAATAGCAAACTATGCCAAACTCACCTAAATTACTTCGGCTATTAAAAATCACCCCCAACTACACTTTACAGCAACAAACTAAGCCCAATCACTTTAAAATTACAAAAAAATGCTAAAAATCATAACAAACTATAGCAGAATCACCTAAATTACTTCGGCTACCGTAAATCACCCCCAACTATCCCTTACCACAACAAACCAAACCATATCATCTGAAAATTACAAAAAAAGGTGTAGAAATCATAACAAAGTATGCCAGACTCACCTAAATTACTTGGGCTACTCTAAATCATCACCAACTAACCCTTACCACAACAAACTAAACCCAATCACTTTTAAATTACAAAAAAATGCTAGTAACCATAGCAAACTATGCCAAACTCACCTAAATTACTTCGGCTACCATAAATCATCACCAACTAACCCTTACTACAACAAACTAAACCCAATCCCTTTTAAATTACAAAAAAATGCTACTAACCATAGCAAACTATGCCAAACTCACCTAAATTACTTCGGCTATCAAAAATCACCCCAACTACACTTTACAGCAACAAACTAAGCCCAGTCACTTTAAAATTACAAAAAAATGCTAAAAATCATAACAAACTATACCAGAATCACCTAAATTACTTCGGCTACCGTAAATCACCCCCAACTATCCCTTACCACAACAAACCAAACCATATCATCTTAAAATTACAAAAAAAGGTGTACAATTCATAACAAACTATGCCAAACTCACCTAAATTACTTCGGCTACTCTAAATCATCACCAACTAACCCTTACTACAACAAACTAAACCCAATCACTTTTAAATTACAAAAAAATGCTACTAACCATAGCAAACTATGCCAAACTCACCTAAATTACTTCGGCTACCATAAATCATCACCAACTAACCCTTACCACAACAAACTAAACCCAATCACTTTTAAATTACAAAAAAAATGCTACTAACCATAGCAAATTATGCCAAACTCACCTAAATTACTTCGGCTATCAAAAATCACCCCCAACTACACTTTACAGCAACAACCTAAGCCCAATCATTATAAAATTACAAAAAAATGCTAAAAATCATAACAAACTATACCAGAATCACCTAAATTACTTCGGCTACCGTAAATCACCCCCAACTATCCCTTACCACAACAAACCAAACCATATCATCTTAAAATTACAAAAAAAGATGTACAAATCATAACAAACTATGCCAGACTCACTTAAATTACTTCGGCTACTCTAAATCATCACCAACTAACCCTTACCACAACAAACTAAACCCAATCACTCTTAAATTACAAAAAAATGCTACTAACCATAGCAAACTATGCCAAACTCACCTAAATTACTTCGGCTATCAAAAATCACCCCAAACTACACTTTACAGCAACAAACTAAGCCCAATCATTTTAAAATTACAAAAAAATGCTAAAAATCATAACAAACTATAGCAGAGTCACCTAAATTACTTCGGCTACCGTAAATCACCCCCAACTATCCCTTACCACAGCAAACCAAACCATATCATCTTCAAATTACAAAAAAAGGTGTACAAATCATAACAAACTATGCCAGACTTACCTAAATTACTTCGGCTACTCTACATCATCACCAACTAACCCTTACCACAACAAACTAAACCCAATCTCCTTTTAAATTACAAAAAAATGCTAGTAACCATAGCAAACTATGCCAAATTCACCTAAATTACTTCGGCTACCATAAATCATCACCAACTAACCCTTACCACAACAAACTAAACCCAATCACTTTTAAATTACAACAAAATGCTACTAACCATAGCAAACTATGCCAAATTCACCTCAATTACTTCGGCTATCAAAAATCACCCCAACTACACTTTACAGCAACAAACTAAGCCCAGTCACTTTAAAATTACAAAAAAATGCTAAAAATCATTACAAACTATACCAGAATCACCTAAATTACTTCGGCTACCGTAAATCACCCCCAACTATCCCTTACCACAACAAACCAAACCATATCATCTTAAAATTACAAAAAAAGGTGTACAAATCATAACAAACTATGCCAGACTCACCTAAATTACTTCGGCTACTCTAAATCATCACCAACTAACCCTTACTACAACAAACTAAACCCAATCACTTTTAAATTACAAAAAAATGCTACTAACCATAGCAAACTATGCCAAACTCACATAAATTACTTCGGCTACCATAAATCATCACCAACTAACCCTTACCACAACAAACTAAACCCAATCACTTTTAAATTACAAAAAAAATGCTACTAACCATAGCAAACTATGCCAAATTCACCTCAATTACTTCGGCTATCAAAAATCACCCCAACTACACTTTACAGCAACAAACTAAGCCCAGTCACTTTAAAATTACAAAAAAATGCTAAAAATCATTACAAACTATACCAGAATCACCTAAATTACTTCGGCTACCGTAAATCACCCCCAACTATCCCTTACCACAACAAACCAAACCATATCATCTTAAAATTACAAAAAAGGTGTACAAATCATAACAAACCATGCCAGACTCACCTAAATTACTTCGGCTACTCTAAATCATCACCAAATAACCCTTACCACAACAAACTAAACCCAATCACTTTTAAATTACAAAAAAATGCTAGTAACCATAGCAAACTATGCCAAACTCACCTAAATTACTTCGGCTACCATAAATCATCACCAACTAACCCTTACCACAACAAACTAAACCCAATCACTTTTAAATTACAAAAAAATGCTACTAACCATAGCAAATTATGCCAAACTCACCTAAATTACTTCAGCTATCAAAAATCACCCCCAACTACACTTTACAGCAACAAACTAAGCCCAATCACTTTAAAATTACAAAAAAATGCTAAAAATCATAACAAACTATAGCAGAATCACCTAAATTACTTCGGCTACCGTAAATCACCCCCAACTATCCCTTACCACAACAAACCAAACCATATCATCTTAAAATTACAAAAAAAGGTGTACAAATCATAAAAAACTATGCCAGACTCACCTAAATTACTTCGGCTACTCTAAATCATCACCAACTAACACTTACCACAACAAACTAAACCCAATCACTTTTAAATTACAAAAAAATGCTAGTAACCATAGCAAACTATGCCAAACTCACCTAAATTACTTCGGCTATCAAAAATCACCCCAACTACACTTTACAGCAACAAACTAAGCCCAGTCACTTTAAAATTACAAAAAAATGCTAAAAATCATAACAAACTATACCAGAATCACCTAATTTACTTCGGCTACCGTAAATCACCCCCAACTATCCCTTACCACAACAAACCAAACCATATCATCTTAAAATTACAAAAAAAGGTGTACAAATCATAACAAACTATGCCAGATTCACCTAAATTACTTCGGCTACTCTAAATCATCACCAACTAACCCTTACTACAACAAACTAAACCCAATCACTTTTAAATTACAAAAAAATGCTAGTAACCATAGCAAACTATGCCAAACTCACCTAAATTACTTCGGCTACTCTAAATCATCACCAACTAACCCTTACCACAACAACTAAACCCAATCACTTTTAAATTACAAAAAAATGTTACTAACCATAGCAAACTATGCCAAACTCACCTAAATTACTTCGGCTACCATAAATCATCACCAACTAACCCTTACCACATCAAACTAAACCCAATCACTTTTAAATCTATATATATAAAGCGAACTGTCCTCACTGACACACTCATCTACACATCTACACATCTACACATCTACACATGCACTGATTCACCGACAACCTACAGCCCAAACCGGGAGGGCTGGAGACTTGAAATTTTAGACACGGGTCTATCAAGGGCCGAGAATGAACGCTAATAAGGAGATTTTGCAAAATTCGGTCCGGTTCCTTTGTATTTAAATAAAAACCGAATAAAAACCGGTTAAAATAAGCAAAAAATGATCGGCTCGCGGAGACCGGTTTTTTTTTAGAAGCACGTGTCTAGCCAAAACAACTTCGACGTCGGGCGACCGGTTTACATTAAAAGCACTTTCACTTTCTGCGTTCCTGATCATACTTTTGCCGTACCTAGCGAGGCGCAGATATTTCAATTATAATTTTGATTTCAATTATAATGTCCCCGATCCGTGACTCATTTAAAAATTACCAAACCACTCCAAATTTAATCCGCCTACATTAAAAATCCTCAAATATCTCTTACCATTACAAACTTTACCAAATCAACCCCAAAAAATTCCCGAACTACGCCAAACTGACAAATTAGATCCGTTATCTTAAATCATCCCTTACCACCCCTTAGCAACCCCAAGTAACTCCAATCACTTTAAAATAAAACAAAATGACACAAACCATAGCAGACTATTCTCACACTCACACACATTATTTCGGCTACCAAAATTCACCCCCAACTACCCCTTACCGCCCCAAACTAAGCCCAATCACTTTAAAATTAGAAAAAATGCTACAAACAATAGCAAAACTATGCCAAATTCACCCAAATTACTTCGGCTATCATAAATCACCCCCAACTACCCCTTACCACCCCAAACTAAGCCCAATCACTTTAAAATTACAAAAAATGCCACAAACCATAGCAAACTATGCCAAACTCACCCAAATTACTTCGGCTACCATAAATCACCCCCAACTACCCCTTACCACCCCAAACTAAGCGCAATCACTTTAAAATTACAAAAAATGTTACAAATCATACTAAACTATGCCAAACTCAACCAAATTACTTCGGTTACCATAAATCAACCCCCAACTACCCCTTACCACCCCAAACTAAACCAAATCACTTTAAAATTACAAAAAATGCTACAAACCATAGCAAACTATGCCAAACTCACCCAAATTACTTCGGCTATCATAAATCACCCCCAACTACCCCTTACCACCTCAAACTAAGCCCAATCACTTTAAAATTACAAAAAATGCCACAAACCATAGCAAACTATGCCAAACTCACCCAAATTACTTCGGCTATTATAAATCACCCCCAACTACCCCTTACCGCCCCAAACTAAGCCCACTCACTTTAAAATTACAAAAAATGATACAAACCATAGCAAACTATGCCAAAATCACCCAAATTACTACGGCTACCATAAATCACCCCCAACTACCCCTTACCACCACAAACTAAGCCCAATCACTTTAAAATTACAAAAAATGTTACAAACCATAGCAAACTATGCCAAACTCACCCAAATTACTTCGGCTATCCTAAATCACCCCCAACTACCCCTTACCACCCCAAACTAAGCCCAATCACTTTAAAATTACAAAAAATGCCACAAACCATAGCAAACTATGCCAAACTCACCCAAATTACTTCGGCTATTATAAATCACCCCCAACTACCCCTTACCGCCCCAAACTAAGCCCACTCACTTTAAAATTACAAAAAATGATACAAACCATAGCAAACTATGCCAAAATCACCCAAATTACTTCGGCTACCATAAATCACCCCCAACTACCCCTTACCACCACAAACTAAGCCAAATCACTTTAAAATTACAAAAAATGCCACAAACCATAGCAAACTATGCCAAACTCACCCAAATTACTTCGGCTACCATAAATCACCCCCAACTACCCCTTACCGCCCCAAACTAAGCCCAATCACTTTAAAATTACAAAAAATGCCACAAACCATAGCAAACTATGCCAAACTCACCCAAATTACTTCGGCTATTATAAATCACCCCCAACTACCCCTTACCGCCCCAAACTAAGCCCAATCACTTTAAAATTAGAAAAAATGATACAAACCATAGCAAACTATGCCAAACTCACCCAAGTTACTTCGGCTATTATAAATCACCCCCAACTACCCCTTACCGCCCCAAACTAAGCCCAATCACTTTAAAATTACAAAAAATGATACAAACCATAGCAAACTATGCCAAACTCACCCAAATTACTTCGGCTATCATAAATCACCCCCAACTACCCCTTACCACCCCAAACTAAGCCCAATCACTTTAAAATTACAAAAAATGATACAAACCATAGCAAACTATGCCAAAATCACCCAAATTACTTGGGCTACCATAAATCATCCCCAACTACCCCTTACCACCCCAAACTAAGCTAAATCACTTTAAAATTACAAAAAATGATACAAACCATAGCAAACTATGCCAAACTCACCCAAATTACTTCGGCTACCATAAATCACCCCCAACTACCCCTTACCTCCACAAACTAAGCCAAATCACTTTAAAATTACAAAAAATGATACAAACCATAGCAAACTATGCCAAACTCACCTAAATTACTTCGGTTACCATAAATTAATAATCATTTTCAATCAAAATCTTCCATTTGGTTGTGTCATTTATAAATGCCTTATCGTATTAAATCATAAAATATTAATAAATATCTGCACATAAAACATATTGTTTCGACTAATAGACGTTATTCTGAATACTAAATTTGCTAATACCAATTTTGATTTTCTTCCACTTTCCAATAATTATTTGTTCCAGTTGAGATGCAAACATAAACGTATTTCTGAATTGCAACACGCTGACGGGGCAAGCCCTACCTTCTCAACATGCGTGAATTTGTATAAACAGCTCTATGGTTTTTAACTTTAAAGCGGTATAAACGCGGTGTAAACCCTAGATTTTCGTGAAAATATCTGAAAATTTCGAAATTCTGCAATTGAATTACAGAACTATTGTTGTGTTCGATAGTAAATTTATATTTGGAGTGGCACTGCCAACTCTGCCACCCCTGACGAGCCCCTTGCTGAATACTCTCCTTCCAGGGAAACTTTTGAAATCAACGGCAAAATAATTTAGGGCGCCTGAATGTGAAAATATCACTGTGTAATAAGTTCAGACTGACGTGGAACACTTGAAATTTCGGTATTCGTTTGTAATTTGTCACAGGTCCATGAAGGAATGCATGTTAATGTAAACAAGTGTTAGTTTGTCGGAAAGGCCGAATAAGATTTTTAACATTCCCGTCAAAATATTTATTTACTTTAGAATGTTAATTTCTTAAATTCATTTCGTGAAAATTATGACGGGCCATACGAGTACACCTGTGCGAGTATTATTTGGTACATACAAATTAATCTCTTTTGTTATCCAAATTGTTTTTATACGCACTAGGCACGTGCACCTCATATAATTGTGAAAATTGCTGCTTCAGCGTCTGGAACGCTGGTATTCAACGTCGCCAAGGTCGAGGCGACGCATCGGTATTCGAAGTTCTATCGCTATTAAATAAATTATTTTATTCCCGATATTCCCGATTTGTTCTTGCCGTTAACCACAACTCTCCCCAATCGATTTTCGAAAAATTTCCAGCGTCGGACCGGACTTCACTTATTATCGTACGCTAATTTTTACGTTCAGTTAATGATAGTGGTGTATTTGTTCTTCACCAAACCTGCTCCGGGCAAAATCCGAAATTTTCACTGACATCATACGCTTAAGTATTGTGTGCTTATACACGATTTACACTATTTATTTTACGTACATTGCGTTCATTAATGGTTCTGCATTATTTATAACTAAGATGGAGCAGTTTGAAAATCTAATAGTAAGCGGAGAACAAATACCACCATGTATAATTCCCGTGAAAAGTGATGGAAATAGTCTTTTTTACTATTTTTCCTATTGCATTTTTAATACCGGAAATAGAGCTCAAGAGGTTCGCACTTTAATTCTTCATTTTAAAATTACCAAAATTTTTGTAAAATTTACCTGAATACGTTAAACACCCCAAACATAACGCACCATTCCAAACTATCCCTAAAAGTCATACACTTACCATTCAAAACTACTCCAGGTCAACCCATAATTAAAAAAAAAATTACGAATTCTAAGCAAACTACGCCAAACTCGCATAAATGACTTCGAATTCCCCTAAATCACCCCAACCACTTCTTACCAAGCCAACCAAAGCCCAATCACATTATAATTACCAAAAATTTCGTTTAATCCGCCAAAGCTAAACCCTGCCAACCATCAATAACCATTCCAAACAATCCTCAAAGAAACCCATATCATCCGAAACAACCCCAAATCAACCTAATATTTTTGCATTTTTTTGAACCATAGCAAATCACGCCAAATTAACATAAATAACTTCGACTTTTTTTATACATAATTCCCAAATACTTCGTTTTTATGGTGTGAAATTTTGTATTTATATATTTCAACATTGTCTTTAACGTTGTCAGAGAACTAAATGGGAATAATTTGGAATAATTTAGCTTCTCTGTCAACTCTCCTTCTCTTGAAACTTTTGAAAACAACGACAAAATTATTTGGGGCACCTGGATTTGAAAATATCACTCTGTGTAATAAGTTCAGACTGACTAGAGTGAAAAGAAAGGAGCTTGCACCCAGAAACGAAATTAAATGGAACACTTGAAGTTGCAATATTTGTTTGTAATTCGTCACAAGTCCATGAAGGAATGCGTGTTAATGTAAACAAATGTGAGTTTATTGGAGATGCCGAATAAGATTTTTACATTATTGAAGCAGCTTGAGCCTGCCACGTCAAGGGCAAGGTCACAAACGTGAAAAGGCGATGCTCGATTTGGTTTTATTCAATATCTATGCAGAAATTCGCACATTCCAAGCATTGGATAAGCCTTTCTTATCGTTTCTTAGAATTCGAGAATTGCTGGTTCAGCGTGTGGAGCAGTACTCGATCGCGGTGTTTAATTTTAACACAACTACAATTGTGAAAATTGCTGCTCCAGCGTCGGAAACTGTTCGCAAAGTCGCCAAATTCGATGAAGCGACGCATCAGTGTTCGAACGTCTACCACTATCAAATAAAGTATTTTAATTTAACATTTGATCCTCGCGTTAACCAAATCTGCCCCCAATCAATTTTCGAAAAATTACCAGCGTCGAACCGGACTCCACTTATATTTGTACGCTAATTTTTACGTTCAGTTAATGGTAGTGGTGTATTTGTTTTTCACCAAATTTGCCCTGGCTGAAATCCGAAATTTTCACCGTTGTATGTACCAGACATCACTGACATTCATACCCTTAATAATTATGTGCTTATACACGTTTTACACTATTTATTTTACGTACAATGTGTTCATTATTGCTTTACATCATTTATAACTAAGATGGAGAAGTTTGAAAATCTAGCGATGTACAATTACCACACCGTATTATGAAAGGTGATGGAAATTGTCTTTTTTAATATCTATGGTATTGGTATTGATATTTTAATACTGGAACGGGTGCACAAGAGGTTCGCACTTTAATTGTTCAACAAGTTTGTGTTAATGTAAACAAGTGTGAGTTCGTCGGAGAAGCCGAATAAGATTTTTACATCCACCATATTCCCGTCAAAATATTTATTTATTTTATATAGAATGTTAATTTTGCCGTTAACCAAATTTGCTCCCAATCACCATCGTCGTACCGGACCGTTCAGTTAATGATAATGTTGTTTTTATTTTTCACCAAATCTGCCTCGGCTGAAATCCAAAATTTACAGCGTTGGATCAGACTTTACTGACATTGATACGCGTTTTACACTATTTATTTTACGTAAATACATTGTGTTCATTATTGCTTTACATCATTTATAACTAAGATGGACAAGTTTGAAAATCTAGCGATGCACAAATACCACCAAATACCACATTTTACCACATACCAAAATTTTAATACTGGAAAGGGAGCTCAAAAGGTTCGCACTGTAATTGTCCAACCAGTTGCGGCCAGGTTTTAATAATTTTTGTGCAGTTTAGAAGAAGATAATTATGCTGAAGTGTTTGTTTATTCTGAAGATAAGTCAAAATCATCTACATACTGTTCTGTTTGTGAGTTGACTGCAGCAAAAGGAATGGTTCCATTGTGTTTTCAATTTTATCATAACATAATCAGCTAATTTGTAAACTTCGATTTCCCCGAAAATTATCTAAAGTTAATTTCGATTTCCTGGAATCGCTTATTGAACAACTGCGTCTTTGCCTAAAGAGTCTATTCAAGATTTTTCATCTCAGATATCAACCAAGGTATCCTCTTTGTCCAAATCATATTGAAGTACCCGGTCCTGACAACGAAGGTTAATTTCAACAAATTTGTTTATTTTGTGATTGAAAAAGTAGAGGATTCCTGTTTAATTGTATTATAATGTCGATTAGTCAACATCACCACTTTAGTCAACACTGCGTTTATTTAATCTACGTCCGGGCAACGCCGGGTACATTCAGCTAGTCTATATATATAAAGCGAAGTGTCCTCACTGACACACTCATTCATTCACTCATTCATCTACACACTGATTCATAATCAACCCACAGCCCAAACCGTGAGGGCTGGAGACTTGAAATTTTAGACACGGGTGTATCATGTGCCGAAAGTGAACGCTAAGAAGGGATTTTGCGAAATTCGGCCCGGTTCCTTTGTAATTCAATAAAAACCGGCTATAATAAACAAAAAATGATTGGATCGCGGAGACCGTGTTTATGTTAGAAGCACGTATCTAGCCAAAACAACTTCGACGACGGGCGACCTGTTTACATTAAAAGCACTTATTTAACCTAAACAATTTCAACGTCGAGTTTCTGCTTTTGTGATCAAATTATTACCGTACCTAGCGAGGCCGCGGATATATCAATTACTAGCTGAATGTACCCGGCGTTGCCCGGACGTAGATTAAATAAACTCAGTGTTGACAAAAGTGATGTATTGGCGATGTTGACTAATCGACCATATAATACAATTAAACAGAAATGCTCTACCTTGCCAATCACACAATGAACAAATTTGCTGAAATTAACCTGCGTTGCCAGGACCGGGTACTTCAATGTGATTTGGACAAAGGGGATACCTTGGTTGATATCTGAGATGAAAAATCTTGAATAGACTATTTAGGCAAAGACGCAGTTTGGAAGTGTTCTATAAGCGATTCCAGGAAATCGTAATTAACTTTCGGGAAAATAAAAGTTTACAAATTAGCTGATCATGTTATGATAAAGTTGAAAACACAATGGAAACATTTCTCCTGCTGCAGTCATCTCACAAACGGAACAGTATGTGTATGATTTTGACTTATCTTCAGCATAAACAAACTCTTCAGCATAATTATCTCCTTCTGAACTGCACAAAATTTATTAAAACTTGGCCGCAACTTGTTTGACAATTAAAGTGCGAACCATTTGAGCTCACTTTCCAGTATTAAAATTTCAATACGAATACCATAGATAGTAAAAAAGATATCCATCACCTTTCACGGGAATAATACGGTGTGGTATTTGTACATCGCTATTTTTCAAACTTCTCCATATTAGTTATAAATGATGTACAGCAATAATGAACAGAATGTACGTAAAATAAATAGTGTAAAACGTGTATAAGCACAGAATTATTAAGGGTATGAATGTCAGTGAAGTCTCGTACAACGGTGCAAATTTCGGATTTCAGCCGGGGCAAATTTGGTGAAAACAAATACACCACTATCATTAACTGAACGTAAAAATTAGCGTACAAATATAAGTGGAGTCCGGGTCCAACTCTGGTAATTTTTCGAAAATTGATTGGGACAGATTTGGTTAACGCGAGGAACAAATGAACCACCAAGAGAATATTAAATTAAAATACTTTATTTGATCTGCATAGATATTAAATCAAACCAAATCGAGCATCGCCTTTTCACATTTGTGACCTTGCCCTTGACGTGGCAGGCTCAAGCTGCTTCAATAATGTAAAAATCTTATTCGGCATCTCCAATAAACTCACATTTGTTTACATTAACACGCATTCCTTCATGGACTTGTGACGAATTACAAACAAATATTGCAACTTCAAGAGTTCCATTTAATTTCGTTTCTGGGTGCAAGCTCCTTTCTTTTCACTCTAGTCAGTCTGAACTTATTACACAGATGGATATTTTCAAATCCAGGCGCCCTAAATAATTTTGTCGTTGTTTTCAAAAGTTTCAAGAAAAGGAGAGTTGACAGAGAAGCTAAATTATTCCAAATTATTCCCATTTAGTTCTCTGACAACGTTAAAGACAATGTTGAAATATATAAATACAAAATTTCACACCATAAAAACGAAGTATTTGGGAATTATGGATAAAAAAAGTCGAAGTTATTTATGTTAATTTGGCGTGATTTGCTATGGTTCAAAAAAATGCAAAAATATTAGGTTGATTTGGGGTTGTTTCGGATGATATGGGTTTCTTTGAGGATTGTTTGGAATGGTTATTGATGTTTGGCAGGGTCTAGCTTTGGCGGATTAAACGAAATTTTCGGTAATTATAATGTGATTGGGCTTTGTTTGGCTTGGTAAGAAGTGGTTGGGGTGATTTAGGGGAGTTCGAAGTCATTTATGCGAGTTTGGCGTAGTTTGCTTAGAATTCGTAATTTTTTTTTTAAATTATGGGTTGACCTGGAGTAGTTTTGAATGGTAAGTGTATGACTTTTAGGGATAGTTTGGAATGGTGCGTTATGTTTGGGGTGTTTAACGTATTCAGGTAAAATTTACAAAAATTTTGGTAATTTTAAAATGAAGAATTAAAGTGCGAACTTCTTGAGCTCTATTTCCGGTATTAAAAATGCAATACGAAAGATAGTAAAAAAGACTATTTCCATAACTTTTCACGGGTTTATACATGGTGGTATTTGTTCTCCGCTTTCTATTAGATTTTCAAACTGCTCCATCTTAGTTATAAATTATCCAGAACCATAATAAACGCAATGTACGTAAAATAAATAGTGTAAATCGTGTATAAGCACACAATACTTAAGCGTATGATGTCAGTGAAAATTTCAGATTTTGGCCGGAGCAGGTTTGCTGAAGAACAAATACACCACCAATTTAAGAAATTAACATTCTAAAATAAATAAATATTTTGACGGGAATGTTAAAAATCTTATGCGGCCTCTCCGACAAACTAACACTTGTTTACATTAACATGCATTCCTTCATGGACCTGTGACAAATTACAAACGAATATCGAAATTTCAAGTGTTTCATGTCAGTCTGAACTTATTACACAGTGATATTTTCACATTCAGGCGCCCTAAATTATTTTGTCGTTGATTTCAAAAGTTTCCCTGAAAGGAGAGTACTCAGCAAGGGGCTCGTTGGGGGTGGCAGGGTTGGCAGTGTGTTGGCAAATATAAATTTACTATCGAACACAACAATAGTTCAGTAATTCAATTGCAGAATTTCGAATTTTTCAGATTTATGGTAGCCGAAGTAATTTGCGTGAGTTTGGCATAGTTTGCTATGGTTTGTATCATTTTTTGTAATTTTAAAGTGATTTGGCTTAGTTTGGGGTGGTAAGGGGTAGTTGGGGGTGATTTATGATAGCCGAAGTAATGTGGGTGAGTTTGGCATATTTTTGCTATGGTTTGTAGCATTTTTTGTAATTTTAAAGTGATTTGGCTTAGTTTGGGGTGGTAAAGGGTAGTTGGGGGTGATTTATGGTAGCCGAAGTAATTTAGGTGAGTTTGGCATAGTTTTGCTATGGTTTGTAGCATTTTTTGTAATTTTAAAATGATTTGGCTTAGTTTGGGGTGGTAAGGGGTAGTTGGGAGTGATTTATGGTAGCCGAAGTAATTTAGGTGAGTTTGACATAGTTTGCTATGGTTTGTAGCATTTTTTGTAATTTTAAAGTGATTGGGCTTAGTTTGGGGTGGTAAGGGGTAATTGGGGGTGATTTATGATAGCCGAACTAATGTGGGTGAGTTTGGCATATTTTTGCTATGGTTTGTAGCATTTTTTGTAATTTTAAAATTATTTGGTTTAGTTTGGGGTGGTAAGGGGTGGTTGGGGGTGATTTATGGTAGCCGAAGTAATTTAGGTGAGTTTGACATAGTTTGTAGCATTTTTTGTAATTTTAAAGTGATTGGGCTTATTTTGGGATGGTAAGGGGTAGTTGGGGGTGATTTATGGTAGCCGAAGTAATTTAAGTGAGTTTGACATAGTTTGCTATGGTTTGTAGCATTTTTTGTAATTTTAAAGTGGTTTGGCTTAGTTTGGGTTGGTAAGGGGTAGTTGGGGGTGATTTATGGTAGCCGAAGTAATTTGGGTGAGTTTGGCATAGTCTGCTATGGTTTGTGGCATTTTGTTTTATTTTAAAGTGTTTGGAGTTACTTGGGGTTGCTAAGGGGTGGTAAGGGATGATTTAAGATAACGGATCTAATTTATGTCAGTTTGGCGTAGTTCGGGAATTTTTTGGGGTTGCTTTGGTGAAGTTTGCAATGGTAAGAGATATTTGAGGATGTTTAATGTAGACGGATTAAATTTGGAGTGGTTTGGTAATTTTTAAATGAGTCACGGATCGACATTATAATTGAAATCAAAATTATAATTGAAATATCTGCGCCTCGCTAGGTACGGCAAAAGTATGATCAGGAAAGCATAAACTCGACGTTGAAACTGCTTTTGTCGCTGTCGTGTGGTTCGGGAGTGGTCCGTCTGAGTTCAGCCTAATGTAAACCGGTCGCCCGACGTCGAAGTTGTTTTGGCTAGACACGTGCATCTAACAAAAAAAAACACGGTCTCCGCGAGCCGATCATTTTTTGTTTATTTTAACCGGTTTTTATCCGGTGTTTATTTAAATACAAAGGAACCGGGCCGAATTTCGCAAAATCCCTTTTTATCACTTCGTTTCCGCACATGATACACCGGTGTCTAAAATTTCAAGTCTCCAGCCCTCACAGTTTGGGCTGTGGGTTGATTATGAATCAGTGAATGTGTACATGAGTAGATGAGTGTGTCAGTGAGGACACTTCGCTTTATATATATAGATAATCTTGATTTCAAGTATAATGTCGATCCGTGACTCAATTAAAAATTACAAAACCACTCCAAATTTAATCCGTCTACATTAAACATCCTCAAATATCTCTTACCATTGCAAACTTTAACAAATCAACCCCAAAAAATTCCCGAACTACGCCAAACTGACATAAATTAGATCCGTTATCTAAAATCATCCCTTACCACACTTTAGCAACCCCAAGTAACTCCAATCACTTTAAAATAAAACAAAATGACACAAATCATAGCAAACTATCCCTAACTCACCTAAATTACTTCGGTTACCATCAATCACCCCCAACTACCCCTTACCACCCCAAACTCAGCCCAATCACTTTAAAATTACAAAAAATGTTACAAGCAATATCAAACTATGCCAAACTCATCTAAATTACTTCGGCTTCCATAAATCACCCCCAACTACCCCTTACAACCCCAAAATAAGCCCAATCACTTTAAAATTACAAAATATTCTACAAACCATAGCAAACTATGCCTAACTCACCTAAATTACTTCGGCTACCATAAATCACCCCCAACTACCCCTTACCACCACAAAATAAACCAAATAACTTTAAAATTACAAAAAATTATACAAACCATAGCAAACTATGTCAAACTCACTTAAATTACTTCGGCTACCATAAATCAACCCCAACTACCCCTTACAACCCCAAAATAAGACCAATCACTTTAAAATTACAAAAAATGCTACAAACCATAGCAAACTATGCCAAACTCACTTAAATTACTTCGGCTATCATAAATCGCCCCCAACTACCCCTTACCACCCCAAAATAAGCTTAATTACTTTAAAATTACAAAAAATTATACAAACCATAGCAAACTATGTCAAACTCACCTAAATTACTTCGGCTACAATAAATCACCCCCAACTACCCCTTACAACCCCAAAATAAGCCCAATCATTTTAAAATTACAAAAATGTTACAAGCCATATCAAACTATGCCAAACTCATCTAAATTACTTCGGCTTCCATAAATCACCCCCAACTACCCCCTTACCACCCCAAAACACGCTCAATCACTTTAAAATTACAAAAAAATTCTACAAACCGTAGCAAACTATGCCAAACTCCCCTAAATTACTTCGGCTACCATAAATCACCCCGAACTACCCCTTAGAACCCCAAAATAAGCCCAATCACTTTAAAATTACAAAATATTCTACAAACCATAGCAAACTATGCCAAACTCACTTAAATTACTTCGGCTACCATAAATCACCCCCAACTACCCCTTACGACCCCAAAATTAGCCCAATCACTATAAAATTACGAAAAATGCTACAAACCATAGCAATCTATCTCAAACTCACCTGAATTACTTCGGCTACCATAAATGACCCCCAACTACCCCTTACCACCCCAAACTAAGCCCAATCACTTTAAAATTGAGTCACGGATCGACATTATAATTGAAATCAAAATTATAATTGAAATATCTGCGCCTCGCTAGGTACGGCAAAAGTATGATCAGGAAAGCATAAACTCGACGTTGAAACTGCTTTTGTCGCTGTCGTGTGGTTCGGGAGTGGTCCGTCTGAGTTCAGCCTAATGTAAACCGGTCGCCCGACGTCGAAGTTGTTTTGGCTAGACACGTGCATCTAACAAAAAAAAACACGGTCTCCGCGAGCCGATCATTTTTTGTTTATTTTAACCGGTTTTTATCCGGTTTTTATTTAAATACAAAGGAACCGGGCCGAATTTCGCAAAATCCCTTTTTATCACTTCGTTTCGGCACATGATACACCCGTGTCTAAAATTTCAAGTCTCCAGCCCTCACGGTTTGGGCTGTGGGTTGATTATGAATCAGTGAATGTGTACATGAGTAGATGTGTACATGAGTAGATGAGTGTGTCAGTGAGGACACTTCGCTTTATATATATAGATAATCTTGATTTCAAGTATAATGTCGATCCGTGACTCAATTAAAAATTACAAAACCACTCCAAATTTAATCCGTCTACATTAAACATCCTCAAATATCTCTTACCATTGCAAACTTTACCAAATCAACCCCAAAAAATTCTCGAACTACGCCAAACTGACATAAATTAGATCCGTTATCTAAAATCATCCCTTACCACACTTTAGCAACCCCAAGTAACTCCAATCACTTTAAAATAAAACAAAATGACACAAATCATAGCAAACTATCCCTAACTCACCTAAATTACTTCGGTTACCATAAATCACCCCCAACTACCCCTTACCACCCCAAACTCAGCCCAATCACTTTAAAATTACAAAAAATGTTACAAGCAATATCAAACTATGCCAAACTCATCTAAATTACTTCGGCTTCCATAAATCACCCCCAACTACCCCTTACAACCCCAAAATAAGCCCAATCACTTTAAAATTACAAAATATTCTACAAACCATAGCAAACTATGCCTAACTCACCTAAATTACTTCGGCTACCATAAATCACCCCCAACTACCCCTTACCACCACAAAATAAACCAAATAACTTTAAAATTACAAAAAATTATACAAACCATAGCAAACTATGTCAAACTCACTTAAATTACTTCGGCTACCATAAATCAACCCCAACTACCCCTTACAACCCCAAAATAAGACCAATCACTTTAAAATTACAAAAAATGCTACAAACCATAGCAAACTATGCCAAACTCACTTAAATTACTTCGGCTATCATAAATCGCCCCCAACTACCCCTTACCACCCCAAAATAAGCTTAATTACTTTAAAATTACAAAAAATTATACAAACCATAGCAAACTATGTGAAACTCACCTAAATTACTTCGGCTACAATAAATCACCCCCAACTACCCCTTACAACCCCAAAATAAGCCCAATCATTTTAAAATTACAAAAATGTTACAAGCCATATCAAACTATGCCAAACTCATCTAAATTACTTCGGCTTCCATAAATCACCCCCAACTACCCCCTTACCACCCCAAAATACGCTCAATCACTTTAAAATTACAAAAAAATTCTACAAACCGTAGCAAACTATGCCAAACTCCCCTAAATTACTTCGGCTACCATAAATCACCCCGAACTACCCCTTAGAACCCCAAAATAAGCCCAATCACTTTAAAATTACAAAATATTCTACAAACCATAGCAAACTATGCCAAACTCACTTAAATTACTTCGGCTACCATAAATCACCCCCAACTACCCCTTACGACCCCAAAATTAGCCCAATCACTATAAAATTACGAAAAATGCTACAAACCATAGCAATCTATCTCAAACTCACCTGAATTACTTCGGCTACCATAAATGACCCCCAACTACCCCTTACCACCCCAAACTAAGCCCAATCACTTTAAAATTACAAAAAATGTTACAAACCATAGCAAACTATGCCAAACTCACTTAAATTACTTCGGCTATCATAAATCACCCCCAACTACCCCTTACCACCCCAAAATAAGCCCAATTACTTTAAAATTACAAAAAAATATACAAACCATAGCAAACTATGTCAAACTCACTTAAATTACTTCGGATACCATAAATCACCCCCAACTACCCCTTACAACCCCAAAATAAGACCAATCACTTTAAAATTACAAAAAATGCTACAAACCATAGCAAACTATGCCAAACTCACTTAAATTACTTCGGCTACCATAAATCACCCCCAACTACCCCTTACCACCCCAAAATAAGCCCAATTACTTTAAAATTACAAAAAAATTCTGCAAACCGTAGCAAACTATGCCAAACTCCCCTAAATTACTTCGGCTACCATAAATCACCCCAAACTACCCCTTACAACCCCAAAATAAGCCCCATTACTTTAAAATTACAAAATATTTTACAAATCATAGTAAACTATGCCTAACGCACCTAAATTACTTCGGCTACCATAAATCACCCCCAACTACTCCTTACCACCCCAAAATAAGCCCAATCACTTTAAAATTACAAAAAATGCGACAAACCATAGCAAACTATGCCAAACTCACTTAAATTACTTCGGCTACCATAAATCACCCCCAACTACCCCTTACAACCCCAAAATTAGCCCAATCACTTTAAAATTACGAAAAATACTACAAACCATAGCAAACTATCTCAAACTCACCTGAATTACTTCGGCTACCATAAATCAACCCCAACTACCCTTTACCACCCCAAACTAAGCCCAATCACTTTAAAATTACAAAAAATGCTACAAACCATAGCAAACTATTCCAAACTCACCTAAATTACTTCGGCTACCATAAGTCACCCCCAACTACCCCTTACCTCCCCAAAATAAGCCCAATCACTTTAAATTTACAAAAAATGTTACATACCATAGCAAACTATCTCAAACTCACTTAAAATACTTCGGCTACCATAAATCACCACCAACTACCCCTTACCACCCCAAAATAAGCCCAATCACTTTAAAATTACGAAAAATGCTGCAAACCATAGCAAACTATTCCAAACTCACCTAAATTACTTCGGCTACCATAAATCACCCCCAACTACCCCTTACCACCCCATAAATAAGCCCAATTACTTTAAAATTACAAAAATTATACAAACCATAGCAAACTATGTCAAACTCACCTAAATTACTTTGGCTACCATAAATCACCTCCAACTACACCTTACCGCCCCAAAATTAGCCTAATCACTTTAAAATTACAGAAAATGCTACAAACCATAGCAAACCATTTCAAATTCACCTAAATGACTTCGGCTTCCATAAATCGCCCCCAACTACCCCTTACCACTCCAAAATAAGCCCAATTACTTTAAAATTACAAAAATTATACAAACCATAGCAAACTATGCCAAACTCCCCTAAATTACTTCGGCTACCATAAATCACCCCAAACTACCCCTTACAACCCCAAAATAAGCCCCATTACTTTAAAATTACAAAATATTTTACAAATCATAGTAAACTATGTCTAACGCACCTAAATTACTTCGGCTACCATAAATCACCCCCAACTACCCCTTACCACCCCAAAATAAGCCCAATCACTTTAAAATTACAAAAAATGCGACAAACCATAGCAAACTATGCCAAACTCACTTAAATTACTTCGGCTACCATAAATCACCCCAACTACCCCTTACAACCCCAAAATTAGCCCAATCACTTTAAAATTACGAAAAATACTACAAACCATAGCAAACTATCTCAAACTCACCTGAATTACTTCGGCTACCATAAATCAACCCCAACTACCCCTTACCACCCGAAACTAAGCCCAATCACTTTAAATTTACAAAATATGCTACAAACCATAGCAAACTATTCCAAACTCACCTAAATTACTTCGGCTACCATAAGTCACCCCCAACTACCCCTTACCTCCCCAAAATAAGCCCAATCACTTTAAATTTACAAAAAATGTTACATACCATAGCAAACTATCTCAAACTCACTTAAAATACTTCGGCTAGCATAAATCACCACCAACTACCCCTTACCACCCCAAAATAAGCCCAATCACTTTAAAATTACGAAAAATGCTGCAAACCATAGCAAACTATTCCAAACTCACCTAAATTACTTCGGCTACCATAAATCACCCCCAACTACCCCTTACCACCCCAAAATAAGCCCAATTACTTTAAAATTACAAAAATTATACAAACCATAGCAAACTATGTCAAACTCACCTAAATTACTTTGGCTACCATAAATCACCTCCAACTACCCCTTACCGCCCCAAAATTAGCCTAATCACTTTAAAATTACAGAAAATGCTACAAACCATAGCAAACCATGTCAAATTCACCTAAATGACTTCGGCTTCCATAAATCGCCCCCAACTACCCCTTACCACCCCAAAATAAGCCCAATTACTTTAAAATTACAAAAATTATACAAACCATAGCAAACTATGCCAAACTCACTTAAATTACATCGGCTATCATAAATCACACCCAACTACCCCTTACCACCCCAAAATAAGCTTAATTACTTTAAAATTACAAAAAATTATACAAACCATAGCAAACTATGTCAAACTCACCTAAATTACTTTGGCTACCATAAATCACCCCCAACTACCCCTTACAACCCCAAAATAAGCCCAATCATTTTAAAATTACAAAAAATGTTACAAGCCATATCGAACTATGCCAAACTCATCTAAATTACTTCGGCTTCCATAAATCACCCCCAACTACCCCCTTACCACCCCAAAATACGCTCAATCACTTTAAAATTACAAAAAAATTCTACAAACCGTAGCAAACTATGCCAAACACCCCTAAATTACTTCGGCTACCATAAATCACCCCGAACTACCCCTTAGAACCCCAAAATAAGCCCAATTACTTTAAAATTACAAAAAAATATACAAACCATAGCAAACTATGTCAAACTCACTTAAATTACTTCGGATACCATAAATCACCCCCAACTACCCCTTACAACCCCAAAATAAGCCCCATCACTTTAAAATTACAAAATATTTTACAAATCATAGTAAACTATGCCTAACTCACCTAAATTACTTCGGCTACCATAAATCACCCCCAACTACCCCTTACCACCCCAAAATAAGCCCAATCACTTTAAAATTACAAAAAATGCGACAAACCATAGCAAACTATGCCAAACTCACTTAAATTACTTCGGCTACCATAAATCACCCCCAACTACCCCTTACAACACCAAAATTAGCCCAATCACTTTAAAATTACGAAAAATACTACAAACCATAGCAAACTATCTCAAACTCACCTGAATTACTTCGGCTACCATAAATCAACCCCAACTACCCCTTACCACCCCAAACTAAGCCTAATCACTTTAAAATTACAAAAAATGCTACAAACCATAGCAAACTATGCCAAACTCACTTAAATTACTTCGGCTACCATAAATCACCCCCAACTACCCCTTACAACACCAAAATTAGCCCAATCACTTTAAAATTACGAAAAATACTACAAACCATAGCAAACTATCTCAAACTCACCTGAATTACTTCGGCTACCATAAATCAACCCCAACTACCCCTTACCACCCCAAACTAAGCCTAATCACTTTAAAATTACGAAAAATGCTACAAACCATAGCAAACTATTCCAAACTCACCTAAATTACTTCGGCTACCATAAATCACCCCCAACTACCACTTACCACCCAAAAATAAGCCCGATTACTTTAAAATTACAAAAATTATACAAACCATAGCAAACTATGTCAAACTCACCTAAATTACTTCGGCTACCATAAATCACCTCCAACTACTCCTTACCGCCCCAAAATTAGCCTAATCACTTTAAAATTACAGAAAATGCTACAAACTATGTCAAATTCACCTAAATGACTTCGGCTTCCATAAATCGCCCCCAACTACCCCTTACCACCCCAAAATAAGCCCAATTACTTTAAAATTACAAAAATTATACAAACCATAGCAAACTATGTCAAATTCACCTAAATTACTTCGGCTACCATAAATCACCCCCAACTACTCCTTACCACCCCAAAATAAGCCCAATCATTTTAAATTTACAAAAAATGTTACATACCATAGCAAACTATGTCAAACTCACCTAAATTACTTCGGCTACCATAAGTCACCTCCAACTATCCCTTACCGCCTCAAAATTAGCCTAATCACTTTAAAATTACAAAAAATGCTATAAAACATAGCAAGCTATGTCAAACTCACTTAAATTACTTCGACTACCATAAATTAATAATCATTTTCAATCAAAATCTTCTATTTGGTTGTGTCATTTATAAATGCCTTATCGTATTAAATCATAAAATATTAATACATATCTGCACATAAAATATATTGTTTCGATTAATAGACGTTATTCTGAATATTAAATATGCTGATACCTATTTTGATTCTGTTCCACCTTCCAATAAATATTTGTTCCTGTTGAGATGCAAACATAAACGTATTTCTGAATTGCAACACGCTGACGAGGCAAGCCCTACCTTTTCAACATGCGTGCATTTGTATAAACAGCTCTATGGTTTTTAACTTTAAAGAGGTATAAAGGCGGTGTAAGCGCTAGATTTTCGTAAAATTATCTGAAAAATTCGAAATTCTGCAATTGAATTACAGAACTATCTTTGTGTTCGATAGTAAATTTATACTTGGAGTGGCACTGCCAACCCTGCCACCCCTGACGAGGCCCCTGCTGACTACTCTCCTTCCAGGGAAACTTTATAAATCAACGGCAAAATAATTTAGGGCGCCTGACTGTGAAAATATCACTGTGTAATAAGTTCAGACTGACATGGAACACTTGAAATTTCGATATTAGTTTGTAATTTGTCACAGGTCAATTAAGGAATGCATGTTAATGTAAACAAGTGTTAGTTTGTTGGAGAAACCCAATAAGATTTTTAACATTCCCGTCAAAATAATTATTTACTTTAGAATGTTAATTTTTTAAATTCATTTCGTGAAAATTATGACGGGCCATACGAGTACACCTGTGCGAGTATTATTTGGTACATACAAATTAATCTCTTTTGTTATCCAAATTGTTTTCATACGCACTAGGCACGTGCACCTCATATAATTGTGAAAATTGCTGCTTCAGCGTCTGGAACGCTGGTACTCAACGTCGCCAAGGTCGAGGCGACGCATCGGTATTCGAAGTTCTATCGCTATTAAATAAATTATTTTAATATAATATTCCCGATTTGTTCTTGCCGTTAACCAAAACTCTCCCCAATCGATTTTCGAAAAATTTCCAGCGTCGGACCGGACTTCACTTATTTTCGTACGCTAATTTTTAGGTTCAGTTAATGATAGTGGTGTATTTGTTCTTCACCAAACCTGTTCCGACCGAAATCCGAAATTTTCACTGACATCATATGCTTATACACGATTTACACTATTTATTTTAGGTACATTGCGTTCATTATTGTTCTGCATTATTTATAACTAAGATGGAGCAGTTTGAAAATCTAATAGTAAGCGGAGAACAAATACCACCACGTATAATTCCCGTGACAAGTGATGGAAATAGACTTTCTTACTATCTTTCCTATTGCATTTTTAATACCGGAAATAGAGCTCAAGAGCGAAGAATAACATCGACTTTTTTTAAACAAAATTCCTAAATACTTCGTATCGATATATTTCAACATTGTCTTTAACGTTGTCAGAAAACTAAATGGGAATAATTTAGCTTCTATGTCAACTCTCCTTCTCTTGAAACTTTGGAAAACAACGACAAAATTCTTTAGGGCGCCTGGATTTGAAAATATAACTGTGTAATAAGTTTAGACTGACTAGAGTGAAATGAAAGGAGCTTGCACCCAGAAACGAAATTAAATGGAACACTTGAAGTTGCAATATTTGTTTGTAATTCGTCACAAGTCCATGAGGGAATGCGTGTTAATGTAAAGAAATGTGAGTTTATTGGAGAGGCCGAATAAGATTTTTACATTATTGAAGCAGCTGGAGCCTGCCACGTCAAGGGCAAGGTCACAAACGTGAAAAGGCGATGCTCGATTTAGTTTGATTGAGTATCTATGCAGAAATTCGCACATACCAAGCGTTGGATAAGCCTTTCTTATCGTTTCTTAGAATTCGAGAATTGCTGGTTCAGCGTGTGGAGCAGTACTCGATCGCGGTGGTTAATTTTAACACAACTACAATTGTGAAAATTGCTGCTCCAGCGTCGGAAACTGTTCGCAAAGTCGCCAAATTCGATGAGGCGACGCATCAATGTTCGAAGGCCTACTGCTATCAAATAAAGTATTTTAATTTAACATCAGATGTTAACCAAATCTGCCCTCAATCAATTTTCGAAAAATTACCAGCGTCGAACCGGACTCCACTTATATTTATTTGTACGCTAATTTTTACGTTCAGTTAATGGTAGTGGTGTATTTGTTTTTCACCAAATTTGCCCCGGCTGAAATCCGAAATTTTCACCGTTGTATGTAACCAGACATCACTGACATTCATACCCTTAATAATTATGTGCTTATACACGTTTTACACTATTTATTTTACGCACAATGTGTTCATTATTGCTTTACATCATTTATAAGTAAGATGGAGAAGTTTGAAAATCTAGCGATGTACAATTACCACACTTGGTATATTATGAAAGGTGATGGAAATTGTCTTTTTTAATATCTATGGTATTGGTATTGATATTTTAATACTGGAACGGGATCTCAAGAGGTTCGCACGTTAATTGTTCAACAAGTTTGTGTTAATGTAAACAAGTGTGAGTCCGTCGGAGAAGCCGAATAAGATTTTTACATCCACCATATTCCCGTCAAAATATTTATTTATTTTATATAGAATGTTAATTTTGCCGTTAACCAAATTTGCTCCCAATCACCATCGTCGTACCGGACCGTTCAGTTAATGATAATGGTGTTTCTATTTTTCACCAAATCTGGCTCGGCTGAAATCCAAAATTTACAGCGTTGGATAAGACTTTACTGACATTGATACGCGTTTTACACTATTTATTTTACGTAAATACATTGTGTTCATTATTGCTTTACATCATTTATAACTAAGATGGACAAGTTTGAAAATCTAGCGATGCACAAATACCACCAAATACCACATTTTAGCACATACCAAAATTTTAATACTGGAAAGGGAGCTCAAAAGGTTCGCACTTTAATTGTCCAACCAGTTGCGGACAGGTTTGAAGATAAGTCAAAATCATCTACATACTGTTCTTTTTGTGAGTTGACTGCAGCAAAAGGAATGGTTCCATTGTGTTTTCAACCTATATATATAAAGCGAAGTTTCCTCACTGACACACTCATTCATCTACACACTGATTCATAATCAACCCACAGCCCAAACCGTGAGGGCTGGAGACTTGAAATTTTAGACACGGGTGTATCATGTGCCGAAACTGAACACTAAGAAGGGATTTTGCGAAATTCGGCCCGGTTCCTTTGTAATTCAATAAAAACCGGCTAAAATAAACAAAAAATGATCGGATCGCGGAGACCGTGTTTATGTTAGAAGCACGTATCTAGCCAAAACAACTTCGACGACGGGCGACCGGTTTACATTAAAAGCACTTATTTAACCTAAACAATTTCAACGTCGAGTTTCTGCTTTCGTGATCATACTTTTGCCGTACCTAGCGAGGCCGCAGATATTTCAATTATAATTTTGATTTCAATTATAATGTCGATCCGTGACTCAATTAAAAATTACCAAATCACTCCAAATTTAATCCGTCAACATTAAACATCCTCAAATATCTCTTACCACTGCAAACATTATCAAATCAACCCCAAAAAATTCCCGAACTATGCCAAACTGACATAAACTAGATCCGTTATTTTAAATCATCCCTTACCACCCCTTAGCAACCCCAAGTAACTCCAATCACTTTAAAATAAAACAAAATGACACAAATCATGGCAGATTATGTCCAACTCACACATATTATTTCGTCTACCAAAAATCACCCCCAACTACCCCTTACCACCCCAAAATAAGCCCAATCACTTTAAAATTACATAAAATGTTACAAACCTTACCAAACTATGCCAAACTCACTTAAATTACTTCGGCTATCATAAATCACCCCCAACTACCCCTTACCACCCCTAACTCATCCCAATCACTTTAAAATTACAAAAAATGCTACAAACCATAGCAAACTATGCCTAACTCACCTAAATTACTTCGGCTAACATAAATCACCCCCAACTACCCCTTACTACCCCAAAATAAGCCCAATCACTTTAAAATTATAAAAAATGCTACAAACCATAGCAAACTATGCCTAACTCACCTGTTTTGAGTTTCGTGGATTCTTGTGAAATACGCCACACGAGTACAAGATATATATTTTTGAAAACTTTTATAAACTTCAAAAGCTTACAAAATCAATAAGATCAACAATTTTGTTATTGTCTGTTGCTTAGTTACTTAATTTATGTTAACATACCGCCGCCCTTGAAAGGCTCCCTTTCAACGAAAATTCACGTGATTGCTTCAAAGACAACTAACAAATTATCTAAAGAACTTCAATAATAAGCACTCTTAAGCGTCCATATTGTCCATGATTGGTAGCAGGCACACTTTGGCACTGGCACGCTTAACTTCGCCGCCTCTCGTTCTCACGGTGACGACACGCACAACGCCATCCGTTCCTGGATGAACTGCTGTAATGCGTCCTAGCAGCCAATGTAGGGGAGGTGCGTTGTCTTCCTTCAAAAGTACAAGTGAACCGACGAGGAGAGAAGGAGACTTGTTGAAGTGGGACTTGGTACGCTGCTGCAACCGATGTAAATAGTCTTTGGACCAGCGGGTCCAGAAGTGTTGGCTCATCAATTGTATGTGTTTGAATCGATGTACAAAGTTGATCGGCTGGTCTGTTAGATGTGGCTGCGGAATTGCATTTAGCGGCTCCCCGATCAAGAAATGTCCCGGGGTCAACGCTGTCAGATCATTGGGATCCTCGGAAAGGGGAATTAAGGGCCGCGAATTTAAAACCGCTTCCACCTGAGTGAGGAGAGTGTAAAACTCCTCGTAAGTTAAGTTAATGTTGGTCAAAATACGTTTGAGATGATATTTGATAGATTTTACTGATGCTTCCCACAGGCCGCCAAAGTGCGGACTGTGAGGAGGAATGAATTTCCATTCAATACTGGAATACGAGAAATAATTTTGAAAATCGTTAGTTTGCAACAACTTAGAAATTTTCTGAAGATAGTTATTAGCCCCAGTAAAATTGGTGGCATTATCAGAAAACATTTGACGCGCTGCTCCACGCCTAGAAGCAAATCTCTTAAACGCGTTTAAAAAACATTGTGTGGTCAAGTCAGTTGCGAGCTCAATGTGTACAGCCTTCGTAGCAAGACAGACGAAAATGCATAAATACGACTTTACTATTTTGCTGTTGCGTGTTTGACCTCCCTTCAATGCATATGGCCCTGCGTAATCTACCCCACAATGGCAGAATGGACGCGCAGGCGTGACTCTTTGTTTTGGTAAGTCACCCATTTGGGGAATCACTGAAATTGGATTAGCTCTAAAGCAGACTACGCATCGTCTTAACACTCCTTTCACTGTTTGATTGCCTTTGAGTGGCCAATAGTTTGTCGAACTGACGCGAGTGTGGCTTGAGCCCCGGAATGCAAATTTTTGCGGTGATAATCTTCTATGATGAGTTTGGTCACATGATATTGACTTGGCAAAACGATAGGATGTTTTTGATTGTATTCCAAATTTGAATTTTTTAACCTACCACCGACGCGAATCAATCCTTCTGGATCCAAGAATACATTAAGAGTTCTTAATCGACTGCTCGGTTTAACAGAGCTCGTACGGCGAAGCGTCGCGATTTCCGACGTGAAATGCCTTTTCTGAACATATTTTAGAAGCACTGTTGTAGCCCTTTCGATTTCCTGTGTACTTAGATTACCCGAGATACGGAAGTTTGATGATAATTGAGCATTTGAAATAAATCTCAAGCAATATGCGATTATTCGTTGTAACGTTTTGATACTTGAGAATTTGGTTACAAAATCTAATTCCAATGAACAGGGCAAACTTATGATTTTACGTTCTGGAGCTTCTTGATGTTTTAACAATAGATTGTCTCGTGTTTGGGCTTCCCACACCGTGAAATCCTTGCTTAAAAATGACGGGCCACCCCACCACAATTTGGTCTCTGCAAACTCGCCCGGGAATATCCCGCGGGAGATTATGTCTGCGGGATTATCTGCTGATTTTACATGCCGCCAATGTTTAACATCTGTTAAGGTTTGGATTTCCGATACGCGATTTGACACGAATGTTTTCCAGGTGTTAGGCTCAGCAGCTAGCCAAGAAAGTAATATAGTAGAGTCCGTCCAATAAAAAATATCGCTGATGTGAATGTCTAGAGCGTTTTTAACCCTTTTCATAAGTTGTGCGAGAAGTAAGCCACCACACAATTCGAGACGCGGAAGAGAGATTGCCTTAAGCGGCGCGACACGCGACTTTGCGCAGAGAAGACTCACCTGGACGCGTTCGCGGGACGCTTGTGATCGGATGTATACACAGGCTCCATAAGCCAACTCGCTTGCGTCACAGAAGCCATGGAGTTGCACGGTTCTTGCGTTGGGTAAAATTGTATGCCGAGGTACGCGAACGGTTTGCGAATCCTCGAGCCGTTTGCAAAACTGTATCCATGCCGTGTGCAAACTGATAGGCACTGATTCGTCCCATGTTACGTTTAATTGCCATAGTTTTTGTAATATGATCTTGGCTTGCACCGTGATTGGCCCAAGAAGGCCCAAAGGATCGAATATCTTAGCTATAATTGACAGGATTTTTCTTTTTGTGACATGACAATGATTGCCATATTCGCGTATCTTATATTCAAAATTGTCCGATGACGCGTGCCATGAAATTCCTAAAGTTTTAGATTGATCATCTGCAATTAAAAATCTCGATGCATTGTCTGGTGTCCTGGTCAAATTATCAAGTACTGATGAATCATTTGATAAGAATTTTCTTAATTCAAACCCGGCACTGTTGAAAATCGTGATTAAGTTTTGTGAAATTGTACTTAAATCACGTGAATCATTAGATCCTGTCAAAAGATCATCCACGTAAAAATCGTTTTGTATTATTGCTGCTTCTCGAGGGTAAGTTGAACTATTTTCAATTGCCAATTGCTTTAGGCATCGAGTTGATAGAAATGACGCGGAAGCTGTGCCGTATGTCACCGTGTTGAGCCGATAATGCTTAAGCTCACCTTTTGGATCCGATCGCCAAACAATGCGCTGAAGGTCACGTTGAGCTGGTTCAATGTTAATTTGCCTATACATCTTCCCTATGTCTGCAATTAAAACTACGGAATGCTGCCGAAATCGTATGAGGGTAGTGAATAGGTCGTTTTGAATCGTTGGACCGATTTTTAATACATCATTTAGTGATAAACCGGAAGTGCCTTTTGCAGAGGCGTCAAAAACAACGCGTAAGCGAGTAGTGGTGCTTTGCTCCTTCAGTACTCCATGATGTGGTAGATAAAATATGGGTACCTTAGAACTTGATTGATCAACAGTTACTCGTGACATATGACCGAGTGATTCATATTCTGCCATAAATTCATTATAGTCTGCTCGTAATTTTGGATTCGCGAGGAGTTTACGTTCAATTGAAGCGAAACGCGTGATTGCCATTTCTCTGGAGTCGCCTAAATCTGTATAATTCGCCTTTAAAGGCAATTGAACCGAGAAACGACCAGTTTCGTCTCGACGCACGGTTTTAAAAAAATGTTCTTCACACTCGACTTCCTCCCTTGAGTATTTGGGAATCGCATAATGGCTTTCCAGTTGCCAAAACTGTTGAAGTTGGTCCTGTACATCTGAATTTGCGATTAAAAGACATGATTTCGTTTCCAGTGGTTCGCACTGAAATGTTTGTCCCGACACAATCCATCCTAAATTTGTTTTGTTTAATATGATTTCATTCTGTCCCAACTTTACTTGTCCGACGCAAAGTAAATCAAAGAATATGTTTGCTCCTAAAAGTGCATCGATGCGCCCAGGTTGATCAAACTCAGGATCTGCTAAGTAATCTTGAATATCAGGCGGAATGCACAGCTTATGACGTTTTAACATTTTTTGTGGAGTGAGACCAGTAATTTGATCCAAAATTAGAAATGTCAACTCGGCAGAGTACTGATTTTGACGTGATTGTATTCTTGCCTTTGTTTTTGCTTTGATGCGCAATGCTGCTTGGTTAATACCGCTTACGGGAACACTTATTTTTGATGATTTGAGATCTAGTCTTTCCGACAACCACTTGGTCATGAAATTAGATTGTGAACCACTGTCCAGAATAGCGCGACAAAGAACGGGTTGATTATTTGAATCGTAAATTATTATTTGCGCTGTAGCTAACAAGACGAATGGCTCCGGAGACAAACTGCTATTATAGAGCGATGCTAAAGCCGTAGTTGTAGGTTTTACTTCGATCGAAGTTGACTCTTTCTCATTTGAAACGCTTGCCATTGCATCTGTTGAAATTTGCTGTGTGGCTGATGGAAAATGCAAAAGTGAATTGTGTTTTTTCTGGCATTTGCGACAGGCACTTGATCTGCACTCTGAATTTGTGTGTCCTGACCGTAGACAATTTGTGCACAGATTCAATCTGCGGACGTTCGCTAACCGGTTGCTGATTGACAAACCCAAAAATTGTTTACAATGATAAATGAGATGATTTTCTTGACATATCGGACATTTTATTCGATTCATTGCTAAATGCGAAAATGACTTCAGTTCAGGCGGTTTTTTGAACAATGTTAGTTTTGCGGGCTTTTCATCAATAGCTTCTAGCAATTTGCACTGTTGTGTCAAAAATTCTGTGAAGATTGTAAATGTAGGTTTCGCGATGTCTTTCATATAGATTTCCCAATTTTTCTTGACTTCAAAATCTAACTTTGACGTTAATATATATAGCAATATAGTGTCCCATTGCTCAACACATTCACCAAGGTTGGCAAGTGATCGATAATTTTTGACAATTGTGTTTACAAAATTCCTTAACGCGGGAGCATTGGGTTTAACAGGAGAAATATCAACAATTTCCTTAACGTGTGCGCGAGTTATTACTTTTTTGTCTTCAAAACGTCGCTTCAACAAATCCCATGCTAACACGTAGTTGTCTTCGGTAATTTGAAGTGATGCTACAATTTGAGCAGCTTCGCCCTTGAGTGACGATTGTAAATAATAAAATTTCTGAATAGTTGTCAAACATGGATTATTGTGAATTAACGAATTGAATGTGTCATGAAAATGCATCCAGTCATTATAACCGCCGCTGAATGATGGCAAGTTTATTTGAGGAAATGTTATGTTAAATTGATTGTTCGTATTTGAATTTGAGATTGCGTCCATTGGAGGATGGGTTAGAATCGAGCTTGTGCTCGGGGTAGTTGATCTCAACAATTGAGTTGTCTGCGTTGCTGCATCAAAATATTTGTCTTCAAATGATTCGCGCTCGCAGCATTGAACATCGCTACTGTCAATGATTTCGATTTGTGATTGTACATCGTCGAATTGCTTCCAGACCTGCTGTAGCATGTCAAAACGCAACTGTAATTGATCTGACTTTGAGTTGTCATGTTCTAAATCCTTTAAAAACTTGACAAACCTTGTTAGTTTAGCCTTTAAGAAACCACGTTGTGCGACTAATTGATCGATATCCATTTGTATTTATTGAAATTGATATGTTAGCTTACAATTAATTTACCACCTCTTGCCCAAAATATGTATATTTTGACGATTGATCAATAAGGTGGATGCGATTTAATTGTAACTCGAGGATGGAACGATTTGATATGATGCAATGATCTGACTGACCTTGTACCCTGAGGCAAAATGCTGGACGATATGTTGTGATGGATCGGCTTCTTCTTATTGTTGTTATTCTTTTACGATCCGGCTCGAAGGACCAATGTTTTGAGTTTCGTGGATTCTTGTGAAATACGCCACACGAGTACAAGATATATATTTTTGAAAACTTTTATAAACTTCAAAAGCTTACAAAATCAATAAGATCAACAATTTTGTTATTGTCTGTTGCTTAGTTACTTAATTTATGTTAACATCACCTAAATTACTTCGGCTAACATAAATCACCCCCAACTACCCCTTACAATACCAAAATAAGCCCAATCACTTTAAAATTACAAAAAAATGCTACAAACCATAGCAAACTATGCCTAACTTACCTAATTTCCTTCGGCTACCATAAATCACCCCCAACTACCCCTTACAACCCCAAAATAAGCCCAATCACTTTAAAATTACAAAAAATGCTACAAACCATAGCAAACTATGCCGAACCCACTTAAATTACTGCGGCTACCATAAATCACCCCCAACTACCCCTTACCAACCACAAACTAAACCCAATCACTTTAAAATTACAAAAAATGCTACAAACCATAGCAAACTATGCCAAACTCACTTAAATTACTTCGGCTATCATAAATCACCCCCAACTACCCCTTACCACACCAAACTCAGCCCAATCACTTTAAAATTACAAAAAATGTTACAAGCCATATCAAACTATGCCAAACTCATCTAAATTACTTTGGCTTCCATAAATCACCCCCAACTACCTCTTACCACCCCAAAATAAGCCCAATCACTTTAAAATTACAAAAAATGCTACAAACCATAGCAAACTATGCCTAACTTACCTAATTTCCTTCGGCTACCATAAATCACCCCCAACTACCCCTTACCACCCCAAAATAAGCCCAATCACTTTAAAATTACAAAAAATGCTACAAACCATAGCAAACTATGCCGAACCCACTTAAATTACTGCGGCTACCATAAATCACCCCCAACTACCTTTTACCAACCACAAACTAAACCCAATCACTTTAAAATTACAAAAAATTTTACAAACCATAGCAAACTATGCCAAACTCACTTAAATTACTTCGGCTATCATAAATCACCCCCAACTACCCCTTACCACCCCAAACTCAGCCCAATCACTTTAAAATTACAAAAAATGTTACAAGCCATATCAAACTATGCCAAACTCATCTAAATTACTTTGGCTTCCATAAATCACCCCCAACTACCCCTTACCACCCCAAAATAGGCTCAATCACTTTAAAATTACAAAAAAATTCTACAAACCGTAGCAAACTATCTCAAACTCACCTGAATTACTTCGGCTACCATAAATCACCCCCAACTACCCCTTACCAACCACAAACTAAACCAAATCACTTTAAAATTACAAAAAATGCTACAAACCATAGCAAACTATGCCAAACTCACCTAAATTACTTTGGCTATCAAAAATCACCCCCAACTACACTTTACAGCAACAAACTTAGCCCAATCACTTTAAAATTACAAAAAAATGCTAAAAATCATAACAAACTATACCAGAATCACCTAAATTACTTCGGCTACCGTAAATCAGCCCCAACTATCCCTTACCACAACAAACCAAACCATATTATCTTAAAATTACAAAAAAAGGTGTACAAATCATAACGAACTATGCCAGACTCACCGAAATTACTTCGGCTACTCTAAATCATCACCAACTAACCCTTACCACAACAAACTAAACCCAATCACTTTTAAATTACAAAAAAATGCTAGTAACCATAGCAAACTATGCCAAACTCACCTAAATTACTTTGGCTACCATTAATCATCACCAACTAACCCTTACCACAACAAACTAAACCCAATCACTTTTAAATTACACAAAAATGCTACTAATCATAGCAAACTATGCCAAACGCACCTAAATTACTTCGGCTATCAAAAATCACCCCCAACTACACTTTACAGCAACAAACTAAGCCCAATCACTTTAAAATTACAAAAAAATGCTAAAAATCATAACAAACTATACCAGAATCACCTAAATTACTTCGGCTACCGTAAATCAGCCCCAACTATCCCTTACCACAACAAACCAAACCAAATCATCTTAAAATTACAAAAAAAGGTGTACAAATCATAACAAACTATGCCAGACTCAACGAAATTACTTCGGCTACTCTAAATCATCACCAACTAACCCTTACCACAACAAACTAAACCCAATCACTTTTAAATTACAAAAAAATGCTACTAACCATAGAAAACTATGCCAAACTCACCTAAATTACTTCGGCTATCAAAAACCACCCCCAACTATACTTTACAGCAACAAACTAAGCCCAATCACTTTAAAATTACAAAAAAATGCTAAAAATCATAACAAACTATACCAGAATCACCTAAATTACTTCGGCTACCGTAAATCACCCCAACTATCCCTTACCACAACAAACCAAACCATATCTTCTTAAAATTACAAAAAAAGGTGTACAAATCATAACAAACTATGCCAGACTCACCTAAATTACTTCGGCTACTCTAAATCATCACCAACTAACCCTTACCACAACAAACTAAACCCAATCACTTTTAAATTACAAAAAAATGCTAGTAATCATAGCAAACTATACCAAACTCACCTAAATTACTTCGGCTACCATAAATCACCCCCAACTATACTTTACAGCAACAAACTAAGCCCAATTACTTTAAAATTACAAAAAAATGCTAAAAATCATAACAAACTATACCAGAATAACCTAAATTACTTCGGCTACCGTAAATCAGCCCCAACTATCCCTTACCACAACAAACCAAACCATATCATCTTAAAATTCAAAAAAAGTTGTACAAATCATAACGAACTATGCCAGACTCACCGAAATTACTTCGGCTACTCTAAATCATCACCAACTAACCCTTATCACAACAAACTAAACCCAATCACTTTTAAATTACAAAAAAATGCTACTAACCATAGCAAACTATGCCAAACTCACCTAAATTACTTCGGCTATCAAAAATCACCCCCAACTATACTTTACAGCAACAAACTAAGCCCAATCACTTTAAAATTACAAAAAAATGCTAAAAATCATAACAAACTATACCAGAATCACCTAAATTACTTCGGCTACCGTAAATCACCCCCAACTATCCCTTACCACAACAAACCAAACCATATCATCTTAAAATTACAAAAAAAGGTGTACAAATCATAACAAACTATGTCAGACTCACCTAAATTACTTCGGCTACTCTAAATCATCACCAACTAACCCTTACCACAACAAACTAAACCCAATCACTTTTAAATTACAAAAAATATGCTACTAACCATAGCAAAGTATGCCAAACTCACCTAAATTATTTCGGCTACCATAAATCATCACCAACTAACCCTTACCACAACAAACTAAACCCAATCACTTTTAAATTACAAAAAAATGCTACTAACCATAGCAAACTATGCCAAATTCACCTAAATTACTTCGGCTATCAAAAATCACCCCAACTACACTTTACAGCAACAAACTAAGCCCAATCACTTTAAAATTACAAAAAAATATTAAAAATCATAACAAACTATACTAGAATCACCTAAATTACTTCGGCTACCGTAAATCACCCCCAACTATCCCTTACCACAACAAACCAAACCATATCAGCTTAAAATTACAAAAAAAGGTGTACAAATCATAACAAACTATGCCAGACTCACCTAAATTACTTCGGCTACTCTAAATCATCACCAACTAACCCTTACCACAACAAACTAAACCCAATCACTTTTAAATTACAAAAAAATGCTACTAACCATAGCAAACTATGCCAAACTCACCTAAATTACTTCGGCTACCATAAATCATCACCAACTATCCCTTACCACAACAAACCAAACCATATCATCTTAAAATTACAAAAAAAGGTGTACAAATCATAATAAACTATGTCAGACTCACCTAAATTACTTCGGCTACTCTAAATCATCACCAACTAACCCTTACCACAACAAACTAAACCCAATCACTTTTAAATTACAAAAAAATGCTACTAACCATAGCAAACTATGCCAAACTCACCTAAATTACTTCGGCTACCATAAATCATCACCAACTAACCCTTACCACAACAAACTAAACCCAATCACTTTTAAATTACAAAAAAATGCTCCTAACCATAGCAAACTATGCCAAACTCACCTAAATTACTTCGGCTACCATAAATCATCACGAACTATATCTTACCACAACAAACTAAACCCAATCACTTTTAAATTACAAAAAAATGCTACTAACCATAGCAAACTATGCCAACTCACCTAAATTACTTCGGCTATCAAAAATCACCCCCAACTACACTTTACAGCAACAAACTAAGCCCAATCACTTTAAAATTACAAAAAAACTAAATATCATAACAAACTATACCAGAATCACCTAAATTACTTCGGCTACCGTAAATCACCCCCAACTATCCCTTACCACAACAAACCAAACCATATCATCTTAAAATTAGAAAAAAAGGTGTACAAATCATAACAAACTATGCCAGATTCACCTAAATTACTTCGGCTACTTTAAATCATCACCAACTAACCCTTACCACAACAAACTAAACCCAATCACTTTTAAATTACAAAAAAATGCTAGTAACCATAGCAAACTATGCCAACTCACCTCAATTACTTCGGCTACCATAAATCATCACCAACTAACCCTTACCACAACAAACTAAACCCAATCACTTTTAAATTACAAAAAAATGCTACTAACCCTAGCAAACTATGCCAAACTCACCTAAATTACTTTGGCTATCAAAAATCACCCCCAACTACACTTTACAGCAACAAACTTAGCCCAATCACTTTAAAATTACAAAAAAATGCTAAAAATCATAACAAACTATACCAGAATCACCTAAATTACTTCGGCTACCGTAAATCAGCCCCAACTATCCCTTACCACAACAAACCAAACCATATTATCTTAAAATTACAAAAAAAGGTGTACAAATCATAACGAACTATGCCAGACTCACCGAAATTACTTCGGCTACTCTAAATCATCACCAACTAACCCTTACCACAACAAACTAAACCCAATCACTTTTAAATTACAAAAAAATGCTAGTAACCATAGCAAACTATGCCAAACTCACCTAAATTACTTCGGCTACCATTAATCATCACCAACTAACCCTTACCACAACAAACTAAACCCAATCACTTTTAAATTACAAAAAAATGCTACTAATCATAGCAAACTATGCCAAACGCACCTAAATTACTTCGGCTATCAAAAATCACCCCCAACTACACTTTACAGCAACAAACTAAGCCCAATCACTTTAAAATTACAAAAAAATGCTAAAAATCATAACAAACTATACCAGAATCACCTAAATTACTTCGGCTACTCTAAATCATCACCAACTAACCCTTACCACAACAAACTAAACCCAATCACTTTTAAATTACAAAAAAATGCTAGTAATCATAGCAAACTATACCAAACTCACCTAAATTACTTCGGCTACCATAAATCACCCCCAACTATACTTTACAGCAACAAACTAAGCCCAATTACTTTAAAATTACAAAAAAATGCTAAAAATCATAACAAACTATACCAGAATAACCTAAATTACTTCGGCTACCGTAAATCAGCAAAAACTATCCCTTACCACAACAAACCAAACCATATCATCTTAAAATTCAAAAAAAGTTGTACAAATCATAACGAACTATGCCAGACTCACCGAAATTACTTCGGCTACTCTAAATCATCACCAACTAACCCTTATCACAACAAACTAAACCCAATCACTTTTAAATTACAAAAAAATGCTACTAACCATAGCAAACTATGCCAAACTCACCTAAATTACTTCGGCTATCAAAAATCACCCCCAACTATACTTTACAGCAACAAACTAAGCCCAATCACTTTAAAATTACAAAAAAATGCTAAAAATCATAACAAACTATACCAGAATCACCTAAATTACTTCGGCTACCGTAAATCACCCCCAACTATCCCTTACCACAACAAACCAAACCATATCATCTTAAAATTACAAAAAAAGGTGTACAAATCATAACAAACTATGTCAGACTCACCTAAATTACTTCGGCTACTCTAAATCATCACCAACTAACCCTTACCACAACAAACTAAACCCAATCACTTTTAAATTACAAAAAATATGCTACTAACCATAGCAAAGTATGCCAAACTCACCTAAATTATTTCGGCTACCATAAATCATCACCAACTAACCCTTACCACAACAAACTAAACCCAATCACTTTTAAATTACAAAAAAATGCTACTAACCATAGCAAACTATGCCAAATTCACCTAAATTACTTCGGCTATCAAAAATCACCCCAACTACACTTTACAGCAACAAACTAAGCCCAATCACTTTAAAATTACAAAAAAATATTAAAAATCATAACAAACTATACTAGAATCACCTAAATTACTTCGGCTACCGTAAATCACCCCCAACTATCCCTTACCACAACAAACCAAACCATATCAGCTTAAAATTACAAAAAAAGGTGTACAAATCATAACAAACTATGCCAGACTCACCTAAATTACTTCGGCTACTCTAAATCATCACCAACTAACCCTTACCACAACAAACTAAACCCAATCACTTTTAAATTACAAAAAAATGCTACTAACCATAGCAAACTATGCCAAACTCACCTAAATTACTTCGGCTACCATAAATCATCACCAACTATCCCTTACCACAACAAACCAAACCATATCATCTTAAAATTACAAAAAAAGGTGTACAAATCATAATAAACTATGCCAGACTCACCTAAATTACTTCGGCTACTCTAAATCATCACCAACTAACCCTTACCACAACAAACTAAACCCAATCACTTTTAAATTACAAAAAAATGCTACTAACCATAGCAAACTATGCCAAACTCACCTAAATTACTTCGGCTACCATAAATCATCACCAACTAACCCTTACCACAACAAACTAAACCCAATCACTTTTAAATTACAAAAAAATGCTCCTAACCATAGCAAACTATGCCAAACTCACCTAAATTACTTCGGCTACCATAAATCATCACGAACTATATCTTACCACAACAAACTAAACCCAATCACTTTTAAATTACAAAAAAATGCTACTAACCATAGCAAACTATGCCAACTCACCTAAATTACTTCGGCTATCAAAAATCTCCCCCAACTACACTTTACAGCAACAAACTAAGCCCAATCACTTTAAAATTACAAAAAAACTAAATATCATAACAAACTATACCAGAATCACCTAAATTACTTCGGCTACCGTAAATCACCCCCAACTATCCCTTACCACAACAAATCAAACCATATCATCTTAAAATTACAAAAAAAGGTGTACAAATCATAACAAACTATGCCAGATTCACCTAAATTACTTCGGCTACTTTAAATCATCACCAACTAACCCTTACCACAACAAACTAAACCAAATCACTTTTAAATTACAAAAAAATGCTAGTAACCATAGCAAACTATGCCAACTCACCTCAATTACTTCGGCTACCATAAATCATCACCAACTAACCCTTACCACAACAAACTAAACCCAATCACTTTTAAATTACAAAAAAATGCTACTAACCCTAGCAAACTATGCCAAACTCACCTAAATTACTTTGGCTATCAAAAATCACCCCCAACTACACTTTACAGCAACAAACTTAGCCCAATCACTTTAAAATTACAAAAAAATGCTAAAAATCATAACAAACTATACCAGAATCACCTAAATTACTTCGGCTACCGTAAATCAGCCCCAACTATCCCTTACCACAACAAACCAAACCATATTATCTTAAAATTACAAAAAAAGGTGTACAAATCATAACGAACTATGCCAGACTCACCGAAATTACTTCGGCTACTCTAAATCATCACCAACTAACCCTTACCACAACAAACTAAACCCAATCACTTTTAAATTACAAAAAAATGCTAGTAACCATAGCAAACTATGCCAAACTCACCTAAATTACTTCGGCTACCATTAATCATCACCAACTAACCCTTACCACAACAAACTAAACCCAATCACTTTTAAATTACAAAAAAATGCTACTAATAATAGCAAACTATGCCAAACGCACCTAAATTACTTCGGCTATCAAAAATCACCCCCAACTACACTTTACAGCAACAAACTAAGCCCAATCACTTTAAAATTACAAAAAAATGCTAAAAATCATAACAAACTATACCAGAATCACCTAAATTACTTCGGCTACCGTAAATCAGCCCCAACTATCCCTTACCACAACAAACCAAACCAAATCATCTTAAAATTACAAAAAAAGGTGTACAAATCATAACAAACTATGCCAGACTCAACGAAATTACTTCGGCTACTCTAAATCATCACCAACTAACCCTTACCACAACAAACTAAACCCAATCACTTTTAAATTACAAAAAAATGCTACTAACCATAGAAAACTATGCCAAACTCACCTAAATTACTTCGGCTATCAAAAACCACCCCCAACTATACTTTACAGCAACAAACTAAGCCCAATCACTTTAAAATTACAAAAAAATGCTAAAAATCATAACAAACTATACCAGAATCACCTAAATTACTTCGGCTACCGTAAATCACCCCAACTATCCCTTACCACAACAAACCAAACCATATCTTCTTAAAATTACAAAAAAAGGTGTACAAATCATAACAAACTATGCCAGACTCACCTAAATTACTTCGGCTACTCTAAATCATCACCAACTAACCCTTACCACAACAAACTAAACCCAATCACTTTTAAATTACAAAAAAATGCTAGTAATCATAGCAAACTATACCAAACTCACCTAAATTACTTCGGCTACCATAAATCACCCCCAACTATACTTTACAGCAACAAACTAAGCCCAATTACTTTAAAATTACAAAAAAATGCTAAAAATCATAACAAACTATACCAGAATAACCTAAATTACTTCGGCTACCGTAAATCAGCCCCAACTATCCCTTACCACAACAAACCAAACCATATCATCTTAAAATTCAAAAAAAGGTGTACAAATCATAACGAACTATGCCAGACTCACCGAAATTACTTCGGCTACTCTAAATCATCACCAACTAACCCTTATCACAACAAACTAAACCCAATCACTTTTAAATTACAAAAAAATGCTACTAACCATAGCAAACTATGCCAAACTCACCTAAATTACTTCGGCTATCAAAAATCACCCCCAACTATACTTTACAGTAACAAACTAAGCCCAATCACTTTAAAATTACAAAAAAATGCTAAAAATCATAACAAACTATACCAGAATCACCTAAATTACTTCGGCTACCGTAAATCACCCCCAACTATCCCTTACCACAACAAACCAAACCATATCATCTTAAAATTACAAAAAAAGGTGTACAAATCATAACAAACTATGTCAGACTCACCTAAATTACTTCGGCTACTCTAAATCATCACCAACTAACCCTTACCACAACAAACTAAACCCAATCACTTTTAAATTACAAAAAATATGCTACTAACCATAGCAAAGTATGCCAAACTCACCTAAATTATTTCGGCTACCATAAATCATCACCAACTAACCCTTACCACAACAAACTAAACCCAATCACTTTTAAATTACAAAAAAATGCTACTAACCATAGCAAACTATGCCAAATTCACCTAAATTACTTCGGCTATCAAAAATCACCCCAACTACACTTTACAGCAACAAACTAAGCCCAATCACTTTAAAATTACAAAAAAATATTAAAAATCATAACAAACTATACTAGAATCACCTAAATTACTTCGGCTACCGTAAATCACCCCCAACTATCCCTTACCACAACAAACCAAACCATATCAGCTTAAAATTACAAAAAAAGGTGTATAAATCATAACAAACTATGCCAGACTCACCTAAATTACTACGGCTACTCTAAATCATTACCAACTAACCGTTATCACAACAAACTAAACCAAATCACTTTTAAATTCCAAAAAAATGCTAGTACCCATAGCAAACTATGCCAACTCACCTCAATTACTTCGGCTACCATAAATCATCACCAACTAACCCTTACCACAACAAACTAAACCCAATCACTTTTAAATTACAAAAAAATGCTACTAACCATAGCAAACTATGCCAAACTCACCTAAATTACTTCGGCTATCAAAAATCAGCCCCAACTACACTTTACAGCAACAAACTACAATGCTAAAATGCTAAAAATCATAACAAACTATACCAGAATTACCTAAATTACTTCGGATACCGTAAATCACCCCCAACTATCCCTTACCACAACAAACCAAACCATATCATCTTAAAATTACGAAAAAAGGTTTACAAATCATAACAAACTATGCCAGACTCACCTAAATTACTTCGGCTACTCTAAATCATCACCAACTAACCCTTACCACAACAAACTATACCCAATCACTTTTAAATTACAAAAAAATGCTACTAACCATAGCAAACTATGCCAAACTCACCTAAATTACTTCGGCTATCAAAAATCACCCCCAACTACACTTTACAGCAACAAACTAAGCCCAATCACTTTAAAATTACAAAAAAATGCTAAAAATCATAACAAACTATACCAGAATCACCTAAATTACTTTGGCTACCGTAAATCACCCATAACTATCCCTTACCACAACAAACCAAACCATATCATCTTAAAATTACCAAAAAAGGTGTACAAATCATAACAAACTATGCCAGACTCACCTAAATTACTTCGGCTACTCTAAATCATCACCAACTAACCCTTACCACAACAAACTAAACCCAATCACATTTAAATTACAAAAAAATAATACTAACCATAGCAAACTATGCCAAACTCACTTAAATTACTTCGGCTACTATAAATCATCACCAACTAACCCTTACCACAACAAACTAAACCCAATCACTTTTAAATTACAAAAAAATGCTACTAACCATAGCAAACTATGCCAAACTCACCTAAATTACTTCGGCTATCAAAAATCACCCCCAACTACACTTTACAGCAACAAACTAAGCCCAATCACTTTAAAATTACAAAAAAATGCTAAAAATCATAACAAACTATACCAGAATAACCTAAATTACTTCTGCTACCGTAAATCAGCCCCAACTATCCCTTACCACAACAAACCAAACCATATCATCTTAAAATTCAAAAAAAGGTGTACAAATCATAACGAACTATGCCAGACTCACCGAAATTACTTCGGCTACTCTAAATCATCACCAACTAACCCTTATCACAACAAACTAAACCCAATCACTTTTAAATTACAAAAAAATGCTACTAACCATAGCAAACTATGCCAAACTCACCTAAATTACTTCGGCTATCAAAAATCACCCCCAACTATACTTTACAGCAACAAACTAAGCCCAATCACTTTAAAATTACAAAAAAATGCTAAAAATCATAACAAACTATACCAGAATCACCTAAATTACTTCGGCTACCGTAAATCACCCCCAACTATCCCTTACCACAACAAACCAAACCATATCATCTTAAAATTACAAAAAAAGGTGTACAAATCATAACAAACTATGTCAGACTCACCTAAATTACTTCGGCTACTCTAAATCATCACCAACTAACCCTTACCACAACAAACTAAACCCAATCACTTTTAAATTACAAAAAATATGCTACTAACCATAGCAAAGTATGCCAAACTCACCTAAATTATTTCGGCTACCATAAATCATCACCAACTAACCCTTACCACAACAAACTAAACCCAATCACTTTTAAATTACAAAAAAATGCTACTAACCATAGCAAACTATGCCAAATTCACCTAAATTACTTCGGCTATCAAAAATCACCCCAACTACACTTTACAGCAACAAACTAAGCCCAATCACTTTAAAATTACAAAAAAATATTAAAAATCATAACAAACTATACTAGAATCACCTAAATTACTTCGGCTACCGTAAATCACCCCCAACTATCCCTTACCACAACAAACCAAACCATATCAGCTTAAAATTACAAAAAAAGGTGTACAAATCATAACAAACTATGCCAGACTCACCTAAATTACTACGGCTACTCTAAATCATTACCAACTAACCGTTATCACAACAAACTAAACCAAATCACTTTTAAATTCCAAAAAAATGCTAGTACCCATAGCAAACTATGCCAACTCACCTCAATTACTTCGGCTACCATAAATCATCACCAACTAACCCTTACCACAACAAACTAAACCCAATCACTTTTAAATTACAAAAAAATGCTACTAACCATAGCAAACTTTGCCAAACTCACCTAAATTACTTCGGCTATCAAAAATCAGCCCCAACTACACTTTACAGCAACAAACTACAATGCTAAAATGCTAAAAATCATAACAAACTATACCAGAATTACCTAAATTACTTCGGATACCGTAAATCACCCCCAACTATCCCTTACCACAACAAACCAAACCATATCATCTTAAAATTACGAAAAAAGGTTTACAAATCATAACAAACTATGCCAGACTCACCTAAATTACTTCGGCTACTCTAAATCATCACCAACTAACCCTTACCACAACAAACTATACCCAATCACTTTTAAATTACAAAAAAATGCTACTAACCATAGCAAACTATGCCAAACTCACCTAAATTACTTCGGCTATCAAAAATCACCCCCAACTACACTTTACAGCAACAAACTAAGCCCAATCACTTTAAAATTACAAAAAAATGCTAAAAATCATAACAAACTATACCAGAATCACCTAAATTACTTTGGCTACCGTAAATCACCCATAACTATCCCTTACCACAACAAACCAAACCATATCATCTTAAAATTACAAAAAAAGGTGTACAAATCATAACAAACTATGCCAGACTCACCTAAATTACTTCGGCTACTCTAAATCATCACCAACTAACCCTTACCACAACAAACTAAACCCAATCACATTTAAATTACAAAAAAATAATACTAACCATAGCAAACTATGCCAAACTCACCTAAATTACTTCGGCTATCAAAAATCACCCCCAACTACACTTTACAGCAACAAACTAAGCCCAATCACTTTAAAATTACAAAAAAATGCTAAAAATCATAACAAACTATACCAGAATAACCTAAATTACTTCTGCTACCGTAAATCAGCCCCAACTATCCCTTACCACAACAAACCAAACCATATCATCTTAAAATTCAAAAAAAGGTGTACAAATCATAACGAACTATGCCAGACTCACCGAAATTACTTCGGCTACTCTAAATCATCACCAACTAACCCTTATCACAACAAACTAAACCCAATCACTTTTAAATTACAAAAAAATGCTACTAACCATAGCAAACTATGCCAAACTCACCTAAATTACTTCGGCTATCAAAAATCACCCCCAACTATACTTTACAGCAACAAACTAAGCCCAATCACTTTAAAATTACAAAAAATCGCTAAAAATCATAACAAACTATACCAGAATCACCTAAATTACTTCGGCTACCGTAAATCACCCCCAACTATCCCTTACCACAACAAACCAAACCATATCATCTTAAAATTACAAAAAAAGGTGTACAAATCATAACAAACTATGTCAGACTCACCTAAATTACTTCGGCTACTCTAAATCATCACCAACTAACCCTTACCACAACAAACTAAACCCAATCACTTTTAAATTACAAAAAATATGCTACTAACCATAGCAAAGTATGCCAAACTCACCTAAATTATTTCGGCTACCATAAATCATCACCAACTAACCCTTACCACAACAAACTAAACCCAATCACTTTTAAATTACAAAAAAATGCTACTAACCATAGCAAACTATGCCAAATTCACCTAAATTACTTCGGCTATCAAAAATCACCCCAACTACACTTTACAGCAACAAACTAAGCCCAATCACTTTAAAATTACAAAAAAATATTAAAAATCATAACAAACTATACTAGAATCACCTAAATTACTTCGGCTACCGTAAATCACCCCCAACTATCCCTTACCACAACAAACCACACCATATCAGCTTAAAATTACAAAAAAAGGTGTACAAATCATAACAAACTATGCCAGACTCACCTAAATTACTACGGCTACTCTAAATCATTACCAACTAACCGTTATCACAACAAACTAAACCAAATCACTTTTAAATTCCAAAAAAATGCTAGTACCCATAGCAAACTATGCCAACTCACCTCAATTACTTCGGCTACCATAAATCATCACCAACTAACCCTTACCACAACAAACTAAACCCAATCACTTTTAAATTACAAAAAAATGCTACTAACCATAGCAAACTTTGCCAAACTCACCTAAATTACTTCGGCTATCAAAAATCAGCCCCAACTACACTTTACAGCAACAAACTACAATGCTAAAATGCTAAAAATCATAACAAACTATACCAGAATTACCTAAATTACTTCGGATACCGTAAATCACCCCCAACTATCCCTTACCACAACAAACCAAACCATATCATCTTAAAATTACGAAAAAAGGTTTACAAATCATAACAAACTATGCCAGACTCACCTAAATTACTTCGGCTACTCTAAATCATCACCAACTAACCCTTACCACAACAAACTATACCCAATCACTTTTAAATTACAAAAAAATGCTACTAACCATAGCAAACTATGCCAAACTCACCTAAATTACTTCGGCTATCAAAAATCACCCCCAACTACACTTTACAGCAACAAACTAAGCCCAATCACTTTAAAATTACAAAAAAATGCTAAAAATCATAACAAACTATACCAGAATCACCTAAATTACTTTGGCTACCGTAAATCACCCATAACTATCCCTTACCACAACAAACCAAACCATATCATCTTAAAATTACAAAAAAAGGTGTACAAATCATAACAAACTATGCCAGACTCACCTAAATTACTTCGGCTACTCTAAATCATCACCAACTAACCCTTACCACAACAAACTAAACCCAATCACATTTAAATTACAAAAAAATAATACTAACCATAGCAAACTATGCCAAACTCACTTAAATTACTTCGGCTACTATAAATCATCACCAACTAACCCTTACCACAACAAACTAAACCCAATCACTTTTAAATTACAAAAAAATGCTACTAACCATAGCAAACTATGCCAAACTCACCTAAATTACTTCGGCTATCAAAAATCACCCCCAACTACACTTTACAGCAACAAACTAAGCCCAATCACTTTAAAATTACAAAAAAATGCTAAAAATCATAACAAACTATACCAGAATAACCTAAATTACTTCTGCTACCGTAAATCAGCCCCAACTATCCCTTACCACAACAAACCAAACCATATCATCTTAAAATTCAAAAAAAGGTGTACAAATCATAACGAACTATGCCAGACTCACCGAAATTACTTCGGCTACTCTAAATCATCACCAACTAACCCTTATCACAACAAACTAAACCCAATCACTTTTAAATTACAAAAAAATGCTACTAACCATAGCAAACTATGCCAAACTCACCTAAATTACTTCGGCTATCAAAAATCACCCCCAACTATACTTTACAGCAACAAACTAAGCCCAATCACTTTAAAATTACAAAAAAATGCTAAAAATCATAACAAACTATACCAGAATCACCTAAATTACTTCGGCTACCGTAAATCACCCCCAACTATCCCTTACCACAACAAACCAAACCATATCATCTTAAAATTACAAAAAAAGGTGTACAAATCATAACAAACTATGTCAGACTCACCTAAATTACTTCGGCTACTCTAAATCATCACCAACTAACCCTTACCACAACAAACTAAACCCAATCACTTTTAAATTACAAAAAATATGCTACTAACCATAGCAAAGTATGCCAAACTCACCTAAATTATTTCGGCTACCATAAATCATCACCAACTAACCCTTACCACAACAAACTAAACCCAATCACTTTTAAATTACAAAAAAATGCTACTAACCATAGCAAACTATGCCAAATTCACCTAAATTACTTCGGCTATCAAAAATCACCCCAACTACACTTTACAGCAACAAACTAAGCCCAATCACTTTAAAATTACAAAAAAATATTAAAAATCATAACAAACTATACTAGAATCACCTAAATTACTTCGGCTACCGTAAATCACCCCCAACTATCCCTTACCACAACAAACCAAACCATATCAGCTTAAAATTACAAAAAAAGGTGTACAAATCATAACAAACTATGCCAGACTCACCTAAATTACTACGGCTACTCTAAATCATTACCAACTAACCGTTATCACAACAAACTAAACCAAATCACTTTTAAATTCCAAAAAAATGCTAGTACCCATAGCAAACTATGCCAACTCACCTCAATTACTTCGGCTACCATAAATCATCACCAACTAACCCTTACCACAACAAACTAAACCCAATCACTTTTAAATTACAAAAAAATGCTACTAACCATAGCAAACTTTGCCAAACTCACCTAAATTACTTCGGCTATCAAAAATCAGCCCCAACTACACTTTACAGCAACAAACTACAATGCTAAAATGCTAAAAATCATAACAAACTATACCAGAATTACCTAAATTACTTCGGATACCGTAAATCACCCCCAACTATCCCTTACCACAACAAACCAAACCATATCATCTTAAAATTACGAAAAAAGGTTTACAAATCATAACAAACTATGCCAGACTCACCTAAATTACTTCGGCTACTCTAAATCATCACCAACTAACCCTTACCACAACAAACTATACCCAATCACTTTTAAATTACAAAAAAATGCTACTAACCATAGCAAACTATGCCAAACTCACCTAAATTACTTCGGCTATCAAAAATCACCCCCAACTACACTTTACAGCAACAAACTAAGCCCAATCACTTTAAAATTACAAAAAAATGCTAAAAATCATAACAAACTATACCAGAATCACCTAAATTACTTTGGCTTCCGTAAATCACCCATAACTATCCCTTACCACAACAAACCAAACCATATCATCTTAAAATTACAAAAAAAGGTGTACAAATCATAACAAACTATGCCAGACTCACCTAAATTACTTCGGCTACTCTAAATCATCACCAACTAACCCTTACCACAACAAACTAAACCCAATCACATTTAAATTACAAAAAAATAATACTAACCATAGCAAACTATGCCAAACTCACTTAAATTACTTCGGCTACTATAAATCATCACCAACTAACCCTTACCACAACAAACTAAACCCAATCACTTTTAAATTACAAAAAAATGCTACTAACCATAGCAAACTATGCCAAACTCACCTAAATTACTTCGGCTATCAAAAATCACCCCCAACTACACTTTACAGCAACAAACTAAGCCCAATCACTTTAAAATTACAAAAAAATGCTAAAAATCATAACAAACTATACCAGAATAACCTAAATTACTTCTGCTACCGTAAATCAGCCCCAACTATCCCTTACCACAACAAACCAAACCATATCATCTTAAAATTCAAAAAAAGGTGTACAAATCATAACGAACTATGCCAGACTCACCGAAATTACTTCGGCTACTCTAAATCATCACCAACTAACCCTTATCACAACAAACTAAACCCAATCACTTTTAAATTACAAAAAAATGCTACTAACCATAGCAAACTATGCCAAACTCACCTAAATTACTTCGGCTATCAAAAATCACCCCCAACTATACTTTACAGCAACAAACTAAGCCCAATCACTTTAAAATTACAAAAAAATGCTAAAAATCATAACAAACTATACCAGAATCACCTAAATTACTTCGGCTACCGTAAATCACCCCCAACTATCCCTTACCACAACAAACCAAACCATATCATCTTAAAATTACAAAAAAAGGTGTACAAATCATAACAAACTATGTCAGACTCACCTAAATTACTTCGGCTACTCTAAATCATCACCAACTAACCCTTACCACAACAAACTAAACCCAATCACTTTTAAATTACAAAAAATATGCTACTAACCATAGCAAAGTATGCCAAACTCACCTAAATTATTTCGGCTACCATAAATCATCACCAACTAACCCTTACCACAACAAACTAAACCCAATCACTTTTAAATTACAAAAAAATGCTACTAACCATAGCAAACTATGCCAAATTCACCTAAATTACTTCGGCTATCAAAAATCACCCCAACTACACTTTACAGCAACAAACTAAGCCCAATCACTTTAAAATTACAAAAAAATATTAAAAATCATAACAAACTATACTAGAATCACCTAAATTACTTCGGCTACCGTAAATCACCCCCAACTATCCCTTACCACAACAAACCAAACCATATCAGCTTAAAATTACAAAAAAAGGTGTACAAATCATAACAAACTATGCCAGACTCACCTAAATTACTACGGCTACTCTAAATCATTACCAACTAACCGTTATCACAACAAACTAAACCAAATCACTTTTAAATTCCAAAAAAATGCTAGTACCCATAGCAAACTATGCCAACTCACCTCAATTACTTCGGCTACCATAAATCATCACCAACTAACCCTTACCACAACAAACTAAACCCAATCACTTTTAAATTACAAAAAAATGCTACTAACCATAGCAAACTTTGCCAAACTCACCTAAATTACTTCGGCTATCAAAAATCAGCCCCAACTACACTTTACAGCAACAAACTACAATGCTAAAATGCTAAAAATCATAACAAACTATACCAGAATTACCTAAATTACTTCGGATACCGTAAATCACCCCCAACTATCCCTTACCACAACAAACCAAACCATATCATCTTAAAATTACGAAAAAAGGTTTACAAATCATAACAAACTATGCCAGACTCACCTAAATTACTTCGGCTACTCTAAATCATCACCAACTAACCCTTACCACAACAAACTATACCCAATCACTTTTAAATTACAAAAAAATGCTACTAACCATAGCAAACTATGCCAAACTCACCTAAATTACTTCGGCTATCAAAAATCACCCCCAACTACACTTTACAGCAACAAACTAAGCCCAATCACTTTAAAATTACAAAAAAATGCTAAAAATCATAACAAACTATACCAGAATCACCTAAATTACTTTGGCTACCGTAAATCACCCATAACTATCCCTTACCACAACAAACCAAACCATATCATCTTAAAATTACAAAAAAAGGTGTACAAATCATAACAAACTATGCCAGACTCACCTAAATTACTTCGGCTACTCTAAATCATCACAAACTAACCCTTACCACAACAAACTAAACCCAATCACATTTAAATTACAAAAAAATAATACTAACCATAGCAAACTATGCCAAACTCACTTAAATTACTTCGGCTACTATAAATCATCACCAACTAACCCTTACCACAACAAACTAAACCCAATCACTTTTAAATTACAAAAAAATGCTACTAACCATAGCAAACTATGCCAAACTCACCTAAATTACTTCGGCTATCAAAAATCACCCCCAACTACACTTTACAGCAACAAACTAAGCCCAATCACTTTAAAATTACAAAAAAATGCTAAAAATCATAACAAACTATACCAGAATAACCTAAATTACTTCTGCTACCGTAAATCAGCCCCAACTATCCCTTACCACAACAAACCAAACCATATCATCTTAAAATTCAAAAAAAGGTGTACAAATCATAACGAACTATGCCAGACTCACCGAAATTACTTCGACTACTCTAAATCATCACCAACTAACCCTTATCACAACAAACTAAACCCAATCACTTTTAAATTACAAAAAAATGCTACTAACCATAGCAAACTATGCCAAACTCACCTAAATTACTTCGGCTATCAAAAATCACCCCCAACTATACTTTACAGCAACAAACTAAGCCCAATCACTTTAAAATTACAAAAAAATGCTAAAAATCATAACAAACTATACCAGAATCACCTAAATTACTTCGGCTACCGTAAATCACCCCCAACTATCCCTTACCACAACAAACCAAACCATATCATCTTAAAATTACAAAAAAAGGTGTACAAATCATAACAAACTATGTCAGACTCACCTAAATTACTTCGGCTACTCTAAATCATCACCAACTAACCCTTACCACAACAAACTAAACCCAATCACTTTTAAATTACAAAAAATATGCTACTAACCATAGCAAAGTATGCCAAACTCACCTAAATTATTTCGGCTACCATAAATCATCACCAACTAACCCTTACCACAACAAACTAAACCCAATCACTTTTAAATTACAAAAAAATGCTACTAACCATAGCAAACTATGCCAAATTCACCTAAATTACTTCGGCTATCAAAAATCACCCCAACTACACTTTACAGCAACAAACTAAGCCCAATCACTTTAAAATTACAAAAAAATATTAAAAATCATAACAAACTATACTAGAATCACCTAAATTACTTCGGCTACCGTAAATCACCCCCAACTATCCCTTACCACAACAAACCAAACCATATCAGCTTAAAATTACAAAAAAAGGTGTACAAATCATAACAAACTATGCCAGACTCACCTAAATTACTACGGCTACTCTAAATCATTACCAACTAACCGTTATCACAACAAACTAAACCAAATCACTTTTAAATTCCAAAAAAATGCTAGTACCCATAGCAAACTATGCCAACTCACCTCAATTACTTCGGCTACCATAAATCATCACCAACTAACCCTTACCACAACAAACTAAACCCAATCACTTTTAAATTACAAAAAAATGCTACTAACCATAGCAAACTTTGCCAAACTCACCTAAATTACTTCGGCTATCAAAAATCAGCCCCAACTACACTTTACAGCAACAAACTACAATGCTAAAATGCTAAAAATCATAACAAACTATACCAGAATTACCTAAATTACTTCGGATACCGTAAATCACCCCCAACTATCCCTTACCACAACAAACCAAACCATATCATCTTAAAATTACGAAAAAAGGTTTACAAATCATAACAAACTATGCCAGACTCACCTAAATTACTTCGGCTACTCTAAATCATCACCAACTAACCCTTACCACAACAAACTATACCCAATCACTTTTAAATTACAAAAAAATGCTACTAACCATAGCAAACTATGCCAAACTCACCTAAATTACTTCGGCTATCAAAAATCACCCCCAACTACACTTTACAGCATCAAACTAAGCCCAATCACTTTAAAATTACAAAAAAATGCTAAAAATCATAACAAACTATACCAGAATCACCTAAATTACTTTGGCTACCGTAAATCACCCATAACTATCCCTTACCACAACAAACCAAACCATATCATCTTAAAATTACAAAAAAAGGTGTACAAATCATAACAAACTATGCCAGACTCACCTAAATTACTTCGGCTACTCTAAATCATCACCAACTAACCCTTACCACAACAAACTAAACCCAATCACATTTAAATTACAAAAAAATAATACTAACCATAGCAAACTATGCCAAACTCACTTAAATTACTTCGGCTACTATAAATCATCACCAACTAACCCTTACCACAACAAACTAAACCCAATCACTTTTAAATTACAAAAAAATGCTACTAACCATAGCAAACTATGCCAAACTCACCTAAATTACTTCGGCTATCAAAAATCACCCCCAACTACACTTTACAGCAACAAACTAAGCCCAATCACTTTAAAATTACAAAAAAATGCTAAAAATCATAACAAACTATACCAGAATAACCTAAGTTACTTCTGCTACCGTAAATCAGCCCCAACTATCCCTTACCACAACAAACCAAACCATATCATCTTAAAATTCAAAAAAAGGTGTACAAATCATAACGAACTATGCCAGACTCACCGAAATTACTTCGGCTACTCTAAATCATCACCAACTAACCCTTATCACAACAAACTAAACCCAATCACTTTTAAATTACAAAAAAATGCTACTAACCATAGCAAACTATGCCAAACTCACCTAAATTACTTCGGCTATCAAAAATCACCCCCAACTATACTTTACAGCAACAAACTAAGCCCAATCACTTTAAAATTACAAAAAAATGCTAAAAATCATAACAAACTATACCAGAATCACCTAAATTACTTCGGCTACCGTAAATCACCCCCAACTATCCCTTACCACAACAAACCAAACCATATCATCTTAAAATTACAAAAAAAGGTGTACAAATCATAACAAACTATGTCAGACTCACCTAAATTACTTCGGCTACTCTAAATCATCACCAACTAACCCTTACCACAACAAACTAAACCCAATCACTTTTAAATTACAAAAAATATGCTACTAACCATAGCAAAGTATGCCAAACTCACCTAAATTATTTCGGCTACCATAAATCATCACCAACTAACCCTTACCACAACAAACTAAACCCAATCACTTTTAAATTACAAAAAAATGCTACTAACCATAGCAAACTATGCCAAATTCACCTAAATTACTTCGGCTATCAAAAATCACCCCAACTACACTTTACAGCAACAAACTAAGCCCAATCACTTTAAAATTACAAAAAAATATTAAAAATCATAACAAACTATACTAGAATCACCTAAATTACTTCGGCTACCGTAAATCACCCCCAACTATCCCTTACCACAACAAACCAAACCATATCAGCTTAAAATTACAAAAAAAGGTGTACAAATCATAACAAACTATGCCAGACTCACCTAAATTACTACGGCTACTCTAAATCATTACCAACTAACCGTTATCACAACAAACTAAACCAAATCACTTTTAAATTCCAAAAAAATGCTAGTACCCATAGCAAACTATGCCAACTCACCTCAATTACTTCGGCTACCATAAATCATCACCAACTAACCCTTACCACAACAAACTAAACCCAATCACTTTTAAATTACAAAAAAATGCTACTAACCATAGCAAACTTTGCCAAACTCACCTAAATTACTTCGGCTATTAAAAATCAGCCCCAACTACACTTCACAGCAACAAACTACAATGCTAAAATGCTAAAAATCATAACAAACTATACCAGAATTACCTAAATTACTTCGGATACCGTAAATCACCCCCAACTATCCCTTACCACAACAAACCAAACCATATCATCTTAAAATTACGAAAAAAGGTTTACAAATCATAACAAACTATGCCAGACTCACCTAAATTACTTCGGCTACTCTAAATCATCACCAACTAACCCTTACCACAACAAACTATACCCAATCACTTTTAAATTACAAAAAAATGCTACTAACCATAGCAAACTATGCCAAACTCACCTAAATTACTTCGGCTATCAAAAATCACCCCCAACTACACTTTACAGCAACAAACTAAGCCCAATCACTTTAAAATTACAAAAAAATGCTAAAAATCATAACAAACTATACCAGAATCACCTAAATTACTTTGGCTACCGTAAATCACCCATAACTATCCCTTACCACAACAAACCAAACCATATCATCTTAAAATTACAAAAAAAGGTGTACAAATCATAACAAACTATGCCAGACTCACCTAAATTACTTCGGCTACTCTAAATCATCACCAACTAACCCTTACCACAACAAACTAAACCCAATCACATTTAAATTACAAAAAAATAATACTAACCATAGCAAACTATGCCAAACTCACTTAAATTACTTCGGCTACTATAAATCATCACCAACTAACCCTTACCACAACAAACTAAACCCAATCACTTTTAAATTACAAAAAAATGCTACTAACCATAGCAAACTATGCCAAACTCACCTAAATTACTTCGGCTATCAAAAATCACCCCCAACTACACTTTACAGCAACAAACTAAGCCCAATCACTTTAAAATTACAAAAAAATGCTAAAAATCATAACAAACTATACCAGAATAACCTAAATTACTTCTGCTACCGTAAATCAGCCCCAACTATCCCTTACCACAACAAACCAAACCATATCACCTTAAAATTCAAAAAAAGGTGTACAAATCATAACGAACTATGCCAGACTCACCGAAATTACTTCGGCTACTCTAAATCATCACCAACTAACCCTTATCACAACAAACTAAACCCAATCACTTTTAAATTACAAAAAAATGCTACTAACCATAGCAAACTATGCCAAACTCACCTAAATAACTTCGGCTATCAAAAATCACCCCCAACTATACTTTACAGCAACAAACTAAGCCCAATCACTTTAAAATTACAAAAAAATGCTAAAAATCATAACAAACTATACCAGAATCACCTAAATTACTTCGGCTACCGTAAATCACCCCCAACTATCCCTTACCACAACAAACCAAACCATATCATCTTAAAATTACAAAAAAAGGTGTACAAATCATAACAAACTATGTCAGACTCACCTAAATTACTTCGGCTACTCTAAATCATCACCAACTAACCCTTACCACAACAAACTAAACCCAATCACTTTTAAATTACAAAAAATATGCTACTAACCATAGCAAAGTATGCCAAACTCACCTAAATTATTTCGGCTACCATAAATCATCACCAACTAACCCTTACCACAACAAACTAAACCCAATCACTTTTAAATTACAAAAAAATGCTACTAACCATAGCAAACTATGCCAAATTCACCTAAATTACTTCGGCTATCAAAAATCACCCCAACTACACTTTACAGCAACAAACTAAGCCCAATCACTTTAAAATTACAAAAAAATATTAAAAATCATAACAAACTATACTAGAATCACCTAAATTACTTCGGCTACCGTAAATCACCCCCAACTATCCCTTACCACAACAAACCAAACCATATCAGCTTAAAATTACAAAAAAAGGTGTACAAATCATAACAAACTATGCCAGACTCACCTAAATTACTACGGCTACTCTAAATCATTACCAACTAACCGTTATCACAACAAACTAAACCAAATCACTTTTAAATTCCAAAAAAATGCTAGTACCCATAGCAAACTATGCCAACTCACCTCAATTACTTCGGCTACCATAAATCATCACCAACTAACCCTTACCACAACAAACTAAACCCAATCACTTTTAAATTACAAAAAAATGCTACTAACCATAGCAAACTTTGCCAAACTCACCTAAATTACTTCGGCTATCAAAAATCAGCCCCAACTACACTTTACAGCAACAAACTACAATGCTAAAATGCTAAAAATCATAACAAACTATACCAGAATTACCTAAATTACTTCGGATACCGTAAATCACCCCCAACTATCCCTTACCACAACAAACCAAACCATATCATCTTAAAATTACGAAAAAAGGTTTACAAATCATAACAAACTATGCCAGACTCACCTAAATTACTTCGGCTACTCTAAATCATCACCAACTAACCCTTACCACAACAAACTATACCCAATCACTTTTAAATTACAAAAAAATGCTACTAACCATAGCAAACTATGCCAAACTCACCTAAATTACTTCGGCTATCAAAAATCACCCCCAACTACACTTTACAGCAACAAACTAAGCCCAATCACTTTAAAATTACAAAAAAATGCTAAAAATCATAACAAACTATACCAGAATCACCTAAATTACTTTGGCTACCGTAAATCACCCATAACTATCCCTTACCACAACAAACCAAACCATATCATCTTAAAATTACAAAAAAAGGTGTACAAATCATAACAAACTATGCCAGACTCACCTAAATTACTTCGGCTACTCTAAATCATCACCAACTAACCCTTACCACAACAAACTAAACCCAATCACATTTAAATTACAAAAAAATAATACTAACCATAGCAAACTATGCCAAACTCACTTAAATTACTTCGGCTACTATAAATCATCACCAACTAACCCTTACCACAACAAACTAAACCCAATCACTTTTAAATTACAAAAAAATGCTACTAACCATAGCAAACTATGCCAAACTCACCTAAATTACTTCGGCTATCAAAAATCACCCCCAACTACACTTTACAGCAACAAACTAAGCCCAATCACTTTAAAATTACAAAAAAATGCTAAAAATCATAACAAACTATACCAGAATAACCTAAATTACTTCTGCTACCGTAAATCAGCCCCAACTATCCCTTACCACAACAAACCAAACCATATCATCTTAAAATTCAAAAAAAGGTGTACAAATCATAACGAACTATGCCAGACTCACCGAAATTACTTCGGCTACTCTAAATCATCACCAACTAACCCTTATCACAACAAACTAAACCCAATCACTTTTAAATTACAAAAAAATGCTACTAACCATAGCAAACTATGCCAAACTCACCTAAATTACTTCGGCTATCAAAAATCACCCCCAACTATACTTTACAGCAACAAACTAAGCCCAATCACTTTAAAATTACAAAAAAATGCTAAAAATCATAACAAACTATACCAGAATCACCTAAATTACTTCGGCTACCGTAAATCACCCCCAACTATCCCTTACCACAACAAACCAAACCATATCATCTTAAAATTACAAAAAAAGGTGTACAAATCATAACAAACTATGTCAGACTCACCTAAATTACTTCGGCTACTCTAAATCATCACCAACTAACCCTTACCACAACAAACTAAACCCAATCACTTTTAAATTACAAATAATATGCTACTAACCATAGCAAAGTATGCCAAACTCACCTAAATTATTTCGGCTACCATAAATCATCACCAACTAACCCTTACCACAACAAACTAAACCCAATCACTTTTAAATTACAAAAAAATGCTACTAACCATAGCAAACTATGCCAAATTCACCTAAATTACTTCGGCTATCAAAAATCACCCCAACTACACTTTACAGCAACAAACTAAGCCCAATCACTTTAAAATTACAAAAAAATATTAAAAATCATAACAAACTATACTAGAATCACCTAAATTACTTCGGCTACCGTAAATCACCCCCAACTATCCCTTACCACAACAAACCAAACCATATCAGCTTAAAATTACAAAAAAAGGTGTACAAATCATAACAAACTATGCCAGACTCACCTAAATTACTACGGCTACTCTAAATCATTACCAACTAACCGTTATCACAACAAACTAAACCAAATCACTTTTAAATTCCAAAAAAATGCTAGTACCCATAGCAAACTATGCCAACTCACCTCAATTACTTCGGCTACCATAAATCATCACCAACTAACCCTTACCACAACAAACTAAACCCAATCACTTTTAAATTACAAAAAAATGCTACTAACCATAGCAAACTTTGCCAAACTCACCTAAATTACTTCGGCTATCAAAAATCAGCCCCAACTACACTTTACAGCAACAAACTACAATGCTAAAATGCTAAAAATCATAACAAACTATACCAGAATTACCTAAATTACTTCGGATACCGTAAATCACCCCCAACTATCCCTTACCACAACAAACCAAACCATATCATCTTAAAATTACGAAAAAAGGTTTACAAATCATAACAAACTATGCCAGACTCACCTAAATTACTTCGGCTACTCTAAATCATCACCAACTAACCCTTACCACAACAAACTATACCCAATCACTTTTAAATTACAAAAAAATGCTACTAACCATAGCAAACTATGCCAAACTCACCTAAATTACTTCGGCTATCAAAAATCACCCCCAACTACACTTTACAGCAACAAACTAAGCCCAATCACTTTAAAATTACAAAAAAATGCTAAAAATCATAACAAACTATACCAGAATCACCTAAATTACTTTGGCTACCGTAAATCACCCATAACTATCCCTTACCACAACAAACCAAACCATATCATCTTAAAATTACAAAAAAAGGTGTACAAATCATAACAAACTATGCCAGACTCACCTAAATTACTTCGGCTACTCTAAATCATCACCAACTAACCCTTACCACAACAAACTAAACCCAATCACATTTAAATTACAAAAAAATAATACTAACCATAGCAAACTATGCCAAACTCACCTAAATTACTTCGGCTACTATAAATCATCACCAACTAACCCTTACCACAACAAACTAAACCCAATCACTTTTAAATTACAAAAAAATGCTACTAACCATAGCAAACTATGCCAAACTCACCTAAATTACTTCGGCTATCAAAAATCACCCCCAACTACACTTTACAGCAACAAACTAAGCCCAATCACTTTAAAATTACAAAAAAATGCTAAAAATCATAACAAACTATACCAGAATAACCTAAATTACTTCTGCTACCGTAAATCAGCCCCAACTATCCCTTACCACAACAAACCAAACCATATCATCTTAAAATTCAAAAAAAGGTGTACAAATCATAACGAACTATGCCAGACTCACCGAAATTACTTCGGCTACTCTAAATCATCACCAACTAACCCTTATCACAACAAACTAAACCCAATCACTTTTAAATTACAAAAAAATGCTACTAACCATAGCAAACTATGCCAAACTCACCTAAATTACTTCGGCTATCAAAAATCACCCCAACTATACTTTACAGCAACAAACTAAGCCCAATCACTTTAAAATTACAAAAAAACGCTAAAAATCATAACAAACTATACCAGAATCACCTAAATTACTTCGGCTACCGTAAATCACCCCCAACTATCCCTTACCACAACAAACCAAACCATATCATCTTAAAATTACAAAAAAAGGTGTACAAATCATAACTAACTATGTCAGACTCACCTAAATTACTTCTGCTACTCTAAATCATCACCAACTAACCCTTACCACAACAAACTAAACCCAATCACTTTTAAATTACAAAAAATATGCTACTAACCATAGCAAAGTATGCCAAACTCACCTAAATTATTTCGGCTACCATAAATCATCACCAACTAACCCTTACCACAACAAACTAAACCCAATCACTTTTAAATTACAAAAAAATGCTACTAACCATAGCAAACTATGCCAAATTCACCTAAATTACTTCGGCTATCAAAAATCACCCCAACTACACTTTACAGCAACAAACTAAGCCCAATCACTTTAAAATTACAAAAAAATATTAAAAATCATAACAAACTATACTAGAATCACCTAAATTACTTCGGCTACCGTAAATCACCCCCAACTATCCCTTACCACAACAAACCAAACCATATCAGCTTAAAATTACAAAAAAACGGTGTACAAATCATAACAAACTATGCCAGACTCACCTAAATTACTACGGCTACTCTAAATCATTACCAACTAACCGTTACCACAACAAACTAAACCCAATCACTTTTAAATTCCAAAAAAATGCTAGTAACCATAGCAAACTATGCCAACTCACCTCAATTACTTCGGCTACCATAAATCATCACCAACTAACCCTTACCACAACAAACTAAACCCAATCACTTTTAAATTACAAAAAAATGCTACTAACCATAGCAAACTATGCCAAACTCACCTAAATTACTTCGGCTATCAAAAATCAGCCCCAACTACATTTTACAGCAACAAACTACAATGCTAAAATGCTAAAAATCATTACAAACTATACCAGAATTACCTAAATTACTTCGGATACCGTAAATCACCCCCAACTATCCCTTACCACAACAAACCAAACCATATCATCTTAAAATTACGAAAAAAGGTTTACAAATCATAACAAACTATGCCAGACTCACCTAAATTACTTCGGCTACTCTAAATCATCACCAACTAACCCTTACCACAACAAACTAAACCCAATCACTTTTAAATTACAAAAAAATGCTACTAACCATAGCAAACTATGCCAAACTCACCTAAATTACTTCGGCTATTAAAAATCACCCCCAACTACACTTTACAGCAACAAACTAAGCCCAATCACTTTAAAATTAGAAAAAAATGCTAAAAATCATAACAAACTATACCAGAATCACCTAAATTACTTCGGCTACCGTAAATCACCCATAACTATCCCTTACCACAACAAACCAAACCATATCATCTTAAAATTACAAAAAAAGGTGTACAAATCATAACAAACTATGCCAGACTCACCTAAATTACTTCGGCTACTCTAAATCATCACCAACTAACCCTTACCAAAACAAACTAAACCCAATCACATTTAAATTACAAAAAAATGATACTAACCATAGCAAACTATTGCAAACTCACCTATATTACGTCGGCTATCAAAAATCACCCCCAACTACACTTTACAGCAACAAACTAAGCCCAATCATTTTAAAATTACAAAAAAATGCTAAAAATCATAACAAACTATACCAGAATCACCTAAATTACTTTGGCTACCGTAAATCACCCATAACTATCCCTTACCACAACAAACCAAACCATATCATCTTAAAATTACAAAAAAAGGTGTACAAATCATAACAAACTATGCCAGACTCACCTAAATTACTTCGGCTACTCTAAATCATCACCAACTAACCCTTACCACAACAAACTAAACCCAATCACATTTAAATTACAAAAAAATAATACTAACCATAGCAAACTATGCCAAACTCACCTAAATTACTTCGGCTACTATAAATCATCACCAACTAACCCTTACCACAACAAACTAAACCCAATCACTTTTAAATTACAAAAAAATGCTACTAACCATAGCAAACTATGCCAAACTCACCTAAATTACTTCGGCTATCAAAAATCACCCCCAACTACACTTTACAGCAACAAACTAAGCCCAATCACTTTAAAATTACAAAAAAATGCTAAAAATCATAACAAACTATACCAGAATAACCTAAATTACTTCTGCTACCGTAAATCAGCCCCAACTATCCCTTACCACAACAAACCAAACCATATCATCTTAAAATTCAAAAAAAGGTGTACAAATCATAACGAACTATGCCAGACTCACCGAAATTACTTCGGCTACTCTAAATCATCACCAACTAACCCTTATCACAACAAACTAAACCCAATCACTTTTAAATTACAAAAAAATGCTACTAACCATAGCAAACTATGCCAAACTCACCTAAATTACTTCGGCTATCAAAAATCACCCCAACTATACTTTACAGCAACAAACTAAGCCCAATCACTTTAAAATTACAAAAAAACGCTAAAAATCATAACAAACTATACCAGAATCACCTAAATTACTTCGGCTACCGTAAATCACCCCCAACTATCCCTTACCACAACAAACCAAACCATATCATCTTAAAATTACAAAAAAAGGTGTACAAATCATAACTAACTATGTCAGACTCACCTAAATTACTTCTGCTACTCTAAATCATCACCAACTAACCCTTACCACAACAAACTAAACCCAATCACTTTTAAATTACAAAAAATATGCTACTAACCATAGCAAAGTATGCCAAACTCACCTAAATTATTTCGGCTACCATAAATCATCACCAACTAACCCTTACCACAACAAACTAAACCCAATCACTTTTAAATTACAAAAAAATGCTACTAACCATAGCAAACTATGCCAAATTCACCTAAATTACTTCGGCTATCAAAAATCACCCCAACTACACTTTACAGCAACAAACTAAGCCCAATCACTTTAAAATTACAAAAAAATATTAAAAATCATAACAAACTATACTAGAATCACCTAAATTACTTCGGCTACCGTAAATCACCCCCAACTATCCCTTACCACAACAAACCAAACCATATCAGCTTAAAATTACAAAAAAACGGTGTACAAATCATAACAAACTATGCCAGACTCACCTAAATTACTACGGCTACTCTAAATCATTACCAACTAACCGTTACCACAACAAACTAAACCCAATCACTTTTAAATTCCAAAAAAATGCTAGTAACCATAGCAAACTATGCCAACTCACCTCAATTACTTCGGCTACCATAAATCATCACCAACTAACCCTTACCACAACAAACTAAACCCAATCACTTTTAAATTACAAAAAAATGCTACTAACCATAGCAAACTATGCCAAACTCACCTAAATTACTTCGGCTATCAAAAATCAGCCCCAACTACATTTTACAGCAACAAACTACAATGCTAAAATGCTAAAAATCATTACAAACTATACCAGAATTACCTAAATTACTTCGGATACCGTAAATCACCCCCAACTATCCCTTACCACAACAAACCAAACCATATCATCTTAAAATTACGAAAAAAGGTTTACAAATCATAACAAACTATGCCAGACTCACCTAAATTACTTCGGCTACTCTAAATCATCACCAACTAACCCTTACCACAACAAACTAAACCCAATCACTTTTAAATTACAAAAAAATGCTACTAACCATAGCAAACTATGCCAAACTCACCTAAATTACTTCGGCTATTAAAAATCACCCCCAACTACACTTTACAGCAACAAACTAAGCCCAATCACTTTAAAATTAGAAAAAAATGCTAAAAATCATAACAAACTATACCAGAATCACCTAAATTACTTCGGCTACCGTAAATCACCCATAACTATCCCTTACCACAACAAACCAAACCATATCATCTTAAAATTACAAAAAAAGGTGTACAAATCATAACAAACTATGCCAGACTCACCTAAATTACTTCGGCTACTCTAAATCATCACCAACTAACCCTTACCAAAACAAACTAAACCCAATCACATTTAAATTACAAAAAAATGATACTAACCATAGCAAACTATTGCAAACTCACCTATATTACGTCGGCTATCAAAAATCACCCCCAACTACACTTTACAGCAACAAACTAAGCCCAATCATTTTAAAATTACAAAAAAATGCTAAAAATCATAACAAACTATACCAGAATCACCTAAATTACTTCGGCTACCGTAAATCACCCCCAACTATCCTTTACCACAACAAACCTAACCATATCATTTTAAAATTACAAAAAAAGGTGAACAAATTATAACAAACTATGCCAGACTCACCTAAATTACTTCGGCTACTCTAAATCATCACCAACTAACCCTTACCACAACAAACTAAACCCAATCACTTTAAAATTACAAAAAAATGCTAAAAATCATAACAAACTATACCAGAATCACCTAAATTACTTCGGCTACCGTAAATCACCCCCAACTATCCCTTACCACAACAAACCAAACCATATCATCTTAAAATTACAAAAAAATTGTACAAATCATAACAAACTATGCCAGACTCAACTAAATTATTTCGGCTACTCTAAATCATCACCAACTAACCCTTACCACAACAAACTAAACCCAATCACATTTAAATTACAAAAAAATGATACTAACCATAGCAAACTATGCCAAACTCACCTAAATTACTTCGGCTACCATAAATCATCACCAACTTACCCTTACCACAACAAACTAAGCCCAATCACAAAATCATAACAAACTATACTAGAATCACCTAAATTACTTCGGCTACCGTAAATCACCCCCAACTATCCCTTACCACAACAAACCAAACCATATCAGCTTAAAATTACAAAAAAACGGTGTACAAATCATAACAAACTATGCCAGACTCACCTAAATTACTACGGCTACTCTAAATCATTACCAACTAACCGTTACCACAACAAACTAAACCCAATCACTTTTAAATTCCAAAAAAATGCTAGTAACCATAGCAAACTATGCCAACTCACCTCAATTACTTCGGCTACCATAAATCATCACCAACTAACCCTTACCACAACAAACTAAACCCAATCACTTTTAAATTACAAAAAAATGCTACTAACCATAGCAAACTATGCCAAACTCACCTAAATTACTTCGGCTATCAAAAATCAGCCCCAACTACATTTTACAGCAACAAACTACAATGCTAAAATGCTAAAAATCATTACAAACTATACCAGAATTACCTAAATTACTTCGGATACCGTAAATCACCCCCAACTATCCCTTACCACAACAAACCAAACCATATCATCTTAAAATTACGAAAAAAGGTTTACAAATCATAACAAACTATGCCAGACTCACCTAAATTACTTCGGCTACTCTAAATCATCACCAACTAACCCTTACCACAACAAACTAAACCCAATCACTTTTAAATTACAAAAAAATGCTACTAACCATAGCAAACTATGCCAAACTCACCTAAATTACTTCGGCTATTAAAAATCACCCCCAACTACACTTTACAGCAACAAACTAAGCCCAATCACTTTAAAATTAGAAAAAAATGCTAAAAATCATAACAAACTATACCAGAATCACCTAAATTACTTCGGCTACCGTAAATCACCCATAACTATCCCTTACCACAACAAACCAAACCATATCATCTTAAAATTACAAAAAAAGGTGTACAAATCATAACAAACTATGCCAGACTCACCTAAATTACTTCGGCTACTCTAAATCATCACCAACTAACCCTTACCAAAACAAACTAAACCCAATCACATTTAAATTACAAAGAAATGATACTAACCATAGCAAACTATTGCAAACTCACCTATATTACGTCGGCTATCAAAAATCACCCCCAACTACACTTTACAGCAACAAACTAAGCCCAATCATTTTAAAATTACAAAAAAATGCTAAAAATCATAACAAACTATACCAGAATCACCTAAATTACTTCGGCTACCGTAAATCACCCCCAACTATCCTTTACCACAACAAACCTAACCATATCATTTTAAAATTACAAAAAAAGGTGAACAAATTATAACAAACTATGCCAGACTCACCTAAATTACTTCGGCTACTCTAAATCATCACCAACTAACCCTTACCACAACAAACTAAACCCAATCACTTTAAAATTACAAAAAAATGCTAAAAATCATAACAAACTATACCAGAATCACCTAAATTACTTCGGCTACCGTAAATCACCCCCAACTATCCCTTACCACAACAAACCAAACCATATCATCTTAAAATTACAAAAAAATTGTACAAATCATAACAAACTATGCCAGACTCAACTAAATTATTTCGGCTACTCTAAATCATCACCAACTAACCCTTACCACAACAAACTAAACCCAATCACATTTAAATTACAAAAAAATGATACTAACCATAGCAAACTATGCCAAACTCACCTAAATTACTTCGGCTACCATAAATCATCACCAACTTACCCTTACCACAACAAACTAAGCCCAATCACTTTAAAATTACAAAAAAATGCTACTAACCATAGCAAACTATGCCAAACTCACCTAAATTACTACGACTACCATAAATCATCACCAACTAACCCTTACCACAACAAACTAAACCCAATCATTTTTAAATTACAAAAAATGCTACTAACCATAGCAAACTATGCCAAACTCACCTATATTACTTCGGATATCAAAAATCACCCCTAACTACACTTTACAGCAACAAACTAAACCCAATCACTTTAAAATTACAAAAAAATGCTAAAAATCATAACAAACTATACCAGAATCACCTAAATTACTTCGGCTACCGTAAATCACCCCCAACTATCCCTTACCACAACAAACCAAACCATATCATCTTGAAATTACAAAAAAAGGTGTACAAATCATAACAAACTATGCCAGACTCACCTATATTACTTCGGCTACTCTAAATCTTCACCAACTAACCCTTACCACAACAAACTAAACCCAATCACTTTTAAATTACAAAAAAATGCTACCCCTACCCTTACCAAAACAAACTAAACCCAATCACATTTAAATTACAAAAAAATGATACTAACCATAGCAAACTATTGCAAACTCACCTATATTACGTCGGCTATCAAAAATCACCCCCAACTACACTTTACAGCAACAAACTAAGCCCAATCATTTTAAAATTACAAAAAAATGCTAAAAATCATAACAAACTATACCAGAATCACCTAAATTACTTCGGCTACCGTAAATCACCCCCAACTATCCTTTACCACAACAAACCTAACCATATCATTTTAAAATTACAAAAAAAGGTGAACAAATTATAACAAACTATGCCAGACTCACCTAAATTACTTCGGCTACTCTAAATCATCACCAACTAACCCTTACCACAACAAACTAAACCCAATCACTTTAAAATTACAAAAAAATGCTAAAAATCATAACAAACTATACCAGAATCACCTAAATTACTTCGGCTACCGTAAATCACCCCCAACTATCCCTTACCACAACAAACCAAACCATATCATCTTAAAATTACAAAAAAATTGTACAAATCATAACAAACTATGCCAGACTCAACTAAATTATTTCGGCTACTCTAAATCATCACCAACTAACCCTTACCACAACAAACTAAACCCAATCACATTTAAATTACAAAAAAATGATACTAACCATAGCAAACTATGCCAAACTCACCTAAATTACTTCGGCTACCATAAATCATCACCAACTTACCCTTACCACAACAAACTAAGCCCAATCACTTTAAAATTACAAAAAAATGCTACTAACCATAGCAAACTATGCCAAACTCACCTAAATTACTTCGGCTATCTGGAATAGTTGTTCTGATTTTTAGCATTTTTTTGTAATTTTAAAGTGATTAGGCTTAGTTTGTTGCTGTAAAGTGTAGTTGGGGGTGATTTTTGATAGCCGAAGTAATTTATTTGAGTTTGGCATAGTTTGCTATGGTTAGTAGCATTTTTTTTGTAATTTAAAAGTGATTGGGTTTAGTTTGTTGTGGTAAGGGTTAGTTGGTGATGATTTATGGTAGCCGAAGTAATTTAGGTGAGTTTGGCATAGTTTGCCATGGTTAGGAGCATTTTTTGTAATTTAAAAGTGATTGGGTTTAGTTTGTTGTGGTAAGGGTTAGTTGGTGATGATTTAGAGTAGCCGAAGTATTTTAGGTGAGTCTGGCATAGTTTGTTATGATTTGTACACCTTTTTTTGTAATTTTAAAATGATATGGTTTGGTTTGTTGTGGTAAGGGATAGTTGGGGGTGATTTACGGTAGCCGAAGTAATTTAGGTGATTCTGGTATAGTTTGTTATGATTTTTAGCATTTTTTTGTAATTTTAAAGTGATTGGGCTTAGTTTGTTGCTGTAAAGTGTAGTTGGGGGTGATTTTTGATAGCCGAAGAAATTAGGTTAGTTTGGCATAGTTTGCTATGGTTAGTAGCATTTTTTTGTAATTTAAAAGTGATTGGGTTTAGTTTGTTGTGGTAAGGTTTAGTTGGTGATGATTTAGAGTAGCCGAAATAATTTAGGTGAGTCTGGCATAGTTTGTTATGATTTGTACACCTTTTTTGTAATTTTAAGATGATATGGTTTGGTTTGTTGTGGTAAAGGATAGTTGGGGGTGATTTACGGTAACCGAAGTAATTTAGGTGATTCTGGTATAGTTTGTTATGATTTTTAGCATTTTTTTGTAATTTTAAAGTGATTGGGCTTAGTTTGTTGCTGTAAAGTGTAGTTGGGGGTGATTTTTGATAACCGAAGTAATTTAGGTTAGTTTGGCATAGTTTGCTATGGTTAGTAGCATTTTTTTGTTATTTAAAAGTGATTGGGTTTAGTTTGTTGTGGTAAGGGTTAGTTGGTGATGATTTATGGTAGCCGAAGTAATTTAGGTGAGTTTGGCATGGTTTGCTATGGTTAGTAGCATTTTTTTGTAATTTAAAAGTGATTGGGTTTAGTTTGTTGTGGTAAGGGTTAGTTGGTGAAGATTTAGAGTAGCCGAAGTAATATAGGTGAGTCTGGCATAGTTTGTTATGATTTGTACACCTTTTTTTGTAATTTCAAGATGATATGGTTTGGTTTGTTGTGGTAAGGGATAGTTGGGGGTGATTTACGGTAGCCGAAGTAATTTAGGTGATTCTGGTATAGTTTGTTATGATTTTTAGCATTTTTTTGTAATTTTAAAGTGATTGGGTTTAGTTTGTTGCTGTAAAGTGTAGTTAGGGGTGATTTTTGATATCCGAAGTAATATAGGTGAGTTTGGCATAGTTTGCTATGGTTAGTAGCATTTTTTTGTAATTTAAAAATGATTGGGTTTAGTTTGTTGTGGTAAGGGTTAGTTGGTGATGATTTATAGTAGTCGTAGTAATTTAGGTGAGTTTGGCATAGTTTGCTATGGTTAGTAGCATTTTTTTGTAATTTAAAAATGATTGGGTTTAGTTTGTTGTGGTAAGGGTTAGTTGGTGATGATTTATAGTAGTCGTAGTAATTTAGGTGAGTTTGGCATAGTTTGCTATAATTAGTAGCATTTTTTTGTAATTTAAAAGTGATTGGGTTTAGTTTGTTGTGGTAAGGGTTAGTTGGTGATGATTTAGAGTAGCCGAAGTAATTTAGGTGAGTCTGGCATAGTTTGTTATGATTTGTACACCTTTTTTTGTAATTTCAAGAAGATATGGTTTGGTTTGTTGTGGTAAGGGATAGTTGGGGGTGATTTACGGTAGCCGAAGTAATTTAGGTGATTCTGGTATAGTTTGTTATGATTTTTAGCATTTTTTTGTAATTTTAAAGTGATTGGGCTTAGTTTGTTGCTGTAAAGTGTTGTTGGGGATGATTTTTGATAGCCGAAGTAATTTAGGTGAGTTTGGCATAGTTTGCTATGGTTAGTAGCATTTTTTTGTAATTTAAAAGTGATTGGGTTTAGTTTGTTGTGGTAAGGGTTCGTTGGTGATGATTTATGGTAGCCGAAGTAATTTAGGTGAGTTTGGCATAGTTTGCTATAATTAGTAGCATTTTTTTGTAATTTAAAAGTGATTGGGTTTAGTTTGTTGTGGTAAGGGTTAGTTGGTGATGATTTAGAGTAGCCGAAGTAATTTAGGTGAGTCTGGCATAGTTTGTTATGATTTGTACATCTTTTTTTGTAATCTTAAGATGATATGGTTTGGTTTGTTGTGGTAAAGGATAGTTGGGGGTGATTTACGATAGCCGAAGTAATTTAGGTAATTCTGGTATAGTTTGTTATGATTTTTAGCATTTTTTTGTAATTTTAAAGTGATTGGGCTTAGTTTGTTGCTGTAAAGTGTAGTTGGGGATGATTTTTGATAGCCGAAGTAATTTAGGTGAGTTTGGCATAGTTTGCTATGGTTAGTAGAATTTTTTTGTAATTTAAAAGTGATTGGGTTTAGTTTGTTGATGTAAGGGTTAGTTGGTGATGATTTAGAGTAGCCGAAGTAATTTAAGTGAGTCTGGCATAGTTTGTTATGATTTGTACACCTTTTTTTGTAATTTTAAGATGATATGGTTTAGTTTGTTGTGGTAAAGGATAGTTGGGGGTGATTTACGGTAGCCGAAGTAATTTAGGTGATTCTGGTATAGTTTATTATGATTTTTAGCATTTTTTTGTAATTTTAAAGTTATTGGGCTTAGGTTGTTGCTGTAAAGTGTAGTTACGGGTGATTTTTGATAGCCGAAGTAATTTAGGTGAGTATGGCATAGTTTGCTATGGTTAGTAGCATTTTTTTGTAATTTAAAAGTGATTGGGTTTAGTTTGTTGTGGTAAGGGTTAGTTGGTGATGTGTTATCGTAGCCGAAGTAATTTAGGTGAGTTTGGCATAGTTTGCTATGATTAGTAGCATTTTTTTGTAATTTAAAATTGATTGGGTTTAGTTTGTTGTGGTAAGAGTTAGTTGGTGATGATTTTTGGTAGCCGAAGTAATTTAGGAGAGTTTGGCATAGTTTGCTATGGTTAGTAGCATTTTTTTGTAATTTAAAAGTGATTGGGTTTAGTTTGTTGTGGTAAGGGTTAGTTGGTGATGATTTAGAGTAGCCGAAGTAATTTAGGTGAGTCTGGCATAGTTTGTTATGATTTGTACACCTTTTTTTGTAATTTTAAGATGATATGGTTGGGTTTGTTGCGGTAAGGCATAGTTGGGGGTGATTTACGGTAGCCGAAGTAATTTAGGTGATTCTGGTATAGTTTGTTATGATTTTTAGCATTTTTTTGTAATTTTAAAGTGATTGGGCTTAGTTTGTTGCTGTAAAGTGTAGTTGGGGGTGATTTTTGATAGCCGAAGTAATTTAGGTGAGTTTGGCATAGTTTGCTATGGTTAGTAGCATTTTTTTGTCATTTAAAAGTGATTGGGTTTAGTTTGTTGTGGTAAGGGTTAGTTGGTGATGATTTAGAGTAGCCGAAGTAATTTAGGTGAGTCTGGCATAGTTTGTTATGATTTGTACACCTTTTTTTGTAATTTTAAGATGATATGGTTTGGTTTATTGTGGTAAGGGATAGTTGGGGGTGACTTACTGTAGCCGAAGTAATTTAGGTGATTCTGGTATAGTTTGTTATAATTTTTAGCATTTTTTTTTATTTTAAAGTGATTGGGCTTAGTTTGTTGCAGTAAAGTGTAGTTGGGGGTGATTTTTGATAGCCGAAGTAATTTAGGTGAGTTTGGCATAGTTTGCTAAGGTTAGTAGCATTTTTTTGTAATTTAAAAGTGATTGGGTTTAGTTTGTTTTGGTAAGGGTTAGTTGGTGATGATTTAGAGTAGCCGAAGTAATTTAGGTGAGTTTAGCATAGTTTGCTATGGTTAGTAGCATTTTTTTGTAATTTAAAAGTGATTGGGTTTACTTTGTTGTGGTAAGGGTTATTTGGTGATGATTTAGAGTATCCGAAGTAATTTAGGTGAGTCTGGCATAGTTTGTTATGATTTGTACACCTTTTTTTGTAATTTTAAGATGATATGGTTGGGTTTGTTGTGGTAAGGTATAGTTGGGGGTGATTTACGGCAGCCGAAGTAATTTTGGTGATTCTGGTATAGTTTGTTATGATTTTTAGCATTTTTTTGTAATTTTAAAGTGATTGGGCTTAGTTTGTTGCTGTAAAGTGTAGTTGGGGGTGATTTTTGATAGCCGAAGTAATTTAGTTGAGTTTGGCATAGTTTGCTATGGTTAGTAGCATTTTTTTGTAATTTAAAAGTGATTGGGTTTAGTTTGTTGTGGTAAGGGTTAGTTGGTGATGATTTACGGTAGCCGAAGTAATTTAGGTGATTCTGGTATAGTTTATTATGATTTTTAGCATTTTTTTGTAATTTTAAAATGATTGGGCTTAGTTTGTTGCTGTAAAATGTAGTTGGGGGTGATTTTTGATAGCCGAAGTAATTTAGGTGAGTATGGCATAGTTTGCTATGGTTAGTAGCATTTTTTTGTAATTTAAAAGTGATTGGGTTTAGTTTGTTGTGGTAAGGGTTAGTTGGTGATGTGTTATCGTAGCCGAAGTAATTTAGGTGAGTTTGGCATAGTTTGCTATGGTTAGAAGCATTTTTTTGTAATTTAAAAGTGATTGGGTTTAGTTTGTTGTGGTCAGGGTTAGTTGGTGATGATTTATGGTAGCCGAAGTAATTTAGGTGAGTTTGGCATAGTTTGCTATGGTTAGTAGCATTTTTTTGTAATTTAAAAGTGATTGGGTTTAGTTTGTTGTGGTAAGGGTTAGTTGGTGATGATTTATGGTAGCCGAAGTAATTTAGGTGAGTTTTTTGGCATAGTTTGCTATGGTTAGTAGCATTTTTGTGTAATTTAAAAGTGATTGGGTTTAGTTTGTTGTGGTAAGGGTTAGTTGGTGATGATTTAGAGTAGCCGAAGTAATTTAGGTGAGTCTGGCATAGTTTGTTATGATTTGTACACCTTTTTTTGTAATTTTAAAATGATATGGTTTGGTTTGTTGCGGTGAGGGATAGTTGGGGGTGATTTACGGTAGCCGAAGTAATTTAGGTGATTCTGGTATAGTTTGTTATGATTTTTAGCATTTTTTTGTAATTTTAAAGTGATTGGGCTTAGTTTGTTGCTGTAAAGTGTAGATGGGGGTGATTTTTGATAGCCGAAGTAATTTAGGTGAGTTTGGCATAGTTTGCTATGGTTAGTAGCATTTTTTTGTAATTTAAAAATGATTGTGTTTAGTTTGTTGTGGTAAGGGTTAGTTGGTGATGATTTATGTTAGCCGAAGTAATTTAGGTGAGATTGGCATAGTTTGCTATTGTTAGTAGCATTTTTTTGTAATTTAAAAGTGATTGGGTTTAGTTTGTTGTGGTAAGGGTTAGTTGGTGATGATTTAGAGTAGCCGAAGTAATTTTGGTGAGTCTGGCATAGTTTGTTATGAATTGTACACCTTTTTTTGTAACTTTTAGATGATATGGTTTGGTTTGTTGTGGTAAGGGATAGTTGGGAGTGACTTACGGTAGCCGAAGTAATTTGGGTAATTCTGGTATAGTTTGTTATGATTTTTAGCATTTTTTTTTATTTTAAAGTGATTGGGCTTAGTTTGTTGCTGTAAAGTGTAGTTGGGGGTGATTTTTGATAGCCGAAGTAATTTAGGTGAGTTTGGCATAGTTTGCTATGGTTAGTAGCATTTTTTTGTAATTTAAAAGTGATTGGGTTTAGTTTGTTGTGGTAAGGGTTAGTTGGTGATGATTTATGGTAGCCGAAGTAATTTAGGTGAGTTTTTTGGCATAGTTTGCTATGGTTAGTAGCATTTTTGTGTAATTTAAAAGTGATTGGGTTTAGTTTGTTGTGGTAAGGGTTAGTTGGTGATGATTTAGAGTAGCCGAAGTAATTTAGGTGAGTCTGGCATAGTTTGTTATGATTTGTACACCTTTTTTTGTAATTTTAAAATGATATGGTTTGGTTTGTTGCGGTGAGGGATAGTTGGGGGTGATTTACGGTAGCCGAAGTAATTTAGGTGATTCTGGTATAGTTTGTTATGATTTTTAGCATTTTTTTGTAATTTTAAAGTGATTGGGCTTAGTTTGTTGCTGTAAAGTGTAGATGGGGGTGATTTTTGATAGCCGAAGTAATTTAGGTGAGTTTGGCATAGTTTGCTATGGTTAGTAGCATTTTTTTGTAATTTAAAAATGATTGTGTTTAGTTTGTTGTGGTAAGGGTTAGTTGGTGATGATTTATGTTAGCCGAAGTAATTTAGGTGAGATTGGCATAGTTTGCTATTGTTAGTAGCATTTTTTTGTAATTTAAAAGTGATTGGGTTTAGTTTGTTGTGGTAAGGGTTAGTTGGTGATGATTTAGAGTAGCCGAAGTAATTTTGGTGAGTCTGGCATAGTTTGTTATGAATTGTACACCTTTTTTTGTAACTTTTAGATGATATGGTTTGGTTTGTTGTGGTAAGGGATAGTTGGGAGTGACTTACGGTAGCCGAAGTAATTTGGGTAATTCTGGTATAGTTTGTTATGATTTTTAGCATTTTTTTTTATTTTAAAGTGATTGGGCTTAGTTTGTTGCTGTAAAGTGTAGTTGGGGGTGATTTTTGATAGCCGAAGTAATTTAGGTGAGTTTGGCATAGTTTGCTATGATTAGTAGCATTTTTTTGTAATTTAAAATTGATTGGGTTTAGTTTGTTGTGGTAAGAGTTAGTTGGTGATGATTTTTGGTAGCCGAAGTAATTTAGGAGAGTTTGGCATAGTTTGCTATGGCTAGTAGCATTTTTTTGTAATTTAAAAGTGATTGGGTTTAGTTTGTTGTAGTAAGGGTTAGTTGGTGATGATTTAGAGTAGCCGAAGTAATTTAGGTGAGTCTGGCATAGTTTGTTATGATTTGTACACCTTTTTTTGTAATTTTAAGATGATATGGTTGGGTTTGTTGCGGTAAGGCATAGTTGATGGTGATTTACGGTAGCCGAAGTAATTTAGGTGATTCTGGTATAGTTTGTTATGATTTTTAGCATTTTTTTGTAATTTTAAAGTGATTGCTCTTAGTTTGTTGCTGTAAAGTGTAGTTGGGGGTGATTTTTGATAGCCGAAGTAATTTAGGTGAGTTTGGCATAGTTTGCTATGGTTAGTAGCATTTTTTTGTCATTTAAAAGTGATTGGGTTTAGTTTGTTGTGGTAAGGGTTCGTTGGTGATGATTTAGAGTAGCCGAAGTAATTTAGGTGAGTCTGGCATAGTTTGTTATGATTTGTACACCTTTTTTTGTAATTTTAAGATGATATGGTTTGGTTTATTTTGGTAAGGGATAGTTGGGGGTGACTTACGGTAGCCGAAGTAATTTAGGTGATTCTGGTATAGTTTGTTATAATTTTTAGCATTTTTTTTTATTTTAAAGTGATTGGGCTTAGTTTGTTGCAGTAAAGTGTAGTTGGGGGTGATTTTTGATAGCCGAAGTAATTTAGGTGAGTTTGGCATAGTTTGCTAAGGTTAGTAGCATTTTTTTGTAATTTAAAAGTGATTGGGTTTAGTTTGTTTTGGTAAGGGTTAGTTGGTGATGATTTAGAGTAGCCGAAGTAATTTAGGTGAGTTTAGCATAGTTTGCTATGGTTAGTAGCATTTTTTTGTAATTTAAAAGTGATTGGGTTTAGTTTGTTGTGGTAAGGGTTATTTGGTGATGATTTAGAGTATCCGAAGTAATTTAGGTGAGTCTGGCATAGTTTGTTATGATTTGTACACCTTTTTTTGTAATTTTAAGATGATATGGTTGGGTTTGTTGTGGTAAGGTATAGTTGGGGGTGATTTACGGCAGCCGAAGTAATTTTGGTGATTCTGGTATAGTTTGTTATGATTTTTAGCATTTTTTTGTAATTTTAAAGTGATTGGGCTTAGTTTGTTGCTGTAAAGTGTAGTTGGGTGTGATTTTTGATAGCCGAAGTAATTTAGTTGAGTTTGGCATAGTTTGCTATGGTTAGTAGCATTTTTTTGTAATTTAAAAGTGATTGGGTTTAGTTTGTTGTGGTAAGGGTTAGTTGGTGATGATTTACGGTAGCCGAAGTAATTTAGGTGAGTTTGGCATAGTTTGCTATGGTTAGTAGCATTTTTTTGTAATTTAAAAGTGATTGGGTTTAGTTTGTTGTGGTAAGGGTTAGTTGGTGATGATTTATGGTAGCCGAAGTAATTTAGGTGAGTTTTTTGGCATAGTTTGCTATGGTTAGTAGCATTTTTGTGTAATTTAAAAGTGATTGGGTTTAGTTTGTTGTGGTAAGGGTTAGTTGGTGATGATTTAGAGTAGCCGAAGTAATTTAGGTGAGTCTGGCATAGTTTGTTATGGTTAGTAGCATTTTTTTGTAATTTAAAAGTGATTGGGTTTAGTTTGTTGTGGTAAGGGTTAGTTGGTGATGTGTTATCGTAGCCGAAGTAATTTAGGTGAGTTTGGCATAGTTTGCTATGGTTAGAAGCATTTTTTTGTAATTTAAAAGTGATTGGGTTTAGTTTGTTGTGGTCAGGGTTAGTTGGTGATGATTTATGGTAGCCGAAGTAATTTAGGTGAGTTTGGCATAGTTTGCTATGGTTAGTAGCATTTTTTTGTAATTTAAAAGTGATTGGGTTTAGTTTGTTGTGGTAAGGGTTAGTTGGTGATGATTTATGGTAGCCGAAGTAATTTAGGTGAGTTTTTTGGCATAGTTTGCTATGGTTAGTAGCATTTTTGTGTAATTTAAAAGTGATTGGGTTTAGTTTGTTGTGGTAAGGGTTAGTTGGTGATGATTTAGAGTAGCCGAAGTAATTTAGGTGAGTCTGGCATAGTTTGTTATGATTTGTACACCTTTTTTTGTAATTTTAAAATGATATGGTTTGGTTTGTTGCGGTGAGGGATAGTTGGGGGTGATTTACGGTAGCCGAAGTAATTTAGGTGATTCTGGTATAGTTTGTTATGATTTTTAGCATTTTTTTGTAATTTTAAAGTGATTGGGCTTATTTTGTTGCTGTAAAGTGTAGATGGGGGTGATTTTTGATAGCCGAAGTAATTTAGGTGAGTTTGGCATAGTTTGCTATGGTTAGTAGCATTTTTTTGTAATTTAAAAATGATTGTGTTTAGTTTGTTGTGGTAAGGGTTAGTTGGTGATGATTTATGTTAGCCGAAGTAATTTAGGTGAGATTGGCATAGTTTGCTATTGTTAGTAGCATTTTTTTGTAATTTAAAAGTGATTGGGTTTAGTTTGTTGTGGTAAGGGTTAGTTGGTGATGATTTAGAGTAGCCGAAGTAATTTTGGTGAGTCTGGCATAGTTTGTTATGAATTGTACACCTTTTTTTGTAACTTTTAAATGATATGGTTTGGTTTGTTGTGCTAAGGGATAGTTGGGAGTGACTTACGGTAGCCGAAGTAATTTGGGTAATTCTGGTATAGTTTGTTATGATTTTTAGCATTTTTTTTTATTTTAAAGTGATTGGGCTTAGTTTGTTGCTGTAAAGTGTAGTTGGGGGTGATTTTTGATAGCCGAAGTAATTTAGGTGAGTTTGGCATAGTTTGCTATGGTTAGTAGCATTTTTTTGTAATTTAAAAGTGATTGGGTTTAGTTTGTTGTGGTAAGGGTTAGTTGGTGATGATTTATGGTAGCCGAAGTAATTTAGGTGAGTTTTTTGGCATAGTTTGCTATGGTTAGTAGAATTTTTGTGTAATTTAAAAGTGATTGGGTTTAGTTTGTTGTGGTAAGGGTTAGTTGGTGATGATTTAGAGTAGCCGAAGTAATTTAGGTGAGTCTGGCATAGTTTGTTATGATTTGTACACCTTTTTTTGTAATTTTAAAATGATATGGTTTGGTTTGTTGCGGTGAGGGATAGTTGGGGGTGATTTACGGTAGCCGAAGTAATTTAGGTGATTCTGGTATAGTTTGTTATGATTTTTAGCATTTTTTTGTAATTTTAAAGTGATTGGGCTTAGTTTGTTGCTGTAAAGTGTAGATGGGGGTGATTTTTGATAGCCGAAGTAATTTAGGTGAGTTTGGCATAGTTTGCTATGGTTAGTAGCATTTTTTTGTAATTTAAAAATGATTGTGTTTAGTTTGTTGTGGTAAGGGTTAGTTGGTGATGATTTATGTTAGCCGAAGTAATTTAGGTGAGATTGGCATAGTTTGCTATTGTTAGTAGCATTTTTTTGTAATTTAAAAGTGATTGGGTTTAGTTTGTTGTGGTAAGGGTTAGTTGGTGATGATTTAGAGTAGCCGAAGTAATTTTGGTGAGTCTGGCATAGTTTGTTATGAATTGTACACCTTTTTTTGTAACTTTTAGATGATATGGTTTGGTTTGTTGTGGTAAGGGATAGTTGGGAGTGACTTACGGTAGCCGAAGTAATTTGGGTAATTCTGGTATAGTTTGTTATGATTTTTAGCATTTTTTTTTATTTTAAAGTGATTGGGCTTAGTTTGTTGCTGTAAAGTGTAGTTGGGGGTGATTTTTGATAGCCGAAGTAATTTAGGTGAGTTTGGCATAGTTTGCTATGATTAGTAGCATTTTTTTGTAATTTAAAATTGATTGGGTTTAGTTTGTTGTGGTAAGGGTTAGTTGGTGATGATTTAGAGTAGCCGAAGTAATTTAGGTGAGTCTGGCATAGTTTGTTATGATTTTTAGCATTTTTTTGTAATTTTAAAGTGATTGGGCTTAGTTTGTTGCTGTAAAGTATAGTTGGGGGTGATATTTGATAGCCGAAGTAATTTAGGTGAGTTTAGCATAGTTTGCTATGGTTAGTAGCATTTTTTTGTAATTTAAAAGTGATTGGGTTTAGTTTGTTGTGGTAAGGGTTAGTTGGTGATGATTTAGAGTAGCCGAAGTAATTTAGGTGAGTCTGGCATAGTTTGTTATGATTTTTACACATTTTTTTGTAATTTTAAGATGATATGGTTTGGTTTGTTGTGGTAAGGGATAGTTGAGGGTGATTTACGGTAGCCGAAGTAATTTAGGTGATTCTGGTATAGTTTGTTATGATTTTTAGCATTTTTTTGTAATTTTAAAGTGATTGGGCTTAGTTTGTTGCTGTAAAGTGTAGTTGGGGGTGATTTTTGATAGCCGAAGTAATTTAGGTGAGTTTGGCATAGTTTGCTATGGTTAGTAGCATTTTTTTGTAATTTAAAAGTAAATGGGTTTAGTTTGTTGTGGTAAGAGTTAGTTGGTGATGATTTATGGTAGCCGAAGTAATTTAGGTGAGTTTGGCATAGTTTGCTATGGTTAGTAGCATTTTTTTGTAATCTAAAAGTGATTGGGTTTAGTTTGTTGTGGTAGAGGTCAGTTGGTGATGATTTATGGTAGCCGAAGTAATTTAGGTAAGTTTTGCATAGTTTGCTAGGGTTACTAGCATTTTTTTGTAATTTAAATGTGATTGGGTTTAGTTTGTTGTGGTAAGGGTTAGTTGGTGATGATTAAGAGTAGCCGAAGTAATTTAGGTGAGTCTGGCATAGTTTGTTATGATTTGTACACATTTTTTTGTAATTTTAAGATGATATGGTTTGGTTTGTTGTGGTAAGGGATAGTTGGGGGTGATTTACGGTAGCCGAAGTAATTTAGGTGATTCTGGTATAGTTTGTTATGATTTTTAGCATTTTTTTGTAATTTTAAAGTGATTGGGCTTAGTTTGTTGCTGTAAAGTGTAGTTGGGGGTGATTTTTGATAGCCGAAGTAATTTAGGTGAGTTTGGCATAGTTTGCTATGGTTACTAGCATTTTTTTGTAATTTAAAATTGATTGGGTTTAGTTTGTTGTGGTAAGGGTTAGTTGGTGATGATTTAAAGTAGCCGAAGTAATTTAGGTGAGTCTGGCATAGTTTGTTATGATTTGTACACCTTTTTTTGTAATTTTAAGATGATATGGTTTGGTTTGTCGTAGTAAGGGATAGTTGGGGGTGATTTACGGTAGCCGAAGTAATTTAGGTGATTCTGGCATAGTTTGTTATGATTTTTAGCATTTTTTTGTAATTTTAAAGTGATTGGGCTTAGTTTGTTGCTGTAAAGTGTAGTTGGGGGTGATTTTTGATAGCCGAAGTAATTTAGGTGAGTTTGGCATAGTTTGCTATGGTTAGTAGCATTTTTTTGTAATTTAAAAGTGATTGGGTTTAGTTTGTTGTGGTAAGGGATAGTTGGGGGTGATTTATGGTAGCCAAAGTAATTTAGCTGAGTTTGGCATAGTTTGCTATGGTTAGTAGCATTTTTTTGTAATTTAAAAGTGATTGGGTTTAGTTTGTTGTGGTAAGAGTTAGTTGGTGATGATTTATGGTAGCCGAAGTAATTTAGGTGAGTTTGGCATAGTTTGCTATGGTTACTAGCATTTTTTTGTAATTTACAAGTAATTGGCTTTAGTTTGTTGTGGTAAGGGTTAGTTGGTGATGATTTAGAGTAGCCGAAGTAATTTAGGTGAGTCTGGCATAGTTTGTTATGATTTTTAGCATTTTTTTGTAATTTTAAAGTGATTGGGCTTAGTTTGTTTATGTAAAGTGCTGTTGGGGGTGATTTTTGATAGCCGAAGTAATTTAGGTGAGTTTAGCATAGTTTGCTATGGTTAGTAGCATTTTTTTTAATTTAAAAGTGATTGGGTTTAGTTTGTTGTGGTAAGGGTTAGTTGGTGATGATTTAGAGTAGCCGAAGTAATTTAGGTAATTCTGGCATAGTTTGTTATGATTTGTACACCTTTTTTTGTAATTTTAAGATGATATGGTTTGGTTTGTTGTGGTAAGGGATAGTTGGGGGTGATTTACGGTAGCCGAAGTAATTTAGGTGATTCTGGTATAGTTTGTTATGATTTTTAGCATTTTTTTGTAATTTTAAAGTGATTGGGCTTAGTTTGTTGCTGTAAAGTGTAGTTGGGGGTGATTTTTGATAGCCGAAGTAATTTAGGTGAGTTTGGCATAGTTTGCTATGGTTAGTAGCATTTTTTTGTAATTTAAAATTGATTGTGTTTAGTTTGTTGTGGTAAGTGTTAGTTGGTGATGATTTATGGTAGCCGAAGTAATTTAGGTGAGTTTGGCATAGTTTGCTATGGTTACTATCATTTTTTTGTAATTTAAAAGTGATTAGGTTTAGTTTGTTGTGGTAAGGGTTAGTTGGTGATGATTTAGAGTAGCCGAAGTAATTTAGGTGAGTTTGGAATAGTTTGCTATGGTTAGTAGCATTTTTTTGTAATTTAAAAGTGATTGGGTTTCGTTTGTTGTGGTAAGGGTTAGTTGGTGATGATTTATGGTAGCCGAAGTAATTTAGGTGAGTTTGGCATAGTTTGCTATGGTTACTAGCATTTTTTTGTAATTTAAAAGTGATTGGGTTTAGTTTGTTGTGGTAAGGGTTAGTTGGTGATGATTTAGAGTAGCCGAAGTAATTTAGGTGAGTCTGGCATAGTTTGTTATGATTTTTACACATTTTTTTGTAATTTTAAGATGATATGGTTTGGTTTGTTGTGGTAAGGGATAGTTGAGGGTGATTTACGGTAGCCGAAGTAATTTAGGTGATTCTGGTATAGTTTGTTATGATTTTTAGCATTTTTTTGTAATTTTAAAGTGATTGGGCTTAGTTTGTTGCTGTAAAGTGTAGTTGGGGGTGATTTTTGATAACCGAAGTAATTTAGGTGAGTTTGGCATAGTTTGCTATGGTTAGTAGCATTTTTTTGTAATTTAAAAATGATTGGGTTTAGTTTGTTGTGGTTGGGTTCGTTGGTGATGATTTATGGTAGCCGAAGTAATTTAGGTGAGTTTGGCATAGTTTGCTATGGTTACTAGCATTTTTTTGTAATTTAAAAATGATTGGGTTTAGTTTGTTGTGGTAAGGGTTAGTTGGTGATGATTTATGGTAGCCGAAGTAATTTAGGTGAGTTTGGCATAGTTTGCTATGGTTAGTAGCATTTTTTTGTAATTTAAAAGTGATAGGGTTTAGTTTGTTGTGGTAAGGGTTAGTTGGTAATGATTTAGAGTAGCCGAAGAAATTTAGGTGAGTTTGGCATAGTTTGTTATGATTTGTACACCTTTTTTTCTAATTTTAAGATGATATGGTTATCTTTGTTGTGGAAAGGGATAGTTGGGGGTGATTTACGGTAGCCGAAGTAATTTAGGTGATTCTGGTATAGTTTGTTATGATTTTTAGCATTTTTTTGTAATTTTAAAGTGATTGGGCTTAGTTTGTTGCTGTAAAGTGTAGTTGGGGGTGATTTTTGATAGCCTAAGTAATTTAGGTGAGTTTGGCATAGTTTGCTATGGTTAGTAGCATTTTTTTGTAATTTAAAAGTGATTGGGTTTAGTTTGTTGTGGTAAGGGTTAGTTGGTGATGATTTATGGTAGCCGAAGTAATTTAGGTGAGTTTGGCATAGTTTGCTATGGTTACTAGCATTTTTTTGTAATTTAAAATTGATTGGGTTTAGTTTGTTGTGGTAAGGGTTAGTTGGTGATGATTTAGAGTAGCCGAAGTAATTTAGGTGAGTCTGGCATAGTTTGTTATGATTTGTACACCTTTTTTTGTAATTTTAAGATGATATGGTTTGGTTTGTTGTGGTAAGGGATAGTTGGGGGTGATTTACGGTAGCCGAAGTAATTTAGGTGATTCTGGTATAGTTTGTTATGATTTTTAGCATTTTTTTGTAATTTTAAAGTGATTGGGCTTGGTTTGTTGCTGTAAAGTGTAGTTGGTGATGATTTATGGTAGCCGAAGTAATTTAGGTGAGTTTGGCATAGTTTGCTATGGTTACTAGCATTTTTTTGTAATTTAAAAGTGATTGGGTTTAGTTTGTTGTGGTAAGGGTTAGTTGGTGATGATTTATGGTAGCCGAAGTAATTTAGGTGAGTTTGGCATAGTTTGCTATGGTTACTAGCATTTTTTTGTAATTTAAAAGTGATTGGGTTTAGTTTGTTGTGGTAAGGGTTAGTTGGTGATGATTTAGAGTAGCCGAAGTAATTTAGGTGAGTCTGGCATAGTTTGTTATGATTTGTACACCTTTTTTTGTCATTTTAAGATGATTTGGTTTGTTGTGGTAAGGGATAGTTGGGGGTGATTTATGGTAGCAGAAGCAATTTAGGTGAGTTTGGCATAGTTTGCTATGGTTAGTAGCATTTTTTTGTAATTAAAAGTGATTGGGTTTAGTTTGTTGTGGTAAGGGTTAGTTGGTGATGATTTAGAGTAGCCGAAGTAATTTAGGTGAGTCTGGCATAGTTTGCTATGGTTACGCATTTTTTTGTAATTTAAAAGTGATTGGGTTTAGTTTGTTGTGGTAAGGGTTAGTTGGTGATGATTTAGAGTAGCCGAAGCAATTTAGGTGAGTCTGGCATAGTTTGTTATGATTTGTACACCTTTTTTTGTAATTTTAAGATGATATTGTTTGGTTTGTTGTGGTAAGGGATAGTTGGGGGTGATTTACGGTAGCCGAAGTAATTTCGGTGATTCTGGTATAGTTTGTTATGATTTTTAGCATTTTTTTGTAATTTTAAAGTGATTGGGCTTAGTTTGTTTTTGTATAGTGTAGTTGGGGGTCATTTTTGATAGCCGAAGTAATTTAGGTGAGTTTGGCATAGTTTGCTATGGTTACTAGCATTTTTTTTTAATTTAAAAGTGATTAGGTTTAGTTTGTTGTGGTAAGGGTTAGTTGGTGATGATTTATCGTAGCCGAAGTAATTTAGGTGAGTTTGGCATAGTTTGCTATGGTTACTAGCATTTTTTTGTAATTTAAAAGTGATTGGGTTTAGTTTGTTGTGGTAAGGGTTAGTTGGTGATGATTTAGAATAGCCGAAGTAATTTAGGTAAGTCTGGCATAGTTTGTTATGATTTGTACACCTTTTTTTGTAATTTTAAGATGATATGGTTTGGTTTTTTGTGGTAAGGGATAGTTGGGTGTGATTTACGGTAGCCGAAGTAATTTAGGTGATTCTGGTATAATTTGTTATGATTTTTAGCATTTTTTTGTAATTTTAAAGTGATTGGGCTTAGTTTGTTGCTGTAAAATGTAGTTGGGGGTGATTTTTAATAGCCGAAGTAATTTAGGTGAGTTTGACATAGTTTGCTATGGTTAGTAGCATTTTTTTGTAATTTAAAATTGATTGGGTTTAGTTTGTTGTGGTAAGGGTTAGTTGGTGATGATTTAAAGTAGCCGAAGTAATTTAGGTGAGTCTGGCATAGTTTGTTATGATTTGTACACCTTTTTTTGTAATTTTAAGATGATATGGTTTGGTTTGTCGTGGTAAGGGATAGTTGGGGGTGATTTACGGTAGCCGAAGTAATTTAGGTGATTCTGGTATAGTTTGTTATGATTTTTAGCATTTTTTTGTAATTTTAAAGTGATTGGGCTTAGTTTGTTGCTGTAAAGTGTAGTTGGGGGTGATTTTTGATAGTCGAAGTAATTTAGGTGAGTTTGGCATAGTTTGCTATGGTTAGTAGCATTTTTTTGAAATTTAAAAGTGATTGGGTTTAGTTTGCTGTGGTAAGGGATAGTTGGGGGTGATTTATGGTAGCCAAAGACATTTAGGTGAGTTTGGCATAGTTTGCTATGGTTAGTAGCATTTTTTTGTAATTTAAAAGTGATTGGGTTTAGTTTGTTGTGGTAAGAGTTAGTTGGTGATGATTTATGGTAGCCGAAGTAATTTAGGTGAGTTTGGCATAGTTTGCTATGGTTACTAGCATTTTTTTGTAATTTAAAAGTGATTGGGTTTAGTTTGTTGTGGTAAGGGTTAGTTGGTGATGATTTAGAGAAGCCGAAGTAATTTAGGTGAGTCTGGCATAGTTTGTTATGATTTTTAACATTTTTTTGTAATTTTAAAGTGATTGGGCTTAGTTTGTTGCTGTAAAGTGTAGTTGGGGGTGATTTTTGATAGCCGAAGTAATTTAGGTGAGTTTAGCATAGTTTGCTATGGTTAGTAGCATTTTTTTTAATTTAAAAGTGATTGGGTTTAGTTTGTTGTGGTAAGGGTTAGTTGGTGATGATTTAGAGTAGCCGAAGTAATTTAGGTAAGTCCGGCATAGTTTGTTATGATTTGTACACCTTTTTTTGTAATTTTAAGATGATATGGTTTGGTTTGTTGTGGTAAGGGATTGTTGGGGGTGATTTACGGTAGCCGAAGTAATTTAGGTGATTCTGGTATAGTTTGTTATGATTTTTAGCATTTTTTTGTAATTTTAAAGTGATTGGCCTTAGTTTGTTGCTGTAAAGTGTAGTTGGGGGTGATTTTTGATAGCCGAAGTAATTTAGGTGAGTTTGGCATAGTTTGCTATGGTTACTAGCATTTTTTTGTAATTTAAAAGTGAGTAGGTTTAGTTTGTTGTGGTAAGGGTTAGTTGGTGATGATTTAGAGTAGCCGAAGTAATTTAGGTGAGTTTGGCATAGTTTGCTATGGTTAGTAGCATTTTTTTGTAATTTAAAAGTGATTGGGTTTAGTTTGTTGTGGTAAGGGTTAGTTGGTGATGATTTATGGTAGCCGAAGTAATTTAGGTGAGTTTGGCATAGTTTGCTATGGTTACTAGCATTTTTTTGTAATTTAAAATTGATTGGGTTTAGTTTGTTGTGGTAAGGGTTAGTTGGTGATGATTTAGAGTAGCCGAAGTAATTTAGGTGAGTCTGGCATAGTGTGTTATGATTTGTACACCTTTTTTTGTAATTTTAAGATGATATGGTTTGGTTTGTTGTGGTAAGGGATAGTTGGGGGTGATTTACGGTAGCCGAAGTAATTTAGGTGATTCTGGTATAGTTTGTTATGATTTTTAGCATTTTCTTGTAATTTTAAAGTGATTGGGTTTAGTTTGTTGTGGTAAGGGTTAGTTGGTGATGATTTAGAGTAGCCGAAGTAATTTAGGTGAGTCTGGCATAGTTTGCTATGGTTACGCATTTTTTTGTAATTTAAAAGTGATTGGGTTTAGTTTGTTGTGGTAAGGGTTAGTTGGTGATGATTTAGAGTAGCCGAAGCAATTTAGGTGAGTCTGGCATAGTTTGTTATGATTTGTACACCTTTTTTTGTAATTTTAAGATGATATGGTTTGGTTTGTTGTGGTAAGGGATAGTTGGGGGTGATTTACGGTAGCCGAAGTAATTTAGGTGATTCTGGTATAGTTTGTTATGATTTTTAGCATTTTTTTGTAATTTTAAAGTGATTGGGCTTAGTTTGTTTTTGTATAGTGTAGTTGGGGGTCATTTTTGATAGCCGAAGTAATTTAGGTGAGTTTGGCATAGTTTGCTATGGTTACTAGCATTTTTTTGTAATTTAAAAGTGATTAGGTTTAGTTTGTTGTGGTAAGGGTTAGTTGGTGATGATTTAGAGTAGCCGAAGTAATTTAGGTGAGTCTGGCATAGTTTGCTATGGTTACGCATTTTTTTGTAATTTAAAAGTGATTGGGTTTAGTTTGTTGTGGTAAGGGTTAGTTGGTGATGATTTAGTGTAGCCGAAGGAATTTAGGTGAGTCTGGCATAGTTTGTTATGATTTGTACACCTTTTTTTGTAATTTTAAGATGATATTGTTTAGTTTGTTGTGGTAAGGGATAGTTGGGGTTGGTTTACGGTAGCCGAAGTAATTTAGGTGATTCTGGTATAGTTTGTTATGATTTTTAGCATTTTTTTGTAATTTTAAAGTGATTGGGCTTAGTTTGTTGCTGTAAAGTGTAGTTGGGGGTGATTTTTGATAGCCGAAGTAATTTAGGTGAGTTTGGCATAGTTTGCTATGGTTAGTAGCATTTTTTTGTAGTTTAAAAGTGATTGGGTTTAGTTTGTTGTGGTAAGGGTTAGTTGGTGATGATTTATGGTAGCCGAAGTAATTTAGGTGAGTTCGGCATAGTTTGCTATGGTTACTAGCATTTTTTTGTAATTTAAAAATGATTGGGTTTAGTTTGTTGTGGTAAGGGTTAGTTGGTGATGATTTAGAATAGCCGAAGTAATTTAGGTGAGTCTGGCATAGTTTGTTATGATTTGTACACCTTTTTTTGTAATTTTAAGATGATATGGTTTGGTTTGTTTTGGTAAGGGATAGTTGGGGGTGATTTACGGTAGCCGAAGTAATTTAGCTGATTCTGGTATAGTTTGTTATGACTTTTAGCATTTTTTTGTAATTTTAAAGTGATTGGGCTTAGTTTGTGGCTGTAAAGTGTAGTTGGGGGTGATTTTTGATAGCCGAAGTAATTTAGGTGAGTTTGGCATAGTTTGCTATGGTTAGTAGCATTTTTTGTAATTTAAAAGTGATTGGATTTAGTTTGTTGTGGTAAGGGTTAGTTGGTGATGATTTATGGTAGCCGAAGTAATTTAGGTAAGTTTGGCATAGTTTGCTATGGTTACTAGCATTTTTTTGTAATTTTAAAGTGATTGGGTTTAGTTTGTTGTGGTAAGGGTTAGTTGGTAATGATTTAGAGTAGCCGAAGTAATTTAGGTGAGTTTGGCATAGTTTGCTATGGTTACTAGCATTTTTTTGTAATTTAAAAGTGATTAGGTTTAGTTTGTTGTGGTAAGGGTTAGTTGGTGATGATTTATCGTAGCCGAAGTAATTTAGGTGAGTTTGGCATAGTTTGCTATGGTTACTAGCATTTTTTTGTAATTTAAAAGTGATTGGGTTTAGTTTGTTGTGGTAAGGGTTAGTTGGTGATGATTTAGAATAGCCGAAGTAATTTAGGTAAGTCTGGCATAGTTTGTTATGATTTGTACACCTTTTTTTGTAATTTTAAGATGATATGGTTTGGTTTTTTGTGGTAAGGGATAGTTGGGTGTGATTTACGGTAGCCGAAGTAATTTAGGTGAATCTGGTATAATTTGTTATGATTTTTAGCATTTTTTTGTAATTTTAAAGTGATTGGGCTTAGTTTGTTGCTGTAAAGTGTAGTTGGGGGTGATTTTTAATAGCCGAAGTAATTTAGGTGAGTTTGTCATAGTTTGCTAAGGTTAGTAGCATTTTTTTGTAATTTAAAAGTTATTGGGTTTAGTTTGTTGTGGTAAGGGTTAGTTGGTGATGATTTATGGTAGCCGAAGTAATTTAGGTGAGTTTGGCATAGTTTGCTATGGTTACTAGCATTTTTTTGAAATTTAAAAGTGATTGGGTTTAGTTTGTTGTGGTAAGGGTTAGTTGGTGATGATTTAGAATAGCCGAAGTAATTTAGGTGAGTCTGGCATAGTTTGTTATGATTTGTACACCTTTTTTTGTAATTTTAAGATGATATGGTTTGTTTTGTTGTGGTAAGGGATAGTTGGGGGTGATTTACGGTAGCCGAAGTAATTTAGGTGATTCTGGTATAGTTTGTTATGATTTTTAGCATTTTTTTGTAATTTTAAAGTGATTGGGCTTAGTTTGTTGCTGTAAAGTGTAGTTGATGGTGATTTTCGATAGCCGAAGTAATTTAGGTGAGTTTGGCATAGTTTGCTATAGTTAGTAGCATTTTTTTGTAATTTAAAAGTGATTGGGTTTAGTTTGTTGTGGTAAGGGTTAGTTGGTGATGATTTATGGTAGCCGAAGTAATTTAGGTGAGTTTGGCATAGCTTGCTATGGTTACTAGCATTTTTTTGTAATTTAAAAGTGATTGGGTTTAGTTTGTTGTGGTAAGGGTTAGTTGGTGATGATTTATGGTAGCCGAAGTAATTTAGGTGAGTTTGGCTTAGTTTGCTATGGTTACTAGCATTTTTTTGTAATTTTAAAGTGATTGGGTTTAGTTTGTTGTGGTAAGGGTTAGTTGGTAATGATTTAGAGTAGCCGAAGTAATTTAGGTGAGTCTGGCATAGTTTGTTATGATTTGTACACCTTTTTTTGTAATTTTAAGATAATATGGTTTGGTTTGTTGTGGTAAGGGATAGTTGGGGGTGATGTATGTATGTATGTATGTAAATTAGTGGAGGGTAGTCTGTGCGACCACTGGACTTAGGCCCCAGCGGGCCCCTTGTCCTGCCTCCGTTAGGGGATCACTCCAGCTGGGTCGATAGCCATCCTATTTGGTTGAAATAGTTGACCACCGTGCCCAGGGGGATCTCCCTTATGTTGGCCATTGATGGCCATTTGTCCCCAAGTATGGATTCTCTGATGGACGAAAGCGCAGTGCATTCGCAAAGTACGCGCTGCACTGTTTCGTCTTCTTGTTCACATCCTCTACAAAGTGGTGTGTGTTCTAGCTTCATTTGGTGAAGGTGTTTTCTTAAATGACAGTGCCCGGTCAGAATGCCAGTCGCGAGGCGCAGGTTCTTCTTGGTCATTGTCAAAAATTTGTTTGCTGCGTCCTTGCTAGGATACATTAGTAATTCCCTGGCATGGCGACAGCTGGTTGTGTCATCCCTTCTCTCTTTGAATTGAGAGTGGGTGTATTCCTTTATAAGTTTTGTTCTTGCTGAGGTTGATAGCGTATTTGAGGGGCCTAAGATCTTTCTTTTGGCTGCCCTCGCCGCCAACTCGTCAGCTTTTATGTTACCCATGTTTTCCGCGTGGCCTCTAACCCAGCAAACAGAAATTGTGTTCGCTGTGGCGATTTCCGCGAGCGCTTTATGGGTTTCTAATACTGCCCTCGATACAGTTTTGTATCTTTGAAGGGACAATAGTGCTTGTCTACTGTCTGTGTAGATTCGTATCTTTTTGCCGCTGGCCTGTCTGCGTGCAATTTCTTTTGCGGCTATGAATATACCTGCCAGCTCGGTATCCGTTACGTTGGCGTATTTATCCATAGTCCAGCTGCTTCGCATTCGCAGGCTTCTTGAAAATATTCCACAGCCCGCTCCTTCTTTCTTTTTCGATCCATCCGTGAAGACCTTTATAGTCTCTTCATCGGATGTTTCGTTTGGTTTTATGTCGATTGCGTAGGGTTTGTTAAAGACAAACTGGGGGGAGATATCGTTAGTGCCTGCCTGTAGTTGAGGTATCTTCTTGACCGCCTCATCCCTCAGTCGGCGCCTTATCTCGCCACATCCTACGCTGGACTGTCCACCGAGACTCTTGAGGCGTGCCATCGTTGTCAGTGCCGTTTCCTCGAGATAGATATCAAGTGGTGGCAAGCACAACATCACTTCCACCGCTCGTGTCGGTGTTGTCCACATAGCGCCGGTTATGCACAGACATGCGGTTCTCTGTGGTCGGCTAAGTTTGTGTTTGGCTGTTGTCTGTTGACTTTTTGGCCACCAGACGACGCTACCATAGGCAATCATCGGTCTCACAATTGCAGTGTATACCCACATCAGGAACTTGGGTTTCATTCCCCAGGTTTTCCCCACGGTCCTGCGGCACTGCTCGTAGAAGATGTACGCCTTTTTTATCCTTCTGTCGATGTGAAGGTTCCATGTTAGCTTGCTATCAAAGGTTACTCCAAGGTATTTCACTTCGGTCGCAAAGCTTAGTTTTGTGTTTAGAAAGCTTGGTGCTTTTAGCTTCTCCGTCTTTCTTTTTTTCGTGAAGAGAACCATCTCTGTCTTCCTGGGGTTTGCAGACAGAGTGTGTTCTCTGCACCATTTTTCAGTTATTCTCAGCGCCTCCTGTGCTCTGTCGCACAGGATGCTTTCGAACTTACCACTAAGCAGGATTGTTAAATCGTCTGCGTATGCAATGGTGTAGAAGCCTTGGGAGTTGAGTCGACGCAAAAGGCTGTCGAGAACCAAGTTCCACAGCAGCGGAGATAAAACTCCGCCCTGCGGACAGCCTCTCGCGACTTTACATCTCACCATCTTGTCTCCCACACTGATTTTTACTGCTCTGTTTGAGAGCATGTTTGCTATCCAGCCCCGGATGGTGGGGTGTACGTTCCTTTCCGTCAGGGCTGCATCAATCTTTTGGAAGGTGGTTTTATCAAATGCACCTTCTATGTCTAGAAATATACCTAGGGTGGACTCTTTGTTGTCCAATGATCTTTCAATCCGACTAGTGACCAAGTGTAGGGCACTGTCAGTGGATCTGCCTGGAGTGTAGGCCTGTTGGTTGGGATGCAATGTGTCAGCAATTGTTTCCCTCAGGTGGCGTTCGCACAGTCTTTCCATCGTCTTTAGTAAGAACGAGGTCAGGCTTATGGACCGGTATGCTTTGGGGGTGGTGTAATCCATTCTCCCCGCTTTTGGGATGAGCACGGCTTTTACCTCTCTCCAGTCTTTTGGGATGTACTGGTGTGCAAGGCACGACCTGAACAGTCCCACCAGGTGCGGCAGCAGTTCTTCCAGGCCCCACTGGAGTAGTGCTGGATGTATGCCGTCGCTTCCTGGTGATTTGAATGGGGAGAAGCTCTGTAGTGCCCATCTTATTTTTCTTCTCCAACAATTCGTTCTGAAATTTCCCATTCCGGATCCGAAGGGTTGGTGTCAGGTTCATCTGGCCATTCTTCCCGTTCGGTTGGAACCGAGTCCGGGAAGTGAGTCTGCATAAGCAGCTCTAGGCTTTCTTGTAGGTCGGTGGTTCGTGTACCATCTTCCTTGGTTAGGAGACCCAAGTCATGCTCCTTATCTTTTGCGAGGATCTTATAAAGTCTTGCCACCTGCGAGTGATTTTCGATCTCCTCGCAGTAGGCTCTCCACGCTGCTCTTTGTCTTTTCCTGACTGTTTTTTTAAACTCTCTTAGGAGTGTTTTGTATTGGTGTCAGTCTGAGCCGGGTCCCTTTCGTTTGGCTTTGTTGAAAGCTGCCCGAGTTCTAATTTTGAGGTCGCTCAATTCCTGGGTCCACCATTTGGTAGCTTCTCCAGGTTGAGCCGATGTCCTCAGGGGGCAGGATGTTTTAAAAGCTTTTTTAATCTTATTTTGTATGTCCTTGACATATTGTTCTATTTCGACGCAGCTGCTTGGTGCGCGACATTGTGTATGCTTAAGTCCCTCCCGGAGTTGACTGAGATATTTATCTCTGTCTGTCCTTCGGGGGTCCCTAAACAATCTCGCGGGTGTCCTCGTGAGGTCGATTTCGAATTTTATCCACTGGTGGTCAGACATCGTAATCGAATCTGATACGCGCCAGTTGCGGATTGTTCTCGATATGTGCGCCGTAGCGATCGTTATATCTATTACAGTTTGACTCTTAGCGTTGACAAATGTCGGAACGCAGCCTCTGTTGGTGATGCAGAGGCTGTTTCCGCTTATGTAATCGAAAAGAGACTCACCCCTTGCGTTGTTGTCCTTACTGCCCCAGGTCACGTGGTGTGCGTTTGCGTCGCATCCCACGATGACTTCCCATTTCTGGGAGTGACAGTACGCTATTATGTCCTCCAGTTCCCTTGTTGGTGGTGGGATGGTCGCGTCTATTGGGAGGTACGCTGAAGCTAGGACTAAAACGGTCGGTTTGCCGGCCACTACCCATTCCACCTTTACGGCCGTTAGGTCAGATGTTGACAGGTGTTGGAGTGGTTCGGTTTTTATATGCCGAGGGACGTAGACCGCTGTCCTCGGCTTCTCTGTAGTGGGCGTGCTAAGAGTGCGTCCAGTTAGTTTTGATAACCCTGAAATCTTGGATTTGACTATCCAGGGTTCCTGAATTAGTGCCAGTGCATTCTGATCCATATCCAAGTGCCGGCATAAAGTTGCCGTTGCAGCCCTGCTATGGTGCAGATTGCACTGGACTATTTTTACCTCCTTGTTTGCAGTGCCCATTGGGCTGCCTGGTGGTTGTTTTTTTTAGTTGGTGGCCTCGGTTTCCATCCCTTGTGGGGAGGCTGCCTTGGCCGCTGTTGTTTCCAGGTCTGGAGGTGCAGCTTCGTGTGTTGCTGCTTCCTCCTTTCCTGGTTCTTCCCGTTTGACCCTCAGGGTGAGGTGGCGGAAGAGATAAGAAATCTTCATGCCTTCCTCTCTTAGGGTCTTCATGTCCTCATCTCCGATGCCGAAGACGAGGAGATGCCCTCGCGGGTTGGTCTTCGCCTCATGGTGGAAGACGCACCATTTGCCCACCGTCACCTCCGCGTTCTGACTCGCTAGGCGACGGATGACAAGCTCCTTCTCGGCGAGGGGAGTTTCCTCCTCCTCAGGGATCCAGAGCGATGCCTTCGTCAGCCTAGGAAGCTGGTCCGAACGGATGACGGCTAGCTCGGCGTCCTTCCAGGGCTTTAGGGTGTTTACAGTGGCCTTAAGCCACTGTATTCCTTTGTCGTTGTCGCAGACAACCCTGATTATCTCACCAGAGTATGTCCACGACTTGAACGTTGGAGTTTGCGAGCTTGACGAAGGCGACAGAATTGTTTTTTCGAGGGCCTCCGTCATGGCTCGTTTGACAAGAGCGGCTCTCTCTGCGGTTATTTTGCCGAGGGGGTTGCTCCTATCTATTATTGCAACTTTGAGGTGGCTCGTGGCTGCTTCTTTATAACTGGTCGGTGGAGGGGCCGTTCTGGTCCTTTTGTGACGTCTCGGCGTCACCTCCGACGGATTATCCGACCGGCTGCGTTTTTTCGAGGGGGGGTTGCTCCCTTGGTTTTTGTCGACGCCGGCGGCACTCCACTAGGGTTCCTAGCCTCCTTGGGGGGATGTTGTCCCCTTTTCGGAGGCGGCACACCTTTGGGAGGCACTACCTGTGCTTGTTTTGGTCCGCCAGAGGTAGAGGGCAGCTGTGCTTGGGCAGCAGCCTGCATTTTTGCCTTCTTCCTCCTCTTGACCTCCGCCCCACAGAGTCGCTTCCCTCTGCGTCGGCCTTCTTTCCGTTCCTGCGAGGGAACAGATGTTTTTTGTGGCGAGCATGGCTGCTCTGCCACTGTTGGTAGTTGTGGCGAGCGTTGGCGCTCAACCACTGGTTTTAGGTTGGCTTCTGTGGTTTCCATACCTGAATTTTATGGTTTCATCCACCGAGCTCCCCACCCACCACGGAGTCCCACACGGGGACGCCACATGGCAAGTCCATGTGGACGTCAGGGCTACTGTTTGGATATAGACCCCAGAGGCGAGCAACGCAGAGAGGAGGTTATGCGTCGCTGTACACCGGAGCCACCGGTGCCCAGCTTCGCAGTCTCCCACGCGCCCCTCTGCCTCCAGAAGTCTCACCCTATCGGCCCTCTGACGGGACGACACAGCCGGTTGATCGGAGTGGGTTAGTTCCGACCGCCCGTCTAGGAGAAATCCAGGCCAAAGTGGTGTGTTGCTGGGACTCCAGGCGTACCTGGGCCCAACTCAACCACCAGGATTCTTTCATCCTCCGTCACGGGACGCCACGCACGGCACAAACACGTGGGAGATGGTTGGCGGCGGTTGTTTTCGTTCCACCATGCAGGGTTTTATTCCTGAGGCTTCCCTACTTACTCCCACTAGTTTCAGCCCGTAAAGGCATCCACCGTTCCCCTATCCACCACCTGGGGACGCCCCCGGTAGGTATCTCAACCCTCAGGAGTTGGGGGTGATTTACGGTAGCCGAAGTAATTTAGGTGATTCTGGTATAGTTTGTTATGATTTTTAGCATTTTTTTGTAATTTTAAAGTGATTGGGCTTAGTTTGTTGCTGTAAATTTTTAGTTGGGGGTGATTTTTGATAGCCGAAGTAATTTAGGTGAGTTTGGCATAGTTTGTTATGGTTAGTAGCATTTTTTTATAATTTAAAATTGATTGGGTTTAGTTTGTTGTGGTAAGGGTTAGTTGGTGATGATTTATGGTAGCCGAAGTAATTTAGGTGAGTTTGGGATAGTTTGGTATGGTTACTAGCATTTTTTTGTAATTTAAAAGTGATTGGGTTTAGTTTGTTGTGGTAAGGGTTAGTTGGTGATGATTTAGAATAGCCGAAGTAATTTATGTGAGTCTGGCATAGTTTGTTATGATTTGTACACCTTTTTTTGTAATTTTAAGATGATATGGTTTGGTTTGTTGTGGTAAGGGATAGTTGGGGGTGATTTACGGTAGCCGAAGTAATTTAGGTAATTCTGGTATAGTTTGTTATGATTTTTAGAATTTTTTTGTAATTTTAAAGTGATTGGGCTTAGTTTGTTGCTGTAAAGTTTAGTTGGGGGTGATTTTTGATAGCCGAAGTAATTTAGGTGAGTTTGGCTTAGTTTGCTATAATTAGTAGCATTTTTTTGTAATTTAAGAGTGATTGGGTTAAGTTTGTTGTGATAAGAGTTAGTTGGTGATGATTTATGGTAGCCGAAGTAATTTAGGTGAGTTTGGCATAGTTTGCTATGGTTACTAGCATTTTTTTGTAATTTAAAAGTGATTGGGTTTAGTTTGTTGTGGTAAGGGTTAGTCGGTGATGATTTAGAGTAGCCGAAGTAATTTAGGTGAGTCTGGCATAGTTTGTTATGATTTGTACTCCCTTTTTTGTAATTTTAAGATGATATGGTTTGGTTTGTTGTGGTAAGGGATAGTTGGGGGTGATTTACGGTAGCCGAAGTAATTTAGGTTATTCTGGTATAGTTTGTTATGATTTTTAGCATTTTTTGTAATTTTAAAGTGACTGGGCTTCGTTTGTTGCTGTATAGTGTAGTTGGGGGTGATTTTTGATAGCCGAAGTAATTTAGGTGAGTTTGGCTTAGTTTGCTATAATTAGTAGCATTTTTTTGTAATTTAAGAGTGATTGGGTTAAGTTTGTTGTGATAAGAGTTAGTTGGTGATGATTTATGGTAGCCGAAGTAATTTAGGTGAGTTTGGCATAGTTTGCTATGGTTACTAGCATTTTTTTGTAATTTAAAAGTGATTAGGTTTAGTTTGTTGTGGTAAGGGTTAGTTGGTGATGATTTATGGTAGCCGAAGTAATTTAGGTGAGTTTGGCATAGTTTGCTATGGTTACTAGCAATTTTTTGTAATTTAAAAGTGATTGGGTTTAGTTTGTTGTGGTAAGGGTTAGTTGGTGATGATTTAGAATAGCCGAAGTAATTTAGGTGAGTCTGGCATAGTTTGTTATGATTTGTACACCTTTTTTTGTAATTTTAAGATGATATGGTTTGGTTTGTTTTGGTAAGGGATAGTTGGGGGTGATTTACGGTAGCCGAAGTAATTTAGCTGATTCTGGTATAGTTTGTTATGACTTTTAGCATTTTTTTGTAATTTTAAAGTGATTGGGCTTAGTTTGTGGCTGTAAAGTGTAGTTGGGGGTGATTTTTGATAGCCGAAGTAATTTAGGTGAGTTTGGCATAGTTTGCTATGGTTAGTAGCATTTTTTGTAATTTAAAAGTGATTGGATTTAGTTTGTTGTGGTAAGGGTTAGTTGGTGATGATTTATGGTAGCCGAAGTAATTTAGGTAAGTTTGGCATAGTTTGCTATGGTTACTAGCATTTTTTTGTAATTTTAAAGTGATTGGGTTTAGTTTGTTGTGGTAAGGGTTAGTTGGTAATGATTTAGAGTAGCCGAAGTAGTTTAGGTGAGTCTGGCATAGTTTGTTATGATTTGTACACCTTTTTTTGTAATTTTAAGATGATATGGTTTGGTTTGTTGTGGTAAGGAATAGTTGGGGGTGATTTACAGTAGCCGAAGTAATTTAGGTGATTCTGGTATAGTTTGTTATGATTTTTAGCATTTTTTTGTAATTTTAAAGTGATTGGGCTTAGTTTGTTGTTGTAAATTTTTAGTTGGGGGTGATTTTTGATAGCCGAAGTAATTTAGGTGAGTTTGGCATAGTTTGCTATATTTACTAGCATTTTTTTGTAATTTAAAAGTGATTAGGTTTAGTTTGTTGTGGTAAGGGTTAGTTGGTGATGATTTATGGTAGCCGAAGTAATTTAGGTGAGTTTGGCATAGTTTGCTATGGTTACTAGCATTTTTTTGTAATTTGAAAGTGATTGGGTTTAGTTTGTTGTGGTAAGGGTTAGTTGGTGATGATTTAGAGTAGCCCAAGTAATTTAGGTGCGTCTGGCATAGTTTGTTATGATTTGTACACTTTTTTTTGTAATTTTAAGATGATATTGTTTGGTTTGTTGTGGTAAGGGATAGTTGGGGGTGGTTTACGGTAGCCGAAGTAATTTAGGTGATTCTGGTATAGTTTGTTATGATTTTTAGCATTTTTTTGTAATTTTTAGGTGATTGGGCTTAGTTTGTTGCTGTAAAGTGTAGTTGGGGGTGAATTTTCATAGCCGAAGTAATTTAGGTGAGTTTGGCATAGTTTGCTATGGTTAGTAGCATTTTTTTGTAATTTAAAAGTGATTGGGTTTAGTCTGTTGTGGTAAGGGTTCGTTGGTGATGATTTATGGTAGCCGAAGTAATTTAGGAGAGTTTGGCATAATTTGCTATGGTTACTAGCATTTTTTTTGTAATTTAAAAGTGACTGGGTTTAGTTTGTTGTAGTAAGGGTTAGTTGGTGATGATTTAGAGTAGCCGAAGTAATTTAGGTGATTCTGGTATAGTTTGTTATGATTTTTAGCATTTTTTTGTAATTTTAAAGTGATTGGGCTTAGTTTGTTGCTGTAAAGTGTAGTTGGGGGTGATTTTTGATAGCGAAAGTAATTTAGGTCAGTTTGGCATAGTTTGCTATGGTTAGTAGCATTTTTTTGTAATTTAAAAGTGATTGGGTTTAGTTTGTTGTGGTAAGGGTTAGATGGTGATGATTTAGAGTAGCCGAAGTAATTTAGGTGAGTCTGGCATAGTTTGTTATGATTTGTACACCTTTTTTTGTAATTTTAAGATGATATGGTTTGGTTTGTTGTGGTAAGGGATAGTTGGGGGTGATTTACGGTAGCCGAAGTAATTTAGGTGATTCTCGTATAGTTTGTTATGATTTTTAGCATTTTTTTGTAATTTTAAAGTGATTGGGCTTAGTTTGTTGCTGTAAAGTGTAGTTGGGGGTGATTTTTGATAGCCGAAGTAATTTAGGTGAGTTTGGCATAGTTTGCTATGGTTAGTAGCATTTTTTTGTAATTTAAAAGTGATTGGGTTTAGTTTGTTGTGGTAAGGGTTAGTTGGTGATGATTTATGGTAGCCAAAGTAATTTAGGTGAGTTTGGCATAGTTTGTTATGATTTTTAGCTTTTTTTTGTAATTTAAAAGTGATTGGGTTTAGTTTGTTGTGGTAAGGATTAGTTGGTGATGATTTAGAGTAGCCGAAGTAATTTAGATTAGTCTGGCATAATTTGTTATAATTTGTACACCTTTTTTTGTAATTTTAAGATGATATGGTTTGGTTTGTTTTGGTAAGGGATAGTTGGGGGTGATTTACGGTAGCCGAAGTAATTTAGGTAATTCTGGTATAGTTTGTTATGATTTTTAGCATTTTTTTGTAATATTAAAGTGATTGGGTTTAGTTTGTTGTGGTAAGGGTTAGTTGGTGATGATTTAGAGTAGCCGAAGTAATTTAGGTGAGTCTGGCATAGTTTGTTATGATTTGTACACCTTTTTTTGTAATTTTAAGATGATATGGTTTGGTTTGTTGTGGTAAGGGATAGTTGGGGGTGATTTACGTTAGCCGAAGTAATTTAGGTGATTCTGGTATAGTTTGTTATGATTTTTAACATTTTTTTGTAATTTTAAAGTGATTGGGCTTAGTTTGTTGCTGTAAAGTGTAGTTGGGGGTAATTTTTGATAGCGGAAGTATAGGTGAGTTTGGCATAGTTTGCTATAATTAGTAGCATTTTTTTGTAATTTAAAAGTGATTGGGTTTAGTTTGTTGTGGTAAGGGTTAGTTGGTGATGATTTATGGTAGCCGAAGTAATTTAGGTGAGTTTGGCATAGTTTGCTATGGTTACTGGCATTTTTTTGTAATTTAAAAGTGATTGGGTTTAGTTTGTTGTGGTAAGGGTTAGTTGGTGATGATTTAGAGTAGCCGAAGTAATTTAGGTGAGTCTGGCATAGTTTGTTATGAATTGTACACCCTTTTTTGTAGTTTTAAGATGATATGGTTTGGTTTGTTGTGGTAAGGGATAGTTGGGGGTGATTTACGGTAGCCGAAGTAATTTAGGTTATTCTGGTATAGTTTGTTATGATTTTTAGCATTTTTTTGTAATTTTAAAGTGATTGGGCTTAGTTTGTTGCTGTAAAGTGTAGTTGGGGGTGATTTTTGATAGCCGAAGTATAGGTGAGGTTGGCATAGTTTGCTATAATTAGTAGCATTTTTTTGTAATTTAAAAGTGATTGGGTTTAGTTTGTTGTGGTAAGGGTTAGTTGGTGATGATTTATGGTAGCCGAAGTAATTTAGGTGAGTTTGGCATATTTTGCTATGGTTATTAGCATTTTTTTGTAATTTAAAAGTGATTGGGTTTAGTTTGTTGTGGTAAGGGTTAGTTGGTGATGATTTAGAGTAGCCGAAGTAATTTAGGTGAGTCTGGCATAGTTTGTTATGATTTGTACACCTTTTTTTGTAATTTTAAGATGATATGGTTTGGTTTGTTGTGGTAAGGGATAGTTGGGGGTGATTTACGGTAGCCGAAGTAATTTAGGTGATTCTGGTATAGTTTGTTATGATTTTTAGCATATTTTTGTAATTTTGAAGTGATTGGTTTTAGTTTGTTGCTGTAAAGTGTAGTTGGGGGTGATTTTTGATTGCCGAAGTAATTTAGGTGAGTTTGGCATAGTTTGCTATGGTTGATAGCATTTTTTTGTAATTTAAAGTGATTGGGTCTAGTTTGTTGTGGTAAGGGTTAGTTGGTGATGATTTATGGTAGCCGAAGTAATTTAGGTGAGTTTGGCATATTTTGCTATGGTTATTAGCATTTTTTTGTAATTTAAAAGTGATTGGGTTTAGTTTGTTGTGGTAAGGGTTAGTTGGTGATGATTTAGAGTAGCCGAAGTAATTTAGGTGAGTCTGGCATAGTTTGTTATGATTTGTACACCTTTTTTTGTAATTTTAAGATGATATGGTTTGGTTTGTTGTGGTAAGGGATAGTTGGGGGTGATTTACGGTAGCCGAAGTAATTTAGGTGATTCTGGTATAGTTTGTTATGATTTTTAGCATTTTTTTGTAATTTTAAAGTGATTGCGCTTAGTTTGTTGCTGTAAAGTGTAGTTGGGGGTGATTTTTGATAGCCGAAGTAATTTAGGTTAGTTTGGCATAGTTTGCTATGGTTACTGGCATTTTTTTGTAATTTAAAAGTGATTGGCTTTAGTTTGTTGTGGTAAGGGTTAGTTGGTGATGATTTAGAGTAGCCGAAGTAATTTAGGTGAGTCTGGCATAGTTTGTTATGAATTGTACACCCTTTTTTATAGTTTTAAGATGATATGGTTAGGTTTGTTGTGGTAAGGGATAGTTGGGGGTGATTTACGGTAGCCGAAGTAATTTAGGTTATTCTGGTATAGTTTGTTATGATTTTTAGCATTTTTTAGTAATTTTAAAGTGATTGGGCTTAGTTTGTTGCTGTAAAGTGTAGTTGGGGGTGATTTTTGATAGCCGAAGTATATGTGAGTTTGGCATAGTTTGCTATAATTAGTAGCATTTTTTTGTAATTTAAAAGTGATTGGGTTTAGTTTGTTGTGGTAAGGGTTAGTTGGTGATGATTTATGGTAGCCGAAGTAATTTAGGTGAGTTTGGCATAGTTTGCTATGGTTACTGGCATTTTTTTGTAATTTAAAAGTGATTGGGTTTAGTTTGTTGTGGTAAGGGTTAGTTGGTGATGATTTAGAGTAGCCGAAGTAATTTAGGTGAGTCTGGCATAGTTTGTTATGAATTGTACACCCTTTTTTGTAGTTTTAAGATGATATGGTTTGGTTTGTTGTGGTAAGGGATAGTTGGGGGTGATTTACGGTAGCTGAAGTAATTTAGGTTATTCTGGTATAGTTTGTTATGATTTTTAGCATTTTTTTGTAATTTTAAAGTGATTGGGCTTAGTTTGTTGCTGTTAAGTGTAGTTGGGGTTGATTTTTGATAGCCGAAGTATAGGTGAGTTTGGCATAGTTTGCTATAATTAGTAGCATTTTTTTGTAATTTAAAAGTGATTGGGTTTAGTTTGTTGTGGTAAGGGTTAGTTGGTGATGATTTAGAGTAGCCGAAGTAATTTAGGTGAGTCTGGCATAGTTTGTTATGAATTGTACACCCTTTTTTGTAGTTTTAAGATGAAATGGTTTGGTTTGTTGTGGTAAGGGATAGTTGGGGGTGATTTACGGTAGCCGAAGTAATTTAGGTTATTCTGGTATAGTTTGTTATGATTTTTAGCATTTTGTTGTAATTTTAAAGTGATTGGGCTTAGTTTGTTGCTGTAAAGTGTAGTTGGGGGTGATTTTTGATAGCCGAAGTATAGGTGAGTTTGGCATAGTTTGCTATAATTAGTAGCATTTTTTTGTAATTTAAAAGTGATTGGGTTTAGTTTGTTGTGGTAAGGGTTAGTTGGTGATGATTTATGGTAGCCGAAGTAATTTAGGTGAGTTTGGCATAGTTTGCTATGGTTACTGGCATTTTTTTGTAATTTAAAAGTGATTGGGTTTAGTTTGTTGTCGTAAGGGTTAGTTGGTGATGATTTAGAGTAGCCGAAGTAATTTAGGTGAGTCTGGCATAGTTTGTTATGAATTGTACACCCTTTTTTGTAGTTTTAAGATGATATGGTTTGGTTTGTTGAGGTAAGCGATAGTTGGGGGTGATTAACGGTAGCCGAAGTAATTTAGGTTATTCTGGTATAGTTTGTTATGATTTTTAGCATTTTTTTGTAATTTTAAAGTGATTGGGCTTAGTTTGTTGCTTTTTTGTAGTTTTAAGATGATATGGTTTGGTTTGTTGTGGTAAGGGATAGTTGGGGGTGATTTACGGTAGCCGAAGTAATTTAGGTGATTCTGGTATAGTTTGTTATGATTTTTAGCATTTTTTTGTAATTTTAAAGTGATTGCGCTTAGTTTGTTGCTGTAAAGTGTAGTTGGGGGTGATTTTTGATAGCCGAAGTAATTTAGGTGAGTTTGGCATAGTTTGCTATGGTTAGTAGCATTTTTTTGTAGTTTAAAAGTGATTGGGTTTAGTTTGTTGTGGTAAGGGTTAGTTGGTGATGATTTATGGTAGCCGAAGTAATTTAGGTTAGTTTGGCATAGTTTGCTATGGTTACTGGCATTTTTTTGTAATTTAAAAGTGATTGGGTTTAGTTTGTTGTGGTAAGGGTTAGTTGGTGATGATTTAGAGTAGCCGAAGTAATTTAGGTGAGTCTGGCATAGTTTGTTATGAATTGTACACCCTTTTTTGTAGTTTTAAGATGATATGGTTAGGTTTGTTGTGGTAAGGGATAGTTGGGGGTGATTTACGGTAGCCGAAGTAATTTAGGTTATTTTGGTATAGTTTTTTATGATTTTTAGCATTTTTTTGTAATTTTAAAGTGATTGGGCTTAGTTTGTTGCTGTAAAGTGTAGTTGGGGGTGATTTTTGATAGCCGAAGTATAGGTGAGTTTGGCATAGTTTGCTATAATTAGTAGCATTTTTTTGTAATTTAAAAGTGATTGGGTTTAGTTTGTTGTGGTAAGGGTTAGTTGGTGATGATTTATGGTAGCCGAAGTAATTTAGGTGAGTTTGGCATAGTTTGCTATGGTTACTGGCATTTTTTTGTAATTTAAAAGTGATTGGGTTTAGTTTGTTGTGGTAAGGGTTAGTTGGTGATGATTTAGAGTAGCCGAAGTAATTTAGGTGAGTCTGGCATAGTTTGTTATGAATTGTACACCCTTTTTTGTAGTTTTAAGATGATATGGTTTGGTTTGTTGTGGTAAGGGATAGTTGGGGGTGATTTACGGTAGCCGAAGTAATTTAGGTTATTCTGGTATAGTTTGTTATGATTTTTAGCATTTTTTTGTAATTTTAAAGTGATTGGGCTTAGTTTGTTGCTGTTAAGTGTAGTTGGGGGTGATTTTTGATAGCCGAAGTATAGGTGAGTTTGGCATAGTTTGCTATTATTAGTAGCATTTTTTTGTAATTTAAAAGTGATTGGGTTTAGTTTGTTGTGGTAAGGGTTAGTTGGTGATGATTTATGGTAGCCGAAGTAATTTAGGTGAGTTTGGCATAGTTTGCTATGGTTACTGGCATTTTTTTGTAATTTAAAAGTGATTGGGTTTAGTTTGTTGTCGTAAGGGTTAGTTGGTGATGATTTAGAGTAGCCGAAGTAATTTAGGTGAGTCTGGCATAGTTTGTTATGAATTGTACACCCTTTTTTGTAGTTTTAAGATGATAGTGTTTGGTTTGTTGAGGTAAGGGATAGTTGGGGGTGATTTACGGTAGCCGAAGTAATTTAGGTTATTCTGGTATAGTTTGTTATGATTTTTAGCATTTTTTTGTAATTTTAAAGTGATTGGGCTTAGTTTGTTGCTGTTAAGTGTAGTTGGGGGTGATTTTTGATAGCCGAAGTATAGGTGAGTTTGGCATAGTTTGCTATGGTTACTGGCATTTTTTTGTAATTTAAAAGTAATTGGGTTTAGTTTGTTGTGGTAAGGGTGAGTTGGTGATGATTTAGAGTAGCCGAAGTAATTTAGGTGAGTCTGGCATAGTTTGTTATGAATTGTACACCCTTTTTTGTAGTTTTAAGATGATATGGTTTGGTTTGTTGTGGTAAGGGATAGTTGGGGTGATTTACGGTAGCCAAAGTAATTTAGGTTATTCTGGTATAGTTTGTTATGATTTTTAGCATTTTTTTGTAATTTTAAAGTGATTGGGCTTAGTTTGTTGCTGTTAAGTGTAGTTGGGGGTGATTTTTGATAGCCGAAGTATAGGTGAGTTTGGCATAGTTTGCTATAATTAGTAGCATTTTTTTCTAATTTAAAAGTGATTGGGTTTAGTTTGTTGTGGTAAGGGTTAGTTGGTGATGATTTATGGTAGCCGAAGTAATTTAGGTGAGTTTGGCATAGTTTGCTATGGTTACTGGCATTTTTTTGTAATTTAAAAGTGATTGGGTTTAGTTTGTTGTGGTAAGGGTTAGTTGGTGATGATTTAGAATAGCCGAAGTAATTTAGGTGAGTCTGGCATAGTTTGTTATGAATTGTACACCCTTTTTTGTAGTTTTAAGATGATATGGTTAGGTTTGTTGTGGTAAGGGATAGTTGGGGGTGATTTACGGTAACCGAAGTAATTTAGGTTATTCTGGTATAGTTTGTTATGATTTTTAGCATTTTTTTGTAATTTAAAAGTGATTGGGCTCAGTTTGTTGCTGTAAAGTGTAGTTGGGGGTGATTTTTGATAGCCGAAGTAATTTAGGTGTGTTTGGCATAGTTTGCTATGGTTAGTAGCATTTTTTTCTAATTTAAAAATGATTGGGTTTAGTTTGTTGTGGTAAGAGTTAGTTGGTGATGATTTATGGTAGCCGATGAAATTTAGGTTAGTTTGGCATAGTTTGCTATGGTTACTAGCATTTTTTTGTAATTTAAAAGTGATTGGGTTTAGTTTGTTGTGGTAAGGGTTAGTTGGTGATGATTTAGAGTAGCCGAAGTAATTTAGGTGAGTCTGGCATAGTTTGTTATGATTTGTACACCTTTTTTTGTAATTTTAAAATGATAGGGTTTGGTTTGTTGTGGTAAGGGATAGTTGGGGGTTTTTTACGGTAGCCGAAGTAATTTAGGTGATTCTGGTATAGTTTGTTATGATTTTTAGAATTTTTTTGTAATTTTTAAGTGATTGGCCTTAGTTTGTTGCTGTAAAGTGTAGTTGGGGGTGATTTTTGAAAGCCGAAGCAATTTAGGTGAGTTTGGCATAGTTTGCTATGGTTAGTAGCATTTTTTTGTAATTTAAAAGTGATTGGGTTTAGTTTGTTGTGGTAAGGGTAAGTTGGTGATGATTTTGAGTAGCCGAAGTAATTTAGGTGAGTCTGGCATAGTTTGTTATGATTTGTACACCTTTTTTTGTAATTTTAAGATGATATGGTTTGGTTTGTTGTGATAGGGGATAGTTGGGGGTGATTTACGGTAGCCGAAGTAATTTAGGTGATTCTGGTATAGTTTGTTATGATTTTTAGCATTTTTTGTAATTTTAAAGTGATTGGGCTTAGTTTGTTGCTGTAAAGTGTAGTTGGGGGTAATTTTTGATAGCCGAAGTAATTTAGGTGAGTTTGGCATAGTTTGCTATGGTTACTAGCATTTTTTTGTAATTTAGAAGTGATTGGGTTTAGTTTGTTGTGGTAAGGGTTTGTTGGTGATGATTTATGGTAGCCGAAGTAATTTAGGTGAGTTTGGCATAGTTTGCTATGGTTACTGGCATTTTTTTTTAATTTAAAAGTGATTGGGTTTAGTTTGTTGTGGTAAGGGTTAGTTGGTGATGATTTAGAGTAGCCGAAGTAATTTAGGTGAGTCTGGCATAGTTTGTTATGAATTGTACACCCTTTTTTGTAGTTTTAAGATAATATGGTTTGGTTTGTTGTGGTAAGGGATAGTTGGGGGTGATTTACGGTAGCCGAAGTAATTTAGGTGATTCTGGTATAGTTTGTTATGATTTTTAGCATATTTTTGTAATTTTGAAGTGATTGGTCTTAGTTTGTTGCTGTAAAGTGTAGTTGGGGGTGATTTTTGATAGCCGAAGTAATTTAGGTGAGTTTGGCATAGTTTGCTATGGTTGATAGCATTTTTTTGTAATTTAAAGTGATTGGGTCTAGTTTGTTGTGGTAAGGGTTAGTTGGTGATGATTTAGAGTAGCCGAAGTAATTTAGGTGAGTCTGGCATAGTTTGTTATGATTTGTACACCTTTTTTTGTAATTTTAAGATGATATGGTTTGGTTTGTTGTGGTAAGGGATAGTTGGGGGTGATTTACGGTAGCTGAAGTAATGTAGGTGATTCTGGTATAGTTTGTTATGATTTTTAGCATTTTTTTGTAATTTTAAAGTGATTGGGCTTAGTTTGTTGCTGTAAAGTGTAGTTGGGGGTAATTTTTGATAGCCGAAGTAATTTAGGTGAGTTTGGCATAGTTTGCTATGGTTACTAGCATTTTTTTGTAATTTAAAAGTGATTGGGTTTAGTTTGTTGTGGTAAGGGTTAGTTGGTGATGATTTAGAGTAGCCGAAGTAATTTAGGTGAGTCTGGCATAGTTTGTTATGATTTGTACACCTTTTTTTGTAATATTAAGATAATATGGTTTGGTTTGTTGTGGTAAGGGATAGTTGGGGGTGATGTATGTATGTATGTATGTAAATTAGTGGAGGGTAGTCTGTGCGACCACTGGACTTAGGCCCCAGCGGGCCCCTTGTCCTGCCTCCGTTAGGGGATCACTCCAGCTGGGTCGATAGCCATCCTATTTGGTTGAAATAGTTGACCACCGTGCCCAGGGGGATCTCCCTTATGTTGGCCATTGATGGCCATTTGTCCCCAAGTATGGATTCTCTGATGGACGAAAGCGCAGTGCATTCGCAAAGTACGCGCTGCACTGTTTCGTCTTCTTGTTCACATCCTCTACAAAGTGGTGTGTGTTCTAGCTTCATTTGGTGAAGGTGTTTTCTTAAATGACAGTGCCCGGTCAGAATGCCAGTCGCGAGGCGCAGGTTCTTCTTGGTCATTGTCAAAAATTTGTTTGCTGCGTCCTTGCTAGGATACATTAGTAATTCCCTGGCATGGCGACAGCTGGTTGTGTCATCCCATCTCTCTTTGAATTGAGAGTGGGTGTATTCCTTTATAAGTTTTGTTCTTGCTGAGGTTGATAGCGTATTTGAGGGGCCTAAGATCTTTCTTTTGGCTGCCCTCGCCGCCAACTCGTCAGCTTTTATGTTACCCATGTTTTCCGCGTGGCCTCTAACCCAGCAAACAGAAATTGTGTTCGCTGTGGCGATCTCCGCGAGCGCTTTATGGGTTTCTAATACTGCCCTCGATACAGTTTTGTATCTTTGAAGGGACAATAGTGCTTGTCTACTGTCTGTGTAGATTCGTATCTTTTTGCCGCTGGCCTGTCTGCGTGCAATTTCTTTTGCGGCTATGAATATACCTGCCAGCTCGGTATCCGTTACGCTGGCGTATTTATCCATAGTCCAGCTGCTTCGAATTCGCAGGCTTCTTGAAAATATTCCACAGCCCGCTCCTTCTTTCTTTTTCGATCCATCCGTGAAGACCTTTATAGTCTCTTCATCGGATGTTTCGTTTGGTTTTATGTCGATTGCGTAGGGTTTGTTAAAGACAAACTGGGGGGAGATATCGTTAGTGCCTGCCTGTAGTTGAGGTATCTTCTTGACCGCCTCATCCCTCAGTCGGCGCCTTATCTCGCCACATCCTACGCTGGACTGTCCACCGAGACTCTTGAGGCGTGCCATCGTTGTCAGTGCCGTTTCCTCGAGATAGATATCAAGTGGTGGCAAGCACAACATCACTTCCACCGCTCGTGTCGGTGTTGTCCACATAGCGCCGGTTATGCACAGACATGCGGTTCTCTGTGGTCGGCTAAGTTTGTGTTTGGCTGTTGTCTGTTGACTTTTTGGCCACCAGACGACGCTACCATAGGCAATCATCGGTCTCACAATTGCAGTGTATACCCACATCAGGAACTTGGGTTTCATTCCCCAGGTTTTCCCCACGGTCCTGCGGCACTGCTCGTAGAAGATGTACGCCTTTTTTATCCTTCTGTCGATGTGAAGGTTCCATGTTAGCTTGCTATCAAAGGTTACTCCAAGGTATTTCACTTCGGTCGCAAAGCTTAGTTTTGTGTTTAGAAAGCTTGGTGCTTTTAGCTTCTCCGTCTTTCTTTTTTTCGTGAAGAGAACCATCTCTGTCTTCCTGGGGTTTGCAGACAGAGTGTGTTCTCTGCACCATTTTTCAGTTATTCTCAGCGCCTCCTGTGCTCTGTCGCACAGGATGCTTTCGAACTTACCACTAAGCAGGATTGTTAAATCGTCTGCGTATGCAATGGTGTAGAAGCCTTTGGAGTTGAGTCGACGCAAAAGGCTGTCGAAAACCAAGTTCCACAGCAGCGGAGATAAAACTCCGCCCTGCGGACAGCCTCTCGCGACTTTACATCTCACCATCTTGTCTCCCACACTGATTTTTACTGCTCTGTTTGAGAGCATGTTTGCTATCCAGCCCCGGATGGTGGGGTGTACGTTCCTTTCCGTCAGGGCTGCATCAATCTTTTGGAAGGTGGTTTTATCAAATGCACCTTCTATGTCTAGAAATATACCCAGGGTGGACTCTTTGTTGTCCAATGATCTTTCAATCCGACTAGTGACCAAGTGTAGGGCACTGTCAGTGGATCTGCCTGGAGTGTATGCCTGTTGGTTGGGATGCAATGTGTCAGCAATTGTTTCCCTCAGGTGGCGTTCGCACAGTCTTTCCATCGTCTTTAGTAAGAACGAGGTCAGGCTTATGGACCGGTATGCTTTGGGGGTGGTGTAATCCATTCTCCCCGCTTTTGGGATGAGCACGGCTTTTACCTCTCTCCAGTCTTTTGGGATGTACTGGTGTGCAAGGCACGACCTGAACAGTCCCACCAGGTGCGGCAGCAGTTCTTCCAGGCCCCACTGGAGTAGTGCTGGATGTATGCCGTCGCTTCCTGGTGATTTGAATGGGGAGAAGCTCTGTAGTGCCCATCTTATTTTTCTTCTCCAACAATTCGTTCTGAAATTTCCCATTTCGGATCCGAAGGGTTGGTGTCAGGTTCATCTGGCCATTCTTCCCGTTCGGTTGGAACCGAGTCCGGGAAGTGAGTCTGCATAAGCAGCTCTAGGCTTTCTTGTAGGTCGGTGGTTCGTGTACCATCTTCCTTGGTTAGGAGACCCAAGTCATGCTCCTTATCTTTTGCGAGGATCTTATAAAGTCTTGCCACCTGCGAGTGATTTTCGATCTCCTCGCAGTAGGCTCTCCACGCTGCTCTTTGTCTTTTCCTGACTGTTTTTTTAAACTCTCTTAGGAGTGTTTTGTATTGGTGTCAGTCTGAGCCGGGTCCCTTTCGTTTGGCTTTGTTGAAAGCTGCCCGAGTTCTAATTTTGAGGTCGCTCAATTCCTGGGTCCACCATTTGGTAGCTTCTCCAGGTTGAGCCGATGTCCTCAGGGGGCAGGATGTTTTAAAAGCTTTTTTAATCTTATTTTGTATGTCCTTGACATATTGTTCTATTTCGACGCAGCTGCTTGGTGCGCGACATTGTGTATGCTTAAGTCCCTCCCGGAGTTGACTGAGATATTTATCTCTGTCTGTCCTTCGGGGGTCCCTAAACAATCTCGCGGGTGTCCTCGTGAGGTCGATTTCGAATTTTATCCACTGGTGGTCAGACATCGTAATCGAATCTGATACGCGCCAGTTGCGGATTGTTCTCGATATGTGCGCCGTAGCGATCGTTATATCTATTACAGTTTGACTCTTAGCGTTGACAAATGTCGGAACGCAGCCTCTGTTGGTGATGCAGAGGCTGTTTCCGCTTATGTAATCGAAAAGAGACTCACCCCTTGCGTTGTTGTCCTTACTGCCCCAGGTCACGTGGTGTGCGTTTGCGTCGCATCCCACGATGACTTCCCATTTCTGGGAGTGACAGTACGCTATTATGTCCTCCAGTTCCCTTGTTGGTGGTGGGATGGTCGCGTCTATTGGGAGGTACGCTGAAGCTAGGACTAAAACGGTCGGTTTGCCGGCCACTACCCATTCCACCTTTACGGCCGTTAGGTCAGATGTTGACAGGTGTTGGAGTGGTTCGGTTTTTATATGCCGAGGGACGTAGACCGCTGTCCTCGGCTTCTCTGTAGTGGGCGTGCTAAGAGTGCGTCCAGTTAGTTTTGATAACCCTGAAATCTTGGATTTGACTATCCAGGGTTCCTGAATTAGTGCCAGTGCATTCTGATCCATATCCAAGTGCCGGCATAAAGTTGCCGTTGCAGCCCTGCTATGGTGCAGATTGCACTGGACTATTTTTACCTCCTTGTTTGCAGTGCCCATTGGGCTGCCTGGTGGTTGTTTTTTTTAGTTGGTGGCCTCGGTTTCCATCCCTTGTGGGGAGGCTGCCTTGGCCGCTGTTGTTTCCAGGTCTGGAGGTGCAGCTTCGTGTGTTGCTGCTTCCTCCTTTCCTGGTTCTTCCCGTTTGACCCTCAGGGTGAGGTGGCGGAAGAGATATGAAATCTTCATGCCTTCCTCTCTTAGGGTCTTCATGTCCTCATCTCCGATGCCGAAGACGAGGAGATGCCCTCGCGGGTTGGTCTTCGCCTCATGGTGGAAGACGCACCATTTGCCCACCGTCACCTCCGCGTTCTGACTCGCTAGGCGACGGATGACAAGCTCCTTCTCGGCGAGGGGAGTTTCCTCCTCCTCAGGAATCCAGAGCGATGCCTTCGTCAGCCTAGGAAGCTGGTCCGAACGGATGACGGCTAGCTCGGCGTCCTTCCAGGGCTTTAGGGTGTTTACAGTGGCCTTAAGCCACTGTATTCCTTTGTCGTTGTCGCAGACAACCCTGATTATCTCACCAGAGTATGTCCACGACTTGAACGTTGGAGTTTGCGAGCTTGACGAAGGCGACAGAATTGTTTTTTCGAGGGCCTCCGTCATGGCTCGTTTGACAAGAGCGGCTCTCTCTGCGGTTATTTTGCCGAGGGGGTTGCTCCTATCTATTATTGCAACTTTGAGGTGGCTCGTGGCTGCTTCTTTATAACTGGTCGGTGGAGGGGCCGTTCTGGTCCTTTTGTGACGTCTCGGCGTCACCTCCGACGGATTATCCGACCGGCTGCGTTTTTTCGAGGGGGGGTTTGCTCCCTTGGTTTTTGTCGACGCCGGCGGCACTCCACTAGGGTTCCTAGCCTCCTTGGGGGGATGTTGTCCCCTTTTCGGAGGCGGCACACCTTTGGGAGGCACTACCTGCGCTTGTTTTGGTCCGCCAGAGGTAGAGGGCAGCTGTGCTTGGGCAGCAGCCTGCATTTTTGCCTTCTTCCTCCTCTTGACCTCCGCCCCACAGAGTCGCTTCCCTCTGCGTCGGCCTTCTTTCCGTTCCTGCGAGGGAACAGATGTTTTTTGTGGCGAGCATGGCTGCTCTGCCACTGTTGGTAGTTGTGGCGAGCGTTGGCGCTCAACCACTGGTTTTAGGTTGGCTTCTGTGGTTTCCATACCTGAGTTTTATGGTTTCATCCACCGAGCTCCCCACCCACCACGGAGTCCCACACGGGGACGCCACATGGCAAGTCCATGTGGACGTCAGGGCTACTGTTTGGATATAGACCCCAGAGGCGAGCAACGCAGAGAGGAGGTTATGCGTCGCTGTACACCGGAGCCACCGGTGCCCAGCTTCGCAGTCTCCCACGCGCCCCTCTGCCTCCAGAAGTCTCACCCTATCGGCCCTCTGACGGGACGACACAGCCGGTTGATCGGAGTGGGTTAGTTCCGACCGCCCGTCTAGGAGAAATCCAGGCCAAAGTGGTGTGTTGCTGGGACTCCAGGCGTACCTGGGCCCAACTCAACCACCAGGATCCTTTCATCCTCCGTCACGGGACGCCACGCACGGCACAAACACGTGGGAGATGGTTGGCGGCGGTTGTTTTCGTTCCACCATGCAGGGTTTTATTCCTGAGGCTTCCCTACTTACTCCCACTAGTTTCAGCCCGTAAAGGCATCCACCGTTCCCCTATCCACCACCTGGGGACGCCCCCGGTAGGTATCTCAACCCTCAGGATTTGGGGGTGATTTACGGTAGCCGAAGTAATTTAGGTGATTCTGGTATAGTTTGTTATGATTTTTAGCATTTTTTTGTAATTTTAAAGTGATTGGGCTTAATTTGTTGCTGTAAATTTTTAGTTGGGGGTGATTTTTGATAGCCGAAGTAATTTAGGTGAGTTTGGCATAGTTTGTTATGGTTAGTAGCATTTTTTTATAATTTAAAATTGATTGGGTTTAGTTTGTTGTGGTAAGGGTTAGTTGGTGATGATTTATGGTAGCCGAAGTAATTTAGGTGAGTTTGGGATAGTTTGGTATGGTTACTAGCATTTTTTTGTAATTTAAAAGTGATTGGGTTTAGTTTGTTGTGGTAAGGGTTAGTTGGTGATGATTTAGAATAGCCGAAGTAATTTATGTGAGTCTGGCATAGTTTGTTATGATTTGTACACCTTTTTTTGTAATTTTAAGATGATATGGTTTGGTTTGTTGTGGTAAGGGATAGTTGGGGGTGATTTACGGTAGCCGAAGTAATTTAGGTAATTCTGGTATAGTTTGTTATGATTTTTAGAATTTTTTTGTAATTTTAAAGTGATTGGGCTTAGTTTGTTGCTGTAAAGTTTAGTTGGGGGTGATTTTTGATAGCCGAAGTAATTTAGGTGAGTTTGGCATAGTTTGCTATGGTTACTAGCATTTTTTTGTAATTTAAAAGTGATTGGGTTTAGTTTGTTGTGGTAAGGGTTAGTCGGTGATGATTTAGAGTAGCCGAAGTAATTTAGGTGAGTCTGGCATAGTTTGTTATGATTTGTACTCCCTTTTTTGTAATTTTAAGATGATATGGTTTGGTTTGTTGTGGTAAGGGATAGTTGGGGGTGATTTACGGTAGCCGAAGTAATTTAGGTTATTCTGGTATAGTTTGTTATGATTTTTAGCATTTTTTGTAATTTTAAAGTGACTGGGCTTCGTTTGTTGCTGTATAGTGTAGTTGGGGGTGATTTTTGATAGCCGAAGTAATTTAGGTGAGTTTGGCTTAGTTTGCTATAATTAGTAGCATTTTTTTGTAATTTAAGAGTGATTGGGTTAAGTTTGTTGTGATAAGAGTTAGTTGGTGATGATTTATGGTAGCCGAAGTAATTTAGGTGAGTTTGGCATAGTTTGCTATGGTTACTAGCATTTTTTTGTAATTTAAAAGTGATTAGGTTTAGTTTGTTGTGGTAAGGGTTAGTTGGTGATGATTTATGGTAGCCGAAGTAATTTAGGTGAGTTTGGCATAGTTTGCTATGGTTACTAGCAATTTTTTGTAATTTAAAAGTGATTGGGTTTAGTTTGTTGTGGTAAGGGTTAGTTGGTGATGATTTAGTGTAGCCGAAGGAATTTAGGTGAGTCTGGCATAGTTTGTTATGATTTGTACACCTTTTTTTGTAATTTTAAGATGATATTGTTTAGTTTGTTGTGGTAAGGGATAGTTGGGGTTGGTTTACGGTAGCCGAAGTAATTTAGGTGATTCTGGTATAGTTTGTTATGATTTTTAGCATTTTTTTGTAATTTTAAAGTGATTGGGCTTAGTTTGTTGCTGTAAAGTGTAGTTGGGGGTGATTTTTGATAGCCGAAGTAATTTAGGTGAGTTTGGCATAGTTTGCTATGGTTAGTAGCATTTTTTTGTAGTTTAAAAGTGATTGGGTTTAGTTTGTTGTGGTAAGGGTTAGTTGGTGATGATTTATGGTAGCCGAAGTAATTTAGGTGAGTTTGGCATAGTTTGCTATGGTTACTAGCATTTTTTTGTAATTTAAAAATGATTGGGTTTAGTTTGTTGTGGTAAGGGTTAGTTGGTGATGATTTAGAATAGCCGAAGTAATTTAGGTGAGTCTGGCATAGTTTGTTATGATTTGTACACCTTTTTTTGTAATTTTAAGATGATATGGTTTGGTTTGTTTTGGTAAGGGATAGTTGGGGGTGATTTACGGTAGCCGAAGTAATTTAGCTGATTCTGGTATAGTTTGTTATGATTTTTAGCATTTTTTTGTAATTTTAAAGTGATTGGGCTTAGTTTGTGGCTGTAAAGTGTAGTTGGGGGTGATTTTTGATAGCCGAAGTAATTTAGGTGAGTTTGGCATAGTTTGCTATGCTTAGTAGCATTTTTTGTAATTTAAAAGTGATTGGATTTAGTTTGTTGTGGTAAGGGTTAGTTGGTGATGATTTATGGTAGCCGAAGTAATTTAGGTAAGTTTGGCATAGTTTGCTATGGTTACTAGCATTTTTTTGTAATTTTAAAGTGATTGGGTTTAGTTTGTTGTGGTAAGGGTTAGTTGGTAATGATTTAGAGTAGCCGAAGTAGTTTAGGTGAGTCTGGCATAGTTTGTTATGATTTGTACACCTTTTTTTGTAATTTTAAGATGATATGGTTTGGTTTGTTGTGGTAAGGAATAGTTGGGGGTGATTTACAGTAGCCGAAGTAATTTAGGTGATTCTGGTATAGTTTGTTATGATTTTTAGCATTTTTTTGTAATTTTAAAGTGATTGGGCTTAGTTTGTTGTTGTAAATTTTTAGTTGGGGGTGATTTTTGATAGCCGAAGTAATTTAGGTGAGTTTGGCATAGTTTGCCATATTTACTAGCATTTTTTTGTAATTTAAAAGTGATTAGGTTTAGTTTGTTGTGGTAAGGGTTAGTTGGTGATGATTTATGGTAGCCGAAGTAATTTAGGTGAGTTTGGCATAGTTTGCTATGGTTACTAGCATTTTTTTGTAATTTGAAAGTGATTGGGTTTAGTTTGTTGTGGTAAGGGTTAGTTGGTGATGATTTAGAGTAGCCCAAGTAATTTAGGTGCGTCTGGCATAGTTTGTTATGATTTGTACAGTTTTTTTTGTAATTTTAAGATGATATTGTTTGGTTTGTTGTGGTAAGGGATAGTTGGGGGTGGTTTACGGTAGCCGAAGTAATTTAGGTGATTCTGGTATAGTTTGTTATGATTTTTAGCATTTTTTTGTAATTTTTAGGTGATTGGGCTTAGTTTGTTGCTGTAAAGTGTAGTTGGGGGTGAATTTTCATAGCCGAAGTAATTTAGGTGAGTTTGGCATAGTTTGCTATGGTTAGTAGCATTTTTTTGTAATTTAAAAGTGATTGGGTTTAGTCTGTTGTGGTAAGGGTTCGTTGGTGATGATTTATGGTAGCCGAAGTAATTTAGGTGAGTTTGGCATAATTTGCTATGGTTACTAGCATTTTTTTTGTAATTTAAAAGTGACTGGGTTTAGTTTGTTGTAGTAAGGGTTAGTTGGTGATGATTTAGAGTAGCCGAAGTAATTTAGGTGATTCTGGTATAGTTTGTTATGATTTTTAGCATTTTTTTGTAATTTTAAAGTGATTGGGCTTAGTTTGTTGCTGTAAAGTGTAGTTGGGGGTGATTTTTGATAGCGAAAGTAATTTAGGTCAGTTTGGCATAGTTTGCTATGGTTAGTAGCATTTTTTTGTAATTTAAAAGTGACTGGGTTTAGTTTGTTGTGGTAAGGGTTAGATGGTGATGATTTAGAGTAGCCGAAGTAATTTAGGTGAGTCTGACATAGTTTGTTATGATTTGTACACCTTTTTTTGTAATTTTAAGATGATATGGTTTGGTTTGTTGTGGTAAGGGATAGTTGGGGGTGATTTACGGTAGCCGAAGTAATTTAGGTGATTCTCGTATAGTTTGTTATGATTTTTAGCATTTTTTTGTAATTTTAAAGTGATTGGGCTTAGTTTGTTGCTGTAAAGTGTAGTTGGGGGTGATTTTTGATAGCCGAAGTAATTTAGGTGAGTTTGGCATAGTTTGCTATGGTTAGTAGCATTTTTTTGTAATTTAAAAGTGATTGGGTTTAGTTTGTTGTGGTAAGGGTTAGTTGGTGATGATTTATGGTAGCCAAAGTAATTTAGGTGAGTTTGGCATAGTTTGTTATGATTTTTAGCTTTTTTTTGTAATTTAAAAGTGATTGGGTTTAGTTTGTTGTGGTAAGGATTAGTTGGTGATGATTTAGAGTAGCCGAAGTAATTTAGATTAGTCTGGCATAATTTGTTATAATTTGTACACCTTTTTTTGTAATTTTAAGATGATATGGTTTGGTTTGTTTTGGTAAGGGATAGTTGGGGGTGATTTACGGTAGCCGAAGTAATTTAGGTAATTCTGGTATAGTTTGTTATGATTTTTAGCATTTTTTTGTAATATTAAAGTGATTGGGTTTAGTTTGTTGTGGTAAGGGTTAGTTGGTGATGATTTAGAGTAGCCGAAGTAATTTAGGTGAGTCTGGCATAGTTTGTTATGATTTGTACACCTTTTTTTGTAATTTTAAGATGATATGGTTTGGTTTGTTGTGGTAAGGGATAGTTGGGGGTGATTTACGTTAGCCGAAGTAATTTAGGTGATTCTGGTATAGTTTGTTATGATTTTTAACATTTTTTTGTAATTTTAAAGTGATTGGGCTTAGTTTGTTGCTGTAAATTTTTAGTTGGGGGTGATTTTTGCTAGCCGAAGTAATTTAGGTGAGTTTGGCACAGTTTGCTATGGTTAGTAGCATTTTTTTGTAATTTAAAATTGATTGGGTTTAGTTTGTTGTGGTAAGGGATAGTTGGTGATGATTTATGGTAGCCGAAGTAATTAAGGTGAGTTTGGCATAGTTTGATATGGTTACTAGCATTTTTTTTTAATTTAAAAGTGATTGGGTTTAGTTTGTTGTGGTAAGGGTAAGTTGGTGATGATTTAGAGTAGCCGAAGTAATTTAGGTGAGTCTGGCATAGTTTGTTATGATTTGTACACCTTTTTTTGTAATTTTAAGATGATATGGTTTGGTTTGTTGTGATAAGGAATAGTTGGGGGTGATTTACGGTAGCCGAAGTAATTTAGGTGATTCTGGTATAGTTTGTTATGATTTTTAGCATTTTTTTGTAATTTTAAAGTGATTGGGCTTAGTTTGTTGCTCTAAAGTGTAGTTGGGGGTAATTTTTGATAGCCGAAGTAATTTAGGTGAGTTTGGCATAGTTTGCTATGGTTACAGGCATTTTTTTTAAACTTAAAAGTGATTGGGTTTAGTTTGTTGTGGTAAGGGTTAGTTGGTGATGATTTAGAGTAGCCGAAGTAATTTAGGTGAGTCTGGCATAGTTTGTTATGAATTGTACACCCTTTTTTGTAGTTTTAAGATGATATGGTTTGGTTTGTTGTGGTAAGGGATAGTTGGGGGTGATTTACGGTAGCCGAAGTAATTTAGGTTATTCTGGTATAGTTTGTTATGATTTTTAGCATTTTTTTGTAATTTTAAAGTGATTGGGCTTAGTTTGTTGCTGTAAAGTGTAGTTGGGGGTGATTTTTGATAGCCGAAGTATAGGTGAGGTTGGCATAGTTTGCTAAAATTAGTAGCATTTTTTTGTAATTTAAAAGTGATTGGGTTTAGTTTGTTGTGGTAAGGGTTAGTTGGTGATGATTTATGGTAGCCGAAGTAATTTAGGTGAGTTTGGCATAGTTTGCTATGGTTACTGGCATTTTTTTTTAATTTAAAAGTGATTGGGTTTAGTTTGTTGTGGTAAGGTTTAGTTGGTGATGATTTAGAGTAGCCGAAGTAATTTAGGTGAGTCTGGCATAGTTTGTTATGATTTGTACACCTTTTTTTGTAATTTTAAGATGATATGGTTTGGTTTGTTGTGGTAAGGGATAGTTGGGGGTGATTTACGGTAGCCGAAGTAATTTAGGTGATTCTGGTATAGTTTGTTATGATTTTTAGCATTTTTTTGTAATTTTAAAGTGATTGCGCTTAGTTTGTTGCTGTAAAGTGTAGTTGGGGGTGATTTTTGATAGCCGAAGTAATTTAGGTGAGTTTGGCATAGTTTGCTATGGTTAGTAGCATTTTTTTGTAGTTTAAAAGTGATTGGGTTTAGTTTGTTGTGGTAAGGGTTAGTTGGTGATGATTTATGGTAGCCGAAGTAATTTAGGTTAGTTTGGCATAGTTTGCTATGGTTACTGGCATTTTTTTGTAATTTAAAAGTGATTGGGTTTAGTTTGTTGTGGTAAGGGTTAGTTGGTGATGATTTAGAGTAGCCGAAGTAATTTAGGTGAGTCTGGCATAGTTTGTTATGAATTGTACACCCTTTTTTGTAGTTTTAAGATGATATGGTTAGGTTTGTTGTGGTAAGGGATAGTTGGGGGTGATTTACGGTAGCCGAAGTAATTTAGGTTATTCTGGTATAGTTTGTTATGATTTTTAGCATTTTTTAGTAATTTTAAAGTGATTGGGGTTAGTTTGTTGCTGTAAAGTGTAGTTGGGGGTAATTTTTAATAGCGGAAGTATAGGTGAGTTTGGCATAGTTTGCTATAATTAGTAGCATTTTTTTGTAATTTAAAAGTGATTGGGTTTAGTTTGTTGTGGTAAGGGTTAGTTGGTGATGATTTATGGTAGCCGAAGTAATTTAGGTGAGTTTGGCATAGTTTGCTATGGTTACTGGCATTTTTTTGTAATTTAAAAGTGATTGGGTTTAGTTTGTTGTGGTAAGGGTTAGTTGGTGATGATTTAGAGTAGCCGAAGTAATTTAGGTGAGTCTGGCATAGTTTGTTATGAATTGTACACCCTTTTTTGTAGTTTTAAGATGATATGGTTTGGTTTGTTGTGGTAAGGGATAGTTGGGGGTGATTTACGGTAGCCGAAGTAATTTAGGTTATTCTGGTATAGTTTGTTATGATTTTTAGCATTTTTTTGTAATTTTAAAGTGATTGGGCTTAGTTTGTTGCTGTAAAGTGTAGTTGGGGGTGATTTTTGATAGCCGAAGTATAGGTGAGGTTGGCATAGTTTGCTATAATTAGTAGCATTTTTTTGTAATTTAAAAGTGATTGGGTTTAGTTTGTTGTGGTAAGGGTTAGTTGGTGATGATTTATGGTAGCCGAAGTAATTTAGGTGAGTTTGGCATATTTTGCTATGGTTATTAGCATTTTTTTGTAATTTAAAAGTGATTGGGTTTAGTTTGTTGTGGTAAGGGTTAGTTGGTGATGATTTAGAGTAGCCGAAGTAATTTAGGTGAGTCTGGCATAGTTTGTTATGATTTGTACACCTTTTTTTGTAATTTTAAGATGATATGGTTTGGTTTGTTGTGGTAAGGGATAGTTGGGGGTGATTTACGGTAGCCGAAGTAATTTAGGTGATTCTGGTATAGTTTGTTATGATTTTTAGCATATTTTTGTAATTTTGAAGTGATTGGTTTTAGTTTGTTGCTGTAAAGTGTAGTTGGGGGTGATTTTTGATAGCCGAAGTAATTTAGGTGAGTTTGGCATAGTTTGCTATGGTTGATAGCATTTTTTTGTAATTTAAAGTGATTGGGTCTAGTTTGTTGTGGTAAGGGTTAGTTGGTGATGATTTATGGTAGCCGAAGTAATTTAGGTGAGTTTGGCATATTTTGCTATGGTTATTAGCATTTTTTTGTAATTTAAAAGTGATTGGGTTTAGTTTGTTGTGGTAAGGGTTAGTTGGTGATGATTTAGAGTAGCCGAAGTAATTTAGGTGAGTCTGGCATAGTTTGTTATGATTTGTACACCTTTTTTTGTAATTTTAAGATGATATGGTTTGGTTTGTTGTGGTAAGGGATAGTTGGGGGTGATTTACGGTAGCCGAAGTAATTTAGGTGATTCTGGTATAGTTTGTTATGATTTTTAGCATTTTTTTGTAATTTTAAAGTGATTGCGCTTAGTTTGTTGCTGTAAAGTGTAGTTGGGGGTGATTTTTGATAGCCGAAGTAATTTAGGTTAGTTTGGCATAGTTTGCTATGGTTACTGGCATTTTTTTGTAATTTAAAAGTGATTGGCTTTAGTTTGTTGTGGTAAGGGTTAGTTGGTGATGATTTAGAGTAGCCGAAGTAATTTAGGTGAGTCTGGCATAGTTTGTTATGAATTGTACACCCTTTTTTGTAGTTTTAAGATGATATGGTTAGGTTTGTTGTGGTAAAGGATAGTTGGGGGTGATTTACGGTAGCCGAAGTAATTTAGGTTATTCTGGTATAGTTTGTTATGATTTTTAGCATTTTTTAGTAATTTTAAAGTGATTGGGCTTAGTTTGTTGCTGTAAAGTGTAGTTGGGGGTGATTTTTGATAGCCGAAGTATAGGTGAGTTTGGCATAGTTTGCTATAATTAGTAGCATTTTTTTGTAATTTAAAAGTGATTGGGTTTAGTTTGTTGTGGTAAGGGTTAGTTGGTGATGATTTATGGTAGCCGAAGTAATTTAGGTGAGTTTGGCATAGTTTGCTATGGTTACTGGCATTTTTTTGTAATTTAAAAGTGATTGGGTTTAGTTTGTTGTGGTAAGGGTTAGTTGGTGATGATTTAGAGTAGCCGAAGTAATTTAGGTGAGTCTGGCATAGTTTGTTATGAATTGTACACCCTTTTTTGTAGTTTTAAGATGATATGGTTTGGTTTGTTGTGGTAAGGGATAGTTGGGGGTGATTTACGGTAGCTGAAGTAATTTAGGTTATTCTGGTATAGTTTGTTATGATTTTTAGCATTTTTTTGTAATTTTAAAGTGATTGGGCTTAGTTTGTTGCTGTTAAGTGTAGTTGGGGTTGATTTTTGATAGCCGAAGTATAGGTGAGTTTGGCATAGTTTGCTATAATTAGTAGCATTTTTTTGTAATTTAAAAGTGATTGGGTTTAGTTTGTTGTGGTAAGGGTTAGTTGGTGATGATTTAGAGTAGCCGAAGTAATTTAGGTGAGTCTGGCATAGTTTGTTATGAATTGTACACCCTTTTTTGTAGTTTTAAGATGAAATGGTTTGGTTTGTTGTGGTAAGGGATAGTTGGGGGTGATTTACGGTAGCCGAAGTAATTTAGGTTATTCTGGTATAGTTTGTTATGATTTTTAGCATTTTGTTGTAATTTTAAAGTGATTGGGCTTAGTTTGTTGCTGTAAAGTGTAGTTGGGGGTGATTTTTGATAGCCGAAGTATAGGTGAGTTTGGCATAGTTTGCTATAATTAGTAGCATTTTTTTGTAATTTAAAAGTGATTGGGTTTAGTTTGTTGTGGTAAGGGTTAGTTGGTGATGATTTATGGTAGCCGAAGTAATTTAGGTGAGTTTGGCATAGTTTGCTATGGTTACTGGCATTTTTTTGTAATTTAAAAGTGATTGGGTTTAGTTTGTTGTCGTAAGGGTTAGTTGGTGATGATTTAGAGTAGCCGAAGTAATTTAGGTGAGTCTGGCATAGTTTGTTATGAATTGTACACCCTTTTTTGTAGTTTTAAGATGATATGGTTTGGTTTGTTGAGGTAAGCGATAGTTGGGGGTGATTAACGGTAGCCGAAGTAATTTAGGTTATTCTGGTATAGTTTGTTATGATTTTTAGCATTTTTTTGTAATTTTAAAGTGATTGGGCTTAGTTTGTTGCTGTTAAGTGTAGTTGGGGGTGATTTTTGATAGCCGAAGTATAGGTGAGTTTGGCATAGTTTGCTATGGTTACTGGCATTTTTTTGTAATTTAAAAGTAATTGGGTTTAGTTTGTTGTGGTAAGGGTGAGTTGGTGATGATTTAGAGTAGCCGAAGTAATTTAGGTGAGTCTGGCATAGTTTGTTATGAATTGTACACCCTTTTTTGTAGTTTTAAGATGATATGGTTTGGTTTGTTGTGGTAAGGGATAGTTGGGGGTGATTTACGGTAGCCGAAGTAATTAAGGTGATTCTGGTATAGTTTGTTATGATTTTTAGCATTTTTTTGTAATTTTAAAGTGATTGCGCTTAGTTTGTTGCTGTAAAGTGTAGTTGGGGGTGATTTTTGATAGCCGAAGTAATTTAGGTGAGTTTGGCATAGTTTGCTATGGTTAGTAGCATTTTTTTGTAGTTTAAAAGTGATTGGGTTTAGTTTGTTGTGGTAAGGGTTAGTTGGTGATGATTTATGGTAGCCGAAGTAATTTAGGTTAGTTTGGCATAGTTTGCTATGGTTACTGGCATTTTTTTGTAATTTAAAAGTGATTGGGTTTAGTTTGTTGTGGTAAGGGTTAGTTGGTGATGATTTAGAGTAGCCGAAGTAATTTAGGTGAGTCTGGCATAGTTTGTTATGAATTGTACACCCTTTTTTGTAGTTTTAAGATGATATGGTTAGGTTTGTTGTGGTAAGGGATAGTTGGGGGTGATTTACGGTAGGCGAAGTAATTTAGGTTATTCTGGTATAGTTTTTTATGATTTTTAGCATTTTTTTGTAATTTTAAAGTGATTGGGCTTAGTTTGTTGCTGTAAAGTGTAGTTGGGGGTGATTTTTGATAGCCGAAGTATAGGTGAGGTTGGCATAGTTTGCTATAATTAGTAGCATTTTTTTGTAATTTAAAAGTGATTGGGTTTATTTTGTTGTGGTAAGGGTTAGTTGGTGATGATTTATGGTAGCCGAAGTAATTTAGGTGAGTTTGGCATAGTTTGCTATGGTTACTGGCATTTTTTTTTAATTTAAAAGTGATTGGGTTTAGTTTGTTGTGGTAAGGTTTAGTTGGTGATGATTTAGAGTAGCCGAAGGAATTTAGGTGAGTCTGGCATAGTTTGTTATGAGTTGTACACCTTTTTTTGTAATTTTAAGATAATATGGTTTGGTTTGTTGTGGTAAGGGATAGTTGGGGGTGATTTACGATAGCCGAAGTAATTTAGGTGATTCTGGTATAGTTTGTTATGATTTTTAGCATATTTTTGTAATTTTGAAGTGATTGGTTTTAGTTTGTTGCTGTAAAGTGTAGTTGGGGGTGATTTTTGATAGCCGAAGTAATTTAGGTGAGTTTGGCATAGTTTGCTATGGTTGATAGCATTTTTTTGTAATTTAAAGTGATTGGGTCTAGTTTGTTGTGGTAAGGGTTAGTTGGTGATGATTTATGGTAGCCGAAGTAATTTAGGTGAGTTTGGCATATTTTGCTATGGTTATTAGCATTTTTTTGTAATTTAAAAGTGATTGGGTTTAGTTTGTTGTGGTAAGGGTTAGTTGGTGATGATTTAGAGTAGCCGAAGTAATTTAGGTGAGTCTGGCATAGTTTGTTATGATTTTTAGCATATTTTTGTAATTTTGAAGTGATTGGTTTTAGTTTGTTGCTGTAAAGTGTAGTTGGGGGTGATTTTTGATAGCCGAAGTAATTTAGGTGAGTTTGGCATAGTTTGCTATGGTTGATAGCATTTTTTTGTAATTTAAAGTGATTGGGTCTAGTTTGTTGTGGTAAGGGTTAGTTGGTGATGATTTATGGTAGCCGAAGTAATTTAGGTGAGTTTGGCATATTTTGCTATGGTTATTAGCATTTTTTTGTAATTTAAAAGTGATTGGGTTTAGTTTGTTGTGGTAAGGGTTAGTTGGTGATGATTTAGAGTAGCCGAAGTAATTTAGGTGAGTCTGGCATAGTTTGTTATGAATTGTACACCCTTTTTTGTAGTTTTAAGATGATATGGTTTGGTTTGTTGTGGTAAGGGATAGTTGGGGGTGATTTACGGTAGCCGAAGTAATTTAGGTTATTCTGGTATAGTTTGTTATGATTTTTAGCATTTTTTTGTAATTTTAAAGTGATTGGGCTTAGTTTGTTGCTGTAAAGTGTAGTTGGGGGTGATTTTTGATAGCTGAAGTATAGGTGAGTTTGGCATAGTTTGCTATAATTAGTAGAATTTTTTTGTAATTTAAAAGTGATTGGGTTTAGTTTGTTGTGGTAAGGGTTAGTTGGTGATGATTTATGGTAGCCGAAGTAATTTAGGTGAGTTTGGCATAGTTTGCTATGGTTACTGGCATTTTTTTGTAATTTAAAAGTGATTGGGTTTAGTTTGTTGTCGTAAGGGTTAGTTGGTGATGATTTAGAGTAGCCGAAGTAACTTAGGTGAGTCTGGCATAGTTTGTTATGAATTGTACACCCTTTTTTGTAGTTTTAAGATGATATGGTTTGGTTTGTTGAGGTAAGGGATAGTTGGGGGTGATTAACGGTAGCCGAAGTAATTTAGGTTATTCTGGTATAGTTTGTTATGATTTTTAGCATTTTTTTGTAATTTTAAAGTGATTGGGCTTAGTTTGTTGCTGTTAAGTGTAGTTGGGGTTGATTTTTGATAGCCGAAGTATAGGTGAGTTTGGCATAGTTTGCTATGGTTACTGGCATTTTTTTGTAATTTAAAAGTAATTGGGTTTAGTTTGTTGTGGTAAGGGTGAGTTGGTGATGATTTAGAGTAGCCGAAGTAATTTAGGTGAGTCTGGCATAGTTTGTTATGAATTGTACACCCTTTTTTGTAGTTTTAAGATGATATGGTTTGGTTTGTTGTGGTAAGGGATAGTTGGGGGTGATTTACGGTAGCCGAAGTAATTTAGGTGATTCTGGTATAGTTTGTTATGATTTTTAGCATTTTTTTGTAATTTTAAAGTGATTGCGCTAAGTTTGTTGCTGTAAAGTGTAGTTGGGGGTGATTTTTGATAGCCGAAGTAATTTAGGTGAGTTTGGCATAGTTTGCTATGGTTAGTAGCATTTTTTTGTAGTTTAAAAGTGATTGGGTTTAGTTTGTTGTGGTAAGGGTTAGTTGGTGATGATTTATGGTAGCCGAAGTAATTTAGGTTAGTTTGGCATAGTTTGCTATGGTTACTGGCATTTTTTTGTAATTTAAAAGTGATTGGGTTTAGTTTGTTGTGGTAAGGGTTAGTTGGTGATGATTTAGAGTAGCCGAAGTAATTTAGGTGAGTCTGGCATAGTTTGTTATGAATTGTACACCCTTTTTTGTAGTTTTAAGATGATATGGTTAGGTTTGTTGTGGTAAGGGATAGTTGGGGGTGATTTACGGTAGCCGAAGTAATTTAGGTTATTTTGGTATAGTTTTTTATGATTTTTAGCATTTTTTTGTAATTTTAAAGTGATTGGGCTTAGTTTGTTGCTGTAAAGTGTAGTTGGGGGTGATTTTTGATAGCCGAAGTATAGGTGAGTTTGGCATAGTTTGCTATAATTAGTAGCATTTTTTTGTAATTTAAAAGTGATTGGGTTTAGTTTGTTGTGGTAAGGGTTAGTTGGTGATGATTTATGGTAGCCGAAGTAATTTAGGTGAGTTTGGCATAGTTTGCTATGGTTACTGGCATTTTTTTGTAATTTAAAAGTGATTGGGTTTAGTTTGTTGTGGTAAGGGTTAGTTGGTGATGATTTAGAGTAGCCGAAGTAATTTAGGTGAGTCTGGCATAGTTTGTTATGAATTGTACACCCTTTTTTGTAGTTTTAAGATGATATGGTTTGGTTTGTTGTGGTAAGGGATAGTTGGGGGTGATTTACGGTAGCCGAAGTAATTTAGGTTATTCTGGTATAGTTTGTTATGATTTTTAGCATTTTTTTGTAATTTTAAAGTGATTGGGCTTAGTTTGTTGCTGTTAAGTGTAGTTGGGGGTGATTTTTGATAGCCGAAGTATAGGTGAGTTTGGCATAGTTTGCTATAATTAGTAGCATTTTTTTGTAATTTAAAAGTGATTGGGTTTAGTTTGTTGTGGTAAGGGTTAGTTGGTGATGATTTATGGTAGCCGAAGTAATTTAGGTGAGTTTGGCATAGTTTGCTATGGTTACTGGCATTTTTTTGTAATTTAAAAGTGATTGGGTTTAGTTTGTTGTCGTAAGGGTTAGTTGGTGATGATTTAGAGTAGCCGAAGTAATTTAGGTGAGTCTGGCATAGTTTGTTATGAATTGTACACCCTTTTTTGTAGTTTTAAGATGATAGTGTTTGGTTTGTTGAGGTAAGGGATAGTTGGGGGTGATTTACGGTAGCCGAAGTAATTTAGGTTATTCTGGTATAGTTTGTTATGATTTTTAGCATTTTTTTGTAATTTTAAAGTGATTGGGCTTAGTTTGTTGCTGTTAAGTGTAGTTGGGGGTGATTTTTGATAGCCGAAGTATAGGTGAGTTTGGCATAGTTTGCTATGGTTACTGGCATTTTTTTGTAATTTAAAAGTAATTGGGTTTAGTTTGTTGTGGTAAGGGTGAGTTGGTGATGATTTAGAGTAGCCGAAGTAATTTAGGTGAGTCTGGCATAGTTTGTTATGAATTGTACACCCTTTTTTGTAGTTTTAAGATGATATGGTTTGGTTTGTTCTGGTAAGGGATAGTTGGGGTGATTTACGGTAGCCAAAGTAATTTAGGTTATTCTGGTATAGTTTGTTATGATTTTTAGCATTTTTTTGTAATTTTAAAGTGATTGGGCTTAGTTTGTTGCTGTTAAGTGTAGTTGGGGGTGATTTTTGATAGCCGAAGTATAGGTGAGTTTGGCATAGTTTGCTATAATTAGTAGCATTTTTTTGTAATTTAAAAGTGATTGGGTTTAGTTTGTTGTGGTAAGGGTTAGTTGGTGATGATTTAGAGTAGCCGAAGTAATTTAGGTGAGTCTGGTATAGTTTGTTATGAATTGTACACCCTTTTTTGTAGTTTTAAGATGATATGGTTTGGTTTGTTGTGGTAAGGGATAGTTGGGGGTGATTTACGGTAGCCGAAGTAATTTAGGTTATTCTGGTATAGTTTGTTGTGATTTTTAGCATTTTTTTGTAATTTTAAAGTGATTGGGCTTAGTTTGTTGCTGTTAAGTGTAGTTGGGGGTGATTTTTGATAGCCGAAGTATAGGTGAGTTTGGCATAGTTTGCTATAATTAGTAGCATTTTTTTGTAATTTAAAAGTGATTGGGTTTAGTTTGTAGTGGTAAGGGTTAGTTGGTGATGATTTATGGTAGCCGAAGTAATTTAGGTGAGTTTGGCATAGTTTGCTATGGTTACTGGCATTTTTTTGTAATTTAAAAGTGATTGGGTTTAGTTTGTTGTCGTAAGGGTTAGTTGGTGATGATTTAGAGTAGCCGAAGTAATTTAGGTGAGTCTGGCATAGTTTGTTATGAATTGTACACCCTTTTTTGTAGTTTTAAGATGATATGGTTTGGTTTGTTGAGGTAAGGGATAGTTGGGGGTGATTTACGGTAGCCGAAGTAATTTAGGTTATTCTGGTATAGTTTGTTATGATTTTTAGCATTTTTTTGTAATTTTAAAGTGATTGGGCTTAGTTTGTTGCTGTTAAGTGTAGTTGGGGGTGATTTTTGATAGCCGAAGTATAGGTGAGTTTGGCATAGTTTGCTATGGTTACTGGCATTTTTTTGTAATTTAAAAGTAATTGGGTTTAGTTTGTTGTGGTAAGGGTGAGTTGGTAATGATTTAGAGTAGCCGAAGTAATTTAGGTGAGTCTGGCATAGTTTGTTATGAATTGTACACTCTTTTTTGTAGTTTTAAGATGATATGGTTTGGTTTGTTGTGGTAAGGGATAGTTGGGGGTGATTTACGGTAGCCGAAGTAATTTAGGTTATTCTGGTATAGTTTGTTATGATTTTTAGCATTTTTTTGTAATTTTAAAGTGATTGGGCTTAGTTTGTTGCTGTAAAGTGTAGTTGGGGGTGATTTTTGATAGCCGAAGTATAGGTGAGTTTGGCATAGTTTGCTATAATTAGTAGCATTTTTTTGTAATTTAAAAGTGATTGGGTTTAGTTTGTTGTGGTAAGGGTTAGTTGGTGTTGATTTATGGTAGCCGAAGTAATTTAGGTGAGTTTGGCATAGTGTGCTATGGTTACTGGCATTTTTTTGTAATTTAAAAGTGATTGGGTTTAGTTTGTTGTGGTAAGGGTTAGTTGGTGATGATTTAGAGTAGCCGAAGTAATTTAGGTGAGTCTGGCATAGTTTGTTACGAATTGTACACCCTTTTTTGTAGTTTTAAGATGATATGGTTAGGTTTGTTGTGGTAAGGGATAGTTGGGGGTGATTTACGGTAGCCGAAGTAATTTAGGTTATTCTGGTATAGTTTGTTATGATTTTTAGCATTTTTTTGTAATTTTAAAGTGATTGGGCTTAGTTTGTTGCTGTAAAGTGCAGTTGGGGGTGATTTTTGTTAGCCGAAGTATAGGTGAGTTTGGCATAGTTTGCTATAATTAGTAGCATTTTTTTGTAATTTAAAAGTGATTGGGTTTAGTTTGTTGTGGTAAGTGTTAGTTGGTGATGATTTATGGTAGCCGAAGTAATTTAGGTGAGTTTGGCATAGTTTGCTATGGTTACTGGCATTTTTTTTTAATTTAAAAGTGATTGGGTTTAGTTTGTTGTGGTAAGGTTTAGTTGGTGATGATTTAGAGTAGCCGAAGGAATTTAGGTGAGTCTGGCATAGTTTGTTATGATTTGTACACCTTTTTTTGTAATTTTAAGATAATATGGTTTGGTTTGTTGTGGTAAGGGATAGTTGGGGGTGATTTACGGTAGCCGAAGTAATTTAGGTGATTCTGGTATAGTTTGTTATGATTTTTAGCATATTTTTGTAATTTTGAAGTGATTGGTCTTAGTTTGTTGCTGTAAAGTGTAGTTGGGGGTGATTTTTGATAGCCGAAGTAATTTAGGTGAGTTTGGCATAGTTTGCTATGGTTGATAGCATTTTTTTGTAATTTAAAGTGATTGGGTCTAGTTTGTTGTGGTAAGGGTTAGTTGGTGATGATTTATGGTAGCCGAAGTAATTTAGGTGAGTTTGGCATATTTTGCTATGGTTATTAGCATTTTTTTGTAATTTAAAAGTGATTGGGTTTAGTTTGTTGTGGTAAGGGTTAGTTGGTGATGATTTAGAGTAGCCGAAGTAATTTAGGTGAGTCTGGCATAGTTTGTTATGATTTGTACACCTTTTTTTGTAATTTTAAGATGATATGGTTTGGTTTGTTGTGGTAAGGGATAGTTGGGGGTGATTTACGGTAGCTGAAGTAATTTAGGTGATTCTGGTATAGTTTGTTATGATTTTTAGCATTTTTTTGTAATTTTAAAGTGATTGCGCTTAGTTTGTAGCTGTAAAGTGTAGTTGGGGGTGATTTTTGATAGCCGAAGTAATTTAGGTGAGTTTGGCATAGTTTGCTATGGTTAGTAGCATTTTTTTGTAATTTAAAAGTGATTGGGTTTAGTTTGTTGTGGTAAGGATTAGTTGGTGATGATTTATGGTAGCCGAAGTAATTTAGGTAAGTTTGGCATAGTTTGCTGTGGTTACTAGCATTTTTTTGTAATTTAAAAATGATTGGGTTTAGTTTGTTGTGGTAAGGGTTAGTTGGTGATGATTTAGAGTAGCCGAAGTAATTTAGGTGAATCTGGCATAGTTTGTTATGATTTGTACACCTTTTTTTGTAATTTTAAGATGATATGGTTTGGTTTGTTGTGGTAAGGGATAGTTGGGGATGATTTACGGTAGCCGAAGTAATTTAGGTGTTTCTGGTATAGTTTGTTATGATTTTTAGCATTTTTTTGTAATTTAAAAGTGATTGGGCTCATTTTGTTGCTGTAAAGTGTAGTTGGGGGTGATTTTTGATCGCCGAAGTAATTTAGGTGAGTTTGGCATAGTTTGCTATGGTTAGTAGCATTTTTTTCTAATTTAAAAGTGATTGGGTTTAGTTTGTTGTGGTAAGGGTTAGTTGGTGATGATTTATGGTAGCCGAAGTAATTTAGGTGAGTTTGGCATAGTTTGCTATGGTTACTAGCATTTTTTTGTAATTTAAAAGTGATTGGGTTTAGTTTGTTGTGGTAAGGGTTAGTTGGTGATGATTTAGAGTAGCCGAAGTAATTTAGGTGAGTCTGGCATAGTTTGTTATGATTTGTACACCTTTTTTTGTAATTTTAAGATGATATGGTTTGGTTTGTTGTGGTAAGGGATAGTTGGGGGTGATTTACGGTAGCTGAAGTAATTTAGGTGATTCTGGTATAGTTTGTTATGATTTTTAGCATTTTTTTGTAATTTTAAAGTGATTGCGCTTAGTTTGTAGCTGTAAAGTGTAGTTGGGGGTGATTTTTGATAGCCGAAGTAATTTAGGTGAGTTTGGCATAGTTTGCTATGGTTAGTAGCATTTTTTTGTAATTTAAAAGTGATTGGGTTTAGTTTGTTGTGGTAAGGATTAGTTGGTGATGATTTATGGTAGCCGAAGTAATTTAGGTAAGTTTGGCATAGTTTGCTGTGGTTACTAGCATTTTTTTGTAATTTAAAAATGATTGGGTTTAGTTTGTTGTGGTAAGGGTTAGTTGGTGATGATTTAGAGTAGCCGAAGTAATTTAGGTGAATCTGGCATAGTTTGTTATGATTTGTACACCTTTTTTTGTAATTTTAAGATGATATGGTTTGGTTTGTTGTGGTAAGGGATAGTTGGGGATGATTTACGGTAGCCGAAGTAATTTAGGTGTTTCTGGTATAGTTTGTTATGATTTTTAGCATTTTTTTGTAATTTAAAAGTGATTGGGCTCATTTTGTTGCTGTAAAGTGTAGTTGGGGGTGATTTTTGATCGCCGAAGTAATTTAGGTGAGTTTGGCATAGTTTGCTATGGTTAGTAGCATTTTTTTCTAATTTAAAAGTGATTGGGTTTAGTTTGTTGTGGTAAGGGTTAGTTGGTGATGACTTATGGTAGCCGAAGTAATTTAGGTTAGTTTGGCATAGTTTGCTATGGTTACTAGCATTTTTTTGTAATTTAAAAGTGATTGGGTTTAGTTTGTTGTGGTAAGGGTTAGTTGGTGATGATTTAGAGTAGCCGAAGTAATTTAGGTGAGTCTGGCATAGTTTGTTATGATTTGTACACCTTTTTTTGTAATTTTAAAATGATATGGTTTGGTTTGTTGTGGTAAGGGATAGTTGGGGGTTCTGGTATAGTTTGTTATGATTTTTAGAATTTTTTTGTAATTTTAAAGTGATTGGGCTTAGTTTGTTGCTGTAAAGTGTAGTTGGGGGTGATTTTTGATAGCCGAAGCAATTTAGGTGAGTTTGGCATAGTTTGCTATGGTTAGTAGCATTTTTTTGTAATTTAAAAGTGATTGGGTTTAGTTTGTTGTGGTAAGGGTAAGTTGGTGATGATTTAGAGTAGCCGAAGTAATTTAGGTGAGTCTGGCATAGTTTGTTATGATTTGTACACCTTTTTTTGTAATTTTAAGATGATATGGTTTGGTTTGTTGTGATAAGGGATAGTTGGGGGTGATTTACGGTAGCCGAAGTAATTTAGGTGATTCTGGTATAGTTTGTTATGATTTTTAGCATTTTTTTGTAATTTTAAAGTGATTGGGCTTAGTTTGTTGCTGTAAAGTGTTGTTGGGGGTAATTTTTGATAGCCGAAGTAATTTAGGTGAGTTTGGCATAGTTTGCTATGGTTACTAGCATTTTTTGGAATTTAGAAGTGATTGGGTTTAGTTTGTTGTGGTAAGGGTTTGTTGGTGATGATTTATGGTAGCCGAAGTAATTTAGGTTAGTTTGGCATAGTTTGCTATGGTTACTAGCATTTTTTTGTAATTTAAAAGTGATTGGGTTTAGTTTGTTGTGGTAAGGGTTAGTTGGTGATGATTTATAGTAGCCGAAGTAATTTAGGTGAGTCTGGCATAGTTTGTTATGATTTGTACACCTTTTTTTGTAATTTTAAAATGATATGGTTTGGTTTGTTGTGGTAAGGGATAGTTGGGGGTTTTTTACGGTAGCCGAAGTAATTTAGGTGATTCTGGTATAGTTTGTTATGATTTTTAGAATTTTTTTGTAATTTTAAAGTGATTGGGCTTAGTTTGTTGCTGTAAAGTGTAGTTGGGGGTGATTTTTGATAGCCGAAGCAATTTAGGTGAGTTTGGCATAGTTTGCTATGGTTAGTAGCATTTTTTTGTAATTTAAACGTGATTGGGTTTAGTTTGTTGTGGTAAGGGTTAGTTGGTGATGATTTATGGTAGCCGAAGTAATTTAAGTGAGTTTGGCATAGTTTGCTATGGTTACTAGCATTTTTTTGTAATTTTAAGATGATATGGTTTGGTTTGTTGTGGTAAGGGATAGTTGGGGGTGATTTACGGTAGCCGAAATAATTTAGGTGATTCTGGTATAGTTTGTTATGATTTTTAGCATTTTTTTGTAATTTTAAAGTGATTGGGCTTAGTTTGTTGCTGTAAAGTGTAGTTGGGGGTGATTTTTGATAGCCGAAGTAATTTAGGTAAGTTTGGCATAGTTTGCTATGGTTAGTAGCATTTTTTTGTAATTTAAAAGTGATTGGGTTAAGTTTGTTGTGGTAAGGGTTAGTTGGTGATGATTTATGGTAGCCGAAGTAATTTAGATGAGTTTGGCATAGTTTGCTATGCTTACTAGCATTTTTTTGTAATTTAAAAATGATTGGGTTAAGTTTGTTGTGGTAAGGGTTAGTTGGTGATGATTTAGAGTAGCCGAAGTAATTTAGGTGAGTCTGGCATAGTTTGTTATGATTTGTACACCTTTTTTTGTAATTTTAAGATCATATGGTTTGGTTTGTTGTGGTAAGGGATAGTTGGGGGTGATGTACGGTAGCCGAAGTAATTTAGGTGATTCTGGTGTAGTTTGTTATGATTTTTAGAATTTTTTATTAATTTTAAAGTGATTGGGTTTAGTTTGTTGCTGTAAAGTGTAGTTGGGGGTGATTTTTGATAGCCGAAATAATTTAGGTGAGTTTGGCATAGTTTGCTATGGTTAGTAGCATTTTTTTGTAATTTAAAAGTGATTGGGTTTAGTTTGTTGTGGTAAGGGTTAGTTGGTGATGATTTATGGTAGCCGAAGTAATTTAGGTGAGTTTGGCATAGTTTGCTATGGTTACTAGCATTTTTTTGTAATTTAAAAGTGATTGGGTTTAGTTTGTTGGGGTAAGGGTTAGTTGGTGATGATTTAGAGTAGCCGCAGTAATTTAGGTGAGTCTGGCATAGTTTGTTATGACTTGTACACCTTTTTTTTGTAATTTTAAGATGATATGGTTTGGTTTGTTGTGGTAAGGGATAGTTGGGGGTGATTTACGGTAGCCGGAGTAGTTTAGGTGTTTCTGGTATAGTTTGTTATGATTTTTAGCATTTTTTTGTAATTTTAAAGAGATTGGGCTTAGTTTGTTGCTGTAAAGTGTAGTTGGGGGTGATTTTTGATAGCCGAAGTAATTTAGGTGAGTTTGGCATAGTTTGCTATGGTTAGTGCATTTTTTTGTAATTTAAAAGTGATTGGGTTTAGTTTGTTGTGATAAGGGTTATTTGGTGATAATTTATGGTAGCCGAAGTAATTTAGGTGAGTTTGGCATAGTTTGCAAAGGTTACTAGCATTTTGTTGTAATTTAAAAGTGATTGGGTTTAGTTTGTTGTGGTAAGGGTTAGTTGGTGATGATTTAGAGTAGCTGAAGTAATTTAGGTGAGTCTGGCATAGTTTGTTATGATTTGTACACCTTTTTTTGTAATTTTAAGATGATATGGTTTGGTTTGTTGTGATAAGGGATAGTTGGGGGTGATTTACGGTAGCCGAAGTAATTTAGGTGATTCTGGTATACTTTGTTATGATTTTTAGCATTTTTTTGTAATTTTAAAATGATTGGGCTTAGTTTGTTGCTGTAAAGTGTAATTGGGGGTGATTTTTGATAGCCGAAGTAATTTAGGTGAGTTTGGCATAGTTTGCTATGGTTAGTAGCATTTTTTTGTAATTTAAAAGTGATTGGGTTTAGTTTGTTGTGGTAAGGGTTAGTTGGTGATGATTTATGGTAGCCGAAGTAATTTAGGTGAGTTTGGCATAGTTTGCTATGGTTACTAGCATTTTTTTGTTATTTAAAAGTGATTGGGTATAGTTTGTTGTGGTAAGGATTAGTTGGTGATGATTTAGAGTAGCCGAAGTAATTTAGGTGAGTCTGGCATAGTTTGTTATGATTTTTAGCATTTTTTGTAACTTAGGTGAGTCTGGCATAGTTTGTTATGATTTGTACACCTTTTTTTGTAATTTTAAGATGATATGGTTTGGTTTGTTGTGGTAAGGGATAGTTGGGGGTGATTTACGGTAGCCGAAGTAATTTAGGTGATTCTGGTATTGTTTGTTATGATTTTTAACATTTTTTTGTAATATTAAAGAGATTGGGCTTAGTTTGTTGCTGTAAAGTGTAGTTGGGGGTGATTTTTGATAGCCGAAGTAATTCAGGTGAGTTTGGCATAGTTTGCTATGGTTAGTAGCATTTTTTTGTAATTTAAAAGTGATTGGGTTTAGTTTGTTGTGGTAAGGGTTAGTTGGTGATGATTTAGAGTAGCCGAAGTAATTTAGGTGAGTCTGGCATAGTTTGTTATGATTTGTACAACTTTTTTTGTAATTTTAAGATGATATGATTTGGTTTGTTGTGGTAAGGGATAGTTGGGGGTGATTTACGGTAGCCAAAGTAATTTAGGTGATTCTGGTATTGTTTGTTATGATTTTTAGCATTTTTTTGTAATTTTAATGTGATTGGGCTTAGTTTGTTGCTGTAAAGTGTAGTTGGGGGTGATTTTTGATAGCCGAAGTAATTTAGGTTAGTTTGGCATAGTTTGCTATGGTTAGTAGCATTTTTTTGTAATTTAAAAGTGATTGGGTTTAGTTTGTTGTGGTAAGGGTAAGGTGGTGATGATTTATGGTAGCCGAAGTAATTTAGGTGAGTTTGGCATAGTTTGCTATGGTTACAAGCATTTTTTTGTAATTTAAAAGTGATTGGGTTTAGTTTGTTGTGGTAAGGGTTAGTTGGTGATGATTTAGAGTAGTCGAAGTAATTTAGGTGAGTCTGACATAGTTTGTTATGACTTTAGCATTTTTTTGTAATTTTAAAATGATTGGGCTTAGTTTGCTGCTGTAAAGTGTAGTTGGGGGTAATTTTTGATAACCGAAGTAATTTAGGTGAGTTTGGCATAGTTTGCTATGGTTAGTATCATTTTTTTGTAATTTAAAAGTGATTGGGTTTAGTTTGTTGTGGTAAGGGTTAGTTGGTGATGATTTATGGTAGCCGAAGTAATTTAGGAGAGTTTGGCATAGTTTGCTATGGTTACTAGCATTTTTTTGTAATTTAAAAGTGATTGGGTTTAGTTTGTTGTGGTAAGGGTTAGTTGGTGATGATTTAGAGTAGCCGAAGTAATTTAGGTGAGTCTGGAATAGTTTGTTATGATTTTTAGCATTTTTTTGTAATTTTAAAATGATTGGGCTTAGTTTGTTGCTGTAAAGTGTAGTTGGGGGTGATTTTTGATAACCGAAGTAATTTAGGTGAGTTTGGCATAGTTTGGTATGGTTAGTATCATTTTTTTGTAATTTAAAAGTGATTGGGTTTAGTTTGTTGTGGTAAGGGTTAGTTGGTGATGATTTATGGCAGCCGAAGTAATTTAGGTGAGTTTGGCATAGTTTGCTAAAGTTTATGCATTTTTTTGTAATTTAAATTTGATTGGGTTTTGTTTGTTGTGGTAAGGGTAAGTTGGTGATGATTTATGGTAGCCGAAGTAATTTAGGTGAGTTTGGCACAGTTTGCTAGGATTACTAGCATTTTTTTGTAATTTAAAAGTGATTGGGTTTAGTATGTTGTGGTAAGGGTTAGTTGGTGATGATTTAGAGTAGCCGTAGTAATTTAGGTGAGTCTAGCATAGTTTGTTATGATTTGTACACCTTTTTTTGTAATTTTAAGATGATATGGTTTGGTTTATTGTGGTAAGGGATAGTTGGGGGTGATTTACGGTAGCCGAAGTAATTTAGGTGATTCTGGTATACTTTGTTATGATTTTTAGCATTTTTTTGTAATTTTAAAATGATTGGGCTTAGTTTGTTGCTGTAAAGTGTAATTGGGGGTGATTTTTGATAGCCGAAGTAATTTAGGTGAGTTTGGCATAGTTTGCTATGGTTAGTAGCATTTTTTTGTAATTTAAAAGTAATTGGGTTTAGTTTGTTGTGGTAAGGGTTAGTTGGTGATGATTTAGAGTAGCCGAAGTAATTTAGATGATTCTGGTATAGTTTGTTATGATTTTTAGCATTTTTTTGTAATTTTAAAGTGATTGGGCATAGTTTGTTGCTGTAAAGTGTAGTTGGGGGTGATTTTTGATAGCCGAAGTAATTTAGGTGAGTTTGGCATAGTTTGCTATGGTTAGTAGCATTTTTTGTAATTTAAAAGTGATTGGGTTTAGTTTGTTGTGGTAACTGTTAGTTGGTGATGATTTATGTAGCCGAAGTAATTTAGGTGAGTTTGGCCTAGTTTGCTATGGATACTAGCATTTTTTTGTAATTTAAAAGTGATTGGGTTTAGTTTGTTGTGGTAAGGGTTAGTTGGTGATGATTTAGAGTAGCCGAAGTAATTTAGGTGAGTCTGGCATAGTTTGTTATAATTTGTACACCTTTTTTTGTAATTTTAAGATGATATGGTTTGTTGTGGTAAGGGATAGTTGGGGGTGATTTACGGTAGCCGAAGTAATTTAGGTGATTCTGGTATAGTTTGTTATGATTTTTAGCATTTTTTTGTAATTTTAAAGTGATTGGGCTTAGTTTGTTGCTGTAAAGTGTAGTTGGGGGTGATTTTTGATAGCCGAAGTAATTTAGGTGAGTTTGGCATAGTTTGCTATGGTTAGTAGCATTTTTTTGTAATATAAAAGAGATTGGGTTTAGTTTGTTGTGGTAAGGGTTAGTTGGTGATGATTTATGGTAGCCGAAGTAATTTAGGTGAGTTTGGCATAGTTTGCTATGGTTAGTAGCATTTTTTTGTAATTTAAAAGTGATTGGGTTTAGTTTGTTGTGGTAAGGGTTAGTTGGTGATGATTTATGGTAGCCGAAGTAATTTAGGTGAGTTTGGCATAGTTTGCTAGGGTTACTAGCATTTTTTTGTAATTTAAAAATGATTGGGTTTAGTTTGTTGTGGTAAGGGTTAGTTGGTGATGATTTATGGTAGCCGAAGTAATTTAGGTGAGTTTGGCATAGTTTGCTATGGTTACTAGCATTTTTTTGTAATTTAAAAGTGATTGCGTTTAGTTTGTTGTGGTAAGGGTTAGTTGGTGATGATTTAGAGTAGCCGAAGTAATTTAGGTGAGTCTGGCATAGTTTGTTATGATTTGTACACCTTTTTTTGTAATTTTAAGATGATATGGTTTGGTTTGTTGTGGTAAGGGATAGTTGGGGGTGATTTACGGTAGCCGAAATAATTTAGGTGATTCTGGTATAGTTTGTTATGATTTTTAGCATTTTTTTGTAATTTTAAAGTGATTGGGCTTAGTTTGTTGCTGTAAAGTGTAGTTGGGGGTGATTTTTGATAGCCGAAGTAATTTAGGTAAGTTTGGCATAATTTGCTATGGTTAGTAGCATTTTTTTGTAATTTAAAAGTGATTGGGTTAAGTTTGTTGTGGTAAGGGTTAGTTGGTGATGATTTATGGTAGCCGAAGTAATTTAGATGAGTTTGGCATAGTTTGCTATGCTTACTAGCATTTTTTTGTAATTTAAAAATGATTGGGTTAAGTTTGTTGTGGTAAGGGTTAGTTGGTGATGATTTAGAGTAGCCGAAGTAATTTAGGTGAGTCTGGCATAGTTTGTTATGATTTGTACACCTTTTTTTGTAATTTTAAGATCATATGGTTTGGTTTGTTGTGGTAAGGGATAGTTGGGGGTGATTTACGGTAGCCGAAGTAATTTAGGTGATTCTGGTATAGTTTGTTATGATTTTTAGAATTTTTTATTAATTTTAAAGTGATTGGGTTTAGTTTGTTGCTGTAAAGTGTATTTGGGGGTGATTTTTGATAGCCGAAATAATTTAGGTGAGTTTGGCATAGTTTGCTATGGTTAGTAGCATTTTTTTGTAATTTAAAAGTGATTGGGTATAGTTTGTTGTGGTAAGGGTTAGTTGGTGATGATTTATGGTAGCCGAAGTAATTTAGGTGAGTTTGGCATAGTTTGCTATGGTTACTAGCATTTTTTTGTAATTTAAAAGTGATTGGGTATAGTTTGTTGTGGTAAGGGTTAGTTGGTGATGATTTAGAGTAGCCGAAGTAATTTAGGTGAGTCTGGCATAGTTTGTTATGGTTTGTACACCTTTTTTTGTAATTTTAAGATGATATGGTTTGGTTTGTTGTGGTAAGGGATAGTTAGGGGTGATTTACGGTAGCCGAAGTAGTTTAGGTGATTCTGGTATAGTTTGTTATGATTTTTAGAATTTTTTTGTAATTTTAAAGTGATTGTGCTTAGTTTGTTTCTGTAAAGTGAAGTTGGGGGTGATTTTTGATAGCCAAAGTAATTTAGGTGAGTTTGGCATAGTTTGCTATGGTTAGTAGTATTTTTTTGTAATTTAAAAGTGATTGGGTTTAGTTTGTTGTGGTAAGGGTTAGTTGGTGATGATTTATGGTAGCCGAAGTAATTTAGGTGAGTTTAGCATAGTTTGCTTTGGTTACTAGCATTTTTTTGTAATTTAAAAGTGATTGGGTTCAGTTTGTTGTGGTAAGGGTTAGTTGGTGATGATTTATGGTAGCCGAAGTAATTTAGGTGAGTTTGGCATAGTTTGCTATGGTTACTAGCATTTTTTTAAATTTAAAAGTGATTGGGTTTAGTTTGTTGTGGTAAGGGTTAGTTGGTGATGATTTAGAGTAGCCGAAGTAATTTAGGTGAGTCTGGCATAGTTTGTTATGATTTGTACACCTTTTTTGTAATTTTAAGATGATATGGTTTGGTTTGTTGTGGTAAGGGATAGTTGGGGGTGATTTACGGTAGCCGAAGTAATTTAGGTTATTCTGGTATAGTTTGTTATAATTTTTAGAATTTTTTTGTAATTTTAAAGTGATTGGGCTTAGTTTGTTGCTGTAAAGTGTAGTTGGGGGTGATTTTTGATAGCCGAAGTAATTTAGGTGAGTTTGTCATAGTTTGCTATGGTTAGTGCATTTTTTTGTAATTTAAAAGTGATTGGGTTTAGTTTGTTGTGATAAGGGTTAGTTGGTGATAATTTATGGTAGCCGAAGTAATTTAGGTGAGTTTGGCATAGTTTGCAAAGGTTACTAGCATTTTGTTGTAATTTAAAATTGATTGGGTTTAGTTTGTTGTGGTAAGGGTTAGTTGGTGATGATTTAGAGTAGCTGAAGTAATTTAGGTGAGTCTGGCATAGTTTGTTATGATTTGTACACCTTTTTTTGTAATTTTAAGATGATATGGTTTGGTTTGTTGTGATAAGGGATAGTTGGGGGTGATTTACGGTAGCCGAAGTAATTTAGGTGATTCTGGTATACTTTGTTATGATTTTTAGCATTTTTTTGTAATTTTAAAATGATTGGGCTTAGTTTGTTGCTGTAAAGTGTAATTGGGGGTGATTTTTGATAGCCGAAGTAATTTAGGTGAGTTTGGCATAGTTTGCTATGGTTAGTAGCATTTTTTTGTAATTTAAAAGTGATTGGGTTTAGTTTGTTGTGGTAAGGGTTAGTTGGTGATGATTTATGGTAGCCGAAGTAATTTAGGTGAGTTTGGCATAGTTTGCTATGGTTACTAGCATTTTTTTGTAATTTAAAAGTGATTGGGTATAGTTTGTTGTGGTAAGGATTAGTTGGTGATGATTTAGAGTAGCCGAAGTAATTTAGGTGAGTCTGGCATAGTTTGTTATGATTTTTAGCATTTTTTGTAACTTAGGTGAGTCTGGCATAGTTTGTTATGATTTGTACACCTTTTTTTGTAATTTTAAGATGATATGGTTTGGTTTGTTGTGGTAAGGGATAGTTGGGGGTGATTTACGGTAGCCGAAGTAATTTAGGTGATTCTGGTATAGTTTGTTATGATTTTTAACATTTTTTTGTAATCTTAAAGAGATTGGGCTTAGTTTGTTGCTGTAAAGTGTAGTTGGGGGTGATTTTTGATAGCCGAAGTAATTCAGGTGAGTTTGGCACAGTTTGCTAGGATTACTAGCATTTTTTTGTAATTTAAAAGTGATTGGGTTTAGTATGTTGTGGTAAGGGTTAGTTGGTGATGATTTAGAGTAGCCGTAGTAATTTAGGTGAGTCTAGCATAGTTTGTTATGATTTGTACACCTTTTTTTGTAATTTTAAGACGATATGGTTTGGTTTGTTGTGGTAAGGGATAGTTGGGGGTGATTTACGGTAGCCGAAGTAATTTAGGTGATTCTGGTATACTTTGTTATGATTTTTAGCATTTGTTTGTAATTTTAAAATGATTGGGCTTAGTTTGTTGCTGTAAAGTGTAATTGGGGGTGATTTTTGATAGCCGAAGTAATTTAGGTGAGTTTGGCATAGTTTGCTATGGTTAGTAGCATTTTTTTGTAATTTAAAAGTGATTGGGTTTAGTTTGTTGTGGTAAGGGTTAGTTGGTGATGATTTAGAGTAGCCGAAGTAATTTAGATGATTCTGGTATAGTTTGTTATGATTTTTAGCATTTTTTTGTAATTTTAAAGTGATTGGGCATAGTTTGTTGCTGTAAAGTGTAGTTGGGGGTGATTTTTGATAGCCGAAGTAATTTAGGTGAGTTTGGCATAGTTTGCAATGGTTAGTAGCATTTTTTGTAATTTAAAAGTGATTGGGTTTAGTTTGTTGTGGTAACTGTTAGTTGGTGATGATTTATGTAGCCGAAGTAATTTAGGTGAGTTTGGCCTAGTTTGCTATGGATACTAGCATTTTTTTGTAATTTAAAAGTGATTGGGTTTAGTTTGTTGTGGTAAGGGTTAGTTGGTGATGATTTAGAGTAGCCGAAGTAATTTAGGTGAGTCTGGCATAGTTTGTTATAATTTTTACACCTTTTTTTGTAATTTTAAGATGATATGGTTTGTTGTGGTAAGGGATAGTTGGGGGTGATTTACGGTAGCCGAAGTAATTTAGGTGATTCTGGTATAGTTTGTTATGATTTTTAGCATTTTTTTGTAATTTTAAAGTGATTGGGCTTAGTTTGTTGCTGTAAAGTGTAGTTGGGGGTGATTTTTGATAGCCGAAGTAATTTAGGTGAGTTTGGCATAGTTTGCTATGGTTAGTAGCATTTTTTTGTAATATAAAAGAGATTGGGTTTAGTTTGTTGTGGTAAGGGTTAGTTGGTGATTATTTATGGTAGCCGAAGTAATTTAGGTGAGTTTGGCATAGTTTGCTATGGTTAGTAGCATTTTTTTGTAATTTAAAAGTGATTGGGTTTAGTTTGTTGTGGTAAGGGTTAGTTGGTGATGATTTATGGTAGCCGAAGTAATTTAGGTGAGTTTGGCATAGTTTGCTAGGGTTACTAGCATTTTTTTGTAATTTAAAAGTGATTGGGTTTAGTTTGTTGTGGTAAGGGTTAGTTGGTGATGATTTATGGTAGCCGAAGTAATTTAGGTGAGTTTGGCATAGTTTGCTATGGTTACTAGCATTTTTTTGTAATTTAAAAGTGATTGCGTTTAGTTTGTTGTGGTAAGGGTTAGTTGGTGATGATTTAGAGTAGCCGAAGTAATTTAGGTGAGTCTGGCATAGTTTGTTATGATTTGTACACCTTTTTTTGTAATTTTAAGATGATATGGTTTGGTTTGTTGTGGTAAGGGATAGTTAGGGGTGATTTACGGTAGCCGAAGTAATTTAGGTGATTCTGGTATAGTTTGTTATGATTTTTAGCATTTTTTTGTAATTTTAAAGTGATTGGGCTTAGTTTGTTGCTGCAAAGTGTAGTTAGGGGTGATTTTTGATAGCCGAAGTAATTTAGGTGAGTTTTGCATAGTTTGCTATGGTTAGTAGCATTTTTTTGTAATTTAAAAGTGATTGGGTTTAGTTTGTTGTGGTAAGGGTTAGTTGGTGATGATTTATGGTAGCCGAAGTAATTTAGGAGAGTTTGGCATAGTTTGCTTTGGTTACTAGCTGTTTTTGTAATTTAAAAGTGATTGGGTTTAGTTTGTTGTGGTAAAGGTTGGTTGGTGATGATTTATGGTAGCCGAAGTAATTTAGGTGAGTTTGGCATAGTTTGCTATGGTTACTAGCATTTTTTTGAAATTTAAAAGTGATTGGGTTTAGTTTGTTGTGGTAAGGGTTAGTTGGTGATGATTTAGAGTAGCCGAAGTAATTTAGGTGAGTCTGGCATAGTTTGTTATGATTTGTACACCTTTTTTGTAATTTTAAGATGATATGGTTTGATTTGTTGTGGTAAGGGATAGTTGGGGGTGATTTACGGTAGCCGAAGTAATTTAGGTGATTCTGGTATAGTTTATTATGATTTTTAGCATTTTTTTGAAATGTTAAAGTGATTGGGCTTAGTTTGTTGCTGTAAAGTGTAGTTGGGGGTGATTTTTGATAGCCGAAGTAATTTAGGTGAGTTTGGCATAGTTTGCTATGGTTAGTAGTTTTTTTTTGTAATTTAAAAGTGTTTGGGTTTAGTTTGTTGTGGTAAGGGTTAGTTGGTGATGATTTATGGTAGCCGAAGTAATTTAGGTAAGTTTGGCCTAGTTTGCTATGGTTAGTAGCATTTTTTTGTAATTTAAAAGTGATTGGGTTTAGTTTGTTGTGGTAAGGGTTAGTTGGTGATGATTTAGAGTAGCCGAAATAATTTAGGTGAGTCTGGCATAGTTTGTTATGATTTGTACACCTTTTTTTGGAATTTTAAGATGATATGGTTTGGTTTGTTGTGGTAAGGGATAGTTGGGGGTGATTTACGGTAGCCGAAGTAATTTAGGTCATTCTGGTATAGTTTATTATGACTTTTAGCATTTTTTTGTAATTTTAAAGTGATTGGGCTTAGTTTGTTGCTGTAAAGTGTAGTTGGATGTGATTTTTGATAGCCGAAGTAATTTAGGTGAGTTTGGCATAGTTTGCTATGGTTAGTAGAATTTTTTTGTAATTTAAAAGTGATTGGGTTTAGTTTGTTGTGGTAAGGGTTAGTTGGTGATGATTTATGGTAGCCGAAGTAATTTAGGTGAGTTTGGCATAGTTTGTTATAATTTGTACACCTTTTTTTGTAATTTTAAGATGATATGGTTTGGTTTGTTGTGGTAAGGGATAGTTGGGGGTGATTTACGGTAGCCGAAGTAATTTAGGTGATTCTGGTATAGTTTGTTATGATTTTTAGCATTTTTTTGTAATTTTAAAATGATTGGGCTTAGTTTATTGCTGTAAAGTGTAGTTGGGGGTGATTTTTGATAGCCAAAGTAATTTAGGTGAGTTTGGCATAGTTTACTATGGTTAGTATCATTTTTTTGTAATTTAAAAGTGATTGGGTTTAGTTTGTTGTGATAAGGGTTAGTTGGTGGTGATTTATGTTAGCCGAAGTAATTTATGTGATTTTGGCATAGTTTGCTAGGGTTAGTAGCATTTTTTTGTAATTTAAAAGTGATTGGGTTTAGTTTGTTGTGGTAAGGGTTAGTTGGTGATGATTTATGGTAGCCAAAGTAATTTAGGTGAGTTTGGCATAGTTTGCTAGGGTTACTAGCATTTTTTTGTAATTTAAAAGTGATTGGGTTTAGTTTGTTGTGGTAAGGGTTAGTTGGTGATGATTTATGGTAGCCGAAGTAATTTAGGTGAGTCTGGCATAGTTTGTTTCGATTTGTACACCTTTTTTTGTAATTTTAAGATGATATGGTTTGGTTTGTTGTGGTAAGGGATAGTTGGGGGTGATTTACGGTAGCCGAAGTAATTTAGGTGATTCTGGTATAGTTTATTATGATTTTTAGCATTTTTTTGTAATTTTAAAGTGATTGGGCTTAGTTTGTTGCTGTAAAGTGTAGTTGGGGGTGATTTTTGATAGCCGAAGTAATTTAGGTGAGTTTGGCATAGTTTGCTATTGTTAGTAGAATTTTTTTGTAATTTAAAAGTGATTGGGTTTAGTTTGTTGTGGTAAGGGTTAGTTGGTGATTATTTATGGTTGCCGAAGTAATTTAGGTGAGTTTGGCATAGTTTGCTATGGTTACTAGAATTTTTTTGTAATTTAAAAGTGATTGGGTTTAGTTTGTTGTGGTAAGGGTTAGTTGGTGATGATTTAGGGAAGCCGAAGTAATTTAGGTGAATCTGGCATAATTTGTTATGATTTGTACACCTTTTTTTGTAATTTTAAGATGATATGGTTTGGTTTGTTGTGGTAAGGGATAGTTGGGGGTGATTTACGGTAGCCGAAGAAATTTAGGTGATTCTGGTATAGTTTGTTATGATTTTTAGCAATTTTTTGGAATTTAAAAGTGATTGGGTTTAGTTTGTTGTGGTAAGGGTTAGTTGGTGATGATTTATGGTAGCCGAAGTAATTTAGGTGAGTTTGGCATAGTTTGCTATGGTTACTAGCATTTTTTTGTAATTCAAAATTGATTGGGTTTAGTTTGTTGCGGTAAGGGTTAGTTGGTGATGATTTAGAGTAGCCGAAGTAATTTGTGTGAGTCTGGCATAGTTTGTTATGATTTGCACACCTTTTTTTGTAATTTTAAGATGATATGGTTTGGTTTGTTGTGGTAAGGGATAGTTGGGGGTTATTTACGGTAGCCGAAGTAATTTAGGTGATTCTGGTATAGTTTGTTATGATTTGTACCCCTTTTTTTGTAATTTTAAGATGATATGGTTTGGTTTGTTGTGGTAAGGGATAGTTGGGGGTGATTTACGGTAGCCGAAGTAATTTAGGTGATTCTGGTATAGTTTATTATGATTTTTAGCATTTTTTTGTAATTTTAAAGTGATTGGGCTTAGTTTGTTGCTGTAAAGTTTAGTTGGTGATGACTTATGGTAGCCGAAGTAATTTAGGTGAGTTTGGCATAGTTCGCTATGGTTACTAGCATTTTTTTGTAATTTAAAAGTGATTGGGTTTAGTTTGTTGTGGTAAGGGTTAGTTGGTGATGATTTAGAGTAGCCGAAGTAATTTAGGTGAGTCTAGCGTAGTTTGTTATGAGTTGTACACCTTTTTTTGTAATTTTGAGATGATATGGTTTGGTTTGTTGTGGTAAGGGATTGTTGGGGGTGATTTACGGTAGCCGAAGTAATTTAGGTGATTCTGGCATAGTTTGTTATGATTTTTAGCATTTTTTTGTAATTTTAAAGTGATTGGGCTTAGTTTGTTGCTGTAAAGTTTAGTTGGGGGTGATTTTTGATAGCCGAAGTAATTTAGGTGAGTTTGGCATAGTTTGCTATGGTTAGTAGCATTTTTTTGTAATTTAAAAGAGATTGGGTTTAGTTTGTTGTGGTAAGGGTTAGTTGGTGATGATTTGGAGAAGCCGAAGTAATTTAGGTGAGTCTGGCATAGTTTGTTATGATTTGTATACCTTTTTTTGTAATTTTAAGATGATATGGTTTGGTTTGTTGTGGTAAGGGATAGTTGGGGGTGATTTACGGTAGCCGAAGTAATTTAGGTGATTCTGGTATAGTTTGTTATGATTTTTAGCATTTTTTTGTAATTTTAAAGTGATTGGGTTTAGTTTGTTGTGGTAAGGGTTAGTTGGTGATGATTTATAATAGCCGAAGTAATTTAGATGAGTTTGGCATAGTTTGCTATGGTTACTAGCATTTTTTTGTAATTTAAAAGTGATTGGGTTTAGTTTGTTGTGGTAAGGGTTAGTTGGTGATGATTTAGAGTAGCCGAAGTAATTTAGGTGAGTCTGGCATAGTTTGTTATGATTTGTACACCTTTTTTTGTAATTTTAAGAAAATATGGTTTGGTTTGTTGTGGTCAGAGATAGTTGGGGGTGATTTACGGTAGCCGAAGTAATTTAGGTGATTCTGGTATAGTTTGTTATGATTTTTAGCATTTTTTTGTAATTTTAAAGTGATTGGGCTTAGTTTGTTGCTGTGAAGTGTAGTTGGTGGTGATTTTTGATAGCCGAAGTAATTTAGGTGAGTTTTGCATAATTTGCTATGGTTAGTAGCTATTTTTTTTTTTAAAGTAATTGGGTTTAGTTTGTTGTGGTAAGGGTTAGTTGGTGATGATTTATGGTAGCTGAAGTAATTTAGGTGAGTTTGGCATAGTTTGCTATGGTTACTAGCATTTTTTTGTAATTTAAAATTGATTGGGTTTAGTTTGTTTTGGTAAGGGCTAGTTGGTGATGATTTGGAGTAGCCGAAGTAATTTAGGTGAGTCTGGCATAGTTTGTTATGATTTGTACACCTTTTTTTGTAATTTTAAGATGATATGGTTTGGTTTGTTGTGGTAAGGGATAGTTGGGGGTGATTTACGGTAGCCGAAGTAATTTAGGTGATTCTGGTATAGTTTGTTATGATTTTTAGCATTTTTTTGTAATTTTAAAGTGATTGGGCTTAGTTTGTTGCTGTAAAGTGTAGTTGGGGGTGATTGTTGATAGCCGAAGTAATTTAGGTGAGTTTGGCATAGTTTGCTGTGGTTAGTAGCATTTTTTTGTAATTTAAAAGTGATTGGGTTTAGTTTGTTGTGGTAAGGGTTAGTTGGTGATGATTTATGGTAGTCGAAGTAATTTAGGTGAGTTTGGCATAATTTGCTATGGTTACAAGTATTTTATTGTAATTTAAAAGTGATTGGGTTTAGTTTGTTGTGGTAAGGGTTAGTTGGTGATGATTTAGGGTAGCCGAAGTAATTTAGGTGAGTCTAGCGTAGTTTGTTATGATTTGTACACCTATTTTTGTAATTTTGAGATGATATGGTTTCGTTTGTTGTGGTAAAGGATAGTTGGGGGTGATTTACGGTAGCCGAAGTAATTTAGGTGATTCTGGTATAGTTTGTTATGATTTTTAGCGATTTTTTGTAATTTTAAAGTGATTGGGTTTAGTTTGTTGCTGTAAAGTGTAGTTGGGGGTGATTTTTGATAGCCGAAGTAATTTAGGTGAGTTTGGCATAGTTTGCTATGGTTAGTAGCATTTTTTTGTAATTTAAAAGTGATTGGGTTTAGTTTGTTGTGGTAAGGGTTATTTGGTGATGATTTATGGTAGCCGAAGTAATTTAGGTGAGTTTGGCATAGTTTGCTATGGTTACTAGCATTTTTTTGTAATTTAAAAATGATTGGGTTTAGTTTGTTGTGGTAAGGGTTAGCTGGTGATGACTTATGGTAACCGAAGTAATTTAGGTGGGTTTGGCATAGTTCGCTATGGTTACTAGCATTTTTTTGTAATTTAAAAGTAATTGAGTTTAGTTTGTTGTGGTAAGGGTTAGTTGGTGATGATTTAGAGTAGCCGAAGTAATTTAGGTGAGTCTGGCATAGTTTGTTATGATTTGTACACCTTTTTTTGTGATTTTAAGATGATATGGTTTGGTTTGTTGTGGTAAGGGATAGTTGCGGGTGATTTACGGTAGCCGAAGTAATTTAGGTGATTCTGGTATAGTTTGTTATGATTTTTAGGATTTTTTTGTAATTTTAAAGTGATTGGGCTTAGTTTGTTGCTGTATAGTGTAGTTGGGGGTGATTGTTGATAGCCGAAGTAATTTAGGTGAGTGTGGCATATTTTGCTATGGTTAGTAGCATTTTTTAGTAATTTAAAAGTGATTGGGTTTAGTTTGTTGTGGTAAGGGTTAGTTGGTGATGATTTATGGTAGTTGAAGTAATTTAGGTGAGTTTGACATAGTTTGCTATGGTTACTAGCATTTTATTGTAATTTAAAAGTGATTGGGTTTAATTTATTGTGGTAAGGGTTAGTTGGTGATTATTTAGAGTAGCCGAAGTAATTTAGGTAAGTCTGGCATAGTTTGTTATGATTTGTACACCTTTTTTTGTAATTTTAAGATGATATGGTTTGGTTTGTTGTGGTAAGGGATAGTTGGGGGGGATCTCCGGTAGCCGAAGTAATTTAGGTGATTCTGGTATAGTTTGTTATGATTTTTAGAATTTTTTTGTAATTTTAAAGTGATTGGGCTGAGTTTGTTGCTGTAAAGTTTAGTTGGGGTGATTTTTGATAGCCAAAGTAATTTAGGTGAGTTTGGCATAATTTGCTATGGTTAGTAGCATTTTTTTGTAATTTAAAAGTGATTGGGTTTAGTTTGTTGTGGTAAGCGTTACTTGGTGATGATTTATGGTAGCCGAAGTAATTTAGGTGATTTTGGCATAGTTTGCTATGGTTACTAGCATTTTTTTGTAATTTAAAATTGATTGGGTTTAGTTTGTTGTGGTAAGGGTTAGTTGGTGATGATTTAGAGTAGCCGAAGTAATTTAGGTGAGTCTGGCATAGTTTGTTATGATTTGTACACCTTTTTTGTAATTTTAAGATGATATGGTTTGGTTTGTTGTGGTAAGGGATAGTTGGGGGTGATTTACGGTAGCCGAAGTAATTTAGGTGATTCTGGTATAGTTTATTATGATTTTTAGCATTTTTTTGTAATTTTAAAGTGATTGGGCATAGTTTGTTGCTGTAAAGTGTAGTTGGGGGTGATTTTTGATAGCCGAAGTAATATAGGTGAGTTTGGCATAGTTTCCTATGGTTAGTAGCATTTTTTTGTAATTTAAAAGTGATTGGGTTTAGTTTGTTGTGGTAAGGGTTAGTTGGTGATGATTTATGGTAGCCGGAGTAATTTAGGTGAGTTTGGCATAGTTTGCTATGGTTACTAGCATTTTTTTGTAATTTAAAAGTGATTGGGTTTAGTTTGTTGTGGTAAGGGTTAGTTGGTAATGATTTAGAGTAGCCGAAGTAATTTAGGTGAGTCTGGCATAGTTTGTTATGATTTGTACACCTTTTTTTGTAATTTTAAGATGATATGGTTGGGTTTGTTATGGTAAAGGATAGTTGGGGGTGATTTACGGTAGCCGAAGTAATTTAGGTGATTCTGGTATAGTTTGATATGATTTTTAGCATTTTTTTGTAATTTTAAAGTGATTGGGCTTGGTTTGTTGCTGTAAAGTGTAGTTGGGGGTGATTTTTGATAGCCGAAGTAATTTAGGTGAGTTTGGCATAGTTTGCTATGGTTAGTAGCATTTTTTTGTAATTTAAAAGTGATTGGGTTTAGTTTGTTGTGGTAAGGGTTAGTTGGTGATGATTTATGGTAGCCGAAGTAATTTAGGTGAGTTTGGCATAGTTTACTATGGTTAGTAGCATTTTTTTGTAATTTAAAAGTGTTTGGGTTTAGTTTGTTGTGGTAAGGATTAGTTGGTGATGATTTAGAGTAGCCGAAGTAATTTAGGTGAGTCTGGCATAGTTTGTTATGATTTGTACACCTTTTTTTGTAATTTTAAGATGATATGGGTTGGTTTGTTGTGGTATGGGATAGTTGGGGGTGATTTACGGTAGCCGAAGTAATTTAGGGGATTCTGGTATGATTTGTTATAATTTTTAGCATTTTTTTGTAATTTTAAAGTGATTGGGCTTAGTTTGTTGCTGTAAAATGTAGTTGGGGGTGATTTTTGATATCCGAAGTAATTTAGGTGAGTTTGGCATAGTTTGCTATGGTTAGTAGCATTTTTTTGTAATTTAAAAGTGATTGGGTTTAGTTTGTTGTGGTAAGGGTTAGTTGGTGGTGATTTATGTTAGCCGAAGTAATTTATGTGAGTTTGGCATAGTTTGCTATGGTTAGTAGCATTTTTTTGTAATTTAAAAATGATTGGGTTTAGTTTGTTGTGATAAGGGTTAGTTGGTGATGATTTATGGTAGCCGAAGTAATTTAGGTGAGTTTTGCAAAGTTTGCTAGGGTTACTAGCATTTTTTTGTAATTTAAAAGTGATTGGGTTTAGTTTGTTGTGGTAAGGGTTAGTTGGTGATGATTTATGGTAGCCGAAGTAATTTAGGTGAGTTTGGCATAGTTTGCTATGGTTACTAGCATTTTTTTGTAATTTAAAAGTGATTGGGTTTGTTTGTTGTGGTAAGGGTTAGCTGGTGATGATTTAGAGTAGCCGAAGTAATTTAGGTGAGTCTGGCATAGTTTGTTATGATTTGTACACCTTTTTTTGTAATTTTAAGATGATATGGTTTGGTTTGTTGTGGTAAGGGATAGTTAGAGGTGATTTACGGTAGCCGAAGTAATTTAGGTGATTCTGGTATAGTTTGTTATGATTTTTATAATTTTTTTGTAATTTTAAAGTGATTGGGCTTAGTTTGTTGCTGCAAAGTGTAGTTGGGGGTGATTTTTGATAGCCGAAGTAATTTAGGTGAATTTGGCGTAGTTTGCTATGGTTAGTAGCATTTTTTTGTAATTTAAAAGTGATTGGGTTTAGTTTGTTGTGGTAAGGGTTAGTTGGTGATGATTTATTGTAGCGGAAGTAATTTAGGAGAGATTGGCATAGTTTGCTATGGTTACTAGCATTTTTTTGTAATTTAAAAGTGATTGGGTTTAGTTTGTTGTGGTAAGGGTTAGTTGGTGATGATTTATGGTAGCCGAAGTAATTTAGGTGAGTTTGGCATAGTTTGCTATGGTTACTAGCATTTTTTTGTAAGTTAAAAGTGATTGGGTTTAGTTTGTTGTGGTAAGGGTTAGTTGGTGATGATTTAGAGTAGACGAAGTAATTTAGGTGAGTCTGGCATAGTTTGTTATGATTTGTACACCTTTTTTTGTAATTTTAAGATGATATGGTTTGGTTTGTTGTGGTAAGGGATAGTTGGGGGTAATTTACGGTAGCCGAAGTAATTTAGGTGATTCTGGTAAAGTTTGTTATGATTTTTAGCATTTTTTTGTAATTTTAAAGTGATTGGGCTTAGTTTATTGCTGTAAAGTGTAGTTGGGGGTGATTTTTGATAGCCGAAGTAATTTAGGTGAGTTTGGCATAGTTTGCTAAGGTTAGTAGCATTTTTTTGTAATTTAAAAGTTATTGGGTTTAGTTTGTTGTGGTAAGGGTTAGTTGGTGATGATTTATGGTAGCCGAAGTAATTTAGGAGAGTTTGGCATAGTTTGTTATGGTTAGTAGCATTTTTTTGTAATTTAAAAGTGATTGGGTTTAGTTTGTTGTGGTAAGGGTTAGTTGGTGATGATTTATGGTAGCCGAAGTAAATTAGGAGAGTTTGGCATAGTTTGCTATGCTTACTAGCATTTTTTTGTAATTTAAAAGTGATTGGGTTTAGTTTGTTGTGGTAAGGGTTAGTTGGTGATGATTTATGGTAGCCGAAGTAATTTAGGTGAGTTTGGCATAGTTTGCTATGGTTACTAGCATTTTTTTGTAATTTAAAAGTGATTGGGTTTAGTTTGTTGTGGTAAGGGTTAGTTGGTGATGATTTAGAGTAGCCGAAGTAATTTAGGTGAGTCTGGCATTGTTTGTTATGATTTGTATACCTTTTTTTGTAATTTTAAGATGATATGGTTTGGTTTGTTGTAGTAATTGATAGTTGGCGGTGATTTACGGTAGCCGTAGTAATTTAGGTGATTCTGGTGTAGTTTGTTATGATTTTTAGCATTTTTTTGTAATTTTAAAGTGATTGGGCTTAGTTTGTTGCTGTAAAGTGTAGTTGGGGATGATTTTTGATAGCCGAAGTAATTTAGGTGAGTTTGGCATAGTTTGCTATGGTTAGTAGCATTTTTTTGTAATTTAAAAGTGATTGGGTTTAGTTTGTTGTGGTAAAGGTTGGTTGGTGATGATTTAGAGTAGCCGAAGTAATTTAGGTGAGTCTGGCATTGTTTGTTATGATTTGTACACCTTTTTTTGTAATTTTAAGATGATATGGTTTGGTTTGTTGTAGTAATTGATAGTTGGCGGTGATTTACGGTAGCCGTAGTAATTTAGGTGATTCTGGTATAGTTTGTTATGATTTTTAGCATTTTTTTGTAATTTTAAAGTGATTGGGCTTAGTTTGTTGCTGTAAAGTGTAGTTGGGGGTGATTTTTGATAGCCGAAGTAATTTAGGTGAGTTTGGCATAGTTTGCTATAGTATATAGCATTTTATTGTAATTTAAAATCGATTGGGTTTAGTTTGTTGTGGTAAGGTTTAGTTGGTGATGATTTAGAGTAGCCGAAGTAATTTAGGGGAGTCTGGCATAGTTTGTTATGTTTTGTACACTTTTTTTGTAATTTTAAGATGATATGGTTTGGTTTGTTGTGGTAAGGGATAGTTGGGGGTGATTTACGGTAGCCGAAGTAATTTAGGTGATTCTGGTATAGTTTGTTATGATTTTTAGCATTTTTTTGTAATTTTAAAGTGATTGGGCTTAGTTTGTTGCTGTAAAGTGTAGTTGGGGGTGATTTTTGATAGCCGAAGTAATTTAGGTGAGTTTGGCATAGTTTGCTATGGTTAGTAGCATTTTTTTGTAATTTAAAAGTGATTGGGTTTAGTTTGTTGTGGTAAGGGTTAGTTGGTGATGATTTAGAGTAGCCGAAGTAATTTAGGTGAGTCTGGCATAGTTTGTTAAGATTTGTACAACTTTTTTTGTAATTTTAAGATGATATGGTTTGGTTTGTTGTGGTAAGGGATAGTTGGGGGTGATTTACGGTAGCCGAAGTAATTTTGGTGATTCTGGTATAGTTTGTTATGATTTTTAGCATTTTTTTGTAATTTTAAAGTGATTGGGCTTAGTTTGTTGCTGTAAAGTGTAGTTGGGGGTGATTTTTGATAGCCGAAGTAATTTAGGTGAGTTTGGCATAGTTTGCTATGGTTAGTAGCATTTATTTGTAATTTAAAAGTGATTGGGTTTAGTTGGTTGTGGTAAGAGTTAGTTGGTGATGATTTAGAGTAGCCGAAGTAATTTAGGTGAGTCTGGCATAGTTTGTTATATTTTGTACACCTTTTTTTGTAATTTTAAGATGATATGGTTTGGTTTGTTGTGGTAAGGGATAGTTGGGGGTGATTTACGGTAGACGAAGTAATTTAGGTGATTCTGGTATAGTTTGTTATGATTTTTAGCATTTTTTTGTAATTTTAAAGTGATTGGGCTTAGTTTGTTGCTGTAAAGTGTAGTTGGGGTGATTTTTGATAGCCGAAGTAATTTAGGTGAGTTTGGCATAGTTTGATATGGTTAGTAGCATTTTTTTGTAATTTAAATGTGATTGGGTTTAGTTTGTTGCGGTAAGGGTTAGTTGGTGATGATTTAGAGTAGCCGAAGTAATTTAGGTGAGTCTTGCATAGTTTGTTATGATTTGTACACCTTTTGTTGTAATTTGAAAATCATATGGTTTGGTTTGTTGTGGTAAGGGATAGTTGGGGGTGATTTACGGTAGCCGAAGTAATTTAGGTGATTCTGGTATAGTTTGTTATGATTTTTAGCATTTTTTGTAATTTTAAAGTGATTGGGCTTAGTTTGTTGCTGTAAAGTGTAGTTGGGGGTGATTTTTGATAGCCGAAGTAATGTAGGTGAGTTTTGCATAATTTGCTATGGTTAGTAGCTATTTTTTTTTTAAAGTAATTGGGTTTAGTTTGTTGTGGTAAGGGTTAGTTGGTGATGATTTATGGTAGCCGAAGTAATTTAGGTGAGTTTGGCATAGTTTGCTATGGTTACTAGCATTTTTTTGTAATTTAAAATTGATTGGGTTTAGTTTGTTTTGGTAAGGGCTAGTTGGTGATGATTTGGAGTAGCCGAAGTAATTTAGGTGAGTCTGGCATAGTTTGTTATGATTTGTACACCTTTTTTTGTAATTTTAAGATGATATGGTTTGGTTTGTTGTGGTAAGGGATAGTTGGGGGTGATTTACGGTAGCCGAAGTAATTTAGTTGATTCTGGTATAGTTTGTTATGATTTTTAGTATTTTTTTGTAATTTTAAAGTGATTGGGCTTAGTTTGTTGCTGTAAAGTGTAGTTGGGGGTGATTTTTGATAGCCGAAGTAATTTAGGTGAGTTTGGCATAGTTTGCTATGGTTAGTAGCATTTTTTTGTAATTTAAAAGTGATTGGGTTTAGTTTGTTGTGGTAAGGGTTAGTTGGTGATGACTTATGGTAACCGAAGTAATTTAGGTGAGTTTGGCATAGTTCGCTATGGTTACTAGCATTTTTTTGTAATTTAAAAGTAATTGAGTTTAGTTTGTTGTGGTAAGGGTTAGTTGGTGATGATTTAGAGTAGCCGAAGTAATTTAGGTGAGTCTGGCATAGTTTGTTATGATTTGTACACCGTTTTTTGTGATTTTAAGATGATATGGTTTGGTTTGTTGTGGTAAGGGATAGTTGCGGGTGATTTACGGTAGCCGAAGTAATTTAGGTGATACTGGTATAGTTTGTTATGATTTTTAGGATTTTTTTGTAATTTTAAAGTGATTGGGCTTAGTTTGTTGCTGTAAAGTGTAGTTGGGGGTGATTGTTGATAGCCGAAGTAATTTAGGTGAGTGTGGCATATTTTGCTATGGTTAGTAGCATTTTTTTGTAATTTAAAAGTGATTGGGTTTAGTTTGTTGTGGTAAGGGTTAGTTGGTGATGATTTATGGTAGTTGAAGTAATTTAGGTGAGTTTGACATAGTTTGCTATAGTTACTAGCATTTTATTGTAATTTAAAAGTGATTGGGTTTAATTTATTGTGGTAAGGGTTAGTTGGTGATTATTTAGAGTAGCCGAAGTAATTTAGGTGAGTCTGGCATAGTTTGTTATGATTTGTACACCTTTTTTTGTAATTTTAAGATGATATGGTTTGGTTTGTTGTGGTAAGGGATAGTTGGGGGAGATGTCCGGTAGCCGAAGTAATTTAGGTGATTCTGGTATAGTTTGTTATGATTTTTAGAATTTTTTTGTAATTTTAAAGTGATTGGGCTTAGTTTGTTGCTGTAAAGTGTAGTTGGGGTGATTTTTGATAGCCAAAGTAATTTAGGTGAGTTTGGCATAATTTGCTATGGTTAGTAGCATTTTTTTGTAATTTAAAAGTGATTGGGTTTAGTTTGTTGTGGTAAGCGTTACTTGGTGATGATTTATGGTAGCCGAAGTAATTTAGGTGAGTTTGGCATAGTTTGCTATGGTTACTAGCATTTTTTTGTAATTTAAAATTGATTGGGTTTAGTTTGTTGTGGTAAGGGTTAGTTGGTGATGATTTAGAGTAGCCGAAGTAATTTAGGTGAGTCTGGCATAGTTTGTTATGATTTGTACACCTTTTTTGTAATTTTGAGATGATATGGTTTGGTTTGTTGTGGTAAGGGATAGTTGGGGGTGATTTACGGTAGCCGAAGTAATTTAGGTGATTCTGGTATAGTTTATTATGATTTTTAGCATTTTTTTGTAATTTTAAAGTGATTGGGCATAGTTTGTTGCTGTAAAGTGTAGTTGGGGGTGATTTTTGATAGCCGAAGTAATATAGGTGAGTTTGGCATAGTTTCCTATGGTTAGTAGCATTTTTTTGTAATTTAAAAGTGATTGGGTTTAGTTTGTTGTGGTAAGGGTTAGTTGGTGATGATTTATGGTAGCCGGAGTAATTTAGGTGAGTTTGGCATAGTTTGCTATGGTTACTAGCATTTTTTTGTAATTTAAAAGTGATTGGGTTTAGTTTGTTGTGGTAAGGGTTAGTTGGTAATGATTTAGAGTAGCCGAAGTAATTTAGGTGAGTCTGGCATAGTTTGTTATGATTTGTACACCTTTTTTTGTAATTTTAAGATGATATGGTTGGGTTTGTTATGGTAAAGGATAGTTGGGGGTGATTTACGGTAGCCGAAGTAATTTAGGTGATTCTGGTATAGCTTGTTATGATTTTTAGCATTTTTTTGTAATTTTAAAGTGATTGGGCTTGGTTTGTTGCTGTAAAGTGTAGTTGGGGGTGATTTTTGATAGCCGAAGTAATTTAGGTGAGTTTGGCATAGTTTGCTATGGTTAGTAGCATTTTTTTGTAATTTAAAAGTGATTGGGTTTAGTTTATTGTGGTAAGGGTTAGTTGGTGATGATTTATGGTAGCCGAAGTAATTTAGGTGAGTTTGGCATAGTTTGCTATGGTTAGTAGCATTTTTTTGTAATTTAAAAGTGATTGGGTTTAGTTTGTTGTGGTAAGGATTAGTTGGTAATGATTTAGAGTAGCCGAAGTAATTTAGGTGAGTCTGGCATAGTTTGTTATGATTTGTACACCTTTTTTTGTAATTTTAAGATGATATGGGTTGGTTTGTTGTGGTATGGGATAGTTGGGGGTGATTTACGGTAGCCGAAGTAATTTAGGGGATTCTGGTATAGTTTGTTATGATTTTTAGCATTTTTTTGTAATTTTAAAGTGATTGGGCTTACTTTGTTGCTGTAAAATGTAGTTGGGGGTGATTTTTGATATCCGAAGTAATTTAGGTGAGTTTGGCATAGTTTGCTATGGTTAGTAGCATTTTTTTGTAATTTAAAAGTGATTGGGTTTAGTTTGTTGTGGTAAGGGTTAGTTGGTGGTGATTTATGTTAGCCGAAGTAATTTATGTGAGTTTGGCATAGTTTGCTATGGTTAGTAGCATTTTTTTGTAATTTAAAAATGATTGGGTTTAGTTTGTTGTGATAAGGGTTAGTTGGTGATGATTTATGGTAGCCGAAGTAATTTAGGTGAGTTTTGCAAAGTTTGCTAGGGTTACTAGCATTTTTTTGTAATTTAAAAGTGATTGGGTTTAGTTTGTTGTGGTAAGGGTTAGTTGGTGATGATTTATGGTAGCCGAAGTAATTTAGGTGAGTTTGGCATAGTTTGCTATGGTTACTAGCATTTTTTTGTAATTTAAAAGTGATTGGGTTTGTTTGTTGTGGTAAGGGTTAGCTGGTGATGATTTAGAGTAGCCGAAGTAATTTAGGTGAGTCTGGCATAGTTTGTTATGATTTGTACACCTTTTTTTGTAATTTTAAGATGATATGGTTTGGTTTGTTGTGGTAAGGGATAGTTAGAGGTGATTTACGGTAGCCGAAGTAATTTAGGTGATTCTGGTATAGTTTGTTATGATTTTTATAATTTTTTTGTAATTTTAAAGTGATTGGGCTTAGTTTGTTGCTGCAAAGTGTAGTTGGGGGTGATTTTTGATAGCCGAAGTAATTTAGGTGAATTTGGCATAGTTTGCTATGGTTAGTAGCATTTTTTTGTAATTTAAAAGTGATTGGGTTTAGTTTGTTGTGGTAAGGGTTAGTTGGTGATGATTTATTGTAGCGGAAGTAATTTAGGAGAGATTGGCATAGTTTGCTATGGTTACTAGCATTTTTTTGTAATTTAAAAGTGATTGGGTTTAGTTTGTTGTGGTAAGGGTTAGTTGGTGATGATTTATGGTAGCCGAAGTAATTTAGGTGAGTTTGGCATAGTTTGCTATGGTTACTAGCATTTTTTTGTAATTTAAAAGTGATTGGGTTTAGTTTGTTGTGGTAAGGGTTAGTTGGTGATGATTTAGAGTAGACGAAGTAATTTAGGTGAGTCTGGCATAGTTTGTTATGATTTGTACACCTTTTTTTGTAATTTTAAGATGATATGGTTTGGTTTGTTGTGGTAAGGGATAGTTGGGGGTAATTTACGGTAGCCGAAGTAATTTAGGTGAGTCTGGCATAGTTTGTTATGATTTGTACACCTTTTTTTGTGATTTTAAGATGATATGGTTTGGTTTGTTGTGGTAAGGGATAGTTGCGGGTGATTTACGGTAGCCGAAGTAATTTAGGTGATACTGGTATAGTTTGTTATGATTTTTAGGATTTTTTTGTAATTTTAAAGTGATTGGGCTTAGTTTGTTGCTGTAAAGTGTAGTTGGGGGTGATTGTTGATAGCCGAAGTAATTTAGGTGAGTGTGGCATATTTTGCTATGGTTAGTAGCATTTTTTTGTAATTTAAAAGTGATTGGGTTTAGTTTGTTGTGGTAAGGGTTAGTTGGTGATGATTTATGGTAGTTGAAGTAATTTAGGTGAGTTTGACATAGTTTTCTATGGTTACTAGCATTTTATTGTAATTTAAAAGTGATTGGGTTTAATTTATTGTGGTAAGGGTTAGTTGGTGATTATTTAGAGTAGCCGAAGTAATTTAGGTGAGTCTGGCATAGTTTGTTATGATTTGTACACCTTTTTTTGTAATTTTAAGATGATATGGTTTGGTTTGTTGTGGTAAGGGATAGTTGGGGGAGATCTCCGGTAGCCGAAGTAATTTAGGTGATTCTGGTATAGTTTATTATGATTTTTAGCATTTTTTTGTAATTTTAAAGTGATTGGGCTTAGTTTGTTGCTGTAAAGTGTAGTTGGGGGTAATTTTTGATAGCCGAAGTAATTTAGGTGAGTTTGGCATAGTTTGCTATAGTATATAGCATTTTATTGTAATTTAAAATTGATTGGGTTTAGTTTGTTGTGGTAAGGTTTAGTTGGTGATGATTTAGAGTAGCCGAAGTAATTTAGGGGAGTCTGGCATAGTTTGTTATGTTTTGTACACTTTTTTTGTAATTTTAAGATGATATGGTTTGGTTTGTTGTGGTAAGGGATAGTTGGGGGTGATTTACGGTAGCCGAAGTAATTTAGGTGATTCTGGTATAGTTTGTTATGATTTTTAGCATTTTTTTGTAATTTTAAAGTGATTGGGCTTAGTTTGTTGCTGTAAAGTGTAGTTGGGGGTGATTTTTGATAGCCGAAGTAATTTAGGTGAGTTTGGCATAGTTTGCTATGGTTAGTAGCATTTTTTTGTAATTTAAAAGTGATTGGGTTTAGTTTGTTGTGGTAAGGGTTAGTTGGTGATGATTTAGAGTAGCCGAAGTAATTTAGGTGAGTCTGGCATAGTTTGTTAAGATTTGTACAACTTTTTTTCTAATTTTAAGATGATATGGTTTGGTTTGTTGTGGTAAGGGATAGTTGGGGGTGATTTACGGTAGCCGAAGTAATTTTGGTGATTCTGGTATAGTTTGTTATGATTTTTAGCATTTTTTTGTAATTTTAAAGTGATTGGGCTTAGTTTGTTGCTGTAAAGTGTAGTTAGGGGTGATTTTTGATAGCCGAAGTAATTTAGGTGAGTTTGGCATAGTTTGCTATGGTTAGTAGCATTTATTTGTAATTTAAAAGTGATTGGGTTTAGTTGGTTGTGGTAAGAGTTAGTTGGTGATGATTTAGAGTAGCCGAAGTAATTTAGGTGAGTCTGGCATAGTTTGTTATATTTTGTACACTTTTTTTTGTAATTTTAAGATGATATGGTTTGGTTTGTTGTGGTAAGGGATAGTTGGGGGTGATTTACGGTAGCCGAAGTAATTTAGGTGATTCTGGTATAGTTTTTTATGATTTTTAGCATTTTTTTGTAATTTTAAAGTGATTGGGCTTAGTTTGTTGCTGTAAAGTGTAGTTGGGGTGATTTTTGATAGCCGAAGTAATTTAGGTGAGTTTGGCATAGTTTGCTATGGTTAGTAGCATTTTTTTGTAATTTAAATGTGATTGGGTTTAGTTTGTTGCGGTAAGGGTTAGTTGGTGATGATTTAGAGTAGCCGAAGTAATTTAGGTGAGTCTTGCATAGTTTGTTATGATTTGTACACCTTTTGTTGTAATTTTAAAATCATATGGTTTGGTTTGTTGTGGTAAGGGGTAGTTGGGGGTGATTTACGGTAGCCGAAGTAATTTAGGTGATTCTGGTATAGTTTGTTATGATTTTTAGCATTTTTTGTAATTTTAAAGTGATTGGGCTTAGTTTGTTGCTGTAAAGTGTAGTTGGGGGTGATTTTTGATAGCCGAAGTAATGTAGGTGAGTTTGGCATAATTTGCTATGGTTAGTAGCATTTTTTTGTAATTTAAAAATGATTGGGTTTAGTTTGTTGTGGTAAGGGTTAGTTGGTGATGATTTAGAGTAGCCGAAGTAATTTAGGTGAGTCTGGCATAGTTTGTTAAGATTTGTACACCTTTTTTTGTAATTTTAAGATGATATGGTTTGGTTTGTTTTGGTAAGGGATAGTTGGGGGTGATTTACGGTAGCCGAAGTAATTTTGGTGATTCTGGTATAGTTTGTTATGATTTTTAGCATTTTTTTGTAATTTTAAAGTGATTGGGCTTAGTTTGTTGCTGTAAAGTGTAGTTGAGGGTGATTTTTGATAGCCGAAGTAATTTAGGTGAGTTTGGCATAGTTTGCTATGGTTAGTAGCATTTTTTTGTAATTTAAAAGTGATTGGGTTTAGTTGGTTGTGGTGAGGGTTAGTTGGTGATGATTTAGAGTAGCCGAAGTAATTTAGGTGAGTCTGGCATAGTTTGTTATGATTTGTGCACCTTTTTTTGAAATTTTAAGATGATATGGTTTGGTTTGTTGTTGTAAGGGATAGTTGGGGGTGATTTACGGTAGCCGAAGTAATTTAGGTGATTCTAATATAGTTTGTTATGATTTTTTAGCATTTTTTTGTAATTTTAAAGTGATTGGACTTAGTTTGTTGCTGTAAAGTGTAGTTGGGGGTGATTTTTTATAGCCGAAGTAATTTAGGTGAGTTTGGCATAGTTTGCTATAGTTAGTAGCATTTTTTTGTAATTTAAAAGTGATTGGGTTTAGTTTGTTGTGGTAAGAGTTAGTTAATGATGATTTAGAGTAACCGAAGTAATTTAGGTGAGTCTGGCATAGTTTGTTATGATTTGTACACCTTTTTTTGTAATTTTAAGATGATATGGTTTGGTTTGTTGTGGTAAGGGATAGTTGGGGGTGATTTACGGTAGCCGAAGTAATTTAGGTGATTCTGGTATAGTTTGTTATAATTTTTAGCATTTTTTTGTAATTTTAAAGTGATTGGGCTTAGTTTGTTGCTGTAAAGTGTAGTTGGGGGTGATTTTTGATAGCCGAAGTAATTTAGGTGAGTTTGGCATAGTTTGCTATGATTAGTAGCATTTTTTTGTAATTTAAAAGTGATTGGGTTTAGTTTGTTGTGGTAAGGGTTAGTTGATGATGATTTAGAGTAGCCGAAGTAATTTAGGTGAGTCTGGCAGAGTTTGTTATGATTTGTACACCTTTTTTTGTAATTTTAAGATGATATGGTTTGGTTTGTTGTGGTAAGGGATAGTTGGGGGTGATTTACGGTAGCCGAAGTAATTTAGGTGATTCTGGTATAGTTTGTTATGATTTTTAGCATTTTTTTGTAATTTTAAAGTGATTGGGCTTAGTTTGTTGCTGTAAAGTGTAGTTGGGGGTGGTTTTTGATAGCCGAAGTAATTTAGGTGAGTTTGGCATAGTTTGCTATGGTTAGTAGCATTTTTTTGTAATTTAAAAGTGATTGGGTTTAGTTTGTTGTGGTAAGGGTTAGTTGGTGATGGTTTAGAGTAGCCGAAGTAATTTAGGTGAGTCTGGCATAGTTTGTTATGATTTGTACACCTTTTTTTGTAATTTTAAGATGATATGGTTTGGTTTGTTGTGGTAAGGGATAGTTGGGGTTGATTTACGGTAGCCGAAGTAATTTAGGTGATTCTGGTATATAATTTGTTATGATTTTTAGCATTTTTTTGTAATTTTAAAGTGATTGGGTTTAGTTTGTTGCTGTAAAGTGTAGTTGGGGGTGATTTTTGATAGCCGAAGTAATTTAGGTGAGTTTGGCATGGTTTGCTATGGTTAGTTGCATTTTTTTGTAATTTAAAAGTGATTGGGTTTAGTTTGTTGTGGTAAGTGTTAGTTGGTGATGATTTAGAGTAGCCGAAGTAATTGAGGTGAGTCTGGCATAGTTTGTTATGATTTGTACAACTTTTTTTGTAATTTTAAGATGATATGGTTTGGTTTGTTGTGGTAAGGGATAGTTGGGAGTGATTTACGGTAGCCGAAGTAATTTAAGTGATTCTGGTATAGTTTGTTATGATTTTTAGCATTTTTTTGTAATTTTATAGTGATTGGGCTTAGTTTGTTGCTGTAAAGTGTAGTTTGGGGTGATTTTTGATAGCCGAAGTAATTTAGGTGAGTTTGGCATAGTTTGCTATGGTTAGTAGCATTTTTTTGTAATTTAAAAGTGATTGGGTTTAGTTTGTTGTGGTAAGGGTTAGTTGGTGATGATTTAGAGTAGCCGAAGTAATTTAGGTGAGTCTGGCATAGTTTGTTATGATTTGTACACCTTTTTTTGTAATTTTAAGATGATATGGTTTGGTTTGTTGTGGTAAGGTATAGTTGGGGGTGATTTACGGTAGCCGAAGTAATTTAGGTGATTCTGGTATAGTTTGTTATGATTTTTAGCATTTTTTTCTAATTTTAAAGGGATTGGGCTTAGTTTGTTGCTGTAAAGTGTAGTTGGGGGTGATTTTTGATAGCCGAAGTAATTTAGGTGAGTTTGGCATAGTGTGCTATGGTTAGTTGCATTTTTTTGTAATTTAAAAATGATTGGGTTTAGTTTGTTGTGGTAAGGGTTAGTTGGTGATAATTTAGAGTAGCCGAAGAAATTTAGGTGAGTCTGGCAGAGTTTGTTATGATTTGTACACCTTTTTTGTAATTTTAAGATGATATGGTTTGGTTTGTTGTGGTAAGGGATAGTTGGGGGTGATTTACGGTAGCCGAAGTAATTTAGATGATTCTGGTATAGTTTGTTATGATTTTTAGCATTTTTTTGTAATTTTAAAGTGATCGGGCTTAGTTTGTTGCTGTAAAGTGTAGTTGGGTGTGATTTTTAATAGCCGAAGTAATTTAGGTGAGTTTGACATCGTTTGCTATGGTTAGTAGCATTTTTTTTTAATTTAAAAGTGATTGGGTTTAGTTTGTTGTGGTAAGGGTTAGTTGGTGATGATTTAGTGTAGCCGAAGTAATTTAGGTGAGTCTGGCATAGTTTGTTATGATTTGTACACCTTTTTTTGTAATTTTAAGATGATATGGTTTGGTTTGTTGTGGTAAGGGATAGTTGGGGGTGATTTACGGTAGCCGAAGTAATTTAAGTGATTCTGGTATAGTTTGTTATGATTTTTAGCATTTTTTTGTAATTTTATAGTGATTGGGCTTAGTTTGTTGCTGTAAAGTGTAGTTTGGGGTGATTTTTGATAACCGAAGTAATTTAGGTGAGTTTGGCATAGTTTGCTATGGTTAGTAGCATTTTTTTGTAATTTAAATGTGATTGGGTTTAGTTTGTTGTGGTAAGGGTTAGTTGGTGATGATTTAGAGTAGCCGAAGTAATTTAGGTGAGTCTGGCATAGTTTGTTATGATTTGTACGCCTTTTTTTGTAATTTTAAGATGATATGGTTTGGTTTGTTGTGGTAAGGTATAGTTGGGGGTGATTTACGGTAGCCGAAGTAATTTAGGTGATTCTGGTATAGTTTGTTATGATTTTTAGCATTTTTTTCTAATTTTAAAGTGATTGGGCTTAGTTTGTTGCTGTAAAGTGTAGTTGGGGGTGATTTTTGATAGCCGAAGTAATTTAGGAGAGTTTGGCATAGTTAGCTATGGTTAGTAGCATTTTTTTGTAATTTAAAAGTGATTGGGTTTAGTTTGTTGTGGTAAGGGTTAGTTGGTGATGATTTAGAGTAGCCGAAGTAATTTAGGTGAGTCTTGTATAGTTTGTTATGATTTGTTCACCTTTTTTTGTAATTTTAAGATCATATGGTTTGGTTTGTTGTGGTAAGGGATAGTTGGGGGTGATTTACGGTAGCCGAAGTAATTTAGGTGATTCTGGTATAGTTTGTTATGATTTTTAGCATTTTTTTGTAATTTTAAAGTGATTGGGCTTAGTTTGTTGCTGTAAAGTGTAGTTGGGGGTGATTTTTGATAGCCGAAGTAATTTAGGTGAGTTTGGCATAGTTTGCTATGGTTAGTAGCATTTTTTTGTAATTTAAAAGTGATTGGGTTTAGTTTGTTGTGGTAAGGGTTAGTTGGTGATGATTTAGAGTAGCCGAAGTAATTTAGGTGAGTCTGGCATAGTTTGTTAAGATTTGTACACCTTTTTTTGTAATTTTAAGATGATATGGTTTGGTTTGTTGTGGTAAGGGATAGTTGGGGGTGATTTACGGTAGCCGAAGTAATTTTGGTGATTCTGGTATAGTTTGTTATGATTTTTAGCATTTTTTTGTAATTTTAAAGTGATTGGGCTTAGTTTGTTGCTGTAAAGTGTAGTTGGGGGTGATTTTTGATAGCCGAAGTAATTTAGGTGAGTTTGGCATAGTTTGCTATGGTTAGTAGCATTTATTTGTAATTTAAAAGTGATTGGGTTTAGTTGGTTGTGGTAAGAGTTAGTTGGTGATGATTTAGAGTAGCCGAAGTAATTTAGGTGAGTCTGGCATAGTTTGTTATGATTTGTGCACCTTTTTTTGTAATTTTAAGATGATATGGTTTGGTTTGTTGTGGTAAGGGATAGTTGGGGGTGATTTACGGTAGCCGAAGTAATTTAGGTGATTTTGGTATAGTTTGTTATGATTTTTAGCATTTTTTTGTAATTTTAAAGTGATTGGGCTTAGTTTGTTGCTGTAAAGTGTAGTTGGGGGTGATTTTTGATAGCCGAAGTAATTTAGGTGCGTTTGGCATAGTTTGCTATGGTTAGTTGCTTTTTTTTTAATTTAAAAGTGATTTGTTTAGTTTGTTGTGGTAAGGGTTAGTTGGTGAAGATTTAGAGTAGCCGAAGTAATTTAGGTGAGTCTGGCATAGTTTGTTATGATTTGTACACCTTTTTTTGTAATTTTAAGATGATACGGTTTGGTTTGTTGTGGTAAGGGATAGTTGGGGGTGATTTACTGTAGCCGAAGTAATTTAGGTGATTCTGGAATAGTTTGTTTTGATTTTTAGCATTTTTTTGTAATTTTAAAGTGATTGGGCTTAGTTTGTTGCTGTAAAGTGTAGTTGGGGTTGATTTTTGATAGCCGAAGTAATTTAGGTGAGTTTGGCATAGTTTGCTATGGTTAGTAGCATTTTTTTGTAATTTTAAAATGATTGGGTTTAGTTTGTTGTGGTAAGGTTTAGTTGGTGATGATTTAGAGTAGCCGAAGTAATTTAGGTGAGTCTGGCATAGTTTGTTATGATTTGTACACCTTTTTTTGTAATTTTAAGATGATACGGTTTGGTTTGTTGTGGTAAGGGATAGTTGGGGGGGATTTACGGTAGCCGAAGTAATTTAGGTGATTCTGGTATAGTTTGTTATGATTTTTAGCATTTTTTTGTAATTTTAAAGTGATTGGGCTTAGTTTGTTGCTGTAAAGTGTAGTTGGGGGTGATTTTTGATAGCCGAAGTAATTTAGGTGAGTTTGGCATAGTGTGCTATGGTTAGTTGCATTTTTTTGTAATTTAAAAATGATTGGGTTTAGTTTGTTGTGGTAAGGGTTAGTTGGTGATAATTTAGAGTAGCCGAAGAAATTTAGGTGAGTCTGGCAGAGTTTGTTATGATTTGTACACCTTTTTTTGTAATTTTAAGATGATATGGTTTGGTTTGTTGTGGTAAGGGATAGTTGGGGGTGATTTACGGTAGCCGAAGTAATTTAGATGATTCTGGTATAGTTTGTTATGATTTTTAGCATTTTTTTGTAATTTTAAAGTGATCGGGCTTAGTTTGTTGCTGTAAAGTGTAGTTGGGTGTGATTTTTAATAGCCGAAGTAATTTAGGTGAGTTTGACATCGTTTGCTATGGTTAGTAGCATTTTTTTTTAATTTAAAAGTGATTGGGTTTAGTTTGTTGTGGTAAGGGTTAGTTGGTGATGATTTAGTGTAGCCGAAGTAATTTAGGTGAGTCTGGCATAGTTTGTTATGATTTGTACACCTTTTTTTGTAATTTTAAGATGATATGGTTTGGTTTGTTGTGGTAAGGGATAGTTGGGGGTGATTTACGGTAGCCGAAGTAATTTAAGTGATTCTGGTATAGTTTGTTATGATTTTTAGCATTTTTTTGTAATTTTATAGTGATTGGGCTTAGTTTGTTGCTGTAAAGTGTAGTTTGGGGTGATTTTTGATAACCGAAGTAATTTAGGTGAGTTTGGCATAGTTTGCTATGGTTAGTAGCATATTTTTGTAATTTAAATGTGATTGGGTTTAGTTTGTTGTGGTAAGGGTTAGTTGGTGATGATTTAGAGTAGCCGAAGTAATTTAGGTGAGTCTGGCATAGTTTGTTATGATTTGTACGCCTTTTTTTGTAATTTTAAGATGATATGGTTTGGTTTGTTGTGGTAAGGTATAGTTGGGGGTGATTTACGGTAGCCGAAGTAATTTAGGTGATTCTGGTATAGTTTGTTATGATTTTTAGCATTTTTTTCTAATTTTAAAGTGATTGGGCTTAGTTTGTTGCTGTAAAGTGTAGTTGGGGGTGATTTTTGATAGCCGAAGTAATTTAGGTGAGTTTGGCATAGTTTGCTATGGTTAGTAGCATTTATTTGTAATTTAAAAGTGATTGGGTTTAGTTGGTTGTGGTAAGAGTTAGTTGGTGATGATTTAGAGTAGCCGAAGTAATTTAGGTGAGTCTGGCATAGTTTGTTATGATTTGTGCACCTTTTTTTGTAATTTTAAGATGATATGGTTTGGTTTGTTGTGGTAAGGGATAGTTGGGGGTGATTTACGGTAGCCGAAGTAATTTAGGTGATTTTGGTATAGTTTGTTATGATTTTTAGCATTTTTTTGTAATTTTAAAGTGATTGGGCTTAGTTTGTTGCTGTAAAGTGTAGTTGGGGGTGATTTTTGATAGCCGAAGTAATTTAGGTGCGTTTGGCATAGTTTGCTATGGTTAGTTGCTTTTTTTTTAATTTAAAAGTGATTTGTTTAGTTTGTTGTGGTAAGGGTTAGTTGGTGAAGATTTAGAGTAGCCGAAGTAATTTAGGTGAGTCTGGCATAGTTTGTTATGATTTGTACACCTTTTTTTGTAATTTTAAGATGATACGGTTTGGTTTGTTGTGGTAAGGGATAGTTGGGGGTGATTTACTGTAGCCGAAGTAATTTAGGTGATTCTGGAATAGTTTGTTTTGATTTTTAGCATTTTTTTGTAATTTTAAAGTGATTGGGCTTAGTTTGTTGCTGTAAAGTGTAGTTGGGGTTGATTTTTGATAGCCGAAGTAATTTAGGTGAGTTTGGCATAGTTTGCTATGGTTAGTAGCATTTTTTTGTAATTTTAAAATGATTGGGTTTAGTTTGTTGTGGTAAGGTTTAGTTGGTGATGATTTAGAGTAGCCGAAGTAATTTAGGTGAGTCTGGCATAGTTTGTTATGATTTGTACACCTTTTTTTGTAATTTTAAGATGATACGGTTTGGTTTGTTGTGGTAAGGGATAGTTGGGGGTGATTTACGGTAGCCGAAGTAATTTAGGTGATTCTGGTATAGTTTGTTATGATTTTTAGCATTTTTTTGTAATTTTAAAGTGATTGGGCTTAGTTTGTTGCTGTAAAGTGTAGTTGGGGGTGATTTTTGATAGCCGAAGTAATTTAGGTGAGTTTGGCTTAGTTTGCTATGGTTAGTAGCATTTTCTTGTAATTTAAAAGTGATTGGGTTTAGTTTGTTGTGGTAAGGGTTAGTTTGTGATGATTTAGAGTAGCCGAAGTAATTTAGGTGAGTCTGGCATAGTTTGTTATATTTTGTACACCTTTTTTTGTAATTTTAAGATGATATGGTTTGGTTTGTTGTGGTAAGGGATAGTTGAGGGTGATTTACGGTAGCCGAAGTAATTTAGGTGATTCTGGTATAGTTTGTTATGATTTTTAGCATTTTTTTGTAATTTTAAAGTGATTGGGCTTAGTTTGTTGCTGTAAAGTGTAGTTGGGGGTGATTTTTGATAGCCGAAGTAATTTAGGTGAGTTTGGCATAGTTTGCTATGGTTAGTAGCATTTTTTTGTAATTTAGAAGTGATTGGGTTTAGTTTGTTGTGGTAAGGGTTAGTTGGTGATGATTTAGAGTAGCCGAAGTAATTTAGGTGAATCTGGCATAGTTTGTTATGATTTGTACACCTTTTTTTGTAATTTTAAGATGATATGGTTTGGTTTGTTGTGGTAAGGGATAGTTGGGGGTGATTTGCGGTAGCCGAAGTAATTTAGGTGATTCTGGTATAGTTTGTTATGATTTTTAGCATTTTTTTGTAATTTTAAAGTGATTGGGCTTAGTTTGTTGCTGTAAAGTGTAGTTGGGGTGATTTTTGATAGCTGAAGTAATTTAGGTGAGTTTGGCATAGTTTGCTATGGTTAGTAGCATTTTTTTGTAATTTAAATGTGATTGGGTTTAGTTTGTTGCGGTAAGGGTTAGTTGGTGATGATTTAGAATAGCCGAAGTAATTTAGGTGAGTCTTGCATAGTTTGTTATGATTTGTACACCTTTTTTTGTAATTTTAAAATCATATGGTTAGGTTTGTTGTGGTAAGGGATAGTTGGGGGTGATTTACGGTAGCCGAAGTAATTTAGGTCATTCTGGTATAGTTTGTTATGATTTTTAGCATTTTTTTGTAATTTTAAAATGATTGGGCTTAGTTTGTTGCTGTAAAGTGTAGTTGGGGGTGATTTTTGATAGCCGAAGTAATTTAGGTGAGTTTGGCATAGTTTGCTATGGTTAGTAGCATTTTTTTGTAATTTAAAAGTGATTGGGTTTAGTTTGTTGTGGTAAGGGTTAGTTGGTGATGATTTAGAGTAGCCGAAGTAATTTAGGTGAGTCTGGCATAGTTTGTTAAGATTTGTACACCTTTTTTTGTAATTTTAAGATAATATGGTTTGGTTTGTTTTGGTAAGGGATAGTTGGGGGTGATTTACGGTAGCCGAAGTAATTTAGGTGATTCTGGTATAGTTTGTTATAATTTTAAGCATTTTTTTGTAATTTTAAAGTGATTGGGTTTAGTTTGTTGCTGTAAAGTGTAGTTGGGGGTGATTTTTGATAGCCGAAGTAATTTAGGTGAGTTTGGCATAGTGTGCTATGGTTAGTTGCATTTTTTTGTAATTTAAAAATGATTGGGTTTAGTTTGTTGTGGTAAGGGTTAGTTGGTGATAATTTAGAGTAGCCGAAGTAATTTAGGTGAGTCTGGCAGAGTTTGTTATGATTTGTACACCTTTTTTTGTAATTTTAAGATGATATGGTTTGGTTTGTTGTGGTAAGGGATAGTTGGGGGTGATTTACGGTAGCCGAAGTAATTTAGGTGATTCTGGTATAGTTTGTTATGATTTTTAGCATTTTTTTGTAATTTTAAAGTGATTGGGCTTAGTTTGTTGCTGTAAAGTGTAGTTGGGGGTGGTTTTTGATAGCCGAAGTAATTTAGGTGAGTTTGGCATAGTTTGCTATGGTTAGTAGCATTTTTTTGTAATTTAAAAGTGATTGGGTTTAGTTTGTTGTGGTAAGGGTTAGTTGGTGATGGTTTAGAGTAGCCGAAGTAATTTAGGTGAGTCTGGCATAGTTTGTTATGATTTGTACACCTTTTTTTGTAATTTTAAGATGATATGGTTTGGTTTGTTGTGGTAAGGGATAGTTGGGGTTGCTTTACGGTAGCCGAAGTAATTTAGGTGATTCTGGTATATAATTTGTTATGATTTTTAGCATTTTTTTGTAATTTTAAAGTAATTGGGCTTAGTTTGTTGCTCTAAAGTGTAGTTGGGGGTGATTTTTGATAGCCGAAGTAATTTAGGTGAGTTTGGCATGGTTTGCTATGGTTAGTTGCATTTTTTTGTAATTTAAAAGTGATTGGGTTTAGTTTGTTGTGGTAAGGGTTAGTTGGTGATGATTTAGAGTAGCCGAAGTAATTGAGGTGAGTCTGGCATAGTTTGTTATGATTTGTACAACTTTTTTTGTAATTTTAAGATGATATGGTTTGGTTTGTTGTGGTAAGGGATAGTTGGGAGTGATTTACGGTAGCCGAAGTAATTTAAGTGATTCTGGTATAGTTTGTTATGATTTTTAGCATTTTTTTGTAATTTTATAGTGATTGGGCTTAGTTTGTTGCTGTAAAGTGTAGTTTGGGGTGATTTTTGATAGCCGAAGTAATTTAGGTGAGTTTGGCATAGTTTGCTATGGTTAGTAGCATTTTTTTGTAATTTAAAAGTGATTGGGTTTAGTTTGTTGTGGTAAGGGTTAGTTGGTGATGATTTAGAGTAGCCGAAGTAATTTAGGTGAGTCTGGCATAGTTTGTTATGATTTGTACACCATTTTTTGTAATTTTAAGATGATATGGTTTGGTTTGTTGTGGTAAGGGATAGTTGGGGGTGATTTACGGTAGCCGAAGTAATTTAGGTGATTCTGGTATAGTTTGTTATGATTTTTAGCATTTTTTTGTAATTTTAAAGTGATTGGGCTTAGTTTGTTGCTGTAAAGTGTAGTTGGGGTGATTTTTGATAGCCGAAGTAATTTAGGTGAATTTCGCATAGTTTGCTATAGTTAGTAGCATTTTTTTGTAATTTAAAAGTGATTGGGTTTAGGTTGTTGTGGTAAGGGGTAGTTGGTGATGATTTAGAGTAGCCGAAGTAATTTAGGTGAGTCTGGCATAGTTTGTTATGATTTGTACACCTTTTTTTGTAATTTTAAGATGATATGGTTTAGTTTGTTGTGGTAAGGGATAGTTGGGGGTGATTTACGGTAGCCGAAGTAATTTAGGTGATTCTGGTATAGTTTGTTATGATTTTTAGCATTTTTTTGTAATTTTAAAGTGATTGGGCTTAGTTTGTTGCTGTAAAGTGTAGTTGGGGGTGATTTTTGATAGCCGAAGTTATTTAGGTGAGTTTGGCTTAGTTTGCTATGGTTAGTAGCATTTTCTTGTAATTTAAAAGTGATTGGGTTTAGTTTGTTGTGGTAAGGGTTAGTTTGTGATGATTTAGAGTAGCCGAAGTAATTTAGGTGAGTCTGGCATAGTTTGTTATATTTTGTACACCTTTTTTTGTAATTTTAAGATGATATGGTTTGGTTTGTTGTGGTAAGGGATAGTTGAGGGTGATTTACGGTAGCCGAAGTAATTTAGGTGATTCTGGTATAGTTTGTTATGATTTTTAGCATTTTTTTGTAATTTTAAAGTGATTGGGCTTAGTTTGTTGCTGTAAAGTGTAGTTGGGGGTGATTTTTGATAGCCGAAGTAATTTAGGTGAGTTTGGCATAGTTTGCTATGGTTAGTAGCATTTTTTTGTAATTTAGAAGTGATTGGGTTTAGTTTGTTGTGGTAAGGGTTAGTTGGTGATGATTTAGAGTAGCCGAAGTAATTTAGGTGAATCTGGCATAGTTTGTTATGATTTGTACACCTTTTTTTGTAATTTTAAGATGATATGGTTTGGTTTGTTGTGGTAAGGGATAGTTGGGGGTGATTTGCGGTAGCCGAAGTAATTTAGGTGATTCTGGTATAGTTTGTTATGATTTTTAGCATTTTTTTGTAATTTTAAAGTGATTGGGCTTAGTTTGTTGCTGTAAAGTGTAGTTGGGGTGATTTTTGATAGCTGAAGTAATTTAGGTGAGTTTGGCATAGTTTGCTATGGTTAGTAGCATTTTTTTGTAATTTAAATGTGATTGGGTTTAGTTTGTTGCGGTAAGGGTTAGTTGGTGATGATTTAGAATAGCCGAAGTAATTTAGGTGAGTCTTGCATAGTTTGTTATGATTTGTACACCTTTTTTTGTAATTTTAAAATCATATGGTTAGGTTTGTTGTGGTAAGGGATAGTTGGGGGTGATTTACGGTAGCCGAAGTAATTTAGGTCATTCTGGTATAGTTTGTTATGATTTTTAGCATTTTTTTGTAATTTTAAAATGATTGGGCTTAGTTTGTTGCTGTAAAGTGTAGTTGGGGGTGATTTTTGATAGCCGAAGTAATTTAGGTGAGTTTGGCATAGTTTGCTATGGTTAGTAGCATTTTTTTGTAATTTAAAAGTGATTGGGTTTAGTTTGTTGTGGTAAGGGTTAGTTGGTGATGATTTAGAGTAGCCGAAGTAATTTAGGTGAGTCTGGCATAGTTTGTTAAGATTTGTACACCTTTTTTTGTAATTTTAAGATAATATGGTTTGGTTTGTTTTGGTAAGGGATAGTTGGGGGTGATTTACGGTAGCCGAAGTAATTTAGGTGATTCTGGTATAGTTTGTTATAATTTTAAGCATTTTTTTGTAATTTTAAAGTGATTGGGTTTAGTTTGTTGCTGTAAAGTGTAGTTGGGGGTGATTTTTGATAGCCGAAGTAATTTAGGTGAGTTTGGCATAGTGTGCTATGGTTAGTTGCATTTTTTTGTAATTTAAAAATGATTGGGTTTAGTTTGTTGTGGTAAGGGTTAGTTGGTGATAATTTAGAGTAGCCGAAGTAATTTAGGTGAGTCTGGCAGAGTTTGTTATGATTTGTACACCTTTTTTTGTAATTTTAAGATGATATGGTTTGGTTTGTTGTGGTAAGGGATAGTTGGGGGTGATTTACGGTAGCCGAAGTAATTTAGGTGATTCTGGTATAGTTTGTTATGATTTTTAGCATTTTTTTGTAATTTTAAAGTGATTGGGCTTAGTTTGTTGCTGTAAAGTGTAGTTGGGGGTGGTTTTTGATAGCCGAAGTAATTTAGGTGAGTTTGGCATAGTTTGCTATGGTTAGTAGCATTTTTTTGTAATTTAAAAGTGATTGGGTTTAGTTTGTTGTGGTAAGGGTTAGTTGGTGATGGTTTAGAGTAGCCGAAGTAATTTAGGTGAGTCTGGCATAGTTTGTTATGATTTGTACACCTTTTTTTGTAATTTTAAGATGATATGGTTTGGTTTGTTGTGGTAAGGGATAGTTGGGGTTGCTTTACGGTAGCCGAAGTAATTTAGGTGATTCTGGTATATAATTTGTTATGATTTTTAGCATTTTTTTGTAATTTTAAAGTAATTGGGCTTAGTTTGTTGCTCTAAAGTGTAGTTGGGGGTGATTTTTGATAGCCGAAGTAATTTAGGTGAGTTTGGCATGGTTTGCTATGGTTAGTTGCATTTTTTTGTAATTTAAAAGTGATTGGGTTCAGTTTGTTGTGGTAAGGGTTAGTTGGTGATGATTTAGAGTAGCCGAAGTAATTGAGGTGAGTCTGGCATAGTTTGTTATGATTTGTACAACTTTTTTTGTAATTTTAAGATGATATGGTTTGGTTTGTTGTGGTAAGGGATAGTTGGGAGTGATTTACGGTAGCCGAAGTAATTTAAGTGATTCTGGTATAGTTTGTTATGATTTTTAGCATTTTTTTGTAATTTTATAGTGATTGGGCTTAGTTTGTTGCTGTAAAGTGTAGTTTGGGGTGATTTTTGATAGCCGAAGTAATTTAGGTGAGTTTGGCATAGTTTGCTATGGTTAGTAGCATTTTTTTGTAATTTAAAAGTGATTGGGTTTAGTTTGTTGTGGTAAGGGTTAGTTGGTGATGATTTAGAGTAGCCGAAGTAATTTAGGTGAGTCTGGCATAGTTTGTTATGATTTGTACACCATTTTTTGTAATTTTAAGATGATATGGTTTGGTTTGTTGTGGTAAGGGATAGTTGGGGGTGATTTACGGTAGCCGAAGTAATTTAGGTGATTCTGGTATAGTTTGTTATGATTTTTAGCATTTTTTTGTAATTTTAAAGTGATTGGGCTTAGTTTGTTGCTGTAAAGTGTAGTTGGGGTGATTTTTGATAGCCGAAGTAATTTAGGTGAATTTCGCATAGTTTGCTATAGTTAGTAGCATTTTTTTGTAATTTAAAAGTGATTGGGTTTAGGTTGTTGTGGTAAGGGGTAGTTGGTGATGATTTAGAGTAGCCGAAGTAATTTAGGTGAGTCTGGCATAGTTTGTTATGATTTGTACACCTTTTTTTGTAATTTTAAGATGATATGGTTTAGTTTGTTGTGGTAAGGGATAGTTGGGGGTGATTTACGTTAGCCGAAGTAATTTAGGTGATTCTGGTATAGTTTGTTATGATTTTTAGCATTTTTTTGTAATTTTAAAGTGATTGGGCTTAGTTTGTTGCTGTAAAGTGTAGTTGGGGGTGATTTTTGATAGCCGAAGTAATTTAGGTGAGTTTGGCATAGTTTGCTATGGTTAGTAGCATTTTTTTGTAATTTAAAAGTGATTGGGTTTAGTTTGTTGTGGTAAGGGTTAGTTGGTGATGATTTAGAGTAGCCGAAGTAATTTAGGTGAGTCTGGCATAGTTTGTTATGTTTTGTACACCTTTTTTTGTAATTTTAAGATGATATGATTTGGTTTGTTGTGGTAAGGGATAGTTGGGGGTAATTTACGGTAGCCGAAGTAATTTAGGTGATTCTGGTGTAGTTTGTTATGATTTTTAGCATTTTTTTGTAATTTTAAAGTGATTGGGCTTTGTTTGTTGCTGTAAAGTGTAGTTGGGGGTGATTTTTGATAGCCGAAGTAATTTAGGTGAGTTTGGCATAGTTTGCAATGGTTAGTAGCATTTTTTTGTAATTTAAAAGTGATTGGGTTTAGTTTGTTGTGGTAAGGGTTAGTTGGTGATGATTTAGAGTAGCCGAAGTAATTTAGGTGAGTCTGGCATTGTTTGTTATGATTTGTACACCTTTTTTTGTAATTTTAAGATGATATGGTTTAGTTTGTGTAGTAAGGGATAGTTGGCGGTGATTTAGGTTTGCCGAAGTAATTTAGGTGAGTTTAGCAGAATTTGCTATAGTTAGTAGCATTTTTTTGTAATTTCAAAGTGATTGGGTTTAGTTTGTTGTGGTAAGGGTTAGTTGGTGATGATTTAGAGTAGCCGAAGTAATTTAGGTGAGTCTGGTATAGTTTGTTATGTTTTGTACACTTTTTTTTGTAATTTTAAGATGATATGGTTTGGTTTGTTGTGGTAAGGGATAGTTGGGGGTGATTTACGGTAGCCGAAGTAATTTAGGTGATTCTGCTATAGTTTGTAATGATTTTTAGCAGTTTTTTGTAATTTTAAAGTGATTGGGCTTAGTTTGTTGCTGTAAAGTGTAGTTGGGGGTGATTTTTGATAGCCGAAGTAATTTAGATGAGTTTGGCATAGTTTGCTATGGTTAGTAGCATTTTTTTGTAATTTAAATTGATTGGGTTTAGTTTGTTGTGGTAAGGGTTAGTTGGTGATGATTTAGAGTAGCCGAAGTAATTTAGGTGAGTCTGGCATAGTTTGTTATGATTTGTACACCTTTTTTTGTAATTTTAAGATGATATGGTTTAGTTTGTTGTGGTAAGGGATAGTTGGCTGTGATTTACGGTAGCCGAAGTAATTTAGGTGATTCTGGTATAGTTTGTTATGATTTTTAGCATTTTTTTGTAATTTTAAAGTGATTGGGCTTAGTTTGTTGCTGTAAAGTGTAGTTGGGGGTGATTTTTGATAGCCAAAGTAATTTAGGTGAGTTTGGCATAGTTTGCTATGGTTAGTAGCATTTTTTTGTAATTTAAAAGTGATTGGGTTTAGTTTGTTGTCGTAAGGGTTATTTGGTGATAATTTAGAGTAGCCGAAGTAATTTAGGTGAGTCTGGCATAGTTTGTTATGATTTGTACACCATTTTTTGTAATTTTAAGATGATATGGTTTGGTTTGTTGTGGTAAGGGATAGTTGGGGGTGAATTACGGTAGCCGAAGTAATTTAGGTGATTCTGGTATAGTTTGTTATGATTTTTAGCATTTTTTTGTAATTTTAAAGTGATTGGGCTTAGTTTGTTGCTGTAAAGTGTAGTTAGGGGTGATTTTTGATAGCCGAAGTAATTTAGGTGAGTTTGGCATAGTTTGCTATGATTAGTAGCATTTTTTTGTAATTTAAAAGTGATTGGGTTTAGTTTGTTGTGGTAAGGGTTAGTTGGTGATGATTTAGAGTAGCCGAAGTAATTTAGGTGAGTCCGGCATAGTTTGTTATGATTTGTACACCTTTTTTAGTGATTTTAAGATGATATGGTTTGGTTTGTTGTGGTAAGGGATAGTTGGGGGTGATTTACGGTAGCCGAAGTAATTTAGGTGATTCTGGTATAGTTTGTTATGATTTTTAGCATTTTTTTGTAATTTTAAAGTGATTGGTCTTAGTTTGTTGCCGTAAAGTGTAGTTGGGGTTGATTTTTGATAGCCGAAGTAATTTAGGTGAGTTTGGCATAGTTTGCTACGGTTAGTAGCATTTTTTTGTAATTCAAAAGTGATTGGGTTTAGTTTGTTGTGGTAAGGGTTAGTTGGTGATGATTTAGAGTAGCCGAAGTAATTTAGGTGAGTCTGGTATAGTTTGTTATGTTTTGTACACTTTTTTTTGTAATTTTAAGATGATATGGTTTGGTTTGTTGTGGTAAGGGATAGTTGGGGGTGATTTACTGTAGCCGAAGTAATTTAGGTGATTCTGCTATAGTTTGTAATGATTTTTAGCAGTTTTTTGTAATTTTAAAGTGATTGGGCTTAGTTTGTTGCTGTAAAGTGTAGTTGGGGGTGATTTTTGATAGCCGAAGTAATTTAGATGAGTTTGGCATAGTTTGCTATGGTTAGTAGCATTTTTTTGTAATTTAAATTGATTGGGTTTAGTTTGTTGTGGTAAGGGTTAGTTGGTGATGATTTAGAGTAGCCGAAGTAATTTAGGTGAGTCTGGCATAGTTTGTTATGATTTTTAGCATTTTTTTGTAATTTTAAAGTGATTGGGCTTAGTTTGTTGCTGTAAAGTGTAGTTGGGGTGATTTTTGATAGCCGAAGTAATTTAGGTGAATTTCGCATAGTTTGCTATAGTTAGTAGCATTTTTTTGTAATTTAAAAGTGATTGGGTTTAGTTTGTTGTGGTAAGGGGTAGTTGGTGATGATTTAGAGTAGCCGAAGTAATTTAGGTGAGTCTGGCATACTTTGTTATGATTTGTACACCTTTTTTTGTAATTTTAAGATGATATGGTTTAGTTTGTTGTGGTAAGGGATAGTTGGGGGTGATTTACGTTAGCCGAAGTAATTTAGGTGAGTCTGGCATAGTTTGTTATGATTTGTACACCTTTTTTTGTAATTTTAAGATGATATGGTTTGGTTTGTTGTGGTAAGGGATAGTTGGGGGTGATTTACGGTTGCCGAAGTAATTTAGGTGATTCTGGTATAGTTTGTTATGATTTTTAGCATTTTTTTGTAATTTTAAAGCGATCGGGCTTTGTTTGTTGCTGTAAAGTGTAGTTGGGGGTGATTTTTGATAGCCGAAGTAATTTAGGTGAGTTTGGCATAGTTTGCAATGGTTAGTAGCATTTTTTTGTAATTTAAAAGTGATTGGGTTTAGTTTGTTGTGGTAAGGGTTAGTTGGTGATGATTTAGAGTAGCCGAAGTAATTTAGGTGAGTCTGGCATTGTTTGTTATGATTTGTACACCTTTTTTTGTAATTTTAAGATGATATGGTTTAGTTTGTTGTAGTAAGGGATAGTTGGCGGTGATTTACGTTTGCCGAAGTAATTTAGGTGAGTTTGGCAGAGTTTGCTATAGTTAGTAGCATTTTTTTGTAATTTAAAAGTGATTGGGTTTAGTTTGTTGTGGTAAGGGTTAGTTGGTGATGATTTAGAGTAGCCGAAGTAATTTAGGTGAGTCTGGTATAGTTTGTTATGTTTTGTACACCTTTTTTTGTAATTTTAAGATGATATGGTTTGGTTTGTTGTGTTAAGGGATAGTTGGGGGTGATTTACGGTAGCCGAAGTAATTTAGGTGATTCTGCTATAGTTTGTTATGATTTTTAGCAGTTTTTTGTAATTTTAAAGTGATTGGGCTTAGTTTGTTGCTGTAAAGTGTAGTTGGGGGTGATTTTTGATAGCCGAAGTAATTTAGATGAGTTTGGCATAGTTTGCTATGGTTAGTAGCATTTTTTTGTAATTTAATTTGATTGGGTTTAGTTTGTTGTGGTAAGGGTTAGTTGGTGATGATTTAGAGTAGCCGAAGTAATTTAGGTGAGTCTGGCATAGTTTGTTATGATTTGTACACCATTTTTTGTAATTTTAAGATGATATGGTTTGGTTTGTTGTGGTAAGGGATAGTTGGGGGTGATTTACGGTAGCCGAAGTAATTTAGGTGATTCTGGTATAGTTTGTTATGATTTTTAGCATTTTTTTGTAATTTTAAAGTGATTGGGCTTAGTTTGTTGCTGTAAAGTGTAGTTGGGGTGATTTTTGATAGCCGAAGTAATTTAGGTGAATTTCGCATAGTTTGCTATAGTTAGTAGCATTTTTTTGTAATTTAAAAGTGATTGGGTTTAGTTTGTTGTGGTAAGGGGTAGTTGGTGATGATTTAGAGTAGCCGAAGTAATTTAGGTGAGTCTGGCATAGTTTGTTATGATTTGTACACCTTTTTTTGTAATTTTAAGATGATATGGTTTAGTTTGTTGTGGTAAGGGATAGTTGGGGGTGATTTACGTTAGCCGAAGTAATTTAGGTGATTCTGGTATAGTTTGTTATGATTTTTAGCATTTTTTTGTAATTTTAAAGTGATTGGGCTTAGTTTGTTGCTGTAAAGTGTAGTTGGTGGTGATTTTTGAAAGCCGAAGTAATTTAGGTGAGTTTGGCATAGTTTGCTATGGTTAGTAGCATTTTTTTGTAATTTAAAAGTGATTGGGTTTAGTTTGTTGTGGTAAGGGTTAGTTGGTGATGATTTAGAGTAGCCGAAGTAATTTAGGTGAGTCTGGCATAGTTTGTTATGTTTTGTACACCTTTTTTTGTAATTTTAAGATGATATGATTTGGTTTGTTGTGGTAAGGGATAGTTGGGGGTAATTTACGGTAGCCGAAGTAATTTAGGTGATTCTGGTGTAGTTTGTTATGATTTTTAGCATTTTTTTGTAATTTTAAAGTGATTGGGCTTTGTTTGTTGCTGTAAAGTGTAGTTGGGGGTGATTTTTGATAGCCGAAGTAATTTAGGTGAGTTTGGCATAGTTTGCAATGGTTAGTAGCATTTTTTGTAATTTAAAAGTGATTGGGTTTAGTTTGTTGTGGTAAGGGTTAGTTGGTGATGATTTAGAGTAGCCGAAGTAATTTAGGTGAGTCTGGCATTGTTTGTTATGATTTGTACACCTTTTTTTGTAATTTTAAGATGATATGGTTTAGTTTGTGTAGTAAGGGATAGTTGGCGGTGATTTAGGTTTGCCGAAGTAATTTAGGTGAGTTTAGCAGAATTTGCTATAGTTAGTAGCATTTTTTTGTAATTTTAAAGTGATTGGGTTTAGTTTGTTGTGGTAAGGGTTAGTTGGTGATGATTTAGAGTAGCCGAAGTAATTTAGGTGAGTCTGGCATAGTTTGTTATGATTTGTACACCATTTTTTGAAATTTTAAGATGATATGGTTTGGTTTGTTGTGGTAAGGGATAGTTGGGGGTGATTTACGGTAGCCGAAGTAATTTAGGTGATTCTGGTATAGTTTGTTATGATTTTTAGCATTTTTTTGTAATTTTAAAGTGATTGGGCTTAGTTTGTTGCTGTAAAGTGTAGTTGGGGTGATTTTTGATAGCCGAAGTAATTTAGGTGAATTTCGCATAGTTTGCTATAGTTAGTAGCATTTTTTTGTAATTTAAAAGTGATTGGGTTTAGTTTGTTGTGGTAAGGGGTAGTTGGTGATGATTTAGAGTAGCCGAAGTAATTTAGGTGAGTCTGGCATAGTTTGTTATGATTTGTACACCTTTTTTTGTAATTTTAAGATGATATGGTTTAGTTTGTTGTGGTAAGGGATAGTTGGGGGTGATTTACGTTAGCCGAAGTAATTTAGGTGATTCTGGTATAGTTTGTTATGATTTTTAGCATTTTTTTGTAATTTTAAAGTGATTGGGCTTAGTTTGTTGCTGTAAAGTGTAGTTGGTGGTGATTTTTGATAGCCGAAGTAATTTAGGTGAGTTTGGCATAGTTTGCTATGGTTAGTAGCATTTTTTTGTAATTTAAAAGTGATTGGGTTTAGTTTGTTGTGGTAAGGGTTGGTTGGTGATGATTTAGAGTAGCCGAAGTAATTTAGGTGAGTCTGGCATAGTTTGTTATGTTTTGTACACCTTTTTTTGTAATTTTAAGATGATATGATTTGGTTTGTTGTGGTAAGGGATAGTTGGGGGTAATTTACGGTAGCCGAAGTAATTTAGGTGATTCTGGTGTAGTTTGTTATGATTTTTAGCATTTTTTTGTAATTTTAAAGTGATTGGGCTTTGTTTGTTGCTGTAAAGTGTAGTTGGGGGTGATTTTTGATAGCCGAAGTAATTTAGGTGAGTTTGGCATAGTTTGCAATGGTTAGTAGCATTTTTTTGTAATTTAAAAATGATTGGGTTTAGTTTGTTGTGGTAAGGGTTAGTTGGTGATGATTTAGAGTAGCCGAAGTAATTTAGGTGAGTCTGGCATTGTTTGTTATGATTTGTACACCTTTTTTTGTAATTTTAAGATGATATGGTTTAGTTTGTGTAGTAAGGGATAGTTGGCGGTGATTTAGGTTTGCCGAAGTAATTTAGGTGAGTTTAGCAGAATTTGCTATAGTTAGTAGCATTTTTTTGTAATTTTAAAGTGATTGGGTTTAGTTTGTTGTGGTAAGGGTTAGTTGGTGATGATTTAGAGTAGCCGAAGTAATTTAGGTGAGTCTGGTATAGTTTGTTATGTTTTGTACACCTTTTTTTGTAATTTTAAGATGATATGGTTTGGTTTGTTGTGGTAAGGGATAGTTGGGGGTGATTTACGGTAGCCGAAGTAATTTAGGTGATTCTGCTATAGTTTGTAATGATTTTTAGCAGTTTTTTGTAATTTTAAAGTGATTGGGCTTAGTTTGTTGCTGTAAAGTGTAGTTGGGGGTGATTTTTGATAGCCGAAGTAATTTAGATGAGTTTGGCATAGTTTGCTATGGTTAGTAGCATTTTTTTGTAATTTAAATTGATTGGGTTTAGTTTGTTGTGGTAAGGGTTAGTTGGTGATGATTTAGAGTAGCCGAAGTAATTTAGGTGAGTCTGGCATAGTTTGTTATGATTTGTACACCTTTTTTTGTAATTTTAAGATGATATGGTTTAGTTTGTTGTGGTAAGGGATAGTTGGGTGTGATTTACGGTAGCCGATGTAATTTAGGTGATTCTGGTATAGTTTGTTATGATTTTTAGTATTTTTTTGTAATTTTAAAGTGATTGGGCTTAGTTTGTTGCTGTAAAATGTAGTTGGGGGTGATTTTTGATAGCCAAAGTAATTTAGGTGAGTTTGGCATAGTTTGCTATGGTTAGTAGCATTTTTTTGTAATTTAAAAGTGATTGGGTTTAGTTTGTTGTCGTAAGGGTTATTTGGTGATGATTTAGAGTAGCCGAAGTAATTTAGATGAGTCTGGCATAGTTTGTTATGATTTGTACACCATTTTTTGTAATTTTAAGATGATATGGTTTGGTTTGTTGTTGTAAGGGATAGTTGGGGGTGAATTACGGTAGCCGAAGTAATTTAGGTGATTCTGGTATAGTTTGTTATGATCTTTAGCATTTTTTTGTAATTTTAAAGTGATTGGGCTTAGTTTGTTGCTGTAAAGTGTAGTTAGGGGTGATTTTTGACAGCCGAAGTAATTTAGGTGAGTTTGGCATAGTTTGCTATGATTAGTAGCATTTTTTTGTAATTTAAAAGTGATTGGGTTTAGTTTGTTGTGGTAAGGTTTAGTTGGTGATGATTTAGAGTAGCCGAAGTAATTTAGGTGAGTCCGGCATAGTTTGTTATGATTTGTACACCTTTTTTAGTGATTTTAAGATGATATGGTTTGGTTTGTTGTGGTAAGGGATAGTTGGGGGTGATTTACGGTAGCCGAAGTAATTTAGGTGATTCTGGTATAGTTTGTTATGATTTTTAGCATTTTTTTGTAATTTTAAAATGATTGGTCTTAGTTTGTTGCCGTAAAGTGTAGTTGGGGTTGATTTTTGATAGCCGAAGTAATTTAGGTGAGTTTGGCATAGTTTGCTATGGTTAGTAGCATTTTTTTGTAATTCAAAAGTGATTGGGTTTAGTTTGTTGTGGTAAGGGTTAGTTGGTGATGATTTAGAGTAGCCGAAGTAATTTAGGTGAGTCTGGCATAGTTTGTTATGATTTGTACACCTTTTTTTGTAATTTTAAGATGATATGGTTTGGTTTGTTGTGGTAAGGGATAGTTGGGGGTGATTTACGGTTGCCGAAGTAATTTAGGTGATTCTGGTATAGTTTGTTATGATTTTTAGCATTTTTTTGTAATTTTAAAGTGATTGGGCTTAGTTTGTTGCTGTAAAGTGTAGGTGGGGGTGATTTTTGATAGCCGAAGTAATTTAGGTGAGTTTGGCATAGTTTGCTATGGTTAGTAGCATTTTTTTGTAATTTAAAAGTGATTGGGTTTAGTTTGTTGTGGTAAGGGTGAGTTGGTAATGATTTAGAGTAGCCGAAGTAATTTAGGTGAGTCTGGCATAGTTTGTTATGATTTGTACACCTTTTTTTGTAATTTTAAGATGATATGGTTTAGTTTGTTGTGGTAAGGGATAGTTGGGGGTGATTTACGGTAGCCGAAGTAATTTAGGTGATTCTGGTATAGTTTGTTATGATTTTTAGCATTTTTTTGTAATTTTAAAGTGATTGGGCTTAGTTTGTTGCTGTAAAGTGTAGTTGGGGGTGATTTTTGATAGCCGAAGTAATTTAGGTGAGTTTGGCATAGTTTGCTATGGTTAGTAGCATTTTTTTGTAATTTAAAAGTGATTGGGTTTAGTTTGTTGTGGTAAGGGTTAGTTGGTGATGATTTAGAGTAGCCGAAGTAATTTAGGTGAGTCTGGCATAGTTTGTTATGTTTTGTACACCTTTCTTTGTAATTTTAAGATGATATGATTTGGTTTGTTGTGGTAAGGGATAGTTGGGGGTGATTTACGGTAGCCGAAGTAATTTAGGTGATTCTGGTGTAGTTTGTTATGATTTTTAGCATTTTTTTGTAATTTAAAGCGATCGGGCTTTGTTTGTTGCTGTAAAGTGTAGTTGGGGGTGATTTTTGATAGCCGAAGTAATTTAGGTGAGTTTGGCATAGTTTGCAATGGTTAGTAGCATTTTTTTGTAATTTAAAAGTGATTGGGTTTAGTTTGTTGTGGTAAGGGTTAGTTGGTGATGATTTAGAGTAGCCGAAGTAATTTAGGTGAGTCTGGCATTGTTTGTTATGATTTGTACACCTTTTTTTGTAATTTTAAGATGATATGGTTTAGTTTGTTGTAGTAAGGGATAGTTGGCGGTGATTTACGTTTGCCGAAGTAATTTAGGTGAGTTTGGCAGAGTTTGCTATAGTTAGTAGCATTTTTTTGTAATTTAAAAGTGATTGGGTTTAGTTTGTTGTGGTAAGGGTTAGTTGGTGATGATTTAGAGTAGCCGAAGTAATTTAGGTGAGTCTGGTATAGTTTGTTATGATTTGTACACCTTTTTTTGTAATTTTAAGATGATATGGTTTAGTTTGTTGTGGTAAGGGATAGTTGGGTGTGATTTACGGTAGCCGAAGTAATTTAGGTAATTCTGGTATAGTTTGTTATGATTTTTAGCATTTTTTTGTAATTTTAAAGTGATTGGGCTTAGTTTGTTGCTGTAAAGTGTAGTTGGGGGTGATTTTTGATAGCCGAAGTAATTTAGGTGAGTTTGGCATAGTTTGCTATGGTTAGTAGCATTTTTTTGTAATTTAAAAGTGATTGGGTTTTGTTTGTTGTCGTAAGGGTTATTTGGTGATGATTTAGAGTAGCCGAAGTAATTTAGGTGAGTCTGGCATAGTTTGTTATGATTTGTACACCATTTTTTGTAATTTTAAGATGATATGGTTTGGTTTGTTGTGGTAAGGGATAGTTGGGGGTGAATTACGTTAGCCGAAGTAATTTAGGTGATTCTGGTATAGTTTGTTATGATTTTTAGCATTTTTTTGTAATTTTAAAGTGATTGGGCTTAGTTTGTTGCTGTAAAGTGTAGTTAGGGGTGATTTTTGATAGCCGAAGTAATTTAGGTGAGTTTGGCATAGTTTGATATGGTTAGTAGCATTTTTTTGTAATTTAAAAGTGATTGGGTTTAGTTTGTTGTGGTAAGGGTTAGTTGGTGATGATTTAGAGTAGCCGAAGTACTTTAGGTGAGTCTGGCATAGTTTGTTATGATTTGTACACCTTTTTTTGTAATTTTAAGATGATATGGTTTGGTTTGTTGTGGTAAGGGATAGTTGGGGGTAATTTACGGTTGCCGAAGTAATTTAGGTGATTCTGGTATAGTTTGTTATGATTTTTAGCATTTTTTTGTAATTTTAAAGTGATTGGGCTTAGTTTGTTGCTGTAAAGTGTAGGTGGGGGTGATTTTTGATAGCCGAAGTAATTTAGGTAAGTTTGGCATAGTTTGCTATGGTTAGTTGCATTTTTTTGTAATTTAAAAGTGATTGGGTTTAGTTTGTTGTGGTAAGGGTTGGTTGGTGATGATTTAGAGTAGCCGAAGTAATTTAGGTGAGTCTGGCATAGTTTGTTATGATTTGTACACCTTTTTTTGTAATTTTAAGATGATATGGTTTGGTTTGTTGTGGTAAGGGATAGTTGGGGGTGATTTACGGTAGCCGAAGTAATTTAGGTGATTCTGGTATAGTTTGTTACGATTTTTAGCATTTTTTTGTAATTTTAAAGTGATTGGGCTTAGTTTGTTGCTGTAAAGTGTAGTTGGGGGCGATTTTTGATAGCCGAAGTAATTTAGGTAAGTTTGGCATAGTTTGCTATGGTTAGTAGCATTTTTTTGTAATTTAAAAGTGATTGGGTTTAGTTTGTTGTAGTAAGGGTTAGTTGGTGATGATTTAGAGTAGCCGAAGTAATTTAGGTGAGTTCTGGCATAGTTTGTTATGATTTGTACACCTTTTTTTGTAATTTTAAGATGATATGGTTTGGTTTGTTGTGGTAAGGGATAGTTTAGGGTGATTTACGGTAGCCGAAGTAATTTAGGTGATTCTGGTATAGTTTGTTATAATTTTTAGCAATTTTTTGTAATTTTAAAGTGATTGGGCTTAGTTTGTTGCTGTAAAGTGTAGTTGGGTGTGATTTTGGATAGCCGAAGTAATTTAGGTGAGTTTGGCATAGTTTGCTATGGTTAGTAGCATTTTTTTGTAATTTAAAAGTGATTGGGTTTAGTTTGTTGTGGTAAGGATTGGTTGGCGATGATTTAGAGTAGCCGAAGTAATTTAGGTGAGTCTGGCATAGTTTGTTATGATTTGTACATCTTTTTTTGTAATTTTAAGATGATATGGTTTGGTTTGTTGTGGTAAGGGATAGTTGGGGGTGATTTACGGTAGCCGAAGTAATTTAGGTGATTCTGGTATAGTTTGTTATGATTTTTAGCATTTTTTTGTAATTTTAAAGTGATTGGGCTTAGTTTGTTGCTGTAAAGTGTAGTTATGGGTGATTTTTAATAGCCGAAGTAATTTAGGTGAGTTTGGCATAGTTTGCTATGGTTAGTAGCATTTTTTTGTAATTTAAAAGTGATTGGGTTTAGTTTGTTGTGGTAAGGGTTAGTTGGTGATGATTTAGAGTAGCCGAAGTAATTTAGGTGAGTCCGGCATAGTTTGTTATGATTTGTACACCTTTTTTAGTGATTTTAAGATGATATGGTTTGGTTTGTTGTGGTAAGGGATAGTTGGGGGTGATTTACGGTAGCCGAAGTAATTTAGGTGATTCTGGTATAGTTTGTTATGATTTTTAGCATTTTTTTGTAATTTTAAAGTGATTGATCTTAGTTTGTTGCTGTAAAATGTAGTTGGGGTTGATTTTTGATAGCCGAAGTAATTTAGGTGAGTTTGGCATAGTTTGCTATGGTTAGTAGCATTTTTTTGTAATTTAAAGTGATAGGGTTTAGTTTGTTGTGGTAAGGGTTAGTTGGTGATGATTTAGAGTAGCCGAAGTAATTTAGGTGAGTCTGGCATAGTTTGTTATGATTTGTACACATTTTTTTGTAATTTTAAAATGATATGGTTTGGTTTGTTGTGGTAAGGGATAGTTGGGGGTGATTTACGGTAGCCGAAGTAATTTAGGTGATTCTGGTATAGTTTGTTATGATTTTTAGCATTTTGTTGTAATTTTAAAGTGATTGGGCTTAGTTAGTTGCTGTAAAGTATAGTTGGGGGTGATTTTTGATAGCCGAAGTAATTTAGGTGAGTTTGGCAGAGTTTGCTATAGTTAGTAGCATTTTTTTGTAATTTAAAAGTGATTGGGTTTAGTTTGTTGTGGTAAGGGTTAGTTGGTGATGATTTAGAGTAGCCGAAGTAATTTAGGTGAGTCTGGCATTGTTTGTTATGATTTGTACACCTTTTTTTGTAATTTTAATATGATATGGTTTAGTTTGTTGTAGTAAGGGATAGTTGGCGGTGATTTACGTTTGCCGAAGTAATTTAGGTGATTCTGGTATAGTTTGTTATGATTTTTAGCATGTTTTTGTAATTTTAAAGTGATTGGGTTTAGTTTGATGCTGTAAAGTGTAGTTGGGGGTGATTTTTGATAGCCGAAGTAATTTAGGTGAGTTTGGCATAATTTGCTATGGTTAGTAGAATTTTTTTGTAATTTAAAAGTGATTGGGTTTAATTTGTTGTGGTAAGGGTTAGTTGGTGATGATTTAGAGTAGCCGAAGTAATTTAGGTGAGTCTGGCATTGTTTGTTATGATTTGTACACCTTTTTTTGTAATTTTAAGATGATATGGTTTAGTTTGTTGTAGTAAGGGATAGTTGGCGGTGATTTACGTTTGCCGAAGTAATTTAGGTGAGTTTGGCAGAGTTTGCTATAGTTAGTAGCATTTTTTTGTAATTTAAAAGTGATTGGGTTTAGTTTGTTGTGGTAAGGGTTAGTTGGTGATGATTTAGAGTAGCCGAAGTAATTTAGGTGAGTCTGGTATAGTTTGTTATGTTTTGTACACCTTTTTTTCTAATTTTAAGATGATATGGTTTGGTTTGTTGTGGTAAGGGATAGTTGGGGGTGATTTACGGTAGCCGAAGTAATTTAGGTGATTCTGCTATAGTTTGTTATGATTTTTAGCAGTTTTTTGTAATTTTAAAGTTATTGGGCTTACTTTGTTTCTGTAAAGTGTAGTTGGAGGTGATTTTTAATAGCCGAAGTAATTTAGATGAGTTTGGCATAGTTTGCTATGGTTAGTAGCATTTTTTTGTAATTTAAATTGATTGGGTTTAGTTTGTTGTGGTAAGGGTTAGTTGGTGATGATTTAGAGTAGCCGAAGTAATTTAGGTGAGTCTGGCATAGTTTGTTATGATTTGTACACCTTTTTTTGTAATTTTAAGATGATATGGTTTAGTTTGTTGTGGTAAGGGATAGTTGGGTGTGATTTACGGTAGCCGAAGTAATTTAGGTAATTCTGGTATAGTTTGTTATGATTTTTAGCATTTTTTTGTAATTTTAAAGTGATTGGGCTTAGTTTGTTGCTGTAAAGTGTAGTTGGGGGTGATTTTTGATAGCCGAAGTAATTTAGGTGAGTTTGGCATAGTTTGCTATGGTTAGTAGCATTTTTTTGTAATTTAAAAGTGATTGGGTTTTGTTTGTTGTCGTAAGGGTTATTTGGTGATGATTTAGAGTAGCCGAAGTAATTTAGGTGAGTCTGGCATAGTTTGTTATGATTTGTACACCATTTTTTGTAATTTTAAGATGATATGGTTTGGTTTGTTGTGGTAAGGGATAGTTGGGGGTGAATTACGTTAGCCGAAGTAATTTAGGTGATTCTGGTATAGTTTGTTATGATTTTTAGCATTTTTTTGTAATTTTAAAGTGATTGGGCTTAGTTTGTTGCTGTAAAGTGTAGTTAGGGGTGATTTTTGATAGCCGAAGTAATTTAGGTGAGTTTGGCATAGTTTGATATGGTTAGTAGCATTTTTTTGTAATTTAAAAGTGATTGGGTTTAGTTTGTTGTGGTAAGGGTTAGTTGGTGATGATTTAGAGTAGCCGAAGTACTTTAGGTGAGTCTGGCATAGTTTGTTATGATTTGTACACCTTTTTTTGTAATTTTAAGATGATATGGTTTGGTTTGTTGTGGTAAGGGATAGTTGGGGGTAATTTACGGTTGCCGAAGTAATTTAGGTGATTCTGGTATAGTTTGTTATGATTTTTAGCATTTTTTTGTAATTTTAAAGTGATTGGGCTTAGTTTGTTGCTGTAAAGTGTAGGTGGGGGTGATTTTTGATAGCCGAAGTAATTTAGGTAAGTTTGGCATAGTTTGCTATGGTTAGTTGCATTTTTTTGTAATTTAAAAGTGATTGGGTTTAGTTTGTTGTGGTAAGGGTTGGTTGGTGATGATTTAGAGTAGCCGAAGTAATTTAGGTGAGTCTGGCATAGTTTGTTATGATTTGTACACCTTTTTTTGTAATTTTAAGATGATATGGTTTGGTTTGTTGTGGTAAGGGATAGTTGGGGGTGATTTACGGTAGCCGAAGTAATTTAGGTGATTCTGGTATAGTTTGTTACGATTTTTAGCATTTTTTTGTAATTTTAAAGTGATTGGGCTTAGTTTGTTGCTGTAAAGTGTAGTTGGGGGCGATTTTTGATAGCCGAAGTAATTTAGGTAAGTTTGGCATAGTTTGCTATGGTTAGTAGCATTTTTTTGTAATTTAAAAGTGATTGGGTTTAGTTTGTTGTAGTAAGGGTTAGTTGGTGATGATTTAGAGTAGCCGAAGTAATTTAGGTGAGTTCTGGCATAGTTTGTTATGATTTGTACACCTTTTTTTGTAATTTTAAGATGATATGGTTTGGTTTGTTGTGGTAAGGGATAGTTTAGGGTGATTTACGGTAGCCGAAGTAATTTAGGTGATTCTGGTATAGTTTGTTATAATTTTTAGCAATTTTTTGTAATTTTAAAGTGATTGGGCTTAGTTTGTTGCTGTAAAGTGTAGTTGGGTGTGATTTTGGATAGCCGAAGTAATTTAGGTGAGTTTGGCATAGTTTGCTATGGTTAGTAGCATTTTTTTGTAATTTAAAAGTGATTGGGTTTAGTTTGTTGTGGTAAGGATTGGTTGGCGATGATTTAGAGTAGCCGAAGTAATTTAGGTGAGTCTGGCATAGTTTGTTATGATTTGTACATCTTTTTTTGTAATTTTAAGATGATATGGTTTGGTTTGTTGTGGTAAGGGATAGTTGGGGGTGATTTACGGTAGCCGAAGTAATTTAGGTGATTCTGGTATAGTTTGTTATGATTTGTACACCTTTTTTAGTGATTTTAAGATGATATGGTTTGGTTTGTTGTGGTAAGGGATAGTTGGGGGTGATTTACGGTAGCCGAAGTAATTTAGGTGATTCTGGTATAGTTTGTTATGATTTTTAGTATTTTTTTGTAATTTTAAAGTGATCGGTCTTAGTTTGTTGCTGTAAAGTGTAGTAGGGGTTGATTTTTGATAGCCGAAGTAATTTAGGTGAGTTTGGCATAGTTTGCTATGGTTAGTAGCATTTTTTTGTAATTTAAAAGTGATTGGGTTTAGTTTGTTGTGGTAAGGGTTAGTTGGTGATGATTTAGAGTAGCCGAAGTAATTTAGGTGAGTCTGGCATAGTTTGTTATGATTTGTACACCTTTTTTTGTAATTTTAAGATGATATGGTTTGGTTTGTTGTGGTAAGGGATAGTTGGGGGTGATTTACGGTAGCCGAAGTAATTTAGGTGATTCTGGTATAGTTTGTTATGATTTTTAGCATTTTTTTGTAATTTTAAAGTGATTGGGCTTAGTTTGTTGCTGTAAAGTGTAGTTATGGGTGATTTTTAATAGCCGAAGTAATTTAGGTGAGTTTGGCATAGTTTGCTATGGTTAGTAGCATTTTTTTGTAATTTAAAAGTGATTGGGTTTAGTTTGTTGTGGTAAGGGTTAGTTGGTGATGATTTAGAGTAGCCGAAGTAATTTAGGTGAGTCCGGCATAGTTTGTTATGATTTGTACACCTTTTTTAGTGATTTTAAGATGATATGGTTTGGTTTGTTGTGGTAAGGGATAGTTGGGGGTGATTTACGGTAGCCGAAGTAATTTAGGTGATTCTGGTATAGTTTGTTATGATTTTTAGCATTTTTTTGTAATTTTAAAGTGATTGATCTTAGTTTGTTGCTGTAAAATGTAGTTGGGGTTGATTTTTGATAGCCGAAGTAATTTAGGTGAGTTTGGCATAGTTTGCTATGGTTAGTAGCATTTTTTTGTAATTTAAAAGTGATAGGGTTTAGTTTGTTGTGGTAAGGGTTAGTTGGTGATGATTTAGAGTAGCCGAAGTAATTTAGGTGAGTCTGGCATAGTTTGTTATGATTTGTACACATTTTTTTGTAATTTTAAAATGATATGGTTTGGTTTGTTGTGGTAAGGGATAGCTGGGGGTGATTTACGGTAGCCAAAGTAATTTAGGTGATTCTGGTATAGTTTGTTATGATTTTTAGCATTTTGTTGTAATTTTAAAGTGATTGGGCTTAGTTAGTTGCTGTAAAGTATAGTTGGGGGTGATTTTTGATAGCCGAAGTAATTTAGGTGAGTTTGGCAGAGTTTGCTATAGTTAGTAGCATTTTTTTGTAATTTAAAAGTGATTGGGTTTAGTTTGTTGTGGTAAGGGTTAGTTGGTGATGATTTAGAGTAGCCGAAGTAATTTAGGTGAGTCTGGCATTGTTTGTTATGATTTGTACACCTTTTTTTGTAATTTTAATATGATATGGTTTAGTTTGTTGTAGTAAGGGATAGTTGGCGGTGATTTACGTTTGCCGAAGTAATTTAGGTGATTCTGGTATAGTTTGTTATGATTTTTAGCATGTTTTTGTAATTTTAAAGTGATTGGGTTTAGTTTGATGCTGTAAAGTGTAGTTGGGGGTGATTTTTGATAGCCGAAGTAATTTAGGTAAGTTTGGCATAATTTGCTTTGGTTAGTAGCATTTTTTTGTAATTTAAAAGTGATTGGGTTTAGTTTGTTGTGGTAAGGGTTAGTTGGTGATGATTTAGAGTAGACGAAGTAATTTAGGTGAGTCTGGCATAGTTTGTTATGTTTTGTACACCTTTTTTTGTAATTTTAAGATGATATGGTTTGGTTTGTTGTGGTAAGGGATAGTTGGGGGTGATTTACGGTAGCCGAAGTAATTTAGGTGATTCTGCTATAGTTTGTTATGATTTTTAGCATTTTTTTGTAATTTTAAAGTGATTGGGCTTAGTTTGTTGTGGTAAGGGTTAGTTGGTGATGATTTAGAGTAGCCGAAGTAATTTAGGTGAGTCTGGCATAGTTTGTTATGATTTGTACACCTTTTTTTGTAATTTTAAGATGATATGGTTTGGTTTGTTGTGGTAAGGGATATTTAGGGGTGATTTACGGTTGCCGAAGTAATTTAGGTGATTCTGGTATAGTTTGTTATGATTTTTAGCATTTTTTTGTAATTTTAAAGTGATTGGGCTTAGTTTGTTGCTGTAAAGTGTAGGTGGGGGTAATTTTTGATAGCCGGATTAATTTAGGTAAGTTTGGCATAGTTTGCTATGGTTAGTAGCATTTTTTTGTAATTTAAAAGTGATTGGGTTTAGTTTGTTGTGGTAAGGGTTAGTTGGTGATGATTTAGAGTAGCCGAAGTAATTTAGGTGAGTCTGGCATAGTTTGTTATGATTTGTACACCTTTTTTTGTAATTTTAAGATGATTTGGTTTGGTTTGTTGTGGTAAGGGATAGTTGGGTGTGATTTACGGTAGCCGAAGTAATTTAGGTGATTCTGGTATAGCTTGTTATGATTTTTAGCATTTTTTTGTAATTTTAAAGTGATTGGGCTTAGTTTGTTGTGGTAAGGGTTAGTTGGTGATGATTTAGAGTAGCCGAAGTAATTTAGGTGAGTCTGGCATAGTTTGTTATGATTTGTACACCTTTTTTTGTAATTTTAAGATGATATGGTTTGGTTTGTTGTGGTAAGGGATATTTAGGGGTGATTTACGGTTGCCGAAGTAATTTAGGTGATTCTGGTATAGTTTGTTATGATTTTTAGCATTTTTTTGTAATTTTAAAGTGATTGGGCTTAGTTTGTTCCTGTAAAGTGTAGGTGGGGGTAATTTTTGATAGCCGGATTAATTTAGGTAAGTTTGGCATAGTTTGCTATGGTTAGTAGCATTTTTTTGTAATTTAAAAGTGATTGGGTTTAGTTTGTTGTGGTAAGGGTTAGTTGGTGATGATTTAGAGTAGCCGAAGTAATTTAGGTGAGTCTGGCATAGTTTGTTATGATTTGTACACCTTTTTTTGTAATTTTAAGATGATATGGTTTGGTTTGTTGTGGTAAGGGATAGTTGGGGGTGATTTACGGTAGCCGAAGTAATTTAGGTGATTCTGGTATAGTTTGTTACGATTTTTAGCATTTTTTTGTAATTTTAAAGTGATTGGGCTTAGTTTGTTGCTGTAAAGTGTAGTTGGGGGCGATTTTTGATAGCCGAAGTAATTTAGGTAAGTTTGGCATAGTTTGCTATGGTTAGTAGCATTTTTTTGTAATTTAAAAGTGATTGGGTTTAGTTTGTTGTAGTAAGGGTTAGTTGGTGATGATTTAGAGTAGCCGAAGTAATTTAGGTGAGTTCTGGCATAGTTTGTTATGATTTGTACACCTTTTTTTGTAATTTTAAGATGATATGGTTTGGTTTGTTGTGGTAAGGGATAGTTTAGGGTGATTTACGGTAGCCGAAGTAATTTAGGTGATTCTGGTATAGTTTGTTATAATTTTTAGCAATTTTTTGTAATTTTAAAGTGATTGGGCTTAGTTTGTTGCTGTAAAGTGTAGTTGGGGTTGATTTTGGATAGCCGAAGTAATTTAGGTGAGTTTGGCATAGTTTGCTATGGTTAGTAGCATTTTTTTGTAATTTAAAAGTGATTGGGTTTAGTTTGTTGTGGTAAGGATTAGTTGGTGATGATTTAGAGTAGCCGAAGTAATTTAGGTAAGTCTGGCATAGTTTGTTATGATTTGTACATCTTTTTTTGTAATTTTAAGATGATATGGTTTGGTTTGTTGTGGTAAGTGATATTTGGGGGTGATTTACGGTAGCCGAAGTAATTTAGGTGATTCTGGTATAGTTTGTTATGATTTGTACACCTTTTTTAGTGATTTTAAGATGATATGGTTTGGTTTGTTGTGGTAAGGGATAGTTGGGGGTGATTTACGGTAGCCGAAGTAATTTAGGTGATTCTGGTATAGTTTGTTATGATTTTTAGTATTTTTTTGTAATTTTAAAGTGATTGGTCTTAGTTTGTTGCTGTAAAGTGTAGTAGGGGTTGATTTTTGATAGCCGAAGTAATTTAGGTGAGTTTGGCATAGTTTGCTATGGTTAGTAGCATTTTTTTGTAATTTAAAAGTGATTGGGTTTAGTTTGTTGTGGTAAGGGTTAGTTGGTGATGATTTAGAGTAGCCGAAGTAATTTAGGTGTGTCTGGCATAGTTTGTTATGATTTGTACACCTTTTTTTGTAATTTTAAGATGATATGGTTTGGTTTGTTGTGGTAAGGGATAGTTGGGGGTGATTTACGGTAGCCGAAGTAATTTAGGTGATTCTGGTATAGTTTGTTATGATTTTTTGCATTTTTTTGTAATTTTAAAGTGATTGGGCTTAGTTTGTTGCTGTAAAGTGTAGTTATGGGTGATTTTTAATAGCCAAAGTAATTTAGGTGAGTTTGGCATAGTTTGCTATGGTTAGTAGCATTTTTTTGTAATTTAAAAGTGATTGGGTTTAGTTTGTTGTGGTAAGGGTTAGTTTGTGATGATTTAGAGTAGCCGAAGTAATTTAGGTGAGTCCGGCATAGTTTGTTATGATTTGTACACCTTTTTTAGTGATTTTAAGATGATATGGTTTGGTTTGTTGTGGTAAGGGATAGTTGGGGGTGATTTACGGTAGCCGAAGTAATTTAGGTGATTCTGGTATAGTTTGTTATGATTTTTAGCATTTTTTTGTAATTTTAAAGTGATTGGTCTTAGTTTGTTGCTGTAAAGTGTAGTTGGGGTTGATTTTTGATAGCCGAAGTAATTTAGGTGAGTTTGGCATAGTTTGCTATGGTTAGTAGCATTTTTTTGTAATTTAAAAGTGATTGGGTTTAGTTTGTTGTGGTAAGGGTTAGTTGGTGATGATTTAGAGTAGCCGAAGTAATTTAGGTGAGTCTGGCATAGTTTGTTATGATTTGTACACCTTTTTTTGTAATTTTAAGATGATATGGTTTGGTTTGTTGTGGTAAGGGATAGTTGGGGGTGATTTACGGTAGCCGAAGTAATTTAGGTAATTCTGGTATAGTTTGTTATGATTTTTAGCATTTTGTTGTAATTTTAAAGTGATTGGGCTTAGTTAGTTGCTGTAAAGTGTAGTTGGGGGTGATTTTTGATAGCCGAAGTAATTTAGTTGAGTTTGGCAGAGTTTGCTATAGTTAGTAGCATTTTTTTGTAATTTAAAAGTGATTGGGTTTAGTTTGTTGTGGTAAGGGTTTGTTGGTGATGATTTAGAGTAGCCGAAGTAATTTAGGTGAGTCTGGCATTGTTTGTTATGATTTGTACACCTTTTTTTGTAATTTTAAGATGATATGGTTTAGTTTGTTGTAGTAAGGGATAGTTGGCGGTGATTTACGTTTGCCGAAGTAATTTAGGTGATTCTGGTATAGTTTGTTATGATTTTTAGCATGTTTTTGTAATTTTAAAGTGATTGGGCTTAGTTTGTTGCTGTAAAGTGTAGTTGGGGGTGATTTTTGATAGCCGAAGTAATTTAGGTGAGTTTGGCATAGTTTGCTATGGTTAGTAGCATTTTTTTGTAATTTAAAAGTGATTGGGTTTAGTTTGTTGTGGTAAGGGTTAGTTGGTGATGATTTAGAGTAGCCGAAGTAATTTAGGTGAGTCTGGCATAGTTTGTTATGTTTTGTACACCTTTTTTTGTAATTTTAAGATGATATGGTTTGGTTTGTTGTGGTAAGGGATAGTTGGGGGTGATTTACGATAGCCGAAGTAATTTAGGTGATTCTGCTATAGTTTGTTATAATTTTTAGCAGTTTTTTGTAATTTTAAAGTGATTGGGCTTAGTTTGTTGCTGTAAAGTGTAGTTGGGGGTGATTTTTGATAGCCGAAGTAATTTAGATGAGTTTGGCATAGTTTGCTATGGTTAGTAGCATTTTTTTGTAATTTAAAAGTGATTGGGTTTAGTTTGTTGTGGTAAGGGTTAGTTTGTGATGATTTAGAGTAGCCGAAGTAATTTAGGTGAGTCCGGCATAGTTTGTTATGATTTGTACACCTTTTTTAGTGATTTTAAGATGATATGGTTTGGTTTGTTGTGGTAAGGGATAGTTGGGGGTGATTTACGGTAGCCGAAGTAATTTAGGTGATTCTGGTATAGTTTGTTATGATTTTTAGCATTTTTTTGTAATTTTAAAGTGATTGGTCTTAGTTTGTTGCTGTAAAGTGTAGTTGGGGTTGATTTTTGATAGCCGAAGTAATTTAGGTGAGTTTGGCATAGTTTGCTATGGTTAGTAGCATTTTTTTGTAATTTAAAAGTGATTGGGTTTAGTTTGTTGTGGTAAGGGTTAGTTGGTGATGATTTAGAGTAGCCGAAGTAATTTAGGTGAGTCTGGCATAGTTTGTTATGATTTGTACACCTTTTTTTGTAATTTTAAGATGATATGGTTTGGTTTGTTGTGGTAAGGGATAGTTGGGAGTGATTTACGGTAGCCGAAGTAATTTAGGTAATTCTGGTATAGTTTGTTATGATTTTTAGCATTTTGTTGTAATTTTAAAGTGATTGGGCTTAGTTAGTTGCTGTAAAGTGTAGTTGGGGGTGATTTTTGATAGCCGAAGTAATTTAGTTGAGTTTGGCAGAGTTTGCAATAGTTAGTAGCATTTTTTTGTAATTTAAAAGTGATTGGGTTTAGTTTGTTGTGGTAAGGGTTTGTTGGTGATGATATAGAGTAGCCGAAGTAATTTAGGTGAGTCTGGCATTGTTTGTTATGATTTGTACACCTTTTTTTGTAATTTTAAGATGATATGGTTTAGTTTGTTGTAGTAAGGGATAGTTGGCGGTGATTTACGTTTGCCGAAGTAATTTAGGTGATTCTGGTATAGTTTGTTATGATTTTTAGCATGTTTTTGTAATTTTAAAGTGATTGGGCTTAGTTTGTTGCTGTAAAGTGTAGTTGGGGGTGATTTTTGATAGCCGAAGTAATTTAGGTGAGTTTGGCATAGTTTGCTATGGTTAGTAGCATTTTTTTGTAATTTAAAAGTGATTGGGTTTAGTTTGTTGTGGTAAGGGTTAGTTGGTGATGATTTAGAGTAGCCGAAGTAATTTAGGTGAGTCTGGCATAGTTTGTTATGTTTTGTACACCTTTTTTTGTAATTTTAAGATGATATCGTTTGGTTTGTTGTGGTAAGGGATAGTTGGGGGTGATTTACGATAGCCGAAGTAATTTAGGTGATTCTGCTATAGTTTGTTATAATTTTTAGCAGTTTTTTGTAATTTTAAAGTGATTGGGCTTAGTTTGTTGCTGTAAAGTGTAGTTGGGGGTGATTTTTGATAGCCAAAGTAATTTAGATGAGTTTGGCATAGTTTGCTATGGTTAGTAGCATTTTTTTGTAATTTAAATTGATTGGGTTTAGTTTGTTGTGGTAAGGGTTAGTTGGTGATGATTTAGAGTAGCCGAAGTAATTTAGGTGAGTCTGGCATAGTTTGTTATGATTTGTACACTTTTTTTTGTAATTTTAAGATGATTTGGTTTGGTTTGTTGTGGTAAGGGATAGTTGGGTGTGATTTACGGTAGCCGAAGTAATTTAGATGATTCTGGTATAGTTTGTTATGATTTTTAGCATTTTTTTGTAATTTTAAAGTGATTGGGCTTAGTTTGTTGCTGTAAAGTGTAGTTGGGGGTGATTTTTGATAGCCGAAATAATTTAGGTGAGTTTGGCATAGTTTGCTATGGTTAGTAGCATTTTTTTGTAATTTAAAAGTGATTGGGTTTAGTTTGTTGTGGTAAGGGTTAGTTGGTGATGATTTAGAGTAGCCGAAGTAATTTAGGTGAGTCCGGCATAGTTTGTTATGATTTGTACACCTTTTTTAGTGATTTTAAGATGATATGGTTTGGTTTGTTGTGGTAAGGGATAGTTGGGGGTGATTTACGGTAGCCGAAGTAATTTAGGTGATTCTGGTATAGTTTGTTATGATTTTTAGCATTTTTTTGTAATTTTAAAGTGATTGGTCTTAGTTTGTTGCTGTAAAGTGTAGTTGGGGTTGATTTTTGATAGCCGAAGTAATTTAGGTGAGTTTGGCATAGTTTGCTATGGTTAGTAGCATTTTTTTATAATTTAAAAATGATTGGGTTTAGTTTGTTGTGGTAAGGGTTAGTTGGTGATGATTTAGAGTAGCCGAAGTAATTTAGGTGAGTCTGGCATTGTTTGTTATGATTTGTACACCTTTTTTTGTAATTTTAAGATGATATGGTTTGGTTTGTTGTGGTAAGGGATAGTTGGGGGTGATTTACGGTTGCCGAAGTAATTTAGGTGATTCTGGTATAGTTTGTTATGATTTTTAGCATTTTTTTGTAATTTTAAAGTGATTGGGCTTAGTTTGTTGCTGTAAAGTGTAGGTGGGGGTGATTTTTGATAGCCGAAGTAATTTAGGTGAGTTTGGCATAGTTTGCTATGGTTAGTAGCATTTTTTTGTAATTTAAAAGTGATTGGGTTTAGTTTGTTGTGGTAAGGGTGAGCTGGTAATGATTTAGAGTAGCCGAAGTAATTTAGGTGAGTCTGGCATAGTTTGTTATGATTTGTACACCTTTTTTTGTAATTTTAAGATGATATGGTTTGGTTTGTTGTGGTAAGGTATAGTTGGGGGTGATTTACGGTAGCCGAAATAATTTAGGTGATTCTGGTATAGTTTGTTATGATTTTTAGCATTTTTTTGTAATTTTAAAGTGATTGGGCTTAGTTTGTTGCTGTAAAGTGTAGGTGGGGGTGATTTTTGATAGCCGAAGTAATTTAGGTGAGTTTGGCATAGTTTGCTATGGTTAGTAGCATTTTTTTGTAATTTAAAAGTGATTGGGTTTAGTTTGTTGTGGTAAGGGTTAGTTGGTGATGATTTAGAGTAGCCGAAGTAATTTAGGTGAGTCTGGCATAGTTTGTTATGATTTGTACACCTTTTTTTGTAATTTTAAGATGATATGGTTTGGTTTGTTGTGGTAAGGGATAGTTGGGGGTGATTTACGGTAGCCGAAGTAATTTAGGTGATTCTGGTATAGTTTGTTATGATTTGTAGTATTTTTTTGTAATTTTAAAGTGATTGGGCATAGTTTGTTGCTGCAAAGTGTAGTTGGGGGTGATTTTTGATAGCCGAAGTAATTTAGGTGAGTGTGGCATAGTTTGCTATGGTTAGTAGCATTTTTTTGTAATTTAAAAGTGATTGGGTTTAGTTTGTTGTGGTAAGGGTTAGTTGGTGATGATTTATGGTAGCCGAAGTAATTTAGGTGAGTGTGGCATATTTTGCTATGGTTAGTAGCATTTTTTTGTAATTTAAAAGTGATTGGGTTTAGATTGTTGTGGTAAGGGTTAGTTGGTGATGATTTAGAGTAGCCGAAGTAGTTTAGGTGAGTCTGGCATAGTTTGTTATGATTTGTACACCTTTTTTTGTAATTTTAAGATGATATGGTTTGGTTTGTTGTGGTAAGGGATAGTTGGGGGTGATTTACGGTAGCCGAAGTGATTTAGGTGATTCTGGTATAGTTTGTTATGATTTTAAGCATTTTTTTGTAATTTAAAAGTGATTGGGTTTAGTTTGTTGTGGTAATGGTTAGTTGGTGATGATTTATGGTAGCCGAAGTAATTTAGGTGAGTGTGGCATATTTTGCTATGGTTAGTAGCATTTTTTTGTAATTTAAAAGTGATTGGGTTTAGATTGTTGTGGTAAGGGTTAGTTGGTGATGATTTAGAGTAGCCGAAGTAATTTAGGTGAGTCTGGCATAGTTTGTTATGATTTGTACACTTTTTTTTGTAATTTTAAGATGATATGGTTTCGTTTGTTGTGGTAAGGGATAGTTGGGGGTGATTTACGGTAGCCGAAGTGATTTAGGTGATTCTGGTATAGTTTGTTATGATTTTTAGCATTTTTTTGTAATTTTAAAGTGATTTGGCTTAGTTTGTTGCTATAAAGTGTAGGTGGGGGTGATTTTTGATAGCCGAAGTAATTTAGGTGAGTTTGGCATAGTTTGCTATGTTTAGTAGCATTTTTTTGTAATTTAAAAGTGATTGGGTTTATTTTGTTGTGGTAAGGGTTAGTTGGTGATGATTTATGGTAGCCGAAGTAATTTAGGTGAGTGTGGCATATTTTGCTATGGTTAGTAGCATTTTTTTGTAATTTAAAAGTGATTGGGTTTAAATTGTTGTGGTAAGGGTTAGTTGGTGATGATTTAGAGTAGCCGAAGTAGTTTAGGTGAGTCTGGCATAGTTTGTTATGATTTGTACACCTTTTTTTGTAATTTTAAGATGATATGGTTTGGTTTGTTGTGGTAAGGGATAGTTGGGGGTGATTTACGGTAGCCGAAGTGATTTAGGTGATTCTGGTATAGTTTGTTATGATTTTTAGCATTTTTTTGTAATTTTAAAGTGATTGGGCTTAGTTTGTTGCTATAAAGTGTAGTTGGGGGTGATTTTTGATAGCCGAAGTAATTTAGGTGAGTTTGGCATAGTTTGCTATGATTAGTAGCATTTTTTTGTAATTTAAAAGTGATTGGGTTTAGTTTGTTGTGGTAAGGGTTAGTTGGTGATGATTTAGAGTAGCCGAAGTAAATTAGGTGAGTCTGGCATAGTTTGTTATGATTTGTACACCTTTTTTGTAATTTTAAGATGATATGGTTTGGTTAGTTGTGGTAAGGGATAGTTGGGGGTGATTTACGGTAGCCGAAGTAATTTAGGTGATTCTGGTATAGCTTGTTATGATTTTTAGCATTTTTTTGTAATTTTAAAGTGATTGGCCTTAGTTTGTTGCTGTAAAGTGTAGTTGGGGGTGATTTTTGATAGCCGAAGTAATTTAGGTGAGTTTGGCATAGTTTGCTATGGTTAGTAGCATTTTTTTGTAATTTAAAACTGATTGGGTTTAGTTTGTTGTGGTAAGGGTTAGTTGGTGATGATTTAGAGTAGCCAAAGTAATTTAGGTGAGTCTGGCATAGTTTGTTATGATTTGTACACCTTTTTTGTAATTTTAAGATGATATGGTTTGGTTTGTTGTGGTAAGGGATAGTTGGGGGTGATTTACGGTAGCCGAAGTAATTTAGGTGATTCTGGTATAGTTATTATGATTTTTAACATTTTTTTGTAATTTTAAAGTGATTGGGCTTAGTTTGTTGCTGTAAAGTGTAGTTGGGGGTGATTTTAAGATGATATGGTTTGGTTTGTTGTGGTAAGGGATAGTTGGGGGTGATTTACGGTAGCCGAAGTAATTTAGGTGATTCTGGTATAGTTTGTTATGATTTTTAGCATTTTTTTGTAATTTTAAAGTGATTGGTCTTAGTTTGTTGCCGTAAAGTGTAGTTGGGGTTGATTTTTGATAGCCGAAGTAATTTAGGTGAGTTTGGCATAGTTTGCTATGGTTAGTAGCATTTTTTTGTAATTTAAAAGTGATTGGGTTTAGTTTGTTGTGGTAAGGGTTAGTTGGTGATGATTTAGAGTAGCCGAAGTAATTTAGGTGAGTCCGGCGTAGTTTGTTATGATTTGTACACCTTTTTTAGTGATTTTAAGATGATATGGTTTGGTTTGTTGTGTTAAGGGATAGTTGGGGGTGATTTACGGTAGCCGAAGTAATTTAGGTGATTCTGGTATAGTTTGTTATGATTTTTAGCATTTTTTTGTAATTTTAAAGTGATTGGTCTTAGTTTGTTGCTGTAAAGTGTAGTTGGGGTTGATTTTTGATAGCCGAAGTAATTTAGGTGAGTTTGGCATAGTTTGCTATGGTTAGTAGCATTTTTTTGTAATTTAAAAGTGATTGGGTTTAGTTTGTTGTGGTAAGGGTTAGTTGGTGATGATTTAGAGTAGCCGAAGTAATTTAGGTGAGTCTGGCATAGTTTGTTATGATTTGTACACCTTTTTTTGTAATTTTAAGATGATATGGTTTGGTTTGTTGTGGTAAGGGATAGTTGGGGGTGATTTACGGTAGCCGAAGTAATTTAGGTGATTCTGGTATAGTTTGTTATGATTTTTAGCATTTTGTTGTAATTTTAAAGTGATTGGGCTTAGTTAGTTGCTGTAAAGTGTAGTTGGGGGTGATTTTTGATAGCCGAAGTAATTTAGGTGAGTTTGGCAGAGTTTGCTATAGTTAGTAGCATTTTTTTGTAATTTAAAAGTGATTGGGTTTAGTTTGTTGTGGTAAGGGTTAGTTGGTGATGATTTAGAGTAGCCGAAGTAATTTAGGTGAGTCTGGCATTGTTTGTTATGATTTGTACACCTTTTTTTGTAATTTTAAGATGATATGGTTTAGTTTGTTGTAGTAAGGGATAGTTGGCGGTGATTTACGTTTGCCGAAGTAATTTAGGTGATTCTGGTATAGTTTGTTATGATTTTTAGCATTTTTTTGTAATTTTAAAGTGATTGGGCTTACTTTGTTGCTGTAAAGTGTAGTTTAGGGTGATTTTTGATAGCCGAAGTAATTTAGGTGAGTTTGGCATAGTTTGCTATGGTTAGTAGCATTTTTTTGTAATTTAAAAGTGATTGGGTTTAGTTTGTTGTGGTAAGGGTTAGTTGGTGATGATTTAGAGTAGCCGAAGTAATTTAGGTGAGTCTGGCATAGTTTGTTATGTTTTGTAAACCTTTTTTTGTAATTTTAAGATGATATGGTTTGGTTTGTTGTGGTAAGGGATAGTTGGGGGTGATTTACGGTAGCCGAAGTAATTTAGGTGATTCTGCTATAGTTTGTTATGATTTTTAGCAGTTTTTTGTAATTTTAAAGTGATTGGGCTTAGTTTGTTGCTGTAAAGTGTAGTTGGGAGTGATTTTTGATAGCCGAAGTAATTTAGATGAGTTTGGCATTGTTTGCTATGGTTAGTAGCATTTTTTTGTAATTTAAATTGATTGGGTTTAGTTTGTTGTGGTAAGGGTTAGTTGGTGATGATTTAGAGTAGCCGCAGTAATTTAGGTGAGTCTGGCATAGTTTGTTATGATTTGTACACCTTTTTTTGTAATTTTAAGATGATTTGGTTTGGTTTGTTGTGGTAAGGGATAGTTGGGTGTGATTTACGGTAGCCGAAGTAATTTAGGTGATTCTGGTATAGTTTGTTATGATTTTTAGCATTTTTTTGTAATTTTAAAGTGATTGGGCTTAGTTTGTTGCTGTAAAGTGTAGTTGGGGGTGATATTTGATAGCCGAAGTAATTTAGGTGAGTTTGGCATAGTTTGCTGTAGTTAGTAGCATTTTTTTGTAATTTAAAAGTGATTGGGTTTAGTTTGTTGTCGTAAGGGTTAGTTGGTGATGATTTAGAGTAGCCGAAGTAATTTAGGTGAGTCTGGCATAGTTTGTTATGATTTGTACACCATTTTTTGTAATTTTAAGGTGATATGGTTTGGTTTGTTGTGGTAAGGGATAGTTGGGGGTGAATTACGGTAGCCGAAGTAATTTAGGTGATTCTGTTATAGTTTGTTATGATTTTTAGCATTTTTTTGTCATTTTAAAGTGATTGGGCTTAGTTTGTTGCTGTAAATTGTAGTTAGGGGTGATTTTTGATAGCCGAAGTAATTTAGGTGAGTTTGGCATAGTTTGCTATGGTTAGTAGCATTTTTTTGTAATTTAAAAGTGATTGGGTTTAGTTTGTTGTGGTAAGGGTTAGTTGGTGATGATTTAGAGTAGCCGAAGTAATTTAGGTGAGTCCGGCATAGTTTGTTATGATTTGTACACCTTTTTTAGTGATTTTAAGATGATATGGTTTGGTTTGTTGTGGTAAGGGATAGTTGGGGGTGATTTACGGTAGCCGAAGTAATTTAGGTGATTCTGGTATAGTTTGTTATGATTTTTAGCATTTTTTTGTAATTTTAAAGTGATTGGTCTTAGTTTGTTGCTGTAAAGTGTAGTTGGGGTTGATTTTTGATAGCCGAAGTAATTTAGGTGAGTTTGGCATAGTTTGCTATGGTTAGTAGCATTTTTTTGTAATTTAAAAGTGATTGGGTTTAGTTTGTTGTGGTAAGGGTGAGTTGGTAATGATTTAGAGTAGCCGAAGTAATTTAGGTGAGTCTGGCATAGTTTGTTATGATTTGTACACCTTTTTTTGTAATTTTAAGATGATATGGTTTGGTTTGTTGTGGTAAGGTATAGTTGGGGGTGATTTACGGTAGCCAAAGTAATTTAGGTGATTCTGGTATAGTTTGTTATGATTTTTAGCATTTTTTTTGTAATTTTAAAGTGATTGGGCTTAGTTTGTTGCTGTAAAATGTAGGTGGGGGTGATTTTTGATAGCCGAAGTAATTTAGGTGAGTCTGGCATAGTTTGCTATGGTTAGTAGCATTTTTTTGTAATTTAAATGTGATTGGGTTTAGTTTGTTGTGGTAAGGGTTAGTTGGTGATGATTTATGGTAGCCGAAGTAATTTAGGTGAGTTTGGCATAGTTTGCTATGGTTACTAGCATTTTTTTGTAATTTAAAAGTGATTGGGTTTAGTTTGTTGTGGTAAGGGTTAGTTGGTGATGATTTAGAGTAGCCGAAGTAATTTAGGTGAGTCTGGCATAGTTTGTTATGATTTGTACACCTTTTTTTGTAATTTTAAGATGATATGGTTTGGTTTGTTGTGGTAAGGTATAGTTGGGGGTGATTTACGGTAGAGGAAGTAATTTAGGTGATTCTGGTATAGTTTGTTATGATTTTTAGCATTTTTTTTGTAATTTTAAAGTGATTGGGCTTAGTTTGTTGCTGTAAAATGTAGGTGGGGGTGATTTTTGATAGCCGAAGTAATTTAGGTGAGTCTGGCATAGTTTGCTATGGTTAGTAGCATTTTTTTGTAATTTAAAAGTGATTGGGTTTAGTTTGTTGTGGTAAGGGTTAGTTGGTGATGATTTAGAGTAGCCGAAGTAATTTAGGTGAGTCTGGCATAGTTTGTTATGATTTGTACACCTTTTTTTGTAATTTTAAGATGATATGGTTTGGTTTGTTGTGGTAAGGGATAGTTGGGGGTGATTTACGGTAGCCGAAGTAATTTAGGTGATTCTGGTATAGTTTGTTACGATTTTTAGAATTTTTTTGTAATTTAAAAGTGATTGGGTTTAGTTTGTTGTAGTAAGGGTTAGTTGGTGATGATTTAGAGTAGCCGAAGTAATTTAGGTGAGTTCTGGCATAGTTTGTTATGATTTGTACACCTTTTTTTGTAATTTTAAGATGATATGGTTTGGTTTGTTGTGGTAAGGGATAGTTTAGGGTGATTTACGGTAGCCGAAGTAATTTAGGTGATTCTGGTATAGTTTGTAATAATTTTTAGCAATTTTTTGTAATTTTAAAGTGATTGGGCTTAGTTTGTTGCTGTAAAGTGTAGTTGGGGGTGATTTTGGATAGCCGAAGTAATTTAGGTGAGTTTGGCATAGTTTGCTATGGTTAGTAGCATTTTTTTTTAATTTCAAAGTGATTGGGTTTAGTTTGTTGTGGTAAGGATTAGTTGGTGATGATTTAGAGTAGCCGAAGTAATTTAGGTGAGTCTGGCATAGTTTGTTATGATTTGTACATCTTTTTTTGTAATTTTAAGATGATATGGTTTGGTTTGTTGTGGTAAGGGATAGTTGGGGGTGATTTACGGTAGCCGAAGTAATTTAGGTGATTCTGGTATAGTTTGTTATGATTTGTACACCTTTTTTAGTGATTTTAAGATGATATGGTTTGGTTTGTTGTGGTAAGGGATAGTTGGGGGTGATTTACGGTAGCCGAAGTAATTTAGGTGATTCTGGTATAGTTTGTTATGATTTTTAGCATTTTTTTGTAATTTTAAAGTGATTGGGTTTAGTTTGTTGTGGTAAGGGTTAGTTGGTGATGATTTAGAGTAGCCGAAGTAATTTAGGTGAGTCTGGCATAGTTTGTTATGATTTGTACACCTTTTTTTGTAATTTTAAGATGATATGGTTTGGTTTGTTGTGGTAAGGTATAGTTGGGGGTGATTTACGGTAGAGGAAGTAATTTAGGTGATTCTGGTATAGTTTGTTATGATTTTTAGCATTTTTTTTGTAATTTTAAAGTGATTGGGCTTAGTTTGTTGCTGTAAAATGTAGGTGGGGGTGATTTTTGATAGCCGAAGTAATTTAGGTGAGTCTGGCATAGTTTGCTATGGTTAGTAGCATTTTTTTGTAATTTAAAAGTGATTGGGTTTAGTTTGTTGTGGTAAGGGTTAGTTGGTGATGATTTAGAGTAGCCGAAGTAATTTAGGTGAGTCTGGCATAGTTTGTTATGATTTGTACACCTTTTTTTGTAATTTTAAGATGATATGGTTTGGTTTGTTGTGGTAAGGGATAGTTGGGGGTGATTTACGGTAGCCGAAGTAATTTAGGTGATTCTGGTATAGTTTGTTACGATTTTTAGAATTTTTTTGTAATTTAAAAGTGATTGGGTTTAGTTTGTTGTAGTAAGGGTTAGTTGGTGATGATTTAGAGTAGCCGAAGTAATTTAGGTGAGTTCTGGCATAGTTTGTTATGATTTGTACACCTTTTTTTGTAATTTTAAGATGATATGGTTTGGTTTGTTGTGGTAAGGGATAGTTTAGGGTGATTTACGGTAGCCGAAGTAATTTAGGTGATTCTGGTATAGTTTGTAATAATTTTTAGCAATTTTTTGTAATTTTAAAGTGATTGGGCTTAGTTTGTTGCTGTAAAGTGTAGTTGGGGGTGATTTTGGATAGCCGAAGTAATTTAGGTGAGTTTGGCATAGTTTGCTATGGTTAGTAGCATTTTTTTTTAATTTCAAAGTGATTGGGTTTAGTTTGTTGTGGTAAGGATTAGTTGGTGATGATTTAGAGTAGCCGAAGTAATTTAGGTGAGTCTGGCATAGTTTGTTATGATTTGTACATCTTTTTTTGTAATTTTAAGATGATATGGTTTGGTTTGTTGTGGTAAGGGATAGTTGGGGGTGATTTACGGTAGCCGAAGTAATTTAGGTGATTCTGGTATAGTTTGTTATGATTTGTACACCTTTTTTAGTGATTTTAAGATGATATGGTTTGGTTTGTTGTGGTAAGGGATAGTTGGGGGTGATTTACGGTAGCCGAAGTAATTTAGGTGATTCTGGTATAGTTTGTTATGATTTTTAGCATTTTTTTGTAATTTTAAAGTGATTGGGTTTAGTTTGTTGTGGTAAGGGTTAGTTGGTGATGATTTAGAGTAGCCGAAGTAATTTAGGTGAGTCTGGCATAGTTTGTTATGATTTGTACACCTTTTTTTGTAATTTTAAGATGATATGGTTTGGTTTGTTGTGGTAACGGATAGTTTAGGGTGATTTACGGTAGCCGAAGTAATTTAGGTGATTCTGGTATAGTTTAAAAGGATTTTTAGCATTTTTTTGTAATTTTAAAATGATTGGGCTTAGTTTGTTGCTGTAAAGTGTATTTGGGGTTGATTTTTGATAGCCGAAGTAATTTAGGTGAGTTTGGCATAGTTTGCTATGGTTAGTAGCATTTTTTTGTAATTTAAAAGTGATTGGGTTTAGTTTGTTGTGGTAAGGGTTAGTTGGTGATGATTTAGAGTAGCCGAAGAAATTTAGGTGAGTCTGGCATAGTTTGTTATGATTTGTACACCTTTTTTTGTAATTTTAAGATGATATGGTTTGGTTTGTTGTGGTAAGGGATAGTTGGGGGTGATTTACGTTAGCCGAAGTAATTTAGGTGATTCTGGTATAGTTTGTTATAATTTTTAGCATTTTTTTGTAATTTTAAAGTGATTGGGCTTAGTTTGTTGCTGTAAAGTGTAGGTGGGGGTGATTTTTGATAGCCGAAGTAATTTAGGTGAGCTTGGCATAGTTTGCTATGGTTAGTAGCATTTTTTTGTGATTTAAAAGTGATTGGGTTTAGTTTGTTGTGGTAAGGGTTAGTTGGTGATGATTTAGAGTAGCCGAAGTAATTTAGGTGAGTCTGGCATGGTTTGTTATGATTTGTACACCTTTTTTTGTAATTTTAAGATGATATGGTTTGGTTTGTTGTGGTAAGGGATAGTTGGGGGTGATTTACGGTAGCCGAAGTAATTTAGGTGATTCTGGTATAGTTTGTTATGATTTTTAGCATTTTTTTGTAATTTTAAAGTGATTGGGCTTAGTTTGTTGCTGTAAAGTGTAGTTATGGGTGATTTTTGATAGCCGAAGTAATTTAGGTAAGTTTGGCATAGTTTGCTATGGTTAGTAGCATTTTTTTGTAATTTAAAAGTGATTGGGTTTAGTTTATTGTGGTAAGGGTTAGTTGGTGATGATTTAGAGTAGCCGAAGTAATTTAGGTGAGTCCGGCATAGTTTGTTATGATTTGTACACCTTTTTTAGTGATTTTAAGATGATATGGTTTGGTTTGTTGTGGTAAGGGATAGTTGAGGGTGATTTACGGTAGCCGAAGTAATTTAGGTGATTCTGGTATAGTTTGTTATGATTTTTAGCATTTTTTTGTAATTTTAAAGTGATTGGTCTTAGTTTGTTGCTGTAAAGTGTAGTTGGGGTTGATTTTTGATAGCCGAAGTAATTTAGGTGAGTTTGGCATAGTTTGCTATGGTTAGTAGCATTTTTTTGTAATTTAAAAGTGATTGGGTTTAGTTTGTTGTGGTAATTGTTAGTTGGTGATGATTTAGAGTAGCCGAAGTAATTTAGGTAAATCTGGCATAGTTTGTTATGATTTGTATACACCTTTTTTTGCAATTTTAAGATGATATGGTTTGGTTTGTTGTGGTAAGGGATAGTTGGGGGTGATTTACGGTAGCCGAAGTAATTTAGGAGATTCTGGTATAGTTTGTTACGATTTTTAGCATTTTTTTGTAATTTTAAAGTGATTGGGCTTAGTTTGTTGCTGTAAAGTGTAGTTGGGGGCGATTTTTGATAGCCGAAGTAATTTAGGTAAGTTTGGCATAGTTTGCTATGGTTAGTAGCATTTTTTTGTAATTTAAAAGTGATTGGGTTTAGTTTGTTGTAGTAAGGGTTAGTTCGTGATGATTTAGAGAAGCCGAAGTAATTTAGGTGAGTTCTGGCATAGTATGTTATGATTTGTACACCTTTTTTTGTAATATTAAGATGATATGGTTTGGTTTGTTGTGGTAAGGGATAGTTGAGGGTGATTTACGGTAGCCGAAGTAATTTAGGTGATTCTGGTATAGTTTGTTATGATTTGTACACCTTTTTTAGTGATTTTAAGATGATATGATTTGGTTTGTTGTGGTAAGGGATAGTTGGGGGTGATTTACGGTAGCCGAAGTAATTTAGGAGATTCTGGTATAGTTTGTTACGATTTTTAGCATTTTTTTGTAATTTTAAAGTGATTGGGCTTAGTTTGTTGCTGTAAAGTGTAGTTGGGGGCGATTTTTGATAGCCGAAGTAATTTAGGAAAGTTTGGCATAGTTTGCTATGGTTAGTAGCATTTTTTTGTAATTTAAAAGTGATTGGGTTTAGTTTGTTGTAGTAAGGGTTAGTTGGTGATGATTTAGAGAAGCCGAAGTAATTTAGGTGAGTTCTGGCATAGTTTGTTATGATTTGTACACCTTTTTTTGTAATATTAAGATGATATGGTTTGGTTTGTTGTGGTAAGGGATAGTTTAGGGTGATTTACGGTAGCCGAAGTAATTTAGGTGATTCTGGTATAGTTTGTAAAAATGTTTAGCAATTTTTTGTAATTTTAAAGTGATTGGGCTTAGTTTGTTGCTGTAAAGTGTAGTTGGGGGTGATTTTTGATAGCCGAAGTAATTTAGGTGAGTTTGGCATAGTTTGCTATGGTTAGTAGCATTTTTTTGTAATTTAAAATTGATTGGGTTTAGTTTGTTGTGGTAAGGATTAGTTGGTGATGATTTAGAGTAGCCGAAGTAATTTAGGTAAATCTGGCATAGTTTGTTATGATTTGTATACACCTTTTTTTGCAATTTTAAGATGATATGGTTTGGTTTGTTGTGGTAAGGGATAGTTGGGGGTGATTTACGGTAGCCGAAGTAATTTAGGAGATTCTGGTATAGTTTGTTACGATTTTTAGCATTTTTTTGTAATTTTAAAGTGATTGGGCTTAGTTTGTTGCTGTAAAGTGTAGTTGGGGGCGATTTTTGATAGCCGAAGTAATTTAGGTGAGTTTGGCATAGTTTGCTATGGTTAGTAGCATTTTTTTGTAATTTAAAATTGATTGGGTTTAGTTTGTTGTGGTAAGGATTAGTTGGTGATGATTTAGAGTAGCCGAAGTAATTTAGGTGAGTCTGGCATAGTTTGTTATGATTTGTACACCTTTTTTTGTAATTTTAAGATGATATGGTTTGGTTTGTTGTGGTAAGGGATAGTTGGGGGAGATTTACGGTAGCCGAAGTAATTTAGGTGATTCTGGTATAGTTTAAAAGGATTTTTAGAATTTTTTTGTAATTTTAAAATGATTGGGCTTAGTTTGTTGCTGTAAAGTGTATTTGGGGTTGATTTTTGATAGCCGAAGTAATTTAGGTGAGTTTGGCATAGTTTGCTATGGTTAGTAGCATTTTTTTGTAATTTAAAAGTGATTGGGTTTAGTTTGTTGTGGTAAGGGTTAGTTGGTGATGATTTAGAGTAGCCGAAGAAATTTAGGTGAGTCTGGCATAGTTTGTTATGATTTGTACACCTTTTTTTGTAATTTTAAGATGATATGGTTTGGTTTGTTGTGGTAAGGGATAGTTGAGGGTGATTTACGTTAGCCGAAGTAATTTAGGTGATTCTGGTATAGTTTGTTATAATTTTTAGCATTTTTTTTGTAATTTTATAGTGATTGGGCTTAGTTTGTTGCTGTAAAGTGTAGGTGGGGGTGATTTTTGATAGCCGAAGTAATTTAGGTGAGCTTGGCATAGTTTGCTATGGTTAGTAGCATTTTTTTGTAATTTAAAAGTGATTGGGTTTAGTTTGTTGTGGTAAGGGTTAGTTGGTGATGATTTAGAGTAGCCGAAGTAATTTATGTGAGTCTGGCATAGTTTGTTATGATTTGTACACCTTTTTTTGTAATTTTAAGATGATATGGTTTGGTTTGTTGTGGTAAGGGATAGTTGGGGGTGATTTACGGTAGCCGAAGTAATTTAGGTGATTCTGGTATAGTTTGTTACGATTTTTAGCATTTTTTTGTAATTTTAAAGAGATTGGGCTTAGTTTGTTGCTGTAAAGTGTAGTTGGGGGTGATTTTTGATAGCCGAAGTAATTTAGGTGAGTTTGGCATAGTTTGCTATGGTTAGTAGCATTTTTTTGTAATTTAAAAGTGATTGGGTTTAGTTTGTTGTAGTAAGGGTTAGTTGGTGATGATTTAGAGTAGCCGAAGTAATTTAGGTGAGTTCTGGCATAGTTTGTTATGATTTGTAACCCTTTTTTGTAATTTTAAGATGATATGGTTTGGTTTGTTGTGGTAAGGGATAGTTTAGGGTGATTTACGGTAGCCGAAGTAATTTAGGTGATTCTGGGATAGTTTGTTATAATTTTTAGCAATTTTTTGTAATTTTAAAGTGATTGGGCTTAGTTTGTTGCTGTAAAGTGTAGTTGGGGGTGATTTTGGATAGCCGAAGTAATTTAGGTGAGTTTGGCATAGTTTGCTATGGTTAGTAGCATTTTTTTGTTATTTAAAAGTGATTGGGTTTAGTTTGTTGTGGTAAGGGTTAGTTGGTGATGATTTAGAGTAGCCGAAGTAATTTAGGTGAGTCTGGCATAGTTTGTTATGATTTGTACATCTTTTTTTGTAATTTTATGATGATATGGTTTGGGTTGTTGTGGTAAGGGATAGTTGGGGGTGATTTACGGTAGCCGAAGTAATTTAGGTGATTCTGGTATAGTTTGTTATGATTTTTAACATTTTTTTGTAATTTTAAAGTGATTGGGCTTAGTTTTTGTTGCTGTAAAATGTAGTTGGGGGTGATTTTTGATAGCCGAAGTAATTTAGGTGAATTTGGCATAGTTTGCTATGATTAGTAGCATTTTTTTGTAATTTAAAAGTGATTGGGTTTAGTTGGTTGTGGTAAGGGTTAGTTGGTGATGATTTAGAGTAGCCGAAGTAATTTAGGTGAGTCTGGCATAGTTTGTTATGATTTGTACACCTTTTTTGTAATTTTAAGATGATATGGTTTGGTTTGTTGTGGTAAGGGATAGTTGGGGGTGATTTACGGTAGCCGAAGAAATTTAGGTGATTCTGCTATAGTTAGTTATGATTTGTAGCATTTTTTTGTAATTTTAAAGTGATTGGGCTTAGTTTTTGTTGCTGTAAGATGTAGTTGGGGGTGATTTTTGATAGCCGAAGTAATTTAGGTGATTCTGGTATAGTTAGTTATGATTTGTAGCATTTTTTTGTAATTTAAAAGTGATTGGGTTTAGTTTGTTGTGGTAAGTGTTAGTTGGTGATGATTTAGAGTAGCCGGAGTAATATAGGTGAGTCTTGCATATTTTGTTATGATTTGTACACCTTTTTTTGTAATTTTAAGATTATATGGTTTGGTTTGTTGTGGTAAGGGATAGTTGGGGGTGATTTACGGTAGCCGAATTAATTTAGGTGATTCTGGTGTAGTTTGTTATGATTTTTAGCATTTTTTTGTAATTTTAAAGTGATTGGGTTTTGTTTGTTGCTGTAAAGTGTAGTTGGGGGTGATTTTTGATAGCCGAAGTAATTTAGGTGAGTTTGGCATAGTTTGCTATGGTTAGTAGCATTTTTTTGTAATTTAAAAGTGATTGGGTTTAGTTTGTTGTGGTAAGGGTTAGTTGGTGATGATTTAGAGTAGCCGAAGTAATTTAGGTGAGTCTGGCATAGTTTGTTATGATTTGTACACCTTTTATTGTAATTTTAAGATATGGTTTGGTTTGTTGTGGTAAGGGATAGTTGGGAGTGATTTACGGTAGCCGAAGTAATTTAGGTGATTCTGGTATAGTTTGTTATAATTTTTAGCATTTTTTTGTAATTTTAAAGTGATTGGGCTTAGTTTGTTGCTGTAAAGTGTAGTTGGGGGTGATTTTTGATAGCCGAAGTAATTTAGGTGAGTTTGGCATAGTCTGCTATGGTTAGTAGCATTTTTTTGTAATTTAAAAGTGATTGGGTTTAGTTTGTTGTGGTAAGGGTTAGTTGGTGATGATTTAGAGTAGCCGGAGTAATTTAAGTGAGTCTTGCATATTTTGTTATGATTTGTACACCTTTTTTTGTAATTTTAAGATTATATGGTTTGGTTTGTTGTGGTAAGGGATAGTTGGGGGTGATTTACGGTAGCCGAAGTAATTTAGGTGATTCTGGTATAGTTTGTTATGATTTTTAGCATTTTTTTGTAATTTTAAAGTGATTGGGCTTTGTTTGTTGCTGTAAAGTGTAGTTGGGGGTGATTTTTGATAGCCGAAGTAATTTAGGTGAGTTTGGCATAGTTTGCTATGGTTAGTAGCATTTTTTTGTAATTTAAAATTTAATGGGGTTTAGTTTGTTGTGGTAAGGGTTAGTTGGTGATGATTTAGAGTAGCCGAAGTAATTTAGGTGAGTCTGGCATAGTTTGTTATGATTTGTACACCTTTTTTTGTAATTTTAAGATGATATGGTTTGGTTTGTTGTGGTAAGGGATAGTTGGGGGTGATTTACGGTAGCCGAAGTAATTTAGGTGATTCTGGTATAGTTTGTTATAATTTTTAGCATTTTTTTGTAATTTTAAAGTGATTGGGCTTAGTTTGTTGCTGTAAAGTGTTGTCGGGGGTGATTTTTGATAGCCGAAGTAATTTAGGTGATTTTGGCATAGTTTGCTATGGTTAGTAGCATTTTTTTGTAATTTAAAAGTGATTGGGTTTAGTTTGTTGTGGTAAGGATTAGTTGGTGATGATTTAGAGTAGCCGAAGTAATTTAGGTGAGTCTGTCATAATTTGTTATGATTTGTACACCTTTTTTTGTAATTTTAAGATGATATGGTTTAGTTTGTTGTGGTAAGGGATAGTTGGGGGTGATTTACGGTAGCCGAAGTAATTTAGGTGATTCTGGTATAGTTTGTTATGATTTTTAGCATTTTTTTGTAATTTTAAAGTGATTGGGCTTAGTTTGTTGCTGTAAAGTGTAGTTGGGGGTGATTTTTGATAGCCGAAGTAATTTAGGTGAGTTTGGCATAGTTTGATATGGTTAGTAGCATTTTTTTGTAATTTAAAAGTGATTGGGTTTAGTTTGTTGTGGTAAGGGTTAGTTGGTGATGATTTAGAGTAGCCGAAGTAATTTAGGTGAGTCCGGCATAGTTTGTTATGATTTGTACACCTTTTTTAGTGATTTTAAGATGATATGGTTTGGTTTGTTGTGGTAAGGGATAGTTGGGGGTGATTTACGATAGCCGAAGTAATTTAGGTGATTCTGGTATAGTTTGTTATGATTTTTAGCATTTTTTTGTAATTTTAAAGTGATTGGTCTCACTTTGTTGCCGTAAAGTGTAGTTGGGGTTGATTTTTGATAGCCGAAGTAATTTAGGTGAGTTTGGCATAGTTTGCTATGGTTAGTAGCATTTTTTTGTAATTTAAAAGTGATTGGGTTTAGTTTGTTGTGGTAAGGGTTAGTTGGTGATGATTTAGAGTAGCCGAAGTAATTTAGGTGAGTCTGGCATAGTTTGTTATGATTTGTACACCTTTTTTTGTAATTTTAAGATGATATGGTTTGGTTTGTTGTGGTAAGGGATAGTTGGGGGTAATTTACGGTTGCCGAAGTAATTTAGGTGATTCTGGTATAGTTTGTTATGATTTTTAGCATTTTTTTGTAATTTTAATGTGATTGGGCTTAGTTTGTTGCTGTAAAGTGTAGGTGGGGGTGATTTTTGATAGCCGAAGTAATTTAGGTAAGTTTGGCATAGTTTGCTATGGTTAGTAGCATTTTTTTGTAATTTAAAAGTGATTGGGTTTAGTTTGTTGTGGTAAGGGTTGGTTGGTGATGATTTAGAGTAGCCGAAGTAATTTAGGTGAGTCTGGCATAGTTTGTTATGATTTGTACACCTTTTTTTGTAATTTTAAGATGATATGGTTTGGTTTGTTGTGGTAAGGGATAGTTGGGGGTGATTTACGGTAGCCGAAGTAATTTAGGTGATTCTGGTATAGTTTGTTATGATTTTTAGCATTTTTTTGTAATTTCAAAGTGATTGATCTTAGTTTGTTGCTGTAAAGTGTAGTTGGGGTTGATTTTTGATAGCCGAAGTAATTTAGGTGAGTTTGGCATAGTTTGCTATGGTTAGTAGCATTTTTTTGTAATTTAAAAGTGATAGGGTTTAGTTTGTTGTGGTAAGGGTTAGTTGGTGATGATTTAGAGTAGCCGAAGTAATTTAGGTGAGTCTGGCATAGTTTGTTATGATTTGTACACATTTTTTTGTAATTTTAAGATGATATGGTTTGGTTTGTTGTGGTAAGGGATAGTTGGGGGTGATTTACGGTAGCCGAAGTAATTTAGGTGATTCTGCTATAGTTTGTTATGATTTTTAGCAGTTTTTTGTAATTTTAAAGTGATTGGGCTTAGTTTGTTGCTGTAAAGTGTAGTTGGGGGTGATTTTTGATAGCCGAAGTAATTTAGATGAGTTTGGCATAGTTTGCTATGGTTAGTAGCATTTTTTTGTAATTTAAAAGTGATTGGGTTTAGTTTGTTGTGGTAAGGGTTAGTTGGTGATGATTTAGAGTAGCCGAAGTAATTTAGGTGAGTCTGGCATTGTTTGTTATGATTTGTACACCTTTTTTTGTAATTTTAATATGATATGGTTTAGTTTGTTGTAGTAAGGGATAGTTGGCGGTGATTTACGTTTGCCGAAGTAATTTAGGTGATTCTGGTATAGTTTGTTATGATTTTTAGCATGTTTTTGTAATTTTAAAGTGATTGGGTTTAGTTTGATGCTGTAAAGTGTAGTTGGGGGTGATTTTTGATAGCCGAAGTAATTTAGGTGAGTTTGGCATAGTTTGCTATGGTTAGTAGCATTTTTTTGTAATTTAAAAGTGATTGGGTTTAGTTTGTTGTGGTAAGGGTTAGTTGGTGATGATTTAGAGTAGCCGAAGTAATTTAGGTGAGTCTGGCATAGTTTGTTATGTTTTGTACACCTTTTTTTGTAATTTTAAGATGATATGGTTTGGTTTGTTGTGGTAAGGGATAGTTGGGGGTGATTTACGGTAGCCGAAGTAATTTAGGTGATTCTGCTATAGTTTGTTATGATTTTTAGCAGTTTTTTGTAATTTTAAAGTTATTGGGCTTAGTTTGTTGCTGTAAAGTGTAGTTGGGGGTGATTTTTGATAGCCGAAGTAATTTAGATGAGTTTGGCATAGTTTGCTATGGTTAGTAGCATTTTTTTGTAATTTAAATTGATTGGGTTTAGTTTGTTGTGGTAAGGGTTAGTTGGTGATGATTTAGAGTAGCCGAAGTAATTTAGGTGAGTCTGGCATAGTTTGTTATGATTTGTACACCTTTTTTTGTAATTTTAAGATGATTTGGTTTGGTTTGTTGTGGTAAGGGATAGTTGGGTGTGATTTACGGTAGCCGAAGTAATTTAGGTGATTCTGGTATAGTTTGTTATGATTTTTAGCATTTTTTTGTAATTTTAAAGTGATTGGGCTTAGTTTGTTGCTGTAAAGTGTAGTTGGGGGTGATTTTTGATAGCCGAAGTAATTTAGGTGAGTTTGGCATAGTTTGCTATGGTTAGTAGCATTCTTTTGTAATTTAAAAGTGATTGGGTTTAGTTTGTTGTGGTAAGGGTTAGTTGGTGATGATTTAGAGTAGCCGAAGTAATTTAGGTGAGTCCGGCATAGTTTGTTATGATTTGTACACCTTTTTTAGTGATTTTAAGATGATATGGTTTGGTTTGTTGTGGTAAGGGATAGTTGGGGGTGATTTACGGTAGCCGAAGTAATTTAGGTGATTTTGGTATAGTTTGTTATGATTTTTAGAATTTTTTTTTAATTTTAAAGTGATTGGTCTTAGTTTGTTGCTGTAAAGTGTAGTTGGGGTTGATTTTTGATAGCCGAAGTAATTTAGGTGAGTTTGGCATAGTTTGCTATGGTTAGTAGCATTTTTTTGTAATTTAAAAATGATTGGGTTTAGTTTGTTGTGGTAAGGGTTAGTTGGTGATGATTTAGAGTAGCCGAAGTAATTTAGGTGAGTCTGGCATAGTTTGTTATGATTTGTACACCTTTTTTTGTAATTTTAAGATGATATGGTTTGGTTTGTTGTGGTAAGGGATAGTTAGGGGTGATTTACGGTTGCCGAAGTAATTTAGGTGATTCTGGTATAATTTGTTATGATTTTTAGCATTTTTTTGTAATTTTAAAGTGATTGGGCTTAGTTTGTTGCTGTAAAGTGTAGGTGGGGGTGATTTTTGATAGCCGGATTAATTTAGGTAAGTTTGGCATAGTTTGCTATGGTTAGTAGCATTTTTTTGTAATTTAAAAGTGATTGGGTTTAGTTTGTTGTGGTAAGGGTTAGTTGGTGATGATTTAGAGTAGCCGAAGTAATTTAGGTGAGTCTGGCATAGTTTGTTATGATTTGTACACCTTTTTTTGTAATTTTAAGATGATATGGTTTGGTTTGTTGTGGTAAGGGATAGTTGGGGGTGATTTACGGTAGCCTAAGTGATTTAGGTGATTCTGGTATAGTTTGTTACGATTTTTAGCATTTTTTTGTAATTTTAAAGTGATTGGGCTTAGTTTGTTGCTGTAAAGTGTAGTTGGGGTTGATTTTTGATAGCCGAAGTAATTTAGGTGAGTTTGGCATAGTTTGCTATGGTTAGTAGCATTTTTTTGTAATTTAAAAATGATTGGGTTTAGTTTGTTGTGGTAAGGGTTAGTTGGTGATGATTTAGAGTAGCCGAAGTAATTTAGGTGAGTCTGGCATAGTTTGTTATGATTTGTACACCTTTTTTTGTAATTTTAAGATGATATGGTTTGGTTTGTTGTGGTAAGGGATAGTTAGGGGTGATTTACGGTTACCGAAGTAATTTAGGTGATTCTGGTATAGTTTGTTATGATTTTTAGCATTTTTTTGTAATTTTAAAGTGATTGGGCTTAGTTTGTTGCTGTAAAGTGTAGGTGGGGGTGATTTTTGATAGCCGGATTAATTTAGGTAAGTTTTGCATAGTTTGCTATGGTTAGTAGCATTTTTTTGTAATTTAAAAGTGATTGGGTTTAGTTTGTTGTGGTAAGGGTTAGTTGGTGATGATTTAGAGTAGCCGAAGTAATTTAGGTGAGTCTGGCATAGTTTGTTATGATTTGTACACCTTTTTTTGTAATTTTAAGATGATATGGTTTGGTTTGTTGTGGTAAGGGATAGTTGGGGGTGATTTACGGTAGCCGAAGTAATTTAGGTAATTCTGGTATAGTTTGTTACGATTTTTAGCATTTTTTTGTAATTTTAAAGTGATTGGGCTTAGTTTGTTGCTGTAAAGTGTAGTTGGGGGCGATTTTTGATAGCCGAAGTAATTTAGGTAAGTTTGGCATAGTTTGCTATGGTTAGTAGCATTTTTTTGTAATTTAAAAGTGATTGGGTTTAGATTGTTGTAGTAAGGGTTAGTTGGTGATGATTTAGAGTAGCCGAAGTAATTTAGGTGAGTTCTGGCATAGTTTGTTATGATTTGTACACCTTTTTTTGTAATTTTAAGATGATATGGTTTGGTTTGTTGTGGTAAGGGATAGTTTAGGGTGATTTACGGTAGCCGAAGTAATTTAGGTGATTCTGGTATAGTTTGTTATAATTTTTAGCAATTTTTTGTAATTTTAAAGTGATTGGGCTTAGTTTGTTGCTGTAAAGTGTAGTTGGGGGTGATTTTGGATAGCCGAAGTAATTTAGGTGAGTTTGGCATAGTTTGCTATGGTTAGTAGCATTTTTTTGTAATTTTAAAGTGATTGGGTTTAGTTTGTTGTGGTAAGGATTAGTTGGTGATGATTTAGAGTAGCCGAAGTAATTTAGGTAAGTCTGGCATAGTTTGTTATGATTTGTACATCTTTTTTTGTAATTTTAAGATGATATGGTTTGGTTTGTTGTGGTAAGGGATAGTTGGGGGTGATTTACGGTAGCCGAAGTAATTTAGGTGATTCTGGTATAGTTTGTTATGATTTGTACACCTTTTTTAGTGATTTTAAGATGATATGGTTTGGTTTGTTGTGGTAAGGGATAGTTGGGGGTGATTTACGGTAGCCGAAGTAATTTAGGTGATTCTGGTATAGTTTGTTATGATTTTTAGTATTTTTTGTAATTTTAAAGTGATTGGTCTTAGTTTGTTGCTGTAAAGTGTAGTAGGGGTTGATTTTTGATAGCCGAAGTAATTTAGGTGAGTTTGGCATAGTTTGCTATTGTTAGTAGCATTTTTTTGTAATTTAAAAGTGATTGGGTTTAGTTTGTTGTGGTAAGGGTTAGTTGGTGATGATTTAGAGTAGCCGAAGTAATTTAGGTGAGTCTGGCATAGTTTGTTATGATTTGTACACCTTTTTTTGTAATTTTAAGATGATATGGTTTGGTTTGTTGTGGTAAGGGATAGTTGGGGGTGATTTACGGTAGCCGAAGTAATTTAGGTGATTCTGGTATAGTTTGTTATGATTTTTAGCATTTTTTTGTAATTTTAAGGTGATTGGTCTTAGTTTGTTGCTGTAAAGTGTAGTTGGGGTTGATTTTTGATAGCCGAAGTAATTTAGGTGAGTTTGGCATAGTTTGCTATGGTTAGTAGCATTTTTTTGTAATTTAAAAATGATTGGGTTTAGTTTGTTGTGGTAAGGGTTAGTTGGTGATGATTTAGAGTAGCCGAAGTAATTTAGGTGAGTCTGGCATAGTTTGTTATGATTTGTACACCTTTTTTTGTAATTTTAAGATGATATGGTTTGGTTTGTTGTGGTAAGGGATAGTTGGGGGTGATTTACGGTTGCCGAAGTAATTTAGGTGATTCTGGTATAGTTTGTTATGATTTTTAGCATTTTTATGTAATTTTAAAGTGATTGGGCTTAGTTTGTTGCTGTAAAGTGTAGGTGGGGGTGATTTTTGATAGCCGAAGTAATTTAGGTGAGTTTGGCATAGTTTGCTATGGTTAGTAGCATTTTTTTGTAATTTAAAAGTGATTGGGTTTAGTTTGTTGTGGTAAGGGTGAGCTGGTAATGATTTAGAGTAGCCGAAGTAATTTAGGTGAGTCTGGCATAGTTTGTTATGATTTGTACACCTTTTTTTTGTAATTTTAAGATGATATGGTTTGGTTTGTTGTGGTAAGGTATAGTTGGGGGTGATTTACGGTAGCCGAAATAATTTAGGTGATTCTGGTATAGTTTGTTATGATTTTTAGCATTTTTTTGTAATTTTAAAGTGATTGGGCTTAGTTTGTTGCTGTAAAGTGTAGGTGGGGGTGATTTTTGATAGCCGAAGTAATTTAGGTGAGTTTGGCATAGTTTGCTATGGTTAGTAGCATTTTTTTGTAATTTAAAAGTGATTGGGTTTAGTTTGTTGTGGTAAGGGTTAGTTGGTGATGATTTAGAGTAGCCGAAGTAATTGGGCTTAGTTTGTTGCTGTAAAGTGTAGGTGGGGGTGATTTTTGATAGCCGAAGTAATTTAGGTGAGTTTGGCATAGTTTGCTATGGTTAGTAGCATTTTTTTGTAATTTAAAAGTGATTGGGTTTAGTTTGTTGTGGTAAGGGTGAGCTGGTAATGATTTAGAGTAGCCGAAGTAATTTAGGTGAGTCTGGCATAGTTTGTTATGATTTGTACACCTTTTTTTGTAATTTTAAGATGATATGGTTTGGTTTGTTGTGGTAAGGTATAGTTGGGGGTGATTTACGGTAGCCGAAATAATTTAGGTGATTCTGGTATAGTTTGTTATGATTTTTAGCATTTTTTTGTAATTTTAAAGTGATTGGGCTTAGTTTGTTGCTGTAAAGTGTAGGTGGGGGTGATTTTTGATAGCCGAAGTAATTTAGGTGAGTTTGGCATAGTTTGCTATGGTTAGTAGCATTTTTTTGTAATTTAAAAGTGATTGGGTTTAGTTTGTTGTGGTAAGGGTTAGTTGGTGATGATTTAGAGTAGCCGAAGTAATTTAGGTGAGTCTGGCATAGTTTGTTATAATTTGTACACCTTTTTTTGTAATTTTAAGATGATATGGTTTGGTTTGTTGTGGTAAGGGATAGTTGGGGGTGATTTACGGTAGCCGAAGTAATTTAGGTGATTCTGGTATAGTTTGTTATGATTTGTAGCATTTTTTGTAATTTTAAAGTGATTGGGCATAGTTTGTTGCTGCAAAGTGTAGTTGGGGGTGATTTTTGATAGCCGAAGTAATTTAGGTGAGTTTGGCATAGTTTGCTATGGTTAGTAGCATTTTTTTGTAGTTTAAAAGTGATTGGGTTTAGTTTGTTGTGGTAAGGGTTAGTTGGTGATGATTTATGGTAGCCGAAGTAATTTAGGTGAGTGTGGCATATTTTGCTATGGTTAGTAGCATTTTTTTGTAATTTAAAAGTGATTGGGTTTAGATTGTTGTGGTAAGGGTTAGTTGGTGATGATTTAGAGTAGCCGAAGTAGTTTAGGTGAGTCTGGCATAGTTTGTTATGATTTGTACACCTTTTTTTGTAATTTTAAGATGATATGGTTTGGTTTGTTGTGGTAAGGGATAGTTGGGGGTGATTTACGGTAGCCGAAGTAATTTAGGTGATTCTGGTATAGTTTGTTATGATTTTTAGCATTTTTTTGTAATTTTAAAGTGATTGGTCTTAGTTTGTTGCTGTAAAGTGTAGTTGGGGTTGATTTTTGATAGCCGAAGTAATTTAGGTGAGTTTGGCATAGTTTGCTATGGTTAGTAGCATTTTTTTGTAATTTAAAAATGATTGGGTTTAGTTTGTTGTGGTAAGGGTTAGTTGGTGATGATTTAGAGTAGCCGAAGTAATTTAGGTGAGTCTGGCATAGTTTGTTATGATTTGTACACCTTTTTTTGTAATTTTAAGATGATATGGTTTGGTTTGTTGTGGTAAGGGATAGTTGGGGGTGATTTACGGTTGCCGAAGTAATTTAGGTGATTCTGGTATAGTTTGTTATGATTTTTAGCATTTTTATGTAATTTTAAAGTGATTGGGCTTAGTTTGTTGCTGTAAAGTGTAGGTGGGGGTGATTTTTGATAGCCGAAGTAATTTAGGTGAGTTTGGCATAGTTTGCTATGGTTAGTAGCATTTTTTTGTAATTTAAAAGTGATTGGGTTTAGTTTGTTGTGGTAAGGGTGAGCTGGTAATGATTTAGAGTAGCCGAAGTAATTTAGGTGAGTCTGGCATAGTTTGTTATGATTTGTACACCTTTTTTTGTAATTTTAAGATGATATGGTTTGGTTTGTTGTGGTAAGGTATAGTTGGGGGTGATTTACGGTAGCCGAAATAATTTAGGTGATTCTGGTATAGTTTGTTATGATTTTTAGCATTTTTTTGTAATTTTAAAGTGATTGGGCTTAGTTTGTTGCTGTAAAGTGTAGGTGGGGGTGATTTTTGATAGCCGAAGTAATTTAGGTGAGTTTGGCATAGTTTGCTATGGTTAGTAGCATTTTTTTGTAATTTAAAAGTGATTGGGTTTAGTTTGTTGTGGTAAGGGTTAGTTGGTGATGATTTAGAGTAGCCGAAGTAATTTAGGTGAGTCTGGCATAGTTTGTTATGATTTGTACACCTTTTTTTGTAATTTTAAGATGATATGGTTTGGTTTGTTGTGGTAAGGGATAGTTGGGGGTGATTTACGGTAGCCGAAGTAATTTAGGTGATTCTGGTATAGTTTGTTATGATTTGTAGCATTTTTTGTAATTTTAAAGTGATTGGGCATAGTTTGTTGCTGCAAAGTGTAGTTGGGGGTGATTTTTGATAGCCGAAGTAATTTAGGTGAGTTTGGCATAGTTTGCTATGGTTAGTAGCATTTTTTTGTAATTTAAAAGTGATTGGGTTTAGTTTGTTGTGGTAAGGGTTAGTTGGTGATGATTTATGGTAGCCGAAGTAATTTAGGTGAGTGTGGCATATTTTGCTATGGTTAGTAGCATTTTTTTGTAATTTAAAAGTGATTGGGTTTAGATTGTTGTGGTAAGGGTTAGTTGGTGATGATTTAGAGTAGCCGAAGTAGTTTAGGTGAGTCTGGCATAGTTTGTTATGATTTGTACACCTTTTTTTGTAATTTTAAGATGATATGGTTTGGTTTGTTGTGGTAAGGGATAGTTGGGGGTGATTTACGGTAGCCGAAGTGATTTAGGTGATTCTGGTATAGTTTGTTATGATTTTAAGCATTTTTTTGTAATTTAAAAGTGATTGGGTTTAGTTTGTTGTGGTAATGGTTAGTTGGTGATGATTTATGGTAGCCGAAATAATTTAGGTGAGTGTGGCATATTTTGCATTGGTTAGTAGCATTTTTTTGTAATTTAAAAGTGATTGGGTTTAGATTGTTGTGGTAAGGGTTAGTTGGTGATGATTTAGAGTAGCCGAAGTAATTTAGGTGAGTCTGGCATAGTTTGTTATGATTTGTACACCTTTTTTTGTAATTTTAAGATGATATGGTTTCGTTTGTTGTGGTAAGGGATAGTTGGGGGTGATTTACGGTAGCCGAAGTGATTTAGGTGATTCTGGTATAGTTTGTTATGATTTTTAGCATTTTTTTGTAATTTTAAAGTGATTTGGCTTAGTTTGTTGCTATAAAGTGTAGGTGGGGGTGATTTTTGATAGCCGAAGTAATTTAGGTGAGTTTGGCATAGTTTGCTATGGTTAGTAGCATTTTTTTGTAATTTAAAAGTGATTGGGTTTAGTTTGTTGTGGTAAGGGTTAGTTGGTGATGATTTATGGTAGCCGAAGTAATTTAGGTGAGTGTGGCATATTTTGCTATGGTTAGTAGCATTTTTTTGTAATTTAAAAGTGATTGGGTTTAAATTGTTGTGGTAAGGGTTAGTTGGTGATGATTTAGAGTAGCCGAAGTAGTTTAGGTGAGTCTGGCATTGTTTGTTATGATTTGTACACCTTTTTTTGTAATTTTAAGATGATATGGATTGGTTTGTTGTGGTAAGGGATAGTTGGGGGTGATTTACGGTAGCCGAAGTGATTTAGGTGATTCTGGTATAGTTTGTTATGATTTTTAGCATTTTTTTGTAATTTTAAAGTGATTGGGCTTAGTTTGTTGCTATAAAGTGTAGTTGGGGGTGATTCTTGATAGCCGAAGTAATTTAGGTGAGTTTGGCATAGTTTACTATGGTTACTAGCATTTTTTTGTAATTTAAAAGTGATTGGGTTTAGTTTGTTGTGGTAAGGGTTAGTTGGTGATGATTTAGAGTAGCCGAAGTAATTTAGGTGAGTCTGGCATAGTTTGTTATGTTTTGTACACCTTTTTTTGTAATTTTAAGATGATATGGTTTGGTTTGTTGTATTAAGGGATAGTTGGGGGTGATTTACGATAGCCGAAGTAATTTAGGTGATTTTGCTATAGTTTGTTATAATTTTTAGCAGTTTTTTGTAATTTTAAAGTGATTGGGCTTAGTTTGTTGCTGTAAAGTGTAGTTGGGGGTGATTTTTGATAGCCGAAGTAATTTAGATGAGTTTGGCATAGTTTGCTATGGTTAGTAGCATTTTTTTGTAATTTAAATTGATTGGGTTTAGTTTGTTGTGGTAAGGGTTAGGTGGTGATGATTTAGAGAAGCCGAAGTAATTTAGGTGAGTCTGGCATAGTTTGTTATGATTTGTACACTTTTTTTTGTAATTTTAAGATGATTTGGTTTGGTTTGTTGTGGTAAGGGATAGTTGGGTGTGATTTACGGTAGCCGAAGTAATTTAGGTGATTCTGGTATAGTTTGTTATGATTTTTAGAATTTTTTTGTAATTTTAAAGTGATTGGGCTTAGTTTGTTGCTGTAAAGTGTAGTTGGGGGTGATTTTTGATAGCCGAAGTAATTTAGGTGAGTTTGGCATAGTTTGGTATGGTTAGTAGCATTTTTTTGTAATTTAAAAGTGATTGGGTTTAGTTTGTTGTGGTAAGGGTTAGTTGGTGATGATTTAGAGTAGCCGAAGTAATTTAGGTGAGTCCGGCATAGTTTGTTATGATTTGTACACCTTTTTTAGTGATTTTAAGATGATATGGTTTGGTTTGTTGTGGTAAGGGATAGTTGGGGGTGATTTACGGTAGCCGAAGTAATTTAGGTGATTCTGGTATAGTTTGTTATGATTTTTAGCATTTTTTTGTAATTTTAAAGTGATTGGTCTTAGTTTGTTGCTGTAAAGTGTAGTTGGGGTTGATTTTTGATAGCCGAAGTAATTTAGGTGAGTTTGGCATAGTTTGCTATGGTTAGTAGCATTTTTTTGTAATTTAAAAATGATTGGATTTAGTTTGTTGTGGTAAGGGTTAGTTGGTGATGATTTAGAGTAGCCGAAGTAATTTAGGTGAGTCTGGCATAGTTTGTTATGATTTGTACACCTTTTTTTGTAATTTTAAGATGATATGGTTTGGTTTGTTGTGGTAAGGGTTAGTTGGGGGTGATTTACGGTTGCCGAAGTAATTTAGGTGATTCTGGTATAGTTTGTTATGATTTTTAGCATTTTTTTGTAATTTTAAAGTGATTGGGCTTAGTTTGTTGCTGTAAAGTGTAGGTGGGGGTGATTTTTGATAGCCGAAGTAATTTAGGTGAGTTTGGCATAGTTTGCTATGGTTAGTAGCATTTTTTTGTAATTTAAAAGTGATTGGGTTTAGTTTGTTGTGGTAAGGGTGAGCTGGTAATGATTTAGAGTAGCCGAAGTAATTTAGGTGAGTCTGGCATAGTTTGTTATGATTTGTACACCTTTTTTTGTAATTTTAAGATGATATGGTTTGGTTTGTTGTGGTAAGGTATAGTTGGGGGTGATTTACGGTAGCCGAAATAATTTAGGTGATTCTGGTATAGTTTGTAATGATTTTTAGCATTTTTTTGTAATTTTAAAGTGATTGGGCTTAGTTTGTTGCTGTAAAGTGTAGGTGGGGGTGATTTTTGATAGCCGAAGTAATTTAGGTGAGTTTGGCATAGTTTGCTATGGTTAGTAGCATTTTTTTGTAATTTAAAAGTGATTGGGTTTAGTTTGTTGTGGTAAGGGTTAGTTGGTGATGATTTAGAGTAGCCGAAGTAATTTAGGTGAGTCTGGCATAGTTTGTTATGATTTGTACACCTTTTTTTGTAATTTTAAGATGATATGGTTTGGTTTGTTGTGGTAAGGGATAGTTGGGGGTGATTTACGGTAGCCGAAGTAATTTAGGTGATTCTGGTATAGTTTGTTATGATTTGTAGCATTTTTTTGTAATTTTAAAGTGATTGGGCATAGTTTGTTGCTGCAAAGTGTAGTTGGGGGTGATTTTTGATAGCCGAAGTAATTTAGGTGAGTTTGGCAAAGTTTGCTATGGTTAGTAGCATTTTTTTGTAATTTAAAAGTGATTGGGTTTAGTTTGTTGTGGTAAGGGTTAGTTGGTGTTGATTTATGGTAGCCGAAGTAATTTAGGTGAGTGTGGCATATTTTGCTATGGTTAGTAGCATTTTTTTGTAATTTAAAAGTGATTGGGTTTAGATTGTTGTGGTAAGGGTTAGGTGGTGATGATTTAGAGTAGCCGAAATAGTTTAGGTGAGTCTGGCATAGTTTGTTATGATTTGTACACCTTTTTTTGTAATTTTAAGATGATATGGTTTGGTTTGTTGTGGTAAGGGATAGTTGGGGGTGATTTACGGTAGCCGAAGTAATTTAAGTGATTCTGGTATAGTTTGTTATGATTTTTTGCATTTTTTTGTAATTTTAAAGTGATTGGGCTTAGTTTGTTGCTGTAAAGTGTAGTTATGGGTGATTTTTAATAGCCAAAGTAATTTAGGTGAGTTTGGCATAGTTTGCTATGGTTAGTAGCATTTTTTTGTAATTTAAAAGTGATTGGGTTTAGTTTGTTGTGGTAAGGGTTAGTTTGTGATGATTTAGAGTAGCCGAAGTAATTTAGGTGAGTCCGGCATAGTTTGTTATGATTTGTACACCTTTTTTAGTGATTTTAAGATGATATGGTTTGGTTTGTTGTGGTAAGGGATAGTTGGGGGTGATTTACGGTAGCCGAAGTAATTTAGGTGATTCTGGTATAGTTTGTTATGATTTTTAGAATTTTTTTGTAATTTTAAAGTGATTGGTCTTAGTTTGTTGCTGTAAAGTGTAGTTGGGGTTGATTTTTGATAGCCGAAGTAATTTAGGTGAGTTTGGCATTGTTTGCTATGGTTAGTAGCATTTTTTTGTAATTTAAAAGTGATTGGGTTTAGTTTGTTGTGGTAAGGGTTAGTTGGTGATGACTTAGAGTAGCCGAAGTAATTTAGGTGAGTCTGGCATAGTTTGTTATGATTTGTACACCTTTTTTTGTAATTTTAAGATGATATGGTTTGGTTTGTTGTGGTAAGGGATAGTTGGGGGTGATTTACGGTTGCCGAAGTAATTTAGGTGATTCTGGTATAGTTTGTTATGATTTTTAGCATTTTTTTGTAATTTTAAAGTGATTGGGCTTAGTTTGTTGCTGTAAAGTATAGGTGGGGGTGATTTTTGATAGTCGAAGTAATTTAGGTGAGTTTGGCTTAGTTTGCTATGGTTAGTAGCATTTTTTTGTAATTTAAAAGTGATTGCGTTTAGTTTGTTGTGGTAAGGGTGAGCTGGTAATGATTTAGAGTAGCCGAAGTAATTTAGGTGAGTCTGGCATAGTTTGTTATGATTTGTACACCTTTTTTTGTAATTTTAAGATGATATGGTTTGGTTTGTTGTGGTAAGGTATAGTTGGGGGTGATTTACGGTAGCCGAAATAATTTAGGTGATTCTGGTATAGTTTGTAATGATTTTTAGCATTTTTTTGTAATTTTAAAGTGATTGGGCTTAGTTTGTTGCTGTAAAGTGTAGGTGGGGGTGATTTTTGATAGCCGAAGTAATTTAGGTGAGTTTGGCATAGTTTGCTATGGTTAGTAGCATTTTTTTGTAATTTAAAAGTGATTGGGTTTAGTTTGTTGTGGTAAGGGTTAGTTGGTGATGATTTAGAGTAGCCGAAGTAATTTAGGTGAGTCTGGCATAGTTTGTTATGATTTGTACACCTTTTTTTGTAATTTTAAGATGATATGGTTTGGTTTGTTGTGGTAAGGGATAGTTGGGGGTGATTTACGGTATCCGAAGTAATTTAGGTGATTCTGGTATAGTTTGTTATGATTTGTAGCATTTTTTTGTAATTTTAAAGTGATTGGGCATAGTTTGTTGCTGCAAAGTGTAGTTGGGGGTGATTTTTGATAGCCGAAGTAATTTAGGTGAGTTTGGCATAGTTTGCTATGGTTAGTAGCATTTTTTTGTAATTTAAAAGTGATTGGGTTTAGTTTGTTGTGGTAAGGGTTAGTTGGTGATGATTTATGGTAGCCGAAGTAATTTAGGTGAGTGTGGCATATTTTGCTATGGTTAGTAGCATTTTTTTGTAATTTAAAAGTGATAGGGTTTAGATTGTTGTGGTAAGGGTTAGTTGGTGATGATTTAGAGTAGCCGAAATAGTTTAGGTGAGTCTGGCATAGTTTGTTATGATTTGTACACCTTTTTTTGTAATTTTAAGATGATATGGTTTGGTTTGTTGTGGTAAGGGATAGTTGGGGGTGATTTACGGTAGCCGAAGTAATTTAAGTGATTCTGGTATAGTTTGTTATGATTTTTTGCATTTTTTTGTAATTTTAAAGTGATTGGGCTTAGTTTGTTGCTGTAAAGTGTAGTTATGGGTGATTTTTAATAGCCAAAGTAATTTAGGTGAGTTTGGCATAGTTTGCTATGGTTAGTAGCATTTTTTTGTAATTTAAAAGTGATTGGGTTTAGTTTGTTGTGGTAAGGGTTAGTTTGTGATTATTTAGAGTAGCCGAAGTAATTTAGGTGAGTCCGGCATAGTTTATTATGATTTGTACACCTTTTTTAGTGATTTTAAGATGATATGGTTTGGTTTGTTGTGGTAAGGGATAGTTGGGGGTGATTTACGGTAGCCGAAGTAATTTAGGTGATTCTGGTATAGTTTGTTATGATTTTTAGCATTTTTTTGTAATTTTAAAGTGATTGGTCTTAGTTTGTTGCTGTAAAGTGTAGTTGGGGTTGATTTTTGATAGCCGAAGTAATTTAGGTTTGTTTGGCATTGTTTGCTATGGTTAGTAGCATTTTTTTGTAATTTAAAAGTGATTGGGTTTAGTTTGTTGTGGTAAGGGTTAGTTGGTGATGACTTAGAGTAGCCGAAGTAATTTAGGTGAGTCTGGCATAGTTTGTTATGATTTGTACACCTTTTTTTGTAATTTTAAGATGATATGGTTTGGTTTGTTGTGGTAAGGGATAGTTGGGGGTGATTTACGGTAGCCGAAGTAATTTAGGTAATTCTGGTATAGGTTGTTATGATTTTTAGCATTTTGTTGTAATTTTAAAGTGATTGGGCTTAGTTAGTTGCTGTAAAGTGTAGTTGGGGGTGATTTTTGATAGCCGAAGTAATTTAGGTGAGTTTGGCAGAGTTTGCTATAGTTAGTAGCATTTTTTTGTAATTTAAAAGTGATTGGGTTTAGTTTGTTGTGGTAAGGGTTTGTTGGTGATGATTTAGAGTAGCCGAAGTAATTTAGGTGAGTCTGGCATTGTTTGTTATGATTTGTACACCTTTTTTTGTAATTTTAAGATGATATGGTTTAGTTTGTTGTAGTAAAGGATAGTTGGCGGTGATTTACGTTTGCCGAAGTAATTTAGGTGATTCTGGTATAGTTTGTTATGATTTTTAGCATGTTTTTGTAATTTTAAAGTGATTGGGCTTAGTTTGTTGCTGTAAAGTGTAGTTGGGGGTGATTTTTGATAGCCGAAGTAATTTAGGTGAGTTTGGCATAGTTTGCTATGGTTAGTAGCATTTTTTTGTAATTTAAAAGTGATTGGGTTTAGTTTGTTGTGGTAAGGGTTAGTTGGTGATGATTTAGAGTAGCCGAAGTAATTTAGGTGAGTCTGGCATAGTTTGTTATGTTTTGTACACCTTTTTTTGTAATTTTAAGATGATATGGTTTGGTTTGTTGTGGTAAGGGATAGTTGGGGGTGATTTACGATAGCCGAAGTAATTTAGGTGATTCTGCTATAGTTTGTTATAATTTTTAGCAGTTTTTTGTAATTTTAAAGTGATTGGGCTTAGTTTGTTGCTGTAAAGTGTAGTTGGGGGTGATTTTTGATAGCCGAAGTAATTTAGATGAGTTTGGCATAGTTTGCTATGGTTAGTAGCATTTTTTTGTAATTTAAATTGACTGGGTTTAGTTTGTTGTGGTAAGGGTTAGTTGGTGATGATTTAGAGTAGCCGAAGTAATTTAGGTGAGTCTGGCATAGTTTGTTATGATTTGTACACTTTTTTTTGTAATTTTAAGATGATTTGGTTTGGTTTGTTGTGGTAAGGGATAGTTGGGTGTGATTTACGGTAGCCGAAGTAATTTAGGTGATTCTGGTATAGTTTGTTATGATTTTTAGCATTTTTTTGTAATTTTAAAGTGATTGGGCTTAGTTTGTTGCTGTAAAGTGTAGTTGGGGGTGATTTCTGATAGCCGATGTAATTTAGGTGAGTTTGGCATAGTTTGCTATGGTTAGTAGCATTTTTTTGTAATTTAAAAGTGATTGGGTTTAGTTTGTTGTGGTAAGGGTTAGTTGGTGATGATTTAGAGTAGCCGAAGTAATTTAGGTGAGTCCGGCATAGTTTGTTATGATTTGTACACTTTTTTTAGTGATTTTAAGATGATATGGTTTGGTTTGTTGTGGTAAGGGATAGTTGGGGGTGATTTACGGTAGCCGAAGTAATTTAGGTGATTCTGGTATAGTTTGTTATGATTTTTAGCATTTTTTTGTAATTTTAAAGTGATTGGTCTTAGTTTGTTGCTGTAAAGTGTAGTTGGGGTTGATTTTTGATAGCCGAAGTAATTTAGGTGAGTTTGGCATAGTTTTCTATGGTTAGTAGCATTTTTTTGTAATTTAAAAATGATTGGGTTTAGTTTGTTGTGGTAAGGGTTAGTTGGTGATGATTTAGAGTAGCCGAAGTAATTTAGGTGAGTCTGGCATAGTTTGTTATGATTTGTACACCTTTTTTTGTAATTTTAAGATGATATGGTTTGGTTTGTTGTGGTAAGGGATAGTTGGGGGTGATTTACGGTTGCCGAAGTAATTTAGGTGATTCTGGTATAGTTTGTTATGATTTTTAGCATTTTTTTGTAATTTTAAAGTGATTGGGCTTAGTTTGTTGCTGTAAAGTGTAGGTGGGGGTAATTTTTGATAGCCGAAGTAATTTAGGTGAGTTTGGCATAGTTTGCTATGGTTAGTAGCATTTTTTTGTAATTTAAAAGTGATTGGGTTTAGTTTGTTGTGGTAAGGGTGAGCTGGTAATGATTTAGAGTAGCCGAAGTAATTTAGGTGAGTCTGGCATAGTTTGTTATGATTTGTACACCTTTTTTGTAATTTTAAAATGATATGGTTTGGTTTGTTGTGGTAAGGTATAGTTGGGGGTGATTTACGGTAGCCGAAATAATTTAGGTGATTCTGGTATAGTTTGTTATGATTTTTAGCATTTTTTTGTAATTTGAAAGTGATTGGGCTTAGTTTGTTGCTGTAAAGTGTAGGTGGGGGTGATTTTTGATAGCCGAAGTAATTTAGGTGAGTTTGGCATAGTTTGCTATGGTTAGTAGCATTTTTTTGTAATTTAAAAGTGATTGGGTTTAGTTTGTTGTGGTAAGGGTTAGTTGGTGATGATTTAGAGTAGCCGAAGTAATTTAGGTGAGTCTGGCATAGTTTGTTATGATTTGTACACCTTTTTTTGTAATTTTAAGATGATATGGTTTGGTTTGTTGTGGTAAGGGATAGTTGGGGGTGATTTACGGTAGCCGAAGTAATTTAGGTGATTCTGGTATAGTTTGTTATGATTTGTAGCATTTTTTTGTAATTTTAAAGTGATTGGGCATTGTTTGTTGCTGCAAAGTGTAGTTGGGGGTGATTTTTGATAGCCGAAGTAATTTAGGTGAGTTTGGCATAGTTTGCTATGGTTAGTAGCATTTTTTTGTAATTTAAAAGTGATTGGGTTTAGTTTGTTGTGGTAAGGGTTAGTTGGTGATGATTTATGGTAGCCGAAGTAATTTAGGTGAGTGTGGCATATTTTGCTATGGTTAGTAGCATTTTTTTTGTAATTTAAAAGTGATTGGGTTTAGATTGTTGTGGTAAGGGTTAGTTGGTGATGATTTAGAGTAGCCGAAGTAGTTTAGGTGAGTCTGGCATAGTTTGTTATGATTTGTACACCTTTTTTTGTAATTTTAAGATGATATGGTTTGGTTTGTTGTGGTAAGGGATAGTTGGGGGTGATTTAAGGTAGCCGAAGTGATTTAGGTGATTCTGGTATAGTTTGTTATGATTTTAAGAATTTTTTTGTAATTTAAAAGTGATTGGGTTTAGTTTGTTGTGGTAATGGTTAGTTGGTGATGATTTATGGTAGCCGAAATAATTTAGGTGAGTGTGGCATATTTTGCTATGGTTAGTAGCATTTTTTTGTAATTTAAAAGTGATTGGGTTTAGATTGTTGTGGTAAGGGTTAGTTGGTGATGATTTAGAGTAGCCGAAGTAATTTAGGTGAGTCTGGCATAGTTTGTTATGATTTGTACACCTTTTTTTGTAATTTTAAGATGATATGGTTTCGTTTGTTGTGGTAAGGGATAGTTGGGGGTGATTTACGGTAGCCGAAGTGATTTAGGTGATTCTGGTATAGTTTGTTATGATTTTTAGCATTTTTTTGTAATTTTAAAGTGATTTGGCTTAGTTTGTTGCTATAAAGTGTAGGTGGGGGTGATTTTTGATAGCCGAAGTAATTTAGGTGAGTTTGGCATAGTTTGCTATGGTTAGTAGCATTTTTTTGTAATTTAAATGTGATTGGGTTTAGTTTGTTGTGGTAAGGGTTAGTTGGTGATGATTTATGGTAGCCGAAGTAATTTAGGTGAGTGTGGCATATTTTGCTATGGTTAGTAGCATTTTTTTGTAATTTAAAAGTGATTGGGTTTAAATTGTTGTGGTAAGGGTTAGTTGGTGATGATTTAGAGTAGCCGAAGTAGTTTAGGTGAGTCTGGCATAGTTTGTTATGATTTGTACACCTTTTTTTGTAATTTTAAGATGATATGGTTTGGTTTGTTGTGGTAAGGGATAGTTGGGGGTGATTTACGATAGCCGAAGTAATTTAGGTGATTCTGCTATAGTTTGTTATAATTTTTAGCAGTTTTTTGTAATTTTAAAGTGATTGGGCTTAGTTTGTTGCTGTAAAGTGTAGTTGGGGGTGATTTTTGATAGCCGAAGTAATTTAGATGAGTTTGGCATAGTTTGCTATGGTTAGTAGCATTTTTTTGTAATTTAAATTGATTGGGTTTAGTTTGTTGTGGTAAGGGTTAGTTGGTGATGATTTAGAGTAGCCGAAGTAATTTAGGTGAGTCTGGCATAGTTTGTTATGATTTGTACACTTTTTTTTGTAATTTTAAGATGATTTGGTTTGGTTTGTTGTGGTAAGGGATAGTTGGGTGTGATTTACGGTAGCCGAAGTAATTTAGGTGATTCTGGTATAGTTTGTTATGATTTTTAGCATTTTTTTGTAATTTTAAAGTGATTGGGCTTAGTTTGTTGCTGTAAAGTGTAGTTGGGGGTGATTTTTGATAGCCGAAGTAATTTAGGTGAGTTTGGCATAGTTTGCTATGGTTAGTAGCATTTTTTTGTAATTTAAAAGTGATTGGGTTTAGTTTGTTGTGGTAAGGGTTAGTTGGTGATGATTTAGAGTAGCCGAAGTAATTTAGGTGAGTCCGGCATAGTTTGTTATGATTTGTACACCTTTTTTAGTGATTTTAAGATGATATGGTTTGGTTTGTTGTGGTAAGGGATAGTTGGGGGTGATTTACGGTAGCCGAAGTAATTTAGGTGATTCTGGTATAGTTTGTTATGATTATTAGCATTTTTTTGTAATTTTAAAGTGATTGGTCTTAGTTTGTTGCTGTAAAGTGTAGTTGGGGTTGATTTTTGATAGCCGAAGTAATTTAGGTGAGTTTGGCATAGTTTGCTATGGTTAGTAGCATTTTTTTGTAATTTAAAAATGATTGGGTTTAGTTTGTTGTGGTAAGGGTTAGTTGGTGATGATTTAGAGTAGCCGAAGTAATTTAGGTGAGTCTGGCATAGTTTGTTATGATTTGTACACCTTTTTTTGTAATTTTAAGATTATATGGTTTGGTTTGTTGTGGTAAGGGATAGTTGGGGGTGATTTACGGTTGCCGAAGTAATTTAGGTGATTCTGGTATAGTTTGTTATGATTTTTAGCATTTTTTTGTAATTTTAAAGTGATTGGGCTTAGTTTGTTGCTGTAAAGTGTAGGTGGGGGTGATTTTTGATAGCCGAAGTAATTTAGGTGAGTTTGGCATAGTTTGCTATGGTTAGTAGCATTTTTTTGTAATTTAAAAGTGATTGGGTTTAGTTTGTTGTGGTAAGGGTGAGCTGGTAATGATTTAGAGTAGCCGAAGTAATTTAGGTGAGTCTAGCATAGTTTGTTATGATTTGTACACCTTTTTTTGTAATTTTAAGATAATATGGTTTGGTTTGTTGTGGTAAGGTATAGTTGGGGGTGATTTACGGTAGCCGAAATAATTTAGGTGATTCTGGTATAGTTTGTTATGATTTTTAGCATTTTTTTGTAATTTTAAAGTGATTGGGCTTAGTTTGTTGCTGTAAAGTGTAGTTGGGGGTGATTTTTGATAGCCGAAGTAATTTAGGTGAGTTTGGCATAGTTTGCTATGGTTAGTAGCATTTTTTTGTAATTTAAAAGTGATTGGGTTTAGTTTGTTGTGGAAAGGGTTAGTTGGTGATGATTTAGAGTAGCCGAAGTAATTTAGGTGAGTCCGGCATAGTTTGTTATGATTTGTACACCTTTTTTAGTGATTTTAAGATGATATGGTTTGGTTTGTTGTGGTAAGGGAGAGTTGGGGGTGATTTACGGTAGCCGAAGTAATTTAGGTGATTCTGGTATAGTTTGTTATGATTATTAGCATTTTTTTGTAATTTTAAAGTGATTGGTCTTAGTTTGTTGCTGTAAAGTGTAGTTGGGGTTGATTTTTGATAGCCGAAGTAATTTAGGTGAGTTTGGCATAGTTTGCTATGGTTAGTAGCATTTTTTTGTAATTTAAAAATGATTGGGTTTAGTTTGTTGTGGTAAGGGTTAGTTGGTGATGATTTAGAGTAGCCGAAGTAATTTAGGTGAGTCTGGCATAGTTTGTTATGATTTGTACACCTTTTTTTGTAATTTTAAGATGATATGGTTTGGTTTGTTGTGGTAAGGGATAGTTGGGGGTGATTTACGGTTGCCGAAGTAATTTAGGTGATTCTGGTATAGTTTGTTATGATTTTTAGCATTTTTTTGTAATTTTAAAGTGATTGGGCTTAGTTTGTTGCTGTAAAGTGTAGGTGGGGGTGATTTTTGATAGCCGAAGTAATTTAGGTGAGTTTGGCATAGTTTGCTATGGTTAGTAGCATTTTTTTGTAATTTAAAAGTGATTGGGTTTAGTTTGTTGTGGTAAGGGTGAGCTGGTAATGATTTAGAGTAGCCGAAGTAATTTAGGTGAGTCTAGCATAGTTTGTTATGATTTGTACACCTTTTTTTGTAATTTTAAGATGATATGGTTTGGTTTGTTGTGGTAAGGTATAGTTGGGGGTGATTTACGGTAGCCGAAATAATTTAGGTGATTCTGGTATACTTTGTTATGATTTTTAGCATTTTTTTGTAATTTTAAAGTGATTGGGCTTAGTTTGTTGCTGTAAAGTGTAGGTGGGGGTGATTTTTGATAGCCGAAGTAATTTAGGTGAGTTTGGCATAGTTTGCTATGGTTAGTAGCATTTTTTTGTAATTTAAAAGTGATTGGGTTTAGTTTGTTGTGGTAAGGGTTAGTTGGTGATGATTTATGGTAGCCGAAGTAATTTAGGTGAGTGTGGCATATTTTGCTATGGTTAGTAGCATTTTTTTGTAATTTAAAAGTGATTGGGTTTAGATTGTTGTGGTAAGGGTTAGTTGGTGATGATTTAGAGTAGCCGAAGTAGTTTAGGTGAGTCTGGCATAGTTTGTTATGATTTGTACACCTTTTTTTGTAATTTTAAGATGATATGGTTTGGTTTGTTGTGGTAAGGGATAGTTGGGGGTGATTTACGGTAGCCGAAGTGATTTAGGTGATTCTGGTATAGTTTGTTATGATTTTAAGCATTTTTTTGTAATTTAAAAGTGATTGGGTTTAGTTTGTTGTGGTAATGGTTAGTTGGTGATGATTTATGGTAGCCAAAGTAATTTAGGTGAGTGTGGCATATTTTGCTATGGTTAGTAGCATTTTTTTGTAATGTAAAAGTGATTGGGTTTAGATTGTTGTGGTAAGGGTTAGTTGGTGATGATTTAGAGTAGCCGAAGTAGTTTAGGTGAGTCTGGCATAGTTTGTTATGATTTGTACACCTTTTTTTGTAATTTTAAGATGATATGGTTTGGTTTGTTGTGGTAAGGGATAGTTGGGGGTGATTTACGGTAGCCGAAGTGATTTAGGTGATTCTGGTATAGTTTGTTATGATTTTAAGCATTTTTTTGTAATTTAAAAGTGATTGGGTTTAGTTTGTTGTGGTAATGGTTAGTTGGTGATGATTTATGGTAGCCAAAGTAATTTAGGTGAGTGTGGCATATTTTGCTATGGTTAGTAGCATTTTTTTGTAATTTAAAAGTGATTGGGTTTAGATTGTTGTGGTAAGGGTTAGTTGGTGATGATTTAGAGTAGCCGAAGTAATTTAGGTGAGTCTGGCTTAGTTTGTTATGATTTGTACACCTTTTTTTGTAATTTTAAGATGATATGGTTTCGTTTGTTGTGGTAAGGGATAGTTGGGGGTGATTTACGGTAGCCGAAGTGATTTAGGTGATTCTGGTATAGTTTGTTATGATTTTTAGCATTTTTTTGTAATTTTAAAGTGATTTGGCTTAGTTTGTTGCTATAAAGTGTAGGTGGGGGTGATTTTTGATAGCCGAAGTAATTTAGGTGAGTTTGGCATAGTTTGCTATGGTTAGTAGCATTTTTTTGTAATTTAAAAGTGATTGGGTTTAGTTTGTTGTGGTAAGGGTTAGTTGGTGATGATTTATGGAAGCCGAAGTAATTTAGGTGAGTGTGGCATATTTTGCTATGGTTAGTAGCATTTTTTTGTAATTTAAAAGTGATTGGGTTTAAATTGTTGTGGTAAGGGTTAGTTGGTGATGATTTAGAGTAGCCGAAGTAGTTTAGGTGGGTCTGGCATAGTTTGTTATGATTTGTACACCTTTTTTTGTAATTTTAAGATGATATGGTTTGGTTTGTTGTGGTAAGGGATAGTTGGGGGTGATTTACGGTAGCCGAAGTGATTTAGGAGATTCTGGTATAGTTTGTTATGATTTTTAGCATTTTTTTGTAATTTTAAAGTGATTGGGCTTAGTTTGTTGCTATAAAGTGTAGTTGGGGGTGATTTTTGATAGCCGAAGTAATTTAGGTGAGTTTGGCATAGTTTGCTATGGTTAGTAGCATTTTTTTGTAATTTAAAAGTGATTGGGTTTAGTTTGTTGTGGTAAGGGTTAGTTGGTGATGATTTAGAGTAGCCGAAGTAAATTAGGTGAGTCTGGCATAGTTTGTTATGATTTGTACACCTTTTTTGTAATTTTAAGATGATATGGTTTGGTTAGTTGTGGTAAGGGATAGTTGGGGGTGATTTACGGTAGCCGAAGTAATTTAGGTGATTCTGGTATAGTTTGTTATGATTTTTAGCATTTTTTTGTAATTTTAAAGTGATTGGCCTTAGTTTGTTGCTGTAAAGTGTAGTTGGGGGTGATTTTTGATAGCCGAAGTAATTTAGGTGAGTTTGGCATAGTTTGCTATGGTTAGTAGCATTTTTTTGTAATTTAAAACTGATTGGGTTTAGTTTGTTGTGGTAAGGGTTAGTTGGTGATGATTTAGAGTAGCCAAAGTAATTTAGGTGAGTCTGGCATAGTTTGTTATGATTTGTACACCTTTTTTGTAATTTTAAGATGATATGGTTTGGTTTGTTGTGGTAAGGGATAGTTGGGGGTGATTTACGGTAGCCGAAGTAATTTAGGTGATTCTGGTATAGTTATTATGATTTTTAGCATTTTTTTGTAATTTTAAAGTGATTGGGCTTAGTTTGTTGCTGTAAAGTGTAGTTGGGGGTGATTTTAAGATGATATGGTTTGGTTTGTTGTGGTAAGGGATAGTTGGGGGTGATTTACGGTAGCCGAAGTAATTTAGGTGATTCTGGTATAGTTTGTTATGATTTTTAGCATTTTTTTGTAATTTTAAAGTGATTGGTCTTAGTTTGTTGCTGTAAAGTGTAGTTGGGGTTGATTTTTGATAGCCGAAGTAATTTAGGTGAGTTTGGCATAGTTTGCTATGGTTAGTAGCATTTTTTTGTAATTTAAAAGTGATTGGGTTTAGTTTGTTGTGGTAAGGGTTAGTTGGTGATGATTTAGAGTAGCCGAAGTAATTTAGGTGAGTCTGGCATAGTTTGTTATGATTTGTACACCTTTTTTTGTAATTTTAAGATGATATGGTTTGGTTTGTTGTGGTAAGGGATAGTTGGGGGTGATTTATGGTAGCCGAAGTAATTTAGGTGATTCTGGTATAGTTTGTTATGATTTTTAGCATTTTGTTGTAATTTTAAAGTGATTGGGCTTAGTTAGTTGCTGTAAAGTGTAGTTGGGGGTGATTTTTGATAGCCGAAGTAATTTAGGTGAGTTTGGCAGAGTTTGCTATAGTTAGTAGCATTTTTTTGTAATTTAAAAGTGATTGGGTTTAGTTTGTTGTGGTAAGGGTTAGTTGGTGATGATTTAGAGTAGCCGAAGTAATTTAGGTGAGTCTGGCATTGTTTGTTATGATTTGTACACCTTTTTTTGTAATTTTAAGATTATATGGTTTGGTTTGTTGTGGTAAGGGATAGTTGGGGGTGATTTACGGTAGCCGAAGTGATTTAGGAGATTCTGGTATAGTTTGTTATGATTTTTAGCATTTTTTTGTAATTTTAAAGTGATTGGGCTTAGTTTGTTGCTATAAAGTGTAGTTGGGGGTGATTTTTGATAGCCGAAGTAATTTAGGTGAGTTTGGCATAGTTTGCTATGGTTAGTAGCATTTTTTTGTAATTTAAAAGTGATTGGGTTTAGTTTGTTGTGGTAAGGGTTAGTTGGTGATGATTTAGAGTAGCCGAAGTAAATTAGGTGAGTCTGGCATAGTTTGTTATGATTTGTACACCTTTTTTGTAATTTTAAGATGATATGGTTTGGTTAGTTGTGGTAAGGGATAGTTGGGGGTGATTTACGGTAGCCGAAGTAATTTAGGTGATTCTGGTATAGTTTGTTATGATTTTTAGCATTTTTTTGTAATTTTAAAGTGATTGGCCTTAGTTTGTTGCTGTAAAGTGTAGTTGGGGGTGATTTTTGATAGCCGAAGTAATTTAGGTGAGTTTGGCATAGTTTGCTATGGTTAGTAGCATTTTTTTGTAATTTAAAACTGATTGGGTTTAGTTTGTTGTGGTAAGGGTTAGTTGGTGATGATTTAGAGTAGCCAAAGTAATTTAGGTGAGTCTGGCATAGTTTGTTATGATTTGTACACCTTTTTTGTAATTTTAAGATGATATGGTTTGGTTTGTTGTGGTAAGGGATAGTTGGGGGTGATTTACGGTAGCCGAAGTAATTTAGGTGATTCTGGTATAGTTATTATGATTTTTAGCATTTTTTTGTAATTTTAAAGTGATTGGGCTTAGTTTGTTGCTGTAAAGTGTAGTTGGGGGTGATTTTAAGATGATATGGTTTGGTTTGTTGTGGTAAGGGATAGTTGGGGGTGATTTACGGTAGCCCAAGTAATTTAGGTGATTCTGGTATAGTTTGTTATGATTTTTAGCATTTTTTTGTAATTTTAAAGTGATTGGTCTTAGTTTGTTGCTGTAAAGTGTAGTTGGGGTTGATTTTTGATAGCCGAAGTAATTTAGGTGAGTTTGGCATAGTTTGCTATGGTTAGTAGCATTTTTTTGTAATTTAAAAGTGATTGGGTTTAGTTTGTTGTGGTAAGGGTTAGTTGGTGATGATTTAGAGTAGCCGAAGTAATTTAGGTGAGTCTGGCATAGTTTGTTATGATTTGTACACCTTTTTTTGTAATTTTAAGATGATATGGTTTGGTTTGTTGTGATAAGGGATAGTTGGGGGTGATTTATGGTAGCCGAAGTAATTTAGGTGATTCTGGTATAGTTTGTTATGATTTTTAGCATTTTGTTGTAATTTTAAAGTGATTGGGCTTAGTTAGTTGCTGTAAAGTGTAGTTGGGGGTGATTTTTGATAGCCGAAGTAATTTAGGTGAGTTTGGCAGAGTTTGCTATAGTTAGTAGCATTTTTTTGTAATTTAAAAGTGATTGGGTTTAGTTTGTTGTGGTAAGGGTTAGTTGGTGATGATTTAGAGTAGCCGAAGTAATTTAGGTGAGTCTGGCATTGTTTGTTATGATTTGTACACCTTTTTTTGTAATTTTAAGATTATATGGTTTAGTTTGTTGTAGTAAGGGATAGTTGGCGGTGATTTACGTTTGCCGAAGTAATTTAGGTGATTCTGGTATAGTTTGTTATGATTTTTAGCATTTTTTTGTAATTTTAAAGTGATTGGGCTTACTTTGTTGCTGTAAAGTGTAGTTGGGGGTGATTTTTGATAGCCGAAGTAATTTAGGTGAGTTTGGCATAGTTTGCTATGGTTAGTAGCATTTTTTTGTAATTTAAAAGTGATTGGGTTTAGTTTGTTGTGGTAAGGGTTAGTTGGTGATGATTTAGAGTAGCCGAAGTAATTTAGGTGAGTCTGGCATAGTTTGTTATGATTTGTACACCTTTTTTTGTAATTTTAAGATGATATGGTTTGGTTTGTTGTGGTAAGGTATAGTTGGGGGTGATTTACGGTAGCCGAAGTAATTTAGGTGATTCTGGTATAGTTTGTTATGATTTTTAGCATTTTTTTTGTAATTTTAAAGTGATTGGGCTTAGTTTGTTGCTGTAAAATGTAGGTGGGGGTGATTTTTGATAGCCGAAGTAATTTAGGTGAGTCTGGCATAGTTTGCTATGGTTAGTAGCATTTTTTTGTAATTTAAAAGTGATTGGGTTTAGTTTGTTGTGGTAAGGGTTAGTTGGTGATGATTTAGAGTAGCCGAAGTAATTTAGGTGAGTCTGGCATAGTTTGTTATGATTTGTACACCTTTTTTTGTAATTTTAAGATGATATGGTTTGGTTTGTTGTGGTAAGGGATAGTTGGGGGTGATTTACGGTAGCCGAAGTAATTTAGGTGATTCTGGTATAGTTTGTTACGATTTTTAGCATTTTTTTGTAATTTTAAAGTGATTGGGCTTAGTTTGTTGCTGTAAAGTGTAGTTGGGGGTGATTTTGGATAGCCGAAGTAATTTAGGTGAGTTTGGCATAGTTTGCTATGGTTAGTAGCATTTTTTTGTAATTTAAAAGTGATTGGGTTTAGTTTGTTGTGGTAAGGATTAGTTGGTGATGATTTAGAGTAGCCGAAGTAATTTAGGTGAGTCTGGCATAGTTTGTTATGATTTGTACACCTTTTTTTGTAATTTTAAGACGATATGGTTTGGTTTGTTGTGGTAAGGGATAGTTTAGGGTGATTTACGGTAGCCGAAGTAATTTAGGTGATTCTGGTATAGTTTGTAATAATTTTTAGCAATTTTTTGTAATTTTAAAGTGATTGGGCTTAGTTTGTTGCTGTAAAGTGTAGTTGGGGGTGATTTTGGATAGCCGAAGTAATTTAGGTGAGTTTGGCATAGTTTGCTATGGTTAGTAGCATTTTTTTGTAATTTAAAAGTGATTGGGTTTAGTTTGTTGTGGTAAGGATTAGTTGGTGATGATTTAGAGTAGCCGAAGTAATTTAGGTGAGTCTGGCATAGTTTGTTATGATTTGTACATCTTTTTTTGTAATTTTAAGATGATATGGTTTGGTTTGTTGTGGTAAGGGATAGTTGGGGGTGATTTACGGTAGCCGAAGTAATTTAGGTGATTCTGGTATAGTTTGTTATGATTTGTACACCTTTTTTAGTGATTTTAAGATGATATGGTTTGGTTTGTTGTGGTAAGGGATAGTTGGGGTGATTTACGGTAGCCGAAGTAATTTAGGTGATTCTGGTATAATTTGTTATGATTTTTAGCATTTTTTTGTAATTTTAAAGTGATTGGTCTTAGTTTGTTGCTGTAAAGTGTAGTTGGGGTTGATTTTTGATAGCCGAAGTAATTTAGGTGAGTTTGGCATAGTTTTCTATGGTTAGTAGCATTTTTTTGTAATTTAAAAGTGATTGGGTTTAGTTTGTTGTGGTAAGGGTTAGTTGGTGATGATTTAGAGTAGCCGAAGTAATTTAGGTGAGTCTGGCATAGTTTGTTATGATTTGTACACCTTTTTTTGTAATTTTAAGATGATATGGTTTGGTTTGTTGTGGTAAGGGATAGTTGGGGGTGATTTACGGTAGCCGAAGTAATTTAGGTGATTCTGGTATAGTTTGTTACGATTTTTAGCATTTTTTTGTAATTTTAAAGTGATTGGGCTTAGTTTGTTGCTGTAAAGTGTAGTTGGGGGCGATTTTTGATAGCCGAAGTAATTTAGGTAAGTTTGGCATAGTTTGCTATGGTTAGTAGCATTTTTTTGTAATTTAAAAGTGATTGGGTTTAGTTTGTTGTAGTAAGGGTTAGTTGGTGATGATTTAGAGAAGCCGAAGTAATTTAGGTGAGCTCTGGCATAGTTTGTTATGATTTGTACACCTTTTTTTGTAATTTTAAGATGATATGGTTTGGTTTGTTGTGGTAAGGGATAGTTTAGGGTGATTTACGGTAGCCGAAGTAATTTAGGTGATTCTGGTATAGTTTGTAATAATTTTTAGCATTTTTTTGTAATTTTAAAGTGATTGGGCTTAGTTTGTTGCTGTAAAGTGTAGTTGGGGGTGATTTTGGATAGCCGAAGTAATTTAGGTGAGTTTGGCATAGTTTGCTATGGTTAGTAGCATTTTTTTGTAATTTAAAAGTGATTGGGTTTAGTTTGTTGTGGTAAGGATTAGTTGGTGATGATTTAGAGTAGCCGAAGTAATTTAGGTGAGTCTGGCATAGTTTGTTATGATTTGTACACCTTTTTTTGTAATTTTAAGACGATATGGTTTGGTTTGTTGTGGTAAGGGATAGTTTAGGGTGATTTACGGTAGCCGAAGTAATTTAGGTGATTCTGGTATAGTTTGTAATAATTTTTAGCATTTTTTTGTAATTTTAAAGTGATTGGGCTTAGTTTGTTGCTGTAAAGTGTAGTTGGGGGTGATTTTGGATAGCCGAAGTAATTTAGGTGAGTTTGGCATAGTTTGCTATGGTTAGTAGCATTTTTTTGTAATTTAAAAGTGATTGGGTTTAGTTTGTTGTGGTAAGGATTAGTTGGTGATGATTTAGAGTAGCCGAAGTAATTTAGGTGAGTCTGGCATAGTTTGTTATGATTTGTACATCTTTTTTTGTAATTTTAAGATGATATGGTTTGGTTTGTTGTGGTAAGGGATAGTTGGGGGTGATTTACGGTAGCCGAAGTAATTTAGGTGATTCTGGTATAGTTTGTTATGATTTGTACACCTTTTTTAGTGATTTTAAGATGATATGGTTTGGTTTGTTGTGGTAAGGGATAGTTGGGGGTGATTTACGGTAGCCGAAGTAATTTAGGTGATTCTGGTATAGTTTGTTATGATTTTTAGCATTTTTTTGTAATTTTAAAGTGATTGGTCTTAGTTTGTTGCTGTAAAGTGTAGTTGGGGTTGATTTTTGATAGCCGAAGTAATTTAGGTGAGTTTGGCATAGTTTGCTATGGTTAGTAGCATTTTTTTGTAATTTAAAAGTGATTGGGTTTAGTTTGTTGTGGTAAGGGTTAGTTGGTGATGATTTAGAGTAGCCGAAGTAATTTAGGTGAGTCTGGCATAGTTTGTTATGATTTGTACACCTTTTTTTGTAATTTTAAGATGATATGGTTTGGTTTGTTGTGGTAAGGGATAGTTGGGGGTGATTTACGGTAGCCGAAGTAATTTAGGTGATTCTGGTATAGTTTGTTATGATTTTTAGCATTTTTTTGTAATTTTAAAGTGATTGGGCTTAGTTTGTTGCTGTAAAGTGTAGTTATGGGTGATTTTTGATAGCCGAAGTAATTTAGGTAAGTTTGGCATAGTTTGCTATGGTTAGTAGCATTTTTTTGTAATTTAAAAGTGATTGGGTTTAGTTTGTTGTGGTAAGGGTTAGTTGGTGATGATTTAGAGTAGCCGAAGTAATTTAGGTGAGTCCGGCATAGTTTGTTATGATTTGTACACCTTTTTTAGTGATTTTAAGATGATATGGTTTGGTTTGTTGTGGTAAGGGATAGTTGAGGGTGATTTACGGTAGCCGAAGTAATTTAGGTGATTCTGGTATAGTTTGTTATGATTTTTAGCATTTTTTTGTAATTTTAAAGTGATTGGTCTTAGTTTGTTGCTGTAAAGTGTAGTTGGGGTTGATTTTTGATAGCCGAAGTAATTTAGGTGAGTTTGGCATAGTTTGCTATGGTTAGTAGCATTTTTTTGTAATTTAAAAGTGATTGGGTTTAGTTTGTTGTGGTAAGGGTTTGTTGGTGATGATTTAGAGTAGCCGAAGTAATTTAGGTGAGTCTGGCATAGTTTGTTATGATTTGTATACACCTTTTTTTGCAATTTTAAGATGATATGGTTTGGTTTGTTGTGGTAAGGGATAGTTGGGGGTGATTTACGGTAGCCGAAGTAATTTAGGTGATTCTGGTATAGTTTGTTACGATTTTTAGCATTTTTTTGTAATTTTAAAGTGATTGGGCTTAGTTTGTTGCTGTAAAGTGTAGTTGGGGGCGATTTTTGAAAGCCGAAGTAATTTGTGTAAGTTTGCCATATTTTGCTATGGTTAGTAGCATTTCTTTGTAATTTAAAAGTGATTGGGTTTAGTTTGTTGTAGTAAGGGTTAGTTGGTGATGATTTAGAGAAGCCGAAGTAATTTAGGTGAGTTCTGGCATAGTTTGTTATGATTTGTACACCTTTTTTTGTAATTTTAAGATGATATGGTTTGGTTTGTTGTGGTAAGGGATAGTTTAGGGTGATTTACGGTAGCCGAAGTAATTTAGGTGATTCTGGTATAGTTTGTAATAATTTTTAGCAATTTTTTGTAATTTTAAAATGATTGGGCTTAGTTTGTTGCTGTAAAGTGTAGTTGGGGGTGATTTTGGATAGCCGAAGTAATTTAGGTGAGTTTGGCATAGTTTGCTATGGTTAGTAGCATTTTTTTGTAATTTAAAAGTGATTGGGTTTAGTTTGTTGTGGTAAGGATTAGTTGGTGATGATTTAGAGTAGCCGAAGTAATTTAGGTGAGTCTGGCATAGTTTGTTATGATTTGTACTTTTTTTTTTGTAATTTTAAGATGATATGGTTTGGTTTGTTGTGGTAAGGGATAGTTGGGGGTGATTTACGGTAGCCGAAGTAATTTAGGTGATTCTGGTATAGTTTGTTATGATTTGTACACCTTTTTTAGTGATTTTAAGATGATATGGTTTGGTTTGTTGTGGTAAGGGATAGTTGGGGGTGATTTACGGTAGCCGAAGTAATTTAGGTGATTCTGGTATAGTTTGTTATGATTTTTAGCATTTTTTTGTAATTTTAAAGTGATTGGTCTTAGTTTGTTGCTGTAAAGTGTAGTTGGGGTTGATTTTTGATAGCCGAAGTAATTTAGGTGAGTTTGGCATAGTTTGCTATGGTTAGTAGCATTTTTTTGTAATTTAAAAGTGATTGGGTTATGTTTGTTGTGGTAAGGGTTAGTTGGTGATGATTTAGAGTAGCCGAAGAAATTTAGGTGAGTCTGGCATAGTTTGTTATGATTTGTACACCTTTTTTTGTAATTTTAAGATGATATGGTTTGGTTTGTTGTGGTAAGGGATAGTTGGGGGTGATTTACGTTAGCCGAAGTAATTTAGGTGATTCTGGTATAGTTTGTTATAATTTTTAGCATTTTTTTGTAATTTTAAAGTGATTGGGCTTAGTTTGTTGCTGTAAAGTGTAGGTGGGGGTGATTTTTGATAGCCGAAGTAATTTACGTGAGCTTGGCATAGTTTGCTATGGTTAGTAGCATTTTTTTGTAATTTAAAAGTGATTGGGTTTAGTTTGTTGTGGTAAGGGTTAGTTGGTGATGATTTAGAGTAGCCGAAGTAATTTAGGTGAGTCTGGCATAGTTTGTTATGATTTGTACACCTTTTTTTGTAATTTTAAGATGATATGGTTTTGTTTGTTGTGGTAAGGGATAGTTGGGGGTGATTTACGGTAGCCGAAGTAATTTAGGTGATTCTGGTATAGTTTGTTACGATTTTTAGCATTTTTTTGTAATTTTAAAGAGATTGGGCTTAGTTTGTTGCTGTAAAGTGTAGTTGGGGGTGATTTTTGATAGCCGAAGTAATTTAGGTGAGTTTGGCATAGTTTGCTATGGTTAGTAGCATTTTTTTGTAATTTAAAAGTGATTGGGTTTAGTTTGTTGTAGTAAGGGTTAGTTGGTGATGATTTAGAGTAGCCGAAGTAATTTAGGTGAGTTCTGGCATAGTTTGTTATGATTTGTAACCCTTTTTTTGTAATTTTAAGATGATATGGTTTGGTTTGTTGTAGTAAGGGATAGTTTAGGGTGATTTACGGTAGCCGAAGTAATTTAGGTGATTCTGGGATAGTTTGTTATAATTTTTAGCAATTTTTTGTAATTTTAAAGTGATTGGGCTTAGTTTGTTGCTGTAAAGTGTAGTTGGGGTTGATTTTGGATAGCCGTAGTAATTTAGGTGAGTTTGGCATAGTTTGCTATGGTTAGTAGCATTTTTTTGTAATTTAAAAGTGATTGGGTTTAGTTTGTTGTGGTAAGGGTGAGTTGGTAATGATTTAGAGTAGCCGAAGTAATTTAGGTGAGTCTGGCATAGTTTGTTATGATTTGTACACCTTTTTTTGTAATTTTAAGATGATATGGTTTGGTTTGTTGTGGTAAGGGATAGTTGGGGGAGATTTACGGTAGCCGAAGTAATTTAGGTGATTCTGGTATAGTTTAAAAGGATTTTTAGCATTTTTTTGTAATTTTAAAATGATTGGGCTTAGTTTGTTGCTGTAAAGTGTATTTGGGGTTGATTTTTGATAGCCGAAGTAATTTAGGTGAGTTTGGCATAGTTTGCTATGGTTAGTAGCATTTTTTTGTAATTTAAAAGTGATTGGGTTATGTTTGTTGTGGTAAGGGTTAGTTGGTGATGATTTAGAGTAGCCGAAGAAATTTAGGTGAGTCTGGCATAGTTTGTTATGATTTGTACACCTTTTTTTGTAATTTTAAGATGATATGGTTTGGTTTGTTGTGGTAAGGGATAGTTGGGGGTGATTTACGTTAGCCGAAGTAATTTAGGTGATTCTGGTATAGTTTGTTATAATTTTTAGCATTTTTTTGTAATTTTAAAGTGATTGGGCTTAGTTTGTTGCTGTAAAGTGTAGGTGGGGGTGATTTTTGATAGCCGAAGTAATTTAGGTGAGCTTGGCATAGTTTGCTATGGTTAGTAGCATTTTTTTGTAATTTAAAAGTGATTGGGTTTAGTTTGTTGTGGTAAGGGTTAGTTGGTGATGATTTAGAGTAGCCGAAGTAATTTAGGTGAGTCTGGCATAGTTTGTTATGATTTGTACACCTTTTTTTGTAATTTTAAGATGATATGGTTTTGTTTGTTGTGGTAAGGGATAGTTGGGGGTGATTTACGGTAGCCGAAGTAATTTAGGTGATTCTGGTATAGTTTGTTACGATTTTTAGCATTTTTTTGTAATTTTAAAGAGATTGGGCTTAGTTTGTTGCTGTAAAGTGTAGTTGGGGGTGATTTTTGATAGCCGAAGTAATTTAGGTGAGTTTGGCATAGTTTGCTATGGTTAGTAGCATTTTTTTGTAATTTAAAAGTGATTGGGTTTAGTTTGTTGTAGTAAGGGTTAGTTGGTGATGATTTAGAGTAGCCGAAGTAATTTAGGTGAGTTCTGGCATAGTTTGTTATGATTTGTAACCCTTTTTTTGTAATTTTAAGATGATATGGTTTGGTTTGTTGTAGTAAGGGATAGTTTAGGGTGATTTACGGTAGCCGAAGTAATTTAGGTGATTCTGGGATAGTTTGTTATAATTTTTAGCAATTTTTTGTAATTTTAAAGTGATTGGGCTTAGTTTGTTGCTGTAAAGTGTAGTTGGGGTTGATTTTGGATAGCCGAAGTAATTTAGGTGAGTTTGGCATAGTTTGCTATGGTTAGTAGCCTTTTTTTTGTTATTTAAAAGTGATTGGGTTTAGTTTGTTGTGGTAAGGGTTAGTTGGTGATGATTTAGAGTAGCCGAAGTAATTTAGGTGAGTCTGGCATAGTTTGTTATGATTTGTACATCTTTTTTTGTAATTTTAAGATGATATGGTTTGGGTTGTTGTGGTAAGGGATAGTTGGGGGTGATTTACGGTAGCCGAAGTAATTTAGGTGATTCTGGTATAGTCTGTTATGATTTTTAGCATTTTTTTGTAATTTTAAAGTGATTGGGCTTAGTTTGTTGCTGTAAAGTGTAGTTATAGGTGATTTTTGATAGCCGAAGTAATTTAGGTAAGTTTGGCATAGTTTGCTATGGTTAGTAGCATTTTTTTGTAATTTAAAAGTGATTGGGTTTAGTTTGTTGTGGTAAGGGTTAGTTGGTGATGATTTAGAGTAGCCGAAGTAATTTAGGTGAGTCCGGCATAGTTTGTTATGATTTGTACACCTTTTTTAGTGATTTTAAGATGATATGGTTTGGTTTGTTGTGGTAAGGGATAGTTGAGGGTGATTTACGGTAGCCGAAGTAATTTAGGTGATTCTGGTATAGTTTGTTATGATTTTTAGCATTTTTTTGTAATTTTAAAGTGATTGGTCTTAGTTTGTTGCTGTAAAGTGTAGTTGGGGTTGATTTTTGATAGCCGAAGTAATTTAGGTGAGTTTGGCATAGTTTGCTATGGTTAGTAGCATTTTTTTGTAATTTAAAAGTGATTGGGTTTAGTTTGTTGTGGTAAGGGTTAGTTGGTGATGATTTAGAGTAGCCGAAGTAATTTAGGTGAGTCTGGCATAATTTGTTATGATTTGTATACACCTTTTTTTGCAATTTTAAGATGATATGGTTTGGTTTGTTGTGGTAAGGGATAGTTGGGGGTGATTTACGGTAGCCGAAGTAATTTAGGAGATTCTGGTATAGTTTGTTACGATTTTTAGCATTTTTTTGTAATTTTAAAGTGATTGGTCTTAGTTTGTTGCTGTAAAGTGTAGTTGGGGTTGATTTTTGATAGCCGAAGTAATTTAGGTGAGTTTGGCATAGTTTGCTATGGTTAGAAGCATTTTTTTGTAATTTAAAAGTGATTGGGTTTAGTTTGTTGTAGTAAGGGTTAGTTGGTGATGATTTAGAGAAGCCGAAGTAATTTAGGTGAGTTCTGGCATAGTTTGTTATGATTTGTACACCTTTTTTTGTAATATTAAAATGATATGGTTTGGTTTGTTGTGGTAAGGGATAGTTTAGGGTGATTTACGGTAGCCGAAGTAATTTAGGTGATTCTGGTATAGTTTGTAAAAATTTTTAGCAATTTTTTGTAATTTTAAAGTGATTGGGCTTAGTTTGTTGCTGTAAAGTGTAGTTGGGGGTGATTTTGGATAGCCGAAGTAATTTAGGTGAGTTTGGCATAGTTTGCTATGGTTAGTAGCATTTTTTTGTAATTTAAAAGTGATTGGGTTTAGTTTGTTGTGGTAAGGATTAGTTGGTGATGATTTAGAGTAGCCGAAGTAATTTAGGTGAGTCTGGCATAGTTTGTTATGATTTGTACATCTTTTTTTGTAATTTTAAGATGATATGGTTTGGTTTGTTGTGGTAAGGGATAGTTGGGGGTGATTTACGGTAGCCGAAGTAATTTAGGTGATTCTGGTATAGTTTGTTATGATTTGTACACCTTTTTTAGTGATTTTATAATGATATGGTTTGGTTTGTTGTGGTAAGGGATAGTTGGGGGTGATTTACGGTAGCCGAAGTAATTTAGGTGATTCTGGTATAGTTTGTTATGATTTTTAGCATTTTTTTGTAATTTTAAAGTGATTGGTCTTAGTTTGTTGCTGTAAAGTGTAGTTGGGGTTGATTTTTGATAGCCGTAGTAATTTAGGTGAGTTTGGCATAGTTTGCTATGGTTAGTAGCATTTTTTTGTAATTTAAAAGTGATTGGGTTTAGTTTGTTGTGGTAAGGGTTAGTTGGTGATGATTTAGAGTAGCCGAAGTAATTTAGGTGAGTCTGGAATAGTTTGTTATGATTTGTACATCTTTTTTTGTAATTTTAAGATGATATGGTTTGGGTTGTTGTGGTAAGGGATAGTTGGGGGTGATTTACGGTAGCCGAAGTAATTTAGGTGATTCTGGTATAGTTTGTTATGATTTTTAACATTTTTTTGTAATTTTAAAGTGATTGGGCTTAGTTTTTGTTGCTGTAAAATGTAGTTGGGGGTGATTTTTGATAGCCGAAGTAATTTAGGTGAATTTGGCATAGTTTGCTATGATTAGTAGCATTTTTTTGTAATTTAAAAGTGATTGGGTTTAGTTGGTTGTGGTAAGGGTTAGTTGGTGATGATTTAGAGTAGCCGAAGTAATTTAGGTGAGTCTGGCATAGTTTGTTATGATTTGTACACCTTTTTTGTAATTTTAAGATGATATGGTTTGGTTTGTTGTGGTAAGGGATAGTTGGGGGTGATTTACGGTAGCCGAAGAAATTTAGGTGATTCTGGTATAGTTAGTTATGATTTGTAGCATTTTTTTGTAATTTTAAAATGATTGGGCTTAGTTTTTGTTGCTGTAAAATGTAGTTGGGGGTGATTTTTGATAGCCGAAGTAATTTAGGTGATTCTGGTATAGTTAGTTATGATTTGTAGCATTTTTTTGTAATTTAAAAGTGATTGGGTTTAGTTTGTTGTGGTAAGGGTTAGTTGGTGATGATTTAGAGTAGCCGGAGTAATATAGGTGAGTCTTGCATATTTTGTTATGATTTGTACACCTTTTTTTGTAATTTTAAGATTATATGGTTTGGTTTGTTGTGGTAAGGGATAGTTGGGGGTGATTTACGGTAGCCGAAGTAATTTAGGTGATTCTGGTATAGTTTGTTATGATTTTTAGCATTTTTTTGTAATTTTAAAGTGATTGGGCTTTGTTTGTTGCTGTAAAGTGTAGTTGGGGGTGATTTTTGATAGCCGAAGTAATTTAGGTGAGTTTGGCATAGTTTGCTATGGTTAGTAGCATTTTTTTGTAATTTAAAAGTGATTGGGTTTAGTTTGTTGTGGTAAGGGTTAGTTGGTGATGATTTAGAGTAGCCGAAGTAATTTAGGTGAGTCTGGCATAGTTTGTTATGATTTGTACACCTTTTATTGTAATTTTAAGATATGGTTTGGTTTGTTGTGGTAAGGGATAGTTGGGAGTGATTTACGGTAGCCGAAGTAATTTAGGTGATTCTGGTATAGTTTGTTATAATTTTTAGCATTTTTTTGTAATTTTAAAGTGATTGGGCTTAGTTTGTTGCTGTAAAGTGTAGTTGGGGGTGATTTTTGATAGCCGAAGTAATTTAGGTGAGTTTGGCATAGTCTGCTATGGTTAGTAGCATTTTTTTGTAATTTAAAAGTGATTGGGTTTAGTTTGTTGTGGTAAGGGTTAGTTGGTGATGATTTAGAGTAGCCGGACTAATTTAAGTGAGTCTTGCATATTTTGTTATGATTTGTACACCTTTTTTTGTAATTTTAAGATTATATGGTTTGGTTTGTTGTGGTAAGGGATAGTTGGGGGTGATTTACGGTAGCCGAAGTAATTTAGGTGATTCTGGTATAGTTTGTTATGATTTTTAGCATTTTTTTGTAATTTTAAAGTGATTGGGCTTTGTTTGTTGCTGTAAAGTGTAGTTGGGGGTGATTTTTGATAGCCGAAGTAATTTAGGTGAGTTTGGCATAGTTTGCTATGGTTAGTAGCATTTTTTTGTAATTTAAAATTTAATGGGGTTTAGTTTGTTGTGGTAAGGGTTAGTTGGTGATGATTTAGAGTAGCCGAAGTAATTTAGGTGAGTCTGGCATAGTTTGTTATGATTTGTACACCTTTTTTTGTAATTTTAAGATGATATGGTTTGGTTTGTTGTGGTAAGGGATAGTTGGGGGTGATTTACGGTAGCCGAAGTAATTTAGGTGATTCTGGTATAGTTTGTTATAATTTTTAGCATTTTTTTGTAATTTTAAAGTGATTGGGCTTAGTTTGTTGCTGTAAAGTGTTGTCGGGGGTGATTTTTGATAGCCGAAGTAATTTAGGTGATTTTGGCATAGTTTGCTATGGTTAGTAGCATTTTTTTGTAATTTAAAAGTGATTGGGTTTAGTTTGTTGTGGTAAGGGTTAGTTGGTGATGATTTAGAGTAGCCGAAGTAATTTAGGTGAGTTTGGCATAGTTTGCTATGGTTAGTAGCATTTTTTTTGTAATTTAAGAGTGATTGGGTTTAGGTTGTTGTGGTAAGGGTTAGTTGGTGATGATTTAGAGTAGCCGAAGTAATTTAGGTGATTCTAGTATAGTTTGTTATGATTTTTAGCATTTTTTTGTAATTTTAAAGTGATTGGGCTTAGTTTGTTGCTGTAAAGTGTAGTTGGGGGTGATTTTTGATAGCCGAAGTAATTTAGGTGAGTTTGGCATAGTTTGCTATGGTTAGTAGCATTTTTTTGTAATTTAAAAGTGATTGGGTTTAGTTTGTTGTGGTAAGGGTTAGTTGGTGATGATTTAGAGTAGCAGAAGTAATTTAGGTGAGTCTGGCGTAGTTTTTTATGATTTGTACACCTTTTTTTGTAATTTTAAGATGATATGGTTTGGTTTGTTGTGGTAAAGGATAGTTGGGGGTGATTTACGATAGCCGAAGTAATTTAGGTGATTCTGGTATAGTTTGTTATGATTTTTAGCACTTTTTTGTAATTTTAATGTGATTGGGCTTAGTTTGTTGCTGTAAAGTGTAATTGAGGGTGATTTTTGATAGCCGAAGTAATTTAGGTGAGTTTGGCATAGTTTGCAATGGTTAGTAGCATTTTTTTGTAATTTAAAAGTGATTGGGTTTAGTTTGTTGTGGTAAGGGTTAGTTGGTGATGATTTAGAGTAGCAGAAGTAATTTAGGTGAGTCTGGCATAGTTTGTTATGATTTGTACACCTTTTTTTGTAATTTTAAGATGAGATGGTTTGGTTTGTTGTGGTAAGGGATAGTTAGGGGTGATTTACGGTAGCCGAAGTAATTTAGGTTATTCTGGTGTAGTTTGTTATGATTTTTAGCATTTTTTTGTAATTTAAAAGTGATTGGGCTTAGTTTGTTGTTGTAAACTGTAGTTGGGGGTGATTTTTGATAGCCGAAGTAATTTAGGTGGGTTTGGCATAGTTTGCTATGGTTAGTAGCATTTTTTTGTAATTTAAAAATGATTGGGTTTAGTTTGTTGTGGTAAGGATTAGTTGGTGATGATTTAGAGTAGCCGAAGTAATTTAGGTGAGTCTGGCATGGTTTGTTATGATTTGTACACCTTTTTTTGTAATTTTAAGATGATATGGTTTGGTTTGTTGTGGTAAGGGATAGTTGGGGGTGATTTACGGTAGCCGAAGTAATTTAGGTGATTCTGGTATAGTTTGTTACGATTTTTAGCATTTTTTTGTAATTTTAAAGTGATTGGGCTTAGTTTGTTGCTGTAAAGTGTAGTTGGGGGCGATTTTTGATAGCCAAAGTAATTTAGGTGAGTTTGGCATAGTTTGCTATGGTTAGTAGCATTTTTTTGTAATTTAAAGTGATTGGGTTTAGCTTGTTGTGGTAAGGTTTAGTTGGTGATGATTTAGAGTAGCCGAAGTAATTTTGGTGAGTCTGGCATAGTTTGTTATGATTTGTACACCTTTTTTTGTAATTTTAAGATGATATGGTTTGGTTTGTTGTGGTAAGGGATAGTTGGGGGTGATTTACGGTAGCCGAAGTAATTTAGGTGATTCTGGGATAGGTTGTTATGATTTTTAGCATTTTTTTGTAATTTTAAAATGATTGGGCTTAGTTTGTTGCTGTAACGTGTAGTTGGGGGTGATTTTTGATAGCCGAAGTAATTTAGGTGAGTTTGGCATAGTTTGCTATGGTTAGTAGCATTTTTTTGTAATTTAAATGTGATTGGGTTTAGTTTGTTGTGGTAAGGGTTAGTTGGTGATGATTTAGAGTAGCCGAAGTAATTTAGGTGAGTTCTGGCATAGTTTGTTATGATTTGTACACCTTTTTTTGTAATTTTAAGATGATATGTTTTGGTTTGTTGTGGTAAGGGATAGTTGGGGGTGATTTACGGTAGCCGAAGTAATTTAGGTGATTCTGGTATAGTTTGTTATGATTTTTAGCAATTTTTTGGAATTTTAAAGTAATTGGGCTTAGTTTGTTGCTGTAAAGTGTAGTTGGGGGAGATTTTTGATAGCCGAAGTAATTTAGGTGAGTTTGGCATAGTTTGCTATGGTTAGTAGCATTTTTTTGTAATTAAAAGTGATTGGGTTTAGTTTGTTGTGGTAAGGGTTATTTGGTGATGATTTAGATTAGCCGAAGTAATTTAGGTGAGTCTGGCATAGTTTGTTATGATTTGTACACCTTTTTTTGTAATTTTAAGATGATATGGTTTGGTTTGTTGTGGTTAGGGATAGTTGGGGGTTATTTACGGTAGCTGAAGTAATTTAGGTGATTCTGGTATAGTTTGTTATGATTTTTAGCATTTTTTTGTAATTTTAAAGTGATTGGGCTTAGTTTGTTGCTGTAAAGTGTAGTTGGGGGTGATTTTTGATAGCCGAAGTAATTTAGGTGAGTTTGGCATAGTTTGCTATGGTTAGTAGCATTTTTATGTAATTTAAAAGTGATTGGGTTTCGTTTGTTGTGGTAAGGGTTAGTTGGTGATGATTTAGAGTAGCCGAGGTAATTTAGGCCAGTCTGGCATAGTTTGTTATGATTTGTACACCTTTTTTTGTAATTTTAAGATGATATGGTTTGGTTTGTTGTGGTAAGGGATAGTTGGGGGTGATTTACAGTAGCCGAAGTAATTTAGGTGATTCTGGTATAGTTTGTTATGATTTTTAGCATTTTTTTGTAAATTTAAAGTGATTGGGCTTAGTTTGTTGCTGTAAAGTGTAGTTGGGGGTGATTTTTGATAGCTGAAGTAATTTAGGTGAGTTTGGAATAGTTTGCTATGGTTAGTAGCATTGTTTTGTAATTTAAAAGTGATTGGGTTTAGTTTGTTGTGGTAAGGGTTAGTTGGTAATGATTTAGAGTAGCCGAAGTAATTTAGGTGAGTCTGGCATAGTTTGTTATGATTTGTACACCTTTTATTGTAATTTTAAGATATGGTTTAGTTTGTTGTGGTAAGGGATAGTTGGGGGTGATTTACGGTAGCCGAAGTAATTTAGGTGATTCTGGTTTAATTTGTTATAATTTTTAGCATTTTTTTGTAATTTTAAAGTGATTGGGCTTAGTTTGTTGCTGTAAAGTGTAGTTGGGGGTGATTTTTGATAGCCGAAGTAATTTAGGTGAGTTTGGCATAGTCTGCTATGGTTAGTAGCATTTTTTTGTAATTTAAATGTGATTGGGTTTAGTTTGTTGTGGTAAGGGTTAGTTGGTGATGATTTAGATTAGCCAAAGTAATTTAGGTGAGTCTTGCATATTTTGTTATGATTTGTACACCTTTTTTGTAATTTTAAGATTATATGGTTTGGTTTGTTGTGGTAAGGGATAGTTGTGGGTGATTTACGGTAGCCGAAGTAATTTAGGTGATTCTGGTATAGTTTGTTATGATTTTTAGCATTTTTTTGTAATTTTAAAGTGATTGGGCTTAGTTTGTTGCTGTAAAGTGTAGTTGGGGGTGATTTTTGATAGCTGAAGTAATTTAGGTGAGTTTGGCATAGTTTGCTATGGTTAGTAGCATTTTTATGTAATTTAAAAGTGATTGGGTTTCGTTTGTTGTGGTAAGGGTTAGTTGGTGATGATTTAGAGTAGCCGAAGTAATTTAGGTGAGTCTGGCATAGTTTGTTATGATTTGTACACCTTTTTTTGTAATTTTAAGATGATATGGTTTGGTTTGTTGTGGTAAGGGATAGTTGGGGGTGATTTACAGTAGCCGAAGTAATTTAGGTGATTCTGGTATAGTTTGTTATGATTTTTAGCATTTTTTTGTAAATTTAAAGTGATTGGGCTTAGTTTGTTGCTGTAAAGTGTAGTTGGGGGTGATTTTTGATAGCTGAAGTAATTTAGGTGAGTTTGGCATAGTTTGCTATGGTTAGTAGCATTGTTTTGTAATTTAAAAGTGATTGGGTTTAGTTTGTTGTGGTAAGGGTTAGTTGGTAATGATTTAGAGTAGCCGAAGTAATTTAGGTGAGTCTGGCATAGTTTGTTATGATTTGTACACCTTTTATTGTAATTTTAAGATATGGTTTGATTTGTTGTGGTAAGGGATAGTTGGGGGTGATTTAGGGCCGGTTTTTCAATCGTTGGTTTACTTCTAGTTAGTAGGTTTCTATGGAAATTTTTGCAATTTAACCAATCAAAATGCTGAATTTTTAGTTTAACTAGAGGTTAAACTTTAACCAACGATTGAAAAACCGGCCCTTAGAGTAGCCAAAGTAATTTAGGTAAGTCTTGCATATTTTGTTATGATTTGTACACCTTTTTTGTAATTTTAAGATTATATGGTTTGGTTTGTTGTGGTAAGGGATAGTTGGGGGTGATTTACGGTAGCCGAAGTAATTTAGGTGATTCTGGTATAGTTTGTTATGATTTTTAGCATTTTTTTGTAATTTTAAAGTGATTGGGCTTTGTTTGTTGCTGTAAAGTATAGTTGGGGGTGATTTTTGATAACCGAAGTAATTTAGGTGAGTTTGGCATAGTTTGCTATGGTTAGTAGCATTTTTTTGTAATTTAAAAGTGATTGGGTTTAGTTTGTTGTGGTAAGGGTTAGTTGGTGATGATTTAGAGTAGCCGAAGTAATTTGGGTGAGTCTGGCATAGTTTGTTATGATTTGTACACCTTTTTTTGTAATTTTAAGATGATATGGTTTGGTTTGTTGTGGTAAGGGATAGTTGGGGGTGATTTACGGTAGCCGAAGTAATTTAGGTGATTCTGGTATAGTTTGTTATAATTTTTAGCGTTTTTTTGTAATTTTAAAGTGATTGGGCTTAGTTTGTTGCTGTAAAGTGTTGTTGGGGGTGATTTTTGATAGCCGAAGTAATTTAGGTGAGTTTGGCATAGTTTGCTATGGTTAGTAGCATTTTTTTGTAATTTAAAAGTGATTGGGTTTAGTTTGTTGTGGTAAGGGTTAGTTGGTGATGATTTAGAGTAGCCGAAGTAATTTAGGTGAGTCTGGCATAGTTTGTTATGATTTGTACACCTTTTTTTGTAATTTTAAGATGATATGGTTTGGTTTGTTGTGGTAAGGGATAGTTGGGGGTGATTTACGGTAGCCAAAGTAATTTAGGTGATTCTGGTATAGTTTGTTATGATTTTTAGCATTTTTTTGTAATTTTAAAGTGATTGGGCTTAGTTTGTTGCTGTAAAGTGTAGTTGGGGTTGATTTTTGATAGCCGAAGTAATTTAGGTGTGTTTGGCATAGTTTGCTATGGTTAGTAGCATTTTTTTGTAATTTAAAAGTGATTGGGTTTAGTTTGTTGTGGTAAGGGTTATTTGGTGATGATTTAGAGTAGCCGAAGTAATTTAGGTGAGTCTGGCATAGTTTGTTATGATTTGTACATCTTTTTTTGTAATTTTAAGATGATATGGTTTAGTTTGTTGTGGTAAGGGATAGTTGGGGGTGATTTACGGTAGCCGAAGTAATTTAGGTGATTCTGGTATAGTTTGTTATGATTTTTAACATTTTTTTGTAATTTTAAAGTGATTGGGCTTAGTTTGTTGCTGTAAAGTGTAATTGAAGGTGATTTTTGATAGCCGAAGTAATTTAGGTGAGTATGGCATAGTTTGCAATGGTTAGTAGCATTTTTTTGTAATTTAAAAGTGATTGGGTTTAGTTTGTTGTGGTAAGGGTTAGTTGGTGATGATTTAGAGTAGCCGAAGTAATTTAGGTGAGTCTGGCATAGTTTGTTATGATTTGTACACCTTTTTTTGTAATTTTAAGATGATATGGTTTGGTTTGTTGTGGTAAAGGATAGTTGGGGGTAATTTACGGTAGCCGAAGTAATTTAGGTGATTCTGGTATAGTTTGTTATGATTTTTAGCATTTTTTTGTAATTTTAAAGTGATTGGGCTTAGTTTATTGCTGTAAAGTGTAGTTGGGGGCGATTTTTGATAACCGAAGTAATATAGGTGAGTTTGGCATAGTTTGCTATGGTTAGTAGCATTTTTTTGTAATTTAAAAGTGATTGGGTTTAGTTTGATGTGGTAAGGGTTAGTTGGTGATGATTTAGAGTAGCCGAAGTAATTTAGGTGAGTCTGGCATAGTTTGTTATGATTTGTACACCTTTTTTTGTAATTTTAAGATGATATGGTTTGGTTTGTTGTGGTAAGGGATAGTTGGGGGTGATTTACGGTAGCCGAAGAAATTTAGGTGATTCTGGTATAGTTAGTTATGATTTGTAGCATTTTTTTGTAATTTTAAAGTGATTGGGCTTACTTTGTTGCTGTAAAGTGTAGTTGGGGGTGATTTTTGATAGCCGAAGTAATTTAGGTGAGTTTGGCATAGTTTGCTAGGGTTAGTAGCATTTTTTTGTAATTAAAAGTGATTGGGTTTAGTTTGTTGTGGTAAGGGTTAGTTGGTGATGATTTAGAGTAGCAGAAGTAATTTAGGTGAGTCTGGCATAGTTTGTTATGATTTGTACATCTTTTTTTGTAATTTTAAAATGATATGGTTTGGTTTGTTGTGGTAAGGGATAGTTGGGGGTGATTTACGATAGCCGAAGTAATTTAGGTGATTCTGGTATAGTTTGTTATGATTTTTAGCATTTTTTTGTAATTTTAAAGTGATTGGGCTTAGTTTGTTGCTGTAAAGTGTAATTGAGGGTGATTTTTGATAGCCGAAGTAATTTAGGTGAGTTTGGCATAGTTTGCAATGGTTAGTAGCATTTTTTTGTAATTTAAAAGTGATTGGGTTTAGTTTGTTGTGGTAAGGGTTAGTTGGTGATGATTTAGAGTAGCCGAAGTAATTTAGGTGAGTCTGGTATAGTTTGTTATGATTTGTACACCTTTTTTTGTAATTTTAAGATGATATGGTTTGGTTTGTTGTGGTAAGGGATAGTTGGGGGTGATTTACGGTAGCCGAAGTAATTTAGGTGATTCTGGTATAGTTTGTTACGATTTTTAGCATTTTTTTGTAATTTTAAAGTGATTGGGCTTAGTTTGTTGCTGTAAAGTGTAGTTGGGGGCGATTTTTGATAGCCGAAGTAATTTAGGTGAGTTTGGCATAGTTTGCTATGGTTAGTAGCATTTTTTTGTAATTTAAAAGTGATTGGGTTTAGTTTGTTGTGGTAAGGTTTAGTTGGTGATGATTTAGAGTAGCCGAAGTAATTTAGGTGAGTCTGGCATCGTTTGTTATGATTTGTACACCTTTTTTTGTAATTTTAAGATGATATGGTTTGGTTTGTTGTGGTAAGGGATAGTTGGGGGTGATTTACGGTAGCCGAAGTAATTTAGGTGATTCTGGTATAGTTTGTTATGATTTTTAGCAATTTTTTGGAATTTTAAAGTAATTGGGCTTAGTTTGTTGCTGTAAAGTGTAGTTGGGGGTGATTTTTGATAGCCGAAGTAATTTAGGTGAGTTTGGCATAGTTTGCTATGGTTAGTAGCATTTTTTGTAATTTAAAAGTGATTGGGTTTAGTTTGTTGTGGTAAGGGTTATTTGGTGATGATTTAGAGTAGCCGAAGTAATTTAGGTGAGTCTGGCATAGTTTGTTATGATTTGTACATCTTTTTTTGTAATTTTAAGATGATATGGTTTAGTTTGTTGTGGTAAGGGATAGTTGGGGGTGATTTACGGTAGCCGAAGTAATTTAGGTAATTCTGGTATAGTTTGTTATGATTTTTAACATTTTTTTGTATTTTTAAAGTGATTGGGCTTAGTTTGTTGCTGTAAAGTGTAGTTGGGGGTGATTTTTGATAGCCGAAGTAATTTAGGTGAATTTGGCATAGTTTGCTATGATTAGTAGCATTTTTTTGTAATTTAAAAGTGATTGGGTTTAGTTTGTTGTGGTAAGGGTTAGTTGGTGATGATTCAGAGTAGCCGAAGTAATTTAGGTGAGTCTGGCATGGTTTGTTATGATTTGTACACCTTTTTTGTAATTTTAAGATGATATGGTTTGGTTTGTTGTGGTAAGGGATAGTTGGGGGTGATTTACGGTAGCCGAAGTAATTTAGGTGATTCTGGTATAGTTAGTTATGATTTTTAGCATTTTTTTGTAATTTTAAAGTGATTGGGCTTAGTTTGTTGCTGTAAAGTGTAGTTGGGGGTGATTTTTGATAGCCGAAGTAATTTAGGTGAGTTTGGCATAGTTTGCTATGGTTAGTAGCATTTATTTGTAACTAGCTGAATGTACCCGGCGTTGCCCGGACGTAGATTAAATAAACGCAGTGTTGACAAAAGTGGTGTATTGGTGATGTAGACTAATCGACATTATAATACAATTAAACAGGAATGCTCTACTTTTCCAATCACAAAATAAACAAATTTGCTGAAATTTGACCTGACCTGCATTGCCAGGACCGGGTACTTGACCGGGTATATGATTTGGAAAAAGAGGATATCTTGGTTGATATCAGATGTAAAATCTCGAATAGACTCTTTAGGCAAGGACGCAGTTTGGAGGTGTTCTATAAGCGATTCCAGGAAATCGAAATTAATGTTAGAAAATTTTCGGGAAAATCGAAGTTTACAAATTAGCAGATAATGTTATGATAAAGTTGAAAAGACAATGGAAACATTTCTCCTGCTACAGTCATCTCACAGCAGAACAGTATGTAGATGATTTTGACTTATCTTCAGAATAAACAAACTCTTCAATCTCTAAGGTAGCCGAAGTAATTTGTGTGAGTTTGGCATAGTTTGCTATGATTTGTGGCATTTTTTGTAATTTTAAAATGATTGGGCTTAGTTTGGGGTGGTAAGGGGTAATTGGGGTTGATTTATGGTAGCCGAAGTAATTTGGGTGAGTTTGGCATAGTTTGCTATCGTTTGTAGCATTTTTTGTAATTTTAAAGTGATCGGGCTTAGTTTGGGATGGTAAGGGGTAGTTGGGGGTGATTTATGGTAGCCGAAGTAATTTGGGTGAGTTTGGCATAGTTTGCTATGGTTTGTAGAATTTTTTCTAATTTTAAAGTGATTGGGCTTATTTTGGGGTGGTAAGGGGTAGTTGGGGGTGGTTTATGGTAGCCAAAGTAATTTAGGTGAGGTTGGCATAGTTTTGCTATGGTTTGTAGCATTTTTTGTAAATTTAAAGTGATTGGGCTTAGTTTGGGGGGTAAGGGGTAGTTGGGGGTGATTTATGATAGCCGAAGTAATTTGGGTAAGTTTGGCATAGTTTTGCTATGGTTTGTAGCATTTTTTCTAATTTTAAAGTGATTGGGCTTATTTTGGGGTGGTAAGGGGTAGTTGGGGGTGATTTATGGTAGCCGAAGTAATTTAGGTGAGTTTGGCATAGTTTGCTATGATTTGTAGCATTTTTTGTAATTTTAAAGTGATTTGGCTTAGTTTGGGGTGGTAAGGGGTAGTTGGGGGTGATTTATGGTAGCCGAAGTAATTTGGGTGAGTTTGGCATAGTTTGCTATGGTTTGTATCATTTTTTCTAATTTTAAAGTGATTTGGCTTAGTTTGAGGTGGTAAGGTGTAGTTGGGGGTGATTTATGGTAGCCGAAGTAATTTAAGTGAGTTTGACATAGTTTGCTATGGTTTGTAGCATTTTTTGTAATTTTAAAGTGATTGGGCTTAGTTTGAGGTGGTAAGGGGTAGTTGGGGGTGATTTATGGTAGCCGAAGTAATTTAAGTGAGTTTGACATAGTTTGCTATGGTTTGTAGCATTTTTGTAATTTTAAAGTGATTGGGCTTAGTTTGGGGTTGTAAGGGGTAGTTGGGGGTGATTTATGGTAGCCGAAGTAATTTAGGTGAGTTTGACATAGTTTGCTATGGTTTGTAGCATTTTTTGTAATTTTAAAGTGATTGGGGTTAGTTTGGGGAGGTAAGGGGTAGCTGGGGGTGATTTATGGTGACCGAAGTAATTTGGGTGAGTTTGGCATAGTTTGCTATGATTTGTAAAATTTTTTGTAATTTTAAAGTGATTGTTCTTAGTTTGGGGTGGTAAGAGGTAGTTAGGGGTGATTTATGGTAGCCGTAGTAATTTAGGTGATTTTGGCATAGTTTGTTATGGTTTATAGCATTTTTTGTAATTTTAAAGTGATTGGGCTTAGTTTGGGGTGGTAAGGGGTAGTTGGGGGTGAATTTTGGTAGCCGAAATAATGTGTGTGAGTTCGAAATAGTCTGCTGTGGTTTGTGTCATTTTGTTTTATTTTAAAGTGATTGGAGTTACTTGGGGTTGCTAAGGGGTGGTAAGGGATGATTTAAGATAACGTATCTAATTTATGTCAGTTTGGCGTAGTTCGGGAATTTTTTGGGGTTGCTTTGGTGAAGTTTGCAATGGTAAGAGATATTTGAGGATGTTTAATGTAGACGGATTAAATTTGGAGTGGTTTGGTAATTTTTAAATGAGTCACGGATCGACATTATAATTGAAATATCTGCGCCTCGCTAGGTACGGCAAAAGTATGATCAGGAAAGCAGAAACTCGACCTTGAAACTGCTTTTGACGCTGTCGTGTGGTTCGGGAGTGGTCCGTCTGAGTTCAGCCTAATGTAAACCGGTCGCCCGACGTGGAAGTTGTTTTGGCTAGACACGTGCTTCTAACAAAAACACGGTCTCCGCGAGCCGATCATTTTTTGTTTATTTTAACCGGTTTTTATCCGGTTTTTATTTAAATACAAAGGAACCGGGCCGAATTTCGCAAAATCCCTTCTTATCACTTCGTTTCGGCACATGATACACCCTTGTCTAAAATTTCAAGTCACCAGCCCTCACGGTTTGGGCTGTGGGTTGATTATGAATCAGTGAATGTGTAGATGAGTGTGTCAGTGAGGACACTTCGCTTTATATATATAGATTAAAAGTGATTGGGTTCAGTTTGTTGTGGTAAGGGTTATTTTCTATTGTATAAAGCGAAGTGTCCTCACTGACACACTCATTCATCTACACACTGATTCATAATCAACCCACAGCCCAAACCGTGAGGGCTGGAGACTTGAAATTTTAGACACGGGTGTATCATGTGCCGAAACTGAACACTAAGAAGGGATTTTGCGAAATTCCGCCCGGTTCCTTTGTAATTTAATAAAAACCGGCTAAAATAAACAAAAAATTATCCGATCGCGGAGACCGTGTTTATGTTAGAAGCACGTATCTAGCTAAAACAACTTCGACGACGGGCGACCGGTTTACATTAAAAGCACTTATTTAACCTAAACAATTTCAACGTCGAGTTTCTGCTTTCGTGATCATACTTTTGCCGTACCTAGCGAGGCCGCAGATATTTCAATTATAATTTTGATTTCAATTATAATGTCGATCCGTGACTCAATTAAAAATTACCAAATCAACCCCAAAAAATTCCCGAACTAAGCCAAACTGACATAAATTAGATCCGTTATCTTATATCATCCCTTACCACCCTTTAGCAACCCCAAGTAACTCCAATCACTTTAAAATAAAACAAAATGACACAAATCATAGCAAACTATCCCTAACTCACCTAAATTACTTCGGCTACCATAAATCACCCCAACTACCCCTTACCACCCCAAACTCAGCCCAATCACTTTAAAATTACAAAAAATGTTACAAGCAATATCAAACTATGCCAAACTCATCTAAATTACTTCGGCTACCATAAATCACCCCCAACTACCCCTTACAACCCCAAAATAAGCCCAATCACTTTAAAATTACAAAAAATTCTACAAACCATACCAAACTATGCCAAACTCACTTAAATTACTTCGGCTATCATAAATCACCCCCAACTACCCCTTACCACCCCTAACTCATCCCAATCACTTTAAAATTACAAAAAATGCTACAAACCATAGCAAACTATGCCTAACTCACCTAAATTACTTCAGCTAACATAAATCACCCCCAACTACCCCTTACTACCCCAAAATAAGCCCAATCACTTTAAAATTATAAAAAATGCTACAAACCATAGCAAACTATGCCAAACTCACTTAAATTACTTCGGCTATCATAAATCACCCCCAACTACCCCTTACCAACCACAAACTAAACCCAATCACTTTAAAATTACAAAAAATGCTACAAACCATAGCAAACTATGCCAAACTCACTTAAATTACTTCGGCTATCATAAATCACCCCCAACTACCCCTTACCACCCCTAACTCATCCCAATCACTTTAAAATTACAAAAAATGCTACAAACCATAGCAAACTATGCCTAACTCACCTAAATTACTTCGGCTAACATAAATTACCCCCAACAACCCCTTACTACCCCAAAATAAGCCCAATCACTTTAAAATTACAAAAAAATTCTACAAACCATAGCAAACTATGCCTAACTCACCTAAATTACTTCGGCTACCATAAATCACCCCCAACTACCCCTTACCACCCCAAAATAAGCCCAATCACTTTAAAAGTACAAAAAAATGCTACAAACCATAGCAAACTATGCCAAACTCACTTAAATTACTGCGGCTACCATAAATCACCCCCAACTACCCCTTACCACCCCAAACTCAGCCCAATCACTTTAAAATTACAAAAAATGTTACAAGCCATATCAAACTATGCCAAACTCATCTAAATTACTTTGGCTTCCATAAATCACCCCCAACTACCCCTTACCACCCCAAAATAGGCTCAATCACTTTAAAATTACAAAAAAATTCTACAAACCGTAGCAAACTATGCCAAACTCCCGTAAATTACTTCGGCTACCATAAATCACCCCGAACTACCCCTTACAACCCCAAAACAAACCCAATCACTTTAAAATTACAAAATATTCAACAAATCATAGCAAACTATGCCTAACTCACCTAAATTACTTCGGCTACCAAAAATCACCCCCAACTACCCCTTACCACCCCAAAATAAGCCCAATCACTTTAAAATTACAAAAAATGCTACAAACCATAGCAAACTATGCCAAACTCACTTAAATTACTTTGGCTTCTATAAATCACCCCCAACTACCCCTTACAACCCCAAAATAAGCCCAATCACTTTAAAATTACAAAATATTCAATAAATCATAGCAAACTATGCCTAACTCACCTAAATTACTTCGGCTACCATAAATCACCCCCAACTACCCCTTACCACCCCAAAATAAGCCCAATCACTTTAAAATTACAAAAAATGCTACAAACCATAGCAAACTATGCCTAACTCACCTAAATTACTTCGGCTACCATAAATCACCCCCAACTACCCCTTACCACCCCAAAATAAGCCCAATCACTTTAAAATTACGAAAAATGCTACAAGCCATAGCAAACTATCTCAAACTCACCTAAATTACTTCGGCTACCATAAATCACCCCCAACTACCCCTTACCACATCAAACTAAGCCCAATCACTTTAAAATTACAAAAATGCTACAAACCATAGCAAACTATTCCAAACTCACCTAAATTACTTCGGCTACCATAAATCACCCCCAACTACCCCTTACCGCCCCAAAATTAGCCTAATCACTTTAAAATTACAAAAATGCTACAAAACATATCAAGCTATGCCAAACTCACTTAAATTACTTCGGCTACCATAAATTAATAATCGTTTTCAATCAAAATCTTCTATTTGGTTGTGTTATTTATAAATGTTTTATCGTATTAAATCATAAAATATTAATAAATATCTGCACATAAAATATATTGTTCCGACTAATAGTCGTTATTCTGAATATTAAATAGGCTGATACCTATTTCGATTCTCTTCCACCTTCCAATAAATATTTGTTCCAGTTGAGATGCAAACATAAACGTATTTCTGAATTGCAACACGCTGACGGGGCAAGCCCTACCTTTTCAACATGCGTGCATTTGTATAAACAGCTCTATGGTTTTTAACTTTAAAGAGGTATAAAGGCGGTGTAAGCGCTAGAGTTTCGTAAAAATATCTGAAAAATTCGAAATTCTGCAATTGAATCAGAACTATCTTTGTGTTCGATAGTAAATTTATACTTGGAGTGGCACTGCCAACCCTGCCACCCCTGACGAGGCACCTGCTGACTACTCTCCTTCCAGGGAAACTTTATAAATCAACGTCAAAATAATTTAGGGCGCCTGAATGTGAAAATATCACTGTGTAATAAGTTCAGACTGACATGGAACACTTGAAATTTTGATATTTGTTTGTAATTCGTCGCAGGTCCATGAAGGAATGCATGTTAATGTAAACAAGTGTTAGTTTGTCGGAGAGACCGAATAAGATTTTTAACATTCCTGTCAAAATATTTATTTACTTTAGAATGTTAATTTCTTAAATTGATCTTGTGTAAATTATGACGGGCCATACGAGTACACCTGTGCGAGTATTATTTGGTACATACAAATTAATCTCTTTTGTTATCCAAATTGTTTTTATACGCACTAGGCACGTGCACCTCATATAATTGTGAAAATTGCTGCTTCAGCGTCTGGAACGCTGGTACTCAACGTCGCCAAGGTCGAGGCGACGCATCAGTATTCGAAGTTCTATCGCTATTAAATAAAATTTTTTAATATAATATTCCCGATTTGTTCTTGACGTTAAGTAAATATCTCCCCAATCGATTTTCGAAAAATTACCATCGTCGTACCGGACTCCACTTATATACCGTACGCTAATTTTTACGTTCATTTAATGATAGTGGTGTATTTGATCTTCACCAAACCTGCTCCGGCCAAAATCCGAAATTTGCAGTTTTACCGGATTTCACTGACATCATAAGTAATGTGTGCTTATACACGATTTACACTATTTCTTTTATGTACATTGTGTTCATTATTGTTCTGCATTATTTATAACTAAAATGGAGGAATAGTAAGCGGGGTACAAATACCACCACGTATAATTCCTCTGAAAAGTGATGGAAATAGTCTTTTTTACTATCTTTCCTATTGCATTTTATTACCGAAAATAGAGCTCAAGAGGTTCGCACTATAAATGTTCATTTTAATATTACCAAATTTTCTGTATATTTTACCTGAATACGTTAAACACCCCTAAACATAATGTACCATTCCAAACTACTCTCAAAAATCATACACTTGCCATTCCAAACTACCCCACATCAACCTAAAATGTAAAAAAATTACGAATTACAAGCAAACTACGCTAAACTCGCATACATTACTTCGACTTCCGCTATATCACCCCAACCACTTCTTACCAAGCCAAACTAAACCCATTCGCATTAAAATTACCAAAAGTTTCGTTTAATCCGCCAAAGCTAAACCCCGCCAACCATCAATAACCATTCAAAACAATCCCCAAAAAAAACCTTATCATCCGAAACTAGACCAAATACATCGTTTTTATGGTGTGAAATTATTTATTTATATATTTCAACATTCTTCGACGACATTCTTTAACGTTGTTAGAGAACTAAATGGGAATAATTTGGAATAGTTCAGCTTCTCTGTCAACTCTCCTTCTCTTAAAGAGTGAAAAAGAGTGAAGCTTGCACCCAGAAACGAAATTATCGTCATTTTCCAAATCATATTGAAGTACCCGGTCCTGGCAATGCAGGTTAATTTCAGCAAATTTGTTTATTTTGTGATTGGAAAAGTAGAGCATTCCTGTTTAATTGTATTATAATGTCGATTAGTCTATATCACAAATACACCGCTTTTGTCAACACTGCGTTTATTTAATCTACGTCCGGGCAACGCCGGGTACATTCAGCTAGTTTGGTGATGATTTAGAGTAGCCAAAGTAATTTAGGTGAGTCTTGCATATTTTGTTATGATTTGTACACCTTTTATTGTAATTTTAAGATATGGTTTGGTTTGTTGTGGTAAGGGATAGTTGGGGGTGATTTACAGTAGCCGAAGTAATTTAGGTGATTCTGGTATAGTTTGTTATGATTTTTAGCATTTTTTTGTAAATTTAAAGTGATTGGGCTTAGTTTGTTGCTGTAAAGTGTAGTTGGGGGTGATTTTTGATAGCTGAAGTAATTTAGGTGAGTTTGGCATAGTTTGCTATGGTTAGTAGCATTGTTTTGTAATTTAAAAGTGATTGAGTTTAGTTTGTTGTGGTAAGGGTTGGTTGGTAATGATTTAGAGTAGCCGAAGTAATTTAGGTGAGTCTGGCATAGTTTGTTATGATTTGTACATCTTTTTTTGTAATTTTAAGATGATATGGTTTAGTTTGTTGTGGTAAGGGATAGTTGGGGGTGATTTACGGTAGCCGAAGTAATTTAGGTGATTCTGGTATAGTTTGTTATGATTTTTAACATTTTTTTGTATTTTTAAAGTGATTGGGCTTAGTTTGTTGCTGTAAAGTGTAGTTGGGGGTGATTTTTGATAGCCGAAGTAATTTAGGTGAATTTGGCATAGTTTGCTATGATTAGTAGCATTTTTTTGTAATTTAAAAGTGATTGGGTTTAGTTTGTTGTGGTAAAGGTTAGTTGGTGATGATTTAGAGTAGCCGAAGTAATTTGGGTGAGTCTGGCATAGTTTGTTATGATTTGTACACCTTTTTTGTAATTTTAAGATGATATGGTTTGGTTTGTTGTGGTAAGGGATAGTTGGGGGTGATTTACGGTAGCCGAAGTAATTTAGGTGATTCTGGTATAGTTAGTTATGATTTTTAGCATTTTTTTGTAATTTTAAATTGATTGGGCTTAGTTTGTTGCTGTAAAGTGTAGTTGGGGGTGATTTTTGATAGCCGAAGTAATTTAGGTGAGTTTGGCATAGTTTGCTATGGTTAGTAGCATTTTTTTGTAATTAAAAGTGATTGGGTTCAGTTTGTTGTGGTAAGGGTTATTTGGTGATGATTTAGAGTAGCCGAAGTAATTTAGGTGAGTCTGGCATAGTTTGTTATGATTTGTACACCTTTTTTTGTAATTTTAAGATGATATGGTTTGGTTTGTTGTGGTAAGGGATAGTTGGGGGTGATTTACAGTAGCCGAAGTAATTTAGGTGATTCTGGTATAGTTTGTTATGATTTTTAGCATTTTTTTGTAAATTTAAAGTGATTGGGCTTAGTTTGTTGCTGTAAAGTGTACTTGGGGGTGATTTTTGATAGCTGAAGTAATTTAGGTGAGTTTGGCATAGTTTGCTATGGTTAGTAGCATTGTTTTGTAATTTAAAAGTGATTGAGTTTAGTTTGTTGTGGTAAGGGTTGGTTGGTAATGATTTAGAGTAGCCGAAGTAATTTAGGTGAGTCTGGCATAGTTTGTTATGATTTGTACACCTTTTATTGTAATTTTAAGATATGGTTTGATTTGTTGTGGTAAGGGATAGTTGGGGGTGATTTACGGTAGCCGAAGTAATTTAGGTGATTCTGGTATAGTTTGTTATAATTTTTAGCATTTTTTTGTAATTTTAAAGTGATTGGGCTTAGTTTGTTGCTGTAAAGTGTAGTTGGGGGTGATTTTTGATAGCCGAAGTAATTTAGGTGAGTTTGGCATAGTCTGCTATGGTAAGTAGCATTTTTTTGTAATTTAAAAGTGATTAAGTTTAGTTTGTTGTGGTAAGGGTTAGTTGGTGATGATTTAGAGTAGCCAAAGTAATTTAGGTGAGTCTTCCATATTTTGTTATGATTTGTACACCTTTTTTGTAATTATAAGATTATATGGTTTGGTTTGTTGTGGTAAGGGATAGTTGGGGGTGATTTACGGTAGCCGAAGTAATTTAAGTGATTCTGGTATAGTTTGTTATGATTTTTAGCATTTTTTTGTAATTTTAAAGTGATTGGGCTTTGTTTGTTGCTGTAAAGTGTAGTTGGGGGTGATTTTTGATAACCGAAGTAATTTAGGTGAGTTTGGCATAGTTTTCTATGGTTAGTAGCATTTTTTTGTAATTTAAAAGTGATTGGGTTCAGTTTGTTGTGGTAAGGGTTAGTTGGTGATGATTTAGAGTAGCCGAAGTAATTTAGGTGAGTCTGGCATAGTTTGTTATGATTTGTACACCTTTTTTTGTAATTTTAAGATGATATGGTTTGGTTTGTTGTGGTAAGGGATAGTTGGGGGTGATTTACGGTAGCCGAAGTAATTTAGGTGATTCTAGTATAGTTTGTTATAATTTTTAGCATTTTTTTGTAATTTTAAAGTGATTGGGCTTAGTTTGTTGCTGTAAAGTGTTGTTGGGGGTGATTTTTGATAGCCGAAGTAATTTAGGTGAGTTTGGCATAGTTTGCTATGGTTAGTAGCATTTTTTTGTAATTTAAAAATGATTGGGTTTAGTTTGTTGTGGTAAGGGTTAGTTGGTGATGATTTAGAGTAGCCGAAGTAATTTAGGTGAGTCTGGCATAGTTTGTTATGATTTGTACACCTTTTTTTGTAATTTTAAGATGATATGGTTTGGTTTGTTGTGGTAAGGGATAGTTGGGGGTGATTTACGGTAGCCAAAGTAATTTAGGTGATTCTGGTATAGTTTGTTATGATTTTTAGCATTTTTTTGTAATTTTAAAGTGATTGGGCTTAGTTTGTTGCTGTAAAGTGTAGTTGGGGTTGATTTTTGATAGCCGAAGTAATTTAGGTGAGTTTGGCATAGTTTGCTATGGTTAGTAGCATTTTTTTGTAATTTAAAAGTGATTGGGTTTAGTTTGTTGTGGTAAGGGTTAGTTGGTGATGATTTAGAGTAGCCGAAGTAATTTAGGTGAGTCTGGCATAGTTTGTTATGATTTGTACACATTCTTTTGTAATATTAAGATGATATGGTTTGGTTTGTTGTGGTAAGGGATAGTTGGGGGTGATTTACGGTAGCCGAAGTAATTTAGGTGATTCTGGTATAATTTGTTATGATTTTTAGCATTTTTTTGTAATTTTAAAGTGATTGGGCTTAGTTTGTTGCTATAAAGTGTAGTTGGGAGTGATTTTTGATAGCCGAAGTAATTTAGGTAAATTTGGCATAGTTTGCTATGATTAGTAGCATTTTTTTGTAATTTAAAAGTAATTGGGTTTAGTTTGTTGTGGTAAGGATTAGTTGGTGATGATTTAGAGTAGCCGAAGTAATTTAGGTGAGTTTGGCATAATTTGCTATGGTTAGTAGCATTTTTTTGTAATTTAAAAGTGATTGGGTTTAGTTTGTTGTGGTAAGGGTTAGTTGGTGATGATTTAGAGTAGCAGAAGTAATTTAGGTGAGTCTGGCATAGTTTGTTATGATTTGTACACCTTTTTTTGTAATTTTAAGATGATATGGTTTGGTTTGTTGTGGTAAGGGATAGTTGGGGGTGATTTACGGTAGCCGAAGTAATTTAGGTGATTCTGGTATAGTTTGTTATAATTTTTAGCATTTTTTTGTAATTTTAAAGTGATTGGGCTTAGTTTGTTGCTGTAAAGTGTTGTTGGGGGTGATTTTTGATAGCCGAAGTAATTTAGGTGAGTTTGGCATAGTTTGCTATGGTTAGTAGCATTTTTTTGTAATTTAAAAGGGATTGGGTTTAGTTTGTTGTGGTAAGGATTAGTTGGTGATGATTTAGAGTAGCCGAAGTAATTTAGGTGAGTCTGGCATAGTTTGTTATGATTTGTACACCTTTTTTTGTATTTTTAAGATGATATGGTTTGGTTTGTTGTGGTAAGGGATAGTTGGGGGTGATTTACGGTAGCCAAAGTAATTTAGGTAATTCTGGTATAGTTTGTTATGATTTTTAGCATTTTTTTTGTAATTTTAAAGTGATTGGGATTAGCTTGTTGCTGTAAAGTGTAGTTGGGGTTGATTTTTGATAGCCGAAGTAATTTAGGTGAGTTTGGCATAGTTTGCTATGGTTAGTAGCATTTTTTTGTAATTTAAAAGTGATTGGGTTTAGTTTGTTGTGGTAAGGGTTAGTTGGTGATGATTTAGAGTAGCCGAAGTAATTTAGGTGAGTCTGGCATAGTTTGTTATGATTTGTACACCTTTTTTTGTAATTTTAAGATGATATGGTTTGGTTTGTTGTGGTAAGGGATAGTTGGGGGTGATTTACGATAGCCGAAGTAATTTAGGTGATTCTGGTATAGTTTGTTATGATTTTTAGCATTTTTTTGTAATTTTAAAGTGATTGGGCTTACTTTGTTGCTGTAAACTGTAGTTGGGGGTGATTTTTGATAGCCGAAGTAATTTAGGTGAGTTTGCCATAGTTTGCTATGGTTAGTAGCATTCTTTTGTAATTTAAAATTGGTTGGGTTTAGTTTGTTGTGGTAAGGGTTAGTTGGTGATGATTTAGAGTAGCCGAAGTAATTTAGGTGAGTCTGGCATAGTTTGTTATGATTTGTACACCTTTTTTTGTAATTTTAAGATGATATGGTTTGGTTTGTTGTGGTAAGGGATAGTTGGGGGTGATTTACGGTAGCCGAAGTAATTTAGGTGATTCTGGTATAGTTTGTTATGATTTTTAGCATTTTTTTGTAATTTTAAAGTGATTGGGCTTAGTTTGTTGCTGTAAAGTGTAATTGAGGGTGATTTTTGATAGCCGAAGTAATTTAGGTGAGTTTGGCATAGTTTGCAATGGTTAGTAGCATTTTTTTGTAATTTAAAAGTGATTGGGTTTAGTTTGTTGTGGTAAGGTTTAGTTGGTGATGATTTAGAGTAGCCGAAGTAATTTAGGTGAGTCTGGCATAGTTTGTTATGATTTGTACACCTTTTTTTGTAATTTTAAGATGATATGGTTTGGTTTGTTGTGGTAAGGGATAGTTGGGGGTAATTTACGGTAGCCGAAATAATTTAGGTGATTCTGGTATAGTTTGTTATGATTTTTAGCATTTTTTTGTAATTTTAAAGTGATTGGGCTTACTTTGTTGCTGTAAACTGTAGTTGGGGGTGATTTTTGATAGCCGAAGTAATTTAGGTGGGTTTGGCATAGTTTGCTATGGTTAGTAGCATTTTTTTGTAATTTAAAAGTGATTGGGTTTAGTTTGTTGTGGTAAGGGTTAGTTGGTGATGATTTAGAGTAGCCGAAGTAATTTAGGTGAGTCTGGCATAGTTTGTTATGATTTGTACACCTTTTTTTGTAATTTTAAGATGATATGGTTTGGTTTGTTGTGGTAAGGGATAGTTGGGTGTGATTTACGGTAGCCGAAGTAATTTAGGTGATTCTGGTATAGTTTGTTATGATTTTTAGCATTTTTTTGTAATTTTAAAGTGATTGGGCTTAGTTTGTTGCTGTAAAGTGTAGTTGGGGTTTATTTTTGATAGCCGAAGTAATTTAGGTGAGTTTGCCATAGTTTGCTATGGTTAGTAGCATTCTTTTGTAATTTAAAATTGGTTGGGTTTAGTTTGTTGTGGTAAGGGTTAGTTGGTGATGATTTAGAGTAGCCGAAGTAATTTAGGTGAGTCTGGCATAGTTTGTTATGATTTGTACACCTTTTTTTGTAATTTTAAGATGATATGGTTTGGTTTGTTGTGGTAAGGGATAGTTGGGGGTGATTTACGGTAGCCGAAGTAATTTAGGTGATTCTGGTATAGTTTGTTATGATTTTTAGCATTTTTTTGTAATTTTAAAGTGATTGGGCTTAGTTTGTTGCTGTAAAGTGTAATTGAGGGTGATTTTTGATAGCCGAAGTAATTTAGGTGAGTTTGGCATAGTTTGCAATGGTTAGTAGCATTTTTTTGTAATTTGAAAGTGATTGGGTTTAGTTTGTTGTGGTAAGGGTTAGTTGGTGATGATTTAGAGTAGCCGAAGTAATTTAGGTGAGTCTGGCATAGTTTGTTATGATTTGTACACCTTTTTTTGTAATTTTAAGATGATATGGTTTGGTTTGTTGTGGTAAGGGATAGTTGGGGGTGATTTACGGTAGCCGAAATAATTTAGGTGATTCTGGTATAGTTTGTTATGATTTTTAGCATTTTTTTGTAATTTTAAAGTGATTGGGCTTAGTTTGTTGCTGTAAACTGTAGTTGGGGGTGATTTTTGATAGCCGAAGTAATTTAGGTGGGTTTGGCATAGTTTGCTATGGTTAGTAGCATTTTTTTGTAATTTAAAAGTCATTGGGTTTAGTTTGTTGTGGTAAGGGTTAGTTGGTGATGATTTAGAGTAGCCGAAGTAATTTAGGTGAGTCTGGCATAGTTTGTTATGATTTGTACACCTTTTTTTGTAATTTTAAGATGATATGGTTTGGTTTGTTGTGGTAAGGGATAGTTGGGGGTGATTTACGGTAGCCGAAGTAATTTAGGTGATTCTGGTATAGTTTGTTATGATTTTTAGCATTTTTTTGTAATTTTAAAGTGATTGGGCTTAGTTTATTGCTGTAAAGTGTAGTTGGGGGCGATTTTTGATAGCCGAAGTAATTTAGGTGAGTTTGGCATAGTTTGCAATGGTTAGTAGCATTTTTTTGTAATTTAAAAGTGATTGGGTTTAGTTTGTTTTGGTAAGGGTTAGTTGGTGATGATTTAGAGTAGCCGAAGTAATTTAGGTGAGTCTGGCATAGTTTGTTATGATTTGTACACCTTTTTTTGTAATTTTAAGATGATATGGTTTGGTTTGTTGTGGTAAGGGATAGTTGGGGGTGATTTACGGTAGCCGAAGAAATTTAGGTGATTCTGGTATAGTTAGTTATGATTTGTAGCATTTTTTTGTAATTTTAAAATGATTGGGCTTACTTTGTTGCTGTAAAGTGTAGTTGGGGGTGATTTTTAATAGCCGAAGTAATTTAGGTGAGTTTGGCATAGTTTGCTATGGTTAGTAGCATTTTTTTGTAATTAAAAGTGATTGGGTTTAGTTTGTTGTGGTAAGGGTAATTTGGTAATGATTTAGAGTAGCCGAAGTAATTTAGGTGAGTCTGGCATAGTTTGTTATGATTTGTACACATTCTTTTGTAATATTAAAATGATATGGTTTGGTTTGTTGTGGTAAGGGATAGTTGGGGGTGATTTACGGTAGCCGAAGTAATTTAGGTGATTCTGGTATAATTTGTTATGATTTTTAGCATTTTTTTGTAATTTTAAAGTGATTGGGCTTAGTTTGTTGCTATAAAGTGTAGTTGGGGGTGATTTTTGATAGCCGAAGTAATTTAGGTAAATTTGGCATAGTTTGCTATGATTAGTAGCATTTTTTTGTAATTTAAAAGTGATTGGGTTTAGTTTGTTGTGGTAAGGATTAGTTGGTGATGATTTAGAGTAGCCGAAGTAATTTAGGTGAGTTTGGCATAATTTGCTATGGTTAGTAGCATTTTTTTGTAATTTAAAAGTGATTGGGTTTAGTTTGTTGTGGTAAGGGTTAGTTGGTGATGATTTAGAGTAGCAGAAGTAATTTAGGTGAGTCTGGCATAGTTTGTTATGATTTGTACACCTTTTTTTGTAATTTTAAGATGATATGGTTTGGTTTGTTGTGGTAAGGGATAGTTGGGGGTGATTTACGGTAGCCGAAGTAATTTAGGTGATTCTGGTATAGTTTGTTATAATTTTTAGCATTTTTTTGTAATTTTAAAGTGATTGGCCTTAGTTTGTTGCTGTAAAGTGTTGTTGGGGGTGATTTTTGATAGCCGAAGTAATTTAGGTGAGTTTGGCATAGTTTGCTATGGTTAGTAGCATTTTTTTGTAATTTAAAAGGGATTGGGTTTAGTTTGTTGTGGTAAGGATTAGTTGGTGATGATTTAGAGTAGCCGAAGTAATTTAGGTGAGTCTGGCATAGTTTGTTATGATTTGTACACCTTTTTTTGTATTTTTAAGATGATATGGTTTGGTTTGTTGTGGTAAGGGATAGTTGGGGGTGATTTACGGTAGCCAAAGTAATTTAGGTGATTCTGGTATAGTTTGTTATGATTTTTAGCATTTTTTTTGTAATTTTAAAGTGATTGGGATTAGTTTGTTGCTGTAAAGTGTAGTTGGGGTTGATTTTTGATAGCCGAAGTAATTTAGGTGAGTTTGGCATAGTTTGCTATGGTTAGTAGCATTTTTTTGTAATTTAAAAGTGACTGGGTTTAGTTTGTTGTGGTAAGGGTTAGTTGGTGATGATTTAGAGTAGCCGAAGTAATTTAGGTGAGTCTGGCATAGTTTGTTATGATTTGTACACCTTTTTTTGTAATTTTAAGATGATATGGTTTGGTTTGTTGTGGTAAGGGATAGTTGGGGGTGATTTACGATAGCCGTAGTAATTTAGGTGATTCTGGTATAGTTTGTTATGATTTTTAGCAATTTTTTGTAATTTTAAAGTGATTGGGTTTAGTTTGTTGCTATAAAGTGTAGTTGGGGGTGATTTTTGATAGCCGAAGTAATTTAGGTAAGTTTGGCATAGTTTGCTGTGATTAGTAGCATTTTTTGTAATTTAAAAGTGATTGGGTTTAGTTTGTTGTGGTAAGGGTTAGTTGGTGATGATTTAGAGTAGCCGAAGTAATTTAGGTGAGTTTGGCATAGTTTGCTATGGTTAGTAGCATTTTTTTGTAATTTAAAGGTGATTGGGTTTAGTTTGTTGTGGTAAGGGTTAGCTGGTGATGATTTAGAGTAGCAGAAGTAATTTAGGTGAGTCTGGCATAGTTTGTTATGATTTGTACACCTTTTTTTGTAATTTTAAGATGATATGGTTTGGTTTGTTGTGGTAAGGGATAGTTGGGGGTGATTTACGATAGCCGAAGTAATTTAGGTGATTCTGGTATAGTTTGTTATGATTTTTAGCATTTTTTTGTAATTTTAAAGTGATTGGGCTTAGTTTGTTGCTGTAAATTGTAATTGAGGGTGATTTTTGATAGCCGAAGTAATTTAGGTGAGTTTGGCATAGTTTGCAATGGTTAGTAGCATTTTTTTGTAATTTAAAAGTGATTGGGTTTAGTTTGTTGTGGTAAGGGTTAGTTGGTGATGATTTAGAGTAGCCGAAGTAATTTAGGTGAGTCTGGCATAGTTTGTTATGATTTGTACACCTTTTTTTGTAATTTTAAGATGATATGGTTTGGTTTGTTGTGGTAAGGGATAGTTGGGGGTAATTTACGGTAGCCGAAATAATTTAGGTGATTCTGGTATAGTTTGTTATGATTTTTAGCATTTTTTTGTAATTTTAAAGTGATTGGGCTTACTTTGTTGCTGTAAACTGTAGTTGGGGGTGATTTTTGATAGCCGAAGTAATTTAGGTGGGTTTGGCATAGTTTGCTATGGTTAGTAGCATTTTTTTGTAATTTAAAAGTGATTGGGTTTAGTTTGTTGTGGTAAGGGTTAGTTGGTGATGATTTAGAGTAGCCGAAGTAATTTAGGTGAGTCTGGCATAGTTTGTTATGATTTGTACACCTTTTTTTGTAATTTTAAGATGATATGGTTTGGTTTGTTGTGGTAAGGGATAGTTGGGGGTGATTTACGGTAGCCGAAGTAATTTAGGTGATTCTGGTATAGTTTGTTATGATTTTTAGCATTTTTTTGTAATTTTAAAGTGATTGGGCTTAGTTTGTTGCTGTAAAGTGTAGTTGGGGTTGATTTTTGATAGCCGAAGTAATTTAGGTGAGTTTGCCATAGTTTGCTATGGTTAGTAGCATTCTTTTGTAATTTAAAATTGGTTGGGTTTAGTTTGTTGTGGTAAGGGTTAGTTGGTGATGATTTAGAGTAGCCGAAGTAATTTAGGTGAGTCTGGCATAGTTTGTTATGATTTGTACACCTTTTTTTGTAATTTTAAGATGATATGGTTTGGTTTGTTGTGGTAAGGGATAGTTGGGGGTGATTTACGGTAGCCGAAGTAATTTAGGTGATTCTGGTATAGTTTGTTATGATTTTTAGCATTTTTTTGTAATTTTAAAGTGATTGGGCTTAGTTTGTTGCTGTAAAGTGTAGTTGGGGGTGATTTTTAATAGCCGAAGTAATTTAGGTGAGTTTGGCATAGTTTGCTATGGTTAGTAGCATTTTTTTGTAATTAAAAGTGATTGGGTTTAGTTTGTTGTGGTAAGGGTTATTTGGTGATGATTTAGAGTAGCCGAAGTAATTTAGGTGAGTCTGGCATAGTTTGTTATAATTTGTACACCTTTTTTTGTAATTTTAAGATGATATGGTTTGGTTTGTTGTGGTAAGGGATAGTTGGGGGTGATTTACGGTAGCCGAAGAAATTTAGGTGATTCTGGTATAGTTAGTTATGACTTGTAGCATTTTTTTGTAATTTTAAAGTGATTGGGCTTACTTTGTTGCTGTAAAGTGTAGTTGGGGGTGATTTTTGATAGCCGAAGTAATTTAGGTGAGTTTGGCATAGTTTGCTATGGTTAGTAGCATTTTTTTGTAATTAAAAGTGATTGGGTTTAGTTTGTTGTGGTAAGGGTTATTTGGTGATGATTTAGAGTAGCCGAAGTAATTTAGGTGAGTCTGGCATAGTTTGTTATAATTTGTACACCTTTTTTTGTAATTTTAAGATGCTATGGTTTGGTTTGTTGTGGTAAGGGATAGTTGGGGGTGATTTACGGTAGCCGAAGTAATTTAGGTGATTCTGGTATAGTTTGTTATGATTTTTAGCATTTTTTTGTAATTTTAAAGTGATTGGGCTTAGTTTGTTGCTGTAAAGTGTAGTTGGGGTTGATTTTTTATAGCCGAAGTAATTTAGGTGAGTTTGGCATAGTTTGCTATGGTTAGTAGCATTTTTTTGTAATTTAAAATTGATTGGGTTTAGTTTGTTGTGGTAAGGGTTAGTTGGTGATGATTTAGAGTAGCCGAAGTAATTTAGGTGAGTCTGGCATAGTTTGTTATGATTTGTACACCTTTTTTTGTAATTTTAAGATTATATGGTTTGGTTTGTTGTGGTAAGGGATAGTTGGGGGTGATTTACCGTAGCCGAAGTAATTTAGGTGATTCTGGTATAGTTTGTTATGATTTTTAGCATTTTTTTGTAATTTTAAAGTGATTGGGCTTAGTTTGTTGCTGTAAAGTGTAGGTGGGGGTGATTTTTAGTAGCCGAAGTAATTTAGGTGAGTTTGGCATAGTTTGATATGGTTACTAGCATTTTTTTGTAATTTAAAAGTGATTGGGTTTAGTTTGTTGTGGTAAGGGATAGTTGGGGCTGATTTACGGTAGCCGAAGTAATTTAGGTGATTCTGGTATAGTTTGTTATGATTTTTAGCATTTTTTTGTAATTTTAAAGTGATTGGGCTTAGTTTGTTGCTGTAAAGTGTTGTTGGGGGCGATTTTTGATAGCTGAAATAATTTAGGTGAGTTTGGCATAGCTTGCTATGGTTAGTAGCATTTTTTAGTAATTTAAAAGTGATTGGGTTTAGTTTGTTGTGGTAAGAGTTAGTTGGTGATGATTTAGAGTAGCCGAAGTAATTAAGGTGAGTCTGGCATAGTTTGTTATGATTTGTACACCTTTTTTTGTAATTTTAAGATGATATGGTTTGGTTTGTTGTGGTAAGGGATAGTTGGGGGTGATTTACGGTAGCCGAAGAAATTTAGGTGATTCTGGTATAGTTAGTTATGATTTGTAGCATTTTTTTGTAATTTTAAAGTGATTGGGCTTACTTTGTTGCTGTAAAGTGTAGTTGGGGGTGATTTTTGATAGCCGAAGTAATTTAGTTGAGTTTGGCATAGTTTGCTATGGTTAGTAGCTTTTTTTTGTAATTTAAAAGTGATTGGGTTTAGTTTGTTGTGGTAAGGGTTAGTTGGTGATGATTTAGAGTAGCCGAATTAATTTAGGTGAGTCTGGCATAGTTTGTTATGATTTGTACACCTTTTTTTGTAATTTTAAGATGATATGGTTTGGTTTGTTGTGGTAAGGGATAGTTGGGGGTGATTTACGGTAGCCGAAGTAATTTAGGTGATTCTGGTATAGTTTGTTATGATTTTTAGCATTTTTTTGTAATTTTAAAGTGCTTGGGCTTAGTTTGTTGCTGTAAAGTGTAGTTGGGGGTGATTTTTGATAGCCGAAGTAATTTAGGTGAGTTTGGCATAGTTTGCTATGGTTAGTAGCATCTTTTTGTAATTTAAAAATGATTGGGTTTAGTTTGTTGTGGTAAGGGTTAGTTGGTGATGATTTAGAGTAGCCGAAGTAATTTAGGTGAGTTCTGGCATAGTTTGTTATGATTTGTACACCTTTTTTTGTAATTTTAAGATGATATGGTTTGGTTTGTTGTGGTAAGGGATAGTTGGGGGTGATTTACGGTAGCCGAAGTAATTTAGGTGATTCTGGTATAGTTTGTTATGATTTTTAGCATTTTTTTGTAATTTTAAAGTGATTGGGCTTAGTTTGTTGCTGTAAAGTGTAGTTGGGGTTGATTTTTAATAGCCGAAGTAATTTAGGTGAGTTTGGCATAGTTTGCTATGGTTAGTAGCATTTTTTTGTAATTTAAAAGTGATTGGGTTTAGTTTGTTGTGGTAAGGGTTAGTTGGTGATGATTTAGAGTAGCCGATGTAATTTAGGTGAGTCTGGCATAGTTTGTTATGATTTGTACACCTTTTTTTGTAATTTTAAGATGATATGGTTTGGTTTGTTGTGGTAAGGGATAGTTGGGGGTGATTTACGGTAGCCGAAGTAATTTAGGTGATTCTGGTATAGTTTATTATAATTTTTAGCATTTTTTTGTAATTTTAAAGTGATTGGGCTTAGTTTGTTGCTGTAAAGTGTAGTTGGGGGCGATTTTTGATAGCCGAAGTAATTTAGGTGAGTTTGGCATAGTTTGCTATGGTTAGTAGCATTTTTTTGTAATTTAAAATTGATTGGGTTTAGTTTGTTGTGGTAAGTGTTAGTTGGTGATGATTTAGAGTAGCCGAAGTAATTTAGGTGAGTGTGGCATAGTTTGTTATGATTTGTACACCTTTTTTTGTAATTTTAAGATGATATGGTTTGGTTTGTTGTGGTAAGGGATAGTTGGGGGTGATTTACGGTAGCCGAAGAAATTTAGGTGATTCTGGTATAGTTAGTTATGATTTGTAGCATTTTTTTGTAATTTTAAAGTGATTGGGCTTATTTTGTTGCTGTAAAGTGTAGTTGGGGGTGATTTTTGATAGCCGAAGTAATTTAGGTGAGTTTGGCATAGTTTGCTATGGTTGGTAGCATTTTTTTGTAATTAAAATAGATTGGGTTTAGTTTGTTGTGGTAAGGGTTATTTGGTGATGATTTAGAATAGCCGAAGTAATTTAGGTGAGTCTGGCATAGTTTGTTATGATTTGTACACCTTTTTTTGTAATTTTAAGATGATATGGTTTGGTTTGTTGTGGTAAGGGATAGTTGGGGGTGATTTACGGTAGCCGAAGTAATTTAGGTGATTCTGGTATAGTTTGTTATGATTTTTAGCATTTTTTTGTAATTTTAAAGTGATTGGGCTTAGTTTGTTTCTGTAAAGTGTAGTTGGGGTTGATTTTTGATAGCCGAAGTAATTTAGGTGAGTTTGGCATAGTTTGCTATGGTTAGTAGCATTCTTTTGTAATTTAAAATTGATTGGGTTTAGTTTGTTGTGGTAAGGGTTAGTTGGTGATGATTTAGAGTAGCCGAAGTAATTTAGGTGAGTCTGGCATAGTTTGTTATGATTTGTACACCTTTTTTTATAATTTTAAGATGATATGGTTTGGTTTGTTGTGGTAAGGGATAGCTGGGGGTGATTTACGGTAGCCGAAGTAATTTAGGTGATTCTGGTATAGTTTGTTATGATTTTTAGCATTTTTTTGTAATTTTAAAGTGATTGGGCTTAGTTTGTTGCTGTAAAATGTAGGTGGGGGTGATTTTTAATAGCCAAAGTAATTTAGGCGAGTTTGACATAGTTTGCTATGGTTACTAGCATTTTTTTGTAATTTAAAAGTGATTGGGTTTAGTTTGTTGTGGTAAGGGATAGTTGGGGCTGATTTACGGTAGCCGAAGTAATTTAGGTGATTCTGGTATAGTTTGTTATGATTTTTAGCATTTTTTTGTAATTTTAAAGTGATTGGGCTTAGTTTGTTGCTGTAAAGTGTAGTTGGGGGCGATTTTTGAGAGCCGAAGTAATTTAGGTGAGTTTGGCATAGTTTGCTATGGTTAGTAGCATTTTTTTGTAATTTAAAAGTGATTGGGTTTAGTTTGTTGTGGTAAGGGTTAGTTGGTGATGATTTAGAGTAGCCGAAGTAATTTAGGTGAGTCTGGCATAGTTTGTTATGATTTGTACACCTTTTTTTGTAATTTTAAGATGATATGGTTTGGTTTGTTGTGGTAAGGGATAGTTGGGGGTGATTTACGGTAGCCGAAGAAATTTAGGTGATTCTGGTATAGTTAGTTATGACTTGTAGCATTTTTTTGTAATTTTAAAGTGATTGGGCTTACTTTGTTGCTGTAAAGTGTAGTTGGGGGTGATTTTTGATAGCCGAAGTAATTTAGGTGAGTTTGGCATAGTTTGCTATGGTTAGTAGCATTTTTTTGTAATTAAAAGTGATTGGGTTTAGTTTGTTGTGGTAAGGGTTATTTGGTGATGATTTAGAGTAGCCGAAGTAATTTAGGTGAGTCTGGCATAGTTTGTTATAATTTGTACACCTTTTTTTGTAATTTTAAGATACTATGGTTTGGTTTGTTGTGGTAAGGGATAGTTGGGGGTGATTTACGGTAGCCGAAGTAATTTAGGTGATTCTGGTATAGTTTGTTATGATTTTTGGCATTTTTTTGTAATTTTAAAGTGATTGGGCATAGTTTGTTGCTGTAAAGTGTAGTTGGGGTTGATTTTTTATAGCCGAAGTAATTTAGGTGAGTTTGGCATAGTTTGCTATGGTTAGTGGCATTTTTTTGTAATTTAAAATTGATTGGGTTTAGTTTGTTGTGGTAAGGGTTAGTTGGTGATGATTTAGAGTAGCCGAAGTAGTTTAGGTGAGTCTGGCATAGTTTGTTATGATTTGTACACCTTTTTTTGTAATTTTAAGATTATATGGTTTGGTTTGTTGTGGTAAGGGATAGTTGGGGGTGATTTACCGTAGCCGAAGTAATTTAGGTGATTCTGGTATAGTTTGTTATGATTTTTAGCATTTTTTTGTAATTTTAAAGTGATTGGGCTTAGTTTGTTGCTGTAAAGTGTAGGTGGGGGTGATTTTTAGTAGCCGAAGTAATTTAGGCGAGTTTGGCATAGTTTGATATGGTTACTAGCATTTTTTTGTAATTTAAAAGTGATTGGGTTTAGTTTGTTGTGGTAAGGGATAGTTGGGGCTGATTTACGGTAGCCGAAGTAATTTAGGTGATTCTGGTATAGTTTGTTATGATTTTTAGCATTTTTTTGTAATTTTAAAGTGATTGGGCTTAGTTTGTTGCTGTAAAGTGTTGTTGGGGGCGATTTTTGATAGCTGAAGTAATTTAGGTGAGTATGGCATAGCTTGCTATGGTTAGTAGCATTTTTTAGTAATTTAAAAGTGATTGGGTTTAGTTTGTTGTGGTAAGAGTTAGTTGGTGATGATTTAGAGTAGCCGAAGTAATTAAGGTGAGTCTGGCATAGTTTGTTATGATTTGTACACCTTTTTTTGTAATTTTAAGATGATATGGTTTGTTTTGTTGTGGTAAGGGATAGTTGGGGGTGATTTATGGTAGCCGAAGAAATTTAGGTGATTCTGGTATAGTTTGTTATGATTTTTAGCATTTTTTTGTAATTTTAAAGTGATTGGGCTTAGTTTGTTGCAGTAAAGTGTAGGTGATGGTGATTTTTAATAGCCGAAGTAATTTAGGTGAGTTTGGCATAGTTTGCTATGGTTAGTAGCATCTTTTTGTAATTTAAAAGTGATTGGGTTTAGTTTGTTGTGGTAAGGGTTATTTGGTGATGATTTAGAGTAGCCGAAGTAATTTAGGTGAGTCTGGCATAGTTTGTTATGATTTGTACACCTTTTTTTGTAATTTTAAGATGATATAATTTGGTTTGTTGTGGTAAGGGATAGTTGGGGGTGATTTACGGTAGCCGAAGTAATTTAGATGATTCTGGTATAGTTTGTTATGATTTTTAGCATTTTTTTGTAATTTTAAAGTGCTTGGGCTTAGTTTGTTGCTATAAAGTGTAGTTGGGGGTGATTTTTGATAGCCGAAGTAATTTAGGTGAGTTTGGCATAGTTTGCTATGGTTAGTAGCATCTTTTTGTAATTTAAAAATGATTGGGTTTAGTTTGTTGTGGTAAGGGTTAGTTGGTGATGATTTAGAGTAGCCGAAGTAATTTAGGTGAGTTCTGGCATAGTTTGTTATGATTTGTACACCTTTTTTTGTAATTTTAAGATGATATGGTTTGGTTTGTTGTGGTAAGGGATAGTTGGGGGTGATTTACGGTAGCCGAAGTAATTTAGGTGATTCTGGTATAGTTTGTTATGATTTTTAGCATTTTTTTGTAATTTTAAAGTGATTGGGCTTAGTTTGTTGCTGTAAAGTGTAGTTGGGGTTGATTTTTAATAGCCGAAGTAATTTAGGTGAGTTTGGCATAGTTTGCTATGGTTAGTAGCATTTTTTTGTAATTTAAAAGTGATTGGGTTTAGTTTGTTGTGGTAAGGGTTAGTTGGTGATGATTTAGAGTAGCCGAAGTAATTTAGGTGAGTCTGGCATAGTTTGTTATGATTTGTACACCTTTTTTTGTAATTTTAAGATGATATGGTTTGGTTTGTTGTGGTAAGGGATAGTTGGGGGTGATTTACGATAGCCGTAGTAATTTAGGTGATTCTGGTATAGTTTGTTATGATTTTTAGCAATTTTTTGTAATTTTAAAGTGATTGGGCTTAGTTTGTTGCTATAAAGTGTAGTTGGGGGTGATTTTTGATAGCCGAAGTAATTTAGGTAAGTTTGGCATAGTTTGCTGTGATTAGTAGCATTTTTTTGTAATTTAAAAGTGATTGGGTTTAGTTTGTTGTGGTAAGGGTTAGTTGGTGACGATTTAGAGTAGCCGAAGTAATTTAGGTGAGTTTGGCATAGTTTGCTATGGTTAGTAGCATTTTTTTGTAATTTAAAAGTGATTGGGTTTAGTTTGTTGTGGTAAGGGTTAGTTGGTGATGATTTAGAGTAGCAGAAGTAATTTAGGTGAGTCTGGCATAGTTTGTTATGATTTGTACACCTTTTTTTGTAATTTTAAGATGATATGGTTTGGTTTGTTGTGGTAAGGGATAGTTGGGGGTAATTTACGGTAGCCGAAGTAATTTAGGTGATTCTGGTATAGTTTGTTATGATTTTTAGCATTTTTTTGTAATTTTAAAGTGATTGGGCTTAGTTTGTTGCAGTAAAGTGTAGGTGGGGGTGATTTTTAATAGCCGAAGTAATTTAGGTGAATTTGGCATAGTTTGCTATGGTTACTAGCATTTTTTTGTAATTTAAAAGTGATTGGGTTTAGTTTGTTGTGGTAAGGGTTATTTGGTGATGATTTAGAGTAGCCGAAGTAATTTAGGTGAGTCTGGCATAGTTTGTTATGATTTGTACACCTTTTTTTGTAATTTTAAGATGATATGGTTTGGTTTGTTGTGGTAAGGGAGAGTTGGGGGTGATTTACGATAGCCGAAGTAATTTAGGTGATTCTGGTATAGTTTGTTATGATTTTTAGCATTTTTTTGTAATTTTAAAGTGATTGGGCTTAGTTTGTTGCTGTAAAGTGTAATTGAGGGTGATTTTTGATAGCCGAAGTATTTTAGGTGAGTTTGGCATAGTTTGCAATGGTTAGTAGCATTTTTTTGTAATTTAAAAGTGATTGGGTTTAGTTTGTTGTGGTAAGGGTTAGTTGGTGATGATTTAGAGTAGTCGAAGTAATTTAGGTGAGTCTGGCATAGTTTGTTATGATTTGTACACCTTTTTTTGTAATTTTAAGATGATATGGTTTGGTTTGTTGTGGTAAGGGATAGTTGGGGGTAATTTACGGTAGCCGAAATAATTTAGGTGATTCTGGTATAGTTTGTTATGATTTTTAGCATTTTTTTGTAATTTTAAAGTGATTGGGCTTAGTTTGATGCTGTAAACTGTAGTTGGGGGTGATTTTTGATAACCGAAGTAATTTAGGTGGGTTTGGCATAGTTTGCTATGGTTAGTAGCATTTTTTTGTAATTTAAAAGTGATTGGGTTTAGTTTGTTGTGGTAAGGGTTAGTTGGTGATGATTAAGAGTAGCCGAATTAATTTAGGTGAGTCTGGCATAGTTTGTTATGATTTGTACACCTTTTTTTGTAATTTTAAGATGATATGGTTTGGTTTGTTGTGGTAAGGGATAGTTGGGGGTGATTTACGGTAGCCGAAGTAATTTAGGTGATTCTGGTATAGTTTGTTATGTTTTTTAGCATTTTTTTGTAATTTTAAAGTGATTGGGCTTAGTTTATTGCTATAAAGTGTAGTTGGGGGCGATTTTTGATAGCCGAAGTAATTTAGGTGAGTTTGGCATAGTTTGCTATGGTTAGTAGCATTTTTTTGTAATTTAAAAGTGATTGGGTTTAGTTTGTTGTGGTAAGGGTTAGTTGGTGATGATTTAGAGTAGCAGAAGTAATTTAGGTGAGTCTGGCATAGTTTGTTATGATTTGTACACCTTTTTTTGTAATTTTAAGATGATATGGTTTGGTTTGTTGTGGTAAGGGATAGTTGGGGGTGATTTACGATAGCCGAAGTAATTTAGGTGATTCTGGTAGAGTTTGTTATGATTTTTAGCATTTTTTTGTAATTTTAAAGTGATTGGGCTTAGTTTGTTGCTGTAAAGTGTAATTGAGGGTGATTTTTGATAGCCGAAGTAATTTAGGTGAGTTTGGCATAGTTTGCAATGGTTAGTAGCATTTTTTTGTAATTTAAAAGTGATTGGGTTTAGTTTGTTGTGGTAAGGGTTAGTTGGTGATGATTTAGAGTAGTCGAAGTAATTTAGGTGAGTCTGGCATAGTTTGTTATGATTTGTACACCTTTTTTTGTAATTTTAAGATGATATGGTTTGGTTTGTTGTGGTAAGGGATAGTTGGGGGTAATTTACGGTAGCCGAAATAATTTAGGTGATTCTGGTATAGTTTGTTATGATTTTTAGCATTTTTTTGTAATTTTAAAGTGATTGGGCTTAGTTTGATGCTATAAACTGTAGTTGGGGGTGATTTTTGATAGCCGAAGTAATTTAGGTGGGTTTGGCATAGTTTGCTATGGTTAGTAGCATTTTTTTGTAATTTAAAAGTGATTGGGTTTAGTTTGTTGTTGTAAGGGTTAGTTGGTGATGATTAAGAGTAGCCGAATTAATTTAGGTGAGTCTGGCATAGTTTGTTATGATTTGTACACCTTTTTTTGTAATTTTAAGATGATATGGTTTGGTTTGTTGTGGTAAGGGATAGTTGGGGGTGATTTACGGTAGCCGAAGTAATTTAGGTGATTCTGGTATAGTTTGTTATGTTTTTTAGCATTTTTTTGTAATTTTAAAGTGATTGGGCTTAGTTTATTGCTGTAAAGTGTAGTTGGGGGCGATTTTTGATAGCCGAAGTAATTTAGGTGAGTTTGGCATAGTTTGCTATGGTTAGTAGCATTTTTTTGTAATTTAAAAGTGATTGGGTTTAGTTTGTTGTGGTAAGGGTTATTTGGTGATGATTTAGAGTAGCCGAAGTAATTTAGGTGAGTCTGGCATAGTTTGTTATGATTTGTACACCTTTTTTTGTAATTTTAAGATGATATGGTTTGGTTTGTTGTGGTAAGGGATAGTTGGGGGTGATTTACGGTAGCCGAAGTAATTTAGGTGATTCTGGTTTAGTTTGTTATGATTTTTAGCATTTTTTTGTAATTTTAAAGTGATTGGGCTTAGTTTGTTGCTGTAAAGTGTAGTTGGGGGTGATTTTTAATAGCCGAAGTAATTTAGGTGAGTTTGGCATAGTTTGCTATGGTTACTAGCATTTTTTTGTAATTTAAAAGTGATTGGGTTTAGTTTGTTGCTGTAAAGTGTTGTTGGGGGCGATTTTTGATAGCTGAAGTAATTTAGGTGAGTTTGGCATAGTTTGCTATGGTTAGTAGCATTTTTTTGTAATTAAAAGTGATTGGGTTTAGTTTGTTGTGGTAAGGGTTATTTGGTGATGATTTAGAGTAGCCGAAGTAATTTAGGTGAGTCTGGCATAGTTTGTTATGATTTGTACACCTTTTTTTGTAATTTTAAGATGATATGGTTTGGTTTGTTGTGGTAAGGGATAGTTGGGGGTGATTTACGGTAGCCGAAGAAATTTAGGTGATTCTGGTATAGTTAGTTATGATTTGTAGCATTTTTTTGTAATTTTAAAGTGATTGGGCTTACTTTGTTGCTGTAAAGTGTAGTTGGGGGTGATTTTTGATAGCCGAAGTAATTTAGGTGAGTTTGGCATAGTTTGCTATGGTTAGTAGCATTTTTTTGTAATTAAAAGTGATTGGGTTTAGTTTGTTGTGGTAAGGGTTATTTGGTGATGATTTAGAGTAGCCGAAGTAATTTAGGTGAGTCTGGCATAGTTTGTTATGATTTGTACACCTTTTTTTGTAATTTTAAGATGCTATGGTTTGGTTTGTTGTGGTAAGGGATAGTTGGGGGTGATTTACGGTAGCCGAAGTAATTTAGGTGATTCTGGTATAGTTTGTTATGATTTTTAGCATTTTTTTGTAATTATAAAGTGATTGGGCTTAGTTTGTTGCTGTAAAGTGTAGGTGGGGGTGATTTTTAATAGCCGAAGTAATTTAGGTGAGTTTGGCATAGTTTTCTATGGTTACTAGCATTTTTTTGTAATTTAAAAGTGATTGGGTTTAGTTTGTTGTGGTAAGGGTTATTTGGTGATGATTTAGAGTAGCCGAAGTAATTTAGGTGAGTCTGGCATAGTTTGTTATGATTTGTACACCTTTTTTTGTAATTTTAAGATGATATGGTTTGGTTTGTTGTGGTAAGGGATAGTTGGGGGTGATTTACGGTAGCCGAAGTAATTTAGGTGATTCTGGTATAGTTTTTTATGATTTTTAGCATTTTTTTGTAATTTTAAAGTGCTTGGGCTTATTTTGTTGCTGTAAAGTGTAGTTGGGGGTGATTTTTGATAGCCGAAGTAATTTAGGTGAGTTTGGCATAGTTTGCTATGGTTAGTAGCATCTTTTTGTAATTTAAAAATGATTGGGTTTGGTTTGTTGTGGTAAGGGTTAGTTGGTGATGATTTAGAGTAGCCGAAGTAATTTAGGTGAGTTCTGGCATAGTTTGTTATGATTTGTACACCTTTTTTTGTAATTTTAAGATGATATGGTTTGGTTTGTTGTGGTAAGGGATAGTTGGGGGTGATTTACGGTAGCCGAAGTAATTTAGGTGATTCTGGTATAGTTTGTTATGATTTTTAGCAATTTTTTGGAATTTTAAAGTAATTGGGCTTAGTTTGTTGCTGTAAAGTGTAGTTGGGGGTGATTTTTGATAGCCGAAGTAATTTAGGTGAGTTTGGTATAGTTTGCTATGGTTAGTAGCATTTTTTTGTAATTTAAAAGTGATTGGGTTTAGTTTGTTGTGGTAGTGGTTAGTTGGTGATGATTTAGAGTAGCCGAAGTAATTTAGGTGAGTCTGGCATAGTTTGTTATGATTTGTACATTTTTTTTGTAATTTTAAGATGATATGGTTTGGTTTGTTGTGGTAAGGGATAGTTGGGGGTGATTTACGTTAGCCGAAGTAATTTAGGTGATTCTGGTATAGTTTGTTATGATTTTTAACATTTTTTTGTATTTTTATAGTGATTGGGTTTCGTTTGTTGCTGTAAAGTGTAATTGGGGGTGATTTTTGATAGCCGAAGTAATTTAGGTTAATTTGGCATAGTTTGCTATGATTAGTAGCATTTTTTTGTAATTTAAAAGTGACTGGGTTTAGTTTGTTGTGTTAAGGGTTAGTTGGTGATGATTTAGAGTAGCCGAAGTAATTTAAGTGAGTCTGGCATAGTTTGTTATGATTTGTATACCTTTTTTGTAATTTTAAGATGATATGGTTTGGTTTGTTGTGGTAAGGGATAGTTGGGGGTGATTTACGGTAGCCGAAGTAATTTAGGTGATTCTGGTATAGTTTGTTATGATTTTTAGCATTTTTTTGTAATTTTAAAGTGATTGGGCTTAGTTTGTTGCTGTAAAGTGTAGTTGGGTGTGATTTTTGATAGCCGAAGTAATTTAGGTGAGTTTGGCGTAGTCTGCTATGGTTAATAGCATTTTTATGTAATTTAAAAGTGATTGGGTTTAGTTTGTTGTGGTAAGGGTTAGTTGGTGATGATTTAGAGTAGCCGAAGTAATTTAGGTGAGTCTGGCATAGTTTGTTATGATTTGTACACCTTTTTTTGTAATTTTAAGATGATATGGTTTGGTTTGTTGTGGTAAGGGATAGTTAGGGGTGATTTACGGTAGCCGAAGTAATTTAGGTGATTCTGGTATGGTTTGTTATGATTTTTAGCATTTTTTTGTAAATTTAAAGTGATTGGGCTTAGTTTGTTGCTGTAAAGTGTAGTTGGGGGTGATCTTTGATAGCTGAAGTAATTTAGGTGAGTTTGGCATAGTTTGCTATGGTTAGTAGCATTTTTTTGTAATTTAAATGTGATTGGGTTTAGTTTGTTGTGGTAAGGGTTAGTTGGTGATGATTTAGAGTAGCCGAAGTAATTTAGGTGAGTCTGGCATAGTTTGTTATGATTTGTACACCTTTTTTTGTAATTTTAAGATGATATGGTTTGGTTTGTTGTGGTAAGGGATAGTTGGGGGTGATTTACGGTAGCCGAAGTAATTTAGGTGATTTTGGTATAGTTTGTTATAATTTTTAGCATTTTTTTGTAATTTTAAAGTGATTGGGCTTAGTTTGTTGCTGTAAAGTGTTGTTGGGGGTGATTTTTGATAGCCGAAGTAATTTAGGTGAGTTTGGCATAGTTTGCTATGGTTAGTAGCATTTTTTTGTAATTTAAAAGTGATTGGGTTTAGTTTGTTGTGGTAAGGGTTAGTTGGCGATGATTTAGAGTAGCCGAAGTAATTTAGGTGAGTCTGGCATGGTTTGTTATGATTTGTACACCTTTTTTTGTAATTTTAAGATGATATGGTTTGGTTTGTTGTGGTAAGGGATAGTTGGGGGTGATATACGGTAGCCAAAGTAATTTAGGTGATTCTGGTATAGTTTGTTATGATTTTTAGCATTTTTTTGTAATTTTAAAGTGATTGGGCTTATTTTGTTGCTGTAAAGTGTAGTTGGGGTTGATTTTTGATATCCGAAGTAATTTAGGTGAGTTTGGCATAGTTTGCTATGGTTAGTAGCATTTTTTTGTAATTTAAAAGTGATTGGGTTTAGTTTGTTGTGGTAAGGGTTAGTTGGTGATGATTTAGAGTAGCCGAAGTAATTTAGGTGAGTCTGGCATAGTTTGTTATGATTTGTACACCTTTTTTTGTAATTTTAAGATGATATGGTTTGGTTTGTTGTGGTAAGGGATAGTAGGGGGTGATTTACGATAGCCGAAGTAATTTAGGTGATTCTGGTATAGTTTGTTATGATTTTTAGAAATTTTTTGTAATTTTAAAGTGATTGGGCTTAGTTTGTTGCTATAAAGTGTAGTTGGGGGTGATTTTTGATAGCCGAAGTAATTTAGGTAAGTTTGGCATAGTTTGCTATGATTAGTTGCATTTTTTTGTAATTTAAAAGTGATTGGGTTTAGTTTGTTGTGGTAAGGGTTAGTTGGTGATGATTTAGAGTAGCCGAAGTAATTTAGGTGAGTTTGGCATAGTTTGCAATGGTTAGTAGCATTTTTTTGTAATTTAAAAGTGATTGGGTTTAGGTTGTTGTGGTAAGGGTTAGTTGGTGATGATTTAGAGTAGCCGAAGTAATTTAGGTGATTCTGGTATAGTTTGTTATGATTTTTAGCATTTTTTTGTAATTTTAAAGTGATTGGGCTTAGTTTGTTGCTGTAAAGTGTAGTTGGGGGTGATTTTTGATAGCCGAAGTAATTTAGGTGAGTTTGGAATAGTTTACTATGGTTAGTAGCATTTTTTTGTAATTTAAAAGTGATTGGGTTTAGTTTGTTGTGGTAAGGGTTAGTTGGTGATGATTTAGAGTAGCAGAAGTAATTTAGGTGAGTCTGGCATAGTTTGTTATGATTTGTACACCTTTTTTTGTAATTTTAAGATGATATGGTTTGGTTTGTTGTGGTAAGGGATAGTTGGGGGTGATTTACGATAGCCTAAGTAATTTAGGTGATTCTGGTATAGTTTGTTATGATTTTTAGCTTTTTTTGTAATTTTAAAGTGATTGGGCTCAGTTTGCTGCTGTAAAGTGTAATTGAGGGTGATTTTTGATAGCCGAAGTAATTTAGGTGAGTTTGGCATAGTTTGCAATGGTTAGTAGCATTTTTTTGTAATTTAAAAGTGATTGGGTTTAGTTTGTTGTGGTAAGGGTTAGTTGGTGATGATTTAGAGTAGCCGAAGTAATTTAGGTGAGTCTGGCATAGTTTGTTATGATTTGTACACCTTTTTTGTAATTTTAAGATAATATGGTTTGGTTTGTTGTGGTAAGGGATAGTTAGGGGTGATTTACGGTAGCCGAAGTAATTTAGGTGATTCTGGTATAGTTTGTTATGATTTTTAACATTTTTTTGTATTTTTAAAGTGATTGGGCTTCGTTTGTTGCTGTAAAGTGTAATTGGGGGTGATTTTTGATAGCCGAAGTAATTTAGGTTAATTTGGCATAGTTTGCTATGATTAGTAGCATTTTTTTGTAATTTAAAAGTGATTGGGTTTAGTTTGTTGTGGTAAGGGTTAGTTGGTGATGATTTAGAGTAGCCGAAGTAATTTAGGTGAGTCTGGCATAGTTTGTTATGATTTGTACACCTTTTTTGTAATTTTAAGATGATATGGTTTGGTTTGTTGTGGTAAGGGATAGTTGGGGGTGATTTACGGTAGCCAAAGTAATTTAGGTGATTCTGGTATAGTTAGTTATGATTTTTAGCATTTTTTTGTAATTTTAAAGTGATTGGGCTTAGTTTGTTGCTGTAAAGTGTAGTTGGGGGTGATTTTTGATAGCCGACGTAATTTAGGTGAGTTTGGCATAGTTTGCTATGGTTAGTAGCATTTTTTTGTAATTTAAAAGTGATTGGGTTTAGTTTGTTGTGGTAAGGGTTAGTTGGTGATGATTTAGAGTAGCCGAATTAATTTAGGTGAGTCTGGCATAGTTTGTTATGATTTGTACACCTTTTTTTGTAATTTTAAGATGATATGGTTTGGTTTGTTGTGGTAAGGGATAGTTGGGGGTGATTTACGGTAGCCGAAGTAATTTAGGTGATTCTGGTATAGTTTGTTATGTTTTTTAGCATTTTTTTGTAATTTTAAAGTGATTGGGCTTAGTTTATTGCTGTAAAGTGTAGTTGGGGGCGATTTTTGATAGCCGAAGTAATTTAGGTGAGTTTGGCATAGTTTGCTATGGTTAGTAGCATTTTTTTGTAATTTAAAAGTGATTGGGTTTAGTTTGTTGTGGTAAGGGTTATTTGGTGATGATTTAGAGTAGCCGAAGTAATTTAGGTGAGTCTGGCATAGTTTGTTATGATTTGTACACCTTTTTTTGTAATTTTAAGATGATATGGTTTGGTTTGTTGTGGTAAGGGATAGTTGGGGGTGATTTACGGTAGCCGAAGTAATTTAGGTGATTCTGGTTTAGTTTGTTATGATTTTTAGCATTTTTTTGTAATTTTAAAGTGATTGGGCTTAGTTTGTTGCTGTAAAGTGTAGTTGGGGGTGATTTTTAATAGCCGAAGTAATTTAGGTGAGTTTGGCATAGTTTGCTATGGTTACTAGCATTTTTTTGTAATTTAAAAGTGATTGGGTTTAGTTTGTTGCTGTAAAGTGTTGTTGGGGGCGATTTTTGATAGCTGAAGTAATTTAGGTGAGTTTGGCATAGTTTGCTATGGTTAGTAGCATTTTTTTGTAATTAAAAGTGATTGGGTTTAGTTTGTTGTGGTAAGGGTAATTTGGTGATGATTTAGAGTAGCCGAAGTAATTTAGGTGAGTCTGGCATAGTTTGTTATGATTTGTACACCTTTTTTTGTAATTTTAAGATGATATGGTTTGGTTTGTTGTGGTAAGGGATAGTTGGGGGTGATTTACGGTAGCCGAAGAAATTTAGGTGATTCTGGTATAGTTAGTTATGATTTGTAGCATTTTTTTGTAATTTTAAAGTGATTGGGCTTACTTTGTTGCTGTAAAGTGTAGTTGGGGGTGATTTTTGATAGCCGAAGTAATTTAGGTGAGTTTGGCATAGTTTGCTATGGTTAGTAGCATTTTTTTGTAATTAAAAGTGATTGGGTTTAGTTTGTTGTGGTAAGGGTTATTTGGTGATGATTTAGAGTAGCCGAAGTAATTTAGGTGAGTCTGGCATAGTTTGTTATGATTTGTACACCTTTTTTTGTAATTTTAAGATGCTATGGTTTGGTTTGTTGTGGTAAGGGATAGTTGGGGGTGATTTACGGTAGCCGAAGTAATTTAGGTGATTCTGGTATAGTTTGTTATGATTTTTAGCATTTTTTTGTAATTTTAAAGTGATTGGGCTTAGTTTGTTGCTGTAAAGTGAAGGTGGGGGTGATTTTTAATAGCCGAAGTAATTTAGGTGAGTTTGGCTTAGTTTGCTATGGTTAGTAGCATTTTTTTGTAATTTAAAAGTGATTGGGTTTAGTTTGTTGTGGTAAGGGTTAGTTGGTGATGATTTAGAGTAGCCGAAGTAATTTAGGTGAGTCTGGCATAGTTTGTTATGATTTGTACACATTTTTTTGTAATTTTAAGATGATATGGTTTGGTTTGTTGTGGTAAGGGATAGTTGGGGGTGATTTACGATAGCCGAAGTAATTTAGGTGATTCTGGTATAGTTTGTTATGATTTTTAGAAATTTTTTGTAATTTTAAAGTGATTGGGCTTAGTTTGTTGCTATAAAGTGTAGTTGGGGGTGATTTTTGATAGCCGAAGTAATTTAGGTAAGTTTGGCATAGTTTGCTATGATTAGTAGCATTTTTTTGTAATTTAAAAGTGATTGGGTTTAGTTTGTTGTGGTAAGGGTTAGTTGGTGATGATTTAGAGTAGCCGAAGTAATTTAGGTGAGTTTGGCATAGTTTGCAATGGTTAGTAGCATTTTTTTGTAATTTAAAAGTGATTGGGTTTAGGTTGTTGTGGTAAGGGTTAGTTGGTGATGATTTAGAGTAGCCGAAGTAATTTAGGTGATTCTGGTATAGTTTGTTATGATTTTTAGCATTTTTTTGTAATTTTAAAGTGATTGGGCTTAGTTTGTTGCTGTAAAGTGTAGTTGGGGGTGATTTTTGATAGCCGAAGTAATTTAGGTGAGTTTGGAATAGTTTGCTATGGCTAGTAGCATTTTTTTGTAATTTAAAAGTGATTGGGTTTAGTTTGTTGTGGTAAGGGTTAGTTGGTGATGATTTAGAGTAGCAGAAGTAATTTAGGTGAGTCTGGCATAGTTTGTTATGATTTGTACACCTTTTTTTGTAATTTTAAAATGATATGGTTTGGTTTGTTGTGGTAAGGGATAGTTGGGGGTGATTTACGATAGCCGAAGTAATTTAGGTGATTCTGGTATAGTTTGTTATGATTTGTACACCTTTTTTTGTAATTTTAAGATGATATGGTTTGGTTTGTTGTGGTAAGGGATAGTTGGGGGTGATTTACGGTAGCCGAAGAAATTTAGGTGATTCTGGTATAGTTAGTTATGATTTGTAGCATTTTTTTGTAATTTTAAAGTGATTGGGCTTACTTTGTTGCTGTAAAGTGTAGTTGGGGGTGATTTTTGATAGCCGAAGTAATTTAGGTGAGTTTGGCATAGTTTGCTATGGTTAGTAGCATTTTTTTGTAATTAAAAGTGATTGGGTTTAGTTTGTTGTGGTAAGGGTTATTTGGTGATGATTTAGAGTAGCCGAAGTAATTTAGGTGAGTCTGGCATAGTTTGTTATGATTTGTACACCTTTTTTTGTAATTTTAAGATGCTATGGTTTGGTTTGTTGTGGTAAGGGATAGTTGGGGGTGATTTACGGTAGCCGAAGTAATTTAGGTGATTCTGGTATAGTTTGTTATGATTTTTAGCATTTTTTTGTAATTTTAAAGTGATTGGGCTTAGTTTGTTGCTGTAAAGTGAAGGTGGGGGTGATTTTTAATAGCCGAAGTAATTTAGGTGAGTTTGGCATAGTTTGCTATGGTTAGTAGCATTTTTTTGTAATTTAAAAGTGATTGGGTTTAGTTTGTTGTGGTAAGGGTTAGTTGGTGATGATTTAGAGTAGCCGAAGTAATTTAGGTGAGTCTGGCATAGTTTGTTATGATTTGTACACCTTTTTTTGTAATTTTAAGATGATATGGTTTGGTTTGTTGTGGTAAGGGATAGTTGGGGGTGATTTACGATAGCCGAAGTAATTTAGGTGATTCTGGTATAGTTTGTTATGATTTTTAGAAATTTTTTGTAATTTTAAAGTGATTGGGCTTAGTTTGTTGCTATAAAGTGTAGTTGGGGGTGATTTTTGATAGCCGAAGTAATTTAGGTAAGTTTGGCATAGTTTGCTATGATTAGTAGCATTTTTTTGTAATTTAAAAGTGATTGGGTTTAGTTTGTTGTGGTAAGGGTTAGTTGGTGATGATTTAGAGTAGCCGAAGTAATTTAGGTGAGTTTGGCATAGTTTGCAATGGTTAGTAGCATTTTTTTGTAATTTAAAAGTGATTGGGTTTAGGTTGTTGTGGTAAGGGTTAGTTGGTGATGATTTAGAGTAGCCGAAGTAATTTAGGTGATTCTGGTATAGTTTGTTATGATTTTTAGCATTTTTTTGTAATTTTAAAGTGATTGGGCTTAGTTTGTTGCTGTAAAGTGTAGTTGGGGGTGATTTTTGATAGCCGAAGTAATTTAGGTGAGTTTGGAATAGTTTGCTATGGCTAGTAGCATTTTTTTGTAATTTAAAAGTGATTGGGTTTAGTTTGTTGTGGTAAGGGTTAGTTGGTGATGATTTAGAGTAGCAGAAGTAATTTAGGTGAGTCTGGCATAGTTTGTTATGATTTGTACACCTTTTTTTGTAATTTTAAAATGATATGGTTTGGTTTGTTGTGGTAAGGGATAGTTGGGGGTGATTTACGATAGCCGAAGTAATTTAGGTGATTCTGGTATAGTTTGTTATGATTTTTAGCTTTTTTTGTAATTTTAAAGTGATTGGGCTCAGTTTGTTGCTGTAAAGTGTAATTGAGGGTGATTTTTGATAGCCGAAGTAATTTAGGTGAGTTTGGCATAGTTTGCAATGGTTAGTAGCATTTTTTTGTAATTTAAAAGTGATTGGGTTTAGTTTGTTGTGGTAAGGGTTAGTTGGTGATGATTTAGAGTAGCCGAAGTAATTTAGGTGAGTCTGGCATAGTTTGTTATGATTTGTACACCTTTTTTGTAATTTTAAGATGATATGGTTTGGTTTGTTGTGGTAAGGGATAGTTAGGGGTGATTTACGGTAGCCGAAGTAATTTAGGTGATTCTGGTATAGTTTGTTATGATTTTTAACATTTTTTTGTATTTTTAAAGTGATTAGGCTTCGTTTGTTGCTGTAAAGTGTAATTGGGGGTGATTTTTGATAGCCGAAGTAATTTAGGTTAATTTGGCATAGTTTGCCATGGTTAGTAGAATTTTTTTGTAATTTAAAAGTGATTGGGTTTAGTTTGTTGTGGTAAGGGTTTGTTGGTGATGATTTAGAGTAGCCGAAGTAATTTAGGTGATTCTGGTAGAGTTTGTTATGATTTATAGCATTTTTTTGTAATTTTAAAGTGATTGGGCTTAGTTTGTTGCTGTACAGTGTAGTTGGGGGTGATTTTTGATAGCCGAAGTAATTTAGGTGAGTTTGGCGTAGTTTGCTATGGTTAGTAGCATTTTTTTGTAATTTAAAAGTGATTGGGTTTAGTTTGTTGTGGTAAGGGTTATTTGGTGATGATTTTGAGTAGCCGAAGTAATTTAGGTGAGTCTGGCATAGTTTGTTATGATTTGTGCACCTTTTTTTGTAATTTTAAGATGATATGGTTTGGTTTGTTGTGGTAAGGGATAGTTGGGGGTGATTTACGGTAGCCGAAGTAATTTAGATGATTCTGGTATAGTTTGTTATGATTTTTAGCATTTTTTTGTAATTTTAAATTGATTGGGCTTAGTTTGTTGCTGTAAAGTGTGGTTGGGGTGATTTTTGATAGCCGAAGTAATTTAAGTGAGTTTGGCATAGTTTGCTATGGTTAGTAGAATTTTTTTGTAATTTAAAAGTGATTGGGTTTAGTTTGTTGTGGTAAGGGTTTGTTGGTGATGATTTAGAGTAGCCGAAGTAATTTAGGTGAGTCTGGCATAGTTTGTTATGATTGGTACACCTTTTTTTGTAATTTTAAAATGATATAGTTTGGTTTGTTTTGGTAAGGGATAGTTGGAGGTGATTTACGGTAGCCGAAGTAATTTAGGTGATTCTGGTATAGTTTGTTATGATTTTAAGCATTTTTTTGTAATTTTAAAGTGATTGGGCTTAATTTGTTGCTGTAAAGTGTAGTTGGGGGTGATTTTTGATAGCCGAAGTAATTTAGGTGAGTTTGGCATAGTTTTCTATGTTTAGTAGCATTTTTTTGTAATTTAAAAGTGATTGGGTTTAGTTTGTTGTGGTAAGGGTTAGTTGGTGATGATTTAGAGTAGCCGAAGTAATTTAGGTGAGTCTGGCATAGTTTGTTATGATTTGTACACCTTTTTTTGTAATTTTAAGATGATATGGTTTGGTTTGTTGTGGTAAGGGATATTTGGTGATTGGGTTTAGTTTGTTGTGGTAAGGGTTAGTTGCTGATGATTTAGAGTAGCCGAAGTAATTTAGGTGATTCTGGTATAGTTTGTGATGATTTTTAGCATTTTTTTGTAATTTTAAAGTGATTGGGCTTAGTTTGTTGCTGTACAGTGTAGTTGGGGGTGATTTTTGATAGCCGAAGTAATTTAGGTGAGTTTGGCGTAGTTTGCTATGGTTAGTAGCATTTTTTTGTAATTTAAAAGTGATTGGGTTTAGTTTGTTGTGGTAAGGGTTAGTTGGTGATGATTTAGAGTAGCCGAAGTAATTTAGGAGTCTGGCATAGTTTGTTATGATTTGTACACCTTTTTTTGTAATTTTAAGATAATATGGTTTGGTTTGTTGTGGTAAGGGATAGTTGGGGGTGATTTACGGTAGCCGAAGTAATTTAGGTGATTCTGGAATAGTTTGTTATGATTTTTAGCATTTTTTTGTAATTTTAAATTGATTGGGCTTAGTTTGTTGCTGTAAAGTGTAGTTGGGGTGATTTTTGATAGCCGAAGTAATTTAAGTGAGTTTGGCATAGTTTGCTATGGTTAGTAGATTTTTTTTGTAATTTAAAAGTGATTGGGTTTAGTTTGTTGTGGTAAGGGTTTGTTGGTGATGATTTAGAGTAGCCGAAGTAATTTAGGTGAGTCTGGCATAGTTTGTTATGATTGGTACACCTTTTTTTGTAATTTTAAGATGATATAGTTTGGTTTGTTGTGGTAAGGAATAGTTGGAGGTGATTTACGGTAGCCGAAGTAATTTAGGTGATTCTGGTATAGTTTGTTATGATTTTTAGCATTTTTTTGTAATTTTAAAGTGATTGGGCTTAGTTTGTTGCTGTAAAGTGTAGTTGGGAGTGATTTTTGATAGCCGAAGTAATTTAGGTGAGTTTGGCATAGTTTGCTATGGTTAGTAGCATTTTTTTGTAATTTAAAAGTGATTGGGTTTAGTTTGTTGTGGTAAGGGATAGTTGGAGGTGATTTACGGTAGCCGAAGTAATTTAGGTGATTCTGGTATAGTTTGTTATGATTTTCAGCATTTTTTTGTAATTTTAAATTGATTGGGCTTAGTTTGTTGCAGTAAAGTGTAGTTGGGGTGATTTTTGATAGCCGAAGTAATTTAAGTGAGTTTGGCATAGTTTGCTATGGTTAGTAGAATTTTTTTGTAATTTAAAAGTGATTGGGTTTAGTTTGTTGTGGTAAGGGTTTGTTGGTGATGATTTAGAGTAGCCGAAGTAATTTAGGTGAGTCTGGCATAATTTGTTATGATTGGTACACCTTTTTTTGTAATTTTAAGATGATATAGTTTGGTTTGTTGTGGTAAGGGATAGTTTGAGGTGATTTACGGTAGCCGAAGTAATTTAGGTGATTCTGGTATAGTTTGTTATGATTTTTAGCATTTTTTTGTAATTTTAAAGTGATTGGGCTTAATTTGTTGCTGTAAAGTGTAGTTGGGGGTGATTTTTGATAGCCGAAGTAATTTAGGTGAGTTTGGCATAGTTTGCTATGGTTAGTAGCATTTTTTTGTAATTTAAAAGTGATTGGGTTTAGTTTGTTGTGGTAAGGGTTAGTTGGTGATAATTTAGAGTAGCCGAAGTAATTTAGGTGAGTCTGGCAAAGTTTGTTATGATTTGTACACCTTTTTTTGTAATTTTAAGATGATATGGTATGGTTTGTTGTGGTAAGGGATAGTTGGGGGTGATTACGGTAGCCGAAGTAATTTAGGTGATTCTGGTATAGTTTGTTATGATTTTTAGCATTTTTTTGTAATTTTAAAGTGATTGGGCTTAGTTTGCTGCTGTAAAGTGTAGTTGGGGGTGATTTTTGATAGCCGAAGTAATTTAGGTGAGTTTGGCATAGTTTTCTATGTTTAGTAGCATTTTTTTGTAATTTAAAAGTGATTGGGTTTAGTTTGTTGTGGTAAGGGTTAGTTGGTGATGATTTAGAGTAGCCGAAGTAATTTAGGTGAGTCTGGCATAGTTTGTTATGATTTGTACACCTTTTTTTGTAATTTTAAGATGATATGGTTTGGTTTGTTGTGGTAAGGGATATTTGGTGATTGGGTTTAGTTTGTTGTGGTAAGGGTTAGTTGGTGATGATTTAGAGTAGCCGAAGTAATTTAGGTGATTCTGGTATAGTTTGTTATGATTTTTAGCATTTTTTTGTAATTTTAAAGTGATTGGGCTTAGTTTGTTGCTGTACAGTGTAGTTGGGGGTGATTTTTGATAGCCGAAGTAATTTAGGTGAGTTTGGCGTAGTTTGCTATGGTTAGTAGCATTTTTTTGTAATTTAAAAGTGATTGGGTTTAGTTTGTTGTGGTAAGGGTTAGTTGGTGATGATTTAGAGTAGCCGAAGTAATTTAGGTGAGTCTGGCATAGTTTGTTATGATTTGTACACCTTTTTTTGTAATTTTAAGATGATATGGTTTGGTTTGTTGTGGTAAGGGATAGTTGGAGGTGATTTACGGTAGCCGAAGTAATTTAGGTGATTCTGGTATAGTTTGTTATGATTTTTAGCATTTTTTTGTAATTTTAAAGTGATTGGGCTTAGTTTGTTGCTGTAAAGTGTAGTTGGGGGTGATTTTTGATAGCCGAAGTAATTTAGGTGAGTTTGGCATAGTTTGCTATGGTTAGTAGCATTTTTTTGTAATTTAAAAGTGATTGGGTTTAGTTTGTTGTGGTAAGGGATAGTTGGAGGTGATTTACGGTAGCCGAAGTAATTTAGGTGATTCTGGTATAGTTTGTTATGATTTTCAGCATTTTTTTGTAATTTTAAATTGATTGGGCTTAGTTTGTTGCAGTAAAGTGTAGTTGGGGTGATTTTTGATAGCCGAAGTAATTTAAGTGAGTTTGGCATAGTTTGCTATGGTTAGTAGAATTTTTTTGTAATTTAAAAGTGATTGGGTTTAGTTTGTTGTGGTAAGGGTTTGTTGGTGATGATTTAGAGTAGCCGAAGTAATTTAGGTGAGTCTGGCATAATTTGTTATGATTGGTACACCTTTTTTTGTAATTTTAAGATGATATAGTTTGGTTTGTTGTGGTAAGGGATAGTTGGAGGTGATTTACGGTAGCCGAAGTAATTTAGGTGATTCTGGTATAGTTTGTTATGATTTTTAGCATTTTTTTGTAATTTTAAAGTGATTGGGCTTAGTTTGTTGCTGTAAAGTGTAGTTGGGGGTGATTTTTGATAGCCGAAGTAATTTAGGTGAGTTTGGCATAGTTTGCTATGGTTAGTAGCATTTTTTTGTAATTTAAAAGTGATTGGGTTTAGTTTGTTGTGGTAAGGGATAGTTTGAGGTGATTTACGGTAGCCGAAGTAATTTAGGTGATTCTGGTATAGTTTGTTATGATTTTTAGCATTTTTTTGTAATTTTAAAGTGATTGGGCTTAATTTGTTGCTGTAAAGTGTAGTTGGGGGTGATTTTTGATAGCCGAAGTAATTTTGGTGAGTTTGGCATAGTTTGCTATGGTTAGTAGCATTTTTTTGTAATTTAAAAGTGATTGGGTTTAGTTTGTTGTGGTAAGGGTTAGTTGGTGATGATTTAGAGTAGCCGAAGTAATTTAGGTGAGTCTGGCATAGTTTGTTATGATTTGTACACCTTTTTTTGTAATTTTAAGATGATATGGTATGGTTTGTTGTGGTAAGGGATAGTTGGGGGTGATTACGGTAGCCGAAGTAATTTAGGTGATTCTGGTATAGTTTGTTATGATTTTTAGCATTTTTTTGTAATTTTATAGTGATTGGGCTTAGTTTGCTGCTGTAAAGTGTAGTTGGGGGTGATTTTTGATAGCCGAAGTAATTTAGGTGAGTTTGGCATAGTTTTCTATGTTTAGTAGCATTTTTTTGTAATTTAAAAGTGATTGGGTTTAGTTTGTTGTGGTAAGGGTTAGTTGGTGATGATTTAGAGTAGCCGAAGTAATTTAGGTGAGTCTGGCATAGTTTGTTATGATTTGTACACCTTTTTTTGTAATTTTAAGATGATATGGTTTGGTTTGTTGTGGTAAGGGATATTTGGTGATTGGGTTTAGTTTGTTGTGGTAAGGGTTAGTTGGTGATGATTTAGAGTAGCCGAAGTAATTTAGGTGATTCTGGTATAGTTTGTTATGATTTTTAGCATTTTTTTGTAATTTTAAAGTGATTGGGCTTAGTTTGTTGCTGTACAGTGTAGTTGGGGGTGATTTTTGATAGCCGAAGTAATTTAGGTGAGTTTGGCGTAGTTTGCTATGGTTAGTAGCATTTTTTTGTAATTTAAAAGTGATTGGGTTTAGTTTGTTGTGGTAAGGGTTAGTTGGTGATGATTTAGAGTAGCCGAAGTAATTTAGGTGAGTCTGGCATAATTTGTTATGATTGGTACACCTTTTTTTGTAATTTTAAGATGATATAGTTTGGTTTGTTGTGGTAAGGGATAGTTTGAGGTGATATACGGTAGCCGAAGTAATTTTGTTGATTCTGGTATAGTTTGCTATGATTTTTAGCATTTTTTTGTAATTTTAAAGTGATTGGGCTTAGTTTGTTGCTGTAAAGTGTAGTTGGGGGTGATTTTTGATAGCCGAAGTAATTTAGGTGAGTTTGGCAAGTTTTCTAAGGTTAGTAGCATTTTTTTGTAATTTAAAAGTGATTGGGTTTAGTTTGTTGTGGTAAGGGTTAGTTGGTGATGATTTAGAGTAGCCGAAGTAATTTAGGTGAGTCTGGCATAGTTTGTTATGATTTTTACACCTTTTTTTGTAATTTTAAGATGATATGGTTTGGTTTGTTGTGGTAAGTGATAGTTGGGGGTGATTTACGGTAGCCGAAGTAATTTAGGTGATTGTGGTATAGTTTGTTATGATTTTTAGCATTTTTTGTAATTTTAAAGTGATTGGGCTTAGTTTGTTGCTGTAAAGTGTAGTTGGGGGTGATTTTTGATAGCCGAAGTAATTTAGGTGATTTTGGCAAGTTTGCTATGGTTAGTAGCATTTATTTGTAACTAGCTGAATGTACCCGGCGTTGCCCGGACGTAGATTAAATAAACGCAGTGTTGACTAAAGTGGTGATGTTGACTAATCGACATTATAATACAATTAAACAGGAATCCTCTACTTTTTCAATCACAAAATAAACAAATTTGTTGAAATTAACCTTCGTTGTCAGGACCGGGTACTTCAATATGATTTGGGCAAAGAGGATACCTTGGTTGATATCTGAGATGAAAAATCTTGAATAGACTCTTTAGGCAAAGACGCAGTTGTTCTATAAGCGATTCCAGGAAATCGAAATTAACTTTAGATAATTTTCGGGGAAATCGAAGTTTACAAATTAGCTGATCATGTTATGATAAAATTGAAAACACAATGGAACCATTCCTTTTGCTGCAGTCAACTCACAAACAGAACAGTATGTAGATGATTTTGACTTATCTTCAGAATAAACAAACACTTCAGCATAATTATCTTCTTCTAAACTGCACAAAAATTATTAAAACCTGGCCGCAACTGGTTGGACAATTACAGTGCGAACCTTTTGAGCTCCCTTTCCAGTATTAAAATTTTGGTATGTGGTAAAATGTGGTATTTGGTGGTATTTGTGCATCGCTAGATTTTCAAACTTGTCCATCTTAGTTATAAATGATGTAAAGCAATAATGAACACAATGTATTTACGTAAAATAAATAGTGTAAAACGCGTATCAATGTCAGTAAAGTCTGATCCAACGCTGTAAATTTTGGATTTCAGCCGAGGCAGATTTGGTGAAAAATAAAAACAACATTATCATTAACTGAACGGTCCGGTACGACGATGGTGATTGGGAGCAAATTTGGTTAACGGCAAAATTAACATTCTATATAAAATAAATAAATATTTTGACGGGAATATGGTGGATGTAAAAATCTTATTCGGCTTCTCCGACGAACTCACACTTGTTTACATTAACACAAACTTGTTGAACAATTAAAGTGCGAACCTCTTGTGCTCCCGTTCCAGTATTAAAATATCAATACCAATACCATAGATATTAAAAAAGACAATTTCCATCACCTTTCATAATACGGTGTGGTAATTGTACATCGCTAGATTTTCAAACTTCTCCATCTTAGTTATAAATGATGTAAAGCAATAATGAACACATTGTACGTAAAATAAATAGTGTAAAACGTGTATAAGCACATAATTATTAAGGGTATGAATGTCAGTGATGTCTGGTACATACAACGGTGAAAATTTCGGATTTCAGCCAGGGCAAATTTGGTGAAAAACAAATACACCACTACCATTAACTGAACGTAAAAATTTGCGTACAAATATAAGTGGAGTCCGGTTCGACGCTGGTAATTTTTCGAAAATTGATTGGGGGCAGATTTGGTTAACGCGAGGATCAAATGTTAAATTAAAATACTTTATTTGATAGTGGTAGACGTTCGAACACTGATGCGTCGCTTCATCGAATTTGGCGACTTTGCGAACAGTTTCCGACGCTGGAGCAGCAATTTTCACAATTGTAGTTGTGTTAAAATTAAACACCGCGATCGAGTACTGCTCCACACGCTGAACCAGCAATTCTCGAATTCTAAGAAACGATAAGAAAGGCTTATCCAATGCTTGGAATGTGCGAATTTCTGCATAGATATTGAATAAAACCAAATCGAGCATCGCCTTTTCACGTTTGTGACCTTGCCCTTGACGTGGCAGGCTCAAGCTGCTTCAATAATGTAAAAATCTTATTCGGCATCTCCAATAAACTCACATTTGTTTACATTAACACGCATTCCTTCATGGACTTGTGACGAATTACAAACAAATATTGCAACTTCAAGTGTTCCATTTAATTTCGTTTCTGGGTGCAAGCTCCTTTCTTTTCACTCTAGTCAGTCTGAACTTATTACACAGAGTGATATTTTCAAATCCAGGCGCCCCAAATAATTTTGTCGTTGTTTTCAAAAGTTTCAAGAGAAGGAGAGTTGACAGAGAAGCTAAATTATTCCAAATTATTCCCATTTAGTTCTCTGACAACGTTAAAGACAATGTTGAAATATATAAATACAAAATTTCACACCATAAAAACGAAGTATTTGGGAATTATGTATAAAAAAAGTCGAAGTTATTTATGTTAATTTGGCGTGATTTGCTATGGTTCAAAAAAATGCAAAAATATTAGGTTGATTTGGGGTTGTTTCGGATGATATGGGTTTCTTTGATTGTTTGGAATGGTTATTGATGGTTGGCAGGGTTTAGCTTTGGCGGATTAAACGAAATTTTTGGTAATTATAATGTGATTGGGCTTTGGTTGGCTTGGTAAGAAGTGGTTGGGGTGATTTAGGGGAATTCGAAGTCATTTATGCGAGTTTGGCGTAGTTTGCTTAGAATTCGTAATTTTTTTTTAATTATGGGTTGACCTGGAGTAGTTTTGAATGGTAAGTGTATGACTTTTAGGGATAGTTTGGAATGGTGCGTTATGTTTGGGGTGTTTAACGTATTCAGGTAAATTTTACAAAAATTTTGGTAATTTTAAAATGAAGAATTAAAGTGCGAACCTCTTGAGCTCTATTTCCGGTATTAAAAATGCAATAGGAAAAATAGTAAAAAAGACTATTTCCATCACTTTTCACGGGAATTATACATGGTGGTATTTGTTCTCCGCTTACTATTAGATTTTCAAACTGCTCCATCTTAGTTATAAATAATGCAGAACCATTAATGAACGCAATGTACGTAAAATAAATAGTGTAAATCGTGTATAAGAACACAATACTTAAGCGTATGATGTCAGTGAAAATTTCGGATTTTGGCCGGAGCAGGTTTGGTGAAGAACAAATACACCACTATCATTAACTGAACGTAAAAATTAGCGTACGATAATAAGTGAAGTCCGGTCCGACGCTGGAAATTTTTCGAAAATCGATTGGGGAGAGTTGTGGTTAACGGCAAGAACAAATCGGGAATATCGGGAATAAAATAATTTATTTAATAGCGATAGAACTTCGAATACCGATGCGTCGCCTCGACCTTGGCGACGTTGAATACCAGCGTTCCAGACGCTGAAGCCTAGTGCCTAGTGCGTATAAAAACAATTTGGATAACAAAAGAGATTAATTTGTATGTACCAAATAATACTCGCACAGGTGTACTCGTATGGCCCGTCATAATTTTCACGAAATGAATTTAAGAAATTAACATTCTAAAGTAAATAAATATTTTGACGGGAATGTTAAAAATCTTATTCGGCCTTTCCGACAAACTAACACTTGTTTACATTAACATGCATTCCTTCATGGACCTGTGACGAATTACAAACGAATACTGAAATTTCAAGTGTTCCACGTCAGTCTGAACTTATTACACAGTGATATTTTCACATTCAGGCGCCCTAAATTATTTTGCCGTTGATTTCAAAAGTTTCCCTGGAAGGAGAGTATTCAGCAAGGGGCTCGTCAGGGGTGGCAGAGTTGGCAGTGCCACTCCAAATATAAATTTACTATCGAACACAACAATAGTTCTGTAATTCAATTGCAGAATTTCGAAATTTTCAGATATTTTCACGAAAATCTAGGGTTTACACCGCGTTTATACCGCTTTAAAGTTAAAAACCATAGAGCTGTTTATACAAATTCACGCATGTTGAGAAGGTAGGGCTTGCCCCGTCAGCGTGTTGCAATTCAGAAATACGTTTATGTTTGCATCTCAACTGGAACAAATAATTATTGGAAAGTGGAAGAAAATCAAAATTGGTATTAGCAAATTTAGTATTCAGAATAACGTCTATTAGTCGAAACAATATGTTTTATGTGCAGATATTTATTAATATTTTATGATTTAATACGATAAGGCATTTATAAATGACACAACCAAATGGAAGATTTTGATTGAAAATGATTATTAATTTATGGTAACCGATTTAGGATAGCCGAAGTAATTTGGGTGAGTTTGGCATAGTTTGCTATGGTTTGTATCATTTTTTGTAATTTTAAAGTGATTTGGCTTAGTTTGTGGAGGTAAGGGGTAGTTGGGGGTGATTTATGGTAGCCGAAGTAATTTGGGTGAGTTTGGCATAGTTTGCTATGGTTTGTATCATTTTTTGTAATTTTAAAGTGATTTAGCTTAGTTTGGGGTGGTAAGGGTTAGTTGGGGATGATTTATGGTAGCCCAAGTAATTTGGGTGATTTTGGCATAGTTTGCTATGGTTTGTATCATTTTTTGTAATTTTAAAGTGATTGGGCTTAGTTTGGGGCGGTAAGGGGTAGTTGGGGGTGATTTATAATAGCCGAAGTAATTTGGGTGAGTTTGGCATAGTTTGCTATGGTTTGTATCATTTTTTCTAATTTTAAAGTGATTGGGCTTAGTTTGGGGCGGTAAGGGGTAGTTGGGGGTGATTTATAATAGCCGAAGTAATTTGGGTGAGTTTGGCATAGTTTGCTATGGTTTGTGGCATTTTTTGTAATTTTAAAGTGATTGGGCTTAGTTTGGGGCGGTAAGGGGTAGTTGGGGGTGATTTATGGTAGCCGAAGTAATTTGGGTAAGTTTGGCATAGTTTGCTATGGTTTGTGGCATTTTTTGTAATTTTAAAGTGATTTGGATAAGTTTGTGGTGGTAAGGGGTAGTTGGGGGTGATTTATGGTAGCCGAAGTAATTTGGGTGATTTTGGCATAGTTTGCTATGGTTTGTATCATTTTTTGTAATTTTAAAGTGAGTGGGCTTAGTTTGGGGCGGTAAGGGGTAGTTGGGGGTGATTTATAATAGCCGAAGTAATTTGGGTGAGTTTGGCATAGTTTGCTATGGTTTGTGGCATTTTTTGTAATTTTAAAGTGATTGGGCTTAGTTTGGGGTGGTAAGGGGTAGTTGGGGGTGATTTAGGATAGCCGAAGTAATTTGGGTGAGTTTGGCATAGTTTGCTATGGTTTGTAGCATTTTTTGTAATTTTAAAGTGATTGGGCTTAGTTTGTGGTGGTAAGGGGTAGTTGGGGGTGATTTATGGTAGCCGTAGTAATTTGGGTGATTTTGGCATAGTTTGCTATGGTTTGTATCATTTTTTGTAATTTTAAAGTGAGTGGGCTTAGTTTGGGGCGGTAAGGGGTAGTTGGGGGTGATTTATAATAGCCGAAGTAATTTGGGTGAGTTTGGCATAGTTTGCTATGGTTTGTGTCATTTTTTGTAATTTTAAAGTGATTGGGCTTAGTTTGAGGTGGTAAGGGGTAGTTGGGGGTGATTTATGATAGCCGAAGTAATTTGGGTGAGTTTGGCATAGTTTGCTATGGTTTGTAGCATTTTTTGTAATTTTAAAGTGATTTGGTTTAGTTTGGGGTGGTAAGGGGTAGTTGGGGGTTGATTTATGGTAACCGAAGTAATTTGGTTGAGTTTGGCATAGTTTAGTATGATTTGTAACATTTTTTGTAATTTTAAAGTGATTGCGCTTAGTTTGGGGTGATAAGGGGTAGTTGGGGGTGATTTATGGTAGCCGAAGTAATTTGGGTGAGTTTGGCATAGTTTGCTATGGTTTGTGGCATTTTTTGTAATTTTAAAGTGATTGGGCTTAGTTTGGGGTGGTAAGGGGTAGTTGGGGGTGATTTATGATAGCCGAAGTAATTTGGGTGAGTTTGGCATAGGTTTGCTATTGTTTGTAGCATTTTTTCTAATTTTAAAGTGATTGGGCTTAGTTTGGGGTGGTAAGGGGTAGTTGGGGGTGAATTTTGGTAGCCGAAATAATGTGTGTGAGTGTGAGAATAGTCTGCTATGGTTTGTGTCATTTTGTTTTATTTTAAAGTGATTGGAGTTACTTGGGGTTGCTAAGGGGTGGTAAGGGATGATTTAAGATAACGGATCTAATTTGTCAGTTTGGCGTAGTTCGGGAATTTTTTGGGGTTGATTTGGTAAAGTTTGCAATGGTAAGAGATATTTGAGGATTTTTAATGTAGGCGGATTAAATTTGGAGTGGTTTGGTAATTTTTAAATGAGTCACGGATCGGGGACATTATAATTGAAATCAAAATTATAATTGAAATATCTGCGCCTCGCTAGGTACGGCAAAAGTATGATCAGGAACGCAGAAAGTGAAAGTGCTTTTAATGTAAACCGGTCGCCCGACGTCGAAGTTGTTTTGGCTAGACACGTGCTTCTAAAAAAAACCCGGTCTCCGCGAGCCGATCATTTTTTGCTTATTTTAACCGGTTTTTATTCGGTTTTTATTTAAATACAAAGGAACCGGACCGAATTTTGCAAAATCTCCTTATTAGCGTTCATTCTCGGCCCTTGATAGACCCGTGTCTAAAATTTCAAGTCTCCAGCCCTCCCGGTTTGGGCTGTAGGTTGTCGGTGAATCAGTGAATGTGTAGATGTGTAGATGTGTAGATGAGTGTGTCAGTGAGGACACTTCGCTTTATATATATAGATTAAAAAGTGATTGGGTTTACTTTGTTGTGGTAAGGGTTAGTTGGTGATGATTTAGAGTAACCGAAGTAATTTAGGTGAGTCTGGCATAGTTTGTTATGATTTGTACACCTTTTTTTGTAATTTTAAGATGATATGGTTTGGTTTGTTGTGGTAAGGGATAGTTGGGGGTGATTTACGGTAACCGAAGTAATTTAGGTGATTCTGGTATAGTTTGTTATGATTTTTAGCATTTTTTTGTAATTTTAAAGTGATTGGGCTTAGTTTGTTGCTGTAAAGTGTAGTTGGGGGTGATTTTTGATAGCCGAAGTGATTTAGGTGAATTTGGCATAGTTTGCTTTGGTTAGTAGCATTTTTTTGTAATTTAAAAGTGATTGGGTTTAGTTTGTTGTGGTAAGTGTGAGTTGGTGATGATTTAGAGTAGCCGAAGTAATTTAGGTGAGTCTGGCATAGTTTGTTATGATTTTTACACCTTTTTTTGTAATTTTAAGATGATATGGTTTGGTTTGTTGTGGTAAGGGATATTTTGGGGTGATTTACGGTAGCCGAAGTAATTTTGTTGATTCTGGTATAGTTTGCTATGATTTTTAGCATTTTTTTGTAATTTTAAAGTGATTGGGCTTAGTTTGTTGCTGTAAAGTGTAGTTGGGGGTGATTTTTGATAGCCGAAGTAATTTAGGTGAGTTTGGCAAGTTTGCTATGGTTAGTAGCATTTTTTTGTAATTTAAAAGTGATTGGGTTTAGTTTGTTGTGGTAAGGGTTAGTTGGTGATGATATAGAGTAACCGAAGTAATTTAGGTGAGTCTGGCATAGTTTGTTATGATTTGTACACCTTTTTTTGTAATTTTAAGATGATATGGTTTGGTTTGTTGTGGTAAGGGATAGTTGGGGGTGATTTACGGTAGCCGAAGTAATTTAGGTGATTCTGGTATAGTTTGTTATGATTTTTAGCATTTTTTTGTAATTTTAAAGTGATTGGGCTTAGTTTGTTGCTGTAAAGTGTAGTTGGGGGTGATTTTTGAAAGCCGAAGTAATTTAGGTGAGTTTGGCATTGTTTGCTATGGTTAGTAGCATTTTTTTGTAATTTAAAAGTGATTGGGTTTAGTTTGTTGTGGTAAGGGTTAGTTGGTGATGATTTAGAGTAGCCGAAGTAATTTAGGTGAGTCTGGCATAGTTTGTTATGATTTTTACACCTTTTTTTGTAATTTTAAGATGATATGGTTTGGTTTGTTGTGGTAAGGGATATTTTGGGGTGATTTACGGTAGCCGAAGTAATTTTGTTGATTCTGGTATAGTTTGCTATGATTTTTAGCATTTTTTTGTAATTTTAAAGTGATTGGGCTTAGTTTGTTGCTGTAAAGTGTAGTTGGGGGTGATTTTTGATAGCCGAAGTAATTTAGGTGAGTTTGGCAAGTTTGCTATGGTTAGTAGCATTTTTTTGTAATTTAAAAGTGATTGGGTTTAGTTTGTTGTGGTAAGGGTTAGTTGGTGATGATATAGAGTAACCGAAGTAATTTAGGTGAGTCTGGCATAGTTTGTTATGATTTGTACACCTTTTTTTGTAATTTTAAGATGATATGGTTTGGTTTGTTGTGGTAAGGGATAGTTGGGGGTGATTTACGGTAGCCGAAGTAATTTAGGTGATTCTGGTATAGTTTGTTATGATTTTTAGCATTTTTTTGTAATTTTAAAGTGATTGGGCTTAGTTTGTTGCTGTAAAGTGTAGTTGGGGGTGATTTTTGAAAGCCGAAGTAATTTAGGTGAGTTTGGCATTGTTTGCTATGGTTAGTAGCATTTTTTTGTAATTTAAAAGTGATTGGGTTTAGTTTGTTGTGGTAAGGGTTAGTTGGTGATGATTTAGAGTAGCCGAAGTAATTTAGGTGAGTCTGGCATAGTTTGTTATGATTTGTACACCTTTTTTTGTAATATTAAGATGATATGGTTTGGTTTGTTGTGGTAATGGATAATTGGGGGTGATTTACGGTAGCCGAAGTAATTTAGGTGATTCTGGTATAGTTTGCTATGATTTTTAGCATTTTTTTGTAATTTTAAAGTGATTTGGCTTAGTTTGTTGCTGTAAAGTGTAGTTGGGAGTGATTTTTGATAGCCGAAGTAATTTAGGTGAGTTTGGCATAGTTTGCTATGGTTAGTAGCATTTTTTTGTAATTTAAAAGTGATTGGGTTTAGTTTGTTGTGGTAAGGGTTAGTTGGTGATGATTTAGAGTAGCCGAAGTAATTTAGGTGAGTCTGGCATAGTTTGTTATAATTTGTACACATTTTTTTGTAATTTTAAGATGATATGGTTTGGTTTGTTGTGGTAAGGGATATTTGGGGGTGATTTACGGTAGCCGAAGTAATTTAGGTGATTCTGGTATAGTTTGTTATGATTTTTAGCATATTTTTGTAATTTTAAAGTGATTGGGTTTAGTTTGTTGCTGTAAAGTGTAGTTGGGGGTGATTTTTGATAGCCGAAGTAATTTAGGTGAGTTTGGAATAGTTGGCTATGGTTAGTAGCATTTTTTTGTAATTTAAAAGTGATTGGGTTTAGTTTGTTGTGGTAAGAGTTAGTTGGTGATGATTTAGAGTAGCCGAAGTAAGTTAGGTGAGTCTGGCATAGTTTGTTATGATTTTTAGCATTTTTTTGTAATTTTAAAGTGATTGGGCTTAGTTTGTTGCTGCAAAGTGTAGCTGGGGTTGATTTTTGATAGCCGAAGTAATTTAGGTAAGTTTGGCATAGTTTGCTATGGTTAGTAGCATTTTTTTGTAATTTAAAAGTTATTGGGTTTAGTTTGTTGTGGTAAGGGTTAGTTGGTGATGATTTAGAGTAGCCGAAGTAATTTAGGTGTGTCTGGCATAGTTTGTTATGATTTGTACACCTTTTTTTGTAATTTTAATATGATATGGTTTGGTTTGTTGTGGTAAGGGATAGTTGGGGGTAATTTACGGTAGCCGAAGTAATTTAGGTGATTCTGGTATAGATTGTTAGGATTTTTAGCATTTTTTTGTAATTTCAAAGTGATTGGGCTTAGTTTGTTGCTGTAAAGTGTAGTTGGGGGTGATTTTTGATAGCCGAAGTAATTTAGGTGAGTTTGGCATAGTTTGCCAATGGTTAGTAGCATTGGTTAGTAGCATTTTTTTGTAATTTAAAAGTGATTGGGTTTAGTTTGTTGTGGTAAGGGTTAGTTGGTGATGATTTAGAGTAGCCGAAGTAATTTAGGTGAGTCTGGCATAGTTTGTTATGATTTGTACACCTTTTTTTGTAATTTTAAGATGATATGGTTTGGTTTGTTGTGGTAAGGGATATTTGGTGATTGGGTTTAGTTTGTTGTGGTAAGGGTTTGTTGGTGATGGTTTAGAGTAGCCGAAGTAATTTAGGTGAGTCTAGCATAGTTTGTTATGATTTTTACACCTTTTTTTGTAATTTTAAGATGATATGGTTTGGTTTGTTGTGGTAAGGGATAGTTGGGGGTGATTTACGTTAGCCGAAGTAATTTAGGTGATTCTGGTATAGTTTGTTATGATTTTTAGCATTTTTTTGTAATTTTAAAGTGATTGGGCTTAGTTTGTTGCTGTAAAGTGTAGTTGGGGGTGATTTTTGATAGCCGAGGTGATTTAGGTGAATTTGGCATAGTTCGCTTTGGTTAGTAGCATTTTTTTGTAATTTAAAAGTGATTGGGTTTAGTTTGTTGTGGTAAGTGTTAGCTGGTGATGATTTAGAGTAGCCGAAGTAATTTAGGTGAGTCTGGCATAGTTTGTTATGATTTTTACACCTTTTTTTGTAATTTTAAGATGATATGGTTTGGTTTGTTGTGGTAAGGGATAGTTGGGGGTGATTTAAGGTAGCCGAAGTAATTTTGTTGATTCTGGTATAGTTTGCTATGATTTTTAGCATTTTTTTGTAATTTTAAAGTGATTGGGCTTAGTTTGTTGCTGTAAAGTGTAGTTGGGGGTGATTTTTGATAGCCGAAGTAATTTAGGTGAGTTTGGCAAGTTGCTATGGTTAGTAGCATTTTTTTGTAATTTAAAAGTGATTGGGTTTAGTTTGTTGTGGTAAGGGTTAGTTGGTGATGATATAGAGTAACCGAAGTAATTTAGGTGAGTCTGGCATAGTTTGTTATGATTTGTACACCTTTTTTTGTAATTTTAAGATGATATGGTTTGGTTTGTTGTGGTAAGGGATAGTTGGGGGTGATTTACGGTAGCCGAAGTAATTTAGGTGATTCTGGTATAGTTTGTTATGATTTTTAGCATTTTTTTGTAATTTTAAAGTGATTGGGCTTAGTTTGTTGCTGTAAAGTGTAGTTGGGAGTGATTTTTGGTAGCCGAAGTAATTTAGGTGAGTTTGGCATAGTTTGCTATGGTTAGTAGCATTTTTTTGTAATTTAAAAGTTATTGGGTTTAGTTTGTTGTGGTAAGGGTTAGTTGGTGATGATTTAGAGTAGCCGAAGTAATTTAGGTGTGTCTGGAATAGTTTGTTATGATTTGTACACCTTTTTTTGTAATTTTAAGATGATATGGCTTGGTTTGTTGTGGTAAGGGATATTTGGGGGTGATTTACGTTAGCCGAAGTAATTTAGGTGATTCTGGTATAGCTTGTTATGATTTTTAGCATTTTTTTGTAATTTTAAAGTGATTGGGCTTAGTTTGTTGCTGTACAGTGTAGTTGGGGGTGATTTTTGATAGCCGAAGTAATTTAGGTGAGTTTGGCATAGTTTGCTATGGTTAGTAGCATTTTTTTGTAATTTAAAAGTGATTGGGTTTAGTTTGTTGTGGTAAGGGTTAGTTGGTGATGATTTAGAGTAGCCGAAGTAATTTAGGTGAGTCTGGCATAATTTGTTATGATTTGTACACTTTTTTTGTAATATTAAGATGATATGGTTTGGTTTGTTGTGGTAAGGGATAGTTGGGGGTGATTTACGGTAGCCGAAGTAATTTAGGTGAGTTTGGCATAGTTTGCTATGGTTACTAGCATTTTTTTGTAATTTAAAAGTGATTGGGTTTAGGTTGTTGTGGTAAGGGTTAGTTGGTGATGATTTAGAGTAGCCGAAGTAATTTAGGTGAGTCTGGCATAGTTTGTTATGATTTGTACACCTTTTTTTGTAATTTAAAGATGATATGGTTTGGTTTGTTGTGGTAAGGGATATTTGGGGGTGATTTACGGTAGCCGAAGTAATTTAGGTGATTCTGGTATAGATTGTTATGATTTTTAGCATTTTTTTGTAATTTCAAAGTGATTGGGCTTAGTTTGTTGCTGTAAAGTGTAGTTGGGGGTGATTTTTGATAGCCGAAGTAATTTAGGTGAGTTTGGCATAGTTTGCCAACGGTTAGTAGCATTGGTTAGTAGCATTTTTTTGTAATTTAAAAGTGATTGGGTTTAGTTTGTTGTGGTAAGGGTTAGTTGGTGATGATTTAGAGTAGCCGAAGTAATTTAGGTGAGTCTGGCATAGTTTGTTATGATTTGTACACCTTTTTTTGTAATTTTAAGATGATATGGTTTGGTTTGTTGTGGTAAGGGATATTTGGTGATTGGGTTTAGTTTGTTGTGGTAAGGGTTAGTTGGTGATGATTTAGAGTAGCCGAAGTAATTTAGGTGAGTCTGGCATAGTTTGTTATGATTTGTACACCTTTTTTTGTAATATTAAGATGATATGGTTTGGTTTGTTGTGGTAAGGGATAATTGGGGGTGATTTACGGTAGCCGAAGTAATTTAGGTGATTCTGGTATAGTTTGTTATGATTTTTAGCATTTTTTTGTAATTTTAAAGTGATTGGGCTTAGTTTGTTGCTGTAAAGTGTAGTTGGGAGTGATTTTTGATAGCCGAAGTAATTTAGGTGAGTTTGGCATAGTTTGCTATGGTTAGTAGCATTTTTTTGTAATTTAAAAGTTATTGGGTTTAGTTTGTTGTGGTAAGGGTTAGTTGGTAATGATTTAGAGTAGCCGAAGTAATTTAGGTGTGTCTGGAATAGTTTGTTATGATTTGTACACCTTTTTTTGTAATTTTAAGATGATATGGTTTGGTTTGTTGTGGTAAGGGATAGTTGGGGTAATTTACGGTAGCCGAAGTAATTTAGGTGATTCTGGTATAGATTGTTATGATTTTTAGCATTTTTTTGTAATTTCAAAGTGATTGGGCTTAGTTTGTTGCTGTAAAGTGTAGTTGGGGGTGATTTTTGATAGCCGAAGTAATTTAGGTGAGTTTGGCATAGTTTGCCAATAGTTAGTAGCATTGGTTAGTAGCATTTTTTTGTAATTTAAAAGTGATTGGGTTTAGTTTGTAGTGGTAAGGGTTAGTTGGTGATGATTTAGAGTAGCCGAAGTAATTTAGGTGAGTCTGGCATAGTTTGTTATGATTTGTACACCTTTTTTTGTAATTTTAAGATGATATGGTTTGATTTGTTGTGGTAAGGGATATTTGGTGATTGGGTTTAGTTTGTTGTGGCAAGGGTTAGTTGGTGATGATTTAGAGCAGCCGAAGTAATTTAGGTGAGTCTGGCAGTGTTTGTTATGATTTTTACACCTTTTTTTGTAATTTTAAGATGATATGGTTTGGTTTGTTGTGGTAAGGGATAGTTGGGGGTGATTTACGTTAGCTGAAGTAATTTAGGTGATTCTGGTATAGTTTGTTATGATTTTTGGCATTTTTTGTAATTTTAAAGTGATTGGGCTTAGTTTGTTGCTGTAAAGTGTAGTTGGGGGTGATTTTTGATAGCCGAAGTAATTTAGGTGATTTTGGCAAGTTTGCTATGGTTAGTAGCATTTTTTTGTAATTAAAAAGTGATTGGGTTTACTTTGTTGTGGTAAGGGTTAGTTGGTGATGATTTAGAGTAACCGAAGTAATTTAGGTGAGTCTGGCATAGTTTGTTATGATTTGTACACCTTTTTTTGTAATTTTAAGATGATATGGTTTGGTTTGTTGTGGTAAGGGATAGTTGGGGGTGATTTACGGTAACAGAAGTAATTTAGGTGATTCTGGTGTAGTTTGTTATGATTTTTAGCATTTTTTTGTAATTTTAAAGTGATTGGGCTTAGTTTGTTGCTGTAAAGTGTAGTTGGGGGTGATTTTTGATAGCCGAAGTGATTTAGGTGAATTTGGCATAGTTTGCTTTGGTTAGTAGCATTTTTTTGTAATTTAAAAGTGATTGGGTTTAGTTTGTTGTGGTAAGTGTTAGTTGGTGATAATTTAGAGTAGCCGAAGTAATTTAGGTGAGTCTGGCATAGTTTGTTATAATTTTTACACCTTTTTTTGTAATTTTAAGATGATATGGTTTGGTTTGTTGTGGTAAGGGATAGTTGGGGGTGATTTACGGTAGCCGAAGTAATTTTGTTGATTCTGGTATAGTTTGCTATGATTTTTAGCATTTTTTTGTAATTTTAAAGTGATTGGGCTTAGTTTGTTGCTGTAAAGTGTGGTTGGGGGTGATTTTTGATAGCCGAAGTAATTTAGGTGAGTTTGGCAAGTTGCTATGGTTAGTAGCATTTTTTTGTAATTTAAAAGTGATTGGGTTTAGTTTGTTGTGGTAAGGGTTAGTTGGTGATGATATAGAGTAACCGAAGTAATTTAGGTGAGTCTGGCATTGTTTGTTATGATTTGTACACCTTTTTTTGTAATTTTAAGATGATATGGTTTGGTTTGTTGTGGTAAGAGATAGTTGGGGGTGATTTACGGTAGCCGAAGTAATTTAGGTGATTCTGGTATAGTTTGCTATGCCTTTTAGCATTTTTTTGTAATTTTAAAGTGATTGGGCTTAGTTTGTTGCTGTAAAGTGTAGTTGGGGGTGATTTTTGATAGCCGAAGTAATTTAGGTGAGTTTGGCATAGTTTGCTATGGTTAGTAGAATTTTTTTGTAATTTAAAAGTGATTGGGTTTAGTTTGTTGTGGTAAGGGTTAGTTGGTGATGATTTAGAGTAGCCGAAGTAATTTAGGTGTGTCTGGCATAGTTTGTTATGATTTGTACACCTTTTTTTGTAATTTTAAGATGATATGGTTTGGTTTGTTGTGGTAAGGGATAGTTGGGGGTGATTTACGGTAGCCGAAATAATTTAGGTGATTCTGGAATAGATTGTTATGATTTTTAGCATTTTTTTGTAATTTTAAAGTGATTGGGCTTAATTTGTTGCTGTAAAATGTAGTTGGGGGTGATTTTTGATAGCCGAAGTATTTTAGGTGAGTTTGGCATAGTTTGCTATGGTTAGTAGCATTTTTTTGTGATTTAAAAGTGATTGGGTTTAGTTTGTTGTGGTAAGGGATAGTTGGTGATGATTAAGAGTAGCCGAAGTAATTTATGTGAGTCTGGCATAGTTTGTTATGATTTGTATACCTTTTTTTGTAATTTTAAGATGATATGGTTTGGTTTGTTGTGGTAAGGGATATTTGGGGGTGATTTACGTTATCCGAAGTAATTTAGGTGATTCTGGTATAGTTTGTTATGATTTTTAGCATTTTTTTGTAATTTTAAAGTGATTGGGCTTAGTTTGTTGCTGTACAGTGTAGTTGGGGGTGATTTTTGATAGCCGAAGTAATTTAGGTGAGTTTGGCATAGTTTGCTATGGTTAGTAGCATTTTTTTGTAATTTAAAAGTGATTGGGTTTAGTTTGTTGTGGTAAGGGTTAGTTGGTGATGATTTAGAGTAGCCGAAGTAATTTAGGTGAGTCTGGCATAATTTGTTATGATTTGTACACCTTTTTTTGTAATATTAAGATTATATGGTTTGGTTTGTTGTGGGAAGGGATAGTTGGGGGTGATTTACGGTAGCCGAAGTAATTTAGGTGAGTTTGGCATAGTTTGCTATGGTTAGTAGCATTTTTTTGTAATTTTAAAATGATTGGGTTTAGGTTGTTGTGGTAAGGGTTAGTTGGTGATGATTTAGAGTAGCCGAAGTAATTTAGGTGATTCTGGTATAGTTTGTTATGATTTTTAGCATTTTTTGTAATTTTAAAGTGATTGGGCTTAGTTTGTTGCTGTACAGTGTAGTTGGGGGTGATTTTTGATAGCCGAAGTAATTTAGGTGAGTTTGGCATAGTTTGCCAATAGTTAGTAGCATTGGTTAGTAGCATTTTTTTGTAATTTAAAAGTGATTGGGTTTAGTTTGTTGTGGTAAGGGTTAGTTGGTGATGATTTAGAGTAGCCGAAGTAATTTAGGTGAGTCTGGCATAGTTTGTTATGATTTGTACACCTTTTTTTGTAATTTTAAGATGATATGGTTTGGTTTGTTGTGGTAAGGGATATTTGGTGATTGGGTTTAGTTTGTTGTGGCAAGGGTTAGTTGGTGATGATTTAGAGCAGCCGAAGTAATTTCGGTGAGTCTGGCATAGTTTGTTATGATTTTTACACCTTTTTTTGTAATTTTAAGATGATATGGTTTGGTTTGTTGTGGTAAGGGATAGTTGGGGGTGATTTACGTTGGCCGAAGTAATTTAGGTGATTCTGGTATAGTTTGTTATGATTTTTAGCATTTTTTGTAATTTTAAAGTGATTGGGTTTAGTTTGTTGCTGTAAAGTGTAGTTGGAGGTGATTTTTGATAGCCGAAGTAATTTAGGTGATTTTGGCAAGTTTGCTATGGTTAGTAGCATTTTTTTGTAATTAAAAAGTGATTGGGTTTACTTTGTTGTGGTAAGGGTTAGTTGGTGATGATTTAGAGTAACCGAAGTAATTTAGGTGAGTCTGGCATAGTTTGTTATGATTTGTACACCTTTTTTTGTAATTTTAAGATGATATGGTTTGGTTTGTTGTGGTAAGGGATAGTTGGGGGTGATTTACGGTAACCGAAGTAATTTAGGTGATTCTGGTATAGTTTGTTATGATTTTTAGCATTTTATTGTAATTTTAAAGTGATTGGGCTTAGTTTGTTGCTGTAAAGTGTAGTTGGGGGTGATTTTTGATAGCCGAAGTGATTTAGGTGAATTTGGCATAGTTTGCTTTGGTTAGTAGCATTTTTTTGTAATTTAAAAGTGATTGGGTTTAGTTTGTTGTGGTAAGTGTTAGTTGGTGATGATTTAGAGTAGCCGAAGTAATTTAGGTGAGTCTGGCATAGTTTGTTATGATTTTTACACCTTTTTTTGTAATTTTAAGATGATATGGTTTGGTTTGTTGTGGTAAGGGATAGTTGGGGGTGATTTACGGTAGCCGAAGTAATTTTGTTGATTCTGGTATAGTTTGCTATGATTTTTAGCATTTTTTTGTAATTTTAAAGGGATTGGGCTTAGTTTGTTGCTGTAAAGTGTAGTTGGGGGTGATTTTTGATAGCCGAAGTAATTTAGGTGAGTTTGGCAAGTTGCTATGGTTAGTAGCATTTTTTTGTAATTTAAAAGTGATTGGGTTTAGTTTGTTGTGGTAAGGGTTAGTTGGTGATGATATAGAGTAACCGAAGTAATTTAGGTGAGTCTGGCATTGTTTGTTATGATTTGTACACCTTTTTTTGTAATTTTAAGATGATATGGTTTGGTTTGTTGTGGTAAGGGATAGTTGGGGGTGATTTACGGTAGCCGAAGTAATTTAGGTGATTCTGGTATAGTTTGCTATGATTTTTAGCATTTTTTTGTAATTTTAAAGTGATTGGGCTTAGTTTGTTGCTGTACAGTGTAGTTGGGGGTGATTTTTGATAACCGAAGTAATTTAGGTGAGTTTGGCATAGTTGGCTATGGTTAGTAGCATTTTTTTGTAATTTAAAAGTGATTGGGTTTAGTTTGTTGTGGTAAGAGTTAGTTGGTGATGATTTAGAGTAGCCGAAGTAATTTAGGTGAGTCTGGCATAGTTTGTTATGATTTTTAGAATTTTTTTGTAATTTTAAAGTGATTGGGCTTAGTTTGTTGCTGTAAAGTGTAGTTGGGGGTGATTTTTGATAGCCGAAGTAATTTAGGTGAGTTTGGCATAGTTTGCTATGGTTAGTAGCATTTTTTTGTAATTTAAAAGTGATTGGGTTTAGTTTGTTGTGGTAGGGGTTAGTTGGTGATGATTTAGAGTAGCCGAAGTAATTTAGGTGTGTCTGGCATAGTTTGTTATGATTTGTACACCTTTTTTTGTAATTTTAAGATGATATGGTTTGGTTTGTTGTGGTAAGGGATAGTTGGGGGTGATTTACGGTAGCCGAAATAATTTAGGTGATTCTGGTATAGATTGTTATGATTTTTATCATTTTTTTGTAATTTTAAAGTGATTGGGCTTAATTTGTTGCTGTAAAGTGTAGTTGGGGGTGATTTTTGATAGCCGAAGTATTTTAGGTGAGTTTGGCATAGTTTGCTATGGTTAGTAGCATTTTTTTGTGATTTAAAAGTGATTGGGTTTAGTTTCTTGTGGTAAGGGATAGTTGGTGATGATTAAGAGTAGCCGAAGTAATTTATGTGAGTCTGGCATAGTTTGTTATGATTTGTACACCTTTTTTTGTAATTTTAAGATGATATGGTTTGGTTTGTTGTGGTCAGGGATAGTTGGGGGTGATTTACGTTGGCCGAAGTAATTTAGGTGATTCTGGTATAGTTTGTTATGATTTTTAGCATTTTTTGTAATTTTAAAGTGATTGGGTTTAGTTTGTTGCTGTAAAGTGTAGTTGGAGGTGATTTTTGATAGCCGAAGTAATTTAGGTGATTTTGGCAAGTTTGCTATGGTTAGTAGCATTTTTTTGTAATTAAAAAGTGATTGGGTTTACTTTGTTGTGGTAAGGGTTAGTTGGTGATGATTTAGAGTAACCGAAGTAATTTAGGTGAGTCTGGCATAGTTTGTTATGATTTGTACACCTTTTTTTGTAATTTTAAGATGATATGGTTTGGTTTGTTGTGGTAAGGGATAGTTGGGGGTGATTTACGGTAACCGAAGTAATTTAGGTGATTCTGGTATAGTTTGTTATGATTTTTAGCATTTTATTGTAATTTTAAAGTGATTGGGCTTAGTTTGTTGCTGTAAAGTGTAGTTGGGGGTGATTTTTGATAGCCGAAGTGATTTAGGTGAATTTGGCATAGTTTGCTTTGGTTAGTAGCATTTTTTTGTAATTTAAAAGTGATTGGGTTTAGTTTGTTGTGGTAAGTGTTAGTTGGTGATGATTTAGAGTAGCCGAAGTAATTTAGGTGAGTCTGGCATAGTTTGTTATGATTTTTACACCTTTTTTTGTAATTTTAAGATGATATGGTTTGGTTTGTTGTGGTAAGGGATAGTTGGGGGTGATTTACGGTAGCCGAAGTAATTTTGTTGATTCTGGTATAGTTTGCTATGATTTTTAGCATTTTTTTGTAATTTTAAAGGGATTGGGCTTAGTTTGTTGCTGTAAAGTGTAGTTGGGGGTGATTTTTGATAGCCGAAGTAATTTAGGTGAGTTTGGCAAGTTGCTATGGTTAGTAGCATTTTTTTGTAATTTAAAAGTGATTGGGTTTAGTTTGTTGTGGTAAGGGTTAGTTGGTGATGATATAGAGTAACCGAAGTAATTTAGGTGAGTCTGGCATTGTTTGTTATGATTTGTACACCTTTTTTTTGGAATTTTAAGATGATATGGTTTGGTTTGTTGTGGTAAGGGATAGTTGGGGGTGATTTACGGTAGCCGAAGTAATTTAGGTGATTCTGGTATAGTTTGCTATGATTTTTAGCATTTTTTTGTAATTTTAAAGTGATTGGGCTTAGTTTGTTGCTGTACAGTGTAGTTGGGGGTGATTTTTGATAACCGAAGTAATTTAGGTGAGTTTGGCATAGTTGGCTATGGTTAGTAGCATTTTTTTGTAATTTAAAAGTGATTGGGTTTAGTTTGTTGTGGTAAGAGTTAGTTGGTGATGATTTAGAGTAGCCGAAGTAATTTAGGTGAGTCTGGCATAGTTTGTTATGATTTTTAGAATTTTTTTGTAATTTTAAAGTGATTGGGCTTAGTTTGTTGCTGTAAAGTGTAGTTGGGGGTGATTTTTGATAGCCGAAGTAATTTAGGTGAGTTTGGCATAGTTTGCTATGGTTAGTAGCATTTTTTTGTAATTTAAAAGTGATTGGGTTTAGTTTGTTGTGGTAGGGGTTAGTTGGTGATGATTTAGAGTAGCCGAAGTAATTTAGGTGTGTCTGGCATAGTTTGTTATGATTTGTACACCTTTTTTTGTAATTTTAAGATGATATGGTTTGGTTTGTTGTGGTAAGGGATAGTTGGGGGTGATTTACGGTAGCCGAAATAATTTAGGTGATTCTGGTATAGATTGTTATGATTTTTATCATTTTTTTGTAATTTTAAAGTGATTGGGCTTAATTTGTTGCTGTAAAGTGTAGTTGGGGGTGATTTTTGATAGCCGAAGTATTTTAGGTGAGTTTGGCATAGTTTGCTATGGTTAGTAGCATTTTTTTGTGATTTAAAAGTGATTGGGTTTAGTTTCTTGTGGTAAGGGATAGTTGGTGATGATTAAGAGTAGCCGAAGTAATTTATGTGAGTCTGGCATAGTTTGTTATGATTTGTACACCTTTTTTTGTAATTTTAAGATGATATGGTTTGGTTTGTTGTGGTAAGGGATTTTTGGGGGGTGATTTACGTTAGCCGAAGTAATTTAGGTGATTCTGGTATAGTTTGTTATGATTTTTAGCATTTTTTTTTAATTTTAAAGTGATTGGGCTTAGTTTGTTGCTCTACAGTGTAGTTGGGGGTGATTTTTGATAGCCGAAGTAATTTAGGTGAGTTTGGCATAGTTTGCTATGGTTAGTAGCATTTTTTTGTAATTTAAAAGTGATTGGGTTTAGTTTGTTGTGGTAAGGGTTAGTTGGTGATGATTTAGAGTAGCCGAAGTAATTTAGGTGAGTCTGGCATAGTTTGTTATGATTTGTACACCTTTTTTTGTAATTTTAAGATGATATGGTTTGGTTTGTTGTGGTAAGGGATATTTGGTGATTGGGTTTAGTTTGTTGTGGCAAGGGTTAGTTGGTGATGATTTAGAGCAGCCGAAGTAATTTAGGTGAGTCTGGCATAGTTTGTTATGATTTTTACACCTTTTTTTGTAATTTTAAGATGATATGGTTTGGTTTGTTGTGGTAAGGGATAGTTGGGGGTGATTTACGTTAGCCGAAGTAATTTAGGTGATTCTGGTATAGTTTGTTATGATTTTTAGCATTTTTTGTAATTTTAAAGTGATTGGGTTTAGTTTGTTGCTGTAAAGTGTAGTTGGGGGTGATTTTTGATAGCCGAAGTAATTTAGGTGATTTTGGCAAGTTTGCTATGGTTAGTAGCATTTTTTTGTAATTAAAAAGTGATTGGGTTTACTTTGTTGTGGTAAGGGTTAGTTGGTGATGATTTAGAGTAACCGAAGTAATTTAGGTGAGTCTGGCATAGTTTGTTATGATTTGTACATCTTTTTTTGTAATTTTAAGATGATATGGTTTGGTTTGTTGTGGTAAGGGATAGTTGGGGGTGATTTACGGTAACCGAAGTTATTTAGGTGATTCTGGTATAGTTTGTTATGATTTTTAGCATTTTCTTGTAATTTTAAAGTGATTGGGCTTAGTTTGTTGCTGTAAAGTGTAGTTGGGGGTGATTTTTGATAGCCGAAGTGATTTAGGTGAATTTGGCATAGTTTGCTTTGGTTAGTAGCATTTTTTTGTAATTTAAAAGTGATTGGGTTTAGTTTGTTGTGGTAAGTGTTAGTTGGTGATGATTTAGAGTAGCCGAAGTAATTTAGGTGAGTCTGGCATAGTTTGTTATGATTTTTACACCTTTTTTTGTAATTTTAAGATGATATGGTTTGGTTTGTTGTGGTAAGGGATAGTTGGGGGTGATTTACGGTAACCGAAGTAATTTAGGTGATTCTGGTATAGTTTGTTATGATTTTTAGCATTTTCTTGTAATTTTAAAGTGATTGGGCTTAGTTTGTTGCTGTAAAGTGTAGTTGGGGGTGATTTTTGATAGCCGAAGTGATTTAGGTGAATTTGGCATAGTTTGCTTTGGTTAGTAGCATTTTTTTGTAATTTAAAAGTGATTGGGTTTAGTTTGTTGTGGTAAGTGTTAGTTGGTGATGATTTAGAGTAGCCGAAGTAATTTAGGTGAGTCTGGCATAGTTTGTTATGATTTTTACACCTTTTTTTGTAATTTTAAGATGATATGGTTTGGTTTGTTGTGGTAAGGGATAGTTGGGGGTGATTTACGGTAGCCGAAGTAATTTAGGTGATTCTGGTATAGTTTGCTATGATTTTTAGCATTTTTTTGTAATTTTAAAGTGATTGGGCTTAGTTTGTTGCTGTACAGTGTAGTTGGGGGTGATTTTTGATAACCGAAGTAATTTAGGTGAGTTTGGCATAGTTGGCTATGGTTAGTAGCATTTTTTTGTAATTTAAAAGTGATTGGGTTTAGTTTGTTGGGGTAAGAGTTAGTTGGTGATGATTTAGAGTAGCCGAAGTAATTTAGGTGAGTCTGGCATAGTTTGTTATGATTTTTAGAATTTTTTTGTAATTTTAAAGTGATTGGGCTTAGTTTGTTGCTGTAAAGTGTAGTTGGGGGTGATTTTTGATAGCCGAAGTAATTTAGGTGAGTTTGGCATAGTTTGCTATGGTTAGTAGCATTTTTTTGTAATTTAAAAGTGATTGGGTTTAGTTTGTTGTGGTAGGGGTTAGTTGGTGATGATTTAGAGTACCCGAAGTAATTTAGGTGTGTCTGGCATAGTTTGTTATGATTTGTACACCTTTTTTTGTAATTTTAAGATGATATGGTTTGGTTTGTTGTGGTAAGGGATAGTTGGGGGTGATTTACGGTAGCCGAAATAATTTAGGTGATTCTGGTATAGATTGTTATGATTTTTATCATTTTTTTGTAATTTTAAAGTGATTGGGCTTAATTTGTTGCTGTAAAGTGTAGTTGGGGGTGATTTTTGATAGCCGAAGTATTTTAGGTGAGTTTGGCATAGTTTGCTATGGTTAGTAGCATTTTTTTGTGATTTAAAAGTGATTGGGTTTAGTTTCTTGTGGTAAGGGATAGTTGGTGATGATTAAGAGTAGCCGAAGTAATTTATGTGAGTCTGGCATAGTTTGTTATGATTTGTACACCTTTTTTTGTAATTTTAAGATGATATGGTTTGGTTTGTTGTGGTAAGGGATTTTTGGGGGGTGATTTACGTTAGCCGAAGTAATTTAGGTGATTCTGGTATAGTTTGTTATGATTTTTAGCATTTTTTTTTAATTTTAAAGTGATTGGGCTTAGTTTGTTGCTCTACAGTGTAGTTGGGGGTGATTTTTGATAGCCGAAGTAATTTAGGTGAGTTTGGCATAGTTTGCTATGGTTAGTAGCATTTTTTTGTAATTTAAAAGTGATTGGGTTTAGTTTGTTGTGGTAAGGGTTAGTTGGTGATGATTTAGAGTAGCCGAAGTAATTTAAGTGAGTTTGGCATAGTTTGCTATGGTTAGTAGAATTTTTTTGTAATTTAAAAGTGATTGGGTTTAGTTTGTTGTGGTAAGGGTTTGTTGGTGATGATTTAGAGTAGCCGAAGTAATTTAGGTGAGTCTGGCATAGTTTGTTATGATTGGTACACCTTTTTTTGTAATTTTAAGATGATATAGTTTGGTTTGTTGTGGTAAGGGATAGTTGGAGGTGATTTACGGTAGCCGAAGTAATTTAGGTGATTCTGGTATAGTTTGTTATAATTTTTAGCATTTTTTTGTAATTTTAAAGTGATTGGGCTTAGTTTGTTGCTGTAAAGTGTAGTTGGGGGTGATTTTTGATAGCCGAAGTAATTTAGGTGAGTTTGGCATAGTTTGCTATGGTTAGTAGCATTTTTTTGTAATTTAAAAGTGATTGGGTTTAGTTTGTTGTGGTAAGGGATAGTTGGAGGTGATTTACGGTAGCCGAAGTAATTTAGGTGATTCTGGTATAGTTTGTTATGATTTTTAGCATTTTTTTGTAATTTTAAAGTGAATGGGATTAGTTTGTTGCTGTACAGTGTAGTTGGGGGTGATTTTTGATAGCCGAAGTAATTTAGGTGAGTTTGGCGTAGTTTGCTATGGTTAGTAGCATTTTTTTGTAATTTAAAAGTGATTGGGTTTAGTTTGTTGTGGTAAGGGTTATTTGGTGATGATTTAGAGTAGCCGAAGTAATTTAGGTTAGTCTGGCATAGTTTGTTATGATTTGTACACCTTTTTTTGTAATTTTAAGATGATATGGTTTGGTTTGTTGTGGTAAGGGATAGTTGGGGGTGATTTACGGTAGCCGAAGTAATTTAGGTGATTCTGGTATAGTTTGTTATGATTTTTAGCATTTTTTTGTAATTTTAAAGTGATTGGGCTTAGTTTGTTGCTGTAAAGTGTAGTTGGGGGTGATTTTTGATAGCCGAAGTAATTTAGGTGAGTTTGGCATAGTTTGCTATGGTTAGTAGCATTGTTTTGTAATTTAAAAGTGATTGGGTTTAGTTTGTTGTGGTAAGGGTTAGTTGGTGATGATTTAGAGTAGCCGAAGTAATTTAGGTGAGTCTGGCATAGTTTGTTATGATTTGTACACCTTTTTTTGTAATATTAAGATGATATGGTTTGGTTTGTTGTGGTAAGGGATAGTTGGGGGTGATTTACGGTAGCCGAAGTAATTTAGGTGATTCTGGTATAGCTTGTTATGATTTTTAGCATTTTTTTGTAATTTTAAAGTCATTGGGCTTAGTTTGTTGCTGTAAAGTGTAGTTGGGGGTGATTTTTGATAGCCGAAGTAATTTAGGTGAGTTTGGCATAGTTTGCTATGGTTAGTAGCATTTCTTTGTAATTTAAAAGTGATTGGGTTTAGTTTGATGTAGTAAGGGTTAGTTGGTGATGATTTAGAGTAGCCGAAGTAATTTATGTAAGTCTGGCATAGTTTGTTATGATTTGTACACCTTTTTTTGTAATTTTAAGATGATATGGTTTGGTTTGTTGTGGTAAGGGATATTTGGGGGTGATTTACGGTAGCCGAAGTAATTTAGGTGATTCTGGTATAGTTTGTTATGATTTTTAGCATTTTTTTGTAATTTTAAAGTGATTGGGCTTAGTTTGTTGCTGTACAGTGTAGTTGGGGGTGATTTTTGATAGCCGAAGTAATTTAGGTGAGTTTGGCATAGTTTGCTATGGTTAGTAGCATTTTTTTGTAATTTAAAACTGATTGGGTTTAGTTTGTTGTGGTAAGGCTTAGTTGGTGATGATTTAGAGTAGCCGAAGTAATTTATGTGAGTCTGGCATAGTTTGTTATGATTTGTACACCTTTTTTTGTAATTTTAAGATGATATGGTTTGGTTTGTTGTGGTAAGGGATATTTGGGGGTGATTTACGTTAGCCGAAGTAATTTAGGTGATTCTGGTATAGTTTGTTATGATTTGTACACCTTTTTTTGTAATTTTAAGATGATATGGTTTGGTTTGTTGTGGTAAGGGATAGTTGGGGTGATTTACGGTAGCCGAAGTAATTTAGGTTATTCTGGTATAGTTTGTTATGATTTTTAGCATTTTTTTGTAATTTTAAAGTGATTGGGCTTAGTTTCCTGCTGTAAAGTGTAGTTGGGGGTGATTTTTGATAGCCGAAGTAATTTAGATGAGTTTGGCGTAGTTTCCTATGGTTAGTAGCATTTTTTTGTAATTTAAAAGTGATTGGGTTTAGTTTGTTGTGGTAAGGGTTAGTTGGTGATGATTTAGAGTAGCCGAAGTAATTTAGGTGAGTCTGGCATAGTTTGTTATGATTTGTACACCTTTTTTGTAATTTTAAGATGATATGGTTTGGTTTGTTGTGGTAAGGGATAGTTGGGGGTGATTTACGGTAGCCGAAGTAATTTAGGTAATTCTGGTATAGTTTGTTATGATTTTTAGAATTTTTTTGTAATTTTAAAGTGATTGGGCTTAGTTTGTTGCTGTAAAGTGTAGTTGGGGGTGATTTTTGATAGCCGAAGTAATTTTCGTGAGTTTGGCATAGTTTGCTATGGTTAGTAGCATTTTTTTTTAATTTAAAAATGATTGGGTTTAGTTTGTTGTAGTAAGGGTTAGTTGGTGATGATTTAGAGTAGCCGAAGTAATTTAGGTGAGTCTGGCATAGTTTGTTATGATTTGTACACCTTTTTTTGTAATGTTAAGATGATATGGTTTGGTTTGTTTGGTAAGGGATAGTTGGGGGTGATTACGGTAACCGAAGTAATTTAGGTGATTCTGGTATAGTTTGTTATGATTTTTAGCATTTTTTTGGAATTTTAAAGTGATTGGGCTTAGTTTGTTGCTGTAAAGTGTAGTTAGGGGTGATTTTTGGTAGCCGAAGTAATTTAGGTGAGTTTGGCAAGTTTGCTATGGTTAGTAGCATTTTTTTGTAATTTAAAAGTGATTGGGTTTAGTTTGTTGTGGTAAGGGTTAGTTGGTGATGATATAGAGTAACCGAAGTAATTTAGGTGAGTCTGGCATAGTTTGTTATGATTTGTACACCTTTTTTTGTAATTTTAAGATGATATGGTTTGGTTTGTTGTGGTAAGGGATAGTTGGGTTGATTTACGGTAGCCGAAGTAATTTAGGTGGTTCTGGTATAGTTTGTTATGATTTTTAGCATTTTTTTGTAATTTTAAAGTGATTGGGCTTAGTTTGTTGCTGTAAAGTGTAGTTGGGGGTGATTTTTGATAGCCGAAGTAATTTAGGTGAGTTTGGCATAGTTTGCTATGGTTAGTAGCATTTTTTTGTAATTTAAAATTGATTGGGTTTAGTTTGTTGTGGTAAGGGTTAGTTGGTGATGATTTAGAGTAGCCGAAGTAATTTAAGTGAGTTTGGCATAGTTTGCTATGGTTAGTAGAATTTTTTTGTAATTTAAAAGTGATAGGGTTTAGTTTGTTGTGGTAAGGGTTTGTTGGTGATGATTTAGAGTAGCCGAAGTAATTTAGGTGAGTCTGGCATAGTTTGTTATGATTGGTACACCTTTTTTTGTAATTTTAAGATGATATAGTTTGGTTTGTTGTGGTAAGGGATAGTTGGAGGTGATTTACGGTAGCCGAAGTAATTTAGGTGATTCTGGTATAGTTTGTTATGATTTTTAGCATTTTTTTGTAATTTTAAAGTGATTGGGCTTAGTTTGTTGCTGTAAAGTGTAGTTGGGGGTGATTTTTGATAGCCGAAGTAATTTAGGTGAGTTTGGCATAGTTTGCTATGGTTAGTAGCATTTTTTTGTAATTTAAAAGTGATTGGGTTTAGTTTGTTGTGGTAAGGGATAGTTGGAGGTGATTTACGGTAGCCGAAGTAATTTAGGTGATTCTGGTATAGTTTGTTATGATTTTTAGCATTTTTTTGTAATTTTAAAGTGATTGGGCTTAGTTTGTTGCTGTACAGTGTAGTTGGGGGTGATTTTTGATAGCCGAAGTAATTTAGGTGAGTTTGGCATAGTTTGCTATGGTTAGTAGCATTTTTTTGTAATTTAAAACTGATTGGGTTTAGTTTGTTGTGGTAAGGCTTAGTTGGTGATGATTTAGAGTAGCCGAAGTAATTTAGGTGAGTCTGGCATAGTTTGTTATGATTTGTACACCTTTTTTTGTAATTTTAAGATGATATGGTTTGGTTTGTTGTGGTAAGGGATAGTTGGGGTGATTTACGGTAGCCGAAGTAATTTAGGTTATTCTGGTATAGTTTGTTATGATTTTTAGCATTTTTTTGTAATTTTAAAGTGATTGGGCTTAGTTTCCTGCTGTAAAGTGTAGTTGGGGGTGATTTTTGATAGCCGAAGTAATTTAGATGAGTTTGGCGTAGTTTCCTATGGTTAGTAGCATTTTTTTGTAATTTAAAAATGATTGGGTTTAGTTTGTTGTGGTAAGGGTTAGTTGGTGATGATTTAGAGTAGCCGAAGTAATTTAGGTGAGTCTGGCATAGTTTGTTATGATTTGTACACCTTTTTTTGTAATTTTAAGATGATATGGTTTGGTTTGTTGTGGTAAGGGATATTTGGGGGTGATTCACGGTAGCCGAAGTAATTTAGGTGATTCTGGTATAGTTTGTTATGATTTTTAGCATATTTTTGTAATTTTAAAGTGATTGGGCTTAGTTTGTTGCTGTAAAGTGTAGTTGGGGGTGATTTTTGATAGCCGAAGTAATTTAGGTGAGTTTGGCATAGTTTGCTATGGTTAGTAGCATTGTTTTGTAATTTAAAAGTGATTGGGTTTAATTTGTTGTGGTAAGGGATAGTTGGTGATGATTTAGAGTAGCTGAAGTAATTTAGGTGAGTCTGGCATAGTTTGTTATGATTTGTACACCTTTTTTTGTAATATTAAGATGATATGGTTTGGTTTGTTGTGGTAAGGGATAATTGGGGGTGATTTACGGTAGCCGAAGTAATTTAGGTGATTCTGGTATAGTTTGTTATGATTTTTAGCATTTTTTTGTAATTTTAAAGTGATTGGACTTAGTTTGTTGCTGTAAAGTGTAGTTGGGGGTGATTTTTGATAACCGAAGTAATTTAGGTCAGTTTGGCATAGTTTGCTATGGTTAGTAGCATTTTTTTGTAATTTAAAAGTTATTGGGATTAGTTTGTTGTGGTAAGGGTTAGTTGGTGATGATTTAGAGTAGCCGATATAATTTAGGTGAGTCGGGCATAGTTTGTTATGATTTGTACACCTTTTTTTGTAATTTTAAGATGATATGGTTTGGTTTGTTGTGGTAAGGGATAGTTGGGGGTGATTTACGGTAGCCGAAGTAATTTAGGTGATTCTGGTATAGTTTGTTATGATTTTTAGCATTTTTTTGTAATTTTAAAGTGATTGGGCTTTGTTTGTTGCTGTAAAGTGTAGTTGGGGGTGATTTTTGATAGCCGAAGTAATTTAGGTGAGTTTGGCATAGTTTGCTATGGTTAGTAGCATTTTGTTGTAATTTAAAAGTGATTGGGTTTAGTTTGTTGTGGTAAGGGTTAGTTGGTGATGATTTAGAGTAGCCGAAGTAATTTAGGTGAGTCTGGCATAGTTTGTTATGATTTGTACACCTTTTTTTGTAATTTTAAGATGATATGGTTTGGTTTGTTGTGGTAAGGGATTGTTGGGGTGATTTACGGTAGCCGAAGTAATTTAGGTTGTTCTGGTATAGTTTGTTATGATTTTTAGCATTTTTTGTAATTTTAAAGTGATTGGGCTTAGTTTCCTGCTGTAAAGTGTAGTTGGGGGTGAATTTTGATAGCCGAAGTAATTTAGATGAGTTTGGCATAGTTTCCTATGGTTAGTGGCATTTTTTTGTAATTTAAAAGTGATTGGGTTTAGTTTGTTGTGGTAAGGGTTAGTTGGTGATGATTTAGAGTAGCCGAAGTAATTTAGGTGAGTCTGGCATAGTTTGTTATGATTTGTACACCTTTTTTGTAATTTTAAGATGATATGGTTTGGTGGTAAGGGTTAGTTGGTGATGATTTAGAGAAGCCGAAGTAATTTAGGTGAGTCGGGCATAGTTTGTTATGATTTGTACACCTTTTTTTGTAATTTTAAGATGATATGGTTTGGTTTGTTGTGGCAAGGGATAGTTGGGGGTGATTTACGGTAGCCGAAGTAATTTAGGTGATTCTGGTATAGTTTGTTATGATTTTTAGCATTTTTCTGTAATTTTAAAGTGATTGGGCATAGTTTGTTGCTGTAAAGTGTAGTTGGGGGTGATTTTTGATAGCCGAAGTAATTTAGGTGAGTTTGGCATAGTTTGCTACGGTTAGTAGCATTTTTTTGTAATTTAAATGTGATTGGGTTTAGTTTGTTGTGGTAAGGGTTAGTTGGTAATGATTTATGGTAGCCGAAGTAATTTAGGTGAGTTTGGCATAGTTTGCTATGGTTCCTAGCATTTTTTTTGTAATTTAAAAGTGATTGGGTTTAGTTTGTTGTGGTAAGGGTTAGTTGGTGATGATTTAGAGTAGCCGAAGTAATTTAGGTGAGCCTGGCATAGTTTGTTATGATTTGTACACCTTTTTTTGTAATTTTGAGATGATATGGTTTGGTTTGTTGTGGTAAGGGATAGTTGGGGGTGATTTACGGTAGCCGAAGTAATTTAGGTGATTCTGGTATAGTTTGTTATGATTTTTAGCATTTTTTTTGTAATTTTAAAGTGATTGAGCTTAGTTTGTTGCTGTAAAGTGTAGTTGGGGGTGATTTTTGATAGCCGAAGTAATTTAGGTGAGTTTGGAATAGTTAGCTATGGTTAGTAGCATTTTTTTGTAATTTAAAAGTGATTGGGTTTAGTTTGTTGTGGTAAGGGTTAGTTGGTGATGATTTATGGTAGCCGAAGTAATTTAGGTGAGTTTGGCATAGTTTGCTATAGTTACTAGCATTTTTTTGTAATTTAAAAGTGATTGGGTTTAGTTTGTTGTATTAAGGGTTAGTTGGTGATGATTTAGAGAAGCCGAAGTAATTTAGGTGAGTCTGGCATAGTTTGTTATGATTTGTACACCTTTTTTTGTAATTTTAAGATGATATAGTTTGGTTTGTTGTGGTAAGGGATAGTTGGGGGTGATTTACGGTAGCCGAAGTAATTTAGGTGATTCTGGTAGAGTTTGTTATGATTTTTAGCATTTCTTTGTAATTTTAAAGTGATTGGGCTTAGTTTGTTGCTGTAAAGTGTAGTTGGGGGTGATTTTTGATAGCCGAAGTAATTTAGGTGAGTTTGGCATTGTTTGCTATGGTTAGTAGCATTTTTTTGTAATTTAAGAGTGATTGGGTTTAGTTTGTTGTGGTAAGGGTTAGTTGGTGATGATTTATGGTAGCCGAAGTAATTTAGGTGAGTTTGGCATAGTTTGCTATGGTTACTAGCATTTTTTTTGTAATTTAAAAGTTATTGGGTTTAGTTTGTTGTGGTAAGGGTTAGTTGGTGATGATTTAGAGTATAAGAAGTAATTTAGGTGAGTTTGGCATAGTTTGTTATGATTTGTACACCTTTTTTTGTAATTTTAAAATGATATGGTTTGGTTTGTTGTGGTAAGGGATAGTTGGGGGTGATTTAGGGTAGTCAAAGTAATTTAGGTGATTCTGGTATAGTTTGTTATGATTTTTAGCATTTTTTTGTAATTTTAAAGTGATTGGGCTTAGTTTGTTGCTGTAAAGTGTAGTTGGGGGTGATTTTTGAAAGCCGAAGTAATTTAGGTGAGTTTGGCATAGTTTGCTATGGTTAGTAGCATTTTTTTGTAATTTAAAAGTGATTGGGTTTAGTTTGTTGTGGTAAGGGTTAGTTGGTGATGATTTATGGTAGCCGAAGTAATTTAGGTGAGTTTGGCATAGTTTGCTATGGTTACTAGCATTTTTTTGTAATTTAAAAGTGATTGGGTTTAGTTTGTTGTATTAAGGGTTAGTTGGTGATGATTTAGAGTAGCCGAAGTAATTTAGGTGAGTCTGGCATAGTTTGTTATGATTTGTACACCTTTTTTTGTAATTTTAAGATGATATTGTTTGGTTTGTTGTGGTAAGGGATAGTTGGGGGTGATTTACGGTAGCCGAAGTAATTTAGGTGATTCTGGTAGAGTTTGTTATGATTTTTAGCATTTCTTTGTAATTTTAAAGTGATTGGGCTTAGTTTGTTGCTGTAAAGTGTAGTTGGGGGTGATTTTTGATAGCCGAAGTAATTTAGGTGAGTTTGGCATTGTTTGCTATGGTTAGTAGAATTTTTTTGTAATTTAAGTATGATTGGGTTTAGTTTGTTGTGGTAAGGTTTAGTTGGTGATGATTTATGGTAGCCGGAGTAATTTAGGTGAGTTTGGCATAGTTTGCTATGGTTACTAGCATTTTTTTTTAATTTAAGAGTGATTGGGTTTAGTTTGTTGTGGTAAGGGTTAGTTGGTGACGATTTATGGTAGCCGAAGTAATTTAGGTGAGTTTGGCATAGTTTGCTATGGTTACTAGCATTTTTTTTGTAATTTAAAAGTTATTGGGTTTAGTTTGTTGTGGTAAGGGTTAGTTGGTGATGACTTAGAGTAGCCGAAGTAATTTAGGTGAGTCTGGCATAGTTTGTTATGATTTGTACACCTTTTTTTGTAATTTTAAAATGATATGGTTTGGTTTGTTGTGGTAAGGGATAGTTGGGGTTGATTTACGTTAGCCGAAGTTATTTAGGTGATTCTGGTATAGTTTGTTATGATTTTTAGCATTTTTTTGTAATTTTAAAGTGATTGGGCTTAGTTTGTTGCTATAAAGTGTAGTTGGGGGTGATTTTTGATAACTGAAGTAATTTAGGTGAGTTTGGCATAGTTTGCTATAGTTACTAGCATTTTTTTGTAATTTAAAAGTGATTGGGTTTAGTTTGTTGTATTAAGGGTTAGTTGGTGATGATTTAGAGTAGCCGAAGTAATTTAGGTGAGTCTGGCATAGTTTGTTATGATTTGTACACCTTTTTTTGTAATTTTAAGATGATATAGTTTGGTTTGTTGTGGTAAGGGATAGTTGGGGGTGATTTACGGTAGCCGAAGTAATTTAGGTGATTCTGGTAGAGTTTGTTATGATTTTTAGCATTTCTTTGTAATTTTAAAGTGATTGGGCTTAGTTTGTTGCTGTAAAGTGTAGTTGGGGGTGATTTTTGATAGCCGAAGTAATTTAGGTGAGTTTGGCATTGTTTGCTATGGTTAGTAGCATTTTTTTGTAATTTAAGAGTGATTGGGTTTAGTTTGTTGTGGTAAGGGTTAGTTGGTGATGATTTATGGTAGCCGAAGTAATTTAGGTGAGTTTGGCATAGTTTGCTATGGTTACTAGCATTTTTTTTGTAATTTAAAAGTTATTGGGTTTAGTTTGTTGTGGTAAGGGTTAGTTGGTGATGATTTAGAGTATAAGAAGTAATTTAGGTGAGTTTGGCATAGTTTGTTATGATTTGTACACCTTTTTTTGTAATTTTAAAATGATATGGTTTGGTTTGTTGTGGTAAGGGATAGTTGGGGGTGATTTAGGGTAGTCAAAGTAATTTAGGTGATTCTGGTATAGTTTGTTATGATTTTTAGCATTTTTTTGTAATTTTAAAGTGATTGGGCTTAGTTTGTTGCTGTAAAGTGTAGTTGGGGGTGATTTTTGATAGCCGAAGTAATTTAGGTGAGTTTGGCATAGTTTGCTATGGTTAGTAGCATTTTTTTGTAATTTAAAAGTGATTGGGTTTAGTTTGTTGTGGTAAGGGTTAGTTGGTGATGATTTATGGTAGCCGAAGTAATTTAGGTGAGTTTGGCATAGTTTGCTATGGTTACTAGCATTTTTTTGTAATTTAAAAGTGATTGGGTTTAGTTTGTTGTATTAAGGGTTAGTTGGTGATGATTTAGAGTAGCCGAAGTAATTTAGGTGAGTCTGGCATAGTTTGTTATGATTTGTACACCTTTTTTTGTAATTTTAAGATGATATTGTTTGGTTTGTTGTGGTAAGGGATAGTTGGGGGTGATTTACGGTAGCTGAAGTAATTTAGGTGATTCTGGTAGAGTTTGTTATGATTTTTAGCATTTCTTTGTAATTTTAAAGTGATTGGGCTTAGTTTGTTGCTGTAAAGTGTAGTTGGGGGTGATTTTTGATAGCCGAAGTAATTTAGGTGAGTTTGGCATTGTTTGCTATGGTTAGTAGAATTTTTTTGTAATTTAAGTATGATTGGGTTTAGTTTGTTGTGGTAAGGTTTAGTTGGTGATGATTTATGGTAGCCGGAGTAATTTAGGTGAGTTTGGCATAGTTTGCTATGGTTACTAGCATTTTTTTTTAATTTAAGAGTGATTGGGTTTAGTTTGTTGTGGTAAGGGTTAGTTGGTGACGATTTATGGTAGCCGAAGTAATTTAGGTGAGTTTGGCATAGTTTGCTATGGTTACTAGCATTTTTTTTGTAATTTAAAAGTTATTGGGTTTAGTTTGTTGTGGTAAGGGTTAGTTGGTGATGACTTAGAGTAGCCGAAGTAATTTAGGTGAGTCTGGCATAGTTTGTTATGATTTGTACACCTTTTTTTGTATTTTTAAAATGATATGGTTTGGTTTGTTGTGGTAAGGGATAGTTGGGGTTGATTTACGTTAGCCGAAGTTATTTAGGTGATTCTGGTATAGTTTGTTATGATTTTTAGCATTTTTTTGTAATTTTAAAGTGATTGGGCTTAGTTTGTTGCTATAAAGTGTAGTTGGGGGTGATTTTTGATAACTGAAGTAATTTAGGTGAGTTTGGCATAGTTTGCTTTGGTTAGTAGCATTTTTTTGTAATTTTAAAGTGATTGGGTTTAGTTTTAGTGGTAAGGGTTAGTTGGTGATGATGTAGAGTAGCCGAAGTAAGTTAGGTAAGTCAGGCATAGTTTGTTATGATTTGTACACCTTTTTTTGTAATTTTAAGATGATATGATTTGGTTTGTTGTGGTAAGGAATAGTTGGGGGCGATTTACGGTAGCCGAAGTAATTTAGGTGATTCTGGTATAGTTTGTTATGATTTTTAGCATTTTTTTGTAATTTTAAAGTGATTGGGCTTAGTTTGTTGCTGTAAAGTGTAGTTGGGGGTGATTTTTGATAGCCGAAGTAATTTAGGTGATTTTGGCATAGTTTGCTATGGTTAGTAGCATTTTTTTGTAATTTAAAAGTGATTTGGTTTAGTTTGTTGTGGTAAGGTTTAGTTGGTGATGATTTATGGTAGCCGAAGTAATTTAGGTGAGTTTGGCATAGTTTGTTATGATTTGTACACTTTTTTTTGTAATTTTAAGATGATATGGTTTGGTTTGTTGTGGTAAGGGATAGTTGGGGGTGATTTACGGTAATCGAAGTAATTTAGGTGATTCTGGTATAGTTTGTTATGATTTTTAGCATTTTTTTTGTAATTTTATAGTGATTGGGCTTACTTTGTTGCTGTAAAGTGTAGTTGGAGGTGATTTTTGATAGCCGAAGTAATTTAGGTGAGTTTGGCATAGTTTGCTTTGGTTAGTAGCATTTTTTTGTAATTTTAAAGTGATTGGGTTTAGTTTTAGTGGTAAGGGTTAGTTGGTGATGATGTAGAGTAGCCGAAGTAAGTTAGGTAAGTCAGGCATAGTTTGTTATGATTTGTACACCTTTTTTTGTAATTTTAAGATGATATGGTTTGGTTTGTTGTGGTAAGGAATAGTTGGGGGCGATTTACGGTAGCCGAAGTAATTTAGGTGATTCTGGTATAGTTTGTTATGATTTTTAGCATTTTTTTGTAATTTTAAAGTGATTGGGCTTAGTTTGTTGCTGTAAAGTGTAGTTGGGGGTGTTTTTTGATAGCCGAAGTAATTTAGGTGAGTTTGGCATAGTTTGCTATGGTTAGTAGCATTTTTTTGTAATTTAAAAATAATTGGGTTTAGTTTGTTGTGGTAAGGGTTAGTTGGTGATGATTTATGGTAGCCGAAGTAATTTAGGTGAGTTTGGCATAGTTTGCTATGATTACTAGCATTTTTTTGTAATTTAAAAGTTATTGGGTTTAGTTTGTTGTGGTAAGGGTTAGTTGGTGTTGATTTAGAGTAGCCGAAGTAATTTAGGTGAGTCTGGCATAGTTTGTTATGATTTGTACACTTTTTTTTGTAATTTTAAGTTGATATGGTTTGGTTTGTTGTGGTAAGGGATATTTGGGGGTGATTTACGCTAGCCGAAGTAATTTAGGTGATTCTGGTATAGTTTGTTATGATTTTTAGCATTTTTTTGTAATTTTAAAGTGATTGGGCATAGTTTGTTGCTGTAAAGTGTAGTTGGGGGTGATTTTTGATAGCCGAAGTAATTTAGGTGAGTTTGGCATAGTTTATTATGGTTAGTAGCATTTTTTTGTAATTTAAAAGTGATTGGGTTTAGTTTGTTGTGGTAAGGGTTATTTGGTGATGATTTATGGTAGCCGAAGTAATTTAGGTGAGTTTGGCATAGTTTGCTATGATTACTAGCATTTTTTTGTAATTTAAAAGTTATTGGGTTTAGTATGTTGTGGTAAGGGTTAGTTGGTGATGATTTAGAGTAACCGAAGTAATTTAGGTGAGTCTGGCATAGTTTGTTATGATTTGTACAACTTTTTTTGTAATTTTAAGATGATATGGTTTGGTTTGTTGAGGTAAGGGATAGTGGGGGGTGATTTACGGTAGCCGAAGTAATTTAGGTGATTCTGGTATAGTTTGTTATGATTTTTAGCATTTTTTTGTAATTTTAAAGTGATTGGGCTTAGTTTGTTGCTGTAAAGTGTAGTTGGGGGTGATTTTTGATTGCCGAAGTAATTTAGGTGAGTTTGGCATAGTTTGCTATGGTTAGAAGCATTTTTTTTGTAATTTAAAAGTGATTGGGTTTAGTTTGTTGTGGTAAGGGTTAGTTGCTGATGATTTATTGTAGCCGAAGTAATTTAGGTGAGTTTGGCATAGTTTGCTATGGTTACTAGCATTTTTTTGTAATTTAAAAGTGATTGGGTTTAGTTTGTTGTGGTAAGGGTTAGTTGGTGATGATTTAGAATAGCCGAAGTAATTTAGGTGAGTCTGGCTTAGTTTGTTATGATTTTTACACCTTTTTTGTAATTTTAAGATGATATGATTTGGTTTGTTGTGGTAAGGGATAGTTGGGGGTGATTTACGGTAGCCGAAGTAATTTAGGTGTTTCTGGTATAGTTTGTTATGATTTTTAGCATTTTTTTGTAATTTTAAAGTGATTGGGCTTTGTTTGTTGCTGTAAAGTGTAGTTGGGGGTGATTTTTGATAGCCGAAGTAATTTAGGTGAGTTTGGCATAGTTTGCTATAGTTAGTAGCATTTTTTTGTAATTTAAAAATGATTGGGTTTAGTTTGTTGTGGTAAGGGTTAGTTGGTGATGATTTATGGTAGACGAAGTAATTTAGGTGAGTTTGGCATCGTTTGCTATGGTTACTAGCATTTTTTTGTAATTTAAAAGTGATTGGGTTTAGTTTGTTGTGGTAAGGGTTAGTTGGTGATGATTTAGAGAAGCCGAAGTAATTTAGGTGAGTCTGGCATAGTTTGTTATGATTTGTACACCTTTTTTTGTAATTTTAAGATGATATGGTTTGGTTTGTTGTGGCAAGGGATAGTTGGGGGTGATTTACGGTAGCCGAAGTAATTTAGGTGATTCTGGTATAGTTTGTTATGATTTTTAGCATTTTTCTGTAATTTTAAAGTGATTGGGCATAGTTTGTTGCTGTAAAGTGTAGTTGGGGGTGATTTTTGATAGCCGAAGTAATTTAGGTGAGTTTGGCATAGTTTGCTATGGTTAGTAGCATTTTTTTGTAATGTAAAAGTGATTGGGTTTAGTTTGTTGTGGTAAGGGTTAGTTGGTGATGATTTATAGTAGCCGAAGTAATTTAGGTGAGTTTGGCATGGTTTGCTATGGTTACTAGCTTTTTTTGTAATTTAAAAGTGATTGGGTTTAGTTTGTTGTGGTAAGGGTTAGTTGGTGATGATTTAGAGTAACCGAAGTAATTCTGGTGAGTCTGGCATAGTTTGTTATGATTTGTACAACTTTTTTTGTAATTTTAAGTTGATATGGTTTGGTTTGTTGTGGTAAGGGATAGTTGGGGGTGATTTACGGTTGCCGAAGTAATTTAGGTGATTCTGGTATAGTTTGTTATGATTTTTAGCATTTTTTTGTAATTTTAAAGTGATTGGGCTTAGTTTGTTGCTGTAAAGTGTAGTTGGGGTTGATTTTTGATAGACGAAGTATTTTAGGTGAGTTTGGCATAGTTTGCTATTGTTAGTAGCATTTTTTTGTAATTTAAAAGTGATTGGGTTTAGTTTGTTGTGGTAAGGGTTAGTTGGTGATAATTTAACGTAGCCGAAGTAATTTAGGTGAGTTTGGCATAGTTTGCTATGGTTACTAGCATTTTTTTGTAATTTAAAATTGATTGGGTTTAGTTTGTTGTGGTAAGGGTTAGTTGGTGATGATTTAGAGTAGCCGAAGTAATTTAGGTGAGTCTGGCATAGTTTGTTATGATTTGTACAACTTTTTTTGTAATTTTAAGATGATATGGTTTGGTTTGTTGTGGTAAGGGATAGTTGGGGGTGATTTACGGTAGCCGAAGTAATTTAGGTGATTCTGGTATAGTTGGTATGATTTTTAGCATTTTTTTGTAATTTTAAAGTGATTGGGCTTAGTTTGTTGCTGTAAAGTGTAGTTGGGGGTGATTTTTGATAGCCGAAGTAATTTAGGTGAGTTTGGCATAGTTTGCTATGGTTAGTAGCATTTTTTTGTAATTTAAAAGTGATTGGGTTTAGTTTGTTGTGGTAAGGGTTAGTTGGTGATGATTAATGGTAGCCGAAGTAATTTAGGTGAGTTTGGCATAGTTTGCTATGGTTACTAGCATTTTTTTGTAATTTAAAAGTGATTGGGTTTAGTTTGTTGTGGTAAGGGTTAGTTGGTGATGATTTAGAGTAGCCGAAGTAATTTAGGCGAGTCTGGCATAGTTTGTTATGATTTGTACACCTTTTTTGTAATTTTAAGATGATATGGTTTGGTTTGTTGTGGTAAGGGATAGTTGGGGGTGATTTACGGTAGCAGAAGTAATTTAGGTGATTCTGGTATAGTTTGTTATGATTTTTAGCATTTTTTTGTAATTTTAAAGTGATTGGGCTTAGTTTGTTGCTGTAAAGTGTAGTTGGGGGTGATTTTTGATAGCCGAAGTAATTTAGGTGAGTTTGGCATAGTTTGCTATGGTTAGTAGCATTTTTTTGTAATTTAAAAGTGATTAGGTTTAGTTTGTTGTGGTAGAGGTTAGTTGGTGATGATTTATGGTAGCTGAAGTAATTTAAGTGAGTTTGGCATAGTTTGCTATGGTTACTAGCATTTTTTTGTAATTTAAAAGTGATTGGGTTTAGTTTGTTGTGGTAAGGGTTAGTTAGTGATGATTTAGAGAAGCCGAAGTAATTTAGGTGAGTCTGGCATAGTTTGTTATGATTTGTACACCTTTTTTTGTAATTTTAGGATGATATGGTTTGGTTTGTTGTGTTAAGGGATAGTTGGGGGTGATTTACGGTAGCCAAAGTAAATTAGGTGATTCTGGTATAGTTTGTTATGTTTTTTAGCATTTTTTTGTAATTTTAAAGTGATTGGGCTTAGTTTGTTGTGGTAAGGGTTAGTTGGTGATGATTTAAGGTAGCCGAAATAATTTAGGTGAGTTTGGCATAGTTTGCTATGGTTACCAGCATTTTTTTGTAATTTAAAAGTGATTGGGTTTAGTTTGTTGTGGTAAGGGTTAGTTGGTGATGATTTAGAGTAGCCGAAGTAATTTAGGTGAGTCTGGCATAGTTTGTTATGATTTGTACACCTTTTTTTGTAATTTTAAGATGATATGGTTTGGTTTGTTGTGGTAAGGGATAGTTGGGGGTGATTTACGGTAGCCGAAGTAATTTAGGTGTTTCTGGTATAGTTTGTTATGATTTTTAGCGTTTTTTTGTAATTTTAAAGTGATTGGACTTAGTTTGTTGCTTTAGAGTGTAGTTGGGGGTGATTTTTGATAGCCGAAGTAATTTAGGTGAGTTTGGCATAGTTTGCTATGGTTAGTAGCATTTTTTTGTAATTTAAAAGTGATTGGGTTTAGTTTGTTGTGGTAAGGATTAGTTGGTGATGGTTTATCGTAGCCGAAGTAATTTAGGTGAGTTTGGCATAGTTTGCTATGGTTACTAGCATTTTTTTGTAATTTAAAAGTGATTGGGTTTAGTTTGTTGTGGTAAGGGTTAGTAGGTGATGATTTAGAGTAGCCGAAGTAATTTAGGTGAGTCTGGCATAGTTTGTTATGATTTGTACACCTTCTTTTGTAATTTTAAGATGATAGGGTTTGGTTTGTTGTGGTAAGGGATAGTTGGGGGTGATTTACGGTAGCCGAAGTAATTTAGGTGATTCTGGTATAGTTTGTTATGATTTTTAGCATTTTTTTGTAATTTTAAAGTGATTGGGCTTAGTTTGTTGCTATAAAGTGTAGTTGGGGGTGATTTTTGATAGCCGAAGTAATTTAGGTGAATTTGGCATAGTTTGCTATGGTTTGTAGCATTTTTTTGTAATTTAAAAGTGATTGGGTTTAGTTTGTTGTGGTACGGGTTAGTTGGTGATGATTTATGGTAGCCGAAGTAATTTAGGTGAGTTTGGCATAGTTTGCTATGGTTACTAGCATTTTTTTCTAATTTAAAAGTGATTGGGTTTAGTTTGTTGTGGTAAGGGTTAGTTGGTGATGATTTAGAGTAGCCGAAGTAATTTAGGTGAATCTGGCATAGTTTGTTATGATTTGTACACCTTTTTTTGTAATTTTAAGATGATATGGTTTGGTTTGTTGTGGTAAGGGATAGTTGGGGGTGAATTACGGTAGCCGAAGTAATTTAGGTGATTCTGGTATAGTTTGTTATGATTTTTAGCATTTTTTTGTAATTTTAAAGTTATTGGGTTTAGTTTGTTGATGTAAAGTGTAGTTGGGGGTGATTTACGGTAGCCGAAGTAATTTAGGTGAGTTTGGCATAGTTTGCTATGGTTAGTAGCATTTTTTTGTAATTTAAAAGTGATTGGGTTTAGTTTGTTGTGGTAAGGGTTGGTTGGTGATGATTTATGGTAGCCGAAGTAATTTAGGTGAGTTTGGCATAGTTTGCTATGGTTACTAGCATTTTTTTGTAATTTAAAAGTCATTGGGTTTAGTTTGTTGTGGTAAGGGTTAGTTGGTGATGATTTAGAGTAGCCGAAGTAATTTAGGTGAATCTGGCATAGTTTGTTATGATTTGTACACCTTTTTTTGTAATTTTAAGATGATATGGTTTGGTTTGTTGTGGTAAGGGATAGTTGGGGATGAATTACGGTAGCCGAAGTAATTTAGGTGATTCTGGTATAGTTTGTTATGATTTTTAGCATTTTTTTGTAATTTTAAAGTTATTGGGCTTAGTTTGTTGCTGTAAAGTGTAGTTGGGGGTGATTTTTGAAAGCCCAAGTAATTTAGGTGAGTTTGGAATAGTTTGCTATGGGTAGTCGCATTTTTTTGTAATTTAAAAGTGATTGGGTTTAGTTTGTTGTGGTAAGGGTTAGTTGGTGATGATTTATGGTAGCCGAAGTAATTTAGGTTAGTCTGGCATAGTTTGTTATGATTTGTACACCTTTTTTTGTAATTTTAAGATGATATGGTTTGGTTTGTTGTGGTAAGGGATAGTTGGGGGTGATTTACGGTAGCCGAAGTAATTTAGGTGATTCTGGTGTAGTTTGTTATGATTTTTAGCATTTTTTTGTAATTGTAAAGTGATTGGGCTTAGTTTGTTGCTGTAAAGTGTAGTTGGGGGTGATTTTTGATAGCCGAAGTAATTTAGGTGATTTTGGCATAGTTTGCTATGGTTAGTAGCATTTTTTTGTAATTTAAAAGTTATTGGGTTTAGTTTGTTGTGGTAAGGGTTAGTTGGTGATGATTTATGGTAGCCGAAGTAATTTAGGTTAGTCTGGCATAGTTTGTTATGATTTGTACACCTTTTTTTGTAATTTTAAGATGATATGGTTTGGTTTGTTGTGGTAAGGGATAGTTGGGGGTGATTTACGGTAGCCGAAGTAATTTAGGTGAGTTTGGCATAGTTTGCTGTGGTAAGTAGCATTTTTTTGTAATTTAAAAGTGATTGGGTTTAGTTTGTTGTAGTAAGGGTTAGTTGGTAATGATTTATGGTAGCCGAAGTAATTTAGGTGAGTTTGGCATAGTTTGCTATGGTTACTAGCATTTTTTTGTAATTTTAAAATGATTGGCTTTAGTTTGTTGTGGCAAGAGTTAGTTGGTGATGATTTAGAGTAGCCGAAGTAATTTAGGTGAGTCTGGCATAATTTGTTATGATTTGTACACCTTTTTTGTAATTTTAAGATGATATGGTTTCGTTTGTTGTGGTAAGGAATAGTTGGGGGTGATTTACGGTAGCCGAAGTAATTTAGGTGATTCTGGTATAGTTTGTTATGGTTTTTAGCATTTTTTTGTAATTTTAAAGTGATTAGGCTTAGTTTGTTGCTGTAAAGTGTAGTTGGGGGTGATTTTTGATAGCCGAAGTAATTTAGGTGAGTTTGGCATAGTTTGCTATGGTTAGTAGCATTTTTTTGTAATTTAAACGTGATTGGGTTTAGTTTGTTGTGGTAAGGGTTAGTTGGTGATGATTTATGGTAGCCGAAGTAATTTAGGTGCGTTTGGCATAGTTTGCTATGTTTACTAGCATTTTTTTGTAATTTAAAAGTAATTGGGTTTAGTTTGTTGTGGTAAGAGTTAGTTGGTGATGATTTATGGTAGCCGAAGTAATTTATGTTAGTCTGGCATAGTTTGTTATGATTTGTACACCTTTTTTTGTAATTTTAAGATGATATGGTTTGGTTTGTTGTGGTAAGGGATAGTTGGGGGTGATTTACGGTAGCCGAAGTAATTTAGGTGAGTTTGGCATAGTTTGCTGTGGTAAGTAGCATTTTTTTGTAATTTAAAAGTGATTGGGTTTAGTTTGTTGTAGTAAGGGTTAGTTGGTAATGATTTATGGTAGCCGAAGTAATTTAGGTGAGTTTGGCATAGTTTGCTAGGGTTACTAGCATTTTTTTGTAATTTAAAAGTGATTGGGTTTAGTTTGTTGTGGTAAGGGTTAGTTGGTGATGATTTAGAGTAGCCGAAGTAATTTAGGTGAGTCTGGCATAGTTTGTTATGATTTGTACACCTTTTTTTGTAATTTTAAGATGATATGGTTTGGTTTGTTGTGGTAAGGGATAGTTGGGGGTGATTTACGGTAGCCGAAGTAATTTAGGTGATTCTGGTATAGTTTGTTATGATTTTTAGCATTTTTTTGGAATTTTAAAGTGATTGGGCTTAGTTTGTTGCTGTAAAGTGTAGTTGGGGGTGATTTTTGATAGCCGAAGTAATTTAGGTGAGTTTGGCATAGTTTGCTATGGTTAGTAGCATTTTTTTGTAATTTAAAAGTGATTGGGTTTAGTTTGTTGTGGTAAGGGTTGGTTGGTGATGATTTATGGTAGCCGAAGTAATTTAGGTGAGTTTGGCATAGTTTGCTATGGTTACTAGCATTTTTTTGTAATTTAAAAGTCATTGGGTTTAGTTTGTTGTGGTAAGGGTTAGTTGGTGATGATTTAGAGTAGCCGAAGTAATTTAGGTGAATCTGGCATAGTTTGTTATGATTTGTACACCTTTTTTTGTAATTTTAAGATGATATGGTTTGGTTTGTTGTGGTAAGGGATAGTTGGGGGTGAATTACGGTAGCCGAAGTAATTTAGGTGATTCTGGTATAGTTTGTTATGATTTTTAGCATTTTTTTGTAATTTTAAAGTTATTGGGTTTAGTTTGTTGATGTAAAGTGTAGTTGGGGGTGATTTACGGTAGCCGAAGTAATTTAGGTGAGTTTGGCATAGTTTGCTATGGTTAGTAGCATTTTTTTGTAATTTAAAAGTGATTGGGTTTAGTTTGTTGTGGTAAGGGTTGGTTGGTGATGATTTATGGTAGCCGAAGTAATTTAGGTGAGTTTGGCATAGTTTGCTATGGTTACTAGCATTTTTTTGTAATTTAAAAGTCATTGGGTTTAGTTTGTTGTGGTAAGGGTTAGTTGGTGATGATTTAGAGTAGCCGAAGTAATTTAGGTGAATCTGGCATAGTTTGTTATGATTTGTACACCTTTTTTTGTAATTTTAAGATGATATGGTTTGGTTTGTTGTGGTAAGGGATAGTTGGGGATGAATTACGGTAGCCGAAGTAATTTAGGTGATTCTGGTATAGTTTGTTATGATTTTTAGCATTTTTTTGTAATTTTAAAGTTATTGGGCTTAGTTTGTTGCTGTAAAGTGTAGTTGGGGGTGATTTTTGAAAGCCCAAGTAATTTAGGTGAGTTTGGAATAGTTTGCTATGGGTAGTCGCATTTTTTTGTAATTTAAAAGTGATTGGGTTTAGTTTGTTGTGGTAAGGGTTAGTTGGTGATGATTTATGGTAGCCGAAGTAATTTAGGTTAGTCTGGCATAGTTTGTTATGATTTGTACACCTTTTTTTGTAATTTTAAGATGATATGGTTTGGTTTGTTGTGGTAAGGGATAGTTGGGGGTGATTTACGGTAGCCGAAGTAATTTAGGTGATTCTGGTGTAGTTTGTTATGATTTTTAGCATTTTTTTGTAATTGTAAAGTGATTGGGCTTAGTTTGTTGCTGTAAAGTGTAGTTGGGGGTGATTTTTGATAGCCGAAGTAATTTAGGTGATTTTGGCATAGTTTGCTATGGTTAGTAGCATTTTTTTGTAATTTAAAAGTTATTGGGTTTAGTTTGTTGTGGTAAGGGTTAGTTGGTGATGATTTATGGTAGCCGAAGTAATTTAGGTTAGTCTGGCATAGTTTGTTATGATTTGTACACCTTTTTTTGTAATTTTAAGATGATATGGTTTGGTTTGTTGTGGTAAGGGATAGTTGGGGGTGATTTACGGTAGCCGAAGTAATTTAGGTGAGTTTGGCATAGTTTGCTGTGGTAAGTAGCATTTTTTTGTAATTTAAAAGTGATTGGGTTTAGTTTGTTGTAGTAAGGGTTAGTTGGTAATGATTTATGGTAGCCGAAGTAATTTAGGTGAGTTTGGCATAGTTTGCTATGGTTACTAGCATTTTTTTGTAATTTTAAAATGATTGGCTTTAGTTTGTTGTGGCAAGAGTTAGTTGGTGATGATTTAGAGTAGCCGAAGTAATTTAGGTGAGTCTGGCATAATTTGTTATGATTTGTACACCTTTTTTGTAATTTTAAGATGATATGGTTTCGTTTGTTGTGGTAAGGAATAGTTGGGGGTGATTTACGGTAGCCGAAGTAATTTAGGTGATTTTGGTATAGTTTGTTATGGTTTTTAGCATTTTTTTGTAATTTTAAAGTGATTAGGCTTAGTTTGTTGCTGTAAAGTGTAGTTGGGGGTGATTTTTGATAGCCGAAGTAATTTAGGTGAGTTTGGCATAGTTTGCTATGGTTAGTAGCATTTTTTTGTAATTTAAACGTGATTGGGTTTAGTTTGTTGTGGTAAGGGTTAGTTGGTGATGATTTATGGTAGCCGAAGTAATTTAGGTGCGTTTGGCATAGTTTGCTATGTTTACTAGCATTTTTTTGTAATTTAAAAGTAATTGGGTTTAGTTTGTTGTGGTAAGAGTTAGTTGGTGATGATTTATGGTAGCCGAAGTAATTTAGGTTAGTCTGGCATAGTTTGTTATGATTTGTACACCTTTTTTTGTAATTTTAAGATGATATGGTTTGGTTTGTTGTGGTAAGGGATAGTTGGGGGTGATTTACGGTAGCCGAAGTAATTTAGGTGAGTTTGGCATAGTTTGCTGTGGTAAGTAGCATTTTTTTGTAATTTAAAAGTGATTGGGTTTAGTTTGTTGTAGTAAGGGTTAGTTGGTAATGATTTATGGTAGCCGAAGTAATTTAGGTGAGTTTGGCATAGTTTGCTAGGGTTACTAGCATTTTTTTGTAATTTAAAAGTGATTGGGTTTAGTTTGTTGTGGTAAGGGTTAGTTGGTGATGATTTAGAGTAGCCGAAGTAATTTAGGTGAGTCTGGCATAGTTTGTTATGATTTGTACACCTTTTTTTGTAATTTTAAGATGATATGGTTTGGTTTGTTGTGGTAAGGGATAGTTGGGGGTGATTTACGGTAGCCGAAGTAATTTAGGTGATTCTGGTATAGTTTGTTATGATTTTTAGCATTTTTTTGGAATTTTAAAGTGATTGGGCTTAGTTTGTTGCTGTAAAGTGTATTTGGGGGTGATTTTTGATAGCCGAAGTAATTTAGGTGAGTTTGGCATAGTTTGCTATGGGTAGTAGCATTTTTTTGTAATTTAAAAGTGATTGGGTTTAGTTTGTTGTGGTAAGGGTTAGTTGGTGATGATTTAGAGTAGCCGAAGTAATTTAGGTGAGTTTGGCATAGTTTGCTATGGGTAGTAGCATTTTTTTGTAATTTAAAAGTGATTGGGTTTAGTTTGTTGTGGTAAGGGTTAGTTGGTGATGATTTATGGTAGCCGAAGTAATTTAGGTGAGTTTGGCATAGTTTGCTATGGTTACTAGCATTTTTTTGTAATTTTAAAGTGATTGGCTTTAGTTTGTTGTGGTAAGAGTTAGTTGGTGATGATTTAGAGTAGCCGAAGTAATTTAGGTGAGTCTGGCATAATTTGTTATGATTTGTACACCTTTTTTGTAATTTTAAGATGATATGGTTTCGTTTGTTGTGGTAAGGGATAGTTGGGGGTGATTTACGGTAGCCGAAGTAATTTAGGTGATTCTAGTATAGTTTGTTAAGGTTTTTAGCATTTTTTTGTAATTTTAAATTGATTAGGCTTAGTTTGTTGCTGTAAAGTGTAGTTGGGGGTGATTTTTGATAGCCGAAGTAATTTAGGTGAGTTTGGCATAGTTTGCTATTGTTAGTAGCATTTTTTTGTAATTTAAAAGTAATTAGGTTTAGTTTGTTGTGGTAAGGGTTAGGTGGTGATGATTTATGGTAGCCGAAGTAATTTAGGTGATTCTGGTATAGTTTGTTAAGGTTTTTAGCATTTTTTGTAATTTTAAAGTGATTGGGCTTAGTTTGTCGCTGTAAAGTGTAGTTGTGGGTGATTTTTGATAGCCGAAGTAATTTAGGTGAGTTTGGTATAGTTTGCTATGGTTAGTAGCATTTTTTTGTAACTTAAAAGTGATTAAGTTTAGTTTGTTGTGGTAAGGGTTAGTTGGTGATGATTTACTGTAGCCGAAGTAATTTAGGTGATTCTGGTATAGTTTGTTATGATTTTTAGCATTTTTTTGGAATTTTAAAGTGATTGGGCTTAGTTTGTTGCTGTAAACTGTAGTTGGGGGTGATTTTTGATAGCCGAAGTAATTTAGGTCAGTTTGGCATAGTTTGCTATGGGTAGTAGCATTTTTTTGTAATTTAAAAGTGATTGGGTTTAGTTTGTTGTGGTAAGGGTTAGTTGGTAATGATTTATGGTAGCCGAAGTAATTTAGGTGAGTTTGGCATAGTTTGCTATGGTTACTAGCATTTTTTTGTAATTTAAAAGTGATTGGGTTTAGTTTGTTGTGGTAAGGGTTAGTTGCTGATGATTTATGGTAGCCGAAGTAATTTAGGTGAGTTTGGCATAGTTTGCTATGGTTACTAGCATTTTTTTGTAATTTAAAAGTGATTGGGTTTAGTTTGTTGTGGTATGGGTTAGTTGGTAATGATTTAGAGTAGCCGAAGTAATTTAGGTGAGTCTGGCATAGTTTGTTATGATTTGTACACCTTCTTTTGTAATTTTAAGATGATAGGGTTTGGTTTGTTGTGGTAAGGGATAGTTAGGGGTGATTTACGGTAGCCGAAGTAATTTAGGTGATTCTGGTATAGTTTGTTATGATTTTTAGCATTTTTTTGTAATTTTAAAGTGATTGGGCTTAGTTTGTTGCTATAAAGTGTAGTTGGGGGTGATTTTTGATAGCCGAAGTAATTTAGGTGAATTTGGCATAGTTTGCTATGGTTAGTAGCATTTTTTTGTAATTTAAAAGTGATTGGGTTTAGTTTGTTGTGGTAAGGGTTAGTTGGTGATGATTTATGGTAGCCGAAGTAATTTAGGTGAGTTTGGCATTGTTTGCTATGGTTACTAGCATTTTTTTCTAATTTAAAAGTGATTGGGTTTAGTTTGTTGTGGTAAGGGTTAGTTGGTGATGATTTAGAGTAGCCGAAGTAATTTAGGTGAGTCTGGCATAGTTTGTTATGATTTGTACAACTTTTTTTGTAATTTTAAGATGATATGGTTTGGTTTGTTGTGGTAAGGGATAGTTGGGGGTGATTTACGGTAGCCGAAGTAATTTAGGTGATTCTGGTATAGTTTGTTATGATTTTTAGCATTTTTTTGTAATTTTAAAGTGATTGGGCTTAGTTTGTTGCTGTAAAGTGTAGTTGGGGGTGATTTTTGATAGCCGAAGTAATTTAGGTGAGTTTGTCATAGTTTGCTATGGTTAATAGCATTTTTTTGTAATTTAAAAGTGATTGGGTTTAGATTGTTGTGGTAAGGGTTAGTTGGTGATGATTTATGGTAGCCGAAGTAATTTAGGTGAGTTTGGCATAGTTTGCTATGGTTACTAGCATTTTTTTGTAATTTAAAAGTGATTGGGTTTAGTTTGTTGTGGTATGGGTTAGTTGGTAATGATTTAGAGTAGCCGAAGTAATTTAGGTGAGTTTGGCATAGTTTGCTATGGTTACTAGCATTTTTTTGTAATTTTAAAGTGATTGGGCTTAGTTTGTTGCTGTAAAGTGTAGTTGGGGGTGATTTTTGATAGCCGAAGTAATTTAGGTGAGTTTGTCATAGTTTGCTATGGTTAATAGCATTTTTTTGTAATTTAAAAGTGATTGGGTTTAGATTGTTGTGGTAAGGGTTAGTTGGTGATGATTTATGGTAGCCGAAGTAATTTAGGTGAGTTTGGCATAGTTTGCTATGGTTACTAGAATTTTTTTGTAATTTAAAAGTGATTGGGTTTAGTTTGTTGTGGTAAGGGTTAGTTGCTGATGATTTATGGTAGCCGAAGTAATTTAGGTGAGTTTGGCATAGTTTGCTATGGTTACTAGCATTTTTTTGTAATTTAAAAGTGATTGGGTTTAGTTTGTTGTGGTATGGGTTAGTTGGTAATGATTTAGAGTAGCCGAAGTAATTTAGGTGAGTCTGGCATAGTTTGTTATGATTTGTACACCTTCTTTTGTAATTTTAAGATGATAGGGTTTGGTTTGTTGTGGTAAGGGATAGTTAGGGGTGATTTACGGTAGCCGAAGTAATTTAGGTGATTCTGGTATAGTTTGTTATGATTTTTAGCATTTTTTTGTAATTTTAAAGTTATTGGGCTTAGTTTGTTGCTGTAGAGTGTAGTTGGGGGTGATTTTTGATAGCCGAAGTAATTTAGGTGAGTTTGGCATAGTTTGCTATGGTTAGTAGCATTTTTTTGTAATTTAAAAGTGATTGGGTTTAGTTTGTTGTGGTAAGGGTTGGTTGGTAATGATTTAGAGTAGCCGAAGTAATTTAGGTGAATCTGGCATATTTTGTTATGATTTGTACACCTTTTTTTGTAATTTTAAGATGATATGGTTTGGTTTGTTGTGGTAAGGGATAGTTGGGGGTGATTTACGGTAGCCGAAGTAATTTAGGTGATTCTGGTATAGTTTGTTATGATTTTTAGCATTTTTTTGTAATTGTAAAGTGATTGGGCTTAGTTTGTTGCTGTAAAGTGTAGTTGGGGGTGATTTTTGATAGCCGAAGTAATTTAGGTGATTTTGGCATAGTTTGCTATGGTTAGTAGAATTTTTTGTAATTTAAAAGTGATTGGGTTTAGTTTGTTGTTGTAAGGGTTAGTTGGTGATGATTTATGGTAGCCGAAGTAATTTAGGTTAGTCTGGCATAGTTTGTTATGATTTGTAGACCTTTTTTTGTAATTTTAAGATGATATGGTTTGGTTTGTTGTGGTAAGGGATAGTTGAGGGTGATTTACGGTAGCCGAAGTAATTTAGGTGAGTTTGGCATAGTTTGCTGTGGTTAGTAGCATTTTTTTGTAATTTAAAAGTGATTGGGTTTAGTTTGTTGTGGTAAGGGTTAGTTGGTAATGATTTATGGTAGCCGAAGTAATTTAGGTGAGTTTGGCATAGTTTGCTATGGTTACTAGCATTTTTTTGTAATTTTAAAGTGATTGGGCTTAGTTTGTTGCTGTAAAGTGTAGTTGGGGGTGATTTTTGATAGCCGAAGTAATTTAGGTGAGTTTGGCATAGTTTGCTATGGTTAGTAGCATATTTTTGTAATTTAAAAGTGATTAGGTTTAGTTTGTTGTGGTAAGGGTTAGTTGGTGATGATTTATGGTAGCCGAAGTAATTTAGGTGATTCTGGTATAGTTTGTTATGGTTTTTAGCATATTTTGTAATTTTAAAGTGATTGGACTTAGTTTGTTGCTGTAAAGTGTAGTTGGGGGTGATTTTTGATAGCCGAAGTAATTTAGGTGAGTTTGGTATAGTTTGCTATGGTTAGTAGCATTTTTTTGTAATTTAAAAGTGATTAGGTTTAGTTTGTTGTGGTAAGGGTTAGTTGGTGATGATTTACTGTAGCCGAAGTAATTTAGGTGATTCTGGAATAGTTTGTTATAATTTTTAGCATTTTTTTTGAATTTTAAAGTGATTGGGCTTAGCTTGTTGCTGTAAAGTGTAGTTGGGGGTGATTTTTGATAGCCGAAGTAATTTAGGTGAGTTTGTCATAGTTTGCTATGGTTAGTAGCATTTTTTTGTAATTTAAAAGTGATTGGATTTAATTTGTTGTGGTAAGGGTTAGTTAGTGATGATTTAGAGTAGCCCAAGTAATTTAGGTGAGTTTGGCATAGTTTGCTATGGTTACTAGCATTTTTTTGTAATTTAAAAGTGATTGGGTTTAGTTTGTTGTGCTAAGGGTTAGTTGGTGATGATTTATGGTAGCCGAACTAATTTAGGTGAGTTTGGCATAGTTTGCTATGGTTACTAGCATTTTTTTGTAATTTAAAAGTGATTGGGTTTAGTTTGTTGTGGTAAGGGTTAGTTGGTGATGATTTAGAGTAGCCGAAGTAATTTAGGTGAGTCTGGCATAGTTTGTTATGATTTGTACACCTTTTTTTGTAATTTTAAAATGATATGGTTTGGTTTGCTGTGGTAAGGGATAGTTGGGGGTGATTTACGGTAGCCGAAGTAATTTAGGTGATTCTGGTATAGTTTGTTATGATTTTTAGCATTTTTTTGGAATTTTAAAGTGATTGGGCTTAGTTTGTTGCTGTAAAGTGTAGTTGGGGGTGATTTTTGATAGCCGAAGTAATTTAGGTGTGTTTGGCATAGTTTGCTATGGTTAGTAGCATTTTTTTGTATTTTAAAAGTGATTGGGTTTAGTTTGTTGTGATAAAGGTTAGTTGGTGATGATTTATGGTAGCCGAAGTAATTTAGGTGAGTTTGGCTTAGTTTGCTATGGTTACTAGCATTTTTTTGTAATTTAAAAGTGATTGGGTTTAGTTTGTTGTGGTAAGGGTTAGATGGTGATGATTTAGAGTTGCCGAAGTAATTTAGGTGAGTCTGGCATAGTTTGTTATGATTTTTAGCATTTTTTTGTAATTTTAAAGTGATTGGGCTTAGTTTGTTGCTGTAAAGTGTAGTTGGGGGTGATTTTTGATAGCCGAAGTGATTTAGGTGAGTTTGGCATAGTTTGCTATGGTTAGTAGCATTTTTTTGTAATTTAAAAGTGATTGGGTTTAGTTTGTTGTGGTAAGGGTTAGTTGGTGATGATTTATGGTAGCCGAAGTAATTTAGGTGAGTTTGGCATAGTTTGCTATGGTTACTAGCATTTTTTTGTAATTTAAAAGTGATTGAGTTTAGTTTGTTGTGGTAAGGGTAAGTTGGTGATGATTTATAGTAGCCGAAGTAATTTAGGTGAGTCTGGCATAGTTTGTATTGGTTAGTAGCATTTTTTTGTAATTTAAAAGTGATTGGGTTTAGTTTGTTGTGGTAAGGGTTAGTTGGTGATGATTTAGAGTAGCCCAAGTAATTTAGGTGAGTCTGGCATAGTTTGTTATGATTTGTACACCTTTTTTTGTAATTTTAAGATGATATGGTTTGGTTTGTTGTGGCAAGGGATAGTTGGGGGTGATTAACGGTAGCCGAAGTAATTTAGGTAATTCTGGTATAGTTTGTTATGATTTTTAGCATTTTTTTGTAATTTTAAAGTGCTTGGGCTTAGTTTGTTGCTGTAAAGTGTAGTTGGGGGTGACTTTTGATAGCCGAAGTAATTTAGGTGAGTTTGGCATAGTTTGCTATGGTTAGTAGCATTTTTTTGTAATTTAAAAGTGATTGGGTTTAGTTTGTTGTGCTAAAGGTTAGTTGGTGATGATTTATGGTAGCCGAACTAATTTAGGTGAGTTTGGCATAGTTTGCTATGGTTACTAGCATTTTTTTGTAATTTAAAAGTGATTGGGTTTAGTTTGTTGTGGTAAGGGTTAGTTGGTGATGATTTAGAGTAGCCGAAGTAATTTAGGTGAGTCTGGCATAGTTTGTTATGATTTGTACACCTTTTTTTGTAATTTTAAAATGATATGGTTTGGTTTGTTGTGGTAAGGGATAGTTGGGGGTGATTTACGGTAGCCGAAGTAATTTAGGTGATTCTGGTATAGTTTGTTATGATTTTTAGCATTTTTTTGGAATTTTAAAGTGATTGGGCTTAGTTTGTTGCTGTAAAGTGTAGTTGGGGGTGATTTTTAATAGCCGAAGTAATTTAGGTGTGTTTGGCATAGTTTGCTATGGTTAGTAGCATTTTTTTGTAATTTAAAAGTGATTGGGTTTAGTTTGTTGTGATAAAGGTTAGTTGGTGATGATTTATGGTAGCCGAAGTAATTTAGGTGAGTTTGGCTTAGTTTGCTATGGTTACTAGCATTTTTTTGTAATTTAAAAGTGATTGGGTTTAGTTTGTTGTGGTAAGGGTTAGTTGGTGATGATTTAGAGTTGCCGAAGTAATTTAGGTGAGTCTGGCATAGTTTGTTATGATTTGTACACCTTTTTTGTAATTTTAAGATGATATGGTTTGGTTTGTTGTGGTAAGGGATAGTTGGGGGTGATTTACGGTAGCCGAAGTAATTTAGGTGATTCTGGTATAGTTTGTTATGATTTTTAGCATTTTTTTGTAATTTTAAAGTGATTGGGCTTAGTTTGTTGCTGTAAAGTGTAGTTGGGGGTGATTTTTGATAGCCGAAGTAATTTAGGTGAGTTTGGCATAGTTTGCTATGGTTAGTAGCATTTTTTTGTAATTTAAAAGTGATTGGGTTTAGTTTGTTGTGGTAAGGGTTAGTTGGTAATGATTTATGGTAGCCGAAGTAATTTAGGTGAGTTTGGCATAGTTTGCTATGGTTACTAGCATTTTTTTGTAATTTAAAAGTGATTGGGTTTAGTTTGTTGTGGTAAGGGTTAGTTGGTGATGATTTAGAGTAGCCCAAGTAATTTAGGTGAGTTTGGCATAGTTTGCTATGGTTACTAGCATTTTTTTGTAATTTAAAAGTGATTGGGTTTAGTTTGTTGTGGTAAGGGTTAGTTGGTGATGATTTAGACTAGCCCAAGTAATTTAGGTGAGTCTGGCATAGTTTGTTATGATTTGTACACCTTTTTTTGTAATTTTAAGATGATATGGTTTGGTTTGTTGTGGCAAGGGATAGTTGGGGGTGATTTACGGTAGCCGAAGTAATTTAGGTAATTCTGGTATAGTTTGTTATGATTTTTAGCATTTTTTTGTAATTTTAAAGTGCTTGGGCTTAGTTTGTTGCTGTTAAGTGTAGTTGGGGGTGACTTTTGGTAGCCGAAGTAATTTAGGTGAGTTTGGCATAGTTTGCTATGGTTAGTAGCATTTTTTTGTAATTTAAAAGTGATTGGGTTTAGTTTGTTGTGCTAAGGGTTAGTTGGTGATGATTTATGGTAGCCGAACTAATTTAGGTGAGTTTGGCATAGTTTGCTATGGTTACTAGCATTTTTTTGTAATTTAAAAGTGATTGGGTTTAGTTTGTTGTGGTAAGGGTTAGTTGGTGATGATTTAGAGTAGCCGAAGTAATTTAGGTGAGTCTGGCATAGTTTGTTATGATTTGTACACCTTTTTTTGTAATTTTAAAATGATATGGTTTGGTTTGCTGTGGTAAGGGATAGTTGGGGGTGATTTACGGTAGCCGAAGTAATTTAGGTGATTCTGGTATAGTTTGTTATGATTTTTAGCATTTTTTTGGAATTTTAAAGTGATTGGGCTTAGTTTGTTGCTGTAAAGTGTAGTTGGGGTTGATTTTTGATAGCCGAAGTAATTTAATTGTGTGTTTGGCATAGTTTGCTATGGTTAGTAGCATTTTTTTGTATTTTAAAAGTGATTGGGTTTAGTTTGTTGTGATAAAGGTTAGTTAATGATGATTTATGGTAGCCGAAGTAATTTAGGTGAGTTTGGCTTAGTTTGCTATGGTTACTAGCATTTTTTTGTAATTTAAAAGTGATTGGGTTTAGTTTGTTGTGGTAAGGGTTAGTTGGTGATGATTTAGAGTTGCCAAAGTAATTTAGGTGAGTCTGGCATAGTTTGTTATGATTTTTAGCATTTTTTTGTAATTTTAAAGTGATTGGGCTTAGTTTGTTGCTGTAAAGTGTAGTTGGGGGTGATTTTTGATAGCCGAAGTGATTTAGGTGAGTTTGGCATAGTTTGCTATGGTTAGTAGCATTTTTTTGTAATTTAAAAGTGATTGGGTTTAGTTTGTTGTGGTAAGGGTTAGTTGGTGATGATTTATGGTAGCCGAAGTAATTTAGGTGAGTTTGGCATAGTTTGCTATGGTTACTAGCATTTTTTTGTAATTTAAAAGTGATTGAGTTTAGTTTGTTGTGGTAAGGGTAAGTTGGTGATGATTTATAGTAGCCGAAGTAATTTAGGTGAGTCTGGCATAGTTTGTATTGGTTAGTAGCATTTTTTTGTAATTTAAAAGTGATTGGGTTTAGTTTGTTGTGGTAAGGGTTAGTTGGTGATGATTTAGAGTAGCCCAAGTAATTTAGGTGAGTCTGGCATAGTTTGTTATGATTTGTACACCTTTTTTTGTAATTTTAAGATGATATGGTTTGGTTTGTTGTGGCAAGGGATAGTTGGGGGTGATTAACGGTAGCCGAAGTAATTTAGGTAATTCTGGTATAGTTTGTTATGATTTTTAGCATTTTTTTGTAATTTTAAAGTGCTTGGGCTTAGTTTGTTGCTGTAAAGTGTAGTTGGGGGTGACTTTTGATAGCCGAAGTAATTTAGGTGAGTTTGGCATAGTTTGCTATGGTTAGTAGCATTTTTTTGTAATTTAAAAGTGATTGGGTTTAGTTTGTTGTGCTAAGGGTTAGTTGGTGATGATTTATGGTAGCCGAACTAATTTAGGTGAGTTTGGCATAGTTTGCTATGGTTACTAGCATTTTTTTGTAATTTAAAAGTGATTGGGTTTAGTTTGTTGTGGTAAGGGTTAGTTGGTGATGATTTAGAGTAGCCGAAGTAATTTAGGTGAGTCTGGCATAGTTTGTTATGATTTGTACACCTTTTTTTGTAATTTTAAAATGATATGGTTTGGTTTGTTGTGGTAAGGGATAGTTGGGGGTGATTTACGGTAGCCGAAGTAATTTAGGTGATTCTGGTATAGTTTGTTATGATTTTTAGCATTTTTTTGGAATTTTAAAGTGATTGGGCTTAGTTTGTTGCTGTAAAGTGTAGTTGGGGGTGATTTTTGATAGCCGAAGTAATTTAGGTGTGTTTGGCATAGTTTGCTATGGTTAGTAGCATTTTTTTGTAATTTAAAAGTGATTGGGTTTAGTTTGTTGTGATAAAGGTTAGTTGGTGATGATTTATGGTAGCCGAAGTAATTTAGTTGAGTTTGGCTTAGTTTGCTATGGTTACTAGCATTTTTTTGTAATTTAAAAGTGATTGGGTTTAGTTTGTTGTGGTAAGGGTTAGTTGGTGATGATTTAGAGTTGCCGAAGTAATTTAGGTGAGTCTGGCATAGTTTGTTATGATTTGTACACCTTTTTTGTAATTTTAAGATGATATGGTTTGGTTTGTTGTGGTAAGGGATAGTTGGGGGTGATTTACGGTAGCCGAAGTAATTTAGGTGATTCTGGTATAGTTTGTTATGATTTTTAGCATTTTTTTGTAATTTTAAAGTGATTGGGCTTAGTTTGTTGCTGTAAAGTGTAGTTGGGGGTGATTTTTGATAGCCGAAGTAATTTAGGTGAGTTTGGCATAGTTTGCTATGGTTAGTAGCATTTTTTTGTAATTTAAAAGTGATTGGGTTTAGTTTGTTGTGGTAAGGGTTAGTTGGTAATGATTTATGGTAGCCGAAGTAATTTAGGTGAGTTTGGCATGGTTTGCTATGGTTACTAGCATTTTTTTGTAATTTAAAAGTGATTGAGTTTTGTTTGTTGTGGTAAGGGTAAGTTGGTGATGATTTAGAGTAGCCGAAGTAATTTAGGTGAGTCTGGCATAGTTTGTTAAGATTTGTACACCTTTTTTTGTAATTTTAAGATGATATGGTTTGGTTTGTTGTGGTAAAGGATAGTTAGGTTTGATTTATGGTAGCCGAAGTAATTTAGGTGATTCTGGTATAGTTTGTTATGATGTTTAGCATTTTTTTGTAATTTTTAAATGGTTGGGCTTAGTTTGTTGCTGTAAAGTGTAGTTGGGGGTGATTTTTGATAGCCGAAGTAATTTAGCTGAGTTTGGCGTAGTTTGCTATAGTTAGTAGCATTTTTTTGTAATTTAAAAGTGACTGGGTTTAGTTTCTTGTGGTAAGGGTTAGTTGGTTATGATTTATGGTAGCCGAAGTAATTTAGGTGAGTTTGGCATAGTTTGCTATGGTTACTAGCATTTTTTTGTAATTTAAATGTGATTGGGTTTAGTTTGTTGTGCTAAGGGTTAGTTGGTGATGATTAATGGTAGCCGAACTAATTTAGGTGAGTTTGGCATAGTTTGCTATGGTTACTAGCATTTTTTTGTAATTTAAAAGTGATTGGGTTTAGTTAGTTGTGGTAAGGGTTAGTTGGTGATGATTTAGAGTAGCCCAAGTAATTTAGGTGAGTCTGGCATAGTTTGTTATGATTTGTACACCTTTTTTTGTAATTTTAAGATGATATGGTTTGGTTTGTTGTGGCAAGGGATAGTTGGGGGTGATTTACGGTAGCCGAAGTAATTTAGGTAATTCTGGTATAGTTTGTTATGATTTTTAGCATTTTTTTGTAATTTTAAAGTGCTTGGGCTTAGTTTGTTGCTGTAAAGTGTAGTTGGGGATGACTTTTGATAGCCGAAGTAATTTAGGTGAGTTTGGCATAGTTTGCTATGGTTAGTAGCATTTTTTTGTAATTTAAAAGTAATTGGGTTTAGTTTGTTGTGCTAAGGGTTAGTTGGTGATGATTTATGGTAGCCGAACTAATTTAGGTGAGTTTGGCATAGTTTGCTATGGTTACTAGCATTTTTTTGTAATTTAAAAGTGATTGGGTTTAGTTTGTTGTGGTAAGGGTTAGTTGGTGATGATTTAGAGTAGCCGAAGTAATTTAGGTGAGTCTGGCATAGTTTGTTATGATTTGTACACCTTTTTTTGTAATTTTAAAATGATATGGTTTGGTTTGTTGTGGTAAGGGATAGTTGGGGGTGATTTACGGTAGCCGAAGTAATTTAGGTGATTCTGGTATAGTTTGTTATGATTTTTAGCATTTTTTTGGAATTTTAAAGTGATTGGGCTTAGTTTGTTGCTGTAAAGTGTAGTTGGGGGTGATTTTTGATAGCCGAAGTAATTTAGGTGTGTTTGGCATAGTTTGCTATGGTTAGTAGCATTTTTTTGTAATTTAAAAGTGATTGGGTTTAGTTTGTTGTGATAAAGGTTAGTTGGTGATGATTTATGGTAGCCGAAGTAATTTAGGTGAGTTTGGCTTAGTTTGCTATGGTTACTAGCATTTTTTTGTAATTTAAAAGTGATTGGGTTTAGTTTGTTGTGGTAAGGGTTAGTTGGTGATGATTTAGAGTTGCCGAAGTAATTTAGGTGAGTCTGGCATAGTTTGTTATGATTTGTACACCTTTTTTGTAATTTTAAGATGATATGGTTTGGTTTGTTGTGGTAAGGGATAGTTGGGGGTGATTTACGGTAGCCGAAGTAATTTAGGTTATTCTGGTATAGTTTGTTATGATTTTTAGCATTTTTTTGTAATTTTAAAGTGATTGGGCTTAGTTTGTTGCTGTAAAGTGTAGTTGGGGGTGATTTTTGATAACCGAAGTAATTTAGGTGAGTTTGGCATAGTTTGCTATGGTTAGTACCATTTTTTTGTAATATAAAAGTGATTGGGTTTAGTTTGTTGTGGTAAGGGTTAGTTGGTAATGATTTATGGTAGCCGAAGTAATTTAGGTGAGTTTGGCATAGTTTGCTATGGTTACTAGCATTTTTTTGTAATTTAAAAGTGATTGAGTTTTGTTTGTTGTGGTAAGGGTAAGTTGGTGATGATTTAGAGTAGCCGAAGTAATTTAGGTGAGTCTGGCATAGTTTGTTAAGATTTGTACACCTTTTTTTGTAATTTTAAGATGATATGGTTTGGTTTGTTGTGGTAAAGGATAGTTAGGGGTGATTTATGCTAGCCGAAGAAATTTAGGTGATTCTGGTATAGTTTGTTATGATGTTTAGCATTTTTTTGTAATTTTTAAATGATTGGGCTTAGTTTGTTGCTGTAAAGTGTAGTTGGGGGTGATTTTTGATAGCCGAAGTAATTTAGCTGAGTTTGGCGTAGTTTGCTATAGTTAGTAGCATTTTTTTGTAATTTATAAGTGACTGGGTTTAGTTTCTTGTGGTAAGGGTTAGTTGGTGATGATTTATGGTAGCCGAAGTAATTTAGGTGATTCTGGTATAGTTTGTTATGATTTATAGCATTTTTTGTAATTTTAAAGTGATTGGGCTTAGTTTGTTGCTGTAAAGTGTAGTTGGGGGTGATTATAGATAGCCGAAGTAATTTAGGTGAGTTTGGCATAGTTTGTTAAGATTTGTACACCTTTTTTTGTAATTTTAAGATGATATGGTTTGGTTTGTTGTGGTAAAGGATAGTTAGGGGTGATTTATGCTAGCCGAAGTAATTTAGGTGATTCTGGTATAGTTTGTTATGATTTTTAGCATTTTTTTGTAATTTTAAAGTGATTGGGCTTAGTTTGTTGCTGTAAAGTGTAGTTGGGGGCGATTTTTGATAGCCGAAGTAATTTAGCTGAGTTTGGCGTAGTTTGCTATAGTTAGTAGCATTTTTTTGTAATTTATAAGTGACTGGGTTTAGTTTCTTGTGGTAAGGGTTAGTTGGTGATGATTTATGGTAGCCGAAGTAATTTAGGTGATTCTGGTATAGTTTGTTATGATTTATAGCATTTTTTGTAATTTTAAAGTGATTGGGCTTAGTTTGTTGCTGTAAAGTGTAGTTGGGGGTGATTATAGATAGCCGAAGTAATTTAGGTGAGTTTGGCATAGTTTGCTATGGTTAGTAGCATTTTTTTGTAATTTAAATGTGATTGGGTTTAGTTTGTTGTGGTAAGGGTTAGTTGGTGATGATTTAGAGTAGCCGAAGTAATTTAGGTGAATCTGGCATGGTTTGTTATAATTTGTACACCTTTTTTTGTAATTTTAAGATGATAAAGTTTGGTTTGTTGTGGTATGGGTTAGTTGGGGGTGATTTACGGTAGCCGAAGTAATTTAGGTGATTCTGGTATAGTTTGTTATGATTTTTAGCATTTTTTTGTAATTTTAAAGTGATTGGGCTTAGTTTGTTGCTGTAAAGTGTAGTTGGATGTGATTTTTGATAGCCGAAGTAATTTAGGTGAGTTTAGCATAGTTTGCTATGGTTAGTAGCATTTTTTTGTAATTTAAAAGTGATTGGGTTTAGTTTGTTGTGGTAAGGGTTAGTTGGTGTTGATTTATGGTAGCCGAAGAAATTTAGGTGAGTTTGGCATAGTTTGCTATGGTTACTAGCATTTTTTTGTAATTTAAAGGTGATTGGGTTTAATTTGTTGTGGTAAGGGTTAGTTGGTGATGATTTAGAGTAGCCGAAGTAATTTAGGTGAGTCTGGCATAGTTTGTTATTATTTGTACACCTTTTTTTGTAATTTTAAAATGATATGGTTTGATTTGTTGTGGTAAGGGATAGTTGGGGGTGATTTACGGTAGCCGAAGTAATTTAAGTGATTCTGGTATAGTTTGTTATGATTTTTAGCATTTTTTTGTAATTTTAAAGTGATTGGGCTTAGTTTGTTGCTGTAAAGTGTAGTTGGGGGTGATTTTTGATAGCCGAAGTAATTTAGGTGAGTTTGGCATAGTTTGCTATGGTTAGTAGCATTTTTTTGTAATTTAAAAGTGATTGGGCTTAGTTTGTTGTGGTAAGGGTTAGTTGGTGATGATTTATGGTAGCCGAAGTAATTTAGATGAGTTTGACATAGTTTGCTATGGTTACTAGCATTTATTTGTAATTTAAAAGTGATTGGGTTTAGTTTGTTGTGGTAAGGGTTAGTTGGTGATGATTTAGAGTAGCCGAAGTAATTTAGGTGAGTCTGGCATAGTTTGTAATGATTTGTACACCTTTTTTTGTAATTTTAAGATGATATAGTTTGGTTTGTTGTGGTAAGGGATAGTTGGGGGTGATTTACGATAGCCGAAGTAATTTAGGTGATTCTGGTGTAGTTTGTTATGATTTATATAATTTTTTTGTAATTTTAAAGTGATTGGGCTTAGTTTGTTACTGTAAGGTGTAGTTGGGTGTGATTTTTGATAGCCGAAGTAATTTAGGTGAGTTTGGCATAGTTTGCTATGGTTAGTAGCATTTTTTTGTAATTTAAAAGTGATTGGGTTTAGTTTGTTGTGGTAAAGGTTAGTTGGTAATGATTTATGGTAGCCGAAGTAATTTAGATGAGTTTGGCATAGTTTGCTATGGTTACTAGCATTTTTTTGTAATTTAAAAATGATTGAGTTTAGTTTGTTGTGGTAAGGGTTAGTTGGTAATGATTTATGGTAGCCGAAGTAATTTAGGTGAGTTTGGCATAGTTTGCTATGGTTAGTAGCATTTTTTTGTAATTTAAAAGTGATTGGGCTTAGTTTGTTGTGGTAAGGGTTAGTTGGTGATGATTTATGGTAGCCGAAGTAATTTAGATGAGTTTGACATAGTTTTCTATGGCTACTAGCATTTTTTTGTAATTTAAAAGTGATTGGGTTTAGTTTGTTGTGGTAAGGGTTAGTTGGTGATGATTTATGGTAGCCGAAGTAATTTAGATGAGTTTGACATAGTTTGCTATGGCTACTAGCATTTTTTTGTAATTTAAAAGTGATTGGGTTTAGTTTGTTGTGGTAAGGGTTAGTTGGTGATGATTTAGAGTAGCCGAAGTAATTTAGGTGAGTCTGGCATAGTTTGTTATGATTTGTACACCTTTTTTTGTAATTTTAAGATGATATAGTTTGGTTTGTTGTGGTAAGGGATAGTTGGGGGTGATTTACGATAGCCGAAGTAATTTAGGTGATTCTGGTATAGTTTGTTATGATTTATAGCATTTTTTGTAATTTTAAAGTGATTGGGCTTAGTTTGTTGCTGTAAAGTGTAGTTGGATGTGATTTTTGATAGCCGAAGTAATTTAGGTGAGTTTGGCATAGTTTGCTATGTTTAGTAGCATTTTTTTGTAATTTAAAAGTGATTGGGTTTAGTTTGTTGTGGTAAGGGTTAGTTGGTGATGATTTAGAGTAGCCGAAGTAATTTAGGTGAATCTGGCATGGTTTGTTATGATTTGTACACCTTTTTTTGTAATTTTAAGATGATAAGGTTTGGTTTGTTGTGGTAAGGGTTAGTTGGGGGTGATTTACGGTAGCCGAAGTAATTTAGGTGATTCTGGTATAGTTTGTTATGATTTTTAGCATTTTTTTGTAATTTTAAAGTGATTGGGCTTAGTTTGTTGCTGTAAAGTGTAGTTGGATGTGATTTTTGATAGCCGAAGTAATTTAGGTGAGTTTGGCATAGTTTGCTATTGTTAGTAGCATTTTTTTGTAATTTAAAAGTGATTGGGTTTATTTTGTTGTGGTAAGGGTTAGTTGGTGTTGATTTATGGTAGCCGAAGTAATTTAGGTGAGTTTGCCATAGTTTGCTATGGTTACTAGCATTTTTTTGTAATTTAAATGTGATTGGGTTTAATTTGATGTGGTAAGGGTTAGTTGGTGATGATTTAGAGTAGCCGAAGTAATTTAGGTGAGTCTGGCATAGTTTGTTATTATTTGTACACCTTTTTTTGTAATTTTAAAATGATATGGTTTGATTTGTTGTGGTAAGGGATAGTTGGGGGTGATTTACGGTAGCCGAAGTAATTTAAGTGATTCTGGTATAGTTTGTTATGATTTTTAGCATTTTTTTGTAATTTTAAAGTGATTGGGCTTAGTTTGTTGCTGTAAAGTGTAGTTGGGGGTGATTTTTGATAGCCGAAGTAATTTAGGTGAGTTTGGCACAGTTTGCTATGGTTAGTAGCATTTTTTTATAATTTAAAAGTGATTGGGCTTAGTTTGTTGTGGTAAGGGTTAGTTGGTGATGATTTATGGTAGCCGAAGTAATTTAGATGAGTTTGACATAGTTTGCTATGGTTACTAGCATTTTTTTGTAATTTAAAAGTGATTGGGTTTAGTTTGTTGTGGTAAGGGTTAGTTGGTGATGATTTAGAGTAGCCGAAGTAATTTAGGCAAGTCTGGCATAGTTTGTTATGATTTGTACACCCTTTTATGTAATTTTAAGATGATATGGTTTGGTTTGTTGTGGTAAGGGATAATTGGGGGTGATTTACGGTAGCCGAAGTAATTTAGGTGATTCTGGTATAGTTTGTTATGATTTATAGCATTTTTTTGTAATTTTATAGTGATTGGGCTTAGTTTGTTGCTGTAAATTGTAGTTGGGTGTGATTTTTGGTAGCCGAAGTAATTTAGGTGAGTTTGGCAGAGTTTGCTTTGGTTAGTAGCATTTTTTTGTAATTTAAAAGTGATTGGGTTTAGTTTGTTGTGGTAAGGGTTAGTTGGTGATGATTTATGGTAGCCGAAGTAATTTAGGTGATTTTGGCATAGTTTGCTATGGTTACTAGCATTTTTTTGTAATTTAAAAGTAATTGGGCTTAGTTTGTTGTGGTAAGGGTTAGTTGGTGATGATTTAGAGTAGCCGAAGTAATTTAGGTGATTCTAGCATAGTTTGTAATGATTTGTACACCTTTTTTTGTAATTTTAAGATGATATGGTTAGTTTTGTTGTGGTAAGGGATAGTTGGGGGTGATTTACGGTAGCCAAAGTAATTTAGGTGATTCTGGTATAGTTTGTTATGATTTTTAGCATTTTTCTGTAATTTTAAAGTGATTGGGCTTAGTTTGTAGCTGTAAAGTGTAGTTGGGGGTGATTTTTGATAGGCGAAGTAATTTAGGTGAGTTTGGCATAGTTTGCTATGGTTAGTAGCATTTTTTTGTAATTTAAAAGTGATTGGGTTTAGTTTGTTGTGGTAAGGGTTATTTGGTGATGATTTAGAGTAGCCGAAGTAATTTAGGTGAGTCTGGCATAGTTTGTTATGATTTGTACACCTTTTTTTGTAATTTTAAGATGATATAGTTTGGTTTGTTGTGGTAAGGGATAGTTGGGGGTGATTTACGGTAGCCGAAGTAATTTAGGTGATTCTGGTATAGTTTGTTATGATTTATAGCATTTTTTTGTAATTTTAAAGTGATTGGGCTTAGTTTGTTGCTGTAAAGTATAGTTGGGGGTGATTTTTGATAGCCGAAGTAATTTAGGTGAGTTTCGCATAGTTTGCTAAGGTTAGTAGCATTTTTTTGTAATTTAAAAGTAATTGAGTTTAGTTTGTTGTGTTAAGGGTTACTTGGTGATGATTTATGGTAGCCGAAGTAATTTAGGTGAGTTTGGCATAATTTGCTATGGTTACTAGCATTTTTTTGTAATTTAAAAGTAATTAGGTTTAGTTTGTTGTGGTAAGGGTTAGTTGGTGATGATTTAGAGTAGCCGAAGTAATTTAGGTGAGTCTGGCATAATTTGTTATGATTTGTACACATTTTTTTGTAATTTTAAAATGATATGGTTTGGTTTGTTGTGGTAAGGGATAGTTGGGGGTGATTTACGGTAGCCGAAGTAATTTAGGTGATTCTGGTATAGTTTGTTATGATTTTAACATTTTTTTGTAATTTTAAAGTGATTGGGCTTAGTTTGTTGCTGTAAAGTGTAATTGGGGGTGATTTTTGATAGCCGAAGTAATTTAGGTGAGTTTGGCATAGTTTGCTATGGTTACTAACATTTTTTTGTAATTTAAAAGTGATTGGGTTTAGTTTGTTGTGGTAAGGGTTAGTTGGTGATGATTTAGAGTAGCCGAAGTAATTTAGGTGAGTCTGGCATAGTTTGTTATGATTTGTACACCTTTTTTTGTAATTTTAAGATGATATAGTTTGGTTTGTTGTGGTAAGGGATAGTTGGGGGTGATTTACGGTAGCCGAAGTAATTTAGGTGATTCTGGTATAGTTTGTTATGATTTATAGCATTTTTTTGTAATTTTAAAGTGATTGGGCTTAGTTTGTTGCTCTAAAGTGTAGTTGGGGGTGATTTTTGATAGCCGAAGTAATTTAGGTGAGTTTGGCATAGTTTGCTATGGTTAGTAGCATTTTTTTGTAATTTAAAAGTGATTGGGTTTAGTTTGTTGTGGTAAGGGTTAGTTGGTGAAGATTTATGGTAGCCGAAGTAATTTAGGTGAGTTTGACATAGTTTGCTATGGTTACTAGCATTTTTTTGTAATTTAAAAATGATTGGGTTCAGTTTGTTGTGGTAAGGGTTAGTTGGTGATGATTTAGAGTAGCCGAAGTAATTTAGGTGTGTCTGGCATAGTTTGTTATGATTTGTACACCTTTTTTTGTAATTTTAAGATGATATGGTTTGCTTTGTTGTGGTAAGGGATAGTTGGGGGTGATTTACGGTAGCCGAAGTAATTTAGGTGATTCTGGTATAGTTTGCTATGGTTAGTAGCATTTTTTTGTAATTTAAAAATGATTGGGCTTAGTTTGTTGTGGTAAGGGTTAGTTGGTGATGATTTATGGTAGCCGAAGTAATTTAGATGAGTTTGACATAGTTTGCTATGGTTACTAGCATTTATTTGTAATTTAAAAGTGATTGGGTTTAGTTTGTTGTGGTAAGGGTTAGTTGGTGATGATTTAGAGTAGCCGAAGTAATTTAGGTGAGTCTGGCATAGTTTGTAATGATTTGTACACCTTTTTTTGTAATTTTAAGATGATATAGTTTGGTTTGTTGTGGTAAGGGATAGTTGGGGGTGATTTACGATAGCCTAAGTAATTTAGGTGATTCTGGTGTAGTTTGTTATGATTTATATAATTTTTTTGTAATTTTAAAGTGATTGGGCTTAGTTTGTTACTGTAAGGTGTAGTTGGGTGTGATTTTTGATAGCCGAAGTAATTTCGGTGAGTTTGGCATAGTTTGCTATGGTTAGTAGCATTTTTTTGTAATTTAAAAGTGATTGGGTTTAGTTTGTTGTGGTAAAGGTTAGTTGGTAATGATTTATGGTAGATGAAGTAATTTAGATGAGTTTGGCATAGTTTGCTATGGTTACTAGCATTTTTTTGTAATTTAAAAATGATTGGGTTTAGTTTGTTGTGGTAAGGGTTAGTTGGTAATTATTTATGGTAGCCGAAGTAATTTAGGTGAGTTTGGCATAGTTTGCTATGGTTAGTAGCATTTTTTTGTAATTTAAAAGTGATTGGGCTTAGTTTGTTGTGGTAAGGGTTAGTTGGTGATGATTTATGGTAGCCGAAGTAATTTAGATGAGTTTGACATAGTTTGCTATGGCTACTAGCATTTTTTTGTAATTTAAAAGTGATTGGGTTTAGTTTGTTGTGGTAAGGGTTAGTTGGTGATGATTTATGGTAGCCGAAGTAATTTAGATGAGTTTGACATAGTTTGCTATGGCTACTAGCATTTTTTTGTAATTTAAAAGTGATTGGGTTTAGTTTGTTGTGGTAAGGGTTAGTTGGTGATGATTTAGAGTAGCCGAAGTAATTTAGGTGAGTCTGGCATAGTTTGTTATGATTTGTACACCTTTTTTTGTAATTTTAAGATGATATAGTTTGGTTTGTTGTGGTAAGGGATAGTTGGGGGTGATTTACGGTAGCCGAAGTAATTTAGGTGATTCTGGTATAGTTTGTTATGATTTATAGCATTTTTTTGTAATTTTAAAGTGATTGGGCTTAGTTTGTTGCTGTAAAGTGTAGTTGGGTGTCATTTTTGATAGCCGAAGTAATTTAGGTGAGTTTGGCAGAGTTTGCTATGGTTAGTAGCATTTTTTTGTAATTTAAAAGTGATTGGGTTTAGTTTGTTGTGGTAAGGGTTAGTTGGTGATTATTTAGTGTAGCCGAAGTAATTTAGGTGAGTCTAGCATAGTTTGTAATGATTAGTACTCCTTTTTTTGTAATTTTAAGATGATATGGTTTGGTTTGTTGTGGTAAGGGATAGTTGGGGGTGATTTACGGTAGCCAAAGTAATTTAAGTGATTCTGGTATAGTTTGTTATGATTTTTAGCATTTTTTTGTAATTTTAAAGTGATTGGGCTTAGTTTGTTGCTGTAAAGTGTAGTTGGGGGTGATTTTTGATAGCCGAAGTAATTTAGGTGATTTTGGCATAGTTTGCTATGGTTACTAGCATTTTTTTGTAATTTAAAAGTGATTGGGCTTAGTTTGTTGTGGTAAGGGTTAGTTGGTGATGATTTAGTGTAGCCGAAGTAATTTAGGTGAGTCTAGCATAGTTTGTAATGATTTGTACACCTTTTTTTGTAATTTTAAGATGATATAGTTTGGTTTGTTGTGGTAAGGGATAGTTGGGGATGATTTACGGTAGCCAAAGTAATTTAGGTGATTCTGGTATAGTTTGTTATGATTTTTAGCATTTTTTTGTAATTTTAAAGTGATTGGGCTTAGTTTGTTGCTGTAAAGTGTAGTTGGGGGTGATTTTTGATAGCCGAAGTAATTTAGGTGAGTTTGGCATAGTTTGCTAAGGTTAGTAGCATTTTTTTGTAATTTAAAAGTAATTGAGTTTAGTTTGTTGTGGTAAGGGTTACTTGGTGATGATTTATGGTAGCCGAAGTAATTTAGGTGAGTTTGGCATAATTTGCTATGGTTACTAGCATTTTTTTGTAATTTAAAAGTAATTAGGTTTAGTTTGTTGTGGTAAGGGTTAGTTGGTGATGATTTAGAGTAGCCGAAGTAATTTAGGTGAGTCTGGCATAATTTGTTATGATTTGTACACATTTTTTTGTAATTTTAAAATGATATGGTTTGGTTTGTTGTGGTAAGGGATAGTTGGGGGTGATTTACGGTAGCCGAAGTAATTTAGGTGATTCTGGTATAGTTTGTTATGATTTTTAGCATTTTTTTGTAATTTTAAAGTGATTGGGCTTAGTTTGTTGCTGTAAAGTGTAATTGGGGGTGATTTTTGATAGCCGAAGTAATTTAGGTGATTCTGGTATAGTTTGTTATGATTTATAGCATTTTTTTGTAATTTTAAAGTGATTGGGCTTAGTTTGTTGCTCTAAAGTGTAGTTGGGGGTGATTTTTGATAGCCTAAGTAATTTAGGTGAGTTTGGCATAGTTTGCTATGGTTAGTAGCATTTTTTTGTAATTTAAAAGTGATTGGGTTTAGTTTGTTGTGGTAAGGGTTAGTTGGTGAAGATTTATGGTAGCCGAAGTAATTTAGGTGAGTTTGACATAGTTTGCTATGGTTACTAGCATTTTTTTGTAATTTAAAAATGATTGGGTTCAGTTTGTTGTGGTAAGGGTTAGTTGGTGATGATTTAGAGTAGCCGAAGTAATTTAGGTGTGTCTGGCATAGTTTGTTATGATTTGTACACCTTTTTTTGTAATTTTAAGATGATATGGTTTGGTTTGTTGTGGTAAGGGATAGTTGGGGGTGATTTACGGTAGCCGAAGTAATTTAGGTGATTCTGGTATAGTTTGTTATGGTTTTTAGCATTTTTTTTGTAATTTTAAAGTGATTGGGCTTAGTTTGTTACTGTAAAGTGTAGTTGGGTGTGATTTTTGATAGCCGAAGTAATTTAGGTGAGTTTGGCATAGTTTGCTATGGTTAGTAGCATTTTGTTGTAATTTAAAAATTATTGGGTTTAGTTTGTTGTGGTAAGGGTTAGTTGGTGATGATTTAGAGTAGCCGAAATAATTTAGGTGAGTCTAGCATAGTCTCTAATGATTTGTACACCTTTTTTTGTAATTTTAAGATGATATGGTTTGGTTTGTTGTGTTAAGGGATAGTTGGGGGTGATTTACGGTAGCCAAAGTAATTTAGGTGATTCGGGTATAGTTTGTTATAATTTTTTTTGTAATTTTAAAGTGATTGGGCTTAGTTTGTTGCTGTAAAGTGTTGTTGGGGGTGATTTTTGATAGCCGAAGTAATTTAGGTGAGTTTGGCATAGTTTGCTATGGTTAGTAGCATTTTTTGTAATTTAAAAGTGATTGGGTTTAGTTTGTTGTGGTAAGGGTTAGTTGGTGATGATTTATGGTAGCCGAAGTAATTTAGGTGAGTTTGGCATAGTTTGCTATGGTTACTAGAATTTTTTTTTAATTTAAAAGTGATTGCGTTTAGTTTGTTGTGGTAAGGGTTAGTTGGTGATGATTTAGAGTAGCCGAAGTAATTTAGGTGAGTCTGGCATAGTTTGTTATGATTTGTACACCTTTTTATGTAATTTTAAGATGATATGGTTTGGTTTGTTGTGGTAAGGGATAGTTGGGGGTGATTTACGGTAGCCGAAGTAATTTAGGTGATTCTGGTATACTTTGTTATGATTTTTAGCATTTTTTTGTAATTTTAAAGTGATTGGGCTTAGTTTGTTGCTGTAAAGTGTAGTTGGGGGTGATTTTTGATAGCCGAAGTAATTTAGGTGAGTTTGGCACAGTTTGCTATAGTTAGTAGCATTTTTTTGTAATTTAATAGTGATTGGCCTTACTTTGTTGTGGTAAGGGTTAGTTGGTGATGATTTATGGTAGCCGAAGTAATTTAGGTGAGTTTGGCATAGTTTGCTATGGTTACTAGCATTTTTTTGTAATTTAAAAGTGATTGGGTTTAGTTTGTTGTGGTAAAGGTTAGTTGGTGATGATTTAGAGTAGCCGAAGTAATTTAGGTGAGTCTGGCATCGTTTGTTATAATTTGTACACCTTTTTTTGTAATTTTAAAATGATATGGTTTGGTTTGTTGTGGTAAGGGATAGTTGGGGGTGATTTACGGTAGCCGAAGTAATTTAGGTGATTCTGGTATACTTTGTTATGATTTTTAGCATTTTTTTGTAATTTTAAAGTGATTGGGCTTAGTTTGTTGCTGTAAAGTGTAGTTGGGGGTGATTTTTGATAGCCGAAGTAATTTAGGTGAGTTTGGCACAGTTTGCTATAGTTAGTAGCATTTTTTTGTAATTTAATAGTGATTGGCCTTACTTTGTTGTGGTAAGGGTTAGTTGGTGATGATTTATGATAGCCGAAGTAATTTAGATGAGTTTGACATAGTTTGCCATGGTTACTAGCATTTTTTTGTAATTTAAAAGTGATTGGGTTTAGTTTGTTGTGGTAAGGGTTAGTTGGTGATGATTTAGAGTAGCCGAAGTAATTTAGGTGAGTCTGGCATAATTTGTTATGATTTGTACACCTTTTTTTGTAATTTTAAGATGATATAGTTTGGTTTGTTGTGGTAAGGGATAGTTGGGGGTGATTTACGGTAGCCGAAGTAATTTAGGTAATTCTGGTATAGTTTGTTATGATTTATAGCATTTTTTGGTAATTTTAAAGTGATTGGGCTTAGTTTGTTGCTGCAAAGTGTAGTTGGGTGTGATTTTTGATAGCCGAAGTAATTTAGGTGAGTTTGGCATAGTTTGCTATGGTTAGTAGCATTTTTTTGTAATTTAAAAGTGATTGGGTTTAGTTTGTTGTGGTAAGGGTTAGTTGGTGATGATTTATGGTAGCCGAAGTAATTTAGATGAGTTTGACATAGTTTGCTATGGTTACTAGCATTTTTTTGTAATTTAAAAGTGATTGGGTTTAGTTTGTTGTGGTAAGGGTTAGTTGGTGATGATTTAGAGTAGCCGAAGAAATTTAGGTGTGTCTGGCATAGTTTGTTATAATTTGTACACCTTTTTTTTGTAATTTTAAGATGATATGGTGTGGTTTGTTGTGGTAAGGGATAGTTGGGGGTGATTTACGGTAGCCGAAGTAATTTAGGTGATTCTGGTATAGTTTGTTATGGTTTTTAGCATTTTTTTGTAATTTTAAAGTGATTGGGCTTAGTTTGTTGCTGTAAAGTGTAGTTGGGGGTGATTTTTGATAGCCGAAGTAATTTAGGTGAGTTTGGCATAGTTTGCTATGGTTAGTAGCATTTTTTTGTAATTTAAAAGTGATTGGGTTTAGTTTGTTGTGGTAAGGATTAGTTGGTGATGATTTAGAGTAGCCGAAGTAATTTAGGTGAGTCTGGCATAGTTTGCTATGGTTAGTAGCATTTTTTTGTAATTTCAAAGTGATTGGGTTTAGTTTGTTGTAGTAAGGGTTAGTTGGTGATGATTTATGGTAGCCGAAGTAATTTAGATGAGTTTGACATAGTTTGCTATGGTTACTAGCATTTTTTTGTAATTTAAAAGTGATTGGGTTTAGTTTGTTGTGGTAAGGGTTAGTTGGTGATGATTTAGAGTAGCCGAAGTAATTTAGGTGAATCTGGCATGGTTTGTTATGATTTGTACACCTTTTTTGTAATTTTAAGATTATATGGTTTGGTTTGTTGTGGTAAGGGTTAGTTGGGAGTGATTTACGGTAGCCGAAGTGATTTAGGTGATTCTGGTAGAGTTTGTTATGATTTTTAGCATTTTTTTGTAATATTAAAGTGATTGGGCTTAGTTTGTTGCTGTAAAGTGTAGTTGGGGGTGATTTTTGATAGCCGAAATAATTTAGGTGAGTTTGGCATAGTTTGCTATGGTAAGAAGCATTTTTTTGTAATTTAAAAGTGATTGGGTTTAGTTTGTTGGGGTAAGGGTTAGTTGGTGTTGATTTATGGTAGCCGAAGTAATTTAGGTGAGTTTGGCATAGTTTGCTATGGTTACTAGCATTTTTTTGTAATTTAAAAGTGATTGGGTTTAGTTTGTTGTGGTAAAGGTTAGTTGGTGATGATTTAGAGTAGCCGAAGTAATTTAGGTGAGTCTGGCATAGTTTGTTATAATTTGTACACCTTTTTTTGTAATTTTAAAATGATATGGTTTGGTTTGTTGTGGTAAGGGATAGTTGGGGGTGATTTACGGTAGCCGAAGTAATTTAGGTGATTCTGGTATACTTTGTTATGATTTTTAGCATTTTTTTGTAATTTTAAAGTGATTCGGCTTAGTTTGTTGCTGTAAAGTGTAGTTGGGGGTGATTTTTGATAGCCAAAGTAATTTAGGTGAGTTTGGCACAGTTTGCTATAGTTAGTAGCATTTTTTTGTAATTTAATAGTGATTGGCCTTAGTTTGTTGTGGTAAGGATTAGTTGGTGATGATTTATGGTAGCCGAAGTAATTTAGATGAGTTTGACATAGTTTGCTATGGTTACTAGCATTTTTTTGTAATTTAAAAGTGATTGGGTTTAGTTTGTTGTGGTAAGGGTTAGTTGGTGATGATTTAGAGTAGCCGAAGTAATTTTGGTGAGTCTGGCATAGTTTGTAATGATTTGTACACCTTTTTTTGTAATTTTAAGATGATATAGTTTGGTTTGTTGTGGTAAGGGATAGTTGGGGGTGATTTACGGTAGCCGAAGTAATTTAGGTAATTCTGGTATAGTTTGTTATGATTTATAGCATTTTTTTGTAATTTTAAAGTGATTGGGCTTAGTTTGTTGCTGCAAAGTGTAGTTGGGTGTGATTTTTGATAGCCGAAGTAATTTAGGTGAGTTTGGCATAGTTTGCTATGGTTAGTAGCATTTTTTTGTAATTTAAAAGTGATTGGGTTTAGTTTGTTGTGGTAAGGGTTAGTTGGTGATGATTTATGGTAGCCGAAGTAATTTAGATGAGTTTGACATAGTTTGCTATGGTTACTAGCATTTTTTTGTAATTTAAAAGTGATTGGGTTTAGTTTGTTGTGGTAAGGGTTAGTTGGTGATGATTTAGAGTAGCCGAAGTAATTTAGGTGAGTCTGGCATAGTTTGTTATGATTTGTACACCTTTTTTTTGTAATTTTAAGATGATATAGTTTGGTTTGTTGTGGTAAGGGATAGTTGGGGGTGATTTACGGTAGCCGAAGTAATTTAGGTGATTCTGGTATAGTTTGTTATGATTTATAGCATTTTTTTGTAATTTTATAGTGACTGGGCTTAGTTTGTTGCTGTAAATTGTAGTTGGGTGTGATTTTTGATAGCCGAAGTAATTTAGGTGAGTTTGGCAGAGTTTGCTTTGGTTAGTAGCATTTTTTTGTAATTTAAAAGTGATTGGGTTTAGTTTGTTGTGGTAAGGGTTAGTTGGTGATGATTTAGAGTAGCCGAAGTAATTTAGGTGAATCTGGCATGGTTTGTTATGATTTGTACACCTTTTTTGTAATTTTAAGATGATATGGTTTGGTTTGTTGTGGTAAGGGTTAGTTGGGGGTGATTTACGGTAGCCGAAGTGATTTAGGTGATTCTGGTAGAGTTTGTTATGATTTTTAGCATTTTTTTGTAATTTTAAAGTGATTGGGCTTAGTTTGTTGCTGTAAAGTGTAGTTGGGGGTGATTTTTGATAGTCGAAATAATTTAGGTGAGTTTGGCATAGTTTGCTATGGTAAGTTGCATTTTTTTGTAATTTAAAAGTGATTGGGTTTAGTTTGTTGGGGTAAGGGTTAGTTGGTGTTGATTTATGGTAGCCGAAGTAATTTAGGTGAGTTTGGCATAGTTTGCTATGGTTACTAGCATTTTTTTGTAATTTAAAAGTGATTGGGTTTAGTTTGTTGTGGTAAAGGTTAGTTGGTGATGATTTAGAGTAGCCGAAGTAATTTAGGTGAGTCTGGCATAGTTTGTTATAATTTGTACACCTTTTTTTGTAATTTTAAGATGATATAGTTTGGTTTGTTGTGGTAAGGGATAGTTGGGGGTGATTTACGGTAGCCGAAGTAATTTAGGTGATTCTGGTATACTTTGTTATGATTTTTAGCATTTTTTTGTAATTTTAAAGTGATTAAGCTTAGTTTGTTGCTGTAAAGTGTAGTTGGGGGTGATTTTTGATAGCCGAAGTAATTTAGGTGAGTTTGGCACAGTTTGCTATAGTTAGTAGCATTTTTTTGTAATTTAATAGTGATTGGCCTTAGTTTGTTGTGGTAAGGGTTAGTTGGTGATGATTTATGATAGCCGAAGTAATTTAGATGAGTTTGACATAGTTTGCCATGGTTACTAGCATTTTTTTGTAATTTAAAAGTGATTGGGTTTAGTTTGTTGTGGTAAGGGTTAGTTGGTGATGATTTAGAGTAGCCGAAGTAATTTAGGTGAGTCTGGCATAGTTTGTTATGATTTGTACACCTTTTTTTGTAATTTTAAGATGATATAGTTTGGTTTGTTGTGGTAAGGGATAGTTGGGGGTGATTTACGGTAGCCGAAGTAATTTAGGTAATTCTGGTATAGTTTGTTATGATTTATAGCATTTTTTGGTAATTTTAAAGCGATTGGGCTTAGTTTGTTGCTGCAAAGTGTAGTTGGGTGTGATTTTTGATAGCCGAAGTAATTTAGGTGAGTTTGGCATAGTTTGCTATGGTTAGTAGCATTTTTTTGTAATTTAAAAGTGATTGGGTTTAGTTTGTTGTGGTAAGGGTTAGTTGGTGATGATTTATGGTAGCCGAAGTAATTTAGATGAGTTTGACATAGTTTGCTATGGTTACTAGCATTTTTTTGTAATTTAAAAGTGATTGGGTTTAGTTTGTTGTGGTAAGGGTTAGTTGGTGATGTTTTAGAGTAGCCGAAGTAATTTAGGTGAGTCTGGCATAGTTTGTTATGATTTGTACACCTTTTTTTGTAATTTTAAGATGATATAGTTTGGTTTGTTGTGGTAAGGGATAGTTGGGGGTGATTTACGGTAGCCGAAGTAATTTAGGTGATTCTGGTATAGTTTGTTATGATTTTTAGCATTTTTTTGTAATTTTGAAGTGATTGGTCTTACTTTGTTGCTGTATGGTGTAGTTGGGGGTGATTTTTGATAGCCAAAGTAATTTAGGTGAGTTTGGCATAGTTTGCTATGGTTAGTAGCATTTTTTTGTAATTTAAAAGTGATTGGGTTTAGTTTGTTTTGGTAAGGGTTAGTTGGTGATGATTTATGGTAGCCGAAGTAATTTAGGTGAGTTTGGCATAGTTTGCTATGGTTACTAGCATTTTTTTGTAATTTAAAAGTGATTGGGTTTAGTTTGTTGTGGTAAGGGTTAGTTGGTGATGATTTAGAGTAGCCGAAGTAATTTAGGCAAGTCTGGCATAGTTTGTTATGATTTGTACACCCTTTTATGTAATTTTAAGATGATATGGTTTGGTTTGTTGTGGTAAGGGATAATTGGGGGTGATTTACGGTAGCCGAAGTAATTTAGGTGATTCTGGTATAGTTTGTTATGATTTATAGCATTTTTTTGTAATTTTATAGTGATTGGGCTTAGTTTGTTGCTGTAAATTGTAGTTGGGTGTGATTTTTGATAGCCGAAGTAATTTAGGTGAGTTTGGCAGAGTTTGCTTTGGTTAGTAGCATTTTTTTGTAATTTAAAAGTGATTGGGTTTAGTTTGTTGTGGTAAGGGTTAGTTGGTGATGATTTATGGTAGCCGAAGTAATTTAGGTGATTTTGGCATAGTTTGCTATGGTTACTAGCATTTTTTTGTAATTTAAAAGTAATTGGGCTTAGTTTGTTGTGGTAAGGGTTAGTTGGTGATGATTTAGAGTAGCCGAAGTAATTTAGGTGATTCTAGCATAGTTTGTAATGATTTGTACACCTTTTTTTGTAATTTTAAGATGATATGGTTAGTTTTGTTGTGGTAAGGGATAGTTGGGGGTGATTTACGGTAGCCAAAGTAATTTAGGTGATTCTGGTATAGTTTGTTATGATTTTTAGCATTTTTCTGTAATTTTAAAGTGATTGGGCTTAGTTTGTAGCTGTAAAGTGTAGTTGGGGGTGATTTTTGATAGCCGAAGTAATTTAGGTGAGTTTGGCATAGTTTGCTATGGTTAGTAGCATTTTTTTGTAATTTAAAAGTGATTGGGTTTAGTTTGTTGTGGTAAGGGTTAGTTGGAGATGATTTATGGTAGCCGAAGTAATTTAGGTGAGTTTGGCATAGTTTGCTATGGTTACTAGTATTTTTTTGTAATTTGAAAGTGATTGCGTTTAGTTTGTTGCGGTAAGGGTTAGCTGGTAATGTTTTAGAGTAGCCCAAGTAATTTAGGTGAGTCTGGCATAGTTTGTTATGATTTGTACACGTTTTTATGTAATTTTAAGATGATATGGTTTGGTTGGTTGTGGTAAGGGATAGTTGGGGGTGATTTACGGTAGCCAAAGTAATTTAGGTGATTCTGGTATAGTTTGTTATGATTTTTAGCATTTTTTTGTAATTTTAAAGTGATTGAGCTTAGTTTGTTGCTGTAAAGTGTAGTTGGGGGTGATTTTTGATAGCCGAAGTAATTTAGGTGAGTTTCGCATAGTTTGCTAAGGTTAATAGCATTTTTTTGTAATTTAAAAGTGATTGAGTTAAGTTTGTTGTGGTAAGGGTTACTTGGTGATGATTTATGGTAGCCGAAGTAATTTAGGTGAGTTTGGCATAGTTTGCTATGGTTACTAGCATTTTTTTGTAATTTAAAAGTGATTAGGTTTAGTTTGTTGTGGTAAGGGTTAGTTGGTGATGATTTAGAATAGCCGAAGTAATTTAGGTGAGTCTGGCATAATTTGTTATGATTTGTACACCTTTTTTTGTAATTTTAAGATGATATGGTTTGGTTTGTTGTGGTAAGGGATAGTTGGGGGTGATTTACGGTAGCCGAAGTAATTTAGGTGATTCTGGTATAGTTTGTTATGATTTTTAGCATTTTTTTGTAATTTTAAAGTGATTGGGCTTAGTTTGTTGCTGTAAAGTGTAGTTGGGGGTGATTTTTGATAGCCGAAGTAATTTAGGTGAGTTTGGCATAGTTTGCTAGGGTTACTAACATTTTTTTGTAATTTAAAAGTGATTGGGTTTAGTTTGTTGTGGTAAGGGTTAGTTGGTGATGATTTAGAGTAGCCGAAGTAATTTAGGTGAGTCTGACATAGTTTGTTATGATTTGTACACCTTTTTTTGTAATTTTAAGATGATATGGTTTGGTTTGTTGTGTTAAGGGATAGTTGGGGGTGATTTACGGTAGCCGAAGTAATTTAGGTGATTCTGGTATAGTTTGTTATGATTTTTTGCATTTTTTTTGTAATTTTGAAGTGATTGGGCTTAGTTTGTTGCTCTAAAGTGTAGTTGGGGGTGATTTTTGATAGCCGAAGTAATTTAGGTGAGTTTGGCATAGTTTGTTATGATTTGTGCACCTTTTTTTGTAATTTTAAGATGATATGGTTTGGTTTGTTGTGGTAAGGGATAGTTGGGGGTGATTTACGGTAGCCAAAGTAATTTAGGTGATTCTGGTATAGTTTGTTATGATTTTTAGCATTTTTTTGTAATTTTAAAGTGATTGGGCTTAGTTTGTTGCTGTAAAGTGTAGTTGGGGGTGATTTTTGATAGCCGAAGTAATTTAGGTGAGTTTGGCATAGTTTGCTATGGTTAGTAGCATTTTTTTGTAATTTAAAAGTGATTGGGTTTAGTTTGTTGTGGTAAGGGTTAGTTGGAGATGATTTATGGTAGCCGAAGTAATTTAGGTGAGTTTGGCATAGTTTGCTATGGTTACTAGTATTTTTTTGTAATTTGAAAGTGATTGCGTTTAGTTTGTTGCGGTAAGGGTTAGCTGGTAATGTTTTAGAGTAGCCGAAGTAATTTAGGTGAGTCTGGCATAGTTTGTTATGATTTGTACACGTTTTTATGTAATTTTAAGATGATATGGTTTGGTTGGTTGTGGTAAGGGATAGTTGGGGGTGATTTACGGTAGCCAAAGTAATTTAGGTGATTCTGGTATAGTTTGTTATGATTTTTAGCATTTTTTTGTAATTTTAAAGTGATTGAGCTTAGTTTGTTGCTGTAAAGTGTAGTTGGGGGTGATTTTTGATAGCCGAAGTAATTTAGGTGAGTTTCGCATAGTTTGCTAAGGTTAATAGCATTTTTTTGTAATTTAAAAGTGATTGAGTTAAGTTTGTTGTGGTAAGGGTTACTTGGTGATGATTTATGGTAGCCGAAGTAATTTAGGTGAGTTTGGCATAGTTTGCTATGGTTACTAGCATTTTTTTGTAATTTAAAAGTGATTAGGTTTAGTTTGTTGTGGTAAGGGTTAGTTGGTGATGATTTAGAGTAGCCGAAGTAATTTAGGTGAGTCTGACATAGTTTGTTATGATTTGTACACCTTTTTTTGTAATTTTAAGATGATATGGTTTGGTTTGTTGTGGTAAGGGATAGTTGGGGGTGATTTACGGTAGCCAAAGTAATTTAGGTGATTCTGGTATAGTTTGTTATGATTTTTAGCATTTTTTTGTAATTTTAAAGTGATTGGGCTTAGTTTGTTGCTGTAAAGTGTAGTTGGGGGTGATTTTTGATAGCCGAAGTAATTTAGGTGAGTCTGGCATAATTTGTTATGATTTGTACACCTTTTTTTGTAATTTTAAGATGATATGGTTTGGTTTGTTGTGGTAAGGGATAGTTGGGGGTGATTTACGGTAGCCGAAGTAATTTAGGTGATTCCGGTAGAGTTTGTTATGATTTTTAGCATTTTTTTGTAATTTTAAAGTGGTTGGGCTTAGTTTGTTGCTGTAAAGTGTAGTTGGGGGTGACTTTTGATAGCCGAAGTAATTTAGGTGAGTTTGGCAGAGTTTGCTATGGTTAGTAGCTTTTTTTTGTAATTTAAAAGTGATTGGGTTTAGTTTGTTGTGGTAAGGGTTAGTTGGTGATGATTTAGAGTAGCCGAAGTAATTTAGGTGAGTCTGGCATAGTTTGTTATGATTTGTTCACCTTTTTTTGTAATTTTAAGATGATATAGTTTGGTTTGTTGTGGTAAGGGATAGTTGGGGGTGATTTACGGTAGCCGAAGTAATTTAGGTGATTCTGGTATAGTTTGTTATGATTTATAGCATTTTTTTGTAATTTTAAAGTGATTGGGCTTAGTTTGTTGCTGTAAAGTGTAGTTGGGTGTCATTTTTGATAGCCGAAGTAATTTAGGTGAGTTTGGCAGAGTTTGCTATGGTTAGTAGCATTTTTTTGTAATTTAAAAGTGATTGGGTTTAGTTTGTTGTGGTAAGGGTTAGTTGGTGATTATTTAGTGTAGCCGAAGTAATTTAGCTGAGTCTAGCATAGTTTGTAATGATTTGTACACCTTTTTTTGTAATTTTAAGATGATATGGTTTGGTTTGTTGTGGTAAGGGATAGTTGGGGGTGATTTACGGTAGCCAAAGTAATTTAAGTGATTCTGGTATAGTTTGTTATGATTTTTAACATTTTTTTGTAATTTTAAAGTGATTGGGCTTAGTTTGTTGCTGTAAAGTGTAGTTGGGGGTGATTTTTGATAGCCGAAGTAATTTAGGTGATTTTGGCATAGTTTGCTATGGTTAGTAGCATTTTTTTGTAATTTAAAAGTGATTGGGTTTAGTTTGTTGTGGTAAGGGTTAGTTGGTGATGATTTATGATAGCCGAAGTAATTTAGATGTGTCTAGCATAGTTTGTAATGATTTGTACACCTTTTTTTGTAATTTTAAGATGATATGGTTTGGTTTGTTGTGGTAAGGGATAGTTGGGGGTGATTTACGGTAGCCAAAGTAATTTAAGTGATTCTGGTATAGTTTGTTATGATTTTTATCATTTTTTTGTAATTTTAAAGTGATTGGGCTTAGTTTGTTGCTGTAAAGTGTAGTTGGGGGTGATTTTTGATAGCCGAAGTAATTTAGGTGAGTTTGGCATAGTTTGCTATGGTCAGTAGCATTTTTTTGTAATTTAAAAGTGATTGGGTTTAGTTTGTTGTGGTAAGGGTTAGTTGGTGATGATTTATGGTAGCCGAAGTAATTTAGGTGAGTTTGGCATAGTTTGCAATGGTTACTAGCATTTTTTTGTAATTTAAAAGTGATTGCGTTTAGTTTGTTGTGGTAAGGGTTAGCTGGTGATGATTTAGTGTAGCCGAAGTAATTTAGGTGAGTCTGGCATAGTTTGTTATGATTTGTACACCTTTTTATGTAATTTTAAGATGATATGGTTTGGTTTGTTGTGGTAAGGGATAGTTGGGGGTGATTTACGGTAGCCGAAGTAATTTAGGTGATTCCGGTAGAGTTTGTTATGATTTTTAGCATTTTTTTGTAATTTTAAAGTGGTTGGGCTTAGTTTGTTGCTGTAAAGTGTAGTTGGGGGTGACTTTTGATAGCCGAAGTAATTTAGGTGAGTTTGGCAGAGTTTGCTATGGTTAGTAGCTTTTTTTTGTAATTTAAAAGTGATTGGGTTTAGTTTGTTGTGGTAAGGGTTAGTTGGTGATGATTTAGAGTAGCCGAAGTAATTTAGGTGAGTCTGGCATAGTTTGTTATGATTTGTTCACCTTTTTTTGTAATTTTAAGATGATATAGTTTGGTTTGTTGTGGTAAGGGATAGTTGGGGGTGATTTACGGTAGCCGAAGTAATTTAGGTGATTCTGGTATAGTTTGTTATGATTTATAGCATTTTTTTGTAATTTTAAAGTGATTGGGCTTAGTTTGTTGCTGTAAAGTGTAGTTGGGTGTCATTTTTGATAGCCGAAGTAATTTAGGTGAGTTTGGCAGAGTTTGCTATGGTTAGTAGCATTTTTTTGTAATTTAAAAGTGATTGGGTTTAGTTTGTTGTGGTAAGGGTTAGTTGGTGATTATTTAGTGTAGCCGAAGTAATTTAGCTGAGTCTAGCATAGTTTGTAATGATTTGTACACCTTTTTTTGTAATTTTAAGATGATATGGTTTGGTTTGTTGTGGTAAGGGATAGTTGGGGGTGATTTACGGTAGCCAAAGTAATTTAAGTGATTCTGGTATAGTTTGTTATGATTTTTAACATTTTTTTGTAATTTTAAAGTGATTGGGCTTAGTTTGTTGCTGTAAAGTGTAGTTGGGGGTGATTTTTGATAGCCGAAGTAATTTAGGTGATTTTGGCATAGTTTGCTATGGTTACTAGCATTTTTTTGTAATTTAAAAGTGATTGGGCTTAGTTTGTTGTGGTAAGGGTTAGTTGGTGATGATTTAGTGTAGCCGAAGTAATTTAGGTGAGTCTAGCATAGTTTGTAATGATTTGTACACCTTTTTTTGGAATTTTAAGATGATATGGTTTGGTTTGTTGTGGTAAGGGATAGTTGGGGGTGATTTACGGTAGCCAAAGTAATTTAGGTGATTTTGGTATAGTTTGTTATGATTTTTAGCATTTTTTTGTAATTTTAAAGTGATTGGGCTTAGTTTGTTGCTGTAAAGTGTAGTTGGGGGTGATTTTTGATAGCCAAAGTAATTTAGGTGAGTTTGGCATAGTTTGCTAAGGTTAGTAGCATTTTTTTGTAATTTAAAAGTGATTGAGTTTAGTTTGTTGTGGTAAGGGTTACTTGGTGATGATTTATGGTAGCCGAAGTAATTTAGGTGAGTTTGGCATAGTTTGCTATGGTTACTAGCATTTTTTTGTAATTTAAAAGTGATTAGGTTAAGTTTGTTGTGGTAAGGGTTAGTTGGTGATGATTTAGAGTAGCCGAAGTAATTTAGGTGAGTCTGGCATAATTTGTTATGATTTGTACACTTTTTTTTGTAATTTTAAGATGATATGGTTTGGTTTGTTGTGGTAAGGGATAGTTGGGGGTGATTTACGGTAGCCGAAATAATTTAGGTGATTCTGGTATAGTTTGTTATGATTTTTAGCATTTTTTTGTAATTTTAAAGTGATTGGGCTTAGTTTGTTGCTCTAAAGTGTAGTTGGGGGTGATTTTTGATAGCCGAAGTAATTTAGGTGAGTTTGGCATAGTTTGCTATGGTTAGTAGCATTTTTTTGTAATTTAAAAGTGATTGGATTTAGTTTGTTGTGGTAAGGGTTAGTTGGTGATGATTTATGATAGCCGAAGTAATTTAGATGTGTCTAGCATAGTTTGTAATGATTTGTACACCTTTTTTTGTAATTTTAAGATGATATGGTTTGGTTTGTTGTGGTAAGGGATAGTTGGGGGTGATTTACGGTAGCCAAAGTAATTTAAGTGATTCTGGTATAGTTTGTTATGATTTTTATCATTTTTTTGTAATTTTAAAGTGATTGGGCTTAGTTTGTTGCTGTAAAGTGTAGTTGGGGGTGATTTTTGATAGCCGAAGTAATTTAGGTGAGTTTGGCATAGTTTGCTATGGTCAGTAGCATTTTTTTGTAATTTAAAAGTGATTGGGTTTAGTTTGTTGTGGTAAGGGTTAGTTGGTGATGATTTATGGTAGCCGAAGTAATTTAGGTGAGTTTGGCATAGTTTGCAATGGTTACTAGCATTTTTTTGTAATTTAAAAGTGATTGCGTTTAGTTTGTTGTGGTAAGGGTTAGCTGGTGATGATTTAGTGTAGCCGAAGTAATTTAGGTGAGTCTGGCATAGTTTGTTATGATTTGTACACCTTTTTATGTAATTTTAAGATGATATGGTTTGGTTTGTTGTGGTAAGGGATAGTTGGGGGTGATTTACGGTAGCCAAAGTAATTTAGGTGATTCTGGTATAGTTTGTTATAATTTTTAGCATTTTTTTTTAATTTTAAAGTGATTGAGCTTAGTTTGTTGCTGTAAAGTGTAGTTGGGGGTGATTTTTGATAGCCGAAGTAATTTAGGTGAGTTTCGCATAGTGTGCTAAGGTTAGTAGCATTTTTTTGTAATTTAAAAGTGATTGAGTTTAGTTTGTTGTGGTAAGGGTTACTTGGTGATGATTTATGGTAGCCGAAGTAATTTAGGTGAGTTTGGCATAGTTTGCTATGGTTACTAGCATTTTTTTGTAATTTAAAAGTGATTAGGTTTAGTTTGTTGTGGTAAGGGTTAGTTGGTGATGATTTAGAGTAGCCGAAGTAATTTAGGTGAGTCTGGCATAATTTGTTATGATTTGTACACCTTTTTTTGTAATTTTAAGATGATATGGTTTGGTTTGTTGTGGTAAGGGATAGTTGGGGGTGATTTACGGTAGCCGAAGTAATTTAGGTGATTCTGGTAGAGTTTGTTATGATTTTTAGCATTTTTTTGTAATTTTAAAGTGGTTGGGCTTAGTTTGTTGCTGTAAAGTGTAGTTGGGGGTGATTTTTGATAGCCGAAGTAATTTAAGTGAGTTTGGCAGAGTTTTCTATGGTTAGTAGCTTTTTTTTGTAATTTAAAAGTGATTGGGTTTAGTTTGTTGTGGTAAGGGTTAGTTGGTGATGATTTAGAGTAGCCGGAGTAATTTAGGTGAGTCTGGCATAGTTTGTTATGATTTGTACACCTTTTTTTGTAATTTTAAGATGATATAGTTTGGTTTGTTGTGGTAAGGGATAGTTGGGGGTGATTTACAGTAGCCGAAGTAATTTAGATGATTCTGGTATAGTTTGTTATGATTTATAGCATTTTTTTGTAATTTTAAAGTGATTGGGCTTAGTTTGTTGCTGTAAAGTGTAGTTGGGTGTCATTTTTGATAGCCGAAGTAATTTAGGTGAGTTTGGCAGAGTTTGCTATGGTTAGTAGCATTTTTTTGTAATTTAAAAGTGATTGGGTTTAGTTTGTTGTGGTAAGGGTTAGTTGGTGATTATTTAGTGTAGCCGAAGTAATTTAGGTGAGTCTAGCATAGTTTGTAATAATTTGTACACCTTTTTTTGTAATTTTAAGATGATATGGTTTGGTTTGTTGTGGTAAGGGATAGTTGGGGGTGATTTACGGTAGCCAAAGTAATTTAAGTGATTCTGGTATAGTTTGTTATGATTTTTAGCATTTTTTTGTAATTTTAAAGTGATTGGGCTTAGTTTGTTGCTGTAAAGTGTAGTTGGGGGTGATTTTTGATAGCCGAAGTAATTTAGGTGATTTTGGCATAGTTTGCTATGGTTACTAGCATTTTTTTGTAATTTAAAAGTGATTGGGCTTAGTTTGTTGTGGTAAGGGTTAGTTGGTGATGATTTAGTGTAGCCGAAGTAATTTAGGTGAGTCTAGCATAGTTTGTAATGATTTGTACACCTTTTTTTGTAATTTTAAGATGATATGGTTTGGTTTGTTGTGGTAAGGGATAGTTGGGGGTGATTTACGGTAGCCAAAGTAATTTAGGTGATTCTGGTATAGTTTGTTATGATTTTTAGCATTTTTTTGTAATTTTAAAGTGATTGGGCTTAGTTTGTTGCTGTAAAGTGTAGTTGGGGGTGATTTTTGATAGCCAAAGTAATTTAGGTGAGTTTGGCATAGTTTGCTAAGGTTAGTAGCATTTTTTTGTAATTTAAAAGTGATTGAGTTTAGTTTGTTGTGGTAAGGGTTACTTGGTGATGATTTATGGTAGCCGAAGTAATTTAGGTGAGTTTGGCATAGTTTGCTATGGTTACTAGCATTTTTTTGTAATTTAAAAGTGATTAGGTTTAGTTTGTTGTGGTAAGGGTTAGTTGGTGATGATTTAGAGTAGCCGAAGTAATTTAGGTGAGTCTGGCATAATTTGTTATGATTTGTACACCTTTTTTTGTAATTTTAAGATGATATGGTTTGGTTTGTTGTGGTAAGGGATAGTTGGGGGTGATTTACGGTAGCCGAAGAAATTTAGGTGATTCTGGTATAGTTTGTTATGATTTTTAGCATTTTTTTGTAATTTTAAAGTGATTGGGCTTAGTTTGTTTCTGTAAAGTGTAATTGGGGGTGATTTTTGATAGCCGAAGTAATTTAGGTGAGTTTGGCATAGTTTGCTATGGTTACTAACATTTTTTTGTAATTTAAAAGTGATTGGGTTTAGTTTGTTGTGGTAAGGGTTAGTTGGTGATGATTTAGAATAGCCGAAGTAATTTAGGTGAGTCTGGCATAATTTGTTATGATTTGTACACCTTTTTTTGTAATTTTAAGATGATATAGTTTGGTTTGTTGTGGTAAGGGATAGTTGGGGGTGATTTACGGTAGCCGAAGTAATTTAGGTGATTCTGGTATAGTTTGTTATGATTTATAGCATTTTTTTGTAATTTTAAAGTGATTGGGCTTAGTTTGTTGCTCTAAAGTGTAGTTGGGGGTGATTTTTGATAGCCGAAGTAATTTAGGTGAGTTTGGCATAGTTTGCTATGGTTAGTAGCATTTTTTTGTAATTTAAAAGTGATTGGGTTTAGTTTGTTGTGGTAAGGGTTAGTTGGTGAAGATTTATGGTAGCCGAAGTAATTTAGGTGAGTTTGACACAGTTTGCTATGGTTACTAGCATTTTTTTGTAATTTAAAAATGATTGGGTTCAGTTTGTTGTGGTAAGGGTTAGTTGGTGATGATTTAGAGTAGCCGAAGTAATTTAGGTGTGTCTGGCATAGTTTGTTATGATTTGTACACCTTTTTTTGTAATTTTAAGATGATATGGTTTGGTTTGTTGTGGTAAGGGATAGTTGGGGGTGATTTACGGTAGCCGAAGTAATTTAGGTGATTCTGGTATAGTTTGTTATGGTTTTTAGCATTTTTTTTGTAATTTTAAAGTGATTGGGCTTAGTTTGTTACTGTAAAGTGTAGTTGGGTGTGATTTTTGACAGCCGATGTAATTTAGGTGAGTTTGGCATAGTTTGCTATGGTTAGTAGCATTTTTTTGTAATTTAAAAATTATTGGGTTTAGTTTGTTGTGGTAAGGGTTAGTTGGTGATGATTTAGAGTAGCCGAAATAATTTAGGTGAGTCTAGCATAGTTTGTAATGATTTGTACACCTTTTTTTGTAATTTTAAGATGATATGGTTTGGTTTGTTGTGTTAAGGGATAGTTGGGGGTGATTTACGGTAGCCAAAGTAATTTAGGTGATTCGGGTATAGTTTGTTATAATTTTTAGAATTTTTTTGTAATTTTAAAGTGATTGGGCTTAGTTTGTTGCTGTAAAGTGTTGTTGGGGGTGATTTTTGATAGCCGAAGTAATTTAGGTGAGTTTGGCATAGTTTGCTATGGTTAGTAGCATTTTTTTGTAATTTAAAAGTGATTGGGTTTAGTTTGTTGTGGTAAGGGTTAGTTGGTGATGATTTATGGTAGCCGAAGTAATTTAGGTGAGTTTGGCATAGTTTGCTATGGTTACTAGCATTTTTTTGTAATTTAAAAATGATTGGGTTTAGTTTGTTGTGGTAAGGGTTAGTTGGTGATGATTTAGAGTAGCCGAAGAAATTTAGGTGTGTCTGGCATAGTTTGTTATGATTTTTACACCTTTTTTTGTAATTTTAAGATGATATGGTTTGGTTTGTTGTGGTAAGGGATAGTTGGGGGTGATTTACGGTAGCCGAAGTAATTTAGGTGATTCTGGTATAGTTTGTTATGGTTTTTAGCATTTTTTTGTAATTTTAAAGTGATTGGGCTTAGTTTGTTGCTGTAAAGTGTAGTTGGGGGTGATTTTTGATAGCCGAAGTAATTTAGGTGAGTTTGGCATAGTTTGCTATGGTTAGTAGCATTTTTTTGTAACTAGCTGAATGTACCCGGCGTTGCCCGGACGTAGATTAAATAAACGCAGTGTTGATAAAAGTGGTGTATTGGTGATGTAGACTAATCGACATTATAATACAATTAAACAGGAATGCTCTACTTTTCCAATCACAAAATAAACAAATTTGCTGAAATTAACCTGCATTGCCAGGACCGGGTACTTGACCGGGTATATGATTTGGAAAAAAAGGATATCTTGGTTGATATCAGATGAAAAATCTCGAATAGACTCTTTACGCAAAGACGCAGTTTGGAGGTGTTCTATAAGCGATTCCAGGAAATCGAAATTAATGTTAGAAAATTTTCGGGAAAATCGAAGTTTACAAATTAGCAGATAATGTTATGATAAAGTTGAAAAGACAATGGAAACATTTCTCCTGCTACAGTCATCTCACAGCAGAACAGTATGTAGATGATTTTGACTTATCTTCAGAATAAACAAACTCTTCAGCATAAATATCTCCTTTTGAGCTGCACAAAGTTATTAAAACCTGGCCGCAACTTGTTGAACAATTAAAGTGAGAACCTTTTGAGCTCCCTTTCCAGTATTAAAATTTCAATACCATTACTACAGATAGTTCATCAGCTTTCACGAAAATTATACGGTGTGGTATTTGTAATCTGCTAGATTTTCAAACTGCTCCATCTTAGTTTTAAATGATGCAATAATGAACACAATGTATTTACGTAAAATAAATAGTGTAAAACGCGTATCAAAGTCAGTAAAGTCTGGTCCAACGCTGCAAATTTCGGATTTCAGCCGGGGCAGGTTTGGTGAAAACCAAATACACCACTATCATTAACTGAACGGAAAAATTAGCGTACGAATATAAGTGGGGTCCGGTACGACGATGGTAATTTTTCGTTAACGGCAAGAACAAATCGGGAATATTATATTAAAATAATTTATTTAATAGCGATAGAACTTTTAATACTGATGCGTCGCCTCGACCTTGGCGACTTTGAGTACCAGCGTTTCAGCCGCTGAAGCAGCAATTTTCACAATTATATTAGGTGCACGTGCCTAGTGCGTGTTAAAACAATTTGGCTAACAAAAGAGATTAATTTGTATATACCAAATAATACTCGCAAAGGTGTACTCGTATGGCCCGTCATTATTTTCACGAAATGAATTAGAAAAATGAACATTCTAAAGTAAATAATTATTTTGACGGGAATGTGGTGGATGAAAAAATCTTATTCGGCCTCTCCGACAAACTAACACTTGTTTAGATTAACATGCATTCCTTCATGGACCTGTGTTCCATATGATTTCGTTTCTGTATGAAAGCGGTTTTTTTCACTCGTCAGTCTGAACTTACTACACAGTGATATTTTCACATCCAGGCGACCTAAATTATTTTGCCGTTTATTTCAAGAATTTCCCTGAAAGGAGAGTAGTCAACAGTGGGGCTCATCAGGGGTGGCAGGGTTAGCAGTGCCACTCCAAGTATAAATTTACTATCGAACACAAAATCAGTTCTGCAATTCAATTGCAAAATTATGAATTTTTAGATATTTTAACGAAAATCTAGCGCTTACACCGCTTTAAAATTAAAAACCATAGAGCTCTTTATACAATGGAGAAAAAGTCCTTATTATTTGCGATGTAAATGCACGCATGTTAAAAAGATAGGGCTTGCCCTGTCAGCGTGTTGCAATTCAGAACATAAGTTTTTGTTTGCATCTCAACTGGAATAATTATTTATTGGAAGGTGGAAGTGAATCAAAATTTTTATCAGCATATTTAATATTCAGAATAACGTCTATTAGTCGAAACAATATATTTTAGATGCAGATATTTCTTAATATTTTATGATTTTTGGCCTACAAAGTCAGCAACAGTACGTTTTTTCCATCTTAAAAAGAATTAAAACATTTAGTCGAACTTGTACTTGCAAATCTCGCTTAATCAACTTGTCAACGATTGCAATAGAGGAACAATTAATGAAGACTTTGCTCAATAGCAAGGAATTTTATGACATAATTAGTGGGCTTAGTTTGGGTTGTAAGGGGTATTTGAGGGTGATTTATGGTAGCCGAACTAATTTGGGTGAATTTGGCATAGTTTGCTATGGTTTGTAGCATTTTTTGTAATTTTAAAGTGATTGGGCTTAGTTTGGGGTGGTAAGGGGTAGTTGGGGTTGATTTATGGTAGCCGAAGTAATTTGGGTGAGTTTGGCATAGTTTTGCTATGGTTTATAGCATTTTTTGTAATTTTAAAGTGATTGGGCTTAGTTTGGGGTGGTAGTTGGGGATGATTTATGGTAGCCGAAGTAAGTTAGGTGAGTTTGGCATAGTGTTGTTATGGTTTGTAGCATTTTTTGTAATTTTAAAATGATTGTGCTTAATTTGGGGTGGTAAGGGGTAGTTGTGGTTGATTTATGGTAGCCGAAGTAATTTGGGTGAGTTTGGCATAGTTTTGCTATGGTTTGTAGCATTTTTTTTAATTTTAAAATGATTGGGCTTAGTTTGGGGTGGTAGTTGGGGGTGATTTATGGTAGTTGAAGTAAGTTAGGTAAGTTTGGCATAGTTTTGCTATGGTTTGTAGAATTTTTTCTAATTTTAAAGTGATGGGTCTTAGTTTGGGGTGGTAAGGGGTAGTTGGGGGTGATTTATGGTAGCCAAAGTAAGTTAGGTGAGTTTGGTTTAGTTTGCTAAGGTTTGTACCATTTTTTGGAATTTTAAAGCCATTGGGCTTAGTTTGGGGCGGTAAGGGGTAGTTGGGGGTGATTTATGGCAGCCGAAGTAATTTGTGTGAGTTTGGCATAGTTTGCTATGGTTTGTGGCATTTTTTGTAATTTTAAAGTGATTGGGCTTAGTTTGGGGTGGTAAGGGGTAATTGGGGTTGATTTATGGTAGCCGAAGTAATTTGGGTGAGTTTGGCATAGTTTTGCTATGGTTTGTAACATTTTTTCTAATTTTAAAGTGATTGGGCTTAGTTACGGGCGGTAAGGGGTAGTTGGGGGTGATTTATGGTAGCCGAAGTAATTTGTGTGAGTTTGGCATAGTTTGCTATGGTTTGTGGCATTTTTTCTAATTTTAAAGTGATTGGGCTTAGTTTGGGGTGGTAAGGGGTAGTTGGGGGTGATTTATGGTAGCCGAAGTAATTTGTGTGAGTTTGGCATAGTTTGCTATGGTTTGTGGCATTTTTTGTAATTTTAAAGTGATTGGGCTTAGTTTGGGGTGGTAAGGGGTAGTTGGGGGTGATTTATGATAGCCGAAATAATGTGGGTGAGTTTGGCATAGTTTTGCTATGGTTTGTAGCATTTTTTGTAATTTTAAAGTGATTGGGCTTAGTTTGGGATGGTAAGGGGTAGTTGGGGGTGATTTATGATAGCCGAAGTAATTTGGGTAAGTTTGGCACAGTTTTGCTATGGTTTGTAGCATTTTTTCTAATTTTAAAGTGATTGGGCTTATTTTGGGGTGGTAAGGGGTAGTTGGGGGTGATTTATGGTAGCCGAAGTAATTTAAGTGAGTTTGACATAGTTTGCTATGGTTTGTAGCATTTTTTGTAATTTTATGTGATTTGGCTTAGTTTGGGGTGGTAAGGGGTAGTTGGGGGTAATTTATGGTAGCCGTAGTAATTTAGGTGATTTTGGCATAGTTTGTTATGGTTTGTAGCATTTTTTGTAATTTTAAAGTGATTGTTCTTAGTTTGGGGTGGTAAGGGGTAGTTGGGGGTGAATTTTGGTAGCCGAAATAATGTGTGTGAGTTCGAAATAGTCTGCTGTGGTTTGTGTCATTTTGTTTTATTTTAAAGTGATTGGAGTTACTTGGGGTTGCTAAGGGGTGGTAAGGGATGATTTAAGATAACGGATCTAATTTATGTCAGTTTGGCATATTTCGGGAATTTTTTGGGGTTGCTTTGGTGAAGTTTGCAATGGTAAGAGATATTTGAGGATGTTTAATGTAGACGGATTAAATTTGGAGTGGTTTGGTAATTTTTAAATGAGTCACGGATCGATATTATAATTGAAATCAAAATTATAATTGAAATATCTGCGCCTCGCTAGGTACGGCAAAAGTATGATCAGGAAAGCAGAAACTCGACCTTGAAACTGCTTTTGTCGCTGTCGTGTGGTTCGGGAGTGGTCCGTCTGAGTTCAGCCTAATGTAAACCGGTCGCCCGACGTCGAAGTTGTTTTGGCTAGACACGTGCTTCTAACAAAAAAAAAAACACGGTCTCCGCGAGCCGATCATTTTTTGTTTATTTTAACCGGTTTTTATCCGGTTTTTATTGAAATACAAAGGAACCGGGCCGAATTTCGCAAAATCCCTTCTTATCACTTCGTTTCGGCACATGATACACCCGTGTATAAAATTTCAAGTCTCCAGCCCTCACGGTTTGGGCTGTGGGTTGATTATGAATCAGTGAATGTGTAGATGAGTGTGTCAGTGAGGACACTTCGCTTTATATATATAGATTTAAAAGTGATTGGGTTTAGTTTGTTGTGGTAAGGATTAGTTGGTGATGATTTAGAGTAGCCGAAGTAATTTAGGTGAGTCTGGCATAGTTTGCTATGGTTAGTAGCATTTTTTTGTAATTTCAAAGTGATTGGGTTTAGTTTGTTGTAGTAAGGGTTAGTTGGTGATGATTTATGGTAGCCGAAGTAATTTAGATGAGTTTGACATAGTTTGCTATGGTTACTAGCATTTTTTTGTAATTTAAAAGTGATTGGGTTTAGTTTGTTGTGGTAAGGGTTAGTTGGTGATGATTTAGAGTAGCCGAAGTAATTTAGGTGAATCTGGCATGGTTTGTTATGATTTGTACACCTTTTTTGTAATTTTAAGATGATATGGTTTGGTTTGTTGTGGTAAGGGTTAGTTGGGGGTGATTTACGGTAGCCGAAGTGATTTAGGTGATTCTGGTAGAGTTTGTTATGATTTTTAGCATTTTATTGTAATTTTAAAGTGATTGGGCTTAGTTTGTTGCTGTAAAGTGTAGTTGGGGGTGATTTTTGATAGCCGAAATAATTTAGGTGAGTTTGGCATAGTTTGCTATGGTAAGTAGCATTTTTTTGTAATTTAAAAGTGATTGGGTTTAGTTTGTTGGGGTAAGGGTTAGTTGGTGTTGATTTATGGTAGCCGAAGTAATTTAGGTGAGTTTGGCATAGTTTGCTATGGTTACTAGCATTTTTTTGTAATTTAAAAGTGATTGGGTTTAGTTTGTTGTGGTAAAGGTTATTTGGTGATGATTTAGAGTAGCCGAAGTAATTTAGGTGAGTCTGGCATAGTTTGTTATAATTTGTACACCTTTTTTTGTAAATTTAAAATGATATGGTTTGGTTTGTTGTGGTAAGGGATAGTTGGGGGTGATTTACGGTAGCCAAAGTAATTTAAGTGATTCTGGTATAGTTTGTTATGATTTTTAGCATTTTTTTGTAATTTTAAAGTGATTGGGCTTAGTTTGTTGCTGTAAAGTGTAGTTGGGGGTGATTTTTGATAGCCGAAGTAATTTAGGTGATTTTGGCATAGTTTGCTATGGTTACTAGCATTTTTTTGTAATTTAAAAGTGATTGGGCTTAGTTTGTTGTGGTAAGGGTTAGTTGGTGATGATTTAGTGTAGCCGAAGTAATTTAGGTGAGTCTAGCATAGTTTGTAATGATTTGTACACCTTTTTTTGTAATTTTAAGATGATATGGTTTGGTTTGTTGTGGTAAGGGATAGTTGGGGGTGATTTACGGTAGCCAAAGTAATTTAGGTGATTCTGGTATAGTTTGTTATGATTTTTAGCATTTTTTTGTAATTTTAAAATGATTGGGCTTAGTTTGTTGCTGTAAAGTGTAGTTGGGGGTGATTTTTGATAGCCAAAGTAATTTAGGTGAGTTTGGCATAGTTTGCTAAGGTTAGTAGCATTTTTTTGTAATTTAAAAGTGATTGAGTTTAGTTTGTTGTGGTAAGGGTTACTTGGTGATGATTTATGGTAGCCGAAGTAATTTAGGTGAGTTTGGCATAGTTTGCTATGGTTACTAGCATTTTTTTGTAATTTAAAAGTGATTAGGTTTAGTTTGTTGTGGTAAGGGTTAGTTGGTGATGATTTAGAGTAGCCGAAGTAATTTAGGTGAGTCTGGCATAATTTGTTATGATTTGTACACCTTTTTTTGTAATTTTAAGATGATATGGTTTGGTTTGTTGTGGTAAGGGATAGTTGGGGGTGATTTACGGTAGCCGAAGTAATTTAGGTGATTCTGGTATAGTTTGTTATGATTTTTAGCATTTTTTTGTAATTTTAAAGTGATTGGGCTTAGTTTGTTTCTGTAAAGTGTAATTGGGGGTGATTTTTGATAGCCGAAGTAATTTAGGTGAGTTTGGCATAGTTTGCTATGGTTACTAACATTTTTTTGTAATTTAAAAGTGATTGGGTTTAGTTTGTTGTGGTAAGGGTTAGTTGGTGATGATTTAGAATAGCCGAAGTAATTTAGGTGAGTCTGGCATAATTTGTTATGATTTGTACACCTTTTTTTGTAATTTTAAGATGATATAGTTTGGTTTGTTGTGATAAGGGATAGTTGGGGGTGATTTACGGTAGCCGAAGTAATTTAGGTGATTCTGGTATAGTTTGTTATGATTTATAGCATTTTTTTGTAATTTTAAAGTGATTGGGCTTAGTTTGTTGCTCTAAAGTGTAGTTGGGGGTGATTTTTGATAGCCGAAGTAATTTAGGTGAGTTTGGCATAGTTTGCTATGGTTAGTAGCATTTTTTTGTAATTTAAAAGTGATTGGGTTTAGTTTGTTGTGGTAAGGGTTAGTTGGTGAAGATTTATGGTAGCCGAAGTAATTTAGGTGAGTTTGACACAGTTTGCTATGGTTACTAGCATTTTTTTGTAATTTAAAAATGATTGGGTTCAGTTTGTTGTGGTAAGGGTTAGTTGGTGATGATTTAGAGTAGCCGAAGTAATTTAGGTGTGTCTGGCATAGTTTGTTATGATTTGTACACCTTTTTTTGTAATTTTAAGATGATATGGTTTGGTTTGTTGTGGTAAGGGATAGTTGGGGGTGATTTACGGTAGCCGAAGTAATTTAGGTGATTCTGGTATAGTTTGTTATGGTTTTTAGCATTTTTTTTGTAATTTTAAAGTGATTGGGCTTAGTTTGTTACTGTAAAGTGTAGTTGGGTGTGATTTTTGACAGCCGAAGTAATTTAGGTGAGTTTGGCATAGTTTGCTATGGTTAGTAGCATTTTTTTGTAATTTAAAAATTATTGGGTTTAGTTTGTTGTGGTAAGGGTTAGTTGGTGATGATTTAGAGTAGCCGAAATAATTTAGGTGAGTCTAGCATAGTTTGTAATGATTTGTACACCTTTTTTTGTAATTTTAAGATGATATGGTTTGGTTTGTTGTGTTAAGGGATAGTTGGGGGTGATTTACGGTAGCCAAAGTAATTTAGGTGATTCGGGTATAGTTTGTTATAATTTTTAGAATTTTTTTGTAATTTTAAAGTGATTGGGCTTAGTTTGTTGCTGTAAAGTGTTGTTGGGGGTGATTTTTGATAGCCGAAGTAATTTAGGTGAGTTTGGCATAGTTTGCTATGGTTAGTAGCATTTTTTTGTAATTTAAAAGTGATTGGGTTTAGTTTGTTGTGGTAAGGGTTAGTTGGTGATGATTTATGGTAGCCTAAGTAATTTAGGTGAGTTTGGCATAGTTTGCTATGGTTACTAGCATTTTTTTGTAATTTAAAAATGATTGGGTTTAGTTTGTTGTGGTAAGGGTTAGTTGGTGATGATTTAGAGTAGCCGAAGAAATTTAGGTGTGTCTGGCATAGTTTGTTATGATTTTTACACCTTTTTTTGTAATTTTAAGATGATATGGTTTGGTTTGTTGTGGTAAGGGATAGTTGGGGGTGATTTACGGTAGCCGAAGTAATTTAGGTGATTCTGGTATAGTTTGTTATGGTTTTTAGCATTTTTTTGTAATTTTAAAGTGATTGGGCTTAGTTTGTTGCTGTAAAGTGTAGTTGGGGGTGATTTTTGATAGCCGAAGTAATTTAGGTGAGTTTGGCATAGTTTGCTATGGTTAGTAGCATTTTTTTGTAATTTAAAAGTGATTGGGTTTAGTTTGTTGTGGTAAGGATTAGTTGGTGATGATTTAGAGTAGCCGAAGTAATTTAGGTGAGTCTGGCATAGTTTGCTATGGTTAGTAGCATTTTTTTGTAATTTCAAAGTGATTGGGTTTAGTTTGTTGTAGTAAGGGTTAGTTGGTGATGATTTATGGTAGCCGAAGTAATTTAGATGAGTTTGACATAGTTTGCTATGGTTACTAGCATTTTTTTGTAATTTAAAAGTGATTGGGTTTAGTTTGTTGTGGTAAGGGTTAGTTGGTGATGATTTAGAGTAGCCGAAGTAATTTAGGTGAATCTGGCATGGTTTGTTATGATTTGTACACCTTTTTTGTAATTTTAAGATGATATGGTTTGGTTTGTTGTGGTAAGGGTTAGTTGGGGGTGATTTACGGTAGCCGAAGTGATTTAGGTGATTCTGGTAGAGTTTGTTATGATTTTTAGCATTTTATTGTAATTTTAAAGTGATTGGGCTTAGTTTGTTGCTGTAAAGTGTAGTTGGGGGTGATTTTTGATAGCCGAAATAATTTAGGTGAGTTTGGCATAGTTTGCTATGGTAAGTAGCATTTTTTTGTAATTTAAAAGTGATTGGGTTTAGTTTGTTGGGGTAAGGGTTAGTTGGTGTTGATTTATGGTAGCCGAAGTAATTTAGGTGAGTTTGGCATAGTTTGCTATGGTTACTAGCATTTTTTTGTAATTTAAAAGTAATTGGGTTTAGTTTGTTGTGGTAAAGGTTAGTTGGTGATGATTTAGAGTAGCCGAAGTAATTTAGGTGAGTCTGGCATAGTTTGTTATAATTTGTACACCTTTTTTTGTAAATTTAAAATGATATGGTTTGGTTTGTTGTGGTAAGGGATAGTTGGAGGTGATTTACGGTAGCCGAAGTAATTTAGGTGATTCTGGTATACTTTGTTATGATTTTTAGCATTTTTTTGTAATTTTAAAGTGATTGGGCTTAGTTTGTTGCTGTAAAGTGTAGTTGGGGGTGATTTTTGATAGCCGAAGTAATTTAGGTGAGTTTAGCACAGTTTGCTATAGTTAGTAGCATTTTTTTTAATTTAATAGTGATTGGCCTTAGTTTGTTGTGGTAAGGGTTAGTTGGTGATGATTTATGGTAGCCGAAGTAATTTAGATGAGTTTGACATAGTTTGCTATGGTTACTAGCATTTTTTTGTAATTTAAAAGTGATTGGGTTTAGTTTGTTGTGGTAAGGGTTAGTTGGTGATGATTTAGAGTAGCCGAAGTAATTTAGGTGAGTCTGGCATAGTTTGTTATGATTTGTACACCTTTTTTTGTAATTTTAAGATGATATAGTTTGGTTTGTTGTGGTAAGGGATAGTTGGGGGTGATTTACGGTAGCCGAAGTAATTTAGGTAATTCTGGTATAGTTTGTTATGATTTATAGCATTTTTTTGTAATTTTAAAGTGATTGGGCTTAGTTTGTTGCTGCAACGTGTAGTTGGGTGTGATTTTTGATAGCCGAAGTAATTTAGGTGAGTTTGGCATAGTTTGCTATGGTTAGTAGCATTTTTTTTAATTTAAAAGTGATTGGGTTTAGTTTGTTGTGGTAAGGGTTAGTTGGTGATGATTTATGGTAGCCGAAATAATTTAGATGAGTTTGACATAGTTTGCTATGGTTACTAGCATTTTTTTGTAATTTAAAAGTGATTGGGTTTAGTTTGTTGTGGTAAGGGTTAGTTGGTGATGATTTAAAGTAGCCGAAGTAATTTAGGTGAGTCTGGCATAGTTTGTTATGATTTGTACACCTTTTTTTGTAATTTTAAGATGATATAGTTTGGTTTGTTGTGGTAAGGGATAGTTGGGGGTGATTTACGGTAGCCGAAGTAATTTAGGTGATTCTGGTATAGTTTGTTATGATTTATAGAATTTTTTTGTAATTTTAAAGTGATTGAGCTTATTTTGTTGCTGTAAAGTGTAGTTTGGGGTGATTTTTGATAGCCGAAGTAATTTAGGTGAGTTTTGCATAGTTTGCTATGGTTACTAACATTTTTTTGTAATTTAAAAGTGATTGGGTATAGTTTGTTGTGGTAAGGGTTAGTTGGTGATGATTTATGGTAGCCGAAGTAATTTAGGTGAGTTTGGCATAGTTTGCTATGGTTACTAGCATTTTTTTGTTATTTAAAAGTGATTGGGTTTAGTTTGTTGTGGTAAGGGTTAGTTGGTGATGATTTAGAGTAGCCGAAGTAATTTAGGTTTTTCTAGCATAGTTTGTAATGATTTGTACACCTTTTTTTGTAATTTTAAGATGATATGGTTTGGTTTGTTGTGGTAAGGGATAGTTGGGGGTGATTTACGGTAGCCGAAATAATTTAGGTGATTCTGGTATAGTTTGTTATAATTTTTAGCATTTTTTTGTAATTTTAAAGTGATTGGGCTCAGTTTGTTGCTGTAAAGTGTAGTTGGGGGTGATTTTTGATAGCCGAAGTAATTTAGGTGAGTTTGGCATAGTTTGCTATGGTTAGTAGCATTTTTTTTTTATTTAAAAGTGACTGGGTATAGTTTGTTGTGGTAAGGGTTAGTTGGTGATGATTTATGGTAGCCGAAGTAATTTAGGTGAGTTTGGCATAGTTTGCTATGGTTACTAGCATTTTTTTGTTATTTAAAAGTGATTGGGTTTAGTTTGTTGTGGTAAGGGTTAGTTGGTGATGATTTAGAGTAGCCGAAGTAATTTAGGTGAGTCTGGCATAGTTTGTTATGATTTGTACACCTTTTTTTGTAATTTTAAGATGATATGGTTTGGTTTGTTGTGGTAAGGACTAGTTGGGGGTGATTTACGGTAGCCGAAGTAATTTAGGCGATTCTGGTATAGTTTGTTATGATTTTTAGCATTTTTTTGTAATTTTAAAGTGATTGGGCTTAGTTTGTTGCTGTAAAGTGTAGTTGGGGGTGATTTTTGATAGCCAAAGTAATTTAGGTGAGTTTGGCATAGTTTGCTATGGTTAGTAGCATTTTTTTGTAATTTAAAAGTGATTGGGTTTAGTTTGTTGTGGTAAGGGTTAGTTGGTGATGACTTATGGTAGCCGAAGTAATTTAGGTTAGTTTGGCATAATTTGCTATGGTTACTAGCATTTTTTTGTAATTTAAAAGTGTTTGGGTTTAGTTTGTTGTGGTAAGGGTTAGTTGGTGATGATTTAGAGTAGCCGAAGTAATTTAGGTGAGTCTGGCATAGTTTGTTATGATTTGTACACCTTTTTTTGTAATTTTAAGATGATATGGTTTAGTTTGTTGTGGTAAGGGATAGTTGGGAGTGATTTACGGTAGCCGAAGTAATTTAGGTGATTCTGGTATAGTTTGTTATGATTTTTAGCATTTTTTTGTAATTTTAAAGTGATTGGGCTTAGTTTGTTGCTGTAAAGTGTAGTTGGGGGTAATTTTTGATAGCGGAAGTAATTTAGGTGAGTTTAGTATAGTTTGCTATGGTTAGTAGCATTTTTTTGTAATTTAAAACTGATTGGGTTTAGTTTGTTGTGGTAAGGGTTAGTTGGTGATGATTTATGTTAGCCGAAGTAATTTAGGTGAGTTTGGCATAGTTTGCTATGGTTAGTAGCATTTTTTTGTAATTTAAAAGTGATTGGGTTTAGTTTGTTGTGGTAAGGGTTAGTTGGTGATGATTTATGATAGCCGAAGTAATTTAGGTGAGTTTGGCATAGTTTGCTATGGTTAGTAGCATTTTTTTGTAATTTAAAAGTGATTGGGTTTAGTTTGTTGTGGTAAGGGTTAGTTGGTAATGATTTATGGTAGCCGAAGTAATTTAGGTGAGTTTGGCATAGTTTGCAATGGTTACTAGCATTTTTTTGTAATTTAAAAATTATTGCGTTTAGTTTGTTGTGGTAAGGGTTAGCTGGTGATGATTTAGAGTAGCCGAAGTAATTTAGGTGAGTCTGGCATAGTTTGTTATGATTTGTACACCTTTATATGTAATTTTAAGATGATATGGTTTGGTTTGTTGTGGTAAGGGATAGTTGGGGGTGATTTACGGTAGCCAAAGTAATTTAGGTGATTCTGGTATAGTTTGTTATGGTTTTTAGCATTTTTTTTTAATTTTAAAGTGATTGAGCTTAGTTTGTTGCTGTAATGTGTAGTTCGGGGTGATTTTTGATAGCCGAAGTAATTTAGGTGAGTTTGGCATAGTTTGCTAAGGTTAGTAGCATTTTTTTGTAATTTAAAAGTGATTGAGTTTAGTTTGTTGTGGTAAGGGTTACTTGGTGATGATTTATGGTAGCCGAAGTAATTTAGGTGAGTTTGGCATAGTTTGCTATGGTTACTAGCATTTTTTTGTAATTTAAAAGTGATTAGGTTTAGTTTGTTGTGGTATGGGTTAGTTGGTGATGATTTAGAGTAGCCGAAGTAATTTAGGTGAGTCTGGCATAATTTGTTATTATTTGTACACCTTTTTTTGTAATTTTAAGATGATATGGTTTGGTTTGTTGTGGTAAGGGATAGTTGGGGGTGATTTACGGTAGCCGAAGTAATTTAGGTGATTCTGGTATAGTTTGTTATGATTTTTAGCATTTTTATGTAATTTTAAAATGATTGGGCTTAGTTTGTTGCTGTAAAGTGTAGTTGGGGGTGATTTTTGATAGCCGAAGTAATTTAGGTGAGTTTGGCATAGTTTGCTATGGTTAGTAGCATTTTTTTGTAATTTAAAAGTGATTGGGTTTAGTTTGTTGTGGTAAGGGTTAGTTGGTGATGATTTATGGTAGCCGAAGTAATTTAGGTGAGTTTGGCATAGTTTGCAATGGTTACTAGCATTTTTTTGTAATTTAAAAATTATTGCGTTTAGTTTGTTGTGGTAAGGGTTAGCTGGTGATGATTTAGAGTAGCCGAAGTAATTTAGGTGAGTCTGGCATAGTTTGTTATGATTTGTACACCTTTATATGTAATTTTAAGATGATATGGTTTGGTTTGTTGTGGTAAGGGATAGTTGGGGGTGATTTACGGTAGCCAAAGTAATTTAGGTGATTCTGGTATAGTTTGTTATGGTTTTTAGCATTTTTTTTTAATTTTAAAGTGATTGAGCTTAGTTTGTTGCTGTAATGTGTAGTTCGGGGTGATTTTTGATAGCCGAAGTAATTTAGGTGAGTTTGGCATAGTTTGCTAAGGTTAGTAGCATTTTTTTGTAATTTAAAAGTGATTGAGTTTAGTTTGTTGTGGTAAGGGTTACTTGGTGATGATTTATGGTAGCCGAAGTAATTTAGGTGAGTTTGGCATAGTTTGCTATGGTTACTAGCATTTTTTTGTAATTTAAAAGTGATTAGGTTTAGTTTGTTGTGGTATGGGTTAGTTGGTGATGATTTAGAGTAGCCGAAGTAATTTAGGTGAGTCTGGCATAATTTGTTATTATTTGTACACCTTTTTTTGTAATTTTAAGATGATATGGTTTGGTTTGTTGTGGTAAGGGATAGTTGGGGGTGATTTACGGTAGCCGAAGTAATTTAGGTGATTCTGGTATAGTTTGTTATGATTTTTAGCATTTTTTTGTAATTTTAAAGTGGTTGGGCTTAGTTTGTTGCTGTAAAGTATAGTTGGGGGTGATTTTTGATAGCCGAAGTAATTTAGGTGAGTTTGGCAGAGTTTGCTATGGTTAGTAGCTTTTTTTTGTAATTTAAAAGTGATTGGGTTTAGTTTGTTGTGGTAAGGGTTAGTTGGTGATGATTTAGAGTAGCCGAAGTAATTTAGGTGAGTCTGGCATAGTTTGTTATGATTTGTACACCTTTTTTTGTAATTTTAAGATGATATAGTTTGGTTTGTTGTGGTAAAGGATAGTTGGGGGTGATTTACGGTAGCCGAAGTAATTTAGGTGATTCTGGTATAGTTTGTTATGATTTATAGCATTTTTTTGTAATTTTAAAGTGATTGGGCTTAGTTTGTTGCTGTAAAGTGTAGTTGGGTGTGATTTTTGATAGCCGAAGTAATTTAGGTGAGTTTGGCAGAGTTTGCTATGGTTAGTTGCATTTTTTTGTAATTTAAAAGAGATTGTGTTTAGTTTGTTGTGGTAAGGGTTAGTTGGTGATGATTTATGGTAGCCGAAGTAATTTAGGTGATTTTGGCATAATTTGCTATGGTTACTAGCATTTTTTTGTAATTTAAAAGTGATTGGGCTTAGTTTGTTGTGGTAAGGGTTAGTTGGTGATGATTTAGAGTAGCCGAAGTAATTTAGGTGAGTCTAGCATAGTTTGTAATGATTTGTACATCTTTTTTTGTAATTTTAAAATGATATGGTTTGGTTTGTTGTGGTAAGGGATAGTTGGGGGTGATTTACGGTAGCCAAAGTAATTTAGGTGATTCTGGTATAGTTTCTTATGATTTTTAGCATTTTTTTGTAATTTTAAAGTGATTGGGCTTAGTTTGTTGCTGTAAAGTGTAGTTGGGGGTGATTTTTGATAGCCGAAGTAATTTAGGTGAGTTTGGCATAGTTTGCTAAGGTTAGTAGCATTTTTTTGTAATTTAAAAGTGATTGGGTTTAGTTTGTTGTGGTAAGGGTTAGTTGGTGATGATTTATGGTAGCCGAAGTAATTTAGGTGAGTTTGGCATAGTTTGCAATGGTTACTAGCATTTTTTTGTAATTTAAAAATTATTGCGTTTAGTTTGTTGTGGTAAGGGTTAGCTGGTGATGATTTAGAGTAGCCGAAGTAATTTAGGTGAGTCTGGCATAGTTTGTTATGATTTGTACACCTTTATATGTAATTTTAAGATGATATGGTTTGGTTTGTTGTGGTAAGGGATAGTTGGGGGTGATTTACGGTAGCCAAAGTAATTTAGGTGATTCTGGTATAGTTTGTTATGGTTTTTAGCATTTTTTTTTAATTTTAAAGTGATTGAGCTTAGTTTGTTGCTGTAATGTGTAGTTCGGGGTGATTTTTGATAGCCGAAGTAATTTAGGTGAGTTTGGCATAGTTTGCTAAGGTTAGTAGCATTTTTTTGTAATTTAAAAGTGATTGAGTTTAGTTTGTTGTGGTAAGGGTTACTTGGTGATGATTTATGGTAGCCGAAGTAATTTAGGTGAGTTTGGCATAGTTTGCTATGGTTACTAGCATTTTTTTGTAATTTAAAAGTGATTAGGTTTAGTTTGTTGTGGTATGGGTTAGTTGGTGATGATTTAGAGTAGCCGAAGTAATTTAGGTGAGTCTGGCATAATTTGTTATTATTTGTACACCTTTTTTTGTAATTTTAAGATGATATGGTTTGGTTTGTTGTGGTAAGGGATAGTTGGGGGTGATTTACGGTAGCCGAAGTAATTTAGGTGATTCTGGTATAGTTTGTTATGATTTTTAGCATTTTTTTGTAATTTTAAAGTGGTTGGGCTTAGTTTGTTGCTGTAAAGTATAGTTGGGGGTGATTTTTGATAGCCGAAGTAATTTAGGTGAGTTTGGCAGAGTTTGCTATGGTTAGTAGCTTTTTTTTGTAATTTAAAAGTGATTGGGTTTAGTTTGTTGTGGTAAGGGTTAGTTGGTGATGATTTAGAGTAGCCGAAGTAATTTAGGTGAGTCTGGCATAGTTTGTTATGATTTGTACACCTTTTTTTGTAATTTTAAGATGATATAGTTTGGTTTGTTGTGGTAAAGGATAGTTGGGGGTGATTTACGGTAGCCGAAGTAATTTAGGTGATTCTGGTATAGTTTGTTATGATTTATAGCATTTTTTTGTAATTTTAAAGTGATTGGGCTTAGTTTGTTGCTGTAAAGTGTAGTTGGGTGTGATTTTTGATAGCCGAAGTAATTTAGGTGAGTTTGGCAGAGTTTGCTATGGTTAGTTGCATTTTTTTGTAATTTAAAAGAGATTGTGTTTAGTTTGTTGTGGTAAGGGTTAGTTGGTGATGATTTATGGTAGCCGAAGTAATTTAGGTGATTTTGGCATAATTTGCTATGGTTACTAGCATTTTTTTGTAATTTAAAAGTGATTGGGCTTAGTTTGTTGTGGTAAGGGTTAGTTGGTGATGATTTAGAGTAGCCGAAGTAATTTAGGTGAGTCTAGCATAGTTTGTAATGATTTGTACATCTTTTTTTGTAATTTTAAAATGATATGGTTTGGTTTGTTGTGGTAAGGGATAGTTGGGGGTGATTTACGGTAGCCAAAGTAATTTAGGTGATTCTGGTATAGTTTCTTATGATTTTTAGCATTTTTTTGTAATTTTAAAGTGATTGGGCTTAGTTTGTTGCTGTAAAGTGTAGTTGGGGGTGATTTTTGATAGCCGAAGTAATTTAGGTGAGTTTGGCATAGTTTGCTAAGGTTACTAGCATTTTTTTGTAATTTAAAATTGATTAGGTTTAGTTTGTTGTGGTAAGGGTTAGTTGGTGATGATTTAGAGTAGCCGAAGTAATTTAGGTGAGTCTGGCATAATTTGTTATGATTTGTACACCTTTTTTTGTAATTTTAAGATAATATGGTTTGGTTTGTTGTAGTAAGGGATAGTTGGGGGTGATTTACGGTAGCCGAAGTAATTTAGGTGATTCTGGTATAGTTTGTTATGATTTTTAGCATTTTTTTGTAATTTTAAAGTGATTGGGCTTAGTTTGTTGCTGTAAAGTGTAGTTGGGGGTGATGTTTGATAGCCGAAGTAATTTAGGTGAGTTTGGCATAGTTTGCTATGGTTACTAACATTTTTTTGTAATTTAAAAGTGATTGGGTTTAGTTTGTTGTGGTAAGGGTTAGTTGGTGATGATTTAGAGTAGCCGAAGTAATTTAGGTGAGTCTGACATAGTTTGTTATGATTTGTACACCTTTTTTTGTAATTTTAAGATGATATGGTTTGGCTTGTTGTGGTGAGGGATAGTTGGGGGTGATTTACGGTAGCCGAAGTAATTTAGGTGATTCTGGTATAGTTTGTTATGATTTTTAGCATTTTTTTGTAATTTTAAAGTGATTGGGCTTAGTTTGTTGCTGTAAAGTGTAGTTGGGGGTGATTTTTGATAGCCGAAGTAATTTAGGTGAGTTTGGCATAGTTTGCTATGGTTAGTAGCATTTTTTTGTAATTTAAAAGTGATTGGGTTTAGTTTGTTGTGGTAAGGGTTAGTTGGTGATGATTTATGATAGCCGAAGTAATTTAGGTGAGTTTGGCATAGTTTGTTATGATTTGTGCACCTTTTTTTGTAATTTTAAGATGATATGATTTGGTTTGTTGTGGTAAGGGATAGTTGGGGGTGATTTACGGTGGCCGAAGTAATTTAGGTGATTCTGGTATAGTTTGTTATAATTTTTAGCATTTTTTTGTAATTTTAAAGTGATTGGGCTTAGTTTGTTGCTGTAAAGTGTAGTTGGGGGTGATTTTTGATAGCCGAAGTAATTTAGGTGAGTTTGGCATAGTTTGCTATGGTTAGTAGCATTTTTTTTTATTTAAAAGTGACTGGGTTTAGTTTGTTGTGGTAAGGGTTAGTTGGTGATGATTTATGGTAGCCGAAGTAATTTAGGTGAGTTTGGCATAGTTTGCTATGGTTACTAGCATTTTTTTGTTATTTAAAAGTGATTGGGTTTAGTTTGTTGTGGTAAGGGTTAGTTGGTTATGATTTAGAGTAGCCGAAGTAATTTAGGTGAGTCTGGCATAGTTTGTTATGATTTGTACACCTTTTTTTGTAATTTTAAGATGATATGGTTTGGTTTGTTGTGGTAAGGACTAGTTGGGGGTGATTTACGATAGCCGAAGTAATTTAGGTGATTCTGGTATAGTTTGTTATGATTTTTAGCATTTTTTTGTAATTTTAAAGTGATTGGGCTTAGTTTGTTGCTGTAAAGTGTAGTTGGGGGTGATTTTTGATAGCCAAAGTAATTTAGGTGAGTTTGGAATAGTTTGCTATGGTTAGTAGCATTTTTTTTGTAATTTAAAAGTGATTGGGTTTAGTTTGTTGTGGTAAGGGTTAGTTGGTGATGACTTATGGTAGCCGAAGTAATTTAGGTGAGTTTGGCATAGTTTGCTATGGTTACTAGCATTTTTTTGTAATTTAAAAGTGATTGGGTTTAGTTTGTTGTGGTAAGGGTTAGTTGGTGATGATTTAGAGTAGCCGAAGTAATTTAGGTGAGTCTGGCATAGTTTGTTATGATTTGTACACCTTTTTTTGTAATTTTAAGATGATATGGTTTAGTTTGTTGTGGTAAGGGATAGTTGG